>CANXME010002149.1:0-1200000 GCA_948144175.1 Closterium sp. NIES-65
CTATAGGGGTACAATTTAGGTGAAGGTTGGATGTTGTTTGTCTGTATCTGCATGCTACAGGGCCAGGGGAAACCAGCGGAACCAGCATTTGGCTGGTTGGGCAAAGACAAAACAGGTTCTGTTTTTAGGACCTGAACCTGGTTGTTGTTTTCCCAGGTTGGAAAAACAGAACCAGAGGTTGTTTACCAACCTACCACCTGCTATTTTGTCCAGCCAGGTTGGTTCTGTTGCCTGGAATTATTTGGGATCATCCTTGGTTGTTCCCAGGTTTATTCCCAAGGTCCTTGCTAGCTAGAACTATATATTCCTTCTCTGTTTGTACCTGAATATAGTGAAATTGATTCAAGCGAATTCCTCCCTTCGTGGAAATTCGTTTCTACGCGGTGCGACGGCGGAATGCTACCCGAGTCAACGCTAGTATGCTAGCACTTCAACGCTAGGCTAACGCTGTTCGGGCCATAACTTCGTAATGGCAAAACTTTTCGCGAGGCAACTTGGCTTATTTTTGTTGGGTGCAAATTCACATTGCACGACATCCTGCCGTCTGTTTGTACGAGTATGCGTGTGCGAATGCATTTGGGTGTGAATGGTATGTTTGTGTGTTTGTTTGCTTTCGCAATTTTCGCTTGAAGCATTTGCAGGTACTCGCACAATGTGCGCTTCGGCATAACATTGTACGCGCTATGAACAGTAGAAGCAGAAAGGACGAGCTCGCAAAGGAACCCAAGATGGAAGCTTTGCGGTTCAACTTACTTGATTGCGCAGATTCAGTTCTATCCAACTCGAAATTGTACTGTTTTGTTTGGTTGACTATAGTGTAGCAGGGCAGGCACTATAGGGGTACAATTTAGGTGAAGGTTGGATGTTGTTTGTCTGTATCTGCATGCTACAGGGCCAGGGGAAACCAGCGGAACCAGCATTTGGCTGGTTGGGCAAAGACAAAACAGGTTCTGTTTTTAGGACCTGAACCTGGTTGTTGTTTTCCCAGGTTGGAAAAACAGAACCAGA
This sequence comes from Closterium sp. NIES-65, assembly GCA_948144175.1. Lineage (NCBI taxonomy): Eukaryota > Viridiplantae > Streptophyta > Zygnematophyceae > Desmidiales > Closteriaceae > Closterium > Closterium sp. NIES-65. The sequence continues at coordinate 1,009 of CANXME010002149.1, forward strand.
GGTTGTTTACCAACCTACCACCTGCTGTTTTGTCCAGCCAGGTTGGTTCTGTTGCTTGGAATTATTTGGGATGATCCCTGGTTGTTCTCAGGTTCATTCCCAAGGTCCTTGCTAGCTAGAACTATTTATTCCTTCTCTGTTTGTACCTGGATATAGTGAAATTGATTCAAGCGAATTCCTTCCTTGCTGGAATTTTTTGTCTACGCGGTGCGACGGCGGAATGCTACCCGAGTCAACGCTAGTACGCTAGCACTCCAACGCTAGGCTAACGCTGTCCGAGCCATAACTTCGTAATGGCAGAACTTTTCGCGAGGCAACTTGGCTTATTTTAAAGCTCTTAGAGTGAGCTTCGATATAGGAAATTCTCAGCTTAATCCGATCGACGGTCTGCACGATACGCTGCGCGACGTTCAAGGTACTCTTGCTGTTTTTGACTAAGTCCCTCTTGATCCCTCTCTCTACAAACTCGGACCCGAGGATAGGGGCTGGTCTTGTACCAGGCACCCAAGGACCCTTGGAGGTGACCCCGAGGAGAGGTTTTAAGTGTGATAAAGTCTTAATAGCTTGAGTTTATTAGGCCCTTACACCAACAAGCTGGTATCAGAGCTGCGTTATAGTGATCCTCGTTATAGGTAGCTATGGCGGGCAACACCTCGGCGGTAGCTGGTGAATCTTCAGCCCAAGATCGTAGCGGCAGCCAAGATTCTGGTGTTTCTGCGCCAAGGGGAGCGCGAACAAGCCAGGGCTCGCTGATCAAGGAGGTGCTGAAAAACTTCACCGTCGAGAAGTTCAATGGTGAGGGCTATGATGATTGGGCCTGGAAAATGCAACTTTATTTCCGTCAAATCGGATTGCTGAAACTAATGATTGGGGAGGAGCCTAGACCGAGTGACCCCGCCCTTCAGGAAGATTGGGACGAGCGCGCCTCGGCTGGCTACTACTTGATGTCGCAGAGTTTGGAGCTGAACCAGCGTCACCACGTCATGCACCTGCTGCCGGAGGTTGAGTGCGGTCCGAAGGCGTGGACCGTGTTGAAGGAGCTGCACGCCCCGACCTCCGTTGTTGCAACATTGATGCTGGAGAGGGAGCTGTCCGCGTTGCGACTGAGCGAGGGAGAGCCGGTGCAACCTGTCCTGGACAAATTGCGCGACCTCTACGCGAAGTTGGCGACCGCAGGAATCACCTACCCGGAGCAAACAAAGTGCTTGAAGATGCTCTCGCTGCTGCCGGAATCGTGGCTTCAATTTACGAGCGGATTGAGCCTGCCGCAGAACCAGAGCTTGTGGACGCTCGAGTGGGTGCGGACGAAGATTCTGGAGGAGGACTTCCGTCGCCGCCAACTGAGGGGTGGAGACGACGGCAGCAGCGGCTACGGGATGCAAGGGAGCCGACGTGGCAAAGGACGTGGCTTCGGTGGTGCTGGACGCGGTGCAAAGAAAGACGACGACTCCAACGACCAACAAGGAGGTACCGGTTGGGGTCGCGGTGCGAAATCTGGACGTGGGGGCAAGTCGGGTGCTGGTGGCAAAATGAAAGGGAGTTGCTGGTATTGTGAGAAGGAAGGGCATTCCTGGTTTTTGTGCTATAAGAAACCCGATGGATGGACCCCCCAGAATCGTCACCAGGATGGCGGCGCGCGGAGGAACCAGAAAAACGGCGCCAACATGGTCGCTGATTCGTCCGACAACAACCCGAAGGGCAACGGCGGTGCGGAGAAGAAGAAGGAGCGCACCGCGGGCCAATTCTTCCATATGGGAGACAAGGGGGAGCAAGGAGACGCATCTGCTAAGGCTGGAGCAGAGCTGCACCCCCTGGACTATTGGGTGTTGGACACAGGCGCTGCTTGGACAATGACGCCGCGCAAGGACCTGCTGGACGACGTACGCGCTGCACCGATTAATGAGGTGTGCTCTGCCTCTGGACACATGTTGAAGGTGGCTGGTGCGGGACGAGCTGCATTTAAGGGAGCGGATGGCAAGCCGGTGGTGCTGCACGACGTTCTCCTCGTCCCCGACCTGAAGGCCAACCTCATCTCCCTCCGTAAGCTTGGCAAGGCTGGGGTGAACACCAACACGGATGGGGCTCGCACTTATAAGGGGAAGCTGGGCAATCGGGTGCTTTGGGATCTGCACGAGAGCAAGGACGTGGCGTGGCAGCTGCCGGCGCTGGCGTGGCACGGTGGGGGGCAGGCTGGAGAGGGGTCTGCATTCCAGGGGGAGTGCAACGCCGTTGGAGGGGTTGGTGTGAAAGTGTCGGCCAGATCTGGGGAGACAGATTGGGCAACTGCACACCGACGTTTGGGGCATGTGGCAATGCCTTTGCTGAAGCAGCTGGAGAAGGATGGAGCCGTTAAGGGCTTAAAGCTGAACGGACAACCACCCGATGATAACTGTGAAATTTGCCTCCTTTCAAAGTTCACCCGTTTCCCCTTCCATAGTGTGGCTGGCAGGAGCAAAAAGCCGTTGGAGCTGGTCCACATGGACTTGGTGGGGCCGCTGCCGGTGCAAGGGCACAAGGGGGAGCGGTACTTCCTAACCATAGTGGATGACTGGAGCAGGCTAATGTGGGCGTATCCGCTGAAGCAGAAAGATCACGCCGCCTCCACGATTCGGGACGATTGGCTGCCGTTCGTGGAGAAGCAAGCGGAGTGTGTGGTGAAGCGGATTAGGACAGATCGGGGTGGTGAGTTCCTTGGAGCTGAGATGACGGCCTGGCTCAAGAAGCAGGGCATCCAGAGGGAGCTGACCACGGCTTACACCCCACAGTCCAACGGTGTAGCAGAACGGGCGAACCGGACAATTCTGGAGACAGCTAGGGCGCTGCTCATAGAATCTGGGCTGGGCAACTTGATGTGGCCCCATGCTGTTCGGCACGCTACCGTCGCTAGGAACAGGGTACTCACAAAGGTTGGGGATGACTCGTGGGTGCCGTTGGAGAGGTGGCTTGGGAGGAAGCCGCCGGTGGACATGCTGAGGGTGTTCGGTTGCATGGCAGTCGCTCACGTTCCCAAGACCTACCGCAGTAAGTTGGGGGCGAGTGCAATCTGGTGTGTGCATTTGGGGCTGGCTGCTGAGAGCAAGGGATGGCTGCTGTGGGAGCCTTCCAAGGGTGTGTTGTTTGACAGCAGGGATGTGAAGTTTGTTGAGGGCATGATGTATGGGAGCTGGGAGAAACAGCCGGAGGCCAGGGTGTCCCAGCAGATGGAGCAGATTACCATGCAGCTGGACCTGACTCCTAGTGTGTGGGAGGAGGGAGAGGAGGCAGCTGCAGAGGGTGGTGATAAAGAGAAGGTGCAGGAGGCACCTGCTGGTGGAGGTGATGGTGTGGAGATTAGCGGTAGCACTAGTGGAGCTGCTGGATCCGAGGGAGGAGAGCAGCAGCAGGGGAAAACTAAGAAGCCGAAGGGTGTCGTTATGAAGGGATGGGAGACACCCGTCTCCAGGCCAGGACGTACCCGTATGGCTACTAAGAAGCTGACTGCAAGAGCTGATGTAGCGGAGCAGCAGCTTGGGACCGAGGAGGCATTGCTGATTCTACCGCATGGCTATGACCCGGATGAGGAGGATCAACCTGCGTACTGTTTTCTTGCCCCTGCACCAGAGGAACCAGCTAGCATGGAGGAGGCATTAGCTGGACCAGATAGGGACAAATGGCTAGCTTCCAGGGATGCTGAGTACCAGAGCCTGCTGGAGAATGGGACTTGGGAACTAGTGGTGCTTCCTGAAGGAAAGAAAGCGGTACAATGCAAGTGGGTGCTAAGGATCAAGACTGACGACAAGGGGCAGGTCACCATCTACAAGAGTAGGTTGGTGGCTAAGGGGTTTATGCAGAAGGAGAAGCGGGACTTCAATGAGATCTTTGCTCCCACTGCCAAACCCCCTACCCTTCGTGTCTTGTTGGCAGATGCAGCCGTTAGTGGGAAGTTCATTATCCAGATGGACATATCAACGGCATTTCTCAACGGGATTTTAGAGGAGGAGGTGTTCATGACGCAGCCACCTGGGTATGAGGATGGTACGGGCAGGGTGTGCAAGCTGAAAAAGTCCATCTATGGCTTGAAGCAGGCGCCACGCTGCTGGTACCAGAAGTTGGCAGCTGTTTTAGAGGAGATGGGATTCAGGACCAGCAGCTGTGATGAGAGCCTCTTTCTCAAGGGGGAGGGGGAGAAGCTGGTGCTGTTTCTGGTCTATGTGGACGACATTCTTCTCTTTAGCAGCAGCATGAAGGAGATCCAGAAGGTGCAGCAGCAGCTGATGGAGAACTTCAAGTGCAAGAACCTTGGGGAGGTAAAGTACTACCTCGGGATGCACGTGGAGAGGGATCTGGATCACAGGTGGTTGAAGCTGCACCAGGAGAAGTTCATCAAGGAGCTTGGGGAGAAGTACGGAATTGAGAATGAGCGCAAGGTTGCAACTCCCCTGCCAGCAGAATTCAAGCTTGTGAAAGCTGCAGAGGATGAAGGGGTTGAAGCCGAGGAGCAGCAGCAATTTCAGTCCTTGGTGGGCAGCCTCTTGTATGCAGCAGTTCACACGAGACCCGACATCTCTTTCTCGGTTGGGCAGCTGGCTAGGGTAGTGCAGAATCCATCAGAGGAGCAGGTGGATGCAGCTGAGCGTGTGGTGAAGTATCTGAACTCTCACCCAAGCATTGGAGTTCAATACTCCGCATCTGCACAGGTGAAGCAGAAAGGGGTTGAGGTGCTGAAAGAGAAGGGGGAGAGGCTTGGAGAAGGCAAGCTTTTTCTCACTTGCTTTACTGATGCTACGTGGGCCTCTGAGAAGGAGGATTCCTCATCTGTGGGAGGATACATCTGCGTAGTTGGGGGAGGACCGGTTAGTTGGAGGTCAAAGAAGCAGACGGAGACAGCACTCTCTTCCGTGGAATCAGAGTACATGGCGATGTTCCATGGGGTGAAGGAGGTGATTTGGCTGAGGAGGCTGTTGGAGGAGATTGGCCAGGAGCAAAAGGTTGCTACGCCGCTGTTTTGTGATAGCAAGGGAGCTCTTGGGATGGCCAGGAACGCTGTGCTTCATGGGCTGAATAAGCACATGCGTATCAAGTGGCACTGGCTGCGTAAGGAGGTGAAGAGGGGGACGGTGAATCCGATCTACATCAAGACTCACCAGCAGCCAGCAGACTTCCTCACCAAGAGGCTTGCGGATGAGTCTCATTGGCGTTGTGTGCGCATGAGTGGAATGAGCATGAACTAGTATGGAATGATGGGGATGCAGCCGGCAGGCTGAGGGGGAGTGTGTTGGGTGCAAATTCACATTGCACGACATCCTGCCGTCTGTTTGTACGAGTATGCGTGTGCGAATGCATTTGGGTGTGAATGGTATGTTTGTGTGTTTGTTTGCTTTCGCAATTTTCGCTTGAAGCATTTGCAGGTACTCGCACAATGTGCGCTTCGGCATAACATTGTACGCGCTATGAACAGTAGAAGCAGAAAGGACGAGCTCGCAAAGGGACCCAAGATGGAAGCTTTGCGGTTCAACTTACTTGATTGCGCAGATTCAGTTCTATCCAACTCGAAATTGTACTGTTTTGTTTGGTTGACTATAGTGTAGCAGGGCAGGCACTATAGGGGTACAATTTAGGTGAAGGTTGGATGTTGTTTGTCTGTATCTGCATGCTACAGGGCCAGGGGAAACCAGCGGAACCAGCATTTGGCTGGTTGGGCAAAGACAAAACAGGTTCTGTTTTTAGGACCTGAACCTGGTTGTTGTTTTCCCAGGTTGGAAAAACAGAACCAGAGGTTGTTTACCAACCTACCACCTGCTGTTTTGTCCAGCCAGGTTGGTTCTGTTGCTTGGAATTATTTGGGATGATCCCTGGTTGTTCTCAGGTTCATTCCCAAGGTCCTTGCTAGCTAGAACTATTTATTCCTTCTCTGTTTGTACCTGGATATAGTGAAATTGATTCAAGCGAATTCCTTCCTTGCTGGAATTTCGTTTTCTACGCGATGCGACGGCGGAATGCTACCCGAGTCAACGCTAGTATGCTAGCACTCCAACGCTAGGCTAACGCTGTCCGAGCCATAACTTCGTAATGGCAGAACTTTTCGCGAGGCAACTTGGCTTATTTTAAAGCTCTTAGAGTGAGCTTCGATATAGCAAATTCTCAGCTTAATCCGGTCGACGGTCTGCACGATACGCTGCGCGACGCTCAAGGTACTCTTGCTGTTTTGACTAAGTCCCTCTTGATCCCTCTCTCTACAAACTCGGACCCGAGGATAGGGGCTGGTCTTGTACCAGGCACCCAAGGACCCTTGGAGGTGACCCCGAGGAGAGGTTTTAAGTGTGATAAAGTCTTAATAGCTTGAGTTTATTAGGCCCTTACACCAACAATTTTAAAGCTCTTAGAGTAAGCTTCGATATAGTAAATTCTCAGCTTAATCCGATCTACGGTCTGCACGATACGCTGCGCGACGTTCAAGGTACTCTTGCTGTTTTGACTAAGTCCCTCTTGATCCCTCTCTCTACAAACTCGAACCCGAGGATAGGGGCTGGTCTTGTACCAGGCACCCAAGGACCCTTGGAGGTGACCCCGAGGAGAGGTTTTTAAGTGTGATAAAGTCTTAATAGCTTGAGTTATTAGGCCCTTACACCAACACCAATCTGTGCTCCCGACATAAGGCCAGCATGGCCTTGTTGTCTACGTACAGAACTGGAGGAGAACGAGGCAGCTCTCCCAGGTCGGTCAGCAGGTAGGTGAGCCAGCGTAACTCCTGTGCAGCCATGGCCCCTGCGTAGATTTCGGCCTCACAACTGGAGCCGAGAACAGAAGACGAGCGGGTAGACCGCCACGAAACAGAGCCGGAGCCAAGGCTGAAGGTGTAACCCTGTGACGACCGCTGAACGCCGCCCTCCAAGCACTAGCCCCATGCCTGACGTACTGCACAAGTAGTGCAACACCCTCTTCGCTGCAGCCATGTGCTCTTGTCGGTGTCTCCCAGGAGCAACATAGCGTGCCAAGATGCTAAGAGGGTATGCAAGGTCAGGTCGAGTGCAGGTCATCAGGTACATGAGGCAGCCAACAAGCTCTGGGTACGGGCCACTCGGCTCTACGGACTCATCCGAAGGCAGAGCTGAGAGCGAGTGGCGAGTAGACAGAGGAGTGGCCTGAGGCGAGGAGTACGTGAAGTCGAAGCGCTAAAGGACCTGCTGCACCATGTGTGACTGAGTCAGGGTAATGGTGCGCTGTGCTCTGTCCCGGGTGATCTGCAAGCCAAGGTAGCTGCGCAGTTCACCCAGGTCTGTGCACGTGTGTCTCTTCTGCAGCTCGGACTTCACGTGGGCGAGTCCAGCAGTGTCAGCAGTGGCAAAGACCAAGTCGTCGACGTACACGAGGATGTAGAACGGCGGCAAAGAGGTGTCGGTGCGCAGAAACAGGGACGGGTCGGCTGTAGAAGGAGCAAACCCAAGAGCCGCAAGTGTAGTCCTCAGTGTGTCAAGCCACTCACGAGGCGCCTAGCGAAGACCGTAGACTGGCCGCTGGAGGTACACTGGGTACCAGGAGGAAACGACCCAGTGAAGCCAGGTGGGCGGCGCAGCCAGATCTCCTCGTGCAGGCTGCCCTACAGAAAAGCAGTGCTGAAGTCAAGAGAGTCAAGCTCGTAGTCGCGCTGAGCGGCTATGTGCAGCAGCACCCGAAGAGTGGTCATCTTCGGGGTGGGAGAGAAGGTCTGAAAGTAGTCAACTCCCTGCCGCTGACTGAAGCCTCGAGCCACGTAACGCGCCTTGAAGACAGGCGGAGAACCCGGCAGCCGCTTCACCCTGAAAATCCACATTCCACTGACGATGTTCGCCCCAGGAGGGGGAACCTCGTCGACGTAGGTGCTTGTGGACTTCCAAGAAGCCATCTCTGTGTCCATGGCTGACTGCCACTGAGAGGAGTAGGGACCCTCGATCGCCTCAGCGTACAATCGAGGAGTCGGGGTTGTTGGTGTAAGGGCCTAATAAACTCAAGCTATTAAGACTTTATCAAACTTAAAACCTCTCCTCGGGGTCACCTCCAAGGGTCCTTGGGTGCCTGGTACAAGACCAGCCCCTATCCTCGGGTCCGAGTTTGTAGAGAGAGGGATGAAGAGGGACTTAGTCAAAACAGCAAGAGTACCTTGAACTGTTGGTGCAACCCTATGGTTTGCACTCGGCTTGTTGTCCGTGTGCATGCATGTGTGTGTGTATGGAATGGTATGAGGGCATGGGATAATATATATTTCATGCTTAAAATTGTGTATGAATGTTGAGTCATGATGTCGAGTGTGTGTGTTGAGTCAATAGCGAGTTATCGCTAGACGCGTGTTACGCGGTCGTTTGTGTCTCGCACGCGGTTTCTATTTTGTCGTGCGCGGTTTCTATTTTGTCCTGTGTCGAACGTTCGGTGTGTCGCAGGTGTGTGCAGCAGACCCATCAAGAACTCAAGGATGAGTTTGTGATGAAGAGCCCGAGCCTTGGTGTCAAGCCTCAAGTGATTTCGAATCTCGCCAAAAGGGTACACCTCAAGATATTGAAGATAGTTACATTACTTTGTGTAGTGTAACATTTCACTTGGTGTAGGCCCTAGTGAAGGGTAGTTTCGAGACCCTTCGTGGTTGGGGACAGTGTGGCACTGTTCCACATCACTGTACCTCGGCTCTTGGGGTTTGTAGGAGCTGGGAGTCATTCCCAACTCGTAACTCTTCATATCTCTTCCCATCTTGTGTTCTAAGACCATAGTGGCTGCCATAGTGCCGTTCGTTCAAACCAACCCTGTGTCGTCAATACTTGGTCAAATCGTGCGATCTAAATTGCCTATTGTAGGCGACAATAAGGCGCTCCAGATCCAAGTTGAATCAAGTCATTTGAAGCTGTGACCAAAACGCTATGAACGTTTGAAGCCGCTGTGCAGAAATCCGACTGTGCACTCTATCTTTCGTTTTAGGCACATTGGAGCCTACTGTGACTATAACAAGTGGTATCAGAGCCCCTCGGAGCAGTTTCGACAATGGCTGGACCTGAGGAAAAGGGTGGCAGAGGTGCTGGTGACAGAGGAGAAGCCCAAGCTCAAGGCCAACCCCGTGACTCAGCCATGGCGCCCGTGCAACCAAGTGTTGGCCCATCTAGGGATGAGCCTAGAGTGTTTGGCCTTGACAAGTTCAATGGTGACAACTTTGCTGAGTGGTCCTTCAGAATGGAGAACATATTTGACCACTATGACCTGCTGGAGGTGATGGAAGGAACGGAGAAGCGTCCCGAGAACGACCCGGAGAAGAGCCCGTGGGTGCGGAAGAGCGCACAAGGCTACCTCCTACTTGGGCAAGCGTTGGGGAGCAGCCAAATCCGTCACATCAAGCCCTTCCAGCGTGAACCAGAGAAGGGACCAAAAGCATGGGCTGCTCTCAAGGGTGTACACGCTCCTGCAACAGCGGCGGTAGCTGTGGTGTTGGAACGGCAAATGGCGACGTTACGAATTGAAGAGGATGAAGCGGTTGAAGAAGGGGTGCAGAAATTCTTCGACTTGTTGACGCGGCTTGAGGGGGCTGATTTGAACTATAGTGAGCTCCAAAAGAAGACCAAGTTGCTGGCCCTACTCCCGGAGTCATGGTCCTCGCTCATCATCAACCTTAATCGTGACTTGCCCCGCCTCTCGCTTGAAGACGTGAAGCGAGCTATCCTTCAAGAGGATTTCCGCCGCCGTGAATTGGCGAGTGCGGATGGCGCTGGGGCAGCGAGCATCGGCCGTGGATATGGTCGAGGAAGAGGCAGAGGACGAGGGGGAGGAAGGTTTGGTGGCAGCAACTTCGGCGGAGGCCGCGGGAGTGGCGGTTACGGCAGCGACGACAAGAGCTACGGACGGGGTCGCGGCCGATTCCACGGCGAGTGTCACTATTGCCACAAGAGCGGACACATGTGGCGCGACTGCTACAAACTCCCTGATGGTTGGACCCCTGCTCAAGGCCAAGAGGGTAGAGGAGCAGGAGGAGGGAGAGGACGAGGCCGTGGAGGCCGTGGCGGTCGCGGTGGCGGAGCTGCAAACATGAAGAGCGGAGACAACGACAAGGACCCGAGCGACGATCGATACCCGGGTCTATTCTACTTCGTGTCGACGCAAGCACCGGCTGGTCCAGAGAAGGATGAAGGCTTTGAGGAGCCAGCAGCTGTGGGGAAGGTGACCCTACACCCCCTGGACTATTGGGTGATTGATAGTGGCGCTACCTATAGCATGACACCTCGCCCGGACTTGCTCACCGAACTCGAGCCGTCACCGGTGAAGCATGTCACATCGGCTTTGGGGCAGCGAGCTGAGGTGAAAGGCATGGGGAAGGCCATGTTCAAGGGTGCTGATGGGAAGATGGTGGGCCTCAAGAACGTGCTTTGGGTGCCCAGCCTTGCTGCAAACCTGATTTCCGTGCGGCGGTTGGCAAAGGCCGGCATGGACACGAACTCGAAGGGAGCCAAGACCTACACCGCAAGGCTTGGCGATCGGATTCTTTGGGACCTTCATGAGGACAGAGATGTCTACAACGAGATGTGGCAGATCCCTGTGGTCCCAATGCCTAAGGAGAGGCAAGTGGCAGCAAGCGTCAGCACTAAAGGTGGAGCGGCTGGTAGCGGCGATTGCGCGGACGGTCGCGCTAAGGAGAAGGAGTCCAAGAAGTGCAATCTTGGAGGGACCAGCAAGTTCAGTGAACCTAAGGAGAGTGGTGCAGCAACCAAGGAGCAGCAAAAGGGTGAGGAGAACCCCGAGGCAACAGCGGAGGAGGACTACGGAGAGAGTATGTGGGGCGCTATTGCGAGCGCGGCATTCTCCAATCCAACTTCGGCTACGGGGGAGTGTGATTGGCTCACCTTGCATCGGCGCATGGGGCATGTGGCTCTGCCCATCTTGCAGCAGCTAGTGAAGAATGAGATGGTTGCTGGCATACGTGTGAAGGGGGAGCCCGATGAGGTACTTGGCTGCCCGACGTGCATGCAAGCCAAGTTCACCCGTTTCCCATTCTCTAGTTCAGAGGCAACGGCTAAGGCACCACTTGATGAGGTGGTGATGGACGTGGTGGGCCCCCTGAAGCTTGGAGCTGCTGGAGCTGAGTACTTCCTCACTATTGTGGACGTCTACACCCGTATGAATTGGGTGTACGTGCTGGCCAAGAAGAGCGACGTGGCTGAAACGTTGAAGACGGATTGGTTCCCGATGGTGGAGCGGCAACAAGACCGTCTAGTCAAGTCAATCCGCACCGATCGAGGGGGAGAGTTCCTGAGCAAGGAGTTTGGGTTGTGGCTGAAGAAGAATGGTATTCGACACTCCCTCACCATGCCATACTCCCCTGCAATGAACGGCATCGCTGAGCGAGCGAACCGCACAATCACGGAGGCGGCACGCGGGTTGCTCATTGAAGCCGGGCTACCCGACTATTTCTGGCCTGATGCGGTGCGGAGCGCATGTGTGGCCAAGAACAGAGCCTTGACTCATGTGGGAGCAGACAAATGGGTGCCCTATGTGGAGTGGCTAGGAAGGAAGCCAAAGGTGGATATGCTTCGGGTGTTCGGGTGCATGTGCATGGCGCTTGTGCCTAAGCATCTTCGGCACAACAAGCTTGGTGCCAAGGCGGTGTGGGCCGTGCACTTGGGCATGGCTCAAAACAGCAAGGGATGGCTTCTTTGGGACCCATTCACCAAGAAGTTCTTGGTGAGCAGGGACTGCAAGTTCATGGAGAACTTCATGTACAAGGATTGGAAGGCGGAGAATGAGGCGAAGATAGGCGTGCGGTTTGGGGAGGTGAAGAGTTCCGGTTTGGAGCATGTGGAGCTGCCTTTGGAGCTGAGCAGCGGCAGCACAACCACGAGGCAATCCTCCCTTGTGAAAGGGGGAGAGGAGGCCACTGATGCAGAGGAAGAAGAGGAGGAGGTGCAGCAAGTGAGTGAGCGTGCACCGTCACTCCCTTCCCGTACCACGAGTGCTCCACGGAATCGAGCCACACCGCAGCAACGCCAAGGCCTTCAAGTCGCTGCAGCTGAGGAGGAAGGAAGGGGGAAGAGGAGAGTTCAACCCCCTAATAGGCTGACCTATGATGCACTTGGAAAGCAAGGCAAGACAGCCCTGGCCGGAGCGGCAATGATGGTCGGAGACGATGAGGAGAGTGACTACGAGGAGTGTGCCTTCGCGTTCTTCTCTCCGGTGGAGATGCCGGGAGAACCAGCAACTCTCAAGGAGGCTTTGGAGAGTAGTGATGCTGAGGAGTGGAAGAAGGCTTTGGAGAGTGAGCTGAAGAGCATCGAGGAGAATGACACGTTTGAATTGGTGGAGCTACCGGAGGGGCGTACGGCGATAACGTCCAAGTGGCTCTTCAAAATCAAGTCGGATGCCGACGGCAAGATCGAGCGTTACAAGTCTAGGCTTGTAGCCAAGGGGTACCAGCAGAAGGAGAAGGTGGACTTCAAGGAGCTGTTTGCCCCTGTGGTAAAGCCGACGACGCTGCGAACCCTATTCGCGGGAGCCGCCATCAAAGGATGGGTAGTTAAACAAATGGACATCGTAACGGCATTCCTTAACGGCATCCTTGAGGAGGAGATTTTTATGGCACAGCCAGAGGGGTTTGATGATGGTAGTGGCAGAGTGTGGAAGCTGAAGAAGGCCCTCTATGGGCTGAAGCAGGCCCCTAGGCAATGGTACATGAAGCTGCGCGAAGTGTTGGAGGAGATCGGCTTCACTCCCTCAACGGCCGATCACTCCTTGTTCATGCTTGGCGAGGGGGAACAGAGGAGCTTCATGGTGGTTTATGTGGATGACATTCTCATATTCTCACCCTCCTCTGACCTTGTGAAGGAGGTGATGCTGAAGCTGCATGACAAGTTCAAGTGCAAGTCCCTTGGCGACGTGAACTTCTACCTTGGGCTCCACATCGAACGAGACGTGGAGAAGCGGAGCATGCGAGTGCACCAACGGAAGTACCTGGAGGCGTTGGCTGCCAACTTCGGCCAGAGTGAAGGTCATGTGGCTACTCCCTTTCCCTCTGGGTTCAAGTGTGTGAAGGGGCCAGAGGAGGAGAGCGTTGGAGAAGAGGAGAGGCGCCGATTTCACTCGTTGGTGGGCAGCCTCATGTATGCGGCGGTAAACACCCGACCAGACGTCGCGTTTGCTACCGGGCAGCTGGCTAGGGTTGTGCAATGCCCTAATGAGGAGCAGGTAGCAGCTGGAATGAGGGTGTCCAAGTATCTTGGCCAAACAGCGACCGTTGGGCTGCAATACTCGGCGGCGGCACAAAGGCGCCAAAAGGGCGCGGATGGTGTTGAACCCGGGCGTTTGTTCCTCACCGCCTACTCGGATGCTTCATATGCATCAGAACCAGAGGACATGACAAGTGTGGGAGGCTTCATATGCTGTGTTGGTGGAGGCCCAACTGCTTGGGAGAGCAAGAAGCAGGTTGACCAAGCTTTGAGCTCGGTGGAGTCCGAATACATGGCACTCTTCCGTGCCGTACGGGAGATTGTGTGGCAGCGGCGTTTGTTGGCTGAATTGGGGGAGGAGCAGCAAGGACCTACCCCACTCTACTGTGACAGCCAGGGTGCCATTGCTCTTGCTAAGAACCCTGTGTTGCATGGACTCACAAAGCACATGAGGGTGAAGTGGCATTGGACAAGGAGCATGGTGACCGCGGGTGAAGTTGAGTTGCGGTACGTGAAGACCACGGGGCAGCCGGCTGACATGATGACCAAGAGGCTGGTGGAGCAGCAGCATTGGAAGTGTTGCAAGCTGGCTGGGATGGCTCTGAACTGAGAGAGCAACATATCCTAAGGCCAACAATCCGAGGGGGAGTTTGTTGGTGCAACCCTATGGTTTGCACTCGGCTTGTTGTCCGTGTGCATGCATGTGTGTGTGTATGGAATGGTATGAGGGCATGGGATAATATATATTTCATGCTTAAAATTGTGTATGAATGTTGAGTCATGATGTCGAGTGTGTGTGTTGAGTCAATAGCGAGTTATCGCTAGACGCGTGTTACGCGGTCGTTTGTGTCTCGCACGCGGTTTCTATTTTGTCGTGCGCGGTTTCTATTTTGTCCTGTGTCGAACGTTCGGTGTGTCGCAGGTGTGTGCAGCAGACCCATCAAGAACTCAAGGATGAGTTTGTGATGAAGAGCCCGAGCCTTGGTGTCAAGCCTCAAGTGATTTCGAATCTCGCCAAAAGGGTACACCTCAAGATATTGAAGATAGTTACATTACTTTGTGTAGTGTAACATTTCACTTGGTGTAGGCCCTAGTGAAGGGTAGTTTCGAGACCCTTCGTGGTTGGGGACAGTGTGGCACTGTTCCACATCACTGTACCTCGGCTCTTGGGGTTTGTAGGAGCTGGGAGTCATTCCCAACTCGTAACTCTTCATATCTCTTCCCATCTTGTGTTCTAAGACCATAGTGGCTGCCATAGTGCCGTTCGTTCAAACCAACCCTGTGTCGTCAATACTTGGTCAAATCGTGCGATCTAAATTGCCTATTGTAGGCGACAATAAGGCGCTCCAGATCCAAGTTGAATCAAGTCATTTGAAGCTGTGACCAAAACGCTATGAACGTTTGAAGCCGCTGTGCAGAAATCCGACTGTGCACTCTATCTTTCGTTTTAGGCACATTGGAGCCTACTGTGACTATAACATGAACGTCGCGCAGCGTATCGTGCAGACCGTCAATCAGATTAAGCTGAGAATTTCCTATATCGAAGCTCGCTCCAAGAGCTTTAAAATGAACCAAGTTGCCTCGCGAAAAGTTCTGCCATTACGAAGTTATGGCTCGGACAGCGTTTGCCTAGCGTTGGAGTGCTAGCGTACTAGCGTTGACTCAGGTAGCATTTCGCCGTCGCACCGCGTAGAAAGGAAATTCCAGCAAGGAAGGAATTTGCTTGAATCAATTTCACTATATTCAGGTACAAACAGAGAAGGAATATATAGTTCTGGCTAGCATGGACCTTGGGAATAAACCTGGGAACAACTAGGGATGATCCCAAATAATTCCAAGCAACAGAACCAACCTGGCTGGACAAAACAGCAGGTGGTAGGTTGGTAAACAACCTCTGGTTCTGTTTTTCCTGTTGGTGTAAGGGCCTAATAAACTCAAGCTATTAAGACTTTATCACACTTAAAACCTCTCCTCGGGGTCACCTCCAAGGGTCCTTGGGTGCCTGGTACAAGACCAGCCCCTATCCTCGGGTCCGAGTTTGTAGAGAGAGGAATCAAGAGGGACTTAGTCAAAACAGCAAGAGTACCTTGAACGTCGCGCAGCGTATCGTGCAGACCGTCGATCGGATTAAGCTGAGAATTTCCTATATCGAAGCTCACTCTAAGAGCTTTAAAATAAGCCAAGTTGCCTCGCGAAAAGTTCTGCCATTACGAAGTTATGGCTCGGACAGCGTTAGCCTAGCGTTGGAGTGCTAGCGTACTAGCGTTGACTCGGGTAGCATTCTGCCGTCGCACCGCGTAGACAAGAAATTCCAGCAAGGAAGGAATTCGCTTGAATCAATTTCACTATATTCAGGTACAAACAGAGAAGGAATAAATAGCTCTAGCTAGCAAGGACCTTGGGAATCAACCTGGGAACAACCAGGGATGATCCCAAATAATTCCAAGCAACAGAACCAACCTGGCTGGACAAAATAGCAGGTGATAGGTTGGTGAACAACCTCTGGTTCTGTTTTTCCAACCTGGGAAAACAACAACCAGGTTCAGGTCCTAAAAACAGAACCTGTTTTGTCTTTGCCCAACCAGCCAAATGCTGGTTCCGCTGGTTTCCCCTGGCCCTGTAGCATGCAGATACAGACAAACAACATCCAACCTTCACCTAAATTGTACCCCTATAGTGCCTGCCCTGCTACACTATAGTCAACCAAACAAAACAGTACAATTTCGAGTTGGATAGAACTGAATCTGCGCAATCAAGTAAGTTGAACCGCAAAGCTTCCATCTTGGGTTCCTTTGCGAGCTCGTCCTTTCTGCTTGTACTGTTCATAGCGCGTACAATGTTATGCCGAAGCGCACATTGTGCGAGTACCTGCAAATGCTTCAAGCGAAAATTGCGAAAGCAAACCAACACACAAACATACCATTCACACGCAAATGCATTCGCACACGCATACTCGTACAAACAGACGGCAGGATGTCGTGCAATGTGAATTTGCACCCAACATTTCCAACCTGGAAAAACAACAACCAGGTTCAGGTCCTAAAAACAGAACCTGTTTTGTCTTTGCCCAACCAGCCAAATGCTGGTTCCGCTGGTTTCCCCTGGCCCTGTAGCATGCAGATACAGACAAACAACATCCAACCTTCACCTAAATTGTACCTCTATAGTGCCTGCTCTACTACACTATAGTCAACCAAACAAAACAGTACAATTTCGAGTTGGATAGAACTGAATCTGCGCAATCAAATAGGTTGAACCACAAAGCTTCCATCTTGGGTTCCTTTGCAAGCTCGTCCTTTCTGCTTGTACTGTTCATAGCGCGTACAATGTTGTGCCGAAGCGCACGTTGCACGAGTACCTGCAAATGCATCAAGCGAAAACTGCAAAAGCAAACAAACACACGAACATTCCATTCATACCCAAATGCATTCGCTCACGCCTACTCGTACAAACAGACGGCAGGATGTCGTGCAATGTGAATTTGCACCCAACAGGGATGTCTGGTGCATCCGGGTCTCCCTCAGGGGCAATCAGCGTGGACACTAGATGAGGCAAAGCAGCAGCAAAACACTGGAACTCCTCCTGCCTGTCCTCAAGGACGTCCGTGCTAAGAGCATTCTCACCCCCGACGTACGAAGGACAGACAGACTCAGACTCAGCAACAAGACTAGCGGCGTAGTCTAGATGACAGCGAGCAGCGAAGTTGACAAGCTCAGCAACTAGGGCAGACGCAGCAGTGGAGTCAAAGGAAGGGTCAGTGACAACAGTAGCCAGGAGACGCGTGACAGAAGGACTGGTAGCATGAAGAGAGTCAGACTCCGGGTCAGCAAGAGTAGGAAGAGAGGACTCTGAAGGAGACGGCAACGGGACACGCAAAGGAGCAGTGGAAGGACGCAGTGCCATCTGGTGTGTGCCTGGGACCGCAGGCGGACGCGGACGCGCAGTACGACCACTAGTGCAAGCAGCACGAACAGGCAACGCAGGACGAGACGCAGGCTTACGACGCTCAGCAAGACCTCCAGTAGGACCAGTGTAGGGAGAAGGAGCAGGCAGGGGGAGGCGGGCTGTAACTGTGACTGCGACTGGACAGGCGGTGGACAGGCCGGCGAGGAAGCTTTGGCTGCACCAGCAGGGCTACGCTGATAAGCTACGTAGGCGGTTCCTCGACGAGGATCAGACCGGGCGGTTCCCCGAAAACGCCGGTCTCCATCGACACCTACGCTGAGCTGACGTTCGACGACGAGGAGGCACAGGAGCGCCAGGAGGAGGAATACCGGCAGAAGATCGGCTCGCTGCAGTTCGGGGTGACAACGACGAGGCCGGACATTGCCTTTGCCTACAGCAAGTTGGGCAGTGGCCTTACTGTGAAGAATGAGGAATGACACAGTATACATGGCAGTCTGTGCCAATATGCCTGGTGTAACGCGAGTAGTCGTCAACCACCAACAAGGAAGGAAGAGCGGTGGCGAGGGGAGGGGCGCAGTGCGGTAGGGGAAGAGACGGTAGTAAGGCACCGAGTCGTCAAAGGTGACGTCCTGGGAGGACAGAACACGGCGCGAGGTGGGGTGGTAAAACTGCCACACAGGCGCGTCAGGGGGGAAGCCAAGGAAGACGCAGGGAACAGCACGGGGGGACAGCTTGTCCGCAGACAAGTCGCGAACAAACGCCCGAGATCCTCAGACCCGAAACGCAGACGCATCGCCAACCTTCCCCGTCCACAGCAAGGTCTGGCGGATGCCCTGTGCTCGATAGAAGGCTCCCAGACGGGCAGAGGAGAACTCCCCGCCTCTGTCAGAGTGCAGGCGCAGAACAGGAAAGTCGGAGCCGAAACTCTCTCTGAGCTGGAGACGAGCTGCGCGGATCCAGTCGATCAACACCTCAGTGACGTCGCCCTTGCTGCGCAAGGGGAAGACTGTGGTGTAACGCGAGTAGTCGTCAACCACCAACAGGAAGTAACGCTCTTGCCCCTGGCCACGGACGCGGGCGGGGCTTCACACGTCCATGTGAAGAGTCTGCAGTGGAGCCTCGGTCGGAGGAAACTTGGAGGAGTGAGGGGCGGCGCGCTGTCGCCCCTCGACGCAGGGGACGCAGATAGGGGCAGGCCCCGGAGGTAGGGGAGGAAGAGACCGGGGGAGACCAGAGACAAGGACACGGGAGGCCATGCCTCGGAGACGAGGCAAGGAGGGGTGACCAAGGCGGTGGTCCCAAAGGAGAGTCTGGTGGGACAGGAGACGACACGAGTAGGGAGCAGACTCAAGACCAGACCTGGACGCTGCAGCAAACACCTGACTCGACGCAGCTACCTGACCAGACTCAGCAGCCGGAGGAGACTCAGTAGTAAGTGTGTACAAGCTCGACCCCGACCGACGGGTGAACGTGGCCAAGTGTCGGCCTGTCCGAGCGTCCGTGCAGTGGGTCACCCGCTGACTCGCAGGAGTGAACTGGTCAACCCCCCTATCCTGTAGGTCAGGTCCACTCACCAGGTTCGTAGAGAACGAGGGGAGGTAGAGACCGGACAGGGTGCCAGAGGGGGCTGCCGGGCACAGAAAGACAGTGGAGAAGCTAGCAAGGACAGGACCCCCAGAGGGGTCCGCCATGGAGACTGCAACCGGCCGACTAAGCGGCGTAAGTGTGGTGCGGTCTCGAAAGAAGTAGCGGGAAGCACCCGAGTCAAGGGTGAAGGTGTGTAAGGCCTGAGCCGACGCAGTACCTGAGACAGCAGACTCACCAGCTTTTGGAGCAGCAGACGCACCAGCACCTAGAGCAGCAGCTTCACCAGCACCTAGAGCAGCAGCCTCAATGCCCGGGTCAGGCGGAACACAGAGGTAACAGTCACCCTCAGCACTATCAGACACAGCATACATGGCAGCAAGAATAGCATCATAATCAAGATCAAAGATAGCAACCCCCAGCGAGGGATCTCGGAGGCCTCAGGGAACTGGTGACGCCACGCGTCCGTCAGGCGGCCGAAGCAGCGCTGGGTGGAGTGCGGGCCCCCGCACTGCTCACCAACGCGGTCGCCGGTACGGAGGACGTAGGTGCAGGGACCAGTACCCCCACCGCGCTGACGGGCAGCGTACCACTCACGAAGCTGCTGAGGGGACAGGGTCTCACGACTGCGCTGCTGCTGCTGGCGCAGACCACCACCAGACCCACTCCTCTGCGCAGAGCCGCGACCAGCTCCACCGCTGCCGCCGCCGCCTCCGCCACCTCCGCCGCCTCCGCCACCTCCACCGCCTCCATCACCTCCGCCGCCTCCGCTCCCTCCGCCACCGCCGCTGCCTCCTCCGCCTCCAATGCTGCCGCCGACACCTCCACCCCCGCCACCACTCCCACCACCACCCCCACCCCCTCCACTGCCTCCACCGCCACCTCCATCACCCCCGCCAGCCCCTCCAGCGCCCTTGCCCCCCTTGCCCTTGCCGGTGCGGCGTCTCCCGCTAGGGGCAGACACAGCGCCGACCGACTCGAAACCAATGAGGTTGGCCGCAGCTGCAGAAGCAACAGAAGGCAAGAGGGGGGAGGGGGAACACCCTTCAAAGACAGGGGTGCGAGGGTCACCACGAGAGGCTCCTACAGCGACTATGCTCTTCTCCGCTGCTAGGAGGCGCCCCTCGAGGAGGTCAACGGTGAGTGTGGTGGGGCAAATTGAGAGGAAGTGGTCCCTGACTAAGCGAAGGGAGTCAGGAAGCCGGGTGACTATGTAGTAGAGGGTGATGTACATGGGGGGGGGGTTCTTGGTGCAGAACTTAGCAGGAAGCGCAGCGCAGTAGCGAGTATCACTAGTGCGGAGGTGCGTAATGAGGTCAGCGACTGTGGGAAAGGTAGCAAGGTCAGGGAAGAGGCACGGTAGCATGACGGCTCAGTGCAGCAGTGGCAGGGGAAGAGTAGCATGCAACTACAGCGTCGTACAAGGTCTGAGCACTCTTGTACTGTCTAATGTGCGCACGCTCAGTGGTCGGTAAGTGTCGACGCACAGCAAGACGGGCAGCAGCATCGCGTGTGGCCCACTGTGAGCGAACAGTGCTGTCAGCAGTAGCAGGCGGGGCAGGGGAGGCACCAGAGGTGAGATCGAACAGGGAGAGTCCGTCTGCCCAGTCGCACTGTAGGAACAGCTGGAGGTCATCGACCCAAATCTCAAAGTCAACAGCACGACCCTCAGTATGAAATGTAAGAATACTTAGGGTAGCCATGACTGCAGTGGCCTAACAGGCAGTGATCTCTCTAGTCCGAGTAAGTAGGGCCGGGGCGCGCCGGTAGGAACAGGAGTGGCTCGACGGCAGGGCGGCTCGGCGGCTCGGCTTCTGGGCGGCTCGGCGGCTCGGCTGCTGGGCGGATCGGCTGTCGGGCGGCTCGGTTGTCGGGCGGCTCGGCAGCTCGGCTGTTGGGCGGCTCGGCTGTCGGGCGGCTCGGCCGCTCGGCTGCTGGGCGGCTCGGCGGCTGGTCGGCTCGGCTGCTGAGCGGCTCGGCGGCTCTGCTGTTGGGCGGCTCAGCTGCTGGGCTGCTCGTTAGAGGCAGCGTTGTGTCGGATGCAAATTCACATTGCACTACAGACTGCCATCTGTTTGTACGAGTATGCGTGTGCGAATGCATTTGGGTATGAATGGAATGTTCGTGTGTTTGTTTGCTTTCGCAGTTTCCGCTTGATGCAGGTACTCATGCAATGTGCGCTTCGGCACAACATTGTACGCGCTATGAACAGTACAAGCAGAAAGGACGAGCTTGCAAAGGAGCCCAAGATGGAAGCTTGCGGTTCAACTTACTTGATTGCGCAGATTCAGTTCTATCCAACTCGAAATTGTACTGTTTTGTTTGGTTGACTATAGTGTAGCAGGGCAGGCACTATAGAGGTACAATTTAGGTGAAGGTTGGATGTTGTTTGTCTGTATCTGCTTGCTACAGGGCCAGGGGAAACCAGCGGAACCAGCATTTGGCTGGTTGGGCAGAGACAAAACAGGTTCTGTTTTTAGGACCTGAACCTGGTTGTTGTTTTCCCAGGTTGGAAAAACAGAACCAGAGGTTGTTCACCAACCTACCACCTGCTATTTTGTCCAGCCAGGTTGGTTCTGTTGCTTGGAATTATTTGGGATCATCCCTGGTTGTTCCCAGGTTGATTCCCAATGTCCTTGCTAGCTAGAGCTATTTATTCCTTCTCTGTTTGTACCTGAATATAGTGAAATTGATTCAAGCAAATTCCTTCCTTGCTGGAATTTCGTTTCTACGCGGTGCGACGGCGGAATGCTACCCGAGTCAACGCTAGTACGCTAGCACTCCAACGCTAGGCAAACGCTGTCCGAGCCATAACTTCGTAATGGCAGAACTTTTCGCAAGGCAACTTGGTTCATTTTAAAGCTCTTGGAGCAAGCTTCGATATAGGAAATTCTCGGCTTAATCCGGTCGACGGTCTGCACGATACGCTGCGCGACGTTCAAGGTACTCTTGCTGTTTTGACTATGTCCCTCTTGATTCCTCTCTCTACAAACTCGGACCCGAGGATAGGGGCTGGTCTTGTACCAGGCACCCAAGGACCCTTGGAGGTGACCCCGAGGAGAGGTTTTAAGTGTGATAAGGTCTTAATAGCTTGAGTTTATTAGGCCCTTACACCAACACGTTGGGGCCGCTAGGAACAGCGACAGGGCTGCTTAGGGAGGGGAGCGGCAACGAGGCCGCTAGGGGCGGCTACGGGGTCGCGTAGAGGCGGCGACGGGGCCGGTAGGGGCGGCGACAGGGCCGAGTAGGGGCGGCGACGAGGCCGCTAGGGGCGGCGACGGGGCCGCGTAGGGTGAGAGGCGGCGACGGGGCCGCTAGGGGCGGCGACGGGGCCGCTGGGGGCGGCGACAGGGCCGCGGAGGGGGCGGCAACGGGGCCGCGTAGGGGCGGCAACGGGGCCGCGTAGGGTGAGAGGCGGCGACGGGGCCGCTAGGAGCGGCGACGGGGCCGCTAGGGGCGGCGACGAGGCCGCGTAGGGGCGGCGATGGGGCCGCTAGGGGCGGCGACGGGGCCGCGTAGGGTGAGGGGCGGCGACTGGGCCGCTAGGGGTGGCGACGAGGCCGCTAGGGGCGGCGACGGGGCCATGTAGGGGCGGCATCGGGGCCGCTTAGGGGTGGCGACGGGGCCGCGTAGGGTGAGAGGCGGCGACGGGGCCGCTAGGGGCGGCGACGGGGTTGCTAGGGGCGGCAAACAAGGCGCGCCTCGGGCAGGAGCGATTGACGCTCCGGTCAGAAAAAAAAAATAGTGGTGGGCCCAAGGAAGCGTTCCCACCAGGGAACCTGCTGTATACCATGTGAAGAATGAGGAATGAATGAACTAGCACAAGGTTGGGTACAAGTAGGAAACCCTAGGAAACTGTACCCCATAGTGTCTACCCCACTATAGCCTAGACAAGCTATATGATATGAGTATGACGATCAACAAATTTGACCAGAAGCAACAACCGACAAGATGCGATTTTTGCGGCGCAGCGGGGCATCAAATTTTGTCGTGCTACAAATTGAAGAAGGCACTTGCGGCACTGCTGGATGGCAACAGTGGAGCACCCCCGAAGTCAAAAAAACGGGAATCGCCAGTAGCCGCGGATCGACCTGGCGACTGCGTAAAGATCCGAAAGGCAGAAAAAGGCGACGACGTGGTGACATCGGAGCAGGTGAAAAAAGGAGAAAATGATGGCGCAAATATAAAATATCACGACCGGCCGGCATCAGGGAAAATCGCCGAGGCGAATGGAGGCTCCGCGAAAAAAGACTCTGCCCCGACCGAGAAACTCCAGCTGAACAACCACGAAAGTAAGAATTCGTTAAAAGTATCCTACAAAGATACTCTAACGAAAAACATTGCTTCTCGTGGTTTTCAAGACTTTGAGAATTTTTGAGGAGATTTAGAGGCCAAGAAAAAGCCTTTAGAGATTATTCAGGTACCTGAGAAGCCGGGCAAAGTACTACGGAGCGTAGAAAAGGATCGTGCGTTCCGTGGAGTTAATATTCTCTCCCTGCAGCCCAGTCTTAAGGCTCCTTGTTGCCCACATGTGAAGCCTACACAGCTGCAAAGGCTTAGAGGAAAATTCCAGGCTTATGAGAAGTTGTACAAGCCTCGGAAAAATCTTCCTACCTCCCAGATGAAGTTGGAAAGTGCTGAGTCAGGTATAAGAAATAGGGTTGGTAGTATCTTTGATCTACCCTATGATCCTATTAATGAGACTCTTTGGCTACTCGGCGCAGCAGGAACCATTACTCCTCGAGGTGTTATGCAAAGGACGACGCCTCCAGGCTCTGGTGGACAGCGGTGATTCTCACTCAGTGTATCACCGCGGGACATTGGAAAAAAATGGGGAACCTTCCGAGAAGACCAAGTTCGCAGCAACGATGGTGGACGGTACGAGACTTCCCATCCACGGCAAAGCATCACTGCAGCTGCATATAGTGGCGCTGAGGTGAAAGCCGGCGTTGACGATCACGAATATCAAAGGTCTAGATTTCATATTAGGGCGAGATTTTCTGAAGCAGTTCAACCCCGAGCTCGACTAGCTCAGCAGGAAGGCGTGCATCTACAACAACGGGAAACGAGTGGAGCTGCGAAGCTGGACGGATATAGGGAGTGTTCCTGAAACAACACTGGCACGGTTTTAACAACCGTTGAACGAGAGTAACACGGTTACTTAGCACTGGTTATGGCGGCAGCAGAGGAGGAGAAGCCAAACACCGAGCTACCTGCAGCAGTAAAGGAGGTCTTGGAGCAGTACAAGGATATAATGCCCGACGACCTACCTGCAGGCGTACCTACAGCACGCACCCACGAGCACGAGATCGTGGAGGAACCAGGTGCGAAACCCGTCTCACGTGCACCATACCGACTGAGTCCGACCGAACTGACAGACATGAAGAAACAGATAGAGTATCTACTGGACAGACAACTGATCCGCCCATCCACCTCTCCCTACGGTGCACCAGTTCTCTTCACCCAAAAACCAGACGGAAGTTTACGGATATGCATCGACTACTGTGCACTGAACAAACAGACATTTAAAAACAAATACCTCATACTGCGCATAGACGACCTACTAGAGCAACTGCGGGGTGCAACAGTCTTTTCGAAGCTGGACCTACGGTCGGGTTACTGGCAGATCAAGATGGCGGACAACTCGATCCACAAGACAGCGTTCTGTACCAGATACGGCTCCTACGAATACTTGGTGATGCCATTTGGACTCTGCAACGCACCAGAAACGTTTCAAGTGGAGATAAATCATATCCTTTGACCCCTACTGGACGAGTGAGTAGTGGTGTACCTGGACGATATCCTCATCTACTCCAAGAACATGAAGGAGCACATCGAGCATCTGCGAAAGGTGTTCGAGATCCTGCGGAAGAACAAATTCTACGTGAAGTTGTCGAAGAGCGACTTCGCCCTGAAGAAGGTGCAGTTTCTCGGGCACATTGTGAGTGCCGAGGGCGTACACGTGGACTCGCGGAAGATCGAAGCCGTCAAAAAGTGGAAGGTACCGGAGAACGTGAAGGAGTTGGAGCAGTTCCTAGGCTTCGCCAACTACTACAACAGGTTTGTGCCACACTACGCAAAGATAGCAGCGCCACTGACCGACCTACTGAAGAAGGATACGCCCTTCAAATGGGATACTACCCATCAGCAAGCCACGGAACAGCTACAGACAGCATTGACCACAGCACCAGTACACATCCTACCAGATCCAGATAAGGACTACGTAGTAGAAGAAGTCGCTAGTGACCAGGCAGTCGGAGCAGTATTGATGCAGGATCACGGGAACGGTTTACAGCCTATCGCCTACCTGAGTAAGAAGCTACACGGAGCAGAAATGAACTACCCCATACACGTCAAGGAAGCGTTAGCCATATTCGTAGCCTTCAAGGCGTGGAGGTGTTACCTAGAGGGAGCCAAGACCGCAGTTTATACTGACCACTGCAGCCTCAAATTCCTGAAGTCGCAGCCGACGCTCTCACGACGACAGGTGCGATGGGTGGACTTCCTGGAAACTCACTTCCACTACGACATCGTCTACAAGCGCGGGCTACACAACAAGGCAGACGCGTTGAGGCGCCCCGAACATGTAGCAGGCATCCAGCTCGACTGAATAAACCCTCTGCTCAAGGGTCTATTCCAACATGGATACTCTGTGGACGCAAAAAATGCTACAGCACAGACCAAGAAGCTGTTACAGTGGCAGAAATACTTAGCGGTAAGGAAGGGTTCAGGGAAGATTTGGGTACCAAATTACGCCCCGCTAAGGAAGATCTTATTGGAAGAATTTCATGACGTACCATACGCGGGACACTTCGGGAGCAACAAGACGTTAGCGGGGATAGCGATGTATTACTACTGGCCCGGGATGGCAGCAGACGTGAAGCAGTTCGTCACCTCTTGCGACACATGCCAGCGGATGAAGAATAGCAAGCAGAAAAAATCAGGGTTACTTCAGCCTCTACCCGTACCGGAGCAGCCATGGCAGGTCGTTAGCCTCGAATTTGTCACAGGACTTCCTTCGACCTCACAGGGGCACGATTCCATCTTCGTAGTGATAAATAAGTTCTCAAAAATGGGTCACTTCATACCGACCAACGCCACAGCTACAGCTGAAGCAACTGCTCGCCTCTTCTTCGGCCGCATCATCACCATCCACGGCATCCCCGCTACACTCACCCAAAATTCACCAGTAATATCTGGAAGGAGCTCATGGGACTGTTGGGGACAAAGATTGCAATGTCTTCAGCATGCCACCCCCAGCCTGGCGGACAGACAGAGCGACTCAATCATTTGGTTGAACAGTTATTGCGCATAGCTTGCAAGGACGACGTCATCCACTGGGACACATAGTTACCGACCCTAGAGTTCGCTTATAACAACGCGTCACATGCAGCCACAGGGAAAACTCCTTTCTTCTTGTATTACGGACAGGAACCACTTACACCACAGCAGCCGACCACACCGGCACACGTCCAAGCCGCACATAACTTCGTCACCACCATGCAGCAGCTATGGGAGAAGACTCAGCGACGGCTCACCACGATGCAGACCTCCCAGAAGCAGTATGCCGATCGCTAGCGACGAGATCACTCAGTAGCAGTCGGAGATCAGGTGCTTCTTGATGTTTATTGTGTAGGTGGTTGTGGTATTTTGCTCTAGCTGGTTGTGGGCTAAGGGTTTGGGCAAAATGTGGTGTTGCGGGCTGGTATTGATCTCGCACCCAACAAGCACCAACAAACCTTTGCTATTCACTACAACACCTTTGGTGTTGCTAGTTTAGCACTTTGGGTTGTTGGGGATTGTTGTAGGGCGAGGGTTGGGTTGGTAGGGTTTGAACAACTCGTCACTTTTCAGATCTGAACTCTTGCTAAAACTAGTCTTTTGGTCTAATCCATGGCTGCCTACTAATTCCGCCATAATACACCGTCGCACTTAAATCGCGATAGCGATCGGCCTAGATCTTGGCTGAAAGCGTGCGTTACTATTCTGGAAAGTAGAGATTAAGACCGTTCCAACGCGTACCTGTTCTGAGTTTAAGGTTACGTGAGCTGCACGCAATGTTCCGTCGAAGTCGGCGGACTTAATCTCTTGTACGCTCTCCAGATTCACGCGCTTTCCATCAGTGGTATCAGAGCTGGTTAGGCCTGCGACATTCCCTCCTATTATCATATTACGAATTGGCTTAAGAATCTCCAGATCTAGGATTGGTTATGGCCCAGAAATTAGATGGCCCTCCTAGGTTCACCGGCTCGGATTTTTCGCTATGGCGGTTCCAGTTTACGCTTTGGCTAGGTATCAAAGACCTAGAAGGCGTTTTGGAGGGATCGGAGCGAAGACCTGAAGCTGATGAAGGAAAGGCATCTACTGGAGTCTCTAGCCAAGTGGGAGAAGGGGCTGGGGGAGCCTCTAGCTCATCCATAACTGAGGGAAGTGGAGGTGGACCAGCAGCACCACGAACCGGAAGGCAACGGCTTAGTACAGAGGAGCTTCTCAAGGCACAAGAAGCATGGGACCGCAAGGACAAGCAAGCGTTCCAGTACCTGTGTTGGGCCTTAGAAGGCCAACTAGAGCTCCTAAAGATGCTGATTGACCTGAAGGGCAAGCAAGGAGCAGCTGCACTAGCATGGAAGAGAGTTCAAGATCGACATTTGCAAAAAGGGTTGTTAAGCATACTCACCTGGAGGAAGCGGTTCTACACCATGGAACGCAACTATGGCGATGGGGAGACCATGGTGCAGTACCTCCAGAGGGTGGATGAGTATGTGAGGGCATTGGAGGAGCTGAACTATGAAGTAGATGAGAAGGAGATCATCTGCACCGCACTCCAGGGGCTGGACCAAGAAGCAAACGAGGCTCTACTACAATACCTTCACCTAGAGCAGCAGAAATGGACCAAGGCCTGGATATGGGAGGTGTTGGTTTCTGATGAGGCTCGCAAGCGTAATGCTGGTAGAGGAGTTGAAGGGGGAATGGGGGCAGGTGATAGGGTTGCCTCCAAGAAATACCAGCAGCGGCACGGAGTTGGGGGGAAGAAGAAGGAGCTCGACAAGTGCCTCGTCCCTGGATGCAACCGGAAGCAATCTTGGAAGGAGTGCTGGAGTCGACCAGATGGGTGGAAGCCTCAAGGGTACCCAGGAGAGGCTCCACCTGTCACTAGGCCTGAGTGGGTGGAGAGGAGGATGAAGAACGGAGCATGGAACAAGAAGGGCAGCAAAGAGAAAACGGCACCAGCGGCGGCAAACGAGGATAAGAAGGGAAAGGAGGACGTATCGGATGATGGCTTCTCTTTCTTATCCTTAGAGAAGGAGACGGCGCTTGCTGGTCGTACGTTGGCTGACCCCAATCAGCTCATTCTAGACTCTGGAGCAACCTGTAGAATGGTACCTCGGCGCGACCTCTTCACCACTTATCACTCCCTCCCACCTAACTGTTGGTGTAAGGGCCTAATAAACTCAAGCTATTAAGACTTTATCACACTTAAAACCTCTCCTCGGGGTCACCTCCAAGGGTCCTTGGGTGCCTGGTACAAGACCAGCCCCTATCCTCGGGTCCGAGTTTGTAGAGAGAGGGATCAAGAGGGACTTAGTCAAAACAGCAAGAGTACCTTGAACGTCGCGCAGCGTATCGTGCAGACCGTAGATCGGATTAAGCTGAGAATTTACTATATCGAAGCTCACTCTAAGAGCTTTAAAATAAGCCAAGTTGCCTCGCGAAAAGTTTTGCCATTACTAAGTTATGGGTCGGACAGCGTTAGCCTAGCGTTGGAGTGCTAGCGTACTAGCGTTGACTCGGGTAGTATTCCGCCGTCGCACCGCGTAGAAATGAAATTCCAAGAAGGGAGGAATTCGCTTGAATCAATTTCACTATATTCAGGTACAAACAGAGAAGGAATAAATAGCTCTAGCTAGCAAGGACCTTGGGAATCAACCTGGGAACAACCAGGGATGATCCCAAATAATTCCAAGCAACAGAACCAACCTGGCTGGACAAAATAGCAGGTGGTAGGTTGGTGAACAACCTCTGGTTCTGTTTTTCCAACCTGGGAAAACAACAACCAGGTTCAGGTCCTAAAAACAGAACCTGTTTTGTCTTTGCCCAACCAGCCAAATGCTGGTTCCGCTGGTTTCCCCTGGCCCTGTAGCATGTAGATACAGACAAACAACATCCAACCTTCACCTAAATTGTACCCCTCTAGTGCCTGCCCTGCTACACTATAGTCAACCAAACAAAACAGTACAATTTCGAGTTGGATAGAACTGAATCTGCGCAATCAAGTAAGCCGAACCACAAAGCTTCCATCTTGGGTTCCTTTGCGAGCTCGTCCTTTCTGCTTGTACTGTTCATAGCGCGTACAATGTTATGCCGAAGCGCACATCGTGCAAGTACCTGCAAATGCTTCAAGCGAAAATTGCGAAAGCAAACAAACACACGAACATACCATTCACACGCAAATGCGTTCGCACACGCATACTCGTACAAACAGACGGCAGGATGTCGTGCAATGTGAATTTGCACCCAACACACTCCCCCTCAGCCTGCCGGCTGCATCCCCATCATTCCATACTAGTTCATGCTCATTCCACTCATGCGCACACAACGCCAATGAGGCTCATCCGCAAGCCTCTTGGTGAGGAAGTCTGCTGGCTGCTGGTGAGTCTTGATGTAGATCGGATTCACCGTCCCCCTCTTCACCTCCTTACGCAACCAGTGCCACTTGATACGCATGTGCTTATTGAGCCCATGAAGCACAGCGTTCCTGGCCATCCCAAGAGCTCCCTTGCTATCACAAAACAGCGGCGTAGCAACCTTTTGCTCCTGGCCAATCTCCTCCAACAGCCTCCTCAGCCAAATCACCTCCTTCACCCCATGAAACATTGCCATGTACTCTGACTCCACGGAAGAGAGTGCTGTCTCCGTCTGCTTCTTTGACCTCCAACTAACCGGTCCTCCCCCAACTACGCAGATGTATCCTCCCACAGATGAGGAATCCTCCTTCTCAGAGGCCCACGTAGCATCGGTAAAGCAAGTGAGAAAAGCTTGCCTTCTCCAAGCCTCTCCCCCTTCTCTTTCAGCACCTCAACCCCTTTCTGCTTCACCTGTGCAGATGCGGAGTATTGAACTCCAATGCTTGGGTGAGAGTTTAGATACTTCACCACACGCTCAGCTGCATCCACCTACTCCTCTGATGGATTCTGCACCACCCTAGCCAGCTGCCCAACCGAGAAAGAGATGTCGGGCCTCGTGTGAACTGCTGCATACAAGAGGCTGCCCACCAAGGACTGAAATTGCTGCTGCTCCTCGGCTTCAACCCCTTCATCCTCTGCAGCTTTCACAAGCTTGAATTCTGCTGGCAGGGGAGTTGCAACCTTGCGCTCATTCTCAATTCCGTACTTCTCCCCAAGCTCCTTGATGAACTTCTCCTGGTGCAGCTTCAACCACCTGTGATCCAGATCCCTCTCTACGTGCATCCCGAGGTAGTACTTTACCTCCCCAAGGTTCTTGCACTTGAAGTTCTCCATCAGCTGCTGCTGCACCTTCTGGATCTCCTTCATGCTGCTGCTAAAGAGAAGAATGTCGTCCACATAGACCAGAAACAGCACCAGCTTCTCCCCCTCCCCCTTGAGAAAGAGGCTCTCATCACAGCTGCTGGTCCTGAATCCCATCTCCTCTAAAACAGCTGCCAACTTCTGGTACCAGCAGCGTGGCGCCTGCTTCAAGCCGTAGATGGACTTTTTCAGCTTGCACACCCTGCCCGTACCATCCTCATACCCAGGTGGCTGCGTCATGAACACCTCCTCCTCTAAAATCCCGTTGAGAAATGCCGTTGATATGTCCATCTGGATAATGAACTTCCCACTAACGGCTGCATCTGCCAACAAGACACGAAGGGTAGGGGGTTTGGCAGTGGGAGCAAAGATCTCATTGAAGTCCCGCTTCTCCTTCTGCATAAACCCCTTAGCCACCAACCTACTCTTGTAGATGGTGACCTGCCCCTTGTCGTCAGTCTTGATCCTTAGCACCCACTTGCATTGTACCGCTTTCTTTCCCTCAGGCAGCACCACTAGTTCCCAAGTCCCATTCTCCAGCAGGCTCTGGTACTCAGCATCCCTAGAAGCTAGCCATTTGTCCCTATCTGGTCCAGCTAATGCCTCCTCCATGCTAGCTGGTTCCTCTGGTGCAGGGGCAAGAAAACAGTACGAAGGCTCATCCTCCTCATCCGAGTCATAGCCATGCGGTAGAATCAGCAATGCCTCCTCAGTCCCAAGCTGCTGCTCCGCTACATCAGCTCCTGCAGTCAGCTTCTTAGTAGCCATACGGGTACGTCCTGGCCTGGAGACGGGTGTCTCCCATCCCTTCATAACGACACCCTTCGGCTTCTTAGTTTTTCCCTGCTGCTGCTCTCCTCCCTCGGATCCAGCAGCTCCACTAGTGCTACCGCTAGTCTCCACACCATCACCTCCACCAGCAGGTGCCTCCTGCACCTTCTCTTTATCACCACCCTCTGCAGCTGCCTCCTCTCCCTCCTCCCACACACTAGGAGTCAGGTCCAGCTGCATGGTGATCTGCTCCATCTGTTGGGACACCCTGGCCTCCGGCTGTTTCTCCCAGCTCCCATACATCATGCCCTCAACAAACTTCACATCCCTGCTGTCAAACAACACACCCTTGGAAGGCTCCCACAGCAGCCATCCCTTGCTCTCAGCAGCCAGCCCCAAATGCACACACCAGATTGCACTCGCCCCCAACTTACTGCGGTAGGTCTTGGGGACGTGGGCGACTGCCATGCAACCGAACACCCTCAGCATGTCCACCGGCGGCTTCCTCCCAAGCCACCTCTCCAACGGCACCCACGAGTCATCCCCAACCTTTGTGAGTACCCTGTTCCTAGCGACGGTAGCGTGCCGAACAGCATGGGGCCACATCAAGTTGCCCAGCCCAGATTCTATGAGCAGCGCCCTAGCTGTCTCCAGAATTGTCCGGTTCGCCCGTTCTGCTACACCGTTGGACTGTGGGGTGTAAGCCGTGGTCAGCTCCCTCTGGATGCCCTGCTTCTTGAGCCAGGCCGTCATCTCAGCTCCAAGGAACTCACCACCCCGATCTGTCCTAATCCGCTTCACCACACACTCCGCTTGCTTCTCCACGAACGGCAGCCAATCGTCCCGAATCGTGGAGGCGGCGTGATCTTTCTGCTTCAGCGGATACGCCCACAATAGCCTGCTCTAGTCATCCACTATGGTTAGGAAGTACTGCTCCCCCTTGTGCCCTTGCACCGGCAGCGGCCCCACCAAGTCCATGTGGACCAGCTCGAACAGCTTTTTGCTCCTGCCAGCCACACTATGGAAGGGGAAACGGGTGAACTTTGAAAGGAGGCAAATTTCACAGTTATCATCGGGTGGTTGTCCGTTCAGCTTCAAGCCCTTAACGGCTCCATCCTTCTCCAGCTGCTTCAGCAAAGGCATTGCCACATGCCCCAAGCGTCGGTGTGCAGTTGCCCAATCCGTCTCCCCCGATCTGGCCGACACTTTCACACCAACCCCTCCAACGGCATTGCATTCCCCCTGGGATGCAGACCCCTCTCCAGCCTGCCCCCCACCGTGCCACGCCAGCGCCGGCAGCTGCCACATAGATCTGTACACGTCCTTGCTCTCGTGCAGATCCCAAAGCACCCGATTGCCCAGCTTCGCCTTATAAGTGCGAGCCCCATCTGTGTTGGTGTTCACCCCAGCCTTGCCAAGCTTACGGAGGGAGATAAGGTTGGCCTTCAGGTCGGGGACGAGGAGAACGTCGTGCAGCACCACCGGCTTGCCATCCGCTCCCTTAAATGCAGCTCGTCCCGCACCAGCCACCTTCAACATGTGTCCAGAGGCAGAGCACACCTCATTGATCGGTGCAGCGCGTATGTCGTCCAGCAGGTCCTTGCGCGGCGTCATTGTCCAAGCAGCGCCTGTGTCCAACACCCAATAGTCCAAGGGGTGCAGCTCTGCTCCAACCTTAGCAGATGCGTCTCCTTGCTCCCCCTTGTCTCCCACATGGAAGAATTGGCCCGCGGTGCGCTCCTTCTTCTTCTCCGCACCGCCGTTGCCCTTCGGGTTGTTGTCGGACGAATCAGCGACCATGTTGGCGCCGTTTTTCTGGTTCCTCCGCGCGCCGCCATCCTGGTGACGATTCTGGGGGGTCCATCCATCGGGTTTCTTATAGCACAAAAACCAGGGGTGCCCTTCCTTCTCACAATACCAGCAACTCCCTTTCATTTTGCCACCAGCACCCGACTTGCCCCCACGTCCAGATTTCGCACCGCGACCCCAACCGGTACCTCCTTGTTGGTCGTTGGAGTCGTCGTCTTTCTTTGCACCGCGTCCAGCACCACCGAAGCCATGTCCTTTGCCACGTCGGCTCCCTTGCATCCCGTAGCCGCTGCTGCCGTCGTCTCCACCCCTCAGTTGGCGGCGACGGAAGTCCTCCTCCAGAATCTTCGTCCGCACTCACTCGAGCGTCCACAAGCTCTGGTTCTGCGGCAGGCTCAATCCGCTCGTGAATTGAAGCCACGATTCCGGCAGCAGCGAGAGCATCTTCAGGCACTTGGTCTGCTCCGGGTAGGTGATTCCCGCGATCGCCAGCTTCGCGTAGAGATCACGCATCTTGTCCAGGATGGGTTGTACCGGCTCTCCCTCGCTTAGGCGCAACGCGGACAGCTCCCTCTCCATCATGAGCGTCGCAGCGACGGAGGTAGGGGCGTGCAGCTCCTTCAACACCGTCCACGCCTTCGGACCGCACTCAACCTCCGGCAGCAGGTGCATGACGTGGTGACGCTGGTTCAGCTCCAAACTCTGCGACATCAAGTAGTAGCCAGCCGAGGCGCGCTCGTCCCAATCTTCCTGAAGGGCGGGGTCACTCGGTCTAGGCTCCTCCCCAATCATTAGTTTCAGCAATCCGATCTGACGGAAATAAAGTTGCATTTTCCAGGCCCAATCATCATAGCCCTCACCATTGAACTTCTCGACGGTGAAGTTTTTCAGCACCTCCTTGATCAGCGAGCCCTGGCTTGTTCGCGCTCCCCTTGGCGCAGAAACACCAGAATCATGGCTGCCGCTACGATCTTGGGCTGAAGATTCACCAGCTACCGCCGAGGTGTTCCCCGCCATAGCTACCTATATCGAGGATCACTATAACGCAGCTCTGATACCAGCTTGTTGGTGTAAGGGCCTAATAAACTCAAGCTATTAAGACTTTATCACACTTAAAACCTCTCCTCGGGGTCACCTCCAAGGGTCCTTGGGTGCCTGGTACAAGACCAGCCCCTATCCTCGGGTCCGAGTTTGTAGAGAGAGGGATCAAGAGGGACTTAGTCAAAACAGCAAGAGTACCTTGAACGTCGCGCAGCGTATCGTGCAAACCGTGGATCGGATTAAGCTGAGAATTTACTATATCGAAGCATACTCTAAGAGCTTTAAAATAAGCCAAGTTGCCTCGCGAAAAGTTTTGCCATTACGAAGTTATGGCTCGGACAGCGTTAGCCTAGCGTTGGAGTGCTAGCGTACTAGCGTTGACTCGGGTAGCATTCCGCCGTCGCACCGCGTAGAAATGAAATTACAGGAAGGGAGGAATTCGCTTGAATCAATTTCACTATATTCAGGTACAATTAGAGAAGGAATAAATAGCTCTAGCTAGCAAGGACCTTGGGAATCAACCTGGGAACAACCAGGGATGATCCCAAATAATTCCAAGCAACAGAACCAACCTGGCTGGACAAAATAGCAGGTGGTAGGTTGGTGAACAACCTCTGGTTCTGTTTTTCCAACCTGGGAAAACAACAACCAGGTTCAGGTCCTAAAAACAGAACCTGTTTTGTCTTTGCCCAACCAGCCAAATGCTGGTTCCGCTGGTTTCCCCTGGCCCTGTAGCATGCAGATACAGACAAACAACATCCAACCTTCACCTAAATTGTACCCCTATAGTGCCTGCCTTGCTACACTATAGTCAACCAAACAAAACAGTACAATTTCGAGTTGGATAGAACTGAATCTGCGCAATCAAGTAAGCCGAACCACAAAGCTTCCATCTTGGGTTCCTTTGCGTGCTCGTCCTTTCTGCTTGTACTGTTCATAGCGCGTACAATGTTATGCCGAAGCGCACATTGTGCAAGTACCTGCAAATGCTTCAAGCGAAAATTGCGAAAGCAAACAAACACACGAACATACCATTCACACGCAAATGCATTCGCACACGCATACTCGTACAAACAGACGGCAGGATGTCGTGCAATGTGAATTTGCACCCAACACTAACTCCAGAAATGTGATTGTGGGGAGCGGAGATACGCTGCAAGCAATCGGCATCGGTACCATCACCGTCATGGGGAAGGAGGGGGAGGTGCTGAATGTGAAGGGTGTGCTTCATGTTCCTGATTTGGCAGCCAACCTTCTCTCATGCTCTCAACTTGCGAGGCAAGAATACATATGCACCTTCACCATGGAAGGTGGCACGGTTCGCAAGGGTGGAGCTGTGGTGATGGAGGCCAAATTAGAGAAGGGGGCATGGGAGGACCCTGGAGAAGAGGTAGAGGAGCAGCAAGAGGAACAAAAGGCAGCTGCACCTCACCATGAGGAGTCACCAACTGCTGGTTCTACCCCTGACCCTAACGCACCAGCCCATGACCCGGAGCAGCCACAGGGGCAGCAGCAGCAACAAGAGAAGCCGCAGCAGCCACCACAGGAGCATACACCACCTGTTCCTGCGGGTAGGTGGCAGCAAATACTGCAGCAGCAGCTGTCCAAGTCACCACGGTCCCCCATGAAGAGAGTGACTTGGAAGGAGAAGCTGCAAAGTTTGGAGCAGGGGGAGGCATCACCTCTGCGCCGCACCACACGCATCTCCCGGCCACCCGAAAGGTTCACACCAAGTGCACAGTATGCTTGCATGCATGATCATGAGGTGCATGATATGGAGGAGTGCATGCTTGTGGATGCTGAGGGGGGTGAGCTTGGGCTTGATTTCTGTCTCATGGGTCAGGTGCATGAGCCTAAGTCGGTCAAGGAGGCCTTGTCCCGTCCTGAGTGGGTCGAGTCCATGCGTGAGGAGCTTGAGTCTCATAGGGTGAACGAGTCTTTTGAGCTGGTTGATCCAGCTTGTGTGCCACCTGGAATGGAGGTCTTGAGGTGTTAGTGGGTGTGGAAGTATAAGCACATGGCTGATGGGAGTATTGAGAGGCCTAAGTCCAGGTTGGTGGCCATGGGGAACACTCAAACACGAGGCGTTCACTATGACCAGGTATATACCCCGGTGGGTAAACCTACCACCCTGAGAGGTTCCCTTGGGATGGCAGCATCCTCGGGGTCTCACATCCATCACATGGATGTGACCACCGCCTATCTTCATGGGGTCTTGAAGGAGGAGCTTTACATGAGGCAGCCACCTGGTTTTGATGATGGGTCCGGCAGAGTTTGCCGACTCAAGAAATCAATCTATGGGCTAAAGCAAGCTCCAAGGCAGTGGTACCTCAAGTTTGATGAGGCGCTGATGGATTTTGGGTTTGAGAGGTCGGAGTGTGACCCCGCCTTGTACCACTTGGTGAGGCATGAGGGCAGGCTGTCCCTTTACCTCTATGTGGATGACATTTTGCTCATGTCTTCGAGCATGGTCTTGCTGGACGATGTGAAGGGTCTCTTGTCCTCTCGGTTCCGCATGAAGGACTTGGGGGAAGCCAAGGACTATTTGGGGGTGCAGATTGAGCGTGATAAGAGTGGCATCTTGATTCATCAGGAGAGGTACATTCTCAACATGCTTGAGTCCTTTGGTCTTTCTGAGGCTAACCCCGTGCGTACCCCTCTCCCTACAAGGTTCGACGTGCATGCACATGCTGAGGAGCCCTTGCTGCGAGATGAGCTGGTCCAGCTCTATCAAAGTATTGTGGGGTCTCTCATGTATGCAAGCACGACCACACAGCCCCAGATTGCTTATGCAGTGTCACAGCTGTCCAAGGTGGTGTCTTGTCCCAAGGCATTTCACCTGCACGCTGCTAAGAGAGTGCTAAGGTACCTGAAAGGTTGTGTCAAGTCAGGTATATTCTACCCCGCACAAAGCAAGCCTCAGGTTGAGTTGGTGGGCTTTAGTGATGCTGATTATGCTGGAGATTCAGCTGATCGCAAGAGTCACACCGGCTATGTCTATTGCCTTAATGGTGCAGCCATCTCTTGGCAGAGCAAGAGGCAGCCGGTGGTTGCATTGTCTACCACTGAGAGTGAGTACATCAGTCTGTGTCAGTGCATTCAGGAGGGTGTGTGGCTGAAGCGTTTGTTTGGGGAGTTTGGGCATGAGTTTGCTGGTGGTGTGCCTGTATTTGTGGACAACCAGTCTGCCATTGCCCTTGCACAGAATGCATGCTTGCATGGCCGCACCAAGCACATGCAGGTTCGGTGGCATTTCATCAGGGAGATGGTGGCGTGCGGCGAGGTGATCCTCCGGTGGTGCCCCACCAACCGTCAAGCAGCAGATATACTCACCAAACCCCTCCCTTTTGAGCGGCATGGTGTGTGCATGTCCTTGATGGGGATGCAGCCCCATGTCAGCATGGTGCCTGAGCAGGATGTGGGAGAACTGGTGCTTCTCTGCATTGACGACCTCATGCTGTGGATGGCAACCTTCCCTGGGCAAGGGGGAGTGAAGTGAAGGATTTTGCCCAGTGGTGTTCAGCCACGTCCAGCACGAGCAAGGGGGAGTGTTGATTGTGTAGGTGGTTGTGGTATTTTGCTCTAGCTGGTTGTGGGCTAAGGGTTTGGGCAAAATGTGGTGTTGCGGGCTGGTATTGATCTTGCACCCAACAAGCACCAACAAACCTTTGCTATTCACTACAACACCTTTGGTGTTGCTAGTTTAGCACTTTGGGTTGTTGGGGATTGTTGTAGGGCGAGGGTTGGGTTGGTAGGGTTTGAACAACTCGTCACTTTTCAGATCTGAACTCTTGCTAAAGCTAGTCTTTTGGTCTAATCCATGGCTGCCTACTAATTCCGCCAGAATACACCGTCGCACTTAAATCGCGATAGCGATTAGCCTAGATCTTGGTTGAAAGCGTGCGTTACTATTCTGGAAAGTAGAGATTAAGACCGTTCCAACGCGTACCTGCTCATAGTTTAAGGTTACGTGAGCTACACGCAATGTTCCGTCGAAGTCGGCGGACTTAATCTCTTGTACGCTCTCCAGATTCACGCGCTTTCCATCACTTGACGCACGCAACTTGAACCTCTCTCACCTCCCATCCAAACTCCCGCCTTGCTTCTGTGGTCCTTTTCTCGTTGAGGCACAGGTGACACCAGTAACATTCCGCTTGCGCTTACCAGATACGTGGAAGCTTCACAACGCTTTCCATGTCCAGCTACTGAAACCCTATAAGGACCCCAACAAATAGTTCCAGGGACGGCAGCTACCGCCACCACCACCTGTTCTCGTACAGGATGAACCAGAGTGTGAAGTGGAGCGCGTTCTCACTCATCAATGTCCCAGCGGCAAGACCCTCGAGTTCATGATACGCTGGAAGGGATATGACCCCACTGAGGATAGTTGGGTTGCAGAAGCTGATATGGGCAACGCACGCCGTGCTCTCAATGACTTTCTTGTCAAGGAGAGTGTTTCTCACGCCACCCAGCTTTGAGGGGGGGACGTGTGAGAGTACGACGGCTTATGCTGGCTTTGCTAGCTTGCCTAGACTTTATTACACTATATCTAGCTTGGGTTTTTTTATTTTTTATCATCCATAGATATGCTTGATTTCCTAGGTTAGGTGCATTCCTATATTTTATTATAGTTATAGCACCGAACCAGGTTACGTGCACCGAACTCAAGCCTATTCGGTTTCCACCGAATTGCTTTCTACTAAGTTCGGGAAGGTTCTGTTCAGGACGCTTCGCGACCCTCAGAACATTCGCGTAACATCTGGGTAACTGGCCTTGCGTCGAGACTATTTATAGCCTCGTTGTACCCGGGTGGATCATTCAATTCACATTCTCTTTTCTGAGCTCGATCCTAGATCCTCACAACATGCAAGAGGAATTTGAGTGTTTTGCAGCTGCTGTACCTCATCTCGTGTTTATGCTGATTGCACCTAAGGGAGACCCGGATGCACCAGACATCCCGACCTCGCGCTCTTACGCAGAGGCAATTTCGGGTCCCTACTCCTCTCAATGACACACAGCCATGAATGCAGATATGGCATCCTGGAAGTCCACAGGCACTTACGTCGACGAAGTTCTCCGTCCTGAGGCGAACATAGTCGATGGCATGTGGATTTTCAGGGTGAAGCGGCAGCCGAGTTATCCGCCTGCCTTTAAGGCTCGTTACGTTGCTAGAGGCTTCAGTCAGCAACAGGAAGTTGACTTCTTCCAGGCCTTCTCCCCTACCCTAAAGATGACTACTCTTCGAATACCGCTGCACGTCGCCGTTCAGCGTGACTACGAGCTTCACTCTCTTGTCTTCAGTACAGCTTTCTTACAGGGCAGCCTGCACGAGGAGATCTGACTGCGCCACCCACCTACCTTCACTGGGTCGTTTCCTGCAGGTACCCAGTGGAGCCACCGGCGGCCAGTCTACGGTCTCCGCCAGGCGCCTCGCGAGTGGCACGACACACTGAGGACGACGCTTGCGGCTCTTGGGTTTGCTCCTTTGACTGCTGACCCGTCGTTGTTTCTACGCACCGACACTTCGCTGGCATCGCTCTACATCCTCGTGTACGTCGACGACTTGGTCTTTGCCACTGCTGACACTGAAGGACTAGCCCTTGTGAACTCCGAGCTCCAAAAGAGACACACATGCACAGACTTGGGTGAGCTGCGCAGCTAAATGGCTTGCAGATCACCCGGTACAGAGCACGGCGCACCATTACTTTGACTCAGTCAGACATGGTGGAGCAGGTCCTTCAGCGCTTCGACTTCCAGTACTCCTCGCCACAGTCCACTCCTCTGCCTAGTGGTTACTCGCTCTCAGCTCCACCTTCGGACGAGTTCTTAGAGACGAGTGGCCCGAATCCAGAGCTTGTGCGCTGCCTCATGTACCTGATGACCTGCACTCGACCTGATCTTGCCTACCCTCTTAGCATCCTGGCATATTACGTTGCGCTCGGGAGACACCGACCAGAGCACTGGAAGGCCGCTAAGAGGGTGTTGCGCTACTTGTGCAGTACGTCGGGCATGGGGCTCGTGCTTGGATGGCATGGTCCACTTGTCCTCATTGGAGACGCAGACGCTTCTTGGGTTGACGACTTGGCTACGTAGCGGTCGTCACAGGGTTACACTTTCAGACTTGGCTCCGGCTTTGTTTCTTGGCGGTCTACCTGCTTGTCTTCTGTTCTCAGGTCTAGTTGTGAAACTGAGATCTACGCAGGGGCCATGGCTGCACAGGAGTTACGCTGGCTCGCCTACCTACTGGCCGGCTTGTAAAGCCGCCTCGTTCTCCTCCAGTTCTGTAAGTTGACAACAAGGCCATGATTGCCTTGTGTCAGGAGAACAGACTGGAGAACAGGACGAAGCACATTTCTCTCCGCTACTTCCTTGCTCGAGAGTTGCAACAGTCGGTCAGCTTCGTCTTGCTTACGTGGCCTCTCGGGCCAACACTGCTGATATCTTCACCAAGGCACTTCAGCCTTGTAATCATCAGCGTTTCTGTACTGTTTTAGGCCTTGTGCATACTTGGCCTCACTTGCCCACTTCTTGAATTTGCTTGTACTGTGATCTATATACTTATACCTGCATGCTTACACTTGCTAGGTTTTGATCACTGGACTACTTGTTCTCCATTATATAACTCTGCATGTGAGCTGGCCTTGTGGCCATTTGCTTGTGCTCGGAGTGTATATTGACTTCGTGATCCACCCTGAGCTTGCTTTGCTTTTCTTGACTGGTCGTGTGACCTCTTGTTCTCCCCCACTTTGCCAATG
Source organism: Closterium sp. NIES-65 (assembly GCA_948144175.1). Lineage (NCBI taxonomy): Eukaryota > Viridiplantae > Streptophyta > Zygnematophyceae > Desmidiales > Closteriaceae > Closterium > Closterium sp. NIES-65. Next base: position 41,566 of record CANXME010002149.1, read on the forward strand.
GGGGTGTGTCAAACTTATATGTTGTATGTCTTGTAGGCTGTAGTAGGGTTGCCCATGTGGGGTACAACCCAACTTAGGGTTAGTACTTGTACCTATCCTGCAGGTAGTTCATTCATTCTCGCTTCGTTATTTCGACAGTTCACACATCGCTTTTGCGCAATTCTTGGAGATCTTTCTCCATAGTTGATAGTGTCAAAATATAATTCTATAGTTTGTGTAGTTCTAGTCTTCGTGTTCTCCCTTGTGTTATTTTGTACTTGCACTAGGGTTAGGTTTTGCATATATCTTATTTGTACTTTCTGTTCTAGTCCATTATTACATTGTAACATGGTATTGAGCTTGGTTCACCCTAGCGAGATTTTTCCCTTAGGAAATTCTCTTGACTAAGTTATGGGCCCACCTAGACGCGCCCCGTACTAGTCACTCGCCCGTAGTGCGCTTAGCCTGCCCGTCGCCCGGTCCCCCCCCCCCCCCCCCCCCCGGTCGTCGCCCGTCGCCCGTCGCCCGTTTCCCCCAGTCACGCGTTGCACGTTTTCTCCCCGTCATCCGTCGCCCGTCGATTCAGGAGCGTGCCTCGCGGCTGACCGTTAGAGGGCCCCGCGGCCATTTCAATAGAGGGCCCCGCGGCCATTTCGATAGCGGGCCCCGCGGTCCTGACGTTAGTCGCACGCACGCACAGCAGCAGCCACGCGCACGTGCAAATCGTCGCCCCACCCGTTACCCGCCGCCTTAGACGCTGCCCCACCCTTTAACCACTGCCTTACCCGCCGCCCCATGCGTTAGCCGCCGCCCCACCCGTCACTTATCGACCCACAAGCTGAAACCGCCACCACACATGAAATTCGCTGCCCCACGAGTTGAAACCCGCCGCCCCACCTGACACCCGCTGCCCCACGAGCTGCCTCACCCGCCGCCCCACCAGTTAGCCTTAGGCCCACCAACTAACAACACCTGGAAACCAGAGTCTACCACCCGTATCCGCAGAACAGTACAGAACCGCACAGAACTGCACAGAACCGCACAGAATCGCACTCCACCGTGCTAGCTCCCCTGGAACTGCACACAACCACGCTCCACCCGTGCTAGCTCCCCTGGAACCGCACACAACCGGACAGAACTACACAAAATCGCACTCCATACGTGCTAGCGTAGGCTGCCCCCCCCCACCCCCAGCAGAACCAGCAGTAGCATAGTAGGCTGCCCCCAGCAGAACCAACAGCAGCATAGGCTGTCCTCAGAGCACCAGCAGCAGCTTAGGCTGCCCCCAGCAAAACCAGCAGCAGCATAGGCTGCCCCTAGCAGAACGAGCAGCAGCTTAGGCTGCCCCCAGCAGAACCAGCAACAGCATAGTAGGTTGCCCCCAGCAGATCCAACCAGCAGGAGCTTAGGCTGCTCCCAGCAGAACCACCACCAACGTAGGTTGTCCCCAGCAGAACCAGCAGCAGCATAGGCTGCCCCCAGCGCACCAGCAGCAGCTTAGGCTACCACTAGCGCACCCCCCCCATATCTAGCTCCTCAGATGGCGTATACTAGAGTTCTACAGCAGCAGGGCCAGCCGCAGCACTCCCGGCAGTGGGGACCTGCGGGTCCAAAGTGTGGAGCCCCCAGCAGTGGCTCAGCTAGCAGTGGGCGAGACGTCGGCCCCTGCGGGTACCGGGCCCTGACAGGCCCTGGTGCAGGCACTACCTGCTGGAGTCCTGACCACTCTGCATCCAGCTGCTACCTTCGACTCGACGACCTCTGCTGTAAGCGTTTTGGTCCTCACGCTATTACACCGCACTGGCCCTCGCGACTTCGCCAGCGCACTGCCGCATCAGTTGAGTCTCACCTACCTGGTTAGGACCGTTCCCAGCTGCACGAGTAGAGACCTGTGTTTCCGGTCTTGGTGCGTGTGTTGTTTCCAGTCTAGGCGCCTCTGAGGGTCTTTGTGTAGGAGCTACAGCTACCACTAGTCTAGCACCAACCTTTGTAGCTGGTTCGGGTGCAACCTCACAGACTGCACAGCTTTCCTTCACCCTAGACTCTGGAGCATCCAGCTGTTTCTTTCGCGACTGTACTGACCTCACACCGTTGCACAGTCCAGTCACTGTCGCCTTGGCTGACCCCTCTGTGGGACCTGTAGTTGCCCGCAGCACCACCACTCTCCCATGTCTGGCGGCTCCCTCTGGGTTCCTCACACGTTACTACACCCCCTCGTTCTCCAGGAACCTGGTGGGTGTCAGTCACCTCCACGACCTAGGTGTAGTTACTACTTTCCCAGTCGACGAGCCTGATGCCTCCTGCACAGTCGGTACCACTGGGACCCCTCTGGCCACTTTTCACAGGGAGCCGGGCTCTGGTCTGTACTCCCTACACACTAGGTCCCACCACACTAGGTCAGGTCAGCAGGTCAAGTCAAGTAGCTGCTGTGTCGTGTAACTGTCAGTCCCTCACCCACCCGTCGGTCCTCTAGCACCACCGTCTAGGTCACCCGTCGTTCCCGCGTCTCATTAGGATGGCACGTTACTGTCTGGTCTCAGGTCTTCCAGAGTCGCTTGCACCGCTTCCCCGCTCGCCTGCGCCGCTGTCCACTCCTTGCGTCGAGGGTCGGCAGCGCGCTGCCCCTCACTCCTCCTCGTTCCCCCCCACCACGGCTCCCTTCCAGACCCTGCACTTGGACGTCTGGAGCCCCTCCCCGGTCCTTGGGCCACGTCAGGAGCGTTACTTCCTGATTGTGATGGACGACTACTCCCGCTACACCACGATTTTCCCCTTGCGACGGAAGGCCGACGTGCCTACCGTCCTCGAGCCGTGGCTACTAGCATGGGGTGGCGCCCAGGGCCTGTGTGGGCTTTGCCTACACTCAGACCGTGGTGGAGAGTTTTCTTCCACTCGCCTAGAGACGTTCTGTCAGGGTCGGGGGATTATCCAGTCTTACACGCTACCAGCCTCGCCGCAGCAGAACGGGGTAGCCGAGCGACGCATCGGCCTGGTCATAGAGGTTGCTCGGACCTCCATGTGCCATGCCGGTGCCCCTCAGTTCTTGTGGCCTCAGGCAGTCCGCTACGCCGCACACCAGCTGAACCTGTGGCCCAGTGACGCACAGCCATGGGTGACGCCGGTCTCCCTTTGGACAGGTTCTCCGGGCGTAGCAGCTGACTTCCGTGTCTGGGGTTCTCAAGCTCACGTTCGCGCCCCTGGCGCGAACAAGTTGTCTCCGCGCATTCGTGCTTGCGTCTTTCTTGGTTTCCCTTTGGACGCCTCCGGCTGGGTGTTCTACAACCCGGTCACCTACCAGTTCTTCGCTTCTCAGGACGTCGCGTTTGACGAGTCTGTTTACAGGAGTCGCCCCCATCAAGGTTCTGAGGCCTTTTCCCCCCCGTTTTTCCTCACCCTTGAGCCCCCCCCAGTCGCCTCGGTAGCCCCCCCCCCCCCCCCCCCCCCTTCGTGTCCTGCCCCGTCAGGTGTGTCGCACGTCACTCCGCAGTCGTCCCCCCCGCAGCGTCCAGTCCCTGTCGTCTCTGGGGGTGCGGGAGGTGCAGTTGCGGAGGGTGAGGGTACTGGGGCTGCATGAGCTGGTGGTGTTGGCTCTGGGGGTGCAGGGGTTGTGGGCGTAGAGGTCACTCCTGTGGAGGACATGGCAGCCTCAAGTTTAGCGGCCTCGCCCCGCGTCATCCGTCCCGCAGTTTCCTCCTCGTTCTTCTCTGCAGCCGGTTGCTGCAGAGCCTGGGGGTGTTCCTGCGGGAGGTACTGGAGGCCCCGGGGGTGTCGGTGGTGGAGGTGCTGGTTCTGGGGGTGCTGGAGCTGGAGGCACTGGCACTGTGACGCCTACACCGCGCACTGTACGTTTCCTGATCCATGAGCAGCGTCTCCTCCGGTTGGAGAGGGAGGAGCGTGGGCAGTTTGAGAGTCACAGCAGCAACAGGAGAGAGCAGAGGAAGAGTCACGAGTGCAGCAGTGGGTGCACTTGCAGTCGTAGCAGGAGAGAGTAGAGGAGGAGTTACAGCCGCACCAGGAGACGGTAGAGCAGGAGTCCCGTTTGCAGTAGCAGGTGCAGCTGCAGACACAGCAGGAGAGAGTAGAGGAGGAGTCACGGCCGCAGCAAGAGAGGGTCGTGCAGGAGTCCCGGTCGCAGCAGCGGGTGTAGCTGCAGCCGAAGCAGGAAAGGGTCGTGCAGGAGTCCCGGTCGCAGCAGCGGGTGCAGCTGCAGCTGCAGCAGGAGAGGGCAGGGGTGGAGCCACAGGAGCAGCAGCAGGGACAGGTATCGTCGCAGCAGACGCCAGAGGAGGCGGAGCAGCGGCGACTGCGACTGCGCGACCTGCCCGACCCAGGACCTGCACGCTTGGTTCGTGGTCCCCTACCATCCCCTCCTGTTCCCCCCGTCCAGTCCCTTTCCTCATCCCCGTGGACTCGTCGTTCTCCCCTCAGTCGTGCTGTGTCTCTAAAGCCCCGCCGGTCTCATTACCGTGCGGACCGGCCGTTTCACCTTGTTCTCCGCTCTCATGTTCCACCTCCTCTAGTCCTTCCACAGCCTCCTAAGTCATCCCTCACTGTGCTTCACGACCCGTTGTCCAACTACCTCCGTGCCTCCCGTCCTGTCGTCTCCCGTGTTTTGTCCGCGTTGGCCACTCATTCGACTGCACCGTTGTCATCTGTCTAAGCACTTGTTACCATTGTCGCTGGCTCTGCCTCTTCCCACCGCCTTGACTACCCTGCTCACTTGGTGAGTGGCCTTCTCATTCTCCGTCCTCTGGGGGTGCTCCTGTCTTTCTCTTGGAGGTCCTAGAGGACAGGCAGTTCGAGTTTGGTTTCCTTGCAGCCGCTGTTTCTCATCTCTGCGCCATGCTGCTTACCCCTGAGGGGGATACAGACGCTCTTGACATCCCAATCCCTCGCAATCACGCTGAGGCGGTCTCGGGACCTTGGGCCTCGTACTGGATAGCAGCTGAGGAGGCAGAAATGGCATCTTATAGGTCCACAGGCACTTACGTTGACGCGGTCTCACCACCTGGGACGAACGTCGTCAGTGGCCGATGGCTCTACAAGGTGAAGCGACCGCCTGGATCACCACCAGTATTCAAGGCGCGCTATGTGGCGAGAGGCTTGAGTCAACGAGAGAGGGTGGACTTCTTCCAGACCTTTGCTCCCACCTCGAAGATGAGTACTCTTCGGGTGTTGCTGCATATTGCAGCCCACCATGACTACGAGTTGCACTCCTTGGACTTTTCCACCGCGTTCCTTCAGGGGAGCCTGCACGAGCAGATCTGGCTGCGTCGCCCGCCTGGCTTCGCTGGCTCTTTCCCACCTGGGACCCTGTGGCAGCTGCGTCGACCAGTCTACGGCCTGCGTCAGGCTCCACGTGAGTGGCACGACACACTTCACTCGACCCTTGCAGCGCTTGACTTCTTTCCGTCGTCCGCCGACCCGTCACTGTTCGTCCGCCGTGGCTCGACCCCGTTCTTTGTCCTGGTCTACATCGACGACCTGTGTTCGCCACTCCCGGCCGACGCGCGCTGGCCTCCGTGAACGAGGAACTGCAGAGGAGACACACTTGCACTGACGTTGAGGCGTGATTGTTCACGTTGAACGTTTTCTTCGACGCCAACTACGTCTCGGAGGATACGGCGAAAATCCGCTACGCCGTGTCGTTGCTGCGAGGACCCGCCATGGACTGGTGGCGTGTCATCGTCACGAAGCTGGTAGACTACGCGACTCTACCGACACGGGGAGGACAAACCGGACCCTGGGCGCCGTCGTATTTCGTGGAGGTGCCCCAATATCGCACGTTGGATGCGTGGTGCGCAGGTCTGCGCGCTTGGTTTGAGCCAATCGCGACTTCGATCGCGGCGCGACAGAAGCTCCGCACTTGGCGCCAACTCGGTTCCGTCCAGGACTACTCGAGCGGGTTTCTGGCGCTATGCGGGCAAGTGGGTTACATGTACGAGAGCGAGCGCATCGACCGCTATATCAGCGGCCTGAAGCACGACATCGCTCAGGAAATCCAGCTTCGCGGCGTCACCGATTTCCAGAAGATTCTCGCCATGGTGGAAAGCTCGATTTCTTCCGCCGACCGAGATCGGGGTCCTACGGAAGCAACAACTGGGGACATCGGTCTCGTGGGAGGAACGAGGGCGCTACGATACGTGCCGTCGCCGCGAATGCCGCTGCTGCACCGTTCAAAGGGCACTGCTTCGCGTGCAATCGGCCAGGACACCGTAAGAGCGAATGCCCGTAAAACGCTAAGGGAAAGGGGGAAGCCGAGCAGCAGAAACAGACCAAGCAGCAGGGAAACGCTGGGAGTCAGTAGCAGACGGGCCCTTTACTAACAGGTCACGCCGCTCGCCCGACCCAACCGACCCTCACCGATTGATTGTGCCGGTTCACGCAATCGACCACACCCGGCCGAATAAGGAGGGTACTACGGTAGACAGCCCCATACTGCTTAGTGGGAAAATCGGTACAGACTTAGTTAAAATCTTCGTGGACGGGGGAGCCAGCCACAGCCTCATCAACACTGCCACGCACGGAAACTGAAACTGCCACTGGACAGATGCTTACCTAAGATCGACACAAGACTGGTCGACGGCACGCCACTGGCGATACAGGAACGTGTAGACCGGGTTCGGATTCGATGCGGGGGTAACTTCACGTTTAGCCAGGAAATGCTCGCGACAACCCTCAACGGAACCGACATTTTACTCGGTCGTGATTGGCTACGACGACACAATCCGCGAATCGACTGGACGACGGGTGACTGCACCGTGCGAGTGAACGGTAACAACATCGCCTTACCTCGCTGGGGCTCGCCTGAGTCTTCGTCGGTGCGTGTCAACGATCACGATGAAACGTGCCGTAGCGGTAGGAGCTGACGTGTACGCGGTTGACATTCGGGAAGCCGAGGCAGCAGACAAAGGGGGAGATTTACAGAAACTGCTAGCCAACGTACCGGATGACCTGGCAGCACTCTTGAAGTGGTATAGTGAAATATTTCCGGACGATCTGCCGACAGGACTGCCACCTCAGCGACCGCAAGACCACAGGATAGAACTAGAACCGGGGGCACAGCCGACAGTACAGCAATAGTTCCGAGTGACCCAACCCGAACAGGACGAACTGAGGAAGCAGCTCGATTACCTGCTCGGAAAAGAGTTCATTCACCCGAGTTCGTCACCCTTCGCAGCACCGATACTGTTCACGCCGAAGAAGGACGGAGGTTTTCGCATGTGCATAGACTACAGAGCATTGAACAGGGTTACCATTAAATCCCGTTACCCCATCCCGCGAGCTGACGAACTGATCGACCAGCTGCGCACAGCCCGGGTTTTCTCGAAAATCGACCTTAGGGAAGGTTACCACCAGATTTGCGTCAACCCACCCGACTGCCCCAAGACAGCCTTCCGAACACGCTACGGATACTTCGAATACACAGTCATGCCTTTCGGACTGACCAACGCCCCCGCCACTTTTCAAATGACCATGAGCGAAGCTTTCCGCCCACTTTTAGATAAGTGCGTCATCGTGTATCTCGACGACATACTGATCTACAGTCCCGACAGAGCACAGCACTTACAGGACATCGAAGAAGTTTTTAAAATGCTAAGTGTGAGTTTTTACAGGACCGACTGGAGTTTTTGAGACACATTATTTCAGCTGAAGGAGTGGAAATAGACCCGAAGAAGATCGCGACGATTCAAGCATGGCACGCGCCGACAAACTTGACTGAGCTGCAGAGTTTTCTGGGGTTTGCCAACTACGTGCGATGGTTCGTCCCCGACATGGCGAAGTTGACTGCCCCGTTGACCGACCTGCTGAGGAAGGGGGTTGAGTACACGTGGGGGGAGAAAGAGCAAGGTGCCTTCTCGGCCCTCGATAATATTTTGTGCTCGCCGCCCGTGCTTCACATCGTCGATCCGCACCGTCCATTCGAGCTCGTCACCGATGCTAGCGACATCGTTGTGGGAGCAGTACTGTTGGAGGACTTTGGGAACGGCCTCCGGCCAATCGCGCGAGTCCCGCAATCTTCACCCGCCCGAACGCAACTATCCAATACACGACCGCGAGATGCTGGCGATTGTGCACGCGTTCAAGGTGTGGCGATGTTACCTCACGGGAGCAGACGTGACAGTACGGACAGATCACCGATCACTACAGTACCTTCGCGCCCAACCGAACCTCAACCCACGACAGATCCGCTGGTTGGACTATCTGGAGTCCAACTTCCACTACACGGTCACGTACAAAAAAGGTGCATCCAACATCGCCACGTACTCACACACCCCACTGCCCAACTCCACGCCATCCTACTCGCCCAAACCAACCCACTGCTAACAGGCCTATTCACCCACGGATACAGTACCGACCCATTTTTCACGACCGGAAATTCACAGCAACTGGCAGACGCAAACGGAGTCTATTACGTAAAGATAGGCAAAAACCGCATCTGGGTGCCCGCGTACTCACTACTAAGGGAACTATTACTGCAAGAGGCACACGACGGAATTACCTCGGGACATTTTGGGGTAGAAAAAACGCGACAGCAGCTGCAGCGGTATTACTACTGGCCGGAGCTGTTGTCTGCCGTACAGCACCACGTGGGCTCGTCTCTTACGTGCCAGGTGATAAAGAGCTCGCGAAAAAGGAAGGCGGGTCAGTTGCACCCGATTCCACCGCCTGAGCGCGCCTGGCAGCAGGTTACCATGGATTTCGTCACAGGGTTACCTTTGAACCCTGGGGGTAACGACGCAGTTATGGTCGTCGTTGACAGGTTGACGAAGATGGCACACTTCGCTGCGTGCAAGAAACCGATCTCAGCCGAAGAAACCGCTCGCCTGTTCATCGCAGCCGTCGTACGACTACACGGGATACCAGCCGCGATAATCAGCAACCGCGACACGAAGTTCACCAGCAACTTATGGAAAAGCCTGTGGGAGCAGTTCCGGACCAGGCTACAGTTCAGCTCGTCGTACCACCCCGAGACCGACGGTCAAACGGAGCGGACAAATCAGACGATGGAGCAGTTGATTCGTGCCACGTGCGACAACCCCACAACCTGGGAGCAGCAACTGCCGCTGATTGAGTTCGAGTACAAAAACGCCACCTCAGCGATGACGCAGTAGTCCCCGTACTAAATCATTCCCCGTACCAACCCCGCTACTGTGGACCATTCCAGATCAGCCACATGATTACCCCAGTGACAGCCCACCTACTGTTGCGGACAGACTGGTACATCAGCCCTTCATTCCACGTCAGCCTACTTCGCCCATACATCCCAACCACAAGCCAACTGCCTCGTCACCGCCCGCAATCCATGATTCGCCCGGCATCGGAGCCGATCATCGAGCCCGAAAAAATCATGAGCCATTGGATTCGACACCCCACGGGAATCAGGAGGATTGAATTCCTCGTTCGCTGGAAGGACTGCACGCCAATTGAGGATAGATGGGTGCCCTTGGCCAACATCGAAAACCACCCTGCCCTGCAAGTGTACCTGAGGAGCCGGGGTTTGCGCGATATACACGCACTCGCGTAGCGGAGAGGGCTTCTTGAGGGGGAGGGTAGTGTAAGGAATTTTCTCGGCATTCCTTACGGAGCCCGACTACATCGCGTACAGCACCAGCCGTTGTTCGGCCGTTACTGCTAACGGGGCTTCGCCGACTTCGCGCGCACTGTTTCACCAAACCTCGCACTGCTGGCCCGGCCGTGTCGACCTACGCTTCGGGACTAGCCCGAACCTCGCTGCCAGCATAGCACTAGCTAGCTCGCACGCACCGCGTTACCGTTTGCATGTTTCGCGTATAAATGTTCGCTCATGCCTTCGCTCACATTTTGTACTAGTTTGACACATTAGTGCAATCCTCGCTACCTGTATTCATTGCACCCGTAACACTTGCACAAAACATTGCGTGGGCAACCATGTACTAAAAATACCTTTGGTTTCCACTGGTGAGTGACTACTACGCAATTCTAATTTGTGGTCACTGAATACTTCTCAATCGTCAGAACCGCCCAAATGGTGGACCATTTCGTTTGGTCGGTGTTCCACGCCCTAAAGTCGGCTCGGGTTACTCGACCGACCAGTTTGGAAGCTCACATGGATAGTTCAGTACTAAACGCCCTAGCCGATGGTGGAAGCTGTTGGAAGCTCCCAGCCCAGGAACAGACGGCGCGATACGCGTTTCTTGAATCACCAGGAATCCCAGTCTCTGAAGACCCTTGTAGCAACATTTTGGCAGTTTACGGATTACCCGCTACAAGGTGACTTGTGAGTCGACTCAAAAGTCACCTCGTTACCCGTTACAGAGAACACATCCAACAGCCTCCGACAATTCTTTACTTTCTGAGATGACTTCATCGCATGACTCACTCGATCCCTCCGCCACCGCCCTCCCCGTTTCCCCTGCGCGAACCCCCCAACACGACGTGGCGGAGTCTCCGTCCCGCTTCCCCCCGCAACAAGCACCGCGGACCCCGCCGCCCCAATCTGCGCCAAGAGAACCCTTCCTCTCCGCGCATTCATTCCCCCTTGTTCCGCCAGGGCCGCCGGTTCCGCAGGGTCCGCCGCCCCCATACGCGTATATAGCGCCCTCGCCGTACTATCACTATCCGCCGCCGCACTATGCTCCCCCTGGGTGGTACGACTACGGCGGATACCCCCCGCTGGTTTTCCCCCATGCGCCAACCCCCCCGCACGAGCCAACCGCCCCGCACCCGCATGCGCAAATCTCCCCCCACGCGCCCGGGGGAATCTTTCCCAATGCGCTAATCTCCGCCCATGCGCCAACCCCCCCGCATGCTCATCTTCCCCCGCACGCGTACGGGGGGGTTCACCCACTGGGGGGGAGCGGAAGGGGGATGGGAGGCGGGAGAGGAAGGGGGGTGGGCGGAAGATTTGGGAGGGGAGGGGGGGAGTTACGGGGAAGGGGAGGGGAGTGGGTTGGGGGGGGATGGGGGGCGTGGTATGGCTGGCCTTCTCCAGAGTTTGTGGTTCATGGGGCAAGGCGGATGGGGGGAGCGCGCACGGGGGAAAGGGGGATGGGGGAAGGTGAACTGGGAGAAGGGGGATCAGGGGAAGGGGAGCTGGGCGATGTGGGCACAGGGGGCGCGGGAGATGGGCGCATGGGGGGCGGGGAGGCGAGGGAAGGGCAGAACGACGCCATGCAAGAACAGGAAACGCTGCAGAGGGGGAACGAGCAGCAGAACAAGGGGGGGCAGCAGCATGAGGCGGAGGAAACGAAAGAGGCTGATTTCGTATCTCCGCCCTCTCATCCTTGTTCCACTCCTCATGCTACCTCCATGAATGCTCTTCATCCTCCTCCTGACCCTCCCCCTGTTGCTTTGACACAAACTGCAGATGCTGCTACAGGTGCTGCTACAGGCATTGTCACAGATGCTGGTGGTGCTGCAGCGGATGCTGCTGTGGACGCCCTTCCTCCTCCTCTTCAACCTGCACTGCCCTCTCATTCTTGTGGCTCTCCTGCACTTGTCGCTGCTGCCTCTGCTTCTGCTGCTACAGTTGGTGCTGCCTCAGCGGCTGCTGTTACAGGTGCTGCTGCTCCTGCTGCTGCTCCTGCTGCTGCTCCTGCTGCTGCTCCTGCTGCTGCTCCTGCTGCTGCTCCTGCTGCTGCTCCTGCTGCTACTCCTGTTGCTCCTGCTGCTGCTCCTGCTGCTGCTCCTGCTGCTGCTCCTGCTGCTGCTCCTGCTGCTACTCCTGTTGCTCCTGCTGCTGCTCCTGCTGCTGCTCCTGCTGCTGCTCCTGCTGCTGCTCCTGCTGCTACTCCTGTTGCTCCTGCTGCTGCTGCTGCTGCTGTTGCTGCTGCTGCTGCTGCCGCTGCTACTCCTTCTCATGCTAATCTCGTGCAATATCCATCGACCGCAGAAGTGGCAGCTGCAGTGACAGCAGCAGGCATTAGTGAAATTGGAAATAAAATCCCGTTACGGTCGGAGCTAATGCCAGCCACTGTTGCATTGGCACCAGCAGTACCACCAGCACCACCATTAGCAGCAGCAGCGCCATCAGCAGCAGCATTAATACCAGCAACAGCACCAACACTTGCAACAACAGCAGCAACAGTAGCAACAGCACCAGCACTAGCATCAGCAGCAACAACAACAACACCAACAATTACACCAGCAACCGCAATAACACCAACACTAGCACTACTGGCACCAGCATTAGCGGCAGTACAAACAGCACCGGTAGCAGCAGCAGCAGCAGCAGCAGCAGCAACAGCAGCGTTACCAGCCACAGCATCATCACCAGCAGCAGCAGCAGCAGCAGCAGCAGCAGCAGCAGCAGCAGCAGGAGGAGGAGGAGGAGGAGGAGGAGGAGGAGGAGGAGGAGGAGGAGGAGGAGGAGGAGGAGGAGGAGGAGGAGGAGGAGGAGGAGGAGGAGGAGGAGGAGGAGGAGGAGGAGGAGGAGGAGGAGGGGGAGGAGGAGGAGGAGGGGCACAAAAAAAGGAGGGAGCGCGAGGGAGAGCGTTGAAGCGAGCAAGGATCGAGGGAAGCAAACCAGCTGCGGAGGAGAATCAGACGAGAGAAGGCAGAGAAGGTCAGGGAAGGGAGAGGAACGATGGGTTGTTGGGGCCGGTGGAGAAGACCTCTTCTGAGGCGCCTCAAAAAGCGTTGCATGATCATGGGCAGGAGAGGAAGGGTGGTTCGTTGGAGGCAGCACAGGAGGGAAAAGGCGAGGAGAGGAGGGATGGGTACCAGGATAGTAAGCGGAGGAGAGGAGGGGAGAGCAGGGAGGAGGTGGAGGGGAGGTTGAGGGAGTGTCTGAGGGAGAGGCGGCTGTGGCATCTGCTGGAGGACCGCAGTGCACTGCTGGCGTCGCTCAAGGCACACGTGAAGCACCTCTGGAAGATGGGGCCACACGCAGTGCAGGTACCACAAACTCGTTCCGGTAGCGCTGCCTTCGCCTCCCCTCCCTCCCTCTATTCTTCCACTTCACCCCCTCCCTTCTCCCTCTCCCTTCTCCCTTCTCCCTCTCCCACCCCCCATCCACCAGCCGTGTCAGCGCGTGCTGGGGGCGCATGAGCCCACGCGGGACGACCTTCTCATGCTACCTCCCACATCTCTCCCCCTCGTTCCCTCTCCACGGTCCCCGTCGCCCAATGCCTCCTCAACCCGGCAGCCGTTGCAGGACGTGCTGTTGGCGCACGAGGCGACGCTGGAGGACCTGCAGGGCGAGAAGAAGGGCGCGCTGCAGCTGTTCGCGCTGCTGCTGGGCGCCCCCGAGGTCACGTCCCTGCGCAAGGACGAGCTCGCCGAGGCCATTGTGCGCGCCGACGCGTGGGCACGAGTGCGAGGCGAGGGGAGGGGGGGCATGAGGGGGGACTCGGATTCACGGGGGAGAGTGCGAGAAGAGATGTCCACCAGAGGGGGGAGTATGAGACCTGGTGTGTATGTTGCGGAAAGGGCAGCAGAGGGGGGAGTATCAATTGGTGAAGCAGCAGGAGTGGCAGCAGCACCACCACTGCTAGTAGCAGCAGCAGCACCTGTGGCAGCAGCAACGGCAGCACATATGATGCTTGGGTCAGCTACAGTGTCATCAGTAACACCTGCAGCACCCGCAGATCCTTGTCCTACCATCCAGAACCGCACAGCATCTCCCAAACCTCCCTCTCAAACACCATCTCCAGGGCTGCTGCTGCGGCCGCAGCAGGGGGGGCTGTCATGTCTGGGCGACACAGGCAAGATAGGAGACGAGCAGATTGCACGGTCGAACCAGCCGACGCAGTTGAATGAGCAGTTGAACGGCCTTCCTTCAGTATCCGCTCCCGCCCCAACCCCTTCGGAAGTGCAGCTGACAGTACCGGCTCCTTTCCCACCTCCTGCACACCCAAGAGAAGGGCAGGTGGGAGGGGTGCTGCTGCCACAGGAGGTGGGCCTATCAGACATAGGCGATGCGCGCATTGCACGGCTGAACAGGCCCGCCGATGTGCTGCTCACGGAGTTCCTTGAAAGGAGGATGCGGTGGGAGCACACGGAGGAGCGGGAGCTGCTGGCAGCAAAGCTCGAGGCGTACATTCGGTCACTCATCCGCTCCAACCCCGATGCCCTCACGGTGAGCCATGGGTGCAGGAGATGCTTCATGGATGCAGGGGATGCGTGCGTGGAGTGAGGTAAGGCATGCTGCAAAAACTTTTGGAAAGAGGGTTGCAGTGAGTGAGGGTATATGGAGGAGAGGGAGGTGCTAGGAGCGAAGGTGGAAGCGTGTATTCGGTCGCTCATCCGCGCCAACCCTGATGCCGTCCAGGTGAGTGTTTGCTGGATGGAAAGCATGGGTGGAGCATGGGTGCAGGCGCAGGGGAAGCATGGGTGCAGGGGAAGCATGGGTGCAGGGGAAGCATGAGTGGAGAGGGCGGTATAAGGTAAGGCACAGTGCGATACTCTTTGGAGGGAGGTTGGAGTGAGTGGGGATACATGGAGGAGAGCGAGTTGCCGGCAGGTGAACTGGAGGGGAGTGTGCTTTATAACGCATCCCGAGGCAACCCTCATGCCCTTAATACAACGGCTTGTTCCGATGCCACAAGGGTAGAGGTGGAGCTCATTGCATGCAACGCAAGGTAAGGCACGAGTAATGTCCAGGTGAGGCTTTGGTGTGGGTTCATTTTCATTACGAGCAGAGTTGTCAGTATTATTTCTTACTCCCACTTGTATGTATCCTCGTTATAGACAGAGCCATTAGGAGCTAGTCTTTGCGTGGTGTGCGGCGGAGGAAAAGCTTCAGTTTCATTTGTCCTAGTCACTCCGACCTTTCCCATCCCCCGTTATAAGCAGGGCTATCAGGAGCTGTTTTTTGCGCGGTGCGCGGGGGCAGAGGAGGACGTGCAGCAGGAGAAGCGGGATGTTGTGAGAGTGGTGGCGCTGCTGCTGGGGTGCTCTGTGCCCGCTAAAGCCAAGAAGCTCCAGCTAGTGAAGGCCATCAGTGCCTCTGCTCTGTGGCAGGCGCACAGGCGCAGGGAGAAGGGACGAGCGGCAGGGGAGAAAGGGGGAGTGGTGGTGGGACGGGGAGGAGGAATGGAACGGCAGCAGCACCAGCAGCAGAAGCAGCAGCAGCAGCAGCAGCAGCAGCAGCAGCAGCAGCAGCAGCAGCAGCAGCAGTGGCGGCAATATTACCAGAAGGAACAGCAGCAACATGAATTGGAGCAAGAGCAGCAGAGGGTGGGGGAAAGGCGTATGACAGGTGAGGCCCGTGAGGTACCCACACGGATCTTGATGCACCCACTTGTTGAAACCGATGAGCATGGAGAAGATGAGAGGGTGGGGAGAGGAGCGGCGAGAGAAGCGGGGAGAAGAGGGGAGAGGGAAAGGGAGAAGGATGCAGGTGAAGCAGGGATGAGAGAGAAGGGAGGAGGGGAGGTAGAGGCAGAGGATGAAGAGGAAGAGTACGCTAATGGTTACTCAGAAGAGAGGAAAGAGAGGTGTAAGAACATAGCAGAGAAGGATGGAACCATGGACTCGCATGGGCTCCAAACAGGGGAGATGGAGGAGGCTCAGGAAAGGAAGGAGCTGGAGTGTTATAAAATGGGAGAGCTCCAGTCACGGGCGCAGCTGTTGCTCGATGATTTCTCGAGGCGCAAGCCAGACCTTGAAGAGGTGATGGGTGAAGCTCGAGGTACGGGAAAGGTGGGATTGCAGCATCTGCAACGGCTGAAAATAATGCTTCGAACTTATGCTGCATATTGTGAAGCTCAGAATATGCTAGAAGAGAGGAGCAGTTTGAAATGACGATTGAATGATACGGTACTTCGAATGGCACATGACGCTCCAAGCTAAATGAACTCGCCGCGAGTGCAATGGAGCGCGTCTCGCTAGACTCTCACATTCAGATTTGGTAGGCGGGGTCCAAGTCAACATGTTCAAGCTTGGCGCCACCTCATCAGTCGCTGGGGCATAGATGATGAAGATGCACAAGATGGTCTGTGCAAAGCATTTACATACTTACGAAAGCAGCTGGCAGGGAGGGACATGGGCTATTGTACTGTGTAAAACCACTCAAGTGTGCACCAATATAGAGATGTTGAAGCATTACAAACTTTACTTCGTCGACAACCTCTTGCTGACAAAAATACACCACAGTTGCAGCTTCAGCCCTTACGATGTTTCCCTTCCCGCTAAACCCTCGTTATCATGCCAACACATCGTGCACACGTGGCCGTGTTATCCTGGAGTGCAAGCAGCGAGCTGTGAGCAGTGAGGCGCGTGCAGTCTACTTGCCGACGACGTTGATGCGCACGTCGGCAGTGACCTCTGGGTGCAGGCGGATGGAAGCCGTGTACTGCCCCACCTCCTTGATCTCCGGCAGCTCTATGTCCGCCTTGGGGATCTCCCTGCTCGTGGGGGTCGTATCATGCACACATGGTAAGCACAGGCACACACATGTACGTAACGCCATAGCACACACGCCAGCAGGAGCAAGATGAGTGGAGCGCCATGCACGATTGAACACAGACAGTAACCTTTCAATACTCGAGCAGTAAGGCTGGGGCCTGCTTGGGCGAGCATCTTGCCGGCATCACAGCAAGAGGCGTGGCGGTGGTGAGGGGGGTGGGGAGGGGAAGGGGGGGGGTTGGGGGGTTGTGGGGGGAGGAAAGGGGGAGTGCTAACCTGTTGATGTTGGCCTTGATGATGTCCACAATGTCGTTCACACTCACACTGCCATGCACGCGCGCACGCCCACACACACACGGGGGGGGGGGGGGGGGGGGGGGAGTAGGCGGTTAAGGGTGGGTCATCGGAGGTGTAAGCAAAGTGAACCATGAGAAACACATGTCCATGCGTAACTGTGCTTATTGGTGAGTGGGTAAGTGGGTGGGTGCGCATTTAAGAAACACCATGGCATAAATCACGACTGTCCCTTCCCTTCCACCCACATGCTGCCCCTCCTCCACAGCAAGGCTCCTGACACCACTGCCACACGCGCATGCTCGGTGCGCCCATCACTCCGCACACAACACTCAGTACCGTTTATTCACGCCCTCACCCACCCCTCCTCCACCATTCCCACCCCTCCCCCCTCTACACTCTCCTCCATTCGCCGTCGTCCCTTCCCCAACATCCATGCTGTGAACCACCCGCGGTGCCCCCCAGGGCAGCGGCAGCACGTACGAGCCGAAGAAGGACTTGCCGGCGCCCGCCTTGCGCCTCACCGTCAGCCCGCCCACCGTCTGCAGCTGCCGCGCCACCTTGCGCGCCTCCTCCAGCACCTGCGGGGACAGCCGGGCGGAGAGGCAGAGGAGGAGAGGGGGAGGCGCACAGGGGGGGAGACGAAGGGGCGCATGGTCGCGCTTGCAGGGGGGGTGAGTGAACGTGTGCATGTGCGCCGTGCGCGAGTGCGAGTGCCTTGGGCGAGAGGGAGGGAGAGGGGGAGAAGAGGGAGGGAGGGAGGGAGGGAGGGAAGGATGGAGAGGGGAGGGGAGAAAGGCAGAGTATACAACACATGATGACGATCATAGAGAGCAGCGTTGAAAGAGCATGGGAGTTCACCTTTTGCTTCTCAGCTTCGATCCGCGCCTGCTCCTCCTCGATCTCCCTGCGCACCACAAACACCACGCGCCATAGACAAGCAAAAGCACGGGGCACAGAAAACGGAATGAAACAGAGCTCTTTGCGCGCCCGTTAGCGCGGCACACAACACAACACAACACCACCGCACAGCAAAGCACGGCGCGCAAGTGCGGCGTGGCAGCGGCAGCAAGGCGACTGCGTGTGCGTGCGGCAACGGCATCTTAATCTGGAGGCAGTGCGCGCACGCACTTGAGGATCTGCGGCGTGGCGGTCTTGGCGAAGCCCTGCGGGAAGAGGAAGTTGCGGAAGAAGCCCAGCCGCACCGACAGCAGCTCGCCCGCCTTGCCCACGTTCGGCACGTTCTTCGTCAATATGATCTGCGGGGGCACGGGGGAGAACGGGGAAGAACGGGGGAAAACGGGGGAGAACGGGGGAAAACGGGGGGAAACGAGGGAAAACAAGGGAGAACGGGGGAAAACGAGGGAGAACGGAAGAGCGATAAAGTGGGAGCAAGGGTGTCAGATACAGCGACGTCGAGCAAAGGTCTGTTCCTCACACCGGCACACTGCCCTTTAACCCCCCTCCTCCCCGCCACCCCCACTTACCCCCCTCTTCTACCCTCTCGTCTCCCGCGCCTCCTCCGGTCGACCATTTACTTCCCTTTTCCTTTCACCCCTCATCTCTTTCCGCTTTCTTTTCCCTATCTCCTCTCCTGTTCCCATTATGCTGCCTATGGCTCTCTCACACCCTCCTCCGCACTTGCTCCTCTTCCCCGCCTCCCGTCTCCCGCCTCCCTCAATCATCCAGGCAACATCATTTGTGCCCTCCGCTCTAACTGCTTAATCACCCCACTACGCACGTTCGTCCGCGTCACACTCCCCTCCGCCGTTCCACATCGCCTCTCAGTCTCTGCCTCACCTGCTTCCGCTTCACCACTTTCTTCGTGGCCACCACCGCCAGCCGCGCGGGCGACGCGGCTGCGGGGAGCGTCACTGCAGCAAGGGGCGCGGACACCTGCAAGGGGGAGGGGAGGGGAAGAGGGCGGAAAGTGCAATCATGTGAAATTAGGGAGGCTGGAAGGTCATTGACAGGGGTTGCCGCATTAACTCGACGAACGTCGCGAAGACAGGGGGATGAGATGGTGGGGGGAACGGCAGGTTTGCGGTTGACGTGGCACTCCGAGATAAAGGCGGGAGAAAAATCAAGGAGGGTGCGCTGCTGAGGCACGCGATTGTCGCGCGAAGAGAAGAGAGCCGAACAACGTCTGCTGCGTCGCTGTCGCGGAGCCATTGCTGTTGAACCTCTCGGCGACTAGACGGTAAAGACTTCAGACGCGTGCCGATAAGCGGTGCATGCAATGTCTCGGAAAATTGCGAGTCCGTATTAGGGGATGTCGACGAGGTCGAACGGACGTGGTTAAGAACGCAAATCGGCGCAAAAGGCTGCAGCAGGAACACGTCATACGGGGCTTGCGGAGGAGCTTCGACGCAATGCAGAGGCGAGCCGGACTGAAAGAGGCAACGGCGTATGGCATTGGACCAACAATGGAAGTGGGGGAACAAAAGAGACGAAACCACGGTACAGAACAGAAGCTACGCACATTTTCGGCACGAAGACCGCTGAAGGTGGCAAACGAGGCGGATGTGGTGGCAGCAGCCATGGCTTCCAAAAGGCTTTCAAATCAACCTCCTCTTTGCCTAACTTAGCCGGAGGGGGAGACTCGTGGGGCTTCTTGGAGGTTTTAGCGGTCGTGGTGAAAGAAAAGGAGAGCTGCAAGAGGGTGGTGGATGAAATGAGAGGTTGGGTGGGAGAATCGTTCAAAATGGGGGAATATTGCACCGGATTGCAATCCTTCCTTGCAACTTAAAAAACAGCCAGGACGACAGTGCTGGATGGGTGGAACACTTGCATGCGTGTTCACACACATGTTTCGTTTGTTGCTGTACTTCGGGATCTTCTTCTCCAAAACGAGTTCCACGGTTTACGCATCTGTTGCCGATGGTGTGTCACGGTACTAACCGATTGGTAACGTTGCGAGGAGAGCGCCTTCGCGAAAGTCAGAATTGAACAGCTTTTTTCGTGTTTCCAGAAAGCGAACCGTGATGTGCAAAGAGCTTTTGAAAAAAAAAACGAAATACATACCCAATGTGGTTACAACCAAGAATGTCGGGTCACCAAGATCACATATCGGAGGAAAACAGGATGGTACAAAAGGCAACCTGGTCAGCGGAATGCTGGCGTGGCAGTATGCAAACGCACAGACAGAATTCGGCGGACCAACCTCATCGAACCTCGGCACCAGGCCTGTCGTTCCCTTCTGGTTGGCCAACGTCAGACAGAACCAAAAGTTAGACATTTTCGAAGCTGAACGGACTAGGTTTGGTCGAGAACTAGCTTCTAACCGAACCTCGCTTTGGATACTCTGAGCTGTAACAGATATGTCTGGTTGTTACGGGTGCAATGAATCTAAGTAGCGAGAATTGCACTAAGGTGTCAAACGAGTACAAAGATGTGAGCGAAGGCATGAGCGAAAATATATATGCGAACATGCAAACGGTAACACCGTGCGTGCGAGCTAACTAGTGCTACGCTGGCAGCGAGGCTCGGGCTAGTCCCGAAGCGAAGGCCGACACGGCCGGGCCAGCAGTGCGAGGTTTGGTGAAACAGTGCGCGCGAAATTGGCGAAGTCCCGTTAGCAGTAACGGGCGAACAACGGTTGTTGCTGTACGCGATGTAGTCGGGCTCCGTAAGGAATGCCGAGAAAAATCCTTACACTACCCCCCCCCCCCCCCCCCCCCCCCCTCAACAAGCCCCCTCCGCTACGCGAGTGCATGTATATCGCGGAATCCCCGGCTCCTCAGGTATACTTGCAGAGCAAGGTGGTTTTCAATGTTGGCCAAGGGCACCCAGCTATCTTCAGTTGGCGTGCGGTCCTTCCAGCGAACAAGGATTTCAATCCTCGTGATTCCTGTGGGGTGGCGAATCTGATGGCTCATGATGTTTTCGGGCTCGATGATCGGCTCCGATGTAGGGCGAGTCATGGAATGCGGGCAGTGACGAGGCAGTTGGCTGGTGGTTGGGATGTATGGGCGAAGTAGGCTGACGTGGAACGATGGGCTGATGTACCAGACGGTCGGTAACAGTAGGTGCACGGTTACTGGCGTGATCATGCGGCTGATTTGGAATGGGCCACAGTAGCGCAGTCGAACTTTCGGTACGTCGGGCTGTCGCAGATTTTGCGTGTCGAGCAGTACGTAATCCCCAGACTGGTATGTGACTGGGCGGCGGTGGCGGTCAGCGTTGCGCTTAGCGATGACGTGTGCTTTTTTAATTGCTTCTGCGGCTCTCGTGCGGGCAGCTTGCAGAATTTCGGCGAATTGCTGTGCACGTGGTGTTGGGTTGTCCGGACTGGGCGTCATGGGCACTCTAGGATTTTGCCCGTAGTTCAGGTAGAAGGGGGACTGCTGCGTCGTCGCTGACGTGGTGTTGTTGTTCGCGAACTTGATCAGTGGCAGCTGTTGCTCCCAAGTTGTGGGGTCTTCGCACGTGGCACGAATCAACTGCTCCATCGTCTGATTCGTCCGCTCCGTTTGACCGTCGGTCTCGGGGTGGTACGACGAACTGAACTGTAGCCTGGTCCCGAACTGGTCCCAGAGGTTCTTCCAGAAGTTGCTGGTGATCTTCGTGTCCCTGTCGCTGATAATCGCTGCTGGTATCCCGTGCAGGCGAACAACGGTTGCGATGAACAGGCGAGCGGTCTCATCGGCTGAGATCGACTTTTTGCACGCAGCGAAGTGTGCCATCTTCGTCAACCTCTCAACGACGACCATAACCGCGTCGTTACCCCCAGGGTTCGAAGGTAACCCTGTGACGAAGTCCATGGTAACCTGCTGCCAGGCGCGCTCGGGCAGTGGTATCGGTTGCAATTGACCCGCCTTCCGCTTCCTCGAGCTCTTCATCACCTGACACGTGGGGCACGAGCCCACGTGCTGCTGGACGTCGGTCAACAGCTCTGGCAAGTAGTAATACCGTTGCAGTTGCTGTCGCGTTTTTTCTACCCAAAAATGTCCCGAGGTAATTCCGTCGCGTGCCTCCTGCAGTAGCAGCTCCCTCAGTAGTGAGTACGCGGGTACCCAGATGCGGTTGGTGCCTGTTTTTACGTAATAAACTCCTTTAGCTTCTGCCAGTTGCTGTGAATTTCTGGTCGTGAAAAATGGGTCGGTGAGGTATTCGTGGGTGAATAGGCCTGTTAAAAGCGGGTTGGTATTGGGCGAGTAGGATGGCATGGAGTTGGGCGGTAGGGCAGGTGAGTGCGTCTGCGATGTTGGATGCGCCTTTCTTGTACGTAACTGTGTAGTGGAAGTTGGACTCGAGGTAGTCCAACCAGCGAATCTGTCGCGGATTGAGATTTGGTTGGGCGCGTAGGTGATAAGAAACGAGGAATGAATGCATTGAGCAGAATCAGGAGTACAAGTGGTAAACCCTAAACTGTTGTACCCCATATGAACTGCCCCACTACAGCCTACACATACTATAGCATATATGCCTGACACACCCCCATAGGCAAAGTGGGGGAGAACAAGGGGTCACAAGACCAGTCAAGCAAAGCAAAGCAAGCTCAGGGTGGATCACAGCGTCACCACACAGTCCGAGCACAAGAGCAAGGCCACAGCGTGCCTGGATGCTAAGAGGGTATGCGAGGTCAGGTCGTCAGGTACATGAGGCAGCCCATAAGCTATGGGTACGGGCCACTCGACTCTACAGACTCATCCAAAGGCAGAGCTGAGAGCGATTGGCGAGTAGACAGAGGAGTGGCCTGAGGCGAGGAGTACGTGAAGTCGAAATGCTGAAGGACCTGCTGCACCATGTGTGACTGAGTCAGGGTAATGGTGCGCCGTGCTCTGTCCCGGGTGATCTGCAAGCCAAGATAGCTGCGCAGTTCACCCAGGTCAGTGCACGTGTGTCTCTTCTGCAGCTCGGACTTCACGTGGGCGAGTCCAGCAGTGTCAGCAGTGGCAAAGACCAAGTCGTCGACGTACACGAGGATGTAGAACGGCGGCAAAGAAGTGTCGGTGCGCAGAAATAGCGACGGGTCGGCTATAGAATGAGCAAACCCAAGAGCCACAAGTGTAGTCCTCAGTGTGTCGTGCCACTCACGGGGCGCCTGGCGGAGATCGTAGACTGGCCGCCGGAGGCTCCACTTGGTACCAGGAGGAAACGACCCAGTGAAGCCAGGTGGGCGGCGCAGCCAGATCTCCTCGTGCAGGCTGCCCTGCAGGAAAGATGTACTGAAGTCAAGAGAGTGAAGGTCGTAGTCGCGCTGAGCGGCTATGTGCAGCAGCACCCGAAGAGTGGTCATCTTCGGGGTGGGAGAGAAGGTCTGAAGGTAGTCAACTCCCTGCCACTGACTGAAGCCTCGAGCCACGTAACGCGCCTTGAAGACAGGCGGAGAACCCGGCGGCTGCTTCACCCTGAAAATCCACATGCCACTGACGATGTTCGCCCCAGGTGGGGGAACCTCGTCGACGTAGGTGCCTGTGGACTTCTAGGAAGCCATCTCTGCGTCCATGGCTGACTGCCACTGAGAGGAGTAGGGACCCTCGATCGCCTCAGCGTACCATCGAGGAGTCAGGATGTCTGGTGCATCCGGGTCTCCCTCAGGGGCAATCAGCGTGGACACGAGATGAAGCAAAGCAGCAGCAAAACACTGGAACTCCTCGTGCCTGTCCTCAAGGACGTCCGTGCTAAGAGCACACCCACCCCCGACGGACGGAGGACAGACAGACTCGGACTCAGCAACAAGACTAGTGGCGTAGTCTAGACGACAGCGAGCAGCGAAGCCGACAAGCTCAGCTACTAAGGCAGACGCAGTAGTGGACTCAAAGGAAGTGTGAGGATCTAGGATCGAGTTCAGAAAAGAGAATGAGAATTGAGTCGAATTGAATTGAATTGAATTGAATGTTCACCTGGGTACAACACGAGGCTATATATAGGCTCGACACAAGGCCCCGTAACCAGGTGTTACGCGAAGGTTCCGCGGGCCGTGTAGCGTCCCGAACGGATCCTTACCGAATTCGGTAGAAGGCAATTCGGTGGCAACCGAAAAGCCAGAATTCGGTGCACGCAACCTAGCTCGGTGCTATAACTATAATAAAATATAGGAAAGCACCTAGCCTAGGAAATCAAGCAATTCATACATGCATATAATTATCCTATGCTAGAAATAGCATGATAAAGTAAAGGCAAGCAAGCATAGCTGGCATAAGCCGTCGTACTCTCACACGTCCCCCCCTCAAAGCTGGGTGGCGTGAGATACACCCTGCTTGACAAGATAGTCCTTGAGAGCACGGTGTGCGTTGCCCATATCAGCTTCTGCAACCCAACTGTCCTCAGTGGGGTCGTATCCCTTCCAGCGTATCAGGAACTCGAGGGTCTTGCCGCCGCGGCGCCGATGAGAGAGAACGCGCTCGATCTCGTACTCGGGTTCATCCTGCACAAGAACAGGTGGAGGTGGCGGTAGTTGCCGTCCCTTGAACTGTTGGTTGGGGTCCTTGTAGGGTTTCAGTAGCTGCACATGGAAAGCATTGTGAAGCTTCCACGTATCTGGTAAGCGCAAGCGGAATGTAACTGGTGTCACCTGTGCCTCAACGAGAAAAGGACCACAGAAGCGAGGCCGGAGTTTGGATGGGAGGTGAGAGAGGTTCAAGCTGCGCGTGTCAAGAAGCACCTGATCTCCGACTGCTACTGAGTGATCACGTCGCTGACGATCGGCATACTGCTTCTAGGAGGTCTGCATCGTGGTGAGTCGTCGCTGAGTCTTCTCCCATAGCTGCTGCATGGTGGTGACGAAGTCATGTGCGGCTTGGACGTGTGCCGGTGTAGTTGGCTGCTGTGGTGTGAGTGGTTCCCGTCCGTAACACAGGAAGAAAGGAGTTTTCCCTGTGGCCGCATGTGATGCGTTGTTGTAAACGAACTCTAGGGTCGGTAACTGTGTGTCCCAGTGGCTGACGTCGTCCTTGCAAGCTGTGTGCAGTAAGTGTTCAACCACTTGATTGAGTCGCTCTGTCTGTCCGTCAGTCTGGGGGTGGTATGCTGAAGACATTGCAAGCTTTGTCCCCAACAGTCCCATGAGCTCCTTCCAGAACTTACTGGTGAATTTTGGGTGAGTGTAGCGGGGATGCCGTGGATGGTGATGATGCGGTCGAAGAAGAGGCGAGCAGTTGCTTCAGCTGTAGCTGTGGCGTTGGTCGGTATGAAGTGACCCATTTTGGAGAACTTATCGATGACTACGAGGATGGAATCGTGCCCCTGTGAGGTCGAAGGAAGTCCGGTGATGAAGTCGAGGCTAACGACCTGCCATGGCTGCTCCGGTACGGGTAGAGGCTGAAGTAACCCTGCTTTTTTCTACTTGCTGCTCTTCATCCGCTGGCACGTGTCGCATGAGGTGACAAACTGCTGCACGTCTGCTGCCATCCCGGGCCAGTAGTAATACTTCGCTATCCCTGCTAACGTCTTGTTGCTCCCGAAATGTCCCGCGTATGGTACGTCGTGAAACTCCTCCAATAGGATCTGCCGTAGCGGGGCGTAATTCGGTACCCAAATCTTTCCTGAACCCTTCCTTACAGCTAAGTCCTTCTCCCACTGTAATAGCTTCTTGGTCTGTGCTGTAGCAATCTGTCAGAATCCCAACCACTAGACCATTGGGATAAAAGGGCTTGTTTCAGTAGCGGGTCAGTGCTCCCATAACCCCCCAGGCAAACGCGCCTGTAACCCCCCCTAGGATCGATCGGGGATCTCACAGTGTAGCTCTACTGACACCCCCCCACACTGGGAGGCCCAGGACTGAGCACAGTGGCAACAGCCAACATGTGCATACACCGGGATTCGAACCCGAGACCGCTCTGATACCATGTCGGAATCCCAACCACTAGACCATTGGGATAAAAGGGCTTGTTTCAGTAGCGGGTCAGTGCGCCCATAACCCCCCAGGCAAACGCGCCTGTAACCCCCCCTAGGATCGATCGGGGATCTCACAGTGTAGCTCTACTGACACAATCGCTGCGTCCACGGAGTACCCATGTTGGAATAGACCCTTGAGCAGAGGGTTCATCCCGTCGAGCTGGATGCCTGCTACATGTCCGGGGCGGCTCAACGCGTCTGCCTTGTTGTGTAGCCCGGGCTTGTAGACGATGTCGTAGTGGAAGTGAGTTTCCAGGAAGTCCACCCACCGCACCTGTCGTCGTGAGAGTGTCGGCTGTGACTTCAGGTATTTGAGACTGCAGTGGTCAGTATAGACTGTAGCCTTGGCTCCCTCTAGGTAACACCTCCACGCCTTGAAGGCTATGACTATCGCTAAGGCTTCCTTGTCGTGAATGGGGTAGTTTACTTCTGCTCCGCGTAGCTTCTTACTGAGGTAGGCGATGGGCTGCAAACCGCGTCCGTGATCCTGCATCAGTACTGCTCCGACTGCTTGGTCACTAGCGTCTGCTTCCACCACGTAGTCCTTGTCTGGATCCGGCAAGATGAGTACTGGCGCTGTAGTCAGTGCTGTCTGTAGCTGCTCCATGGCTTGCTGATGAGGGGTATCCCATTTGTAGGGCGTATCCTTTTTCAGTAGGTCGGTCAGTGGCGCTGCTATCTTAGCGTACTGCGGCACGAACCTGTTGTAGCAGTTGGCGAAGCCTAGGAACTGCTGTAACTCCTTCATGTTCTCTGGTACTTTCCACTTCTTGACGGCTTCGATCTTCCGTGGGTCCACGTGTACGCCCTCGGCACTCACCATGTGCCCGAGAAAGTGCACCTTCTTCAGGGCGAAGTCGCTCTTCGACAGCTTCACGTAGAACTTGTTTTTCCGCAAGATCTCGAACACCTTCCGTAGATGCTCCACGTACTCCTTCATGTTCTTGGAGTAGATGAGAATGTCGTCCAGGTACACCACCACGCACTCGTCCAGCACGGGTCGTAAGATGTGTTTCATCTCCGCCTGAAACGTTGCTGGTGCGTTGCAGAGTCCGAACGGCATCACCAAGTATTCGTAGGAGCCGTATCTGGTCCGGAACGCTGTCTTGTGGACGGAGTTGTCTGCCATCTTGATCTGCCAGTAACCCGATCGTAGGTCCAGCTTCGAAAATACTGTTGCTCCACGCAGTTGATCGAGTAGGTCGTCTATGCGCGGTATGGGATATTTGTTTTTGACTGTCTGTTTGTTCAGTGCGCGGTAGTCGATGCACATCCGTAGACTGCCGTCTGGTTTTGGAGTGAAGAGAACTCGTGCGCCGTAGGGAGAGGTGGATGGGCGGATCAGTTGTCTGTCCAGTAGATACTCTATCTGTTTTTTCATGTGTGTCAGTTCAGTCGGATTCGGTCGGTATGGTGCACGTGAGACGGGTTTCGCACCTGGTTCCTCCACGATCTCGTGCTCGTGGGTGCGTGCTGGAGGTACGCCTGCAGGTAGGTCGTCGGGCATTATATCCTTGTACTGCTCAAAGACCTCCTTCACTGCTGCAGGAAGCTCGGAACTCGGCTTCTCCTCCTCTGCTGCTGCCATGACGAGTGCTAGGTAACCCGTGTTACTCTCGTTCACCGTCTGTTCGAACCGTGCCAGTGTCGTTTCAGGTACGTCCCCTGTATCCGTCCAGCTTCGCAATGCTATCCGCTTCCCATTGTTGTAGATGCACACCTTGCTGTTGACCCAATCGATCTCGGGGTTGAACTGCTTCAGGAAATCTCGCCCCAAGATAAAATCTAATCCTTTGATGTTGGTGACTGGTAGCTTCGGCTTCCACCTCAACGCACCTATATGCAGTTGCAGTGATGCTTCGCCGTGGATAGGAAGCTTCGTACCGTCCACCATGGTTGCTGAAAACTGGGTCTCTTCCGCCTTCTCTCCAATTTTCTCCAATGCTCTGTGGTCACACACCGAGTGAGATGCACCGCTGTCCACGAGTGCCTGGAGGCATCGCCCATTGCATAACACCTCGAGGAGTAGTGGTTTCTGCTGCGCTGAGTAGCCAAAGAGGGTCTCGTTAATAGGATCATAGGGTACATCAAACTTGATACCTTCCCTTTTTCCTATACCTGACTCAGCGCTTTCCAACTTCACCTGGGGGGTAGGAGGATTTTTCCGAGGCTTGTATAATTTCTCCTGAGCCTGGATGTCTCCTCTAAGCCTTGGCAGCTGTGTAGGCTTCACCTGTGGGCGACGGGGAGCCTTAACACTGTGCTGCGGGGAGAGAATATTAACTCCACGGAACGCACGACCCTTTTCTACGCTCCGTAGTACTTTGCCCAACTTCTCAGGTACCTGAATAATTTCTAAAGGCTTTTTCTTGGCCTCTAGACCTCCTCTGAATTTTTTGAAGGCTTGTAAACCACGAGAAGCAATATTCTTCGTTAGAGCATCTTTATAGGATACTTTTAACGAATTCTTACTTTCGTGGGTGTTCGGCTGGAGTTTCCCGGTCGGTGCAGAGTCTTTTTTCGCGGAGCCTCCATTCGCCTCGGCGATTTCCCCTGATGCCAATCGGTCGTGACGGTTTAAATTCGCGCCATCTTTTCCTCCTTTTTTCACCCGCTCCGAAGTCGTCACGTCGTCGCCTTTTCCTGCTTTTCGGATCTTTACGCGATCGCCAGGTCGATCCGCGGCTACTGGCGATTCCCGTTTTTTTACTTCAGGGGTGCTCCACTGTTTCCGTCCCGGAGTGTCGCACGTGCTTTCTTCATTTTGTAGCACGACAAAAACTGATGTCCTGCTGCGCCGCAAAATTCGCATTTTGTCGGCTGCTGCTTCGCGTCGTATTTGTCGATATCCATCGGTTCGGCGAACGTGGGGGGTGCCGATCGCTCCGTGCCGAATGTACGGTTCGGCGTGAAGCGTCGTGTTTCGGGTTGACTTCGAGTCAGCGCGTCGTATCGCTCGCCAGCACGCACGATGTCTCTGTAGCTGTTGTAATTCGCCGCAATCATCTGCCGCCGAATCTCCATTTTTAACCCTTCGGTGTACGCATGGATTTTTTCGCCTTCGGTCAGGTCGGTGATGCGGTAGAACAGTAACACCATCTGCTGCGTGTACTGTGTTACACTACTGTATTGCTTGTGTCGGTGTATCTGCTGCCGCGCCATGTAGGTTGTATTTGTCAGAATATTATCTTATTGTTCTAGCCTGTAGTGGGGTGCTCTATAGCGAGTACAACCCTTCTAGGGTTTGCTATTTGTATCCTCATTCTTGCTAGTTCAATCCTCTTTCTTCCTTCTAATTTTGACATGCTATCAGAGCAGGTCGATCCCCTTGGATCGATCCTGTGGGTGTGTCCCCACCTTGCTTCCGCTGCTAATTTTTCCTCCCGCCGTGCGCCCCGAGGCGCGCGGCGGTTTTCTGCCCGCCGTGCGCCCCGAGGCGCGCGGCGGTTCATTGCCCGCTGTGCGCCCCGAGGCGCGCGGCGGGCTTCTCCCCTACGTCGCGGCCCCGCCCCGATTGTCGCGGCCCCGCCCCTTGACGCGGCCCCGCCCCGGCCCGTCGCCGCCCGTGCGCCTGCCCGGCTCGGCCCCGCCCTTCGTCGCGGCCCCGCCCCGGCCCGTCGCCGCCCGTGCGCCTGCCCGGCTCGGCCCCGCCCTACCTTCGCGGCCCCGCCCAACGTTGCGGCCCCGCCCTATGTCGCGGCCCCGCCCTACGTCGCGGCCCCGCCCTATGTCGCGGCCCCGCCCCGACCGTCGCGGCCCCGCCCCTCGTCGCGGCCCCGGCCCCGTCCCCCCCCCCCCCCCCCCCCCCCCCCCCCCCCTTTTTCTCCCCTCCCCCCCAATTCCCGTCGCCCGTCGCGGCTCCTTCGGGGGCCGCTGTGGGGTGGCGGGTATGGGGGTGGTCGGTGTGCCTTCCTCCCTTTCTCCTCCTCCTCCTTCGTCTCCCACTGCTGCAGCTGTCGCTGAGGGGGGTGGTTGTGTGGGAGACTGGGTTTAGGGTTTAAGGGGGGTGCGTGGGAGTAGAGCTAGTGGTGTAGCAGTGGGTGTGTATCAGGGGGGTGGGACTGTGTGTGGGAGGATGAGCGGAGGTTGCCAGTTTGTCGTCAGCAGCACCTGTAGTCCGGGGCGCTGTCCCGGTAGCCCAGTCGTAGCCAGCTGTGCCAGCCGCCCGTGGGTCCGTTGCCCGTCCGCCGCTATTTGAGCCGCGGGGCCTGTTACTCCTGTAGTCCGGGCGCTGTCCGGTAGCCGCTGTGCCAGTCTGCCTCCTGTTGCCCGTGTGTCTGCAGCTTCAGCCGTCGCCTCCTGTCTCCTCTCCCCTCACTCTCCCTCCTCCTCCTCACTTGCCCGTTGTGACTACCACTAGCTTTGCTTATAATTGTACACTCTAAACTATTTCTTCTTGAACTTGTGCTCAGAATGTGTGGTGACATTGTGATCCACCCTGAGCTTGTTTTTGCTTTGCCTGCTCTGCTGATTACACCCCACTTTGGCTATGGGGGTGTGTCAGAATATTATCTTATTGTTCTAGCCTGTAGTGGGGTGCTCTATAGCGAGTACAACCCTTCTAGGGTTTGCTATTTGTATCCTCATTCTTGCTAGTTCAATCCTCTTTCTTCCTTCTAATTTTGACAGTATTAATTGGTTCGAAACGCTCGATTAAATCTGCCCGAAACTGCTGCCACGTTTTCTCCCCGCGGGCTACGTCGGTGTAGTAAATCCATTCGAGAGCCGGTCCACGTAACAGTGTCGCTGCGAGCCGAATCCTTGCTGCGTCGTGTTGCGGGGTCGAGCAGCCAATGGCCTCGAAGTAAATTTCGAGGGTGGCCACGAATCGCCGGACGTCGGATCCCTTCGCGCTTGGATCGAACGCCTCCGGGAGCCTCGGTCGTGCTGCTTCGAGGTTCGGCGACAGTGGTGCCATTGGTCCGTGAAATGTCGGTGTTGCCACTGCTGCTGGAGTTGTCGGTGCTGCAGTCGCTATGGTCGCTGCTGCTGCGGTGGCGAACCCTGGTTGGCTTGTCAGAAAAGCCTCGAGTCGACGAAGCGTCGCCTGCGTCTGCTCCATGTCGGTGCGGAGGCTCGCGATGTCGCTCGTAGTCGCGTAGTTGTCGCCTTGGCCCTCCATGCTTGACATCAACGCGTCCGAAAAACCGAATCGAGGGGGAGCGAAAAACACGGAACCGGTTTTACGTACCCGAAATCGATGTTTGACTGCGTCGCCCCCGCGGTTTTTGAAGACTGGTTTTTTTTAGCGGTTGAAAGAACTTCGCGTGTAAACGGGCTCTGATTACCAAGTGTGAGGATCTAGGATCGAGTTCAGAAAAGAGAATGAAAATTGAGTCGAATTGAATTGAATTGAATTGAATGTTCACCTGGGTACAACACATGGCTATATATAGGCTCGACACAAGGCCCCGTAACTAGGTGTTACGCGAAGGTTCCGCGGGCCGTGTAGCGTCCCGAACGGATCCTTACCGAATTCGGTAGAAGGCAATTCGGTGGCAACCGAAAAGCCAGAATTCGGTGCACGCAACCTAGCTCGGTGCTATAACTATAATAAAATATAGGAAAGCACCTAGCCTAGGAAATCAAGCAATACATGCATGCATATAATTATCCTATGCTAGAAATAGCATGATAAAGTAAAGGCAAGCAAGCATAGCTGGCATAAGCCGTCGTACTCTCACAGGAAGGGTCAGTGACAACACTGGCCAGGAGACGCGTGACAGTAGGACTGGCAGCACGAAGAGAGTCAAACTCAGGGTCATGAAGGACAAGAAGAGAGGACTGTGGAGGAGACGGCAACAGGACACGAAGGGGAGCAGTGGAAGGACGCAGTGCCATCTGGTGTGTGCCTAGAACCGCAGGAGGACGCGGACGCGGAGCACGAGTACTAGTGCGAGCATTGCGAATAGGCGAAGCAGGATGAGACGCAGGCTCACGACGCTCAGCAAGACCTCCAGTAGGACCAGTGTAGGGAGAAGGAGCAGGAAGAGGGGAGGAGGGCTGTCAGTGTGACTGCGACTGGACGGCCAGTGGACACTCTAAGGGAGGAGCAGGACCAGTAGAGGGCGGGAGACCAAGAACCTGCTCAAGGAGCGGAACGAAGTACGGCCTCGGCCGCGTAGCGCCTTCAGAACCAGCAAGGACGGCACCAGTACCCCCAGCAGCAGCACCAGCGCCAGCAGCACCTCCAGCTCCAACAGCGCCAGCTCCAGCACGCTCAGACGCACCAGCGCTAGCAGAAACACCAGCGCCAACACCCCGAGTAGCTCCAGCTCCAATAGCTCCAGCAGTACTAACTCCAGCCAGACCGGCAGCTCCTGCACCGCCAGCAGCTCCAGCAGGACCAACTCCAGCAGCTCCAGCAGCACCCCCAGTCCCTGCAGCTCCAGTACCGCCGGTACGAGCACCTCCGGAACCAGCAGCAACAGTTTTGCCTCCAGCTCCAGCGGCACGGCTCCAGCGCCAGGCAAACCACTCGCGCAGCTCCTGCGGAGAGAGTGGCTCCCGCCTCGACGAAGCACCGCCGGCGTCCACACGAGTAGACCCAGCGGCCCCAGGCTCTGCACCCCCAGGCACCGCACCCCCTGACTCAGCACCCCCAGGCTCAGCACCTCGAGACTCAGCACCCCCAGGCTCAGCACCCCCAGTCTCAGCACCCCCAGGCTCAGCACCCCCAGACTCAGCACCTGCAGGCTCAGCACCTCCAGACCCGACACCCGCAGGCTCAGTACCTCTAGCAGCACCAGAGTCAACAGCTACCTTGACAGGCTCGACTGCGTCTACCTGGGACACACCTGATGGGGCAGGACCCTGAGGGGGGAGGGGGTCTACCGGGGGAGGACCTGGCACTAGGAAGAGCGGCGGCGGGGGAAGGGGCGCAGCGCGGTAGGGGAAGAGACGGTAGTAAGGCACCGACTCGTCAAAGGTGACGTCCTGGGAGGACAGAACACGGCGCGAGGTGGGGTGGTAAAACTGCCAACCAGGCTCGTTAGGGGGGAAGCCAAGGAAGACGCAGGGAACAGCACAGGGAGACAGCTTGTCCGCAGACAAGTCGCGGACAAACGCGTGAGAACCCCAGACCCGAAACACAGAGGCATCGCCAACCTTCCCCGTCCACCGCAAGGTGGAGGAGGTCTCTGGCAAGGAGACACGGGGCTGAAGGTTGAGCTGATGCGCCGCGTACTGAACCGCAAACGGCCACAGAAAATGGGGGGCAGCCGCATGGATCATGGACGTACGAGCGACGTCCATGACCATACCAATGCGGCGCTCAGCAATCCCATTTTGCTGTGGAGAGGCCGGAAGCGTGAAGGTCTGGCGGATGCCCTGTGCCCGACAGAAGGCTCCTAGACGGGCAAAGGAAAACTCCCCGCCTCTGTCAGAGTGCAGACGCAGAACAGGAAAGTCGGAGCCGAAACTCTCTGTGAGCTGGAGACGAGCTGCGCGGATCCAGTCGATCAACACCTCAGTGACGTCGCCCTTGCTGCGCAAGGGGAAGACTGTGGTGTAACGCGAGTAGTCGTCAACCACCAACAGGAAGTAACGCTCGTGCCCCTGGCCACGAACGCGGGCGGGGCCCCACACGTCCATGTGAAGAGTCTGCAACGGAGCCTCTGTCAAAGGAAAATCGGAGGAGTGAGGGGCGGCGCGCTGTCGCCCCTCGACGCAGGGGGCGCAGGTAGGGGCAGGCCCCGGAGGTAGGGGAGGGAGAGACCGGGGGAGACCAGAGACAAGGACACGGGAGGCCATGCCTCGGAGACGAGGCAGAGAGGGTTGACCAAGGCGGTGGTGCCAAAGGAGATTCTGGTGAGACAGGAGACGACACGAGCAGGGAGCAGACTCAGGACTAGACCTGGACGCTGAAGCAAACACCTGACTCGACGCAGCGACCTGACCAGGCTCAGCAGCCGGAGGAGACTCAGTAGTGAGGGTGTACAGGCTCGACCCCGGCCGAGGGGTGAACGTGGCCAAGTGTCGGCCTGTAGGTCGTTCCCGAAATCCTGCAACAGTACAGCTCCCACAGCGATGTCACTTGCGTCAGTGACGAGCTCAAACGGACGGTGTGGATCTGCGATGTGAAGCACGGGCGGTGAGCACAAAATGTTTTTGAGGGCCGAGAAGGCAGCTTGCTCTTTCTCCCCCCACGTGTACTCAACTCCCTTCCTCAGCAGGTCTGTCAGCGGGGCAATCAGCTTCGCCATGTCGGGGACGAACCGGCGCACGTAGTTTAGGAACCCCCAAAAACTCTGCAATTCGGTCAAGTTGGTCAGCGCGTGCCATGCTTGAATCGTCGCAATTTTCTTCGGGTCTATTTCCACTCCTGCAGCTGAAATAACGTGTCCCAAAAACTCCAGGCGGTCTTGTAAAAACTCACACTTCGACGCTTTTGTCAGTAGGCGATTCTCACTCAGTATCTTAAAAACTGCTTCGATGTCCTGTAAGTGCTGTGCTCCGTCATGGCTGTAAATCAGGATGTCGTCCAGGTATACAATGACGCACTAATCTAGGAGCGGGCGGAAGGCTTCGTTCATGGTCATTTGGAAAGTGGAGGGGGCGTTGGTCAGTCTGAAGGGCATGACTGTGTATTCGAAGGATCCGTAGCATGTTCGGAAGGCTGTCTTAGGGCAGTCGGGTGGGTTGACGCGAATTTGGTGGTAACCTCCTCGAAGGTCGATTTTCGAGAATACCCGGGCTGTGCGCAGTTGGTCGATCAGTTCGTCGGCTCGCGGGATGGGGTAATGGGATTTGATGGTAACCCTGTTCAGTGCTCTGTAATCTATGCACATGCGAAATCCCCTGTCTTTTTTCGGTGTGAACAGTATCGGTGCTGCAAAAGGCGACGAACTAGGGCGAATGAATTCCTTCTCGAGCAGGTAATCGAGCTGCTTCCTCAGTTTGTCAAGTTCGGGCTGGGTCAGTCGGAACTGTCGCTGTACTGTTGGCTGTGCCTCCGGTTCTAACTCGATCCTGTGGTCGTGCGGTCGCTGAGGTGGCAGTCCCGTCGGTAAATCGTCCGGGAAAATGTCGCTGTACTGCTTCAACAGTGCTGCCAGATCACTCGGTACGTTGGCCAGCAGTTTTTGTAAATCCCCTCCTTTGTCTGCTGCCTCGGCTTCCCGAATGTCGACCGCGTACACGTCAGCTCCTTCCGCTACGGCGCGTTTCATTGTGATCGCGTTGATACGCACCGACGAAGACTCAGGCGAGCCCTAGCGAGGTAAGGCGATGTTGTTACCGTTCACTCGCACGGTGCAGTCACCCGTCGTCCAGTCGATTCGCGGATTGTGTCGTCGCAGCCAATCACGCCCGAGTAAAATATCGGTTCCGTCGAGGGTCGTTGCGAGCATTTCTTGGCTAAACGTGAAGTTACCCCCACATCGAATCCAAACCCGGTCTACGCGTTCCCGTATCGCCAGCGGCGTGCCGTCTACCAATCTTGCGTCGATCTCAGGTACACATCTGTCCAGTGGCAGTCACAGTTTTCGTGCTGTGGCTGGCTCCCCCGTCTACGAAGATTTTTCCTTAGTCCGTCCCAAATTTCCCACTAAGCAGTATGGGGCTGTCTACCGTAGTCCCCTCCTTATTCCGCCGGGTGTGGTCGATTGCGTGAACCGGCACAATCACTCGGTGAGGGTCGGTTGGGTCGGGCGAGCGGCGTGACCTGTCAGTAGAGGGCCTGTCTGCTACTGACTCCCAGCATTTCCCTGCTGCTTGGTCTGTTTCTGCTGCTCAGCTTCCCCCTTTCCCTTAGCGTTTTCCGGGCATTCGCTCTTGCGATGTCCCGGCCGATTGCTCGCAAAGTAGCGCCCTGTGAACGGTGCGGCAGCGGCATTTGCAGCGACGGCACGTATCCGAAGCCGCGATTGAACCCTCAAAACGAGCGCGCAGACCTGTGCACCACGCGTCCCACGTGCGATACTGGGGCACCTCCATGAAATACAACGGCGCCCAGGGTCTGGTTTGTCCTTCCCGTGTTGGTAGACTCGCGTAGTCTAACGGCTTCGTGACGATGACGCGCCACCAATCCATGGCGGGTCCTCGCAGCAACGACACGGCGTAGCGGATTTTTTCCGTATCCTCCGAGACGTAGTTGGCATCGAAAAACACGTTCATCGTGAACAACCACGCCTGAACGGTAGGACCACCCCGTTGGCTGGGATCGAAGCATGGCGGACGCTGCGGCTTCAGCGGCATCGGTGACGGCAGTGCCGAACCGTCGGTTGGTGCCGAAATTGTGACGCGTGGCTGGCTTCGGGCCGCATTCGTCGCTTCGGGGTGTGTCGTGCTGTGGTCGTCGTCTCCGTCGGGGCGGACGACGCCATCACTGGCCGCGCTCGCGGGTTGCCCCACGTTTTCGTGTTGTGATGCCTGTGGTGCGGGCTGTTCTGGGGTGCCAGGTGCTTGAGATTGTGCCTGTTGTGCTCGTGTGAGGTCATTTTGCAGGGACGAGCGTTCTGCCGTCACCGTCGCGATTTCCTCAGCGCTCTCGCGGATTTGCCGTAGTAGATCGTTCAAGTGCTCCTGCGTGAGGGTCGTGATATCAATGTGCTCGGCCATTTCGAATGGTGTCGGCTCGTCTTAGTCTAGGCGCAGTCGTGGCCGCACGCGTTTACGAGAGAACGCAAGGACAACGGCTCCTAGGTGCTAAGTTGCGTGAGTCCCTTCGAGCGAAAAATCAAAAGTTGATTTCCTGGGGTGCGGAGATGCGCGGTCCGAAAGAAAGGGGCTCTGATACCAAGTGTTTCGGGTGCAATGAATCGAAGTAGCGAGAATTGCACTAAGGTGTAAAACGAGTACAAAGATGTGAGCGAAGGCATGAGCGAACATTTATAAGTGAACATGCAAACGGTAACGCGGTGCGTGCGAGCTAGCTAGTGCTACGCTGGCAGCGAGGCTCGGGCTAGTCCCGAAGCGTAGGCCGACACGGCCGGGCCAGCAGTGCGAGGTTTGGCAAAACAGTGCGCGCGAAGTTGGCAAAGTCCCGTTAGAAGTAACGGGCAAACAACGGCAGTTGCTGTACGCGATGTAGTCGGGCTCCGTAAGGAATGCCGAGAAAATTCCTTACACTGGTGCAGAGTAAGTTCAGATGTTGTGCATAAGTTCAGACTTTTGAAGGAGGCTCGACACGGCAACCAACTCCTTCTCGGAATTCCGTTGGCTCGAGGCGGAAAACGAACACCGTTCGTGAGCGTCGGTTTGCAGGGACAGTGGCACTATCTGCGTCTACGTAGCTAGTGAGGTTGAAGGATGGTGGCGAGGAATATGATAGGCAGATGTCATGTGTGGAAATGAAGTACTGCAGGGCGCGCTCCAGGTCTAGCATGTTTTCTGTTACTGGCTTGCGTGAGTACTGTGCTAGCTGGCTAGTGATGTACGAAAGGTCGGGTCGGCATGTGACATAGGCCGAACAATATGCAACCTAGTTGCTGTTGGTAGAGTTGGAGTCCTGCGGGCGACAGAGGTTTGTGTCAGAACATATAGCTTGTGCTCATTGTGTAGGCTATAGTGGGGTAGCCCATAAGGGGTACAACCCAATTAGGGTTAGTACTTGTACTCAGTTCATTCATAGTTCATTCATTCTCGTTTCAATCTTCTCATGGTATCGAGCAGGTTCCCTCGTGGGAACTGTGCCTAGGGCCCACCAAGTCGATTTTTTTTTTTCCTGCCCGGAGCGCGCTCCGCCCGAGTCGCGCTCCCCTCTCTGACTTCGTCGAGCCGCCTTCGCGGCCCCTGATTCGTCACCTTAGCGACCCCGTCGCCCTACCTGCGCCCCGGCCCCGTCGCCCTACCTGCGCCCCGGCCCCGTCGCCCTACCTGCGACCCCGGCCCCGTCGCCCCCCCTTGCGACCCCGGCCTCGTCGCCCTACTTGCGGCCCGGCCCCGGCCCCGTCGCCCTACCTTCGACCCGGCCCCATCGCCCTACCTACGGCCCGGCCCCGTCGCCCTACCTACGGCCCGGCCCCGACCCCGTCGCCCTACCTACGACCCGGCCCCGTTGCCCTACCTACGGCCCGGCCCTGGCCCCGTCGCCCTACCTACGACCCGGCCCCGGCCCCGTCGCCCTACCTACGGCCCGGCCCCGGCCCCGTCGCCCTACCTTCGACTCAGCCCCGTCGCCCTACTTGCGGCCCGGCCCCGGCCCCGTCGCCCTACCTACGACCCGGCCCCGGCCCAGTCGCCCTACCTACGGCCCGGCCCCGGCCCCGTCGCCCTACCTTCGACCCGGCCCCGTCGCCCTACTTGCGGCCCGGCCCTGGCCCCGTCGCCCTACCTGCGCACCGGCCCCGTCGCCCTACCTTCGACCCAGCCCCGTCGCCCTACCTACGGCCCGGCCCCGGCCCCGTCGCCTTACCTTCGCACCGGCCCCGTCGCCCTACCTTCGACCCGGCCCCGCCGTCCTACCTACGGCCCCGCCCGAACGCCTACGCAGCCGAGCCGCCCGCGCCGCTACGCCGCCCGAGCCGCCCGAGCCGCCCGAGCCGCCCGAGCCGCCCAAGCCGCCCGAGCCGTCCGAGCCGCCCGAGCCGTCCGAGCCGCCTAAGCAGCTGAGGAGCCGAGCCGCGGGTGCCGCCGAGCTGCAGTTGCTGCCGAGCCGCCCAAGCTGCCCGAACCGCCCTGTCTGGTGAGCGCAGCGCCTCTGTCACCGCACTGCCCCTGCTCTACAGTTAGCGCTGCTAGTCTATTGCTGTCATGGCTGCCCCCATTGTTCTCACTTTTGACGCTGAGGGTCGGGCCATTGACTTTGACGTCTGGGTAGATGACCTGCAGCTTTTCCTACAGTGCGATAGGGCAGACGGTCTCTCCCTCTTTGACCTCACCTCTGGTGCTTCCCCTGCCCCTGCTGCCGATGCCGACGCCACCGTTCGCTCACAGTGGGCCACTCGCGATGCTGCTGCACGTCTTGCTGTGCGTCGCCACCTTCCTACCACTGAGCGCGCGCACTTTAGTCAGTACAAGAGTGCTCAGACCTTGTACGACGCTGTAGTTGCGCGCTACTCTTCCCCTGCCACTGCTGCACTGAGCCGCCTCATGCTACCGTACCTCTTCCCTGACCTTGCTGCCTTTCCCATAGTTGCTGACCTCATTACGCACCTCCGCACTAGTGACACTCGCTAACGCGCTGCGCTTCCTGCTGACTTCTGCGCCAAGAACCCCCCCCCCCCCATGTACATCACTCTCTACTACTTAGTCACTCGCCTCCCTGACTCCCTTCGCGTAGTCAGGGACCACTTCCTCTCAGTCTGTCCCACCACTCTCACTGTTGACCTCCTCGAGAAGTCCCTCCTAGCGGCCGAGAAGAGCATAGTCGCTGTAGGGGCCTCTCGTGGTGACCCGCGCACCCCCATCTTTGAGGGGTTTTCCCCCTCCCCCCTTCTGCCCTCTGTTGCCTCTGCTGCTGCGGCCGACCTCCTTGGTCTTGAGTCGGTCGGTGCGGCGTCTGCCCCTAGCGGGAGACGCCGCTTTGGCAAGGGCAAGGGGGGCAGGGGCGCTGAAGGAGCGAGCGGGGGCGGTGGAGGTGGAGGTGGAGGCGGCGGGGGGAGTGGGGGTGGTGGTGGGAGTGGAGGTGGGGGTGGAGGTGTCGGTGGCGGCAGTGGAGGCGGAGGCGGCGGCGGCGGTGGCGGTGGGAGCGGAGGTGGCGGAGGTGGTGGCGGTGAAGGAGGAGGCGGAGGCATCGGTAGTAGCGGAGGCGGCGGAGGCGGCGTGGGTGGCGGTGGAGCTGGTCGCGGGTCTACGCGGAGGAGTGGCTCCAGTGGTGGTCCGCGCCAGCAGCAGCAGTGCGGTCGTGAGACCCTGTCCCCTCAGCAGCTCCGTGAGTGGTACACTGCACGCCAGCGGGGTGGGGGTTTTGGTCCGTGCACCTACGTCCTGCGCACCGGCGACCGTGCGGGTGAGGAGTGTGGGGGTGCGCACCCCACCCAACGCTGCTTTGGCCGCCTGACGGACGCGTGGCGTCACCAGTTCCCGGAGGCCGCAGAGATCCCTCGCTGGGGCGAGCTGTCTAGGGCAGGTGTTGCCATCTATGATCTTGATTTTGATGCCATTCTTTCTGCCATGTATGCTGTGTCTCTTAGTGATGAGGGTGACTGTTACCGGTGTTTCCCGCCCGATCCGGCCATTGAGACTGCTGCTCTAGGTACTGGTGAGGCGGCTGCCCTAGGTGCTTG
This sequence comes from Closterium sp. NIES-65, assembly GCA_948144175.1. Lineage (NCBI taxonomy): Eukaryota > Viridiplantae > Streptophyta > Zygnematophyceae > Desmidiales > Closteriaceae > Closterium > Closterium sp. NIES-65. Next base: position 81,180 of record CANXME010002149.1, read on the forward strand.
CGACGCTGCTGCTCTAGGTGCTAGTGCGTATGCGTCCTCAGGTACAGGTGAGTCTGCGCTCTCAGGTACTACGTCGGCTTCGGCCTCCCTCACCTTCACCCTTGACTCTGGGGCTTCTCGCTCCTTGTTTCGGGACCGCACCACGCTCACGCCGCTTAGTCGGCCGGTTGCGGTGTCTCTCGCTGACCCCTCTGGGGGTCCTGTCCTGTCTCACTTCTCCACAGTCCTCCCGTGTCCGGCGGCTCCCTCTGGCACCCTGTCTGGTCTCTACCTCCCCTCGTTCTCTACGAACCTGGTGAGTGGTGCTGACCTACAGGATGGGGGAGTACACCAGTTCACTCCTGCGCGTCAGCAGGTGACGCATTGTACAGAGGCTAGCACAGGCAGACATCTGGCTACGTTTACCCGTCAGCCGGGGTCGAGCCTGTACACACTTACCACTGCGTCTCCTCCAGTTGTTGAGTCTGGTAGGGTCACTGTGTCGGGTCAGGTGTTTGCTGCAGCGTCCAGGTCTGGTCCTGAGTCTGCCCCCTGTTTGTGTCGTCACCTGTCTCACGAGACTCTCCTGTGGCACCACCGCCTTGGTCACCCCTCTCTGCTTCGGCTCAGAGGCATGGCCTCCCGTCTTCTTGTTTCTGGTCTCCCCCGGTCCCTCCCTCCCCTTCCTCAGGGCCCTGGCCCTACCTGTGTCCCCTGTGTCGAGGGGCGCCAGTGGGCTGCCCCTCACTCCTCCCAGTTTCCTCCGACAGAGGCCCCGTTGCAGACACTTCACATGGACGTGTGGGGCCCAGCCCGCGTCCGTGGACAGGGTCACGAGCGCTACTTCCTGCTTGTTGTTGACGACTACTCGCGTTACACCGCAGTCTTCCCCTTGCGCAGCAAGGGTGATGTCACTGAGGTGCTTATCGACTGGATCCGCGCAGCTCGTCTCCAGCTCAGGCAGAGCTTTGGTTCGGACTTTCCTGTTCTGCGTCTGCACTCGGACAGAGGCGGAGAGTTTTCGTCTGGCCTTCTGAGGGCCTACTGTCGCGCACGAGGAATCCGTCAGACCTTCACGCTTCCGGACTCCCCGCAGCAAAATGGGATTGCTGAGCGCCGCATTGGCATGGTCATGGACGTCGCTCGTATGTCTATGATGCATGCGGCTGCTCCCCATTTTCTGTGGCTGTTTGCGGTGAGGTTCGCGGCGCATCACATCAACCTACACCCTAGGGTCTCCAGGCCGGAGACCTCCCCAGCCTTGCCGTGGACGGGAAAGGTTGGCGATGCGTCGGCGTTCTGGGTCTGGGGATCTCGGGCGTTTGTCCGCCACTTGTCTGCGGACAAGCTGTCCCCTCGTGCTGCTCCTTGCGTCTTCTTGGGGTTCCCCCCTGACGCGCCTGGGTGGCAGTTCTACCACCCCACCTCTCGTCGTGTTCTGTCCTCCCAGGACGTAACGTTTGACGAGTCGGTCCCCTACTACCGCCTCTTCCCCTACCGCACTCCGTCCCTCCCCCCGCCGCCGCTCTTCCTTGTACCAGGTCCCCCTCCGGTAGACCCCCTCCCCCCTCAGGGTCCGTCCCCTTCAGGTGTGTCCCAGGTAGACGCAGTCGAGCCTGTCGAGGTCACTGGTGACTCTGGTGCTGCTGAGGGTGCTGAGCCTGGGGGTGCTGACTCTGGGGGTGCTGAGCTTGGGGGTGCTGAGCCTGGGGGTGCTGACTCTGGGGGTGCTGAGCCTGGGGGTGCTGAGTCTGGGGGTGCTGCGCCTGGGGGTGATGAGCCTGGGGGTGCTGAGCCTGGGGGTGATGAGCCTGGGTGTGCTGAGCCAGGGGGTGCTGAGCTTGGAGGTGCTCCGCCTGGAGGTTCTCCGGGTGCTTCGTCTCTGCGGGAGCCACTCTCTCCACGGGAGCTGCGCGAGTGGTTTGCCCGGCGCTGGAGGCGTGCTGCTGGTGCTGGAGGTTCTTCGACTACTAAGGGTGCTGCTGTCGCGGGTCCCGGAGGTGCTCGTACTGGGAGTACTGGAGCTGCTGGGCCTGCGGGTTCGACTGGAGCTGGTGCTGCTGAGGGTGTTGGAGCTGAGACTACTGCTGGCGGTCCTGCTGCGGGTACTCCTGGTACTGCTGGAGGTTCTGGCGCTGCTGGAGGTGCAGCTGGAGCGGGTGCTCCTGCTGGGGGTTCTGGTGCTGTACCTGCTGTGTCTGGCGTCGCCGCGCGGCCTCGACCGTACTTCGTTCCACTCCTGCAGCAGGTTCTTGGTCTTCCGCCTTCTACTGGTCCTCCTCCTTCTTTAGGGTGTCCACAGCCAGTCCCGTCACAGTTATAGTTGCAGCCTACCTCCCCTTTGCCTTCTCCTTCTCCCTACACTGGTCCTACTAGAGGTCTTACTGAGCGTCGTGAGCCTGCGTCTTGCCCTGCGTCGCCTGTCCGTGCTGCTCGCGCTAGTGGTCGTGGTTCGCGTCAGCGTCCTCCTCCTGACCCTGGCACGCACAGGATGTCTCTGCGTCCGTCCACTGCTCCTCTACGTGCCCCTTTGCCTTCTCCTCCTAAGTCCTCTCTTTCTGCTTTTGCCGACCCGGAGTCGGACTCTCTTCGTGCTGCCAGTCCCACTGTCATGCGTCTCCTGGCTACTGTCGTCACTGACCCTTCTTTCGAGTCCACTGCTGCGTCTGCCCTAGTTGCTGAGCTCGTCGACTTTGCTGCTCGCTGTCGCCTAGACTATGCTGCTAGTCTTGTCGCTGAGTCTAAGTCTGTCTGTCCTCCGTCCGTCGGGGGTGAGTGTGCCCTTGGCACGGACGTCCTTGAGGACAGGCAGGAGGAGTTCCAGTGCTTGGCCGCTGCTTCACCTCATCTCGTGTCCTTACTGCTTACCCCTGAGGGAGACCCGGATGCACTTGACATCCCGACTCCGCGCTCTTACGCGGAGGCGATAGAGGGTCCCTACTCTTCTCAGTGGCAGGCAGCTATGGATGCAGAGATGGCTTCCTGGAAGTCCACAGGTACCTACGTTGACGCTGTCCCCCCTCCTGGGGCGAACATTGTCAGTGGCATGTGGATCTTCAGGGTGAAGCGGCCGCCGGGTTCTCCGCCTGTCTTCAAGGCGCGTTACGTGGCTCGAGGCTTCAGTCAGCGCCAGGGAGTTGACTACTTTCAGACCTTCTCTCCCACCCCGAAGATGACCACTCTTCGGGTACTGCTGCACGTTGCTGCTCACCGTGACTACGAGCTGCACTCTCTTGACTTCAGCACAGCTTTCTTGCAGGGCAGCCTGCACGAGGAGATATGGCTGCGCCGCCCACCTGGCTTCACTGGGTCTTTCCCTCCTGGTACCCAGTGGAGTCTCCGGCGTCTAGTCTACGGTCTCCGCCAGGCGCCACGTGAGTGGCACGACACACTGAGGACTACGCTTGCGGCTCTTGGGTTTGCTCCTTCTACTGCCGACCCGTCGCTGTTTCTGCGCACCGACACTTCTCTGCCGCCGTTCTACATCCTCGTGTACGTCGACGACCTGGTCTTTGCCATAGCTGACACTGCTGGACTCGCCTACGTGAAGTCCGAGCTGCAGAAGAGACACACGTGCACAGACCTGGGTGAACTGCGCAGCTACCTTGGCTTGCAGATCACCCGGGACAGAGCACGCCACACCATTACCCTGACTCAGTCACACATGGTGCAGCAGGTCCTTCAGCGCTTCGGCTTCACGTACTCCTCGCCTCAGGTCACTCCTCTGTCTACTCGCCACTCGCTCTCAGCTCTACCTTCGGATGAGTCCGTAGAGTCGAGTGGCCCGTATCCAGAGCTTGTTGGCTGCCTCATGTACCTGATGACCTGCACTCGACCTGACCTTGCATACCCTCTTAGCATTCTCGCACGCTATGTTGCTCCTGGGAGACACAAACCAGAGCACATGGCTGCAGCGAAGAGGGTGTTGCGCTACTTGTGCAGTACGTCGGGCATGGGACTAGTGCTTGGAGGGCGGAGTTCAGTAGTCCTCACTGGGCACGCGGACGCTTCTTGGGCTGACGACCAGGCTACGCAGCGGTCGTCACAGGGTTACACCTTCAGTCTTGGTCTGGCTCTGTTTCGTGGCGGGCTACTCGCTCGTCTTCTGTTCTTGGCTCCAGTTGTGAGACTGAGATCTACGCCGGGGCCATGGCTGCACAGGAGCTTCGCTGGTTCACCTACCTGCTGACCGACCTTGGAGAGTCGCCTCGTTCTTCTCCAGTCCTGTACGTAGACAACAAGGCCATGCTGGCCTTGTGTTGAGAGCAGAGACTGGAGCACAGAATAAAGCACATTGCTCTCCGCTACTTCCTTGCTCATGAGCTACAGCAGCATGGTTAGTTGCGGCTTGCGTACGTGGCCACTGAGGCCAACACTGCTGATGTCTTCACCAAGGCACTTGCGCCTTGTGATCATCAGCGCTTCTGCACCCAGCTGGGTCTTGTACCTGTCTTGCCTCACTTGCTCACCTCTTGACCTTGCTTGTACTGTTACATATATCTATACCTGCTCTTGCATGTCTAGTCTTATATATATATGTACTCCTGCATGTGAACTGGCCTTGTGGCCTTGAATTTGTGCTCGGAATGTGTGGTGACTTTGTGATCCACCCTGAGCTTGCTTTGCCTTGCTTTGCTTGACTGGTCTTGTGACCCCTTGTTCTCCCCCACTTTGCCTAGGGGGGTGTGTCAGAACATATAGCTTGTGCTCATTGTGTAGGCTATAGTGGGGTAGCCCATAAGGGGTACAACCCAATTAGGGTTAGTACTTGTACTCAGTTCATTCATAGTTCATTCATTCTCGTTTCAATCTTCTCAGTTTGATGTCCGGTTTGAAGTTGGTGTTGGGTGAGCGATAGGGAGTTCAGAGTGGTACAGGTCAAATTTTGAATCGCTCGCAAAATCGCTCCGCGTACTTAGAAGCTGACAGATGAATTTCTTCTGGCACGTAAGTGATTTTGAGCCCTAGGAACTGTGTGACTTTGTGGTTGATGGTGATGTTGACGCTCTGCGCCAGGTTCTTCTCGAACTGGTTAAGAATTACGTTGTTGGTTCTCGTGTACAACAAGTCGTCGACATAGAATGTCAGGAGAATGTTGTAGCCGTTGAAATGAATGCGATACATCTCCGGGTTGTGCAGCAGCTGTTTGAGTCCGATCTCAAATAGTATCTTATGCAGGTGCTACTGCCAGAGTCGCGGCGCCTGCTTGACCCCGTATAGGGATTTCTCCAGTTGGCTATCCTTGGGTCTCCTTCCCCGTAGGTGTGAGGCTGCTTCACGAAAATGATTGTGTTGACTAACGCGTACAAGAACGCGCTCTTCACGTCAATCTGTCGTAGTGGTAGATGCTTTGCGGCAGCGATGGAGAGCAAAATCACGTGGCGCTGATCGTACGTACGACCCAGCTAGCCTTGAAGCGTTTGATAGTTCAGTATGCGGCGGTTCGAAGGCGGAAAACCCATTTTCCGTATAGCACCCTCCTCCCTTCACTACTGCACGATAGACTAGGACCCAGGTGTCTTGTGACTCTAGCGTGTCCAGTGCTGCATGCCACTTCTTGGCGTGAGGGTCGGTCAAGGCTTGTCTTGGGTTCTAGGCTTCAAGACGCGGGAGGCTTTGGTCGCGGCTTTGTGTGGACCTAACAGTTGTAGGCCGGCAGTTCCGCAGTAGTCACTTCAACTACATCGTCGTTGCGTTTTCAGGTGCAGGTATTGTACTCCTTGCTAGGTCTCGGCGCCATGACGGTCCAGGTGCAGAGATAACTACTTCAACAGGAGCTAGACTACGGGCTAGGCACGGGTGCTCGTGTGATCTCTGCGTTCGTTAGTCCTTAGTCGTTTTCCTAGTGCACACACAGCTTGCTAGTTCACAGGGAGAATTGGCAAGAGTTTTTACTAGAGAAAGTTTACAACAATGATACAATGAAGTTGGCATGGCAAGACTACATCAGAGCTAGCACTCAGGTCGGCCAACTGCCAGCGCAGCTTGGTCGACCGCGTTCCAGCACGACTCGGTCGACTGCGCTCCAGCGGTGCAAAGCTGACGACGTGCCAACGTCGTAGGTTGACGGCGTGCCAGCGTTGCTCACGCAGAACAGCACCGCACCCGCTTCGCAGGTGTGCGCAGATGATTGGCTTGCAGAGTCTCGTCACCTGCACAGCGCACACACCACGTCAACCTCGCGCTGACGACTGCTTCTGATCTGCCACGTCGACCTCGGGATACCACCCCCGAGGTCGGGCTCGCCAGCTTTGCCTGGGCGACCGTCGCATTCCTTCGCAGAACCTCGTCACCCAGGTAACCTGGTCGACCGGGCAACCACGTCGACCAGCTGCTCCCGTACGTGCCCGTCGACCTCCCAAGTCGACGACCACCTCCATGTCGACCTCACCAGGTTGACCACGCCCCTGGTCGACCAGTTCCAGGTCGACGTCCTTTCTGGTCGACCAGCACCACGTCGACCAGCAGTCCTGGTCGACCAACCACCAAGTCGACCAGCGCAGTTGTCGGCCGACCACCCAAGTCGGCTACCCGAAGTTGGCGTCACGAAGTTGACGTCCTCCGCAGGTCGACTCCCAAGTCGACCTCCCTGAAGTTGGCGCCACCCTTAAGTCGGCGCCCGTGCAGTGGTCCCCGTGCAGGTCGACCTCCTCGTCAACCAGCTCGCCCACTGCTGCAGGTCGGCTGCTCCCCTCACACCCGACCACGAAGTCGGTCTGCCCAAGCGCGGACGGGGCCAACACACAACTCCCGTTGACACCAGGCGCGTTGTCGCCATCGTCGCGCGCGCGAGGGGGAACACTAGAGTGTTCGTCGATGGGGTCGTGATCGAGGGCTGCAGCTACTGCTTTGTCTTCTGGAGAGGAGAAGCTCCTACCATCGATGGCGTAGACTCGTGCAGCTCCTACTCGCTGGTCTTCAAGGTATGCAGCTAGAGTGAGGCACTCGTAGAAGAGAACGTCTCATGCAGGTGTGATCTTGTTGGTGTCCAGGTCAAAGATTAACCACCCCTTGTATTCATAGCTGATCCCGAGGTGGATCCCCTAGCGCGAGTGGTCAGTGAACTTGCCGATAGTTGCGGGTCTGTATTGCACCATTCACCCCAAGTCTCTCAGCATGGAGGTGTCGCCTTTGGTCCCGGTCCAATTTACGTGAGGTGAGAGGTTTCGTGTGTTTGTTGTGGTGGAAAGGAGGTTGTGCAGCCTCATGACGTGGTGCATAGTGTAGGGTCAGTAATTGATGGAAGGCCAGAATGCTTCAGTAGTGCTCGCACCTTCGTCATGAGGGTGCGGTTGATGCGCTTGCTGATGCCTTGCTGCCGGTGGGCGTAGGGGAGTGAGATATGGTGCAGGATCTCCTTGTCCTGAGGAAGTTCTGTAGTTCATTGATGCGGAACTTGCGGAGATAACTAGTACAACGGGAGCTAGACTACGAGCTAGGTACGGGGCAAGAGTGATCTCTTCATTCTTAAGTCTTTTCCTTGTGTTCATGCTGCTTGCTAGTTCACGGGGGGAATTGGCAAGAGTTTCACTAGGAAAACATGACAACAACAATAATCGCAACAACATTGGCAACACACACTACATCAGAACTAGCAAGGCTGCTAGTCGACCTCCAGCACATCATGGTCGACCGCGATCCAGCGCTGCAGAGCTCGCACCGCTCAAGAGTTGTAGAGTAGCGTTTCGCCAACGTTGTAAGTCCACAGTGTTCCAACGCTGCAACAAGTCGGTTGCACAGCGTTGCACCCGTAGGACAACGGTGCACCTGCTTCGCAGGTGCGTGCAGCTGGTTGGTGCACCACTCCTCGTCACGTGCACAGCACAGACGCCCAGGTCGACTCCACGCCAGTGACTGCGCCCACATGCCACGTCGACCTCGGGATACCACTTCCTAGGCCGGCCTCGCAGAAACCACCCTGGCGACCTTCGCACACGTCACCCGGGTATCCCGGTCGACCAGGCAACCATGCCCAGTCGACCAGCCCTGTCGGTCGCCGGGTGCACAAGCCCGGCGTCCCTGGTCCGGCGTCCAAACGCCCAGGAAGCCGCGTGGACGCCCAGGTTGGCGTCCAAGCTCCCAGGACGCCGATCAGACGTCCAGGTCGGTGTCTAGCCTCCCAGCACGCCGTCCAGGTGTCTAGAACGTCGCCCAGCCTCCCAGGACACCGTCCAGGTGTCCAAGATGTCGTACTCGCGCCCAGGACAGCGTCCTCCTGCTCGGCGCCCTCAAGCCAGACTCCCTCCACCTCGATGCCCTTGCAGTGGCCCCCGTACCCACTACTGCAGGTCGGCTGCATCCCCCCGCACACCCGACCACAAGGTCGGCTCCGCCCAAGCGAGGATGGGGCCAAACAACACTCCCGTTCATACTCCCCTGCTGCGTTCACGCTTGGGCCCCCCCAGCCCACACGGCAGCACTGCTCGAAGAAAAGCCCAGCGGCGTACACACAACACACAGCACGCAGGTCGTCGTACAAGCCATGCAAGTGGGCATGGCACCTACTTCTGCACGTCGTTGTCACCGTCGCCTACATCGGCCAGGCGTACTTGGTGTTAGAATCTGGCAGTAGGAATGATTGAGCTATGAAAGAGTTGGGTACAAATATGAAACCCTAAAGTGGGCTGTATCCCATATTGGCTACCCCACTACAGCCTAAACATATATAGCAGATATAACATTTGACACACCCCCGTAGGCAAAGTGGGGGAGAGCAAGGGGTCACAAGACCAGTTAAAAGAAGCAAATAAAGCTTAGGGTGGATCACAACGTCACCACACACACTGAGCACAAGCAAAGGGCCACAAGGCCAGTTCACATGCAGAGGTATATATGCAACAACAATAGCACAGTGATCTCTACCTAGCAAAACAGGCATGCAGGTATATATATATAGATCATAGTACCAGCAAAGTCTACAGCAAGTAAGGCAAAGTGGGCACAAGGCCTAACAAAGTGCAGAAACGCTGATGATCACCAGACTGAAGTGCCTTGGAGAATATATCAGCAGTGTTGGCCCGAGTGGCCACGTGAGCAAGAGGAAGCTGACCACGCTACTGCAACTCTCGACCGAGGAAGTAACGCAGAGCGATGTGCTTCGTTCTGTGCTCCAGTCTGTGCTCCTGACACAAGGCAATGGCGGCCTTGTTGTCGACGTACAGCACTGGAGGAGAACGAGGCCGCTCTCCCAAGTCGGTCAGCAGGTAGGTGAGCCAGCGTAACTCGTGTGCAGCCATGGCTGTGGCGTAGATCTCAGCCTCACAACTGGAGCTGAGAGCAGAAGACGAGCGTGTAGAACGCCAAGAATCTGAACCAGAGCCAAGGCTGAAGGTGTAACCCTGTGACGACCGCTGCGTAGCCTGGTCGTCAACCCAAGAAGCGTCTGAGTGCCCAGTGAGGACAACTGCGCTCCGCCCTCCAAGCACGTGCCCCATGCCCGATGTACCGCACAAGTAGCGCAGTACCCTCTTCGCAGCATCCATGTGCACCTTTCGGTGCCGACCAAGAGCAACGTAACGAGCCAGAAGGCCAAGAGGGTATGCAAGGTCAGATCTAGTGCAGGTCATCAGGTACATGAGGCAGCCCACTAGCTCTGGGTACGGGCCACTCGGCTCTACGGACTCGTCCGAAGGTGGAGCTGAGAGCGAGTGGCCTGTAGCCAGAGGAGTGTGCTGTGGCGAGGACCAGGTGAAGCCGAAGCGCTGAAGGACCTGCTGCACCATGTGTGACTGAGTCAGTGTGATGGTGCGACGTGCTCTGTCCCAGGTGATCTGCAAGCCAAGGTAGCTGCGCAGTTCACCCAGGTCTGTGCACGTGTGTCTCTTCTGCAACTCCAACTTCACCAGGGCGAGAGCCTCAGTGTAAGCAGTGGCAAAGACCAAGTCGTCGACGTACACGAGGATGTAGAACGGCGGCAGCGAAGTGTCGGTGCGCAGAAACAACGACGGGTCAGCAGTCGACGGAGCAAACCCAAGAGCCGCAAGTGTAGTCCTCAGTGTGTCGTGCCACTCACGTGGTGCCTGGCGGAGACCGTAGACCGGCCGCCGGAGGCTCCACTGGGTACCAGGAGGGAACGACCCAGTGAAGCGAGGAGGGCGGCGCAGCCAGATCTCCTCGTGCAGGCTGCCCTGTAAGAAAGCTGTGCTGAAGTCAAGAGAGTGAAGCTCGTAGTCACGCTGAGCGGCAACGTGTAGCAGCACCCGAAGAGTGGTCATCTTCGGGGTGGGGGAGAAGGTCTAAAAGAAGTCTACTCCCTCTAGCTGAGTGAAACCTCGAGAAACGTAACGTGCCTTGAAGACATCCGTGGCAAGAGCACACTCACCCCCGACGGACGGAGGACAGACAGACTCAGACCCAGCAACAAGACTAGCGGCGTAGTCTAGACGACAGGCAGCAGCAAAGTCAACAAGCTCAGCGACTAAGGCAGACACAGTAGTAGACTCAAACGACGGGTCAGTGACAACTGTGGCTAGCACACGCGTGACAGTAGGGTGAGCAGCACGGCTGCGGTCAGACTCAGGCTCAGGAACGGTAGGGAGAGAAGACGCAGGAGGGGACGGCAGGGGAACACGTTGTGGAGGAGAGGAAGGACGACGGACTACGAGGTGGGTGCCGGTGACAGCCGGCTGACGCGAACGAGGAACACGACGACCAGGACGACTAGAACGGACAGGCAAGACAGGACGCGACGCAGGCTCAGGACGCTCAGTAAGACCCCCTGTCTGCTCAATGTAAGGAGAAGGAGCAGGCAGCGGTGAGCCAGGCTGTAACGGAAGACCAGTAGACGAAGGGAGACTAAGAACCTGGCAAGGTACAGAGTCAGACAGTGGCTGAGACGACGGAGAGGGTGGAGTGAAGAACAGGCGCGGCTGTGCAGCGCCACCAGCACCAGCAGCTCCGGCACCCCCAGCAGCGCCATCACCTCCAGCAGCTCCAGAACCCTCAGCGCGAGCTCATCCAGGACCAGCTCCACCAGCAGCAGCACCTCCAGAACTGGCACCTCCTGTCCCAGGGTCTCCAGTCTCAGTGTCTTCAGTAGCAGCACCCCTAGACCCAGGGTCTCCAGCAGTAGCACCCTCAGGCTCAGCACCTCCAGCCCCAACAGCTCCAGTACCTCCAGTACAAGCACCTCAGGGACCAGCACCACTCCCAGCTCCAGTGAAGCCAGCAGAAGTACCTCCAACAGTAGAGCCCCGAGCTCCAGAAGCGCGACCCTGACGGCGACCGTACCAGTCGTGCAGCTGCTGTGAGGTGAGAGGCACACGCGAACAAAGGCGGCTACTCCAAGGAGACCGCGCAACAGCAGACTCAGAACCCTCAGCGCCAGCACCCGCAGCAGCTCCAGAACCTCCAGCGCCAGCACCCGCAGCAGCTCCAGAACCTCCAGCGCCAGCACCCTCAGCAGCTCCAGAACCTCCAGCTCCAACACCCACAGCAGCTCCAGAACCTCTAGCAGAAACAACTCCAGTAGCAGAGACACCAGCACCAGCGCCTCCCGCAGCAGGGCCCCTAGCTCCAGCAGGGCGACCCTGACGGCCAACGTACCACTCACACAGCTGATGTGGGGAGAGAGGGAGTCGACGACGAGAGTGCAGCGGCGAGGTACCAGCAGAGCGACTGCGGAGACGGCCGCCCCAGGGAGACTGCTCACCAGACGCCTCAGCGCCCCCAGGTGCAGCACCCCTAGACTCAGTACCCCCAGGCTCAGCACCCCCAGACTCCTCACGTCCAGGCTCAGCACCTCGAGTCTCCGCACCCCCAGGCTCCGCACCTCCAGGCTCCGCACCCCCAGGCTCAGCACCCCCAGGCTCAGCACCCCCAGGCTCCGCACCCCCAGGCTCAGCACCCCCAGAAGCAGTACCCTGAGTAGGACCACCCTCAGCAGGACCTAGGTCACCAGTGACCTCAACCGGCGCAGTCAACGGAGGAGGGTCTACCTGAGACACACCTGAAGGAGCAGGACCGGGAGCGGGGAGGGGGTCTATCTGGGGAGCACCTGGAGCGAGAAAGAGCGGCCGGGGGGGGGGGGGGGGAAGGGGCAGTGCGGTAGGGGAAGAGACGGTAAAAGGGAACCGACTCGTCGAACGTGACCTCCTGAGATGGGAAGACATGGCGCGAGGTGGGGTGGCAAAACTGCCAACCATGCGCATCAGGGACAAAGCCAAGGAAGACACATGGAATAGCACGGGCGGAAAGCTTGTCCGCGGTGGTATCGCGGACAAAGGCACGAGCACCCCAGACCCGGAAACGTTACGCATCGCCTACCTTCCCTGTCCACAGCAGTGTGGGCGAGGTCTCCGGCAAGGAGACACGGGGCTAGAGGTTGAGCTGATGCGCGGCGTACCGGGCCGCAAACGGCCACAGAAAATGGGGGGCAGCCGCATGGATCATGGAGGTACGAGTGACCTCCATGACTAAGTCAATACGGCGCTCAGCAACCCCATTCTGCTGCGGAGAGGCCGGAAGCGTGAACGTTTGGCTAATGCCGTGCTCCGCGCAGAAGGCTGCTAAGAGGTCGGAGGAAAACTCCCCACCTCTGTCAGAGTGCAGACGCAGGACAGGAAACTCCGTCTCGAACCGCTCGCGGAGCTGGAGACAAGCAGCGCGGATCCAAGGGATCAAAACATCAGGGACCTCACCCTTGGTGCGCAAGGGGAAGACCATAGTGTAATGCGTGTAGTCGTCGATGACCAGCAGGAAGTACCACTCGTGGCCCTGTCCACGGACGCGGGCTGGGCCCCACACGTCCACGTGGAGAGTCTGCAGGGGAGCCTCTGCGGGAGGGAACGAGGAGGAGTGAGGAGCGGCGCGCTGCCGCCCCTCGACACAGGGAAGACAGGGAGGAGCAGGCGAGGGTGGGAGGGGAGGGAGAACCCTGGGAAGACCACAGACAAGGACACGGCGGTGCATGCTGCGAAGGGGCTGCACCGAGGGGTGACCAAGGCGGTGGTGCCAAAGTAGGGTCTGGTGCGATACAAGGCGCGACACGAGCAGTGGGCCGACAACTCACCTGACGCAGACGCAGATGCAGCTACCTGAGGGGACTCAGTGGTCAGTGTGTACAGTCCCAACCCCAGCTGCCGAGTGAAGGTAGCCAGGTGACGACCCATCTCAGCATACGTGCAGTGTGTCACATGCTCGTAGGCAAGGGTGAACTGGTGAACACCCGCGTCCTGGAGCGCAGAACCCGCCACCAAGTTCGTAGAGAACGAGGGGAGGTAAAGACCCGACAGTGTGCCGGACGGGACAGCAGGACAAGGGAGGTTAGTGGAGGAGGTCGCATGGACTAGACCCCCAGAGGGGTCTGCCAAGGAGACTGGAACCGGCCGACTGAGCGGCGTGAGGGTGGTGCTGTCGCGGAAGGAGCGAGAAGCACCAGAGTCAAGTGTGAAGGTGTACAAGGCCTCAGCAGGCGTAGTACCAGAGAGAGCAGACTCACCAGCACCTGGAGCAGGAGACACACTAGCCCCTAGAGCAGCAGCCTCACCAGCACCTAGAGCACCAGAATCGATACCTGGGTCAGGCGGTACGCACAGGTAATAGGCACGGTCAGCACTAGTAGGCAATGCATACATGGCAATGAGAATAGTATCATAGTCAAGAGCAAATATATCTACCCTCTGCCCAAGCAGCTCCACCCAGTCGGGGAGCTCAGCCTCGTCGCCAAACTCGGTCCGCCAGGCGTCGCTCAGATGGGTGAAGCAGCGGGAGTGTGTGTGACTAAGCATCCCGCAAGCCTGACCAGTCCGAGCACCAGTGCGAATGACGTACGGGCAGCGAACGATACTCAGAGACCCTCTACTCTGAGCGTACCACTCACGAAGCTGCTGGGGCGTGAGAGACTCGCGCGGACGTCGCTGGAGCTGCATCTGGCCACCGCCAGTAGCAGCAGTAGCAGTAGTAACAGCAGTAGTAGCAGTAGCAGTAGTTGCAGCGCGGCCACCCCTACAACCCCAACTAGCGTACCACCCACGAAGCTGCTGGGGCGTGAGGGACTCACGCGGACATCGCTAGAGCTGCATCTGGCCGCCGCCAGTAGCAGCAATAGCAGTAGCAGTAGCAATAGCCGTAGTAGCAGTAGCTGCGCGTGCAGGGCAGGCGCGGCAGGCAGGCAGGCAGGCAGGAGGGCAGGCAGGCCGGCAGGCAGGCAGGCAGGCAGACAGGCGGGCAGGCAGGCATGCAGGCGGCAGTGCACGAACAAGGCAGGTGCTCACCAGTGGCAGGCAGGGCCGGCGGTCGGCGGAGCCGCAACAGCTGTAGGGCGGGGTCGCGCCAGCAGCAGGTCGGGGCCGCGTCAGCGTCCAGGCGGGGTCGCGTTGGGAGCAGGGCGCGGCCGCGGCAGCTGCAGGGCGGGGTCGCACCAGCGGCAGGTCGGGGCCGCGGCAACTGCAGGACTGGCGGGGTCGCGTCGGCGTCCGGGCGGAGCCGGGTCGGTGGCAGGGCGCGGCCGTGTCAGCTGCAGGGCTGGCGGGGCTGCGTCAGCAGCTGGGCGCGACCGCGTCAGCTGCGGGGCTGGCGGGGCCGCGTCACAGCAGGGCGGGGCCGCGACCGCGGCATGGTGGGGCCGCGTCCGCGTTGGCGGCAGGGCGGGGCCACGACCGCGGCAGGGTGGGGCCGCGTCAGCGGCAAGGCGGGGCCGCGACTGCGGCCTGATGGGGCCGCAACAGCAACTTGACGGGGCCACGCGCTGGCCTGACGGGCCTGCAGAGGCTGCGCACGGGCGGCGAGGGCCTGCAGGGGTGGCGCGCGGTCGGACAGAGGCTGCGCGCGGGTGGCGAGGGCCTGCCGAGGCAGCGCGCGGTCGGGCAGCGACCTGACGGGGCCGCACGCTGGCCTGACGAGCCTGCAGAGGCTGCGCGTGGGCGGCGAGGGCCTGCAGGGGCGGCGCGCAGTCGGGCAGAGGCAGCGCGCGGGCGTCAAGGTCCTGCAGGGGCTACGCGCCGGCCTGACGGGCCTGCAGGGGCGGCTCGCGGGCCTGACGGGCCTGCAGAGGCGGCTCGGGGGCCTGACGGGCCTGCAGTGGTGGCTCGGGGGCCTGACGGGCCTGCAGGGGCGGCTCGAGGGCCTTACTAGCTTGGAGGGGCGGCGCACTGGCCTAGGGCAGCAGGAGGCAGCGCGAGGGCTGCAGAACGGCGCGCGCGGCGCAGCACGTCACGAGGCGAGGCAGGCAAGCACATGACAACACGTGGGGTAGCGCGGTAACCGCAACGGTAGGTGGGCCCGAAAAAAATCGGTCCTACGGACCTAGTGCTCTGATACCATGTTAGAATCTGGCAGTAGGAATGATTGAGCTATGAAAGAGTTGGGTACAAATATGAAACCCTAAAGTGGGCTGTACCGCATATTGGCTACCCCACTACAGCCTAAACATATATAGCAGATATAACACTTGACACTTGGCCGATTGCGGCGGAGCACCGGTTGAAGGGCGGGTAGTGCAGCTCCTTCATCAGGAAGTCGGCCGACTGCTCGGTGGTCAGGATGTTCTTCAGTGAACACTTTTGGCGCTTCACCATGTGCTGCAGCCAGGCCTATCGCCGCTCCATGTGCTTGAGGTTGCACATCAACCCCATGCCCTCGGCGACCGTGATGGCCGACTTGTTGTCCACATTCGGCGTCCCGGCATCCAGCTGCCGCAACTCTGCAAGGAGTAAGCGAAGGCGGCGTCCCTCCTTGCCGGTATCGGTGGCCGCCACATACTCCAACTCGGTCAACGACATCATCACGCACTTGATGCGCTGGCTCGACTAGGAGACTGCGGCCCCTTTGTAGACGAACACGTAGCCTCCTGTGCTCGTCCGCATATGCTTGTTACCGGCGTCGTTGGCGTCTACATAGCCGACCAGCTTCAGCGACTCCGGTCCACCGCCAAACTTCAGGGCGGTGTCACGCGTGTTGGCGAGGTAGGCGAGGCAGCGGTCGACCTCACGCCAGTGCTGGTCGCTCCTCACCATGAGGCCGCTCCCCAGCTTGCTGCAAGAGAAGGCGATGTCCAGCCTTGTCGTCGTCGTCGCGAACTGCAGCGAGCCGAACTTTTGCCGTTACTCCTCCTCCTTGCGCTCCTTGGCCTCGTCGTCGTCGAAGGTGAGCTCGGCGTAGGCGTCGACCGAGACCGGCATCTTCTTGGTGCGCCGGGTCTACTCCTCGTCGAGGAACCGTCTACGCAGCTTGTCGGCGTAGCCCTGCTGGTGCAGCCACAACTTCCTTGCTGGCCTGTCACACACAATCTCCAGCCCGAGGTACTTCTGCACCGGCGAGATCTCCCGCAGCTCGAAGGCGACCTCCAACAGCTCCTTCAGCATCGCTGCACTGCTGCTGGCAGCAAGCAGGTCGTCGACGTAGAACAGCACCTAGCAGGCCACCTTGTTGTCGCCGACCTTGAAGTAGAGCGCCGTGTCGACCTGGCTCTTCTTCCAGCCGGCGCCGACCAGCAAGTCGTTGAGAGCCTTGTACCACAGCAGCGGCGACTGCTTCAGCCCGTAGAGGCTCTTCAGCAGCTTGCACACCCGGCCGGTCCCGTCTTTGAAGTAGTCCGACTGATACATATACATCACCCTGTCGAGCTTGCTCTTCAGAAAGGCATTCTTCATGTCGAGCTGCATCAGGTTGAGGTCGAGGACGGCGATGATGTCGAAGAAGATTCTCAGCATGACGTAGCTGCTCACCGGCGCGTACGTCTCGTCGTAGTCGGCGCCATACACCTGCGTGAAGCCCTTCATGACCAGCCTCGCCTTCTCGCGCTCGACGGTTTTGTCGATGTGGTACTTCGTTGTCAGAACCCACCGGCTCTTCATGATGTTCACCCCGTGTGGGCGTTCGACCAACTCCCAGGTGCCCATGCCGATGAGGCTTTGGATCTTCTCCTGCATGGCGGCCTTCACCGCCTTGCCCTTCCAACTCGCCAACGCTTCCTTCACCGTCGTCGTTGAGATGTCCCAGCGGTGCTCGGGGTCGGCGTACATGTTAGGGTGAAGCTCCGGCAGTTCTTCATCCTCTTCGGGGTCGTCGTCGACCTCGTCGTATGCCGTGGTCAAGGCAGCCGGTACAAAGAAGTCGGGCGACCTCCGAAGTCATCCTGTATGCCGTAGTCCAGGCTGGACCTCCACCATGTCGCTGCCAGTGGACTCTTCGGCATCCCCTCCATCATAATCGGGTCAGTGCCCTTAGCATCCTGCTGCACCACAGTCGACGTCCCTGCTGACTTCTCCCCTACGGTCGGCTTCCCTGCCGACTGCCCGGTCGCCGACTGCTTCGTGGTCGGCGTCTCTGTCGGCTGCTCCCCTGTCGGCGGCTTCCTTGTTGGCGCCTCATTCGCCGGATTCACCAAAGTCGGCTGCACCTCCTCGGCCTGCTGCTCCTCCTCGGCCTGCTGCTCCTTGGTTGGCGTCATCTTCACTCCCACGCCGACTTTCGCAGCATCACGTCGGCCACCTGCGATGCTTTTGGATGGCGCCACGGGCAACGCCCCTCTTGTCCCCTCATCGTCGGAGGCCGACCCCGTAGTCAGTCCACGCAGGTTGGCGGGGGATAGGGCAGTCAACTCCAACGTCCTCAGCATCAAGCTCACCAACCTCGGCAAGCAGAGGCATTGTTGCCGTCGAGGTGTTTGTCGGTGGGGTGGTCGACGTCCGCCCGACGCCGGCCCGTGCTCCGACTTCCACACCTCCAACGACATGTTCTCGTAGAACACCACGTTTTTGTCGTGGTGACCACCCGGTTGTCGGCGATGTCAAGGAGCTCCCAGCCCTTAATCTCCGCCGACACGCTGAGATGAAGGCCCCACCGGGCCTTCGTCTTCAGCTTTCCCGCTGCTTCTTTCGTAACCGCACTGTCCTTGAGCAGCTAGCTCGGCCTGTTGCTGTCTCCCTCGCTGACCCCTCTGGGGGCCCGGTCCTTGCGACCTCCTCCACTGTCCTCCCTTGTCCAGCGGTTCCTGCCGGCACCCTGTCGGGTCTTTACCTCCCCTTGTTCTCTACGAACTTGGTGGCGGGCTCTGCTCTCCAGGACGGGGGTGTTCACCAGTTCACCCCTGCCAATGAGCGTGTGACCCACTGTACGTGTCTCGAACGGGTCGCCACCTTGATACCTTCACTAGGCACCCGAGGTCGGACCTTTACACACTGACCACTGAGTCCTCTCAGGTAGCTGCGTCTGCGTCTGCGTCAGGTCAGCTGTCGGCCCCCTGCTCGTGTCGCACCCTGTGGCACCAGACCGTCCTCTGGCACCACCGCCTTGGTCACCCCTCAGTGTAGCGCCTTCGTGGCATGCACTCCCAGTACCTTGTCTCTGGTCTTCCTAGAGTTCTCCCTCCCCTCCCACACTCGCCTGCTCCTCCCTGTCTTCCCTGTGTCGAGGGGCAGCAGCGCGCCACTCCTCACTCCTCCTCGTTCCCTCCCACAGAGGCTCCCCTGCAGACTCTCCACCTGGAAGTGTGGGGCCCAGCCCGCGTCCGTGGACAGGGCCACAAGCGGTACTTCCTGCTGGTCGTCGACGACTACACGCGCTACACCAGGGTATTCCCCTTGCGCACCAAGGGTGAGGTCCCTGATGTTTTGATCCCTTGGATCCGCGCTGCTCGTCTCCAGCTCCGCAAGCGGTTCCAGTCGGACTTTCTTGTCCTGCGTCTGCACTCTGACAAGGGTGGTGAGTTTTCCTCCAACCTCTTGGCAGCCTACCGTGCGGAGCACGGCATCCGCTTGACGTTCAGACTTCCGGCCTCTCCACAGCAGAATGGGGTTGATGAGCGCCGCATTGGCTTAATCATGGAGGTCGCTCGTACCTCCATGATCCATGCGGCTGCCCCCCATTTCCTGTGGCCGTTTGCAGTCCGGTACGCTGCGCATCAGCTCAACCTCTGGCCCCGTGTCTCCGCTCCGGAGACCTCGCCCACACTGCGTTGGACGGGGGAGGTTGGCAATGCGTCTGTGTTCCGGGTCTGGGGATGTCGAGCCTTTGTCCGCGATTCGTCCGCGGACTAGCTCTCTTCCCGTGCCGTTCCTTGTGTCTTCCTTGGCTTTGTCCCTGACGCGCCTGGCTGGCAGTTTTACCACCCCACCTCGCGCCGTGTCTTCCCCTCTCAGGACATCACTTTTGACGAGTCGGTACCCTTTTACCATTTGTTCCCCTACCGCACTGCGCCGCTTCCCCCCTCGCCTCTCTTCCTCACCCCAGGTGTCCCTTCGGTAGACCCCCTCCCTCCCCAGGGTCTCGCTCCCTCAGGTGTTTCCCAGGTAGACCCGGTCGAGCCTGTTAAGGTTGCTGTCGACTCTGGTCCTGAGATTGGGGGTGCTGAGACTTGGGGTGCTGAGACTGGGGGTGCTGAGCCTGGGGGTGCTGAGCCTGGGGGTGCTGAGCGTGGGGGTGCTGAGACTAGGGGTGCTGAGCCTGGGGGTGCTAAGATTGGGGGTGCTGAGCCTGGGGGAGCTGAGAGTGACCGTGCTGCGCCTGGTGGCGCTCCCTCTTCACAGCAGCTGCGTGAGTGGTACTATAAGCGTTGTAGCCTCCGGCGTGGGGCTGCTGGAGCTCGGGGTTCTGCCGGAGTTGGAGCTGGTGGTGCTACGGGTGATGTGTCGCGGCCGGAGCCTCCCTCCCTAGAGCGGCTGCGTGAGTGGTACGCTCGGCGCTCCAGCCTCCGGAGCGGCGCTCCTAGCACTGGGGTGTCGCCCGCTGGAGGCCCTTGTACTGCTGGAGCTGCTGGAGCCTCTGGTCCTGGAGGGGCTCGTACAGGCGGTACTGGAGCTGCCGGGACAGGGGGTTCTGCTAAAGCTGGAGATGGAGCTGCTTGAGCTGGTGCTACTGGAGGTACTGCTGGTGCTGGAGCTACTGGAGTTACTGCTGGTGTTGGAGCTAGAGGTGCTCGAGCTACTGGAGTTGCCGGTGGAGCTGAGGACGCTGGGCCTACTGGAGTTGGTGTAGCTCCTGACCCTGGGGTTGGTGTTGCAGGTGCTGGAGCGGACGGTGCGGCTGGAGCTGGCACTACTGGGGGTACTGGAGTTGGCACTTCTGAAGCTGCTGGTGGTGCTACAGGAGTTAGAGCTGCTGCTGGGGGTTCTATTGCTGTCTCTGCTGGATTTGGGGGCGCTTCACGGCCGCGGCCGTACTTCTTTCCGCTCCTTCAGCAGGTTCTTGGTCAGCCGCCTCCTCCTTGTCCTGCTCCCTCCTTAGAGTGTCCTCCGCCTGTCCAGTCGTAGTCACAATTACAGCCTCCCTCGCCACTCCCTTGTCCTTCTCCCTATACTGGTCCGACAGGAGGTCTTACGGAGCGTCGTGAGCCTGAGTCTCGTCCTGTGTTGCCTGAGTCTCATTCTGCGTCACCTTTTTGTGCTGCTCGCACTGGTCGTCGTGTCCCGTGTCAGCATCCTCCTGCTGTCCCAGGCACTCACCAGATGACGCTTCGTCCTTCCACTGCTCCACAGCCTGTCCCTCTGCCTTCTCCTCCTGCGTCCTCCCTTCTTGCCCTTGCTGACCCGGAGTCTGACTCTCTTCGTGCTCCTAGTCCTACTGTCTCGCGTCTCCTGACCACGGCTGTCACTGACCCTTCCTTTGACTCAACTGCTGCGTCTGCCTTAGTTGCTGAGCTTGTCGACTTTGCTGCTCGCTGTCGTCTTGACTACGCCGCAAGTCTGGTTGCTGGGTATGAGTCTATCTGTCCTCCGTTTGTCGGGGGTGAGTGTGCTCCTGGCACGGACGTCCTTGAGGACAGGCAAGAGGAGTTTGAGTGCTTTGCCGCTGCTGTACCTCATCTCGTATCCATGCTGATTGCACATGAGGGAGACCAGGATGCACCAGACATCCCGACCCCGCGCTCTTACGCTGAGGCAATTGCAGGTGAGTACTCCTCTCAATGGCAGTCAGCCATGGACGCAGAGATGGCATCCTGGAAGTCCACTGGCACTTACGTCAACGAGGTTCCCCCTCCTGGGGCGAACATCGTCAGTGGCATGTGGATTTTCAGGGTGAAGCGGCCGCCAGGTTCTACGCCTGTCTTCAAGGCGCGTTACGTTGCTCGAGGCTTCAGTCAGCGAGAGGGAGTAGACTTCTTCCAGACCTTCTCCCCCACCCCGAAGATGACCACTCTTCGGGTGCTACTGCACGTTGCCACTCAGCGTGATTACGAGCTTCACTCTCTTGACTTCAGCACAGCTTTCTTGCAGGGCAGCCTGCACGAGGAGATTTGGTTGCGCCGCCCTCCTGGCTTCACTGGGTCGTTTCCTCCTGGTACCTAGTGGAGCCTCCGGCGGCCGGTCTACGGTCTCTGCCAGGTGCCACGTGAGTGGCACGACACACTGAGGACTACACTTGCGGCTCTTGGGTTCGCGCCTTCTACTGCTGACCCGTCGCTATTTCTGCGCACTCACACTTCGTTGCCGCCGTTCTACATCCTCGTGTACGTCGACGACTTGGTCTCTGCCACTGCTGACACTGAGGCTCTCGCCCTGGTGAAGTCGGAGCTGCAGAAGAGACGCACGTGCACAGACCTGGGTGAGCTGCGCAGCTACCTTGGTTTACAGATCACCCGGGACAGAGCACGACGCACCATCACATTGACTCAGTTACACATGGTGCAGCAGGTCCTTCAGCGGTTCGGCTTCACCTGGTCCTAGGAACAGGCCACTCCTCTGGCTACAGGTCACTTGCTCTCAGCTCCACCTTCGGACGAGTCCGTAGAGCCGAGTGGTCCTTACCCAGAGCTAGTTGGCTGCCTCATGTACCTGATGACTTGCACTCATCCTGACCTCGCGTACCCTCTTGGCCTTCTAGCTCGCTACGTGGCTCCTGATCGGTCTGCGAAAGGTGCACTGGGATGCTACTTGTGCAGTACATCAGGCATGGGACTCGTGCTTGGAGGGAGGAGCTCAGTTGTCCTCACTGGGCACTCAGACACTTCTTGGGTTGACGACCAGGCTACTCAGCGGTCGTCACAGGGTTACACCTTCAGTCTTGGCTCTGGTTTAGTTTCTTTGCGTTCTACACGCTCGTCTTCAGTTCTCAGCTCCAGTTGTGAGGCTGAGATCTACGCCATAGCCATGGCTGCACAGGAGTTACGCTGGCTCACCTACTTGCTGACCGACTTGGGAGAGTGGCCTCATTCTCCTCTAGTGCTGTACGTCGACAACAATGTTGCCATTGCCTTGTGTGAGGAGCACAGACTGGAGCACATAACGAAGCATATCGCTCTGCGTTACTTCCTCGCTTGAGAGTTGCAGCAGCGTGGTCAGCTTCGTCTGCGTTACGTGGCCACTCGGGCCAACACTGCTGATATATTCACCAAGGCACTTCAGTCTGGTGATCATCAGCGTTTTTGCACTGTGCTAGGGCTTGAGCTCACTTTTCCTCACTTGCTGTAGGCTTTACTTGTATTGTGCTCTATATATACACCTGCATGCTTGCTTTACTAGGTGGAGATCACTGTGATGTTTGTGTTACATATATGCCTCTGCATGTGAACTGGCCTTGTGGCCCTCTTTGCTTGTGCTCAGTGAGTGTGGTGACGTTGTGACAACGGAGCTCAGTTGTCCTCACTGGGAACTCAGACGCTTATTGGGTTGACGATCTGGCTACGCAGCGGTCGTCACAGGGTTACACGTTCAGCCTTGGCTCTAGCTCTGTTTCTTGGCAGTCTACTCGCTCGTCTTCTGTTCTCAGCTCCAGTTGTGAGGCTGAGATCTACGCCACAGCCATGGCTGCACAGGAGCTACGCTGGCTTACCTACCTGCTGACCAACTTGGGAGAGAGGCCTCGTTCGTCTCCTGTTCTGTACGTCGACAACAAGGCTGCTATTGCCTTCTGTCAGGACCATAGACTAGAGCACAGAACGAAGCACATCGCTCTGCGTTACTTCCTTGCTCGAGAGTTGCAGCAGCGTGGTCAGCTTCGTGTCGCTCACGTTCCCACCCGGGCCAACACTGCTGATGTGTTCACCAAGGCCCTTTTGGGTGGTGATCATCAGCGCTTCTGCACTGCTCTAGGCCTGGTGCCAACGTTTCCTCACTTGCTGTAGACTCAACTTGTACTGTGATTTATATATGCAGACCTGCATGTTTACTCTTGCTAGGTAGTGATAACGATACTGTTGTTGTTGCATATATACCTTTGCATGTGAACTGGCCTTGTGGCCCCTTTGCTCGTGCTCGAGTGTGTGGTGACGTTGTGATCCACCCCGAGCTTGCTTTGCTTTTCTTGACTGGTCTTGTGACCCCTTGTTCTCCCCTACTTTGCCTATGGGGGTGTGTCAAACTATATATGTGTTAGTTCGGTGTAAGCTATAGTGGGGTAGCCCATATGGGGTACAACCCGAGGTTAGGGTTAGTACTTGTACCCACATTTGATTCAATGCAACCATCACTGCTTGCTATCTTGACAGCTCCTTCTGCTACCGCCGCTTAGCCGCGAAACTCGGCCTCAGCAAAAAGTCGTCGCAGTAGGTCGTTTCCTCCCCTCTTGAAGCTGGGAATCCGTTTCTCTCGCCAGACCCGTATTTGTCGCAACTCCGTTTATTGTAGCCGGTAGACCAAGCGAATTTCACGGGTCTAGACGCTGCGTAAATCGTTGTCCTGTCGGTGTACTGCCCTGTCTGCGGCGCAATTTCCCTTGATCAGGGGGAACCTGTGCCGCCTGAAGTACAGTGTCGGCTGCTGCTGTTGCTTGGAAAATTTCGGCCGACCTTGTTGCAGGCGCAGAAGTTGTCAGATATATATGACTTAGCCTGTGTAGGCTGTAGTGGGGTAGACTCCAAGGGGTACAGGTTTCTAGGGTTTCACATTTGTATCCAACTGTTTCCTAGTTCATTCATTCCTCGTTCTTTCACATGGTATAGAGCAGGTTCCCTAGTGGGAACGTTTCCTAGGGCCCACCACGATCGAAATATTTTTTTTCTTGCCCGGAGCGCGCTTCGCTCCTGCCCGAGTCGCACAACGTGTGCCTGCCCTCCCGTCGCGTTCCCTGCCCTTAGCGGCCCGTCGCGCTCCCTTACGGCCCCTCTCACGGCCCCTCGCGGCCCCCTTACGCCTCCCTCACGGCCCCTACGCGGCCCTTTGCGGCCCCGCTCACGGCCCTTCGTGGCCGCTTACGGCCCCTCGCGGCCCCTTCGCGGCCCCTCGCGGCCCCTTCTAGGCCCCGTTGCCGCCCTTCGCGGCCCCATCGCCGCCCTTCTCGGCCCCGTCGCCGCCCTTCGCGGCCCCTCGCGGCCCTTCTCGGCCCCGTAGCCGCCCTTCGCGGCCCTTCTCGGCCCCGTCGTCGTCCTTCGCGGCCCCTTCACGGCCCTTCGTGGCCCCTTCACCGCCCTTGGCGGCCCCTTCTCGGCTCCTCCGCGGCCCCTTGGCGGCCCCTTCTCGGCTCCTCCACGGCCCCTTCTCGGCTCCCTCACGGACCTGCCGCCCCGTCGTCGCCATCCCTGCAGCAACAGCCGACGCCGCTCCAGCAGCGGGAGCCGCCACCGCCGATGCCGCCGACAGCAGGCAGCCGCCACCGCCACATCCGCCGCAGCCGCCGACAGCGGCAGCCGCCGCCGCCACAGCCGGGGCCGCAGCCGCCGCAGCAGCCTACAGTAGCAGCAGCCGCCGCCACTACCTATGCCGCAGCTCCCGAGGGCAGCAGCCGCCGCCACCACAGCCGGGCCCGCAGCCGCCGTAGCCACCGACTGCAGCTGCCGCCGCCGTCGACAGCAGGGGCCGCCGCCACTGTCCCGGCCCTGCCCTGCAAAGAGGGGCGGCGCTCCTCTGCCGCCCTGTAGCGGCCCCGTCCCTGCCGACGCGCCTCGGCCCTGCCCCACCACTTGCGGCACTCTACCCACCTGCCCTGGTAAGAGCACCACCGAGCCGCGCCCCTACTGTTGCTACTGCTGCTGCTTCCCCTAGCCTGCTGCCACTGCTGTCATGGCTACCCCTAGCGTTCTCGTCTTTGATGCTAAGGGTCGGGCTGTTGACTTTGAGGTGTGGGTCGATGATCTACAGCTTTTCCTATAGTAAGATAAGAAAAACGGTCTCTCACTGTTTGATCTCACGTCTGGCGCCTCTGCTGCCCCTGCTGCCGATGCTGACAGCACTGTTCGCACACAGTGGGCCACACGCGATGCTGCTGCCCGTCTTGCTGTGCGTAGTCACCTGTCGTCCACTGTTTCCGCGCACTTTAGTCAGTACAAGAGTGCTAAGACCTTGTACGACGTTGTAGTTGCACGCTACTCTTCCCCTGCCACTACTGCCCTTAGCCGCCTCATGCTGCCGTACCTGTTCCCTAACCTTGCCGCCTTTCCCACTTTCGCTGACCTCATTACGCACCTTCGCACTAGTGACACCCGCTACCGCGCTGCGCTTCCTGCTGAGTTCTGCGCCAAGAACCCCCCCCCCCCCATGTACATCACCCTCTACTACATAGTCACCCGGCTCCCTGACTCCCTTCGCTCGGTCAGGGACCACTTCCTCTCTGTTTGCCCCACCACACTCACTGTTGACCTCCTCGAGGAGCGCCTCCTGGCAGCTGAGAAGAATATAGTCGCTGTAGGAGCCTCTCGTGGTGACCCTCGTGCCCCCTTCTTTGAGGGGTTCTCCCCTTCCCCCCTTTTGCCCTCTGTTGCCTCTGCTGCTGCCGTCGACTTCGTTGGCACCGAGTCGGTCGGTGCTACGTCTGCCCCTAGCGCGAGACGTCGCACCGGCAAGGGCAAGGGGGGCAAGGGCGCTGGAGGGGCTGGCGGGAGCGGTGGACGTGACGGTGGAGGCGGCGGAGGGAGTGGGGGTGGCGGTGGGAGTGGTGGCGGGGGTGGGGGCTTCGGTGGCGGCGGTGGAGGCGGAGGCGGCGGCAGCGGTGGCGGTGGGAGCGGAGGAGGAGGCGGTGGCGGCGGTGGCGGAGGTGGTGGCGGCGGAGGTGGAGCTGGTCGGGGTGGCTCTGCGCAGCGGAGCGGCTTCGGTGGTGGTCAGCGCCAGAAGCAGCAGCGCACTCGTGAGACCCCGCCCCCCCAGCAGCTTCGTGAGTGGTACGCTGCGCGTCAGCGGGGTGGGGGTGCTGGTCCTTGTGCCTTCGTCCTGCATACTGGCGACCGCACTGGTGAGCCGTGCGGTGGCCGGCACACCACCCAGCGCTGCTTCGGCCGCCTGACGGACGCTTGGCGTCTCCAGTTCCCTTACGCCACTGAGATCCCCCACTATTCGAGCTGCTTAGGTCGGGGGTTGCTATCTTTGATCTGGATTATGATGTCATTCTTGCTGCCATGTATGCTGTGTCTACTAGTGATAAGGGTGACTGCTGCCATGTACTGGTGCGTCTGCTCTCTCAGGTACCACGTCGGCTTAGGCCTTCCACACCTTCACCCTGGCGGACCCCTCTAAGGGTCCTGTCCTTGCCCACTTCTCCACTGTCTTACCGTGTCCGGCGGCCCCCTCTGGCACCCTGTCAGGTCTCTACCTCCCCTCGTTCTCTACAAACTTGGTGAGTGGTGCTGATCTACAGGATGGGGGGGTTGACCAGTTCACTCCTGCGAGTCAACGGGTTACCCACTGTACGTGTGCTCGGACGGGCCGACACTTGGCCACATTTACCCGTCAGCCAGGGTCGAGCATGTACACACTGACTACTGAGTCTCCTCCGGTTGCTGAGTCTGGTTAGGTAGCTGCGTCGGGTCAGGTGTTTGCTGCAGCGTCCAGGTCTGGTCCTGAGTCTGCTCCCTGCTCGTTTCGTCTCCTGTCCCACCGGACTCTCCTCTGGCACCACCGCCTTGGTCACCCCTCCCTGCCTTGTCTCCGAGGCATGGCCTCCCGTTTCCTTGTCTCTGGTCTCCCCCGGTCCCTCCCTCCCCTCCCTCCGGGGCCTTCCCCTACCTGCGTTCCCTGCGTGGAGGGGCGGCAGCGCACCGCCCCTCACTCCTCCGAGTTTCCTCCGACAGAGGTTCCGCTGCAGACTCTTCACATGGACGTGGGGGGCCCAGCCCGCGTGCGTGGACAAGGTCACGAGCGTTACTTCTTGTTGGTGGTTGACGACTACTCGCGTTACACCACGGTGTTCCCCTTGCGCAGCAAGGGTGACGTCACTGAGGTGTTGATCGACTGGATCCGCGCAGCACGTCTCCAGCTCTGAGAGAGTCTCGGCTCAGACTTTCCTGTTCTGCGTCTGCACTCTGACAGAGGCGGGGAGTTTTCCTCTGGCCTTCTGGGAGCCTTCTGTCGTGCAAAGGGCATCCGCCAGACGTTCACGCTTCCGGCCTCTCCACAGAAAAATGGGATTGCTGAGCGCCGCATTGGCATGGTCATGGACGTCGCTCGTACGTCCATGATCCATGCGGCTACTCCCCATTTTCTGTGGCCGTTTGCGGTTCAGTACGCAGCGCATCAGATCAACCTTCAGCCCCGGGTCTCCTTGCCAGAGACCTCCCCCACCTTGCGGCAGACGAGGAAGGTTGGCGATGCGTCTGTGTTTCGTGTTTGGGGATCTCGGGCCTTTGTCCGCGACTTGTCTACGGACAAGCTGTCCCCCCGTGCTGTTCCCTGCGTCTTCCTTGGCTTCCCCCCTGATGCGCCTGGTTGACAGTTTTACCACCCCACCTCGCGCCGTGTTCTGTCCTCCCAGGACGTCACCTTTGATGAGTCGGTTCCTTACTACCGTCTCCTCCCCTACCGCACTGCGCCTCTCCCCCCGCCGCCGCTCTTCCTTGCGCCAGGTCCCCCCCTGGTAGACCCTCTCCCCCCTTAGGGTCCTGCCCCGTAAGGTGTGTCCCAGGTAGACGCAGTCGAGCCTGTCGAGGTAGCTGTTGACTCTGGTGCTGCTAGGGGTGCTGAGCCTGGGGGTGCTGAGTCTGGGGGTGCTGAGCCTAGGGGTGCTGAGCCTGGGGGTGCGGAGCCTGGGGGTGCTGAGTCTGGGGGTGCGCAGCCTGGGGGTGCGGAGCCTGGGGGTGCTGAGCCTTGGGGTGCGGAGCCTGGGGGTGCTGGGTCTAATCGTGTGGCCTCAAGCTGTGCTGGGTCTGGGGGTCCTTCGGGTGCTTCATCTCGGCGGGAGCTACCCTCTCCACACGAGCTGCGAGAGTGGTTTGCCCGGCGCTGGAGCCGTGCTACTGGAGCTGGAGGTGCTACTGTTGCTGCTCACCCTGGGGTCGGCGCTGGAGGTACTGGAGCCACTGAGCCTGGAGGTGTTCGTACTGGCGGTACTGGAGCTGCTGGGACAGGGGGTGCTACTGGGGCTGCTGGAGTTGGTCCTACTGGAGGTGCTGAAGTGCTGCTGGAGGTAGTGGAGCTGCTAGAGGTGTTGGCGCTGGAGGTGCTGCCGGCGCTGGTACTTCTGAGGGTGCTGGAGTTGGCGTTGCTGGAGCTAGAGGTAATGCTGGCGCAGGTGCTGCCGCTGGGGGTAATGGTGCTATCCCTGCTGTTTCAGGAGGCGCTGAGCGGCCGCGCCCGTACTTTGTTCCCCTCCTTAAGCAGGTTCTTGGTCTCCCGCCTTCTACTAGTTCCGCAGCCTGTCCAGTCGCAGTCACAGTTACTGCCCGCCTCCCACCTGCCTGCTCCTTCTCCCTACACTGGTCCTACTAGAGGTCTTGCTGAGCGTCGTGAGCCTGCGTCTCGTCCTGCGTCGCATGTTCATGCTGCTCGCACTAGTAGTCGTGTTCCGCGTCCACGTCCTCCTGCGGTCCCAGGCACAGACAAGATGGCATTACGTCCTTCCACTGCTCCTGTGCGTGTCTCGTTGCCACCAGAGTCCTCTCTTCCTGTTCTTGCTGACCTGGAGTCTGACTCTCTTCGTGCTACTAGTCCTACTGTCACGCGTCTCCTGGCTACTGTTGTCACTGACCCTTCCTTTGAGTCCATTGCTGCGTCTTCCTTAGTTGCTGAGCTTGTCAACTTTGCTGCGCGTTATCGTCTAGACTACGCCGCTAGTCTTGTTGCTGAGTCTGAGTCTGTCTGTCCTCCGTCCGTCGGGGGTGAGTGTGCTCTTAGCATGGACGTCCTTGAGGACAGGCAGGAGGAGTTCTAGTGTTTTGCTGCTGCTTTACCTCATCTCGTGTCCATGATGATTGCCCCTGAGGGAGACCCGGATGCACTAGACATCCCGACTCCTCGATCGTACGCTGAGCCGATCGAGGGTCCCTACTCCTCACAGTGGCAGTCAGCCATGGACGCAGAGATGGCTTCCTGGAAGTCCACAAGCACCTACGTCGACGAGGTTCCCCCACCTGGGGCGAACATCGTCAGTGGCATGTGGATTTTCAGGGTGAAGCGACCGCCGTGTTCTCCGCCTATCTTCAAGGCGCGTTACGTGGCTCGAGGCTTCAGTCAGCGGCAGGGAGTTGACAACTTTCAGACCTTCTCTCCCACCCCAAAGATGACCACTCTTTGGGTACTACTGCACATAGCCGCTCAGCGTGACTACGAGCTTCACTCTCTTGACTTCAGCACAGCTTTCTTGCAGGGCAGCCTGCACGAGGAGATCTAGCTGCGCCGCCCACCTGGCTTCACTGGGTCGTTTCCTCCTAGTACCCAGTGGAGCCTCCGGCGGCCAGTCTACGGTCCCCGCCAGGCGCCCCGCGAGTGGCACGACACACTGAGGACTACACTTGCGGCTCTTGGGTTTGCTCCTTCTACAGCTGACCCGTCGCTATTTCTACGCACCGACACCTCTTTGCCGCCGTTCTACATCCTCGTGTACGTCGACGACTTGGTCTTTTCTACTGCTGACACTGCTTGACACACCCACGTGAAGTCCGAGCTGCAGAAGAGACACACGTGCACAGACCTGGGTGAAATGCGCAGCTACCTTGGCTTGCAGATCACCCGGGACAGAGCACAGCGCACCATTACCCTGACTCAATCACACATGGTACAGCAAGTCTTTCAGCGCTTCGACTTCACGTACTCCTCGCCTCAGGCCACTCCTCTGTCTACTCGCCACTCGCTCTCAGCTCTGCCTTCAGATGAGTCCGTAGAGCCGAGTGGCCCGTACCCAGAGCTATTTGGCTGCCTCATGTACCTGATGACCTGCACACGACCTGACCTTGCATACCCTCTTAGCATCTTGGCACGCTGTGTTGCTCCTGGGAGACACCGACAAGAGCACATGGCTGCAGCGAAGAGGGTGTTGCGCTACTTGTGCAGTACGTCAGGCATGGGGCTAGTGCTTGGAGGGCGGCGTTCAGTGGTCCTCACCGGTCACGCAAACGCTTCTTGGGCTGACGACCAGGCTACGCAGCGGTCGTCACAGGGTTACACCTTCAGCCTTGGTTCCGGCTCTGTTTCGTGGCGGTCTACCCGCTCGTCTTCTGTTCTCAGCTCCAGCTGTGAGGCCGAGATCTACGCGGGGGCCATGGCTGCATAGGAGTTACGGTGGCTCACCTACCTGCTGACCGACCTGGGAGATCCGCCTCGTTCTCCTCCAGTTCTGTACGTAGACAACAAGGCCATGCTGGCCTTGTGTCGGGAGCACAGATTGGAGCACAGAACGAAGCACATTGCTCTTCGCTACTTTCTTGCTCGTGAGCTGCAGCAGCATGGTCAGCTGCGCCTTGCTTATGTGGCCTCTCGGGCCAACACTGCTGATATCTTTACCAAGGCACTTCCGCCTTGTGATCATCAGCGCTTCTGTACGATTCTAGGTCTTGTGCCTACTTGGCCTCACTTGCTCACTTCTTGACCTTGCTTGTACTGTGATCTAGTTATACCTGCACTTGCTTGGTTACCTTTATATACATTCCTGCATGTGAACTGGCCTTGTGGCCTTGAACCTATGCTCGGACTGTGTGGTGACGTTGTGATCCACCTTGACCTTGCTTTGTTTTGCTTTGCTTGACTGGTCTTGTGAACCCTAGTTCTCCCCCACTTTGCCTATGGGGGTGTGTGAGATATATATGACTTAGCCTGTGTAGGCTGTAGTGGGGTAGACTCTAAGGGGTACAGGTTTCTAGGGTTTCACATTTGTATCCAACTGTTTCCTAGTTCATTCATACCTCGTTCTTTCACAGAAGTGACCATAACGTAGACAGTCTAGTCGTAGGTGGGTGTTTCCGAACTTTTCGGCGGTTCGAAAATAACTTCCGTCCCACACTGTGCCGCAGCTGCCGAAAGCGCCAACGACGAACCCTCCTGCAACCACACCGGCCATACCCGGGCGGAACGACGGTAGACCCCCGCTTTCTTCGGGCAATCGTCATTCCGTCTCTCCTCGCTGTTGTATTCTCCGATGCGAATCACAATGCGCCTGGCCTGCCCAGCGAGCTGTCTTTTTACACGTGAAGCCACCCGAAATCTTCGCGCATTGTGACGACGATCACCACGCGCCGAAGACCTCCGAAAATCTCACGCGCAACATGACGATAACGCATGACGCCACGTGCTGCACACATTAACTCCCGATTTGTCGCGCGCAGTTGACGACCACATGCCGACGCAACTCGCACGACGATCGTCTCCGTCAATCTCGGACGTGTAGTGGCGACGTTTCCTTCGACGTCAGCTGCCACACAGAGTTAACTCTGAAATTGACGAAAACGCCATGCAACTGACTTACGCATTAAATGCGACGACAACAAAAGCTGTCCGCCACCCGGGGGGAGGGAGGCCACGGTCGATCTTGACCGTCGAGGGCAAGGATCCGTTGGTGCAGCAGGAGCGCCAGTGAAATATATGGCCGCTAGGAGCAACTACCCGTTCTCCTGGCCGGCTACTGCGCTGCTCCTGTCACCACGGCATCCTTCCCTGTCCCCCCCCCGAGGGGTAATACACTCTAAAAAATGGGGAACCTAGGAACTTAGGCTCTGATACTAAGTGTTATGAGTTGTACTAAGAAGAGTGCGCGGAAGACTTTATAAAAAGGATGTCGAATACAGAATGATAAAGGAGCACGCATTTATAGGGTCGAAATCGTGCTAGGCGAGGACCTTGGGACGTGGATGGGTTGGTAATGCCGAAGTCTAGGCCGAACCTCGAAACTGACGCGAAGTGCTCGTGGCAGTCCTCGCTAGGAGCAGCCTCTACAGTAATGAATTCGTATTCACCGTAATACCCCGGATAGAAGCGCACCTGCGCTTATAATAAAACATTGTTTTTTGGAGGGGTGCGCTTATAATTGAGTCAGATTTATAAGCGCATGCGCTTGTATAAAGGGAAAAATGAAAATCAATTTTGAACACACCATTGTGAAGCTCTCAATAAGGCAAATTCAACCGACCATGCACCAAGTGGGATCGTGCATGGTTTTCAGGCAGAAACCGCAGCGGTTCGGTTTCCCACCGCACAATGTTGTCTGGAAACATCGAATGTGACAGCCGTGACGAGGATGTTGTCGTGCGGCCCAATCAGAGTCGCATGCGCTGCGTGGCATGTGCATTCGGGCAGAACCATCTTGAAGGTTCGGCAAGATTCCCTGCCAGCGCAGCGTAGATGCTGCCACGCAGGCGCCTCTACGGGAGTGGGCGGGGGTTTCCTGCCTGTCATCGACGAGGAACCCAAGCCGCCACGCAGCAGGGGTCCCCGTCGTTGCCCATTTCTTCACCCTCGTCTCTAATTTTTTCATTCAGTTTCCTGTCTAGCCCGCCTGGCAGGCGAAGCCATGGCGGAATTTAGTGGGACTCACATCCTCTTCAAGAAGAAACCACGCCGCACATGGCGACTTACCGAGGACGGGTGGTATACCCGTGAGCCACCAGCGCCTCTAGTGCCACCGGATCCCCCTGCACCCCCTGCTCCTCCTGCTCCCCCTGCACCCCCTGCTCCACCCGCTCCTCCCGCACCTCCCGCTCCTCCGAATCCGCCTGCTTTTGCTACGGCAGGTGCTCACCAACGGCCCGTGCTCCAACTGTATTTACCAGCCACGTTTGACGAATGGTTGGCTGAAGCGGACACACCCAAGGCCCCCGATGCACGCATCCAAGCTCCAGCGACTGCACCACGGTGGGGACAACCAGAAGTCTGCGCGTGGGATGAGTCGGCTGTGGGCGCCGACGATGATGTGGCTACCGACAAACATGACAGCGGCGCCGGCGAAGCTGGAGGCGACGGTGAAGCTGGTGGCGACGGTGCAGCGGGCGACGAGGAAGACGTGTTCCCGTGCGACCGTGACGAGGACGAGGGCGACCGTGACGAGGACGAGGACGGTGTGGAGTCCTGGTGGCGCGACGCACCACGCGCGAAGATGCCGGTACCGACGTATCCGCCCCTTAACAAAAAACGCCCCCACCCGTCTACCGAGAATCGAGATGCCCGCCCCCCCTCCCCCAGGCACAAGCTGAATCAACATAAGCGGCAGTGCTACACCGCCCAGGAGAAGTTGAGGTGGCTCGTGCGGCTCGAGCTTGCGGCTTCGGTGAGCGAAGTGGCGCGGGAGTCAGGCATACACCGAAAATGTCTGACAGAATGGAAAGCCCAAGCGGAGGCGCTCAAGGCTGCACACGGAGCACGGATGCGACTTCACGGGCGCGGGAGGTCGTCTTGGTACCGCCCCATGGAGTTAAAGGTGTACGCGCAACTCCTCGACTGGCGACGCCGCGGAGTTGCGGTTTCGGTCGGCCGGCTGCAAGAGTGGTCCAAAGAAGTGATGAAGGTTCTATACCCGGACGTCAAGTGGAAAGGCAGTCAGCGGTGGACTGAGCGGTTCCGCAGGCGGTGGAACCTCAGCGTGCGCATGAAAACAAAGGTGGCGCAGAAAACACAGGAGCGTAAGTGGGTCGTTGTCCTCGTCACGGTCGGGGAACACGTCTTCCTCGTCGCCCGCTGCACCGTCGCCACCAGCTTCACCGTCGCCTCCAGCTTCGCCGGCGCCGCTGTCATGTTTATCGGTAGCCACATCATCGTCGGCGCCCACAGCCGACTCATCCCACGCGCAGGATTCTGGTTGTCCCCACCGTGGTGCAGTCGCTGGAGCTTGGATGCGTGCATCGCGGGCCTTCGGTGTGTCCGCTTCAGCCAACCATTCGTCGAACGTGGCTGGTAAATACAGTTGGAGCACGGGCCGTTGGTGAGCACCTGCCGTGGCAAAAGCAGGCGGATTCGGAGGAGCGGGAGGTGCGGGAGGAGCGGGTGGAGCAGGGGGTGCAGGGGGAGCAGGAGGAGCAGGGGGTGCAGGGGGATCCGGTGGCACTGGAGGCGCTGGTGGCTCACGGGTATACCACCCGTCTTCGGTAAGTCGCCATGTGCGGCGTGGCTTTTTCTTGAAGAGGATGCTCGTCCCACTAAATTCCGCCATGGCTTCGCCTGCCAGGCGGGGTTGACAAGGAACTGAATGAAAAAATCAGAGAAGAGGGTGAAGAAATGGGCAACGACGGTGACCCCTGCTGTGTGACGGCTCGGGTTCCTCGTCGATGACAGGCAGGAAACCCCCGCCCACTCCCGTAGAGGCGCCTGCGTGGCAGCATCTACGCTGCGCTGGCAGAGAATCTTGCCGAACCTTCGAGATGGTTCTGCCCGAATGCACATGCCTCGCAGCGCATGCGGCTCTGATTGGGCCGCACGACAACATCATCGTCACGGCTGTCACATTCTATGTTTCCAGACAACATTGTGCGGTGGTAAACCGAACCGCTGCGGTTTCTGCCTGAAAACCATGCACGATCCCACTTGGTGCATGGTCGGTTGAATTCGCCTTATTGAGAGCTTCACAATGGTGTGTTCAAAATTGATTTTCATTTTTCCCTTTATACAAGCGCATGCGCTTATAAATCTGACTCAATTATAAGCGCACCCCCCCAAAAAACAATGTTTTATTATAAGCGCAGGTGCGCTTCTATCCGGGGTATTACGGTAGCATTTCTAGTGATTCAGATTATAAAAACAAAATGTAATCCAGATGAACACAAAAAAAAAGTCTGATTTTCATACCATTATCCGAACTCATACCATCATTGCACAACCTACATACACATGATGTGATTTAATGAAAGCACATTGCTGGTGCTTGCCATTGTTCATCGAGCAAGGTGGCGCCAGGTTCAAAGGAGAGCACATGGAAGATTCCTCCACTTCCAAGGAAAATCCACTTCACTGGAAAACCAGTCTGCCAGCCAGTATGCAAACCCAGAAACGGAAAATGCAGTGAGGGAAACTGAGGTGAAGATGCAAAAGCAGCAGAATAGTGTTGCAGCTGGGAAAAGAATGCAGCGCGCAACTAGGGCTGGCGAATGGCAGAACCGTTGACACAGTGAACCAAGTAAAGCAAGCAGGTTCTCATTCCCTGCAACACTAATGCGATACATAGCAGAGAGAGAGAGAGAGAGAGAGAGAGAGAGAGAGAGAGAGAGAGAGAGAGAGAGAGAGAGAGAGAGAGAGAGAGAGAGAGAGAGAGAGAGAGAGAGAGAGAGAGCGAGAGAGAGAGAGAGAGAGAGAGAGAGAGAGAGAGAGAGAGAGAGAGAGAGAGCGAGAGAGAGAGAGAGAGGCCCTAGGAGCTAGTCCTTAGCCTCTCCAGCACTCTCCAGCCTAGTATAAAGTGCTCCTCTGCAGCTAGCTCTCCTCATTGTTCGGTTCTCTTCATTTGTTTCTCCTAACCGAGCGGAGAGAGAGGAGAGAGAGAGAGAGAGAGGCCCTAGGAGCTAGTCCTTAGCCTCTCCAGCACTCTCCAGCCTAGTATAAAGTGCTCCTCTGCAGCTAGCTCTCATTGTTCGGTTCTCTTCATTTGTTTCTCCTAACCAAGCGGCTCGCGCCGGCCGCCGGCCGCGCGTGAGGGAACGACAAGCACACAACACACAGAGTTGCTCGTACGGCTATACAAACATGGCAAGTCCTACCGCGGCCTAGCCGCGCAAACCTCTAATGGCAGAGCCGGAGCCCGCGTCTACATGCGGTGAGCTCCGAGGGCGTGAAGAATGCCCGTCAGGGAGCGCCACAGCTCCCGGACCACAAACGTGCTTGCGCCGATCGCGGCGGCTCTAGAACCAGCACGCAAATGGTGCCGCAAGCCGCGCACAGCCTCATCAACGGCCCCGCCGCCGCAACGCCT
Source organism: Closterium sp. NIES-65 (assembly GCA_948144175.1). Lineage (NCBI taxonomy): Eukaryota > Viridiplantae > Streptophyta > Zygnematophyceae > Desmidiales > Closteriaceae > Closterium > Closterium sp. NIES-65. Next base: position 117,051 of record CANXME010002149.1, read on the forward strand.
CCCTCGGCGGGCGCAGCCAGCACGGGCGCCAGCAGCCCTGCAAGCTGATCGGCTGCGTCCAGGCAAGAATCGCGATGTCGATCCAGGAACAACTCAGGGGGGGGGCGCAGGGAGAGACGGATGTGCAAGAACCTGTATCAGAGGCAGTGCGTGAAAGCTCTCCGCGAGACGGAAGAGCTGGCCGAGGGTCGCCTCCAGAACACGGGCCTGAGGGGGTTGCAGCGCCTGAGCAAGGAACTGGAATGGCTCCTCAACGGCAAGAGGAGCCGGGCCACCCGCCGTCACCGCTCCGCCTCCCACAGCCACAAATTCTACTCCTGCCACGGGCGGGACGGGCGGCAGATGCAACCGCGACCCTGGAACGGGAGCAGACGCAGCAACAGCGGGAGGCGATGGGGCCGGAACACGAGATTGGACTGGTGCAGCAGGGAGCGGAACCTCAGGCTGCGCCGCCTGACGCTGAGCTGGATAGGCGGCGGCAACGTGCGAGCTGCCTTGGGTCTGAGCAGCCCTCTCCTCACGCATCGCGGTCGTTACCGCCCTTTGCAGATCCGCCATCCTCGCGGGCGGATCATACGATCCTCCGCCATTGCGACCGCGAGGACCCCACCAGCCATCGCGACCGCCACGGTGCGCTTGCCACTGACCCGACTGTTGATTGCGCCGGGGAGAATTGCGCCGGCGCCGGGAGGACACCCGATCCTGTTGGGGCGCTGGAGAATGGGGGCGAGATAGGCGACAGTCCGGCGAGGGAGGACGAGACTGCGACGCCAGCTGCGCCTGCTGAGCCACGGGCGGCGCAACAGGGGCAGCCGGGTCCACTGCAGGGGGCACAATCAACTGTGCCGGGCCGCCAGTGGTGGCGGACGCCGGCTGCGGGGACGAGGCAGGCGCAGAAGTCTGCGGCTCGTGGCCAGCAGCTGGTGGCCCAACAGGAGCGGGAGCCGGGAGTGCGGCGTCAGTCTTTGTCGGGGCTTCAAGTGGAGCCTGGGGAGCAGTTGGCGCAGATGGGGCGGACCGCTCAGCGGCAGCAGGGGCCGCAGACTGAGCGGCAGCTGCGGCAAGGGGAGCCGCGGGTTCGGGGCGAGGAGGCTTTTCAGCGGATGTTGTCGAGGGCTTCGGAGCCAGAGGCATCGGGGGCTTCGTCGCCGTGGTCGCCTTTCCGGGCTCAGACTGAGGCTTGGCGACCACTGCCGACCAGGCGGCAACGCGCTCTGGCGACGGCTCGGGAGCTCCACCAATCACCATCGCGAGGTCGGGCAGCACGGGAAGAGAGGAGGCACGCGGTTAGCGGAACAGGCGGATGGCCGGAGAACGGGTTTCAGGCTGCGGGACGTCAGGCTTTAATTGCTCTAGTAGCTGCCAATGAAGAAGGAGAGAGAAATGACCCCTCTGATACCGCGGAAGCGGAGCCAGAGAGTGAAAATGAAGATGAAGGGGATGGAGCAGAGGCAACGAGAGTAGGGACGGAGAGGAGAAGACCTGGGACAGCCAATTTACCCACAGCGGGAACAGAGGGGCGTGCAGGGCCATTGGATGCTGATCGAACGGATGAGAATCCAACTCGGCAGCAATCAACGACATCGAGTCGTGCACGCAGACATCGGACCGCATCCCTCCACCCTGTGTCAGGATCGACCCCGCAGCGCCCCCACTATTTTTCGCCAGTGGAGCTGGCGGAGATGGGGGACAAATTCGCTGACATCGCAAATTGGGACATTTCCGCCCTCTGCGACCGTCGCCAACCGCCGCTGTCGAGACGATTACCGCCAAACCTGTGCCAGTTATTTTCGCTGGCACTCCTGACCCCGCTACACCACCTCTCGCGAAACCCTGATTCCGAAGCGGGTTGGAAACCGCTTCTTTTCCTCCCGCGTCTGACCCTTCGCCAGGCTTCGCCAAAACACCCAAATTGGCCGCAAATCAAGGCCCGTCTTCGGACTTTCCAGCGTGGCGAGTGGTCGCAGCTATACCAGGATGCGGTAAACGCGGTCAACGCCCCTCCGCCCCCACGCCACCGACCCGATGTGACAGGTGTACTGAGCAGAGCTGAGGGGTTGGCGAAACGTGGCAGTCTGCGCCGAGCCGTGCTGGCGCTCGAGTCAACACCCGTCTGTACACCGAGTCCAGAAATCCTGGACGAACTCCGACAAAAGCATCCACCAGCGGGAGATGAACCGCTGACCTGGCAAGCAGCCGACACTCAGCCCCTGGGCATTTCCCACGCGGAATTTGCGAAGCTCCTCGGGCGATGCGAGAATGGTGTCGGTGCCGGACCTTCAGGTACAACATTTGAGCACCTGCGCGATGCTGCAATAACCAATGCATCCGTCAGCACCCATCTGCACGCCTTAGTTAATACAATTCTGGGGGGAAATCTCCCAGATTCGGTGGCGGACCTGCTCACACCGTCTCGACTCATAGCCCTGGCCAAACCTGGGGGCGGGGCCCGACCAATCGCAATAGGCGAATGCCTGACGCGGCTGGCTGCCAAGGCTGCGCTCTTGGTCATGGGGGATGCTGCACGTGAATACTTCCTACCCCTACAGTACGGCGTGGCAGTGCCAGGTGGAGCAGAAGCAATAATTCATGCCGCCCGAACGTACGTGGATGGCCACCCGAACAGCCTGGTACTGCAAGCCGACATCGCGAATGCTTTCAACAATATTTCGCGACAGGCTATCGCCGTTGCGTTACAAGAACCCAGCCTTTCGCCACTGCTACCGCTGGTCAAGCTGACTTACGGTAACCCGTCGCAGCTGCATCTGGATGCAAACTTTACAAGCGACCCCTTGCAAAGTGAACGAGGCGTTCGCCAGGGCGATCCACTGGGCCCTCTCCTTTTCGCGGCGGGGATTCACCCCACACTTCGCGACACTGCAGCAGCGCACCCTGATGTGCTTTGTTTGGCGTATGCGGACGACGTGACCTTCGTGGGGGAAAAACGTGCAACTGTAGCTGCCTTCAACCACTTCACCTCAAAGCTGGAATTCCTGGGCCTGAAGCACAACCCGCAGAAGTGCACGGCATGGAGCGCACGCACGTGCGACTCAACTGAGCTACCGCCAGAAGTTCCTTTCAGCAAGGACGGCGTTCGGCTGTTGGGAAGTTTTATTGGTGCAGCAAACGGGGCATCTGCTTTCCTGGCTGGGCAATTGGGGGAGATGGCCAAGCCCTTGCCACTCATCGAGCGGGCAGATCCGCAGGTCGCTTCGCTGCTGATCACGCGCTGCATCTCCCGGCGCGTGGCGTACCTCACACGGACGACCCCCTTCAATCTCGTCTCCCGGGACACTTGGACGCAGTGGGGCCGCGATCTCTTGATGACATTGCTTACCTCGTGCAATATCCGAGCTCCAGCGGGTAGAGCAGAACAGTCGCGCGTGTGGGCTCAGGCGACCCTTCTTCCGTCTCTTGGGGGTGTAGGGATTACAGACCCTCTCATCGAGGGCGTATACGGATTCGTCGCAAGTTTCACGCAGGCGGCGCAGCTCTTCTCCACGCTCACTCTGTCCCCGGATTCTGCCCTGTTGCGCGCATTCGGCCATATGCTCCTGCCGAGAGACGAGAGCACTCCACTCCACTCCTGGCTCACTGAGTGCGAGACCACCCTGCCTTCAGATGCGCGTGAACTGTTGGAACGAGAGCGACTGAAACGGACGGATGTGAAGCTGCAGCACGCCCTCGCCCTCCAAGTCCACGGCAGTCGCTACGCGGTGCAGGTTTAGGAGACGAGGAAGATGCCGCTGAATCCGCTTGCAGGCCACACGCAGCGGATGTTTTCCTTGACGGGATACGGCACTGGGGATTGGTTGACGGCGATACCAATAGCCCCGAACAGGCGCATTGGACCGGTCCACTTCGCCAACGCCGTCAGATTTCGGCTCGGCTTGCCCTTCTCCACTCCCAAAAACTGTGACTGCGCGGACCACACAGCGATCACCGACCCCCGCCTCCAAAATCACCTCCTACGCTGCGGCACCGGCAAGCACCGCATCAACACTCACAACGAGGTCCGTGACGCTTGCATCAGCATGGCCCAGGATGCGGTATTCATAGTCCACAGTGAGTCGGCGGCCCATTGTCCCATCGAGGAGCAGACGGCCGACTTCACCATGACCGACAGGAGCAGCGGGGCAGTATGGGTGTGTGATGTGACTTTGACTGACCCTATCAGCACACGGGACCCGGAGGCACAGAAAGGAAGGGGATGGGCGGCCAGAGAGCAGGCAGACAAAAAGATCCAGCACTATGCAAGTAGACCTGAGACGGTTGGTTTCTTCCCGTTGGCGGTGGAGACCTATGGCTGCCCTTGTGCAGAGGTCCCCGTCTTCCTCAAACTCCTGGCAGACACGGCGGCTCGGCGCCACTTCAACGCTGATTCTAACTCCTACTATGCCGCTAAGTTTCTGCATCAGTTCAGGCAGCGGTGGTCGGTTGCACTTCAGAGAGCACAGTCAGTGGGGTTGCTCATGAAGTTGGGTGAGGCGGCAGCCGCTGAGAACCCCCCGGTCGGGGGTATCGGCCAAGAACTACACCTAGGAGATTGCTTTGCTGTTTTGGAGCCACTTGTGGAACTGTAGATGGGATAGGCTGGGACTTGCATGCTTACCGAACCTGTACGTATGTACCTTTCGGCCATATCAATATACGGACCATTAGAGAGAGAGAGAGAGAGAGAGAGAGAGAGAGAGAGAGAGAGAGAGAGAGAGAGAGAGAGAGAGAGAGAGAGAAAGGCACCTCCATGTCCTCGTAGTAGAGAATGAAGTCGGCCTTGGTCCACACGCGGCAGCGGAACTTGCCGTCCACCACCTCGCCCTCCCTCACCAGCACCGCCCCCACCAGCCAGTCCGGCCGCAGGATGCCCACGGGGAACTTAATCACCTTGCACGACCGCTCCTGCAGGTTGTAGTAGAAGCTGCGGGCGCAGGGTGAGGCATGGGGGAGACGGGGAGTGACGGCGAAGGATTGAGAGGAGGCAGCACAGGGAGTGGGAGATGGGAGGGCGAGAGGACAAGGAGCGGTGGCAGTGGGCAGCAGGAGCAAAAGCAGTTGGAGCACCTGTAAATGGCCATCTTTATCACCACCCACTTTCTTCCCTCTCCAACGCAGCAAGGTTTGCTTGCACGCTCTGCCGCTATTCCCGCACACTCGGTGTATAATTTTTAACTACAGAGTGCACGCACCGACTCACGTATTTCTGATTCCTTCAGCGTTTCCCTTCGTCCCAACCCATATCCCGCATCACCCGCCCCTCCCCCCCCCCTCTACCCCTTCCCCGTCACCCACCACCCTGCCCTTCTCCCCATTCGCTCACACCGCCCTGCTCAATCCGCCTCTTCCCAAGCCCCACCTCCCTCACCTCCGCACCCAATTTCCAGCCCTTCTTCGCACACACTCTTCCCCATTACCCCCTCCCCACCTCCCTTGACCACGCCCCCGCCGCACCTTGTGCCGTTGCTCCACTCCACGTCCATGAGCGTGCCCGCCGACAGCTGCGGGCGGATGGCGTTCATGTTGCGCCCGCCCGGCCAGTCGTACCACAGCTCCGTCAGCGCCAGCCGCCCGCTGCGGTTCTGGAACAGCACCGCGTGGAACCGCTCCGGCCACAGCCGTGGCGCAGGCGGAAACGGGGTCGGGGGCTCCGCGGAGCGCGCGGACGCAGAGGCAGACGCGGAAGCTTCCGCTGATGGTGTTTTTGACGGATTTTGTTTCTCCGCCGCTGATGCTACGGACGATGCCGTCTGCACGCGCGCGGGTGCTGACACGTGGTCCGCATTTCGGGGCCGTTGAACGCCACGAGGCGCGGCGCGGAGCTGCTGGAGGAGCGAGTGGGCGGGAGGAGCGCCGGGGGGAGCATGCTTGTAACGGGGGAAGGACGACAAGGGGCTTGGGTTCCCGCGTAAGGTAGACGTTACAGTGGCGTCGGGAAGGGGGAGAGCAGCGAGTGGGAAAATGAGGGAGAGGAGGAGGAGGTATTGAGACAGCTGCGACACCTGCGCTGCACTAGTAAGGAGAGACATTTGTGTCTGGGGGAAGAGAAAAGAAACTAACTAGAGTCGGTTGGTGTGAACGGACATCCCAAATTTGACGGGCCCCGAAAGTTATGTCCAATCAAGTTTGGTGAAGAAACTTTGGTGGGCTTCAATCAAGTCTGGTGCTGCTCCGAAACCGAACCAAATTTTGGGCTTCGTTTGTGGCTTGGGGGTTTGGCGCCAACCACATTGCATGCCCTGTGTCGCGCGCGAACTGCTCGGATGGCAGGATTTCGCGCGACACTGCTCAGCTGCGTTTTTGGCTACCTCAAAGATGTTACAATATGCAAAGCATTTTCTTTGGACTGCATACATTTGCATATGTTTACTCTTCCACAAACAGAATCGTGTGCATAACATTTTCATGTCTAGCAAATATCGTCGCACAAAAAAGGTTCCTCATGTAACTTCAATCAATTTCACATTGTGAAAAAGGATTCATAGAAATAGATAGTAAATAATGGCGCAATCTGTTACGAATAGTAATTATTGAAACATCACTATGCACTCCTCACCGCAGCAAGCGAAGAACGCACTACCGAGGTTGAAGGCGAAAGGGCGGAAGTAACACGAAAGGTCGCACGGTTACGGTAGCATCTGGACCGACGGGCAGACAACATCATGCAGCAATAGTGGCGAGGATTTTGCACGAAAAGTTCCGTAACCACCCGGAGTCGCACGGTTGCGTATCGCTGCGCTGCAATAAGGAAATGTACCCCTTAGAGTAAATGGCTAGCTAGGTCGATTCGAATTCCCCTGTACTCTTATTTATATTCCTTGTACCTGCATGTTTTACTCATTTCAAGCATTTACATTCACTCTGCTATTGAGGTTAAGGGCCCACCACCAGGGCTTTTTTTTTGGATTTTCACTACTCGGATTTCCAGAGCTGTTTTCTAGAGAACTCTGAAATTCAGGGTTCATTGTGAGCGTTACTCTGATTTGTCAGAGAAAACTTAACTTCTGAAAAATCTACTCTGGGCACCCAGTGTACCTATTTTTCCAACTCTGAGTGTCCTCTCAAGTATTGAACCCAAGCCCTCGGCACTCCTACCAAAAGAATTGAGCGTTGTGCTACGCGCTCACCAATTCAGACTTACTAATTTATATATTTATACAAAATGCAACAATTGGGGGCACAGAAAAGGCCGGGGGGAGGGGTTGTGACACGGTGAAATGCCTATACCCTGTACAGAGAAAAGTATATCGGTCACAAATATACACTGGTCTCTCAGAGTAGCTAAAATCAGAACCCTGACAAATCAGAGAAAACTTATCCTCCATAAAAATTACCCAGACACGTCAGAGTGACCCCCTAAAAACCACTCTGATTTTCAGGGAAACAGAGTAATTTACTCTGATAAAAAAACCCCTGCCCACCACTAAATCAGTACTGTGCGAACCTTCTTGAGGTGATCCTGGGTTTGATCATACTTCTTTGATCGCAACATGGTATGAGAGCGACTCGGGAATCCTTCGAACTGCCATCTCCAAAATCTGCGACATTCGGAAAGTGGCGTCTGGCATACGATCGCGTGTGAGAATGGCCGCAGAATCTGGTGTCAGAACATTATAGCTTATGCTTTTGTGTAGGTTGTAGTGTGGTAGCCCATATGGGGTACAACCCAATTAGGGTTAGTACTTGTACCCAACTCTTTCATAGTGCATTCATTCTCGTTCTAGTTTTCTCATGGTATCGAGCAGGTTCCCTCGTGGGAACTGTTCCTAGGGCCCACCAATTCGATTTTCTTTTTCCTGCCCGGAGCGCGCTCTGTTCCTGCCCGAGTCGCGCTCCCCTCTCTTGACCCTCTTGCGCCGCCTTATCGGCCCCGTCGCGTCGCGCTGGAGGCCCCGTCGCGTCGCCCTCACGGCCTCATCCCATCGAGCCGCCCTAGCGGCTGCGTCCCGCCGCCCTAGCGGCTGCGTCCCGCTGCCCTAGCGGCCCCGATCCGCCGCCCTAGCGACCGCGTCGCCTACTCCTGCGGCCCCGGCGCCGCCCTTCCCGGCCCCGACCTGCCGCCCTAGCGACCCCGTCGCCTACCCCGCGGCCCCGGCGCTGCCCTTCCCGGGCCCCGACGAGGCCCTTCCCGGCCCAGCCCTGCCTCTGCTGGCCCCGTCGCCTAGCCCTGCGGCCCCGGCGCCGCCCTTCCCGGCCCCGATCCGCCGCTCTGCGGACCCGTTGCCTACCCCGCGGCCCCGGCGCCGCCTTTTCTCGGCCCCGACGCCGCCCTTCCCGACCCGGCCCAGCCTCTGCTGGCCCCGTCGCCTACCTTGCGGCCCCGGCGCCGCCCTTTCCCGGCCCCGACGCCGCCCTTCCCGACCCGGCCCCGCCTCTGCTGGCCCCGTCGCCTACCTCTGCGGCCCCGACGCCGCCCTTCTCGGCCCCGGCACTGCCCTTCCCGGCCCCGGCCCCTCCTTCACGCGGCCACGCCGAGCTACTGCCGAGCCGCCAGCGCCACCCGAGCAGCCCGATCAGCCGCGCCGCCTGAGCCGCCCGAGCCGCCGTACTGCCCGAGCCGCCGAGTCCCCCGAGCCACCGAACCGCCGAGCCGCCCGAGCCGCCCGAGCCGCCGTACCGCCGAGCCGCCCGAGCCGCCGAGTCGCCGGGCCGCAGTTACCGCCGAGCCGCCCGAGCCGCCCGAGCCGCCGAGTCGCCGAGCCGCCGAGCTGCAGTTCCTGCCGAGCCGCCGAGCTGCAGTTCCTGCCGAGCCGCCGAGCCGCCCGAGCCGCCCTGTCCGGTAAGAGCAGAGCCTTTGTCAATGCACTGCCCTTACCCCACTGTTCGCGCTACTAGTCTACTGCTGTCATGGCTACCCCTAGTGTCCTCACTTTTGACGCTCAGGGTCGGGCCATTGACTTTGACGTCTGGGTAGATGACCTATAGCATTTCCTACAGTGCGATAGAGCAGACGGTCTCTCCCTATTTGACCTCACCTCTGGTGCCTCTCCTGCCCCTGCTGCTGATGCTGACGCCACTGTTCGCTCACAGTGGGCCACACGCGATGCTGCTGCACGTCTTGCTGTGCGTCGCCACCTGCCTACCTCTGAGCGTGCGCACTTTAGCCAGTACAAGAGTGCTCAGACCCTGTATGACGCTGTAGTTGCACGCTACTCCTCCCCTGCCACTGCTGCACTGAGCCGCCTCATGCTACCGTACCTCTTCCCTGACCTTGCTGCCTGTCCCACAGTCGCTGACCTCATTACGCACCTCCGCACTAGTGACACTCGCTACCGCGCTGCGCTTCCTGCTGAGTTCTGCGCCAAGAACCCCCCCCCCCATGTACATCACTCTCTACTACATCGTCACCCGCCTCCCTGACTCCCTTCGCGTAGTCAGGGACCACTTCCTCTCGGTTTGCCCCACCACTCTCACCGTTGACCTCCTCGAGAAGGCCCTCCTAGCAGCGGAGAAGAGCATAGTCGCTATAGGAGCCTCTTGTGGTGACCCTCGCACCCCCATCTTTGAGGGGTGTTCCCCCTCCCCCCTTTTGCCCTCTGTTGCCTCTTCTCCTGCGGCCGACCTTGTTGGGCTTGAGTCGGTCGGTGCGGCGTCTACCCCTAGCGGGAAACGCCGCCCTGGCAAGGGCAAAGGGGGCAAGGGCGCTGGAGGAGTTAGCGGGGGCGGCGAAGGAGGCGGTGGAGGCGATGGAGGGGGTGGGGGTGGCGGTGGGGGTGGTGGCGGGGGTGGAGGTGTCGGTGGCCGCAGTGGAGGCGAAGGCGGCGGCGGCGGTGGCGGTGGGAGCGGAGGTGGCGGAGGTGGCGGCGGTGGAGGCGGCGCTGGCGGTGGAGGTGGAGCTGGTCGGGGTGGCGCTGCGCAGAGGGTCGGCTCCGGTGGTGGTCAGCGCCAGCAGCAGCAGCAGCAGCAGCGCACTCGTGACATCCCCCCCCCTCAGCAGCTCCGTGAGTGGTACGCTGCACGCCAGCGGGGTGGGGGTATTGGTCCGTGCACCTACGTCCTACGCACCGGCGACCGCGCAGGTGAGCAGTGCGGTGGTGCGCGCTCCACCCAGCGCTGCTTTGGCCGCCTGACGGACGCTTGGCGTCACCAGTTCCCGGAGGCCACTGAGATCCCCCGCTGGGGCGAGCTTTCTAGGGCGGGAGTAGCTGTCTTTGACCTTGACTTTGATGCTATTCTTGCTGCCATGTATGCTGTGACTATTAGTGATGAGGGTGACTGTTACCGGTGTTTTCCGCCCGACCCGGGCATTGAGACTGCTGCTCTAGGTACTGGTGAGGCTGCTACTCTAGGTGCTAGCGAGGCTGCTGCTCTAGGTGCTCAGGCATCTGCTCCCTGAGGTGCTGGTGAGTCTGCTCTCTCAGGTACTGCGTCGGCTTCGGCCTCCCACACCTTCACCCTTGACTCGGGGGCTTTTCGCTCCTTCTTTCGAGACTGCACCACACTCACGCCGCTTGGCCGGCCAGTTGCAGTCTCTCTGGCAGACCCCTCTGGGGGTCCTGTCCTTGCTCACTACTCCACTGTCCTCCCGTGTCCGGCAGCCCCCTCTGGCACCCTGTCTGGTCTTTACCTCCCCTCGTTCTCTACGAACTTGGTGAGTGGTGCTGACCTACAGGATGCGGGGGTTCACCAGTTCACTCCTGCGAGTCAGCGGGTGACCCACTGCACGGACGCTCGGACAGGCCGACACCTGGCCACGTTTACACGTCGGCCGGGGTCGAGCCTGTACACACTGACCACTGAGTCTCCTCCAGTCACTGCGTCTGGTCAGGTAGCGGCGTCGGATCAGGTGTTTGCTGCAGCGTCCAGGTCTGGTCCTGAGTCTGCCCCCTGCTCGTGTCGCCTCCTGTCTCACGAGACTCTCCTCTGGCACAACCGTCTTGGTCACCCCTCCCTGCTTCGTCTCCAAGGCAAGGCCTCCCGTGTCCTTGTCTCTGGTCTTCCATGGTCCCTCCCTCCCCTTCCTCCTGGGCCTGGCCCTACCTGCGTCCCCTGTGTCGAGGGGCGGCAGCGGGCTGCCCCTCACTCCTTCCATTTTCCTCCGACAGAGGCCCCGCTGCAGACGCTTCACAAAGACGTGTGGGGCCCGGCCCACGTCCGTGGACAGGGTCACGAGCGCTACTTCCTGCTGGTGGTTGACGACTACTCGCGTTACACCACGGTCTTCCTCTTGCGCAACAAGGGTGATGTCACTGCGGTGTTGATCGACTGGATCCGCGCAGCTCGTCTCCAGCTCAGGCAGAGCTTTGGCTCGGACTTTCCTGTTCTGCGTCTGCACTCTGACAGAGGCGGAGAGTTCTCCTCTGGCCTTCTGCGAGCCTACTGTCGTGCACGAGGCATCCGCCAGACCTTTACGCTTCCGGACTCTCCACAGCAAAATGGGATTGCTGAGCGCCGCATTGGCATGGTCATGGATGTCGCTCGTACGTCCACGATGCATGCGGCTGCCCTCCATTTTCTGTGGCCGTTTGCGGTTCGGTACGCGGCGCATCAGATCAACCTTCACCCCAGGGTCTCCATGCCGGAGACCTCCCCAACTTTGCTGTGGACGGGGAAGGTTGGCGATGCGTCTGCGTTCCATGTCTGGGGATCTCGGGCGTTTGTTCGCGACTTGTCTGCGGACAAGCTGTCCCCTCATGCTGCTCCTTGCGTCTTCCTTGGCTTCCCCCCTGACGCGCCAGGGTGGCAGTTCTTCCACCCCACCTCTCGCCGTGTTGAGTCCTCCAAGGACGTCACGTTTGACGAGTCGGTCCCCTACTACCGCCTCTTCCCCTACCGCACTCCGTCCCTCCCCCAAAAACCCCTCTTCCTTGTGCCAGGTCCCCCCCCGGTAGATCCCCTCCCCCCTCAGGGTCCTGCCCCTTCAGGTGTGTCCCAGGTAGACGCAGTTGAGCCTGTCAAGGTTACTGGTGACTCTGGTGCTGCTGAGGGTGTTGACTCCGGCGGTGCTGAGTGTGTGGGTGCTACGCCTGGGGGTGCTGAGCCTGAGGGTGCTACTACTAGGGGTGCTGAGCCTGGGGGTGCTGAGCCTGGGGGTGCTGAGCTTGGGGGTGCTACGCCTGGGGGTTCTGAGCCTTGGGGTGCGGAGCCTGAGGGAGCTGGGCCTGCTCTTGTGGTGCTGGCGGTGTTGAGCCTGGAGGTTCTTCGGGTGCTTCGTCTCGGAGGGAGCCACTCTCTCCACAGGAGCTGCGCGAGTGGTTTGCCCGGCGCTGGAGGCGTCCTGCTGCAGCTGGAGGTTCTTCGGCTGCTGAGGGTGCTCCTGCCGCCAGTCCCGGAGGTGCTTGTACTAAGAGTACTGGAGCTGCTAGGCCTGCGGGTACGACTGGAGCTGGAGCTGCTGAGGGTGTTGGCGCTGAGGCTACTGCTCTCGGTCCTGGAGGCGGTCCTGCTGGGGGTGCTACTGGTGCAACTGGTGTTGCAGGAGGTACTGGAGCTGGAGGTGCTGCTGACGCTGGTGCTGCCGCTGGGGGTACTGGTGCTGTTCCTACTGTGTCTGGAGTCGCCGCGCGGCCTCGGTCGTACTTCGTTCCTCTCCTTCAGCAGGTTCGTGGTCTCCCGCCTTCTACTGGTCCTTCTCCCTTAGAGTGTCCACAGCCTGTCCCGTCCCAGTTACAGCCGGCCTCCCCACTGCCTCCTCCTTCTCCCTACACTGGTCCTATTGGAGGTCTTGCTGAGCGTCGTGAGCCTGCGTCTCGCCCTGCGTCGCCTGTCCATCGTGCTCGCACTAGTGGTCGTGGTTCGCGTCTGCGTCCTCCTCCTGTCCCTGGCACGCACCGGATGTCTCTGCGTCCGTCCACTGCTCCTCTGCGTGCCCCTTTGCCTTCTCCTCCTGAGTCCTCTCTTCCTGCTCTTGCCGACCCGGAGTCGGACTCTCTTCGTGCTGCCAGTCCTACTGTCACGCGTCTCCTTGCTATTGTCGTCACTGACCCTTCCATTGAGTCCACTGCTGCGTCTGCCCTAGTTGCTGAGCTAGTCAACTTTGCTGCTCGCTGCCGTCTAGACTACGCTGCTAGTCTTGTCGCTGAGTCTGAGTCTGTCTGTCCTCCGTCCGTCGGGGGTGAGTGTGCCCTTGGCACGGACGTCCTTGAGGACAGGCAGGAGGAGTTCCAGTGTTTGGCTGCTGCTTCACCCCCTCTCGTTTCCGTGCTACTTACCCCTGAGGGAGACCCGGATGCACTTGACATCCCGACTCCGTGCTCTTACGCGGAGGCGATAGAGGGTCCCTACTCCTCTCAGTGGCAGGCAGATATGGACGCAGAGATGGCTTCTTGGAAGTCCACAGACACCTACGTTGAGGAGGATCCCCCGCTTGGGGCGAACATTGTCAGTGGCATGTGGATTTTTAGGGTGAAGCGGCCGCCGGGTTCTCCGCCTGTCTTCAAGGCGCGTTACGTGGCTCGTGGCTTCAGTCAGCGGCAGGGAGTTGCCTACTTTCAGACCTTCTCCCCCACCCCGAAGATGACCACTCTTCGGGTACTGCTGCACATAGCTGCGCACCGTGACTACGAGCTTCACAGCACAGCTTTCCTGCAGGGCAGCCTGCACGAGGAGATCTGGCTGCGCCGCCTACCTAGCTTCACTGGGTCTTTTCCTCCTGGCACCCAGTGGAGCCTCTGGCGGCCAGTCTACGGTCTCCGCCAAGCACTGCGTGAGTGGCACGACACACTGAGGACTACACTCGCGGCTCTTGGGTTTGCTCCCTCTACTGCCGACCCGTCGCTGTTTCTGCGCACCGACACTTCTTTGCCGCCGTTCTACATCCTCGTGTACGTCGACGACTTGGTCTTTGCCACTGCTGACACTGCTGGACTCGCCCACGTGAAGTCGGAGCTGCAGAAGAGACACACGTGCACAGACCTGGGTGAACTGCGCAGCTCCCTTGGCTTGCAGATCACCCGGGACAGAGCACACCGCACCATCACCCTGACTCAGTCACACATGGTGCAGCAGGTCCTTCAGCGCTTCGGCTTCACGTACTCCTCGCCTCAGGCCACTCCTCTGCCTACTCGCCACTCGCTCTCAGCTCTGCCTTCGGATGAGTCCGTAGAGTCGAGTGGCCCGTACCCAGAGCTTGTTGGCTGCCTCATGTACCTGATGACCTGCACACGACCTGACCTTGCATACCCTCTTAGCATTCTCGCACGCTATGTTGCTCCTAGGAGACACAAATCGGAGCACATGGCTGCAGCGAAGAGGGTGTTGCGCTACTTGTGCAGTACGTCGAGCATGGGGCTTGTGCTTGGAGGGCAGAGTCCAATGGTCCTCACTGGGCACGCAGACGCTTCTTGGGCTGACGACCAGGCTACGCAGCGGTCGTCACAGGGTTACACCTTCAGCCTTGGTTCTGGCTTTGTTTCGTGGCGGGCTACCCGCTCGTCTTCTGTTCTCGGCTCCAGTTGTGAGGCTGAGATCTACGCCGGGGCCATGGCTGCACAGGAGCTTCGCTGGCTCACCTACCTGCTGACTGACCTCGGAGAGCCGCCTCGTTCTCCTCCAGTGCTGTACGTAGATAACAAGGCCATGCTGGCCTTGTGTCGAGAGCAGAGACTGGAGCACAAAACGAAGCACATTGCTCTCAGCTACTTTCTTGCTCGTGAGCTGCAGCAGCGTGGTCAGCTGCGTCTTGCATACATGGCCTCTGAGGCCAACACTGCTGATATCTTCACCAAGGCGCTTGTGCCTTGTGATCATCAGCGCTTCTGTACTCAGCTGGGTCTTGTGCCTGCCTTGCCTCACTTGCTCACCTCTTGACCTTGCTTGTACTGTTACATATATATATATACACCTGCTCTTGCTTGTCTAGCCTTTTATATATATATGTACTCCTTCATGTGTGGCCTTGACCTTGTGCTCGGAATGTGTGGTGACTTTGTGATCCACCTTGAGCTTGTTTTGCTTTGCTTTGCTTGACTGGTCTTGTGACCCCTTGTACTCCCCCACTTTGCCTATGGGGGTGTGTCAGAACATTATAGCTTATGCTTTTGTGTAGGCTGTAGTGGGGTAGCCCATATGGGGTACAACCCAATTAGGGTTAGTACTTGTACCCAACTCTTTCATAGTGCATTCATTCTTGTTCTAGTTTTCTCATCTGGCGGTCAGACGAATTTGACGGCTGAAGCGCAGCCCAACCCGGCTGCGACAAGCGAGGAAACGACGACGATCCTTTCCGCCGTCCTCGCACAAAAGCTTCAGCGACTCACAAGTCCGGAGCAAGGGCAAGCTCCAAACATTGCGGAATGGCGACGCGGGAACATCCTCGAATGGCCAGAACTCCGCCCCACACACCTTCTCTCTCGACACAAATGGCGATGAAGCAATTCTTTCTGCGCAATCAAGGTTTTTGAGCATATAAAAAACAAAGACAAGTGTATGCTTTGACGACAGAGACTTCTGTACTTGGAGCTTTGAGCTGGAGCTACTACTGCAAAACGCACAGATTTTTCACTACTTTGACGGGAGCTACTCGGGACCTGCGGAGGACACTGACGACGCAAGAACTAAGTACCACAACGAGTCCCTGATGGCGTACGGGGTTCTTCAACGAAATATGTCGCCAACGGAGCAACTGAGCATTCGCTCATACGAAACTTCGCCTGCTCCAGCCCTCAACGCTTGGCGCCACCTAAACGGCGTGTATCAACCAAAGGACTCGGTGTCGTCAAGCTGCCTGCTCAAGCAGCTACTGGAGACTAAAATGGTACCAAGAGAGAAGGGCCAACAGCTACTTGAGTCGCTCCCGGAGCTTACGCGATCAAATCGCGAAACAAGGGAGCACAATCTCTGAGGAGATATTCGTGAACATTGTGCTTCAAGGGCTCGGCCCAGAGTGGCGGCACTGCAAGGCGCTTCTCCAACAGCAGTGGGTCATCTCGGAGGCCGCCCTTTGCGCCGCCCTTCTCGTCAAACAAAGGGATTTGGACCAGCAGCGACCAGCGCCGCAAGGAGACAAGGAACGCCTCGCCTTCTACGCCAACAACACAGAAGAGCGACGGCCGCGACGCCTTTACTGCAAGATTTGCAGAAATTTTGGGCATCTGGCAGATCGATGCAAGTCCCGATCTCGCCCTTGCCAGACCAATCGGAGCTCCTGGTCCGGCTGACAAGACGCACGGAACGATTCGCGTCCCGCCCAGGGGTATCAACCCCCATCGCGCAACCTGAACCCAACGGTTCAGCACCAGCAGCAGCAGCCGTCACAGACTGCCCCCGTCCGCAATGTCATGGGACACATGACAATGACAAGCGGATCACGTCGCCCGCGCGCGTGTTTACCGTCACCTGAGCCGGCGCCTGACCCAATCGGAGCGTTCTCGAACAACAACCCGTTCAGTACGCGTCACGACTTCAGCGACGACGACAAACAAGACTGGAACCTCCCAGTCCCGCTGCTTGAGAGCCCCCCGCACGTACTTGACATGCGACCGGCACCGATCGATCGGATCGCGCGCGAACAGTTCCTGAAAGTTGACACTCCGCATATCGTTACCCCGCGATTGGCGCTGCTCGCGCGTAACGACAACATGCGCTACAACACGTGGTACCCGGATAGCTGCTGTGGGCACCACATGGTGGGCTCTGAGCGTTACATATCCAACACCGTCGCCACCCCCGCCGTCACATACGTCACCGTGGCGAACAACATGCGGCTGCGCGCAAGCGCGCAAGGCATCGTCGTCCTCAAGGCACGTGGGAGCAGAACGCACATCACCCTATATAACGTATTGATTGTGCAGACACTGCAATTCAACCTGCTCTCGGCGGCACAGCTCATGGATTGCGGAGTCATCCTCAGCACCGACCCCGAGACACGTGACATCGTGCTCCACTTTACGATGCCGAACAAGATGCGCAAGCAGATCGGATGAGCAGACGCCGAGAACGGAGTATACGTTTTCGACTTCGATATTCCCGACTGCAGCGGCGATTCGCAGGAGCTGATTGACCTTTTCCCCTTGCGCTTTGAGCACATCCATCGCCAGGACTGGAAGCACCCCGATGGACGCCCATGGGTGCCACATCACCCACATCCGCGTGAGCTGGCGCTGCACGATCCTGACCCCGACGGCGTCTGCAGGGACTGCCACACACCCACGTCCTCAACAAGTGCGATCGCTGGCCGAGGACTCGCGGCCATCGCAGAAGCAGAGCAGGAAGCACCACCCGAGGAGGGACTATCCCAACTGGAACTAGAAACCGCTAAAAGGGTTGTCTTCGGCACACCGGAACACCCCCTCCCCGGACCCGCATCTCAGCACCTCCAATGCATGCTTTGCGGCGTCGGTGTCGGCACCTTCGACGCACACGTCACACCACGGCCCTACACCGAGGAAAAGGCAGCAGAGATATACTCTCACCGGCGTGATCCACAGAAGAACCTCTCGGTGGCGCAGGAAGAGGCGCTAGCGCGACGGGAAGCGGAGGAGCTTCGCCTGCAGAGTCTCGTCGAGGCACACAGAACACTCGTCTAGGGGAACGAAGAAGAAAGCGCCTCCAATGAAGGGGGGTGGGGGAGCGCCGGCGGATGGGGAACAAGCGACACAGGTGGATGGGGCGCAGCTACAAGCAGCTGGGGCGCCATCACTGGCGGCAACACGGGCGGCTGGGGCACCTCTAGCGAAGGTTGGGGGGCCTCCCGCGAGGAATAAAGGGGGGAAGAAGAAGAAGCAGAAGAAGCAGCAGCACCTGCAATTGTTCCTCTTGGTCGCCCACCGCGCCACGCTACACCTACCTAACCTCCACCTGATCTCCAGCCAGAGCGCGACCCTTGGGACACCATCGATGGGGGCAACGAACCTTCCACTCCATGACGCATTGTCTACAGACCTGTCCCGAGTCGCGCGAACCGACATTTCGTTCTTGGCACGATCCCTAGGACCAACATCCCCTACTACATCATTTGCGACAGGAAATTTCTCGCCCAGATGCAGACGACCTCGAACGAAGAAGAAGATGTGGAAGTAGCGGCGGCATTTGCTCAATTCCCTAAAGAGGATCCCGTAAAAGCACTCTCGCGCTACATGTGCACCTCCAAATTCCGCGCTGACGACGCCATTGGGCACTAGCGCCTAGGTCACCCCTCACGCGTGACCTTGAAGAACTGCATCGAGGCCGGCGTATTCGCACCTGGAGCAATCATGCGCCCTGACGGCACCGGAGTACGAGGCGAAACACACCCGCACAATTGCACAGTCTGCCTCGAAGCAGCACTGAGCCACCGACCGTTCCCCCTGCTCGACCCAGGCACCAATCGCTATGCCAAACTGGAGAAATTTTACAGCGACTTCCTCAACGTAGGGCACTGCGGCATCGACGGCGAGCTATACACGCCCACCTTCATCGACGCCGAGGCACGCTACGTGTGGGTAGTGAACGTGGAGGCACGCAGCAAAGCATACGAGGCATTCTGCCTATGGTTGGCGCACGCGCAGCGGCAATCTGGGGAGAAATTGAAAATATGGCAATCCAACGGCGCTGTGAGGATCTAGGATCGAGCTCAGAAAAAAAATGTGAATTGAATGATCACCTGGGTACAACACGAGGCTATATATAGGCTCGACACAAGGCCCCGTAACCAGGTGTTACGCAAAGGTTCCGCGGGTCGCGAAGCATCCCGAATAGATCCTTCCCGAATTCGGTAGAAGGCAATTCGGTGGCAACCGAAAAGTCAGAATTCGGTGCACGCAACCTAGCTCGGTGCTATAACTATAATAAAATATAGGAAAGCACCTAGCCTAGGAAATCAAGCAATTCATACATGCATACAATTATCCTCTGCTAGAAATAGCATAATAAAGTAAAGGCAAGCAAGCATAGCTGGCATAAGCCGTCGTACTCTCACACGTCCCCCCCTCAAAGCTGGGTGGCGTGAGATACACCCTGCTTGACAAAATAGTCCTTGAAAGGACGACGTGCGTTGCCCATATCAGCTTCTGCAACCCAACTATCCTCAGTGGGGTCGTATCCCTTCCAGCGTATCAGGAACTCATGGGCCTTGCCGCCGCGGCGCCGATGAGTGAGAACGCGCTCAATCTCGTATTCTGGTTCATCCTGTATGAGTACAGGTGGTGGTGGCGGTAGCTGCCGTCCCTGGAACTGGTGGTTGGGGTCCTTGTAGGGCCTCAGTAGCTGGACATGGAAAGCGTTGTGAAGCTTCCATGTATCTGGTAAGCGCAAGCGGAATGTTACTGGTGTCACCTGTGCCTCCACGAGAAAAGGACCACAGAAGCGAGGCCGGAGTTTGGATGGGAGGTGAGAGAGGTTCAAGTTGCGCGTGTCAAGAAGCACCTGATCTCCGACTGCTACTGAGTGATCTCGTCGCTGACGATCAGCATACTGCTTATGGGAGTTCTGCATCGTGGTGAGACGTCGCTGAGTCTTCTCCCATAGCTGCTGCATGGTGGTGACGAAGTCATGTGTGGCTTGGATGTGTGCCAGTGTGGTTGGCTGCTGTGGTGTGAGTGGTTCCCGTCCGTAACACAGGAAGAAAGGAGTTTTCCCTGTGGCCGCATGTGACGCGTTGTTGTAAGCGAACTGTGGGGTCGGTAACTGTGTGTCGCAGTGGCTGACGTCATCTCAGCAAGCTGTGCGCAGTAACTGTTCAACCACCAGATTGAGTCGCTCTGTCTGTCCGTCAGTCTGGGGGTGGTATGCTGAAGACATTGCAAGCTTTGTCCCCAACAGTCCCATGAGCTCCTTCCAGAACTTACTGGTGAATTTTGGGTCTCTGTCTGAGATGAGTGTAGCGGGGATGCCGTGGATGGTGATGATGCGGTCTGTAGCTATGGCGTTGGTCGGTATGAAGTGACCCATTTTGGAGAACTTATCGATTACTACGAGGATGGAATCGTGCCCCCGTGAGGTCGAAGGAAGTCCTGTGATGAAGTCGAGGCTAACAACCTGCCATGGCTGCTCCGGTACAAGTAGAGGCTGAAGTAACCCTGCTTTTTTCTGCTTGCTACTCTTCATCCGCTGGCACGTGTCGCAAGAGGTGACGAACTGCTGCACGTCTGCTGCCATCCCGGGCCAGTAGTAATACTTTGCTATCCCTGCTAACGTTTTGTTGCTCCTGAAATGTCCCGCGTATGGTACGTCTTGAAACTCCTCCAATAGGATCTGCCGTAGCGGGGCGTAATTTGGTACCCAAATCTTTCCTGAACCCTTCCTTATAGCTAAGTCTTTCTCCCAATGTAACAACTTCTTGGTCTGTGCTGTAGCGATTTCTGCATCCACGGAGTACCCATGTTGGAATAGACCCTTGAGCAGAGGGTTCATCCCGTCGAGCTCGATGCCTGCTACATGTCCGGGGCGGCTCAACGCGTCAGCCTTGTTGTGTAGCCCGGGCTTGTAGATGATGTCGTAGTTGAAGTGGGTCTCCAAGAAATCCACCCACCGCACCTGTCGTCGTGAGAGCGTAGGCTGCGACTTTAGGTATTTGAGGCTGCAGTGGTAAGTATAGACTGTGGTCTTGGCTCCCTCTAGGTAACTCCTCCATGCCTTGAAGGCTACGACTATCGCTAGGCTTCTTTGTCGTGAATGGGGTAGTTTAGTTCTGCTCCATGTAGCTTCTTACTGAGATAGGCGATTGGCTGTAACCCGTTCCCGTGATCGTGCATCAGTACTGCTCCGACTGCTTGGTCACTAGCGTCTGCTTCAACTACGTAGTCCTTCTCGGGGTCCCGTAGGATGAGTACTGGTGCTGTGGTCAGTGTTGTGTGTAATTGTTCCAAGGCTTGCTGATGAGGAGTACCCCATTTGAAGGGCGTATCCTTTTTCAGTAGGTCGGTCAGTGGCGCTGTTATCTTAGCGTACTGCGGTATGAACCTGTTGTAGTAGTTGGCGAAGCCTAGGAACTGCTGCAATTCCTTCACGTTCTCAGGAACTTTCCACTTTTTGACGGCTTTGATCTTCCGCAGGTCCACGTGTACGCCCTCGGCACTCACCATGTGCCCGAGAAACTACACCTTCTTCAGGGCGAAGTCGCTCTACGACAGCTTCACGTAGAACTTGTTATTCTGCAGGATCTCGAAGACTTTCCGCAGATGCTCCACGTGCTCCTTCATGTTCTTGGAGAAGATGAGGATATCGTCCAGGTACACCACCACGCACTCGTCCAGCACGGGTCGTAGGATATGAATCATCTCCGCTTGGAACGTCGCTGGTGCGTTGCAGAGTCCGAACGGCATCACCAAGTATTCGTAGGAGCCGTATCTGGTACGGAACGCCGTCTTGTGGATCGAGTTGTTTGCCATCTTGATCTGCGAGTAACCCGACCGTAGGTCCAGCTTCGAAAAGACTGTTCCACCACGCAGTTGGTCCAATAGGTCGTCTATGCGCGGTATGGGGTATTTGTTTTTAACTGTGTGTTTGTTCAGTGCGCGGTGGTCGATGCACATCTGTAAACTGCCGTCTGGTTTTGGAGTGAAGAGGACTGGTGCACCGTAGGGAGAGGTGGATGGGCGGATTAGTTGTCTGTCCAGTAGATACTCTATCTGTTTCTTTATGTCTGTCAGTTCGGTCGGACTCAGTCGGTATGGTGCACGTGAGACGGGTTTCGCACCTGGTTCCTCCACGATCTCGTGCTCGTGGGTGCGCGCTGGAGGTACGCCTGCGGGTAGGTCGTCGGGCATTATATCCTTGTACTGCTCCAAGACCTCCTTCACTGCTGCAGGGAGCTCAGAACTCGGCTTCTCCTCCTCTGCTGCTTCCATGACCAGTGCAAGGTAACCCGTGTTACTCTCGTTTACCATCTGTTCTAACCGTGCCAGTGTCGTTTCAGGAATGTCCCCTGTATCTGTCCAGCTTCGTAGTGCTATCCGCTTCCCGTTGTTGTAGATGCACACCTTCCTGTTGACCCAGTCGATCTCGGGGCTGAACCGCTTCAAGAAATCTCGCCCCAAGATGAAATCTGATCCCTTGATGTTCATGATCGGCAACGTCGGCTTCCACCTTAGCGCCCCTATGAAACCTCCCACAGGTCTGGCTAGTGCGGTCACCTGTGTGGATGACGTACAGGCTGGTACCTCCACCCCCAGACCCCCCACGCTGAGAGTACCACTCACGGAGCTGCTGGGGCGACGGGGTCTCGCTGGGACGCTGCTGCTGCTGCCTCTAGCCACCGCCAAACCCCCCATGCTGCACCGCTCCACCGCGTCCACCACCAGCTCCACTGCCGCCACCACTGCCACCACCACCCCCGCCACCCCCACCACCGCTGCCTCCACCACCCCCGGCTCCGCCACTTTCTCCCCCACCACCAGCACCACTCCCACCCCCGCCACCACCCCCGCCCCCTCCACCACCGCCGCCCCCGCTGCCACCTCCGCCACCCCTGCCCCCCTTGCCCCTGCCGCCCTTGCGCCTCCCACTAGGAGCAGACGCAGCCCCGACCCCTTCAGCACCGAGGTAGTCGACAGTATTAGCAGATGCAATGGAGGGGAGGAGGGGGACGGGGGAGCACCCCTCAAAGAAGGGGGCGCGAGGGTCGCCACGAGAGGCACCTACAGCTTCAATGCTCTTCTCAGCTCCTAGGATTTCCTTCTCGAGCAGGTCGACAGTGAGGTCGGTGGGGGAGAGGGCGAGAAAGTGGTCCCTGACAGTGCGAAGGGAGTCAGGGAGGTGGGTGACTAGGTGATAGAGTGTGAGGTACATTGGGGGAGGGTTCTTGGCTAGGAAATCGGGGGGAGGCGCGGCACGGTAGCGAAGATCACTAGTACGGAGGTGCGTGATGAGGTCAGCTACAGTGGCAAAAGCAGACAGATCAGGGAAGAGATAGGGCAGTGAGAGACGGCCTATCGCAGCAGTGGCAGGGGAGGAGTAGCGTGCAACTACAGAATCGTACAGCTCCTTAGCGGTCTTATGCTGGCCAAAGTGCTCGCGCTCATCTAGCGGTAGGTGGCTGCGAACGGCTAGGCTAGCATGAGCATCACGGGTCTGCCACTGTGAGCGAGCAGTGCTGTCGGCAGTAGCTGCAGGTGCGGGAGCGGCGCCGGACGTGTGGTCAAACAAGGAAACATCGTCCTTGGCAGTGATTTGGAGTAATAGGTGCATGTCATCAAGCCAAACGTCAAACTTAATCGGACGGCCCTCAGAGTCAAAAGTGAGAACGGTAGGACTGGCCATAGTGGCAGTAGCAGCAGTAGCAGTAGCACTAGTAGCAGTAAGAGCAGTAGCAGTAGCAGCTGTAGCAGTAAGAACAGCTGCAGGTGGGGCGGCGCGGCTCGGTCAGGGCGGCGTGACTCGGGCGGCGTGACTCGGGCGGCGCACTCGGGCGGCGCGGCTCGGGCAGGTAGGGCGGCGCAACGGCGGGCCTATGCAAGGTGCACGGCGGTGCCTAGGGTGCAGCTGCGCGCGGGCCGCGGCTGCGTTCGTGCGGCGGCTAAGCGCGAGCTGCAGCAGCCGACACGCGATCGCCGCTGCGCGCGGGCTGCGACCTGCGGGCGGGCGGCGGTGGGTTGAGCGTCGGCCTAGGTGCGAGCGGGGCCTACAGGCAACAGGCTACTGGCGCGCGCGAGAAAAATCGGGCCGCCCTAGGCGGCTAACAGGCTACTCGCGCTAAAAACGCGGGGCCGCGCTCGGGCTGCTAGCGGGCTGCAAACGAGCCACGTGAGAGGAGGGCGCGTGAGGGCGCACTAGGAGAGAGGTGCACGAGGGCGATAAGACGGTGGGGCGCACGAGGGCACCTCTAGCGGAACGGTGGGCCCTTAGGTAAGCAGTCCTAGGTCCCTAACCTAGGCTCTTAATACCATGTCAGAATGAGAAGTGATTGCACTAGGAAAAGTGTTGGGTACAAGTAGGAAACCCTAAAGTTATCAGACCCCATAGTATCTACCCCACTACAGCCTAAACAAACTGTAGCATATATAACATTTGACAACGATGACTCAGGAGAAGGAGGAGCGGGTGCAGCAGGAGGCGCAACAGGAGGAAGCGGAAGCGGCGGAGGCGCAGCACCATCAGGCCCACCAGAGCTAGAAAGCGACGACAACGATGTGCAGGAGGTCGTCCCGCAGCATCGCCACAACAGCACCAACACTGCAATGCAACTCCTCAGGCTCCACGCTGCCACCTCAACGGCGCCGCGCATCATCGTGCCCAAGAACCCACGGCAAGCACTCACGGGACCACACAGCAAGGAGTGGCGCGAGGCAATGGATGCGGAGATAAGGGCACTCGAGTCACGCGACACCTTGGAGCTCGTCGACCGTGCAGCAGTGAAGGGAAGAAAGATCCTCTCCGGCAAGTGGGTTTTCCGTGTGAAAACCGCATCTGACGGAATGATCGAACGATTCAAGGCGCGCTGGGTAGTACGCGTCTACTTCGATCAAACGTTTGCGCCGGTGAGTCGTCACACCTCCGTCAGGATACTCCTCACCATCGCTGCCGCATGACATCTACCGCTCCGACTGATCGACATTAAGAATGCATTCCTGTATGCATTAATAGATGCAGTGATCTATGTGGAGCAGTCGCACACATACGGCGAAGGGGATTCGCGAGTCTGCCAGCTGCGGAAATTCCTCTACGGGATCAAACAGGCACCGAGACTCTGGCAGCAGTACTTGCACAACATACTGCTTGAAATTGGGTTCAAGCAGTTGCCTCACGATCCTGGGATGTATCGCTGTGATTTCCGCGGCGAATACATCCTATTCACGGTCTACGTTGACGATCTCCTCTAGACAGGATCAAGCCCCGAGCTACTCGAGCAGTTCAAGAAAAACCTTGCGAGGCGCGTCGAGATCACCTGCAACCACGATGTGAAACAGTTCCTTGGCCTCAATATCACCTACTCGCCGGAAGCCATACATCTCTCAGCAGCCAAGTACGCAGAGGAACTCGGCAAGCGGTTCAACATTTCACCCGCACGGCTCTCCACTCCTTACCGCACCCCAGGACCCAACCACAAGCCTAACAACAAAGCCCTATCCCTAGCTAGACTTCAGACTTACCAGCAGCAGTTGGGATGCCTACTCTTCGCCTCAGTCACTTGCAGGCCAGAATTCTCGTACATCGCAAGTCAGCTGGCTCAGTACTCACACAAACCAACGGCTGAGAATCTCTCAAATCTTCAGCGAGCACTCCAATTCTTCATCTCCACGCCCAATGTTGGGCTCTACTACTCCACCATCCCAACCGCATCCTTCAATCTCATCGGCTACGTGGACGCTGACCATGCCGCCGATCCCGACAATCAACGGTACAGGACAGGATTCCTCTTTCACCTCGAACCCAGCGGCCCCATCTCCTGGAATTCACAGAAGTAGGAGCTGGTTGCCCTGTCATAAGCAAAAGCGGAATTCATCGCAGCAACAACAGCTATTCGCGAAGGCCTCTACCTTCAGGAGCTGCTGCAAGAGGCGAAAATTCCAGCCTCGGCGAACTTCCGCCTGTATTGCGACAATCAGAGTGCAATCAGAATCGCAAACAAGCCTGGTTTCGTCAACCGCACCAAGCACATCGCGCTGCGGTACTTCTTCGTCAAGGATGAAGTTGACAAGGGTAAGGTTGTCTTAATCTACTGCCCGACGGGTGACATGGCAGCAGATTTCCTCACAAAGAAACTGCCGCGTGAGCAGTTCCAGCACTGCTCCGAACTCAGCGGAGTAGTCAAGCGGGTCAAGACCTGCTACGGCCAGGAGTGAAGGGGCGCGTTACGAATAGTAATTATTGAAACATCACTGTGCACTCCTCACCGCAGCAAGCGAAGCACACACTACCGAGGTTGAAGTCGAAAGGGCAGAAGTAACACGAAAGGTCGCACGGTTACGATAGCATATGGAACGACGGGCAAACAGTATCATGCAGCAGCAGTGGCGAGGATTCTGCCCGAACAGTTTCGTAACCACCCAGAGTCGCATGGTTGGATTTCGCTGCAATAAGGGAATGTACCCCTTAGGGTACATGGCTAGCTAGGTCGATTCGAATTCCCCTGTACTCTTATTAATATTCCTTGTACCGTCTCCCCCCGGATATAAGCGCCACCCTAGGATAAGTGCCTGGCGCTTCTAATTGGCATACGGCGCTTATATCCCCTCCTCGATTATAAGCGCACCCCTTGAAAAAACTTGTTTTATTATAAGCGCACGTAAACTTTAAAATTTGAAATGTGTTCAAAAAGCTGTAACGATTTTTACTTTAGCAGGCAGATATGTTGCAGATTCGGTTCCCTTCACATTCGGACCCTGCACTGGATGCGGGTCCAGTCAGCAGGACCTGTCAGGAGCTGGATGTGAGTCAGATTGGGTGTATCTCCCAGCGCGCGCGAGAATTTCACAGACGATCCCATGTAACTTCGACTCGATTGAAAAGACAAGCACGAGACCTACAGTTTGGTGTTAAAAGATATAAAAAAATATATATGTCATTTTATAAACGCCGGCGCTTATAAATTTACTCGATTCTAAGCCCACCCCCATGAAAAAACCTGTTTTATTATTGCCCCCCATGGGGGTATATCCGGGGGGAGACGGTACCTGCATGTTTTAACCATCTCAAGTGTGAAGCAAGGAAAACAGGAATGAAATGACTAAGGAAGATTGGGTACAAATACAACCCTAGAAACCCTGTACCCCATATGTGCTACCCCACTATAGCCTACAAAAACTATGTCATATAAATCTGACACACCCCCATAGGCAAAGTGGGGGAGAACAAGGGGTCACAAGACCAGTCAGGTAAAGCAAAGCAGAGCAAGCTCAGGGTGGATCACAACGTCACCACACAGTCCGAGCACAAGAGCAGGGCCAGAGGCCAGTTCACATGCAGGAGTACAGACATACATATATAGAACTAGACAAGCAAGAGCAGATATATATATATGTCACAGTACAAGTGAAGTCAAGAGGAGAGCAAGTGAGGCAAGACAGGCACAAGACCCAGCTGGGTGCAAAAGCGCTGATGGTCACAAGGCGCGAGTGCCTTGGTGAACACATCAGCAGTGTTGGCCTCAGAGGCCACGTACGCAAGTCGCAACTGACCACGCTGCTGCAGCTCACGAGCAAGGAAGTAGCGGAGAGCAATGTGCTTCGTTCTGTGCTCCAAGCGCTGCTCTCGACACAAGGCCAGCATGGCCTTGTTGTCTACGTACAGCACTGGAGAAGAACGAG
The DNA here is from genome assembly GCA_948144175.1 of Closterium sp. NIES-65. Classification (NCBI taxonomy): domain Eukaryota; kingdom Viridiplantae; phylum Streptophyta; class Zygnematophyceae; order Desmidiales; family Closteriaceae; genus Closterium; species Closterium sp. NIES-65. The sequence continues at coordinate 144,146 of CANXME010002149.1, forward strand.
GCGGCTCTCCAAGGTCAGTCAGCAGGTAGGTGAGCCAGCGAAGCTCCTGAGCAGCCATGGCCCCGGCGTAGATCTCAGCCTCACAACTGGAGCCGAGAACCGAAGACGAGCGAGTAGACCGCCACGAGACAGAGCCGGAACCAAGGCTGAAGGTGTAACCCTGTGACGACCGCTGCGTAGCCTGGTCGTCAGCCCAAGAAGCGTCCGCGTGACCGGTAAGGACCACTGGACTCCGCCCTCCAAGCACTAGCCCCATGCCCGACGTGCTGCACAGGTAGCGCAATACCCTCTTCGCTGCAGCCATGTGCTCCGGTCTGTGTCTCCCAGGAGCAACATAGCGAGCAAGAATGCTCAGAGGGTATGCAAGGTCAGGTCGTGTGCAGGTCATCAGGTACATGAGGCAGCCAACAAGCTCTGCATACGGACCACTCGACTCTACGGACTCATCCGAAGGCAGAGCTGAGAGTGAGTGGCGAGTAGGCAGAGGAGTGGCCTGAGGCGAGGAGTACGTGAAGCCGAAGCGCTGAAGGACCTGCTGCACCATGTGTGACTGAGTCAAGGTAATGGTGCGGCGTGCTCTGTCCCGAGTGATCTGCAAGCCAAGGTAGCTGCGCAGTTCACCCAGGTCTATGCACGTGTGTCTCTTCAGCAGCTCGGACTTCACGTAGGCGAGTCCAGCAGTGTCTGCTGTGGCAAAGACCAAGTCGTCGACGTACACGAGGATGAAGAACGGCGGCAGGGAAGTGTCGGTGCGAAGAAACAGCGACGGGTCAGCAGTAGAAGGAGCAAACCCAAGAGCCGCAAGCGTAGTCCTCAGTGTGTCGTGCCACTCACGCGGTGCCTGGCGGAGACCGTAGACTGGCCGTCGGAGGCTCCACTGGGTGCCAGGAGGGAAAGTCCCAGTGAAGCCAGGTGGACGGCGAAGCCAGATCTCCTCGTGCAGGCTACCCTGCAAGAACGCAGTGCTGAAGTCGAGAGAGTGAAGCTCGTAGTCGCGCTGAGCGGCTATGTGCAGCAGCACCCGAAGAGTAGTCATCTTCGGGGTGGGAGAGAAGGTCTGAAAGTAGTCAACTCCCTGCCGCTGACTGAAGCCACGAGCAACGTACCGTGCCTTGAAGACAGGTGGAGAGCCCGGCGGCCGCTTCACCCTGAAGATCCACATGCCACTGACGATGTTCGCCCCAGGAGGGGGAACCGCGTCAACGTAGGTGCCTTTGGACTTCCAGGAAGCCATCTCTGCATCCATAGCTGCCTGCCACTGAGAGGAGTAGGGACCCTCTACGGCCTCCGCGTAAGAACGCGGAGTCGGGATGTCTAGTGCATCCGGGTCTCCCTCAGGGGCAAGCAGTACAGACGCGAGATGAGGTGAAGCAGCCGCTAGACACTGTAACTCCTCCTGCCTGTCCTCTAGGACGTCCGTGCCAAGAGCAGACTCACCCCCGACGGACGGAGGACAGACAGACGCAGACTCAGCAACAAGACTAGCAGCGTAGTCGAGACGACAGCGAGCAGCAAAGTCGACGAGCTCAGCGACTAGAGCAGACGCAGCAGTGGACTCAAAAGAGGGGTCAGTGACGACAGTAGCAAGCAGACGCGTGACAGTAGGACTGGCAGCACGAAGAGAGTCCGACTCAGGGTCGGCAAGCGCAGGAAGAGAGGACTCAGGAGGAGAAGGCAAAGGGGCACGCAGAGGAGCAGTGGACGGACGCAAAGACATCCGGTGCGTGCCAGGGACAGGAGGAGGACGCTGACGCAAACTGCGACCACTAGCGCGAGCAGTGCGAACAGGCGACGCGGGACGAGACGCAGGCTCACGACGCTCAGCAAGACCTCCAGTAGGACCAGTGTAAGGAGAGGGAGCAGGCAGTGGAGAGGAAGGCTCCAGCAGGGACTGCGACTGGACAGGCGGTGGACCCTCTACTGGAGGAGAAAGACCAAGAACCTGCTGCAGGAGTGGAACGAAGTACGGCCGAGGCCGCGCGGCAGCTCCAGACGCAGCAGGGACAGCACCAGCACCCTCAGAGACAGCACCAGCGCCACCCACACCTCCAGCGGCAGGACCAACAGCAGTAGGCTCAGCACCAGCGCCCGCAGCAGCTCCAGCTCCAGGAGGACCCGCAGGTCCAGCAGCTCCGGGACCGGCAGCACCCGCACCCTCGACGGTCGAAGAAGCTCCAGCTCCAGCTCCAGCAGCACCTCCAGACTCAGCAGCACGCCTCCAGCGGCGAGCGAAACACTCGCGCAGCTCCTGTGGAGAGAGGGGCTCCCGGCGAGACGCAGCAGCAGGAGAAACCCCAGGCTCAGCAGCTCCAGACGCAGCACCCCCAGGCTCAGCAGCTCCCGACCCAGCACCCCCAGACCCAGCACCTCCAGGCACAGCACCCCCCGGCTCAGCACCCCCAGGCTCCGCACCCTCCGCAGTAGCACCCTCAGGCCCAGCACCCCCAGCAGTAGCACCCGCACGCTCAGCACCCCCGCGCACAGCACCCCCAGAGTCAGCACCCCCAGGCTTAGCACCCGCAGCAGCACCAGAGTCACCAGTAACCTCGACCGGGTCAACGGCGTCTACCTGGGACACACCTGAGGGGGCAGGAACCTGAGGGGGGAGGGGGTCTACCGGGGGGGGAACCGGCACAAGGAAGTCCGGGGGAGGGGGGAGGGAAGGAGTGCGGTAGGGGAAGAGACGGTAGAAGGGGACTGACTCGTCGAACGTGACGTCCTGGGAGGACAGAACACGACGAGAGGAGGGGTGGTAAAACTGCCACCCTGGGGCGTCAGTGGGGAAGCCAAGGAAGACACAGGGAGCAGCACGAGGGGACAGCTTGTCCGCAGACAAGTCGCGGACAAACGCCCGAGATCCCCAGACACGGAACACAGACGCATCGCCAACCTTCCCCGTCCACAGCAAGGCTGGGGACATCGCAGGCCGAGAGACCCGGGGGTGAAGGTTGAGCTGATGCGCCGCGTACCTCACCGCAAACGGCCACAGAAAATGGGGGGCAGCCGCATGCATCATGGACGTACGAGCGACATCCATGACCATACCAATGCGGCGCTCAGCAATCCCATTTTGCTGTGGTGAGTCCGGAAGCGTGAAGGTCTGGCGGATCCCCCGTGCACGACAGTAGTCCCGCAGAAGGCGAGAAGAGAACTCTCCGCCTCTGTCAGAGTGCAGACGCAGAACAGGAAAGTCCGAGCCGAAGCTCTTCCTGAGCTGGAGACGAGCCTCGCGGATCCAGTCGATCAGCACCTCAGTGACCGCACCCTTGCTGCGCAAGGGGAGGACTGTGGTGTAACGCGAGTAGTCGTCAACCACCAACAGGAAGTAGCACTCGTAACCCTGCCCACGGACGGGGGCTGGGCCCCACACATCCATGTGAAGCGTCTGCAGGGGAGCCTCTGTCGGGGGGAAGTGGGAGGAGTGAGGAGTAGCCCGGAGGCGACCCTCGACACAGGGGACACAGGAAGGTCCTGGCCCGGAGGGGAGAGGAGGGAGAGACTGGGGAAGACCAGAGACAAGGACACGGGAAGCCATGCTCCGAAGACGGGGCAAGGAGGGGTGGCCAAGACGGTGGTGCCACAGGAGAGTCTCGTGAGACAGGAGGCGACAAGAACAGGGGGCAGACTCAGGACCTGACCGGGACACAGCAGCAAGCACCTGACCCGACGCAGCCACCTGACCAGACGCAGGGACAGGAGGAGACTCAACGGTCAGGGTGTAGAGACTCGACCCCGGTCGACGCGAGAACGTGGCCAGGTGTCGGCCTGTGCGTGCCTCCGTGCAGTGGGTCACCCGCTGACTCGCAGGAGTGAACTAGTGAACCCCCACATCCTGCAGGTCCGCTCCACTCACCAAGTTCGTAGAGAACGAGGGAAGGTACAGACCCGACAGGGTGCCCGAAGGGGCAGCCGGACACGGGAGGACAGTGGAGAAGTGAGACAGGACAGGACCCCCAGAGGGGTCAGCAAGGGAGACCGCAACCGGCCGGTCGAGCGGCGTAAGGGTAGTGCGGTCTCGAAAGAAGGAGCGAGAAGCTCCGGAGTCAAGTGTGAAAGTGAGGGAGGACGAGGACGACGCAGTACCTGAGAGCGCAGTCTCACTAGTACCTGAGAGCACAGACGCACTAGCACCTAGAGCAGCAGCCTCACAAGCACCTAGCGCAGCAGTACCAATGCCCGGGTCGGGCTGGAAACAACAGTAACCCTCATTCTCCTCACTATAATCCACAACATACATAGCAGCAAGGATAGCATCAAAATCAAGATCAAAGATCGCTACACCAGCCCTGAGAAGCTCATCCCAGCGAGGGATCTCACTAGCCCCAGGGAACTGCTGACGCCAAGCGTCCGTCAGGCGGCCAAAGCACCGCTGGGTGGCGTGGGCACCCCCACACTGCTCACCCGCGCGGTCGCCGGAACGAAGAACGTAGGTGCAGGGACCAGTACCCCCACCCCTCTGACGCCCAGCGTACCACTCACGAAGCTGCTGAGGCGGAGGGATGTCCCGCGAGCGCTGCTGCTGCTGCCGCTGCGAGCGCTGGCCACCACCACCGCCGCTACGCTGCTGGGTACCACCTCGACCAGCTCCACCTCCTCCACCACCACCGCCTCCTCCGCTGCCGCCTCCACCGCCTCCACCTCCGCCGCCTCCACCACCGCCGCTGCCTCCACCACCACCGCTGGCACCACCACCACCGTCTCCGCCACTGCTGCCACCACCGCCACCACCTCCACCACTAGTCGCGCCGCCACCCCCACTCCCTCCGCCGCCACCGCCGCCACCACCACCGCCCCCTCCAGCTCCACCCGCGCCCTTGCCCCCCTTGCCCTTGCTGGAGCGACGTCTCCCACTAGGGGCAGACGCCGCGCCGACCGACTCAAGACCAAGCAGGTCGGCAGCAGCAGCAGAGGCAACAGAGGGCAGCAAGGGGGAAGGAGAGCACCCCTCAAAGATGGGGGTGCGAGGGTCACCACGAGAAGCACCTACAGCGACTATGCTCTTCTCCGCTGCGAGGAGGGCCTTCTCGAGGAGGTCGACGGTGAGGGTGGTGGGACAGACTGCGAGAAAGTGGTCCCTGACGACGCGAAGGGAGTCAGGGAGGCGCGCGACTACGTAGTAGAGAGCGATGTACATGGGGGGGGGGTTCTTAGCGCAGAACTCAGCAGGAAGGGCGGCGCGGTAGCGAGTGTCACTAGTGCGGAGGTGCGTAATGAGGTCAGCGACAGTGGGAAAGGCAGAGAGGTCAGGAAAGAGGTAGGGAAGCATGAGACGGCTTAGTGCAGCAGTGGCAGGGGAGGAGTAGCGCGCAACTACAGCGTCGTACAAGGTCTGAGCACTCTTGTACTGACTAAAGTGTGCACGCTCAGAGGTAGGGAGGTGGCGACGCACAGCAAGACGTGCAGCAGCATCGCGGGTGGCCCACTTAGAGCGGACAGCGGGATCAGCATCAGCAGCAGGAGCAGGAGAGGCGCCAGAGGTGAGGTCAAAGAGAGAAAGGTCGTCAGCCCTGTCGCACTGTAAGAACAGCTGCAGGTCGTCTAACCAGACCTCAAAATCAATGGCGCGACCCTCAGCGTCAAAAGCTAGGACACTAGGGGTAGCCATGGCGACGACAGCGACGCAGTGCAAGCAGTAGGGAAAGAGCTCGCAGTGTCAGTGGGACTGTGCTCACCAGGCAGGGCAGGTCGTGCAGCTATGCAGAAAGGCGGCTCAGCGACCGGGCGGCTCGGGTGCACAGCGGCTCAGCTCCCGGGCGGCTCGGCGGCTGGGCGGCTCGGGCGCAGGGCGGCTCGGCTCCCGGGCGGCTCGGCGGCTGGGCGGCTCGGGTGCAGGGCGGCTCGGCTCCCGGGCGGCTCGGCGGCAGGGCGGCTCGGGTCCCGGGCGGCTCGGCTCCCGGGCGGTTCGGCCGCTGGGGCGGCTCGGCCGGGAGATGCAGGGGCGGGGCCGTCAGTTGCAGCGGCGGGTCGACCGGTGCAGTGGCGGGCCGGCAGGTGCAGCGGCGGGCCGGCAGGTGCAGCGGCGGGCCGGCAGGTGCAGGCGGCCCGCCGTAGGGTGCAGTGGCGGGCCGTAGGGTGCAGCGGCGGGCCGGCAGGTGCAGCGGCGGGGCCGTCAGGTGAAGCGGCGGGCCGCTGGGTGCAGCGGCGGGCCGGCAGGTGCAGCGGCGGGCCGGCAGGAGCAGCGGCGGGCCGGCAGGAGCAGCGGCGGGGCCGTCAGGTGAGGCGGCGGGCCGGCAGGAGCAGCGGCGGGCCGTAGGGTGCAGCGGCGGGGCCGTCAGAGGCGGCGGGCCGCTGGGTGCAGCGGCGGGCCGGCAGGTGCAGCGGCGGGCCGGCAGGAGCAGCGGCGGGGCCGTCAGAGGCGGCGGCGGGGCCGCGGCAGTAGAGGCGGGGCCGCGTCAGGGGAGGCGGCGGGGCCGCGTCAGGGGAGGCGGCGGGGCCGCGTCAGGGGAGGCGGCGGGGCCGCGTCAAGCAGGCGGCGGGGCCGCGATCAGGAGAGGTGGCGGGGCCGCGTCTGAGGGACAGCGGGGCCGCGAGGGAAAAGGCGACCCGAGGGGTCGCTAAAAAAAGGCGCGCCTCGGGGCGCGCTTCGGTGGGCCCTAAAAAAAACGGTCCTAAGGCAGGACCCGCTCTATACCATGTGAAGCAAGGAAAACAGGAATGAAATGACTAAGATTGGGTACAAATACAACCCTAGAAACCCTGTACCCCATATGTGCTACCCCACTATAGCCTACAGAAACTATGTCATATAAATCTGACATCAAGCATTTACATTCACCCTGCTATTGAGGTCAAGGGCCCACCATTAAATCAGTAGTGTGCGAACCTTCGTGAGGTTATCCTGAGTTCGATCATACTTCTTTGATTGCAACACAATCTAACCCCGTTGTCCAAATGGCACCAGATTTGAGAAGCATGCTAGCAAGATAGTAAAATATTTTGGATGAGCAAAAGAAACCAAGCAAAAACAAAAAGAACCGGACGTCGAAACGACACCATGTGTCGTGACGCTTGTTTGCGCGTTCGATGGCCTGAAACTGTGCAATGATAGCTCTGTCACCGTTTCAACGTTTAGATGTTTTTTTTAGCACTTTTGTTTTTTCATATTTTCAGGTAGTATATCCTATTCCCTTTCCATAGAAACTGGTTTGAGCTCGTTCGCACAATTACGCAGCATGTGACGCTTGTTTGTGTCAAAACAGCTAGTTAATCTTAGGAACCATGGCAAGGGTTTATGGTACAAGCATGAGTATCGAGAGAGTTTAGCAAAGGAGAGTTCACTAATGAGCAAAGAGACAAGATATAGTGCAAGGGACAAGGGAATGAGGTGCAGCAACAATGTAACACTACACCAACTACTCCTACAAGCAGCTTATATAAGAAATATATTTCAACACACCCCCTAAACTGCTTGCAGCAGGAAGCTAATGCAGAGATACCCCCTGAAGGGGTACACCAAGCGCAGCAGAAGGAGAGGGCAAGAGAGGAGGGACTATGAGAGAAGAGGGGGTAGGAGGCGGCAGCTGAAGCTGCTGGCACACGGGCGACTGGAGCAACTGGCACACAGGCTACTGGAGCAACGGCATCTGGACAACTGGAATAACTGGCTCTGCGGCAAGATGAGCGGCTGGAGCAACTGACCCACGGGCGACTGGAGCAACGGGCTCACGGGCTACCGGAGCAACGGCATCTGGACTACTGGAGCTGCTGGCTTCATGGCGGCTACCTCCTTTCAACCTCCCCACAGTGTCCCACACCCCCTTTCCACACCCCCTTCTGCATCCCTAGCGCCACTCCCTCGGTTCCCCCACACCCTCCCCCCCTCAGCGGCACTCGCCACCCCCATACCCTCCCCCCCACGGCTGCACGCGTAGCAGGGAAAGGAAGGAGAAGGGGGGGCGGGGGGGAAGGGAGGTGAGGGGGGTGGGGAAGTAGGTGCCCCGCGGCTACAGAGGGGCGGGGCGCGGGTGCACGGGGCGGCGAGTAGGTGCACGGGGCGGCGCGCGGGTGCAACGGGGCGGCGCACGGGTGCAGCGGGGCGGCGCGCGGGTGAACGGGGTGGCGCACGGGTGCCACGGGGCGGCGCACGGGTGCAAGCAAACCGTCGCGCACCCGGGGTGCGCGACAGGCAGAAAACCGCCGCGCGCCCGGGGCGTGTGGCGAGCAGAAAACGTCGCGCGCCCGGGGCTCGCGACAGGCAGGAAAATATTCACGCGCCCGGGGTGCGCAACTGAAAGAACAGCAGCGGAAGCGAACGGTGGGCCCATTGAGGAAGGCTCAAGGAAAGAGCCTGCTCTGAATACCATGTCAAAAGAGCTAGTTAATCTTAGGAATCATGGCAAGGATTTAGGGTACAAGCATGCGTATCGAGAGAGTTTAGCAAAGGAGAAAGGTGGTTCACTAATGAGCAAAGATACAAGATATAGTGCAAGGGACAAGGGAATGAGGTGCACCACCAATGTAACACTACAGTAACCACTGCTACAAGCAGTTTATATAAGAAAAAATTTGAACAGTTTGTGCGTTCGTTGGCCCGAATCTGTGCAAGGATAGGCCTGTGCGCAACAGATCACTGTTTCAGTGTTTGGATGTTGTTATAAGCAATATTTCTTCATAAGTTCAACTATTATATCCTATCCTATTCCCTTGCCATAGGAACTGGTTTGAGCTCGTTCGCACAACTAAGCAGCACGTGCCGCTTGTTTGTACATTTACTCGCCTGAATCTGTGCAAGGATAGGCCTCTGCGCAACATGTCACCGTTTCAACATTTGAATGTTGTTTTAGCACTATTTCTTCACATATTCATGTATTAAATCCTATTCCCTTCCCATAGGAACTGGTTCAGCACGTGATGCTTGTTTGTGCGTTTGCTGGCCTGAAAATGTGCAATGATAGGCATGCCCGCAACATATCACTGTTTTGACGTTTGGATGTTGTTTTTAGCACTATTTCTTCACCCATTCAGGTAGTACATATTCCCTTGCCATATGAACTGGTTTGAACCCGTTCGCCCAACTACGCAGTACGTGACGCTTGTTTGTGCGTTTTCTGGCCTGAATCTAACAATGATAGGCCTGTGTGTAACATGTCACTCTATATGCCAGCTCGTAGCAAGGGCGACACAACAGCATGAATTTCCGAGTCACGTGCACGAGGGAAGCAAAAGAGGGTTTCATGCATTTTGCTACTGACATGACTACACTTAGAATGACAAAGCAATTGAATACATACACCTTTCAAAAGGAATCCAGAGAGGTGAACTTGTGTTAAGAGTACGATTGAGCGAGCGCCCAAAGATTGCACTATTGAAGCTGTTGTGTTGCGATATTGACCGTATGAGACTACATTTGTGGATGCAACAGGAGCTAACACCACCGAGTACAATGGCGAGGATGTGAAGAATGAGGAATGAATGAACTAGCAAGCAGGTGGGTATAAGTAGGAAAACCTAGAAGTGTTGTACCCCATATAGTCTACCCCACTACAGCCTACACAAACTATAGTATAAGAGTTTTTCACACCCCCATAGGCAAAGTGGGGGAGAACAAGGGGTCACAAGACCAGTCAAGCAAAGCAAAGCAAGCTCAGGGTGGATCACAACGTCACCACACAGTCCGAGCAAAAGAGCAAGGCCATAGGGCCAGTTCACATGCAAGATCAGATATATATAGGTAAACAAGCAAGTGCAGGTATAAAAAGATCACAGTACAAGCAAGGTCAAGAAGTGAGCAAGTGAGGCCAAGTAGGCACAAGACCTAGTAACGTACAAAAGCGCTGATGATCACAAGGCGGAAGTGCCTTGGTAAATATATCAGAGGCCACGTAAGCAAGGCGCAGCTGACCACGCTGCTGCAGCTCACGAGCAAGGAAGTAGCGAAGAGCAATGTGCTTCGTTCTGTGCTCCAGTCTGTGCTCCCGACACAAGGCCAGCATGGCCTTGTTGTCTAAGTACAGAACTAGAGGAGAACGAGGCGCCTCTCCTAGGTCAGTCAGCAGGTAGGTGAGCCAGCGTAGCTCCTGTGCAGCCATGGCACCCTCGTAGATCTCAGCCTCACAGCTGGAGGTGAGAACAGAAGACGAGCGGGTAGACCGCCACGAAACAGAGCCGGAGCCAAGGCTGAAGGTGTAACTCTGTGACGACCGCTGCGTAGCCTGGTCGTCAGCCCAAGAACCGTCTGCGTGACCTGTGAGGACCACTCGACGTTGCCCTCCAAGCACTAGCCCCATGCCCGACGTACTGCACAAGTAGCGCAACACCCTCTTCGTTGCAGCCATGTGCTCTGGTCGGTGTCTCCCAGGAGCAACATAGCGTGCCAAGATGCTAAGAGGGTATGCAAGGTCAGGTCGAGTGCAGGTTATTAGGTACATGAGGCAGCCAACAAGCTCTGGGTACGGGCCACTCGGCTCTACGGACTCATCCGAAGGCAGAGCTGAGAGCGAGTGGCGAGTAGACAGAGGAGTGGCCTGAGGCGAGGAGTACGTGAAGTCGAAGCGCTGAAGGACCTACTTCACCATGTGTGACTGAGTCAGGGTAATGGTGCGCTGTGCTCTGTCCCGGGTGATCTGCAAGCCAAGGTAGCTGCGCAGTTCACCCAGGTCTGTGCACGTGTGTCTCTTCTGCAGCTCGGACTTCACGTGGGCGAGTCCAGCAGTGTCAGCAGTGGCAAAGACCAAGTCGTCGACGTACACGAGGATGTAGAACGGCGGCAAAGAGGTGTCGGTGCGTAGAAACAGCGACGGGTTGGCAGTAGAAGGAGCAAACCCAAGAGCCGCAAGTGTAGTCCTCAGTGTGTCGTGCCACTCACGGGGCGCCTGGCGGAGACCGTAGACTGGCCGCCGGAGGCTCCACTGGGTACCAGGAGGAAACGACCCAGTGAAGCCAGGTGGGCGGCGCAGCCAGATCTCCTCGTGCAGGCTGCCCTGCAGGAAAGCTGTGCTGAAGTCAAGAGAGTGAAGCTCGTAGTCACGCTGAGCGGCTATGTGCAGCAGCACCCGAAGAGTGGTCATCTTCAGGGTGGGAGAGAAGGTCTGAAAGTAGTCAGCTCCCTACCCCTGACTGAAGCCTTGAGCCACGTAACGCGCCTTGAAGACAGGCGGAGAACCCGGCGGCCGCTTCACCCTGAGAATCCACATGCCACTGACGATGTTCGCCCCAGGTGGGGGAACCTCGTCGACGTAGGTGCCTGTGGACTTCCAGGAATCCATCTCTACGTCCATGGCTGACTGCCACTGAGAGGAGTAGGGACCCTCGATCGCCTCAGCGTACGATCGAGGAGTCGGGATGTCTGGTGCATCCGGGTCTCCCTCAGGGGCAATCAGCGTGGATACGAGATGAGGCAAAGCAGCAGCAAAACACTGGAACTCCTCCTGCCTGTCCTCAAGGACGTCCGTGCTAAGAGCACACTCACCCCTGACGGACGGAGGTCAGAGAGACTCAGACTAAGAAACAAGACTAGCAGCGTAGTCTAGACGACAGCGAGCAGCAAAGTCGACAAGCTCAGCAACTAAGGCAGACGCAGCAGTGGACTCAAAGGAAGGGTCAGTGACAACAGTAGCCAGGAGATGCGTGACAGTAGGACTGGCAGCACGAAGAGAGTCAGACTCTGGGTCAGCAAGAGTAGGAAGAGAGGACTCTGGAGGAGACGGCAACGCGACACGCAGAGGAGCAGTGGAAGGACGCAGTGCCATCTGGTGTGTGCCCGGGACTGCAGGAGGACGCGGACGAGAAGCACGACCACTAGTGCGAGCAGCACGAACAGGCGACGCAGCACGAGACGCAGACTCACGACGCTCAGCAAGACCTCCAGTAGGACCAGTGTAGGGAGAAGGAGCACGAAGATGGGAGGCGGGCTGTAACTGTGACCGCGACTGGACAGGCTGTGGACACTCTAAGGGAGGAGCAGGACCAGTAGAGGGCGGGAGACCAAGAACCTGCTCAAGGAGCGGAACGAAGTACGGCCGTGGCCGCGCAGCGCCTCCAGAACCAGTAGGGACAGCACCAGAACCCCCAGCGGCAGCACGAGCGCCAGCAGCACCTCCAGCTCCAACAACGCCAACTCCAGCACCCTCAGACGCACCAGCGCCAGTAGAACCAACAGCGCCAACACCCCCAGCAGCTCCAGCTCCAGCAGCACCAACTCCAGCAGGACCGGCAGCTCCAGTACCGCCAGCAGCTCCAGCAGTACCTCCACCAGGACCAACTCCAGCAGCCCCAGCAGCACCCCCAGTCCCAGCAGCTCCAGTACCGCCAGTACGAGCACCTCCGGGACCAAGCTCAGCAACCAAGGCAGACGCAGCAATGGACTTAAAGGAAGGGTCAGTGACAACAGTGGCCAGGAGACGCGTGACAGTAGGACTGGCAGCACGAAGAGAGTCAGACTCAGGGTCAGCAAGAACAGGCAGAGAGGACTCTGGAGGAGACGACAGCACGACACGCAGAGGAGCGGTGGAAGGACGCAGTGCCATCTAGTGTGTGCTTGGGACTGCAGGAGGACGCGGACGCAAAACACGACAACTAGTGCGAGCAGCACGAACATGTGACGCAGGACGAGACGCAGGCTCACGACGCTCAGCAAGACCTCCAGTGGGACCACTGTAGGGAGAAGGAGCAGGAAGAGGGGAGGCGGGCTGTAACTGTGACTGCGACTAGACAGGCTGCGGACACTCTAAGGGAGGAGCAGGACCAGTGGAGGGCGGGAGACCAAGAACCTGCTCGAGGAGCGGAACAAAGTACGGCCGCGGCCGCGCAGCGTCTCTAGAACCAGCAGGGACAGCGCCAGTACCCTCAGCGGCAACACCAGCGCCAGCTGTACCTCCAGCTCCAACAGTGCCAACTCCAGCACCCTCAGAAGCACCAGCGCCAGCAGCACCACCAGCGCCAACATCCTCAGCAGCTCCAGCTCCAGCAGGACCGGCAGCTACAGTACCGCCAGCAGCTCCAGCAATACCTCCAGCAGAACCAACTCCAGCAGCCCCAGCAGCACCTCCAGTCCCAGCAGCTCCAGCACCGCCAGTACGAGTACCTCTGGGACCAGCAGCAACAGAAGTACCTCCAGCTCCAGCAGCACGGCTCCAGTGCCGGGCAAACCACTCGCGCAGCTCTTGTGGAGAGAGTGGCTCCCGCCTCGACGAAGCACCACCGGCGGCCACACGAGCTGACCGAGCACCCCCAGGCTCCGCACCCCCAGGCTCCGCACCCCAAGACTCAGCACCCCCAGGCTCAGCACCCCCTGACTCAGCACCTCCAAACCCGGCACCCCCAGGCTCAGCAGCTCTAACAGCACCAGAGTAAACAGCTACCTCGACAGGCTCGACTGCGTCTACCTGGGACACTCCTGACAGGGCAAGACCCTGAGGGGGGAGGGGGTCTACTGGGGGAGGACCTGGCGCAAGGAAGAGCGGCGGCGGGGGAAGGGGCGCAGTGCGGTAGGGGAAGAGACGGTAGTAAGGTACCGACTCGTCAAAGGTAACGTCCTGGGAGGACAGAACACGGCACGAGGTGGGGTGGTAAAATTGCCAACCAGGCGCGTCAGGGGGGAAGCCAAGGAAGACGCAGGGAACAGCACGGGGGGACAGCTTGTCCGCAGACAAGTCGCGGACAAACGCCCGAGATCCCCAGACCCAAAATGCAGACGCATCGCCAACCTTCCCCGTCCACCGCAAGGTGGGGGAGGTCTCTGGCAAGGAGACTCGGGGCTGAAGGTTGAGCTGATGCGCTGCGTACTGAACCGCAAACGACCACAGAAAATGGTGGTCAGCCGCATGGATCATGGACGTACGAGCGACGTCCATGACCATGCCAATGCGGCGCTCAGCAATCCCATTTTGCTGTGGAGAGGCCGGAAGCGTGAAGGTCTGGCGAATGCCCTGTGCACGACAGAAGGCTCCCAGACGGGCAGAGGAAAACTCCCCGCCTCTGTCAGAGTGCAGACGCAGAACAGGAAAGTCCGAGCTGAAACTCTCTCTGAGCTGGACACGAGCTGCGCGGATCCAGTCAATCAACACCTAAGTGACGTCACCCTTGCTGCGCAAGGGGAAGACTGTGGTGTAACGCGAGTAGTCGTCAACCACCAACAGGAAGTAACGCTCGTGCCCCTGTCCACGGACGCGGGCGGGGCCCCACAGGTCCATGTGGAGAGTCTGCAGCGGAGCCTCTGTCGGAGGAAACTCGGAGGAGTGAGGGGCGGCGCGCTATTGCCCCTCGACGCAGGGGACGCAGGTAGGGGCAGGCCCCGGAGGTAGGGGAGGGAGAGACTGGGGGAGACCAGAGACAAGGACACGGGAGGCCATGCCTCGGAGACGAGGCAGGGAGGGGTGACCAAGACGGTGGTGCCAAAGGAGAGTCTGGTGGGACAGGAGACGACACGAGTAGGGAGCAAACTCAGGACCACACCTGGACGCTGCAGCAAACACCTGACTCGACGCAGTTACCTGGCCAGAATCAGCAGCCGGAGGAGACTCAGTAGTAAGGGTGTACAGGCTCGACCCTGGCTGACGGGTGAACGTGGCCAAGTGTCGGCCTGTCTGAGCACACGTGCAGTGGGTCACCCGCTGACTCGCAGGAGTGAACTGGACAACCCCCCTATCCTGTAGGTCCGCTCCACTCACCAAGTTTGTAGAGAACGAGGGGAGGTAGAGACCTGACAGGGTGCCAAAGGGGGCTGCTGGGCACGGTAAGACAGTGGAGAAGCTAGCAAGGACAGGACCCCCAGAGGGGTCCGCCAGGGAGACTGCAACTGGCCGACTAAGCGGCTTAAGCGTGGTGCGGTCTCGAAAGAAGGAGCGGGAAGCACCCGAGTCAAGGGTGAAGGTGCGTAAGGCCTGAGCCAACGTAGTACCTGAGAGAGCAGACTCACCAGCGCCTGGGGCAGCAGACTCACTAGCACCTAGAGCAGCAGCCTCACTAGCACCTAGGGTAGTAGCCTCAATGCCCGGGTCAGGCGGTACACACAGGTAACAGTCACCCTCAACACTAGCAGACACAGCATACATGGCAGCAAGGATAGCATCATAGTCAAGATCAAAGATGGTCACCCTCGCCCTAGACAGATCTCCCCAGCGAGGGATCTCTGACGCCTCAGGGAACTGGTGATGCCATGCGTCCGTCAGGCGGCCGAAGCAGCGCTGGGTGGAGTGCGGGCCCCCGCACTGCTCACCAGCGCGGTCGCCGGTACGGAGGACGTAAGTGCAGGGACCAGTACCCCCACCACGCTGACGCGCAGGGTACCACTCACGAAGCTGCTGAGTGGCCAGGGTCTCACGACTGCGCTGCTGCTGCTGGCGCGGACCACCACCGGACCCACTCCTCTGCGCAGAGTCGCGACCAGCTCCACCGCCGCCGCTGCCGCCGCCTCCGCCGCCTCCGCCACCCCCGCCGCCTGCGCTCCCTCCGCCACCGCCACTGCCTCCTCCGCCGCCGCTGCTGCCACCGCCGCCGCCACCCCCGCCACCACTCCCACCACCACCCCCACCCCCTCCAGTGCCTCCACCACCACCTTCACCGCCCCCGCCAGCCCCTCCCGCTCCCTTTCCCCCCTTGCCCTTGCCGGTGCGGCGTCTCCCGCTAGGGGCAGACGCAGCGCCGACCCCGTAGAAACCAATGAGGTCGGCAGCAGCAGCAGAAGCAACAGAGGGCAAGAGGGGGGATGGGGAACACCCCTCAAAGACGGGGGTGCGAGGGTCACCACGACAGGCTCCTACAGCGACTATGCTCTTCTCTGCTGCTAGGAGGCGCTCCTCGAGGAGGTCAACGGTGATTGTGGTGGGGCAAACTGAGAGGAAGTGGTCCCTGACTAAGCGAAGAGAGTCAGGGAGCTGGGTGACTATGTAGTAGAGGGTGATGTACATGGGGGGGGGGTTCTTGGTGCAGAAATCAGTAGGAAGCGCAGCGCGGTAGCGAGTGTCACTAGTGCGGAGGTGCGTAATGAGGTCAGCGACTGTGGGAAAGGCAGCAAGGTCAGGGAAGAGGTACGGTAGCATGAGGCGCCTCAGTGCAGCAGTGGCAGGGGAAGAGTAGCGTGCAACTACAGCGTTGTACAAGGTCTGAGCACTCTTGTACTGGCTAAAGTGCGCACGCTCAGTGGTCGGTAAGTGGCGACGCACAGCAAGACGGGCAGCAGCATCGCGTGTCGCCCACTGTGAGCGAACAGTGCTGTCAGCAGTAGCAGGCGGGGCAGGGGAGGCACCAGAGGTGAGGTTGAACAGGGAGAGGCCGTTTGCCCTATCGCACTAGAGAAACAGCTGGAGGTCATCTACCCAGACCTCAAAGTGAACAGCATGACCCTCAATATCAAAGGTAGCCATGACTGCAGTGGCCTAGTAAGGAGTGAGCTCACCAGTCTGAGTAAGTAGGGCCGGGGCGCGCCGTAGGACTAGTAGCGGCTCGACGGCAGGGCGGCTCGGCGGCTCGGCGGCTCGGCTTCTGGGCGGCTCGGCTGTCGAGCGGCTCGGCGGTTCGGCTGCTGGGCTGCTCGGCGGCTTGGCTGCTGGGCGGCTCGGCTGTCGGGCGGCTCGGCGGCTCGGCTGCTGGGCGGCTCGGCTATCGGGCGGCTCGGCGGCTCGGTTGCTGGGCGGCTCGTCTGCTCGGCGGATCGGCTGCTGGGCGGCTCTGTAGAGGCGCCGTTGGGGCCGCTAGGGGCGGCGACGGGGCCGCGTAGGGAGGGGAGCGTTGACTCGGCCGCGTTGGAAGGGGGGGCGGCGACGGGGCCGCTAGGGGCGGCGACAGGGACGCGTAGAGGCGGCGATAGGGCCGCGTAGGGGCGGCAACGGGGCCGCGTAGGGGCGGCGACGGGGCCGCTTAGGGGCGGCAGCGGGGCCGCTTAGGGGCGGCAGCGGGGCCGCTTAGGGGCGGCGACGGGGCCGCGTAGGGTAAGAGGCGGCAACGGGGCCGCTAGGAGCCGCGACGGGGCCGCTAGGGGCGGCGACGGGGCCGCGTAGGGGCGGCGACGAGGCCGATAGGGGCGGCGACGGGGCCGCTAGCGGCGGCGACGGGGCCGCGTAGGGGCCGCGTTGGGTGAGAGGCGGCGACGGGGCCGCTAGGGGCGGCGACGGGGCCGCATGGGGGCGGCGATGGGGCCGCGTAGTGTGAGAGGCGGCGACAGGGCTGCTAGGGGCGGCAACGGGGCCGCGTAGGGGCGGCGACGAGGCCGCTAGGGGCGGCAACGGGGCCGCGTGAAGGGTGGCGACGAGGCCGCTAGGGGCCACTAGGGGCCTGGAAAGGGCGGAGAAAAAGGCGCGCCTCGGGCAGGGGCGACTGGCGCTCCGGTCAGAAAGGAAAATTTCAGTGGTGGGCCCAAGGAAGCGTTCCCACTAGGGAACCTGCTCTATACCATGTGAAGAATGAGGAATAAATGAACTAGCAAGCAGGTGGGTACAAGTAGGAAAACCTAGAAGTGTTGTACCCCATATAGTCTACCCCACTACAACCTACACAGACTATAGTATAAGAGTTTGACAGAGGAGTCAGTCGAGCCGAAGTGACAGAAATAGTTGTCAGGCAAGAACCGATGGAGGCATAGACATTTGAACTGAATGTGGCGGGAACAGGTTCAAAGTGGGTTCCCGCGCCGCATGGATAGACTTCACTGTAATAAGGGAATGTAATAGTCAGACCCTCTGATTGGTTTGGGCCACGCTGATCGATCAGTGTCGGTACAAAAAAAAAAAAAAAAAGTTGATCATGGTTGTCACATAGAAAAAGAAGGCTCAAAAATCCTAGTCATTACATTAAAAAAAACTCTGATTAATGTGGATGTACTGTTCTTATTCTGAAAACATTGTTTCAGTAGCTGTAAGGAAGTTACGAGAGGAAAAAATAGGTTGAAAGGGAGTTGCGAGGGAAACCCGTGCCACACGCGAGAATAAACAGGGCTGTGGGGGAGGGGCGAGCGAAACATGTGAGTTGGGGGTGAAATAAGAAAAGGGGGGTTTGGTGGGAGGTGAGGGGGGGAGGGAAAGAGGCTAGAGAAACAACAGTGCCAAAGGGAGAGGTTCGAGAGGAACAAGTGGGCTGGGGCGAAAGTTACGGGTGAGTTGGCGGATGGGGGGAGGGAGGGGGGGGGGGGGAATGCCATTTCCCGTGATTAACTGTGACGGCGGAAAAAAATGGTGAAAATTTGGTCGAATTCCATGAATCTAGGCAATTTCGACAATAATGATATGATCGATGCAATGGGATTCAAATCAAGGGTACACGGCAAAATTTGACTGGAAATTCGGTGTTGGTACAACAAAACTACATGAAAAAACATAGCTGCCATAAGGAAAATATAATGAATCAGCCAAGGGGCCCAAAAATACTATAAAAATCAGCGTTCAAAGGGCAAAATAGGGTAAATTCCTAACTTCCGAGGGCCTGCTTGGAGTACATGGCTGGCTAGAACTTGTCGTATTCCTTTCTATTCACGAAGGCATCTTCTATAATAACTTAAGTCATTTACATTCGCTCTGATCTGAGGTCACTACTTACGTTGCAAAATTTCTGAGATCAACCCTGAGCCGATCCTTGATTAACACCCTAAATATTTGTCAAATGTTATATTTGCTACAGTTTGGTTAGGCTGTAGTGGGGTAGTTACTATGAGGTACAATACATTTAGGGTTTCCTACTTGTACCCAACCACTTCTCTTAGTGCAATCACTTCTCTCATTCTGACATGGTATTACGAGCCTAGGTTAGGAACCTAGGACCACTTACCTAAGGGCCCACCATTCCGCTAGAGGCACCCTCGTGCGCCCCCAAATGTATTAGCGCCCTCGTGCGCCTCTCTCCTAGTGCACCCTCGCGCGCCTCTTTCTCACGCTGCCCGTTTTGCAGCCCGCTAGCAGCCCGAGCCCGGCCCCACGTTCTTAGCGCGAGTAGGTTGCTAGCCGCCAGGGCGGGCCGATATTTTTTTTTCTCGCGCCACCAGCAGGCCGTCGCCCGTAGGCCCCGCTTGCCCCTAGGCCGACGCTCGACCCGCCGCTGCCCGCCCCCAGGTTGCTGCCCGTGCGCAGCGGCGATCGCGCGTCGGCTGCTGCAGCTCGCGCTTAGCCGCCGCACGAACGCAGCCGCGGCCCGCACACAGCCGCACCCTAGGCGCCGCCGCGCACCGTGCATAGGCCCGCTGTCGCGCCGCCCTACCTGCCCGAGTCGCGCCACCCCTACCGAGCCGCGCCGCGCCGCGCCGCCCTTACCGAGCCGCGCCGTCCTGCTCCTGTTCCTGCTGTTACAGCTGTTCTTACTGCTACAGCTGCTACTGCTACTGCTGCTACTGCTACTACTGCTACTGCTACTGCTGCTACTGCTACTGCTGCCACCATGGCCAGTCCTACCGTTCTCACTTTTGACGCTGAGGGCCGTCCCATTAAGTTTGACGTTTGACTCGATGACCTGCACCTGTTCCTCCAGATCACTGCCAAGGACGATGTTTCCCTATTTGATCACACGTCCGACGCTGCTCCCGCAGCTCCTGCTACTGCTGACAGCACTGCTCGGTTACAGTGGCAGACCTGTGACGCTCATGCTCGCCTAGCAGTTCGCAGCCACCTGCCGTTAGATGAGCGCGAGCACTTTGGCCAGCATAAGACCGCTAAGGAGCTGTACGATGCTGAAGTTGCACGCTACTCCTCCCCTGCTACTGCTGCGATAGGCCGTCTCTCATTGCCCTATCTCTTCCCCGATCTGTCTGCCTTTGCCACTGTAGCTGACCTCATCACGCACCTCCGCACTAGTGATCTTCGCTACTGTGCCGAGCTCCCCCCCGATTTCCTAGCCAAGAACCCTCCCCCGATGTACCTCACACTCTACCACCTAGTCACCCGCCTCCCTGATTCTCTTCGCACTGTCAGGGACCACTTTCTCGCCCTCTCCCCCACTGACCTCACAGTCGACCTGCTCGAGAAGGAACTCCTAGCAGCTGAGAAGAGCATTGTAGCTGTAGGTGCCTCTCGTGGCGACCCCCGCACTCCCTTCTTTGAGGGGTGCTCCCCCGCCCGCCTCCTCACCTCCATTACATTTGCTGCTGCTGTCGACTACCTCGGTGCTGAGGGGTTGGGGCTGCGTCTGCTCCTAGTGGGAGGCGCAAGGGCGGCAGGGGCAAGGGGGGCAGGGGTGGTGGAGGTGGCGGCGGGGGCGGCGGTGGTGGAGGGGGTGGAGGCGGCGGGGGTGGTGGTGGTGGTGGGAGTGGTGCTGGTGGTGGGGGGGTTAGTGGCGGAACCAAGGGTGGTGGCGAAGGCGGTGGCGGGGACGGTGGCGGGGGTGGCGGGGGTGGTGGTGGCAGTGGTGGCAGTGGTGGCAGCAGTGAAGCTGGTGGCGGGCGCGGTGGAGCGGTGCAGTGTGGGGGGATGGGCGGTGGCCAGAGGCAGCAGCAGCAGCGTCCCAGTGAGACCCCGTCGCCCCAGCAGCTCCGTGAGTGGTACTCTCAGCGTGGGGGGTCTGGGGGTGGAGGTACCTGCCCGGACTTCATCCGCACAGGTGACCGCACTGGCCAGACCTGTGGGAGGTTTCACATGGCGCAGCGCTACTTCTTTCGTCTTGACGATGCCTGGCGCGAGAAGTTTCCTGACGCCTCTGAGTTGCCCCGCTGGGCTGATCTGCTTAATAAGAACATTGATATCTTTGCTCTTGATTTTGATGCTATCCTTGGTGCTATGTATGCATTGACTATTAGTGTTGAGGGTGACTGTTACCTGCGTGTACCGCCCGACCCGGGTATTGGGACCAGTGAGGCTGCTGCTCTAGGTGCTAGTGCGTCTGCTGCCCTAGGTCCTGGTGAGGGTGCTGCTCTCGGTGCTAGTGATTCTGCTGCTCCAGGTGCTCGTGCGTCTGCGCCTGCTGGTACTGCGTCTACTCAGGCACTGCACACCTTCACACTGGACTCCTGTGCTTCCCGCTGTTTCTTTCGTGACCGCACTGTCCTTGAGAAGCTAGCTCGGCCTGTTGCTGTCTCCCTCGCTGACCCCTCTAGGGGCCCGGTCCTTGCGACCTCCTCCACTGTCCTCCCTTGTCCTGCGGTTCCGGCCGGCACCCTGTCGGGTCTTTACCTCCCCTCATTCTCTACAAACTTGGTTGCGGGCTCTGCTCTCTAGGATGGGGGTGTTCACCAATTCACCCCAGCCTATGAGCGTGTGACCCACTATACGTGTGCTCGGACGGGTCGCCACCTGGCTACCTTCACTTGGCAGCCGGGGTCGGACCTGTACACACTGACCACCGAGTCCTCTCATGTAGTTGTGTCTACGTCTGCGTCAGGTCAGCTGTCGGCCCCCTGCTCGTGTCGCACCCTGTCGCACCAGACCGTCCTCTGGCACCACCGCCTTGGTCACCCCTCAGTGCAGCGCCTTCATAGCATGCACTCCTGGTACCTTGTCTCTGGTCTTCCCAGGGTTCTCCCTCCCCTCCCACCCTCGCCTACTCCTCCTTGTCTTCCCTGTGTTGAGGGACGGCAGCGCGCCACTCCTCACTCCTCCTCGTTCCCTCCCACAGAGGCTCCCCTGCAGACTCTCCACCTAGAAGTGTGGGGCCCAGCCTGCGTCCGTGGACAGGGTCACCAGCGGTACTTCCTGCTGGTCGTCGACGACTACACGCGCTACACCACGGTATTCCCCTTGCGCACCAAGGGTGAGGTCCCTGATGTTTTGATACCTTGGATCCGCGCTGCTCGTCTCCAGCTCCGCAAGCGGTTCCAGTCGGACTTTCCAGTCCTGCGTCTGCACTCTAACAGGGGTGGTGAGTTTTCCTCCAACCTCTTGGCAGCCTACTGTGCGGAGCACGGCATTCGTCAGATGTTCACGCTTCCGGCCTCTCCACAGCATAATGGGGTTGCTGAGTGCCGCATTGGCTTAGTCATGGAGGTCGCTCGTACCTCCATGATCCATGCAGCTGCCCCCCATTTCCTGTGGCCGTTTGCAGTGAAGAACGCTGTGCATCAGCTCAACCTCTGGCCCCGTGTCTCTGCTTCGGAGACCTCCCCCACATTGCGTTGGAGGGGGGAGGTTGGCGATGCGTCTGTGTTTCGGGTCTGGGGATGTCGAGCCTTTGTCCGCGATTCGTCCGCGGACAAGCTCTCCTCCCGTGCCGTTCCTTGTGTCTTCCTTGGCTTTGTCCCTGACGCGCTTGGCTGACAGTCTTACCACCCCACCTCGCGCCGTGTCTTCCCCTCTCAGGACGTCACTTTTGACGAGTCGGTACCCTTTTACCGTCCGTTCCCCTACCGCACTGCGCCGCTTCCCCCCTCGCCTCTCTTCCTCACCCCAGGTGTCCCCTCGGTAGACCCCCTCACTCCCCACGGTCCTGCTCCCTCAGGTGTTTCCCAGGTAGACCCGGTCGAGCCTGTCGAGGTAGTTGTCGACTCTGGTCCTGAGACTGAGGGTGCTGAGACTGGGGGTGCTGAGCCTGGGGGTGCTGAGACTTGGGGTGTTGAGCCTTGCGGTGCGGAGCTTGGGGGTGCTGAGACTGGGGGTGCTGAGCCTGGGGGAGCTGAGACTTACCGTGCTGCGCCTGGTGGCGCTCCCTCTTTACAGCAGCAGCATGAGTGGTACTCTCAGTGCAGCAGCCTCCAGCGTGGGACTGCTGGAGCTGGAGCTGGTGGGGCTGCGGGTACTGTGTCGCGGCCGGAGCCTCCCTCCCCACTGCGGCTGCGTGAGTGGTACGCTCGGCGCTGCAGCCTCCGGAGCGGCGCTCCTAGCACTGGGGTGTCGCCTGCTGGAGGCCCTCGTTCTGCTCGAGGTGCTGGAGCCTCTGGTCCTGGAGGTGCTCGTACAGGCGGTACTGGAGCTGCCGGGACTGGGGGTTCTGCTGGAGCTGGAGTTGGAGCTGCTGGAGATGGTGCTACTCGAGGTACTATTGGTGCTGGTGCTGCTAAAGGTACTGCTGGTGCTGGAGCTGGAGGTGTTGGAGCTACTGGAGTAGGCACTACTCTAGCTACTGGTGGTGCTACAGGAGTTGGAGTAGCTGCTGGGGGTTCTGGTACTGTCTCTGCTGGTTCTGAGGGCGCTTCACGGCCGCGGCCGTACTTCGTTCAGCTCCTTCAGCATGTTATTGGTCAGTCGCCTCCTCCTTGTCCTGCTCCCTCCTTAGAGTGTCCTCCGCCTGTCCAGTTGCAGTCACACTTATAGCCTGCCTCGCCACTCCCTGGTCCTTCTCCCTACACTGGTCCGACAGGAGGTCTTACGGAGCGTCGTGAGCCTGAGTCTCGTCCTGTATCGCCTGAGTCTCGTTCTGCGTCACCTGTTTGTGTTGCTCGCACTGGTCGTCGGGTACCGCGTCAGCTTCCTCCTGCTGTCCCAGGCACTCACCAGATGACGCTTCGTCCTTCCACTGCTCCACAGCGTGTCCCTCTGCCTTCTCCTCCTGCGTCCTCCCTTCCTGCCCTTGCTGACCCGGAGTCCGACTCTCTTCGTGCTGCTAGTCCTACTGTCACGCGTCTTCTGACCACGGCTGTCACTGACCCTTCCTTTGAGTCCGCTGCTGCGTCTGCCTTAGTTGCTGAGCTTGTCGACTTTGTTGCTCGCTGTCGTCTAGACTACGCCGCGAGTCTTGTTGCTGAGTTTGAGTCTGTCTGTCCTCCGTCCGTTGGGGGTGAGTGTGCTCTTGGCACGGACGTCCTTGAGGATAGGCAGGAGGATTTTGAGTGCTTTGTCGCTGCTGTACCTCATCTCGTATCCATGCGAATTGCACCCGAGGGAGACCGGGATGCACCAGACATCCCTACCCCGCGCTCTTACGTTGAGGCGATCGCGGGTGAGTACTCCTCTTAGTGGCAGACAGCCATGGATGCAGAGATGGCATCCTCGAAATCCACTGGCACTTACGTCGACGAGGTTCCCCCTCCTGGGGCGAACATCGTCAGTGGCATGTGGATTTTCAGGGTGAAGCGGCCGCCAGGTTCTCCGCCTGTCTTCAAGGCTCGTTACGTTGCTCGAGGCTTCAGTCAGTGAGAGGGAGTAGACTTCTTCCAGACCTTCTCCCCCACCCCGAAGACGACCACTCTTCGGGTGCTACTGCATGTTGCCGCTCAGCGTGACTACGAGCTTCACTCTCTTGACTTCAGCACAGCTTTCTTGCAGGGCGGCCTGCACGAGGAGATCTGGCTGCGCCGCCCTCCTGGCTTCACTGGGTCGTTTCCTCTTGGTACCCAGCAGAGCCTCCGGCGGCCGGTCTACGGTCTCCGCCAGGCGCCACGTGAGTGGCACGACACACTGAGGAGTACACTTGCGGCTCTTGGGTTCGCGCCTTCTTCTGCTGACCCGTCGTTGTTCTGCGCACTGACACTTCGCTGCCGCCGTTCTACATCCTCGTGTACGTCGACGACTTGGTCTTTGCCACTGCTGACACTGAGGCACTCTTCCTGCACGCGCAAATCTTCCTTTGCCGCCCATCTGGCTACACTGGGTCCTGGGACCTAGTGGAGCTTCGACGACTTGTGTACGGTATGCAGAGGTAATTCTAGCAACGGGAGCTAGTCTACGGGCTATGTACGGGGTGGGAGTGATCTTTGCGCTCGTTCCTTGTGCACACACTGCTTGCTAGTTCACAGGGAAATTTTGCAAGAGTTTCACTAGGAAAAGATGACAACAATTGTAGCAATAGAAAGGCAACACTGATTACATCAAAACTAGCATGCAAGCAGGACGACTGCTAGTGTAGCACGGTTGACCGTGTTCCAGCACGACTTGGTCGACCGCGCTCCAGCAGCGCAAAGTTCCGGCCCGCCAACACTACAAGTCAACGGCGTGCCAACGCTACAGCTAGTCGGCTGCACCGTGTTGCACCCGCAGGTTAACAGCGCACCCGCTTCGTAGGTGCTCGCAGATGATTGGCGCGTGGAGCCTTGTCACATGTACAGCGCACACACCAGATTGTCCTCGTGCTTTTGACTGCTCCTGATCAACCACGTCGACCTCGAGATTCCACACGGAGGTCAGCCTCGCCACAAACTCCTGGGCAACTGTCGCGTGCCTCCGCAGAAACCCGCCGTCCGGGTAACCACCATGTCGACCAGTTCCTCTTGTGCCCGTCGACCACCCAGGTCGATGACCACCACTGGTCGACCACACCAACTCGACCGCGCACTTGGTCCACCATCCCCAGGTCAACAACAGTCCTGGTCGACTAGCACATCTGTCAGCCGACCACCCAAGTCGGCTTCCCCAAGTCGACGTCACCAAGTTGACACCTCCGGTGTCGACCTCGCCAGCTCGACCACCCGAAATCCGCGCCCCTCAAAGTCGGCGCCCTTGCAGTGACCCCCGTGCAGGTCAAACAGCCTCGTTGACCAGCTCGCCCATTACAGCACGTCGGCTGCGCCTCCCACACACCCAACGACGAGGTCGGCTCCACCCAAGCGATGATGGGGCCAGACACAACTCCCGTTGACATGGTCTATGTAGAGGCTCCTCATGTACCTGATGATTTGCACTTTCCAAGATCTTGCATATCCTCTCGGCATCATTGCTCACTTTGTTGTAACTGGGAGACACCGTCGTAATTACTGGTTGGCTTCCAAGAGGGTATTGTTTACGAGAGTGGAGTGTTGGCCCCGCCCTCGCTTGGGCAACGCCGACGACTTGGTCGGATGTACGGGAGAAGCAGCCGACCGTTCACAGTAAAAGAGCTGTCGACGGTCTTCGTCGAGCTGCAGGGGACCGCTTTATTGTTGCCGTCGACCAGGGGTGCTCGACGGCCTTCTTCTGCGGGGCAGGTCGACGAGGTGGCTGTCAACCTGCACAAGACTGTTATGGGGCTGGAGCCGTCGACTAGAGAGCTCGACAGCTGCAGCTAACTGGGTTGGGCGACGGGTGGGCCGTCGACCAGAAGGATCAATTCGAACGGGAGGTCGACGGAGCAGTCCGTCGACCTGACAAGTGAGCAGCGGTCGATGAGGGAAGCTCAACGACAATAGCTGACAGGTGTGGTCGACGGAAGGGGTCCGTCGACCACGGGGTAGCTCGACAGGAGCCGTGGTCGATTAGAGGCACCTGGTGGTCGACCAGAGGCACCTGGTGGTCGGCCAAAGGCACTGGTGGTCGACCAGAGCACTTGGTGGTCGACCAGGTCGACCGGTTAACCTGCTCGACAAGTTCTGCGAAGGCACGCGAACGTCGTCGAGGTCGCGATGACGAAGATAACTTCGGGCTGGTATCCCGAAATCGATATGGCTCTTCGGACCCACAGTAGTGCAAGTCGGGCCAATCGTCTGTGCACAGAAGCGAGCGTGCACACTGCTGTCTTCTACGGGGCAACGCTGGACAACCGCCCTGCTGCAGCGTTGACACTTCGTCGACCTGCAGTGTTGGAAGGCCGCCTTTCTGCAGTGCTGGCGCGGCTCCTCTACGCAACGCTGGCAGGCGGTCGACCAAGCAGTGCTGGCGGTCGACCACGCAGTGCTGGCGGTCGACCAGGCTAGCTGCAGAGTTGCTAGGTGCCTGATGTAGTCATCTTTGTTATTGCTTGTTCAATCATTCTGTAATTCCAACTTTTCTAGTGAAAACTCTTGCCGATTTCTCCCGTGAACGTGCAAGCACTAAGGAACTAAGCAAAGCTACGATCACTCTTAGTAGTTCGTGCCAACTCCTGTAGCCTAGCTCACTACCATTGTAGAGGGACTCTCCGCATGGTGCGGTGAGCGTGGACGGCTCCGCAAATTACATTCAGATAGGAGCCGACATTTGCGCCTAGTAAGTCGTTCGTAGGCCGACAGCAGCGTTAGTCGCCATGGTCGACCCCGTAGTTGATGCGGGCGTAGCGGATACCTTGGAGGAACGTTTGGGTGACGCGAAGAAACGCCACGCAGATGGCGAGTACGGGACGATCCCATTGGTGATCGCCGAGTTGGGCATCCAGTTGCAGTGGGCGACGGAACACCCTTCCCGTCTTGCATCTCCTCGACCGGTGCGAAATGAAGGTGGCATCGACGACAAGTTCGACGGCGGTGCACGAGTCAGCGGCAACGAAGGCACGAAGCAGAGAGGGGTGATCAAGGTCGAAGGTGACGTCTACAGGATTCATGCGCAAGTGCAGCGGTCGATGGCGGCTTCAGGCAGCTCGCGTGCTGACGTCGATGGTCGATGTCGATCTTCTCTATGAAGCGGTGGAGGGCTCTCGGCGAGGACGCACGTGACGGTGGGCGGGATTGCACCGGCGTATGGATACTTTAAGTCCTCGCTGGACCGGATCACTGTCACACCGCTGCAAGATCGACGCGACCTTATCACCTGGAGGGAGTCGATAGAACCCCAGCTGGAGGTCGCTGGGCTGAAGGGCTTCGCTGACGGCACCGTGCCAATTCCGCCCGTGGGCGATGTCGAGCTGCGCGGGGAGATTCGTGCTGCTCACCTGCTCACCTTCATGGTCATCTCAAGGTGCTGCTCACAGGTGATGCAGCTAGTGCTCAAGAGCTGTCGAGCGCGACTGGACGCCGGTCATCAAGCATGGCACTTCATCCTATCGTCGTACCAGGTGAAGGACGACCTGTACATTGGACAGCTAGAGGAGAAGATGACACACATTCGGATGGGCGAGCAGGAGTCGGCGATGGACTACTACAGCCGTGCTGGACGGATCCTGGTTGAGATGCGGATGGCGGGCGCCGAGTACTCGACGTTGTCCTACACCACCCATGCCCTCAAGGGTCTGCCGCGCAGCTACAACCTCATAAAGAGGATGACTGTGGTGCCCGACATACGAGAGTCCCTCGACGAGGACTCCCTCACCAGCTACATCCTCCAAGATGAGGCCATGCAGGAGGCAGAACAGCCCACGGAGCTCCTTCCGCAGGCGAGTTACGCTGCATCGACGAAGCTGAATCAGCAGCAAGGACAGCGCAGGAAGCCGGTCGGAGGTGGTAGCGGAGGTGGGCGGTCGACGAAGGACGTCAACGGGATGAGGTCGACGCGGAACAAGGGTCGTGGAGGTGGTGGTTGAGGGCAAGAGTGTTGGATTTGCCACGACCCCGACCACCTATCCTACGAGTGCCCCGACCGCGACGACAGCGATGAGGACGACACCAAGGGAGGCCGTGGCCGGTCGACCAGCCATCGCCCCCGCCGGGATGCAAAGCCGCGCAAGGAGAAGCAGACGTCGAAGAAGACGTCGTCGACGAAGGACGTCGACAACTCCAGCGGCAAGGGCCGAGGCAACGGGGAGGCATCGTGCTCGATGGTCGGCGTGGTGGAGCCGGCAGTCTTGCTGGCACCGGAGGTTGGCGAAGACTTCCAAGCGGTGGCGGCAGCTGTGCAGGCCAACCCAATGGCGGTGCTCCCACCACCTGATGGGGACGAAGGCGGTCTTTGTCGACATGGCGCCGAGCGATGGCGTGAAGCACGTGCGTGGATTCAACGGGGCGCTGCAACCTGTCGAGGGTCGCGGAACCGTCGCTCTACAAGGGGAGGCTGGGAAGTAGGTCCTCATACCCGACGTGCTCCACGTTCCGGGCATATAGGGGAACCTGCTGTCAGCTGGCCAACTGAAGGAGAGCGGAGTGCAGCTGCAGAGCGACGGCAACGAGATGCTGCTCGTCGCCGCGACCGCGGAGGTGCTTGGTCGAGCACGCTACACCGGACGAGTCCTCTGCACAAACCTTCAAGGTGGTGGCTCTGCGGACGATCGTCTCGGCGACGAAGTCGACTCCTGACCGGTTGCATGCGAGGCTCGCGCACGACAGCGTCGACACGATCAAGAGCTCGGCGAAGCATGAAGTTGCTGCTGGGCTCGACATCACGCCGTCGACCAGAGCAGACCCGCCGTGTGTCTCGTGCATCAGAGGAAAGCTGGCATGGCACACCTTCCCCGACAATGGCTCGGACGCCGAGGAGGCACTGGCTGTCGTGCACATTGACTTGTGCGGGCCATTTCGGGTGGCTGCCAAGAATGGCAGCTTTTACTTCCTGCTGCTGAAGGATCGCCACACTTGCTTCATGTGGGCAATGCCAGTTGCTAAGAAGAGCAACGTGCTGCCGGAGTTTCAGAACTGGATGGTACTGGTGGAATGGCAGACAAAGATTTCGGTACTGTCGCTCTGCTCTGACCGGGGAGGGGAGTTCCTCGAAAAGGATTTCACCAACTTCGTCAACGGGAAGGGCATCATCCACGACCTGACGTGCCCCTACACTCCGCAGCAGATCGGCATGGTGCACAGTCGTCGAGTCGGTGCGGACGATGCTGCTGCACACGAGCGTGCAGCACCACTGGTGCCACCTCGCTCGACGCCAAGCTGTCTGAGTGCGCAACTGCTTGGAGTAGTTGATAACGTCGCCAGGGATGACCGGAAGCTCGACCTCACGGTGGCACGGTTGTGGGGCTGCATGGTGCAGTTCATGGTTCCCGAGCAGCAGCGCAGTGGGAAGCCGGCGCCGAAGGCTCGCTGGGGGCTTCACCTAAGTGTGTCGCCGGAGAGCAAGGGCTGGGAGGTGCTCGACCTGACCGACAACAAGGTGGTCACGTCGATCGAGGTAATCTTCTACGAGACGCTGTCGCTTGAGGTGTGGAAGGCGAAGTATGGGCCGGCATCGGGGCGGACGCAAGCACACCCGTCGACGGACACCTCGACGTCGACGGTCCCAGTGCTCGCCAAAGTTGACGAGCCTGCTCATGAGAATGTTGTGGAGGTTCTTCCACCTCCCCGTGTTCTTGGTCCTCCCTCCCCCTTCGCAGATCGGCCCGCGTCGACGCCTGTATTGGCCGCCGGCGATGAGAGATCCGTAGCCTCATCGGCACGGGCACTTGGGAGCTGGTCGAACGCCCACGCAGGGTGAACATCATGAAGAATCGGTGGGTGTTGACGACCAAGTACCGCATCGACGACACCGTCGAGCGCGAGAAGGCGAGGCTGGTCGTGAAGGGCTTCATGTAGGTGTACGGCGCCGACTAGGACGAGACGTACTTGTCGGTGAGCAGCTACGTCACGCTGAGGATCTTCCTCAGCATCTTCGCCGTCCTTGACCTCAACCTGATGCAGCTCGACATGTGCAGAGTAAGCTCGACCGAGTGCTGTACATGTACCAGCCAGACTACTTCGACGACAGGTCTAGCGGGGTGTGCAAGCTGCTGAAGAGCCTCTACGGGATGAAGCAGTCGCCGCTGCTGTGTTAGAGGGCTCTCGATAGTGTGCTGCTCGGCGCTGGCTGGAAGAGGTGACACGACGCTCTACTTCAAGGCCTTCAATGACGAAGTGACCTGCTGGGTGCTGGTCTACGTCAACGACATGCTCGCCACCAGCAGCAGCACTGCGATGCTGAAGGAACTGAAGGTGCTGCTGGAGGCCGCCTTCGAGCTGCGCGAGATCTCTCAGGTAGTGAAGTGGTCTAGAGATCGTGCGTGTCAGGCCGGCAAGGAAGCTGTGGCTGTACCAGCAGGGCTACGCCGACAAGCTGCGCAGGCGCTTCATCGACGAGGAGCGCGGCGGTCGGGTCCCGAAGACGCCGGTCTCGGTCGAAGCCTACGCTGAGCTGACGTTCGACGATGAGGAGGCTCAGGAGCGCGAGGAGGAGGAGGAGTATTGGCAGAAGGTTGGCTTGCTGCTGTTTGTGGTGACGACGACAAGGCCGGACATCTTCTTCGCCTTCAGCAAGCTGGGGAGCGGCCTCATGGTGAGGAGCGACCAGCACTGGCGCAAGGTCGACTGCTGCCTCGCCTACCTCGCTGACAGCCGCGACACCGCCCTAGAGTTCGGCGGAGGACCATAGCCGCTTGAGCTGATTGGCCATGTGGATGCTGTCGACGCGGGCGACAAGTAGAAACGGACGAGCACGGGCGGCTACGTATTTGTCTACAGAGGGGCCACTGTCTCCTGGTCGAGCTTGCGCATAAAGTGCGCGACGCTCTCCTCGACCGAGTCGGAGTACGTCGCGGCCACGGACGCCAGCAAGGAGGGGCGTCGACTTCGCTTCCTTGCAAAGTTCAAGCAGCTCAATTCTGAGAAGCCGACTATCCTCGAAGTGGACAACAAGTCGGCCATTACTGTCGCTGAGGGCTTGGGACTGATGGGCAACCGCAAGCACATGGAGCGACGCCATGCCTGGGTGCAGCACATGGGGAGGCGCGGGAAGTTTACGCTGAAGTACATCCCGGCCACCGAGCAGCCGGCCGATTTTCTGACAAAGGCGCTGCATTTTCCAGCCTTCAACTGGTGCTCTGTCCCCATTGGCCAAGTTCGTCTGGCCGACGTCAGCGACGGCGAAGATGATGTGCAATAGTAGGTGTCGTGCCCTTCTGCACGGCTGGTGTGGTGACGGCGTGTTGTGTGTAGGGTGCACGCCGAGAACGAGCTTTCTCTTTGGAGTGTTGCCCTGTAAGCTGGAGGCTTAAGCGTGAGCGCGGTAGGGGAGTGTTAACGGGAATGGAGTGTTGGCCCCGCCCTCGCTTGGGCAACGCCGACGACTTGGTCGGATGTACGGGAGACGCAGCCGACCGTTCAGAGTGGGAGAGCTGCTCGACGGGCTTCGTCGAGCTGCAGAGGACCGCTCGACCAGGAGTGCTCGACGACCTTCTTCTGCTGGGCAGGTTGACGAGGTGTCTTTCGACCTGCACAGGACTGTCATGGGGCTGGAGCCGTCGACCAGGGAGCTCGACAGCTGCAGCTAACTGAGTTGGGCGGCGGGTGGGCCGTCGACCAGGAGGATCAGTTCGACTGGGAGGTCAACGGAGCAGTCCGTCGACCAGACAAGCGAGCTGTGGTCGACGAGGGGAGTTCGGCGACAACAGCTGACAGGTGTTATAGTCACAATAGGCTCCAATGTGCCTAAAGCGAAAGATAGAGTGCACAGCCGGATTTCTGCATAGCGGCTTCAAACGTTCATAGCGTTCTTGTCACAACTTCAAATGACCTGATTCAACTTGGATCTGGAGCGTCTGAACGTAGCCTACAATAGGCAATTTAGATTGCACAATTTCACCAAGTATTGACGACACACTGTTGGTTTGAACGAACGGCACTATGGCAGCCACTATAGTCTTTGAACACAAAATAGGAAGAGATATGAAGAGTTACGAGTTGGGAATGACTCCCAGCTCCTACAAACCCCAAGAGCCAAGGTACAGTGATGTGGAACAGTGCCACACTGTCCCCAACCACGAAGGGTCTCGAAACTACCCTTCACTAGGGCCTACACCAAGTGAAATGTTACACTACACAAAGTAATGTAACTATCTTCAATATCTTGAGGTGTACCCTTTTGGCGAGCTTCGAAATCACTTGAGGCTTGACACCAAGGCTCGGGCTCTTCATCACAAACTCATCCTTGAGTTCTTGATGGGTCTGCTGCACACACCTGCGACACACCGAACGTTCGACACAGGACAAAATAGAAACCGCGCACGACAAAAATAGAAACCGCGCGTGAGACACAAACGACCGCGTAACACGCGTCTAGCGATAACTCGCTATTGACTCGACACACACACTCGACATCATGAATCAACATTCACACACAATTATAAGCATGAAATATATATTATCCCATGCCCTCATACCATTCCATACACACACACATGCACGCACACGGACAACAAGCCGAGTGCAAACCGTAGGGTTGCACCAACAACAGGTCTTGTCAACGCAAGGGGTCCGCTGACCAGGGGGTTGCTCCACAGGTGGTGTGGTCGACCAGAGGCACCTGGTGGACGACCAGAGGCACCTGGTGGTCGACCAGAGGCAATGGTGGTTGATTGGAGGCACTGGTCGTCGACCAAAGCATTTGGTGGTCGACCAGGTTGACCGGGTAACCTGCTCGACGAGTTCTGCGGAGACACGCAAACGTCGACGAGGTCACGATGGCGAAGGCAACTTCAGGCTGATACCCCAAAGTCGATGTGGCTCATAAGGCGCAGACAACAGCTGACGGGTGCATAGCAGTGCAAGTCGGGCCAATCGTCTGCACACAGCTGCGAACGTACACACTGTTGTCTTCTACGGGGCAGCGCTGGACAGCCGCCCTGCTGCACCGTTGGAACTCCGTCGACCTGCAGTGTTTGCAGGTCGCCTTTCTGCAGTGCTGGCGCGGCTCCTCTACGCAACCCTGGCAGGCGGTCGACCAAGCTATGCTGGCGGTCGACCAGGCTAGCTGCATAGTTGCTAGGTGCCTGATGTAGTCATCTTTGTCATTGCTTGTTCAATCATTTTTTAATTCCGACTTTGCTAGAGGAAACTCTTGCCAATTTCTCCCGTGAACGTGCAAGCACCAAGGAACTAAGCTAAGCTTTGATCACTCCTAGTACTTTGTGCCAACTCCCGTAGTCTAGCTCACTACTGTTGTAGAGTGACTTTCCGTAGGTATTGCGCTATTTGGCTAGTACATCAGGCATGGGGCTTGTGCTCGGATGACGACAGGAAATTGCACTTACGAGACACACCAACACGTCGTGGGTTGACCGCATCGAGAGTGGAAAATCCTCTCTGGCTATTGCTTCAAGTGCTCGAGTGGTCTCGTGGAGGTCCACCAAGTTGTTGTTGCTGACACATGTTAACTTTGAGGCAGAGATCTACGCTGAAGCTATGGCGGCTCAGGAGCTCTGCTGGCGCTATGAGTGCTCAGAAGCTCCGCTGGCTGATGTTCTTGCTCACTATCTTAGGTGATTTGCCTAGTTCTGCCCTAGTTCTGCTCTCTGATAACAGGGCCGCAACCCTGCTATGTCAGGCACATAACCTTGAGGGCTGAAGCACACCCAACAACGGTAGTTCCTGATGTGTGAGTTATTGAGGCCAAGCACGCGTAGTACACTTGGCCTAAAGGGCCTCGTGATCATCAGCATCTCTGCACACAGCTTGGCTTTGTCCAAGAAATACCTCACTTGTAATGATCCCTATCTTTGTACAACGTACTAGGTCTGATTTTGTTTTGATTATATTGAGTAACTGGCCGTGTGGCTATTTGTTTCAGAAGCTAGGCTAGGAGTACCACCTTGTATTGCAACTCAAAAATATTGTTGTTCTTGCTAACTAACCTTGTGGCCCCTTGCCTGGACAAGTAGTGCCGCCCTGTTTTGTTTCCCATTTCTTGTGCGCTGCTCCTTTCCTAGCCAATGGGGTGTTGAAGATACACATATACATTTGCATGTATACTTTGTAGGCTATGTCAGGTTGTACTTGTCAGAATGTTATTGTTCTCTAGCCTGCAGTGGGGTACTCTAGAGCGAGTACAACCCCTTAGGGTTTCCTATATGTATCCTGCTGCTTTCTAGTGAACCTCCTCTTCTTCTTCATTCTCGTTCAGTTTCTCATGCTATCAGAGCAGGTCGATCCCCTTGGGTCGATCCTGTGGGTGAGCTCACCACCTCACTGCTTCCACTGCTACTGCTACTCTCTGTGTTGCACTCCCCGTGGCGTGCAATGGATTTTTCATCCCGCGGCGCGCTTGGAGCGTGCGGCGGTTTTCTACCCGCCGTGCGCTCCGAGGCGCGCGGCGGTTCTCTGCCCGCCGTGCGCCCCGAGGCGCGCGGCGGGTTTTTGCCCCGTCACGCAGCGCCTCGCTCCCGGGAGGCGCTGCGACGGGCGACGGGGACCCGCGCATCGCCCCCCGTCGCCCGTCGTGGCCTGCGCGCGGCCCGTACAGGCCCGCGCGCGGCTCGGGCCGCCTGCGCGCGGTTCAGGCGGCTGTGCCAGGCCCGTGGGCGGCCCGTTCTTCGCTGCCCCTGCACTGCCCGCTGTCCCCCGTGCCTCTGATGGCGCCCCACCCCTGCTGCTGCCCGTTCTACTGGATTAGGGTTTGGGGGTGGGGGGTATGGAGGTGCAGCTTGTGTGTGCCATCCCTTGCTCCTCCTCCTCCTCCGTCTCCCAGTGCTGCAGGTGCCGCTGAGGGGGGTGGACCTGTTGGAGCCGTCGGAGTGGTACTAAGGGGGGTGAAAGGGGAGTGGAGCTAGGGGTGAAGCAGGGTGTGTGTGTCAGGGGGAGTGGGACTGTTTGGGGAGGTTGAACGGAGGTTGCCGTCGTGTCGTCAGCAGCACCTATAGTCCGGGGAGTTGCTCCGGTAGCCCAGTCGCAGCCAGCTGTGCCAGTCGCTCGTGGGTCCGTTGCTCGTCTGCCGCTACTTTTAGCTGCGGAGCCAGTTACTCCAGTAGTCCGGAGCGTTGTTCCGGTAGCCGCAGTGCCAGTGTGACTCTTGTTGCCCGTGTGTCTGCAGCTTCAGCCGTCGCCTCCTATCTCCTCTCCTCTCACTGTCCCTCCTCCTCCTCACTTGCCCGTTGTGACTACCACTAGCTTTGCTCATAATTGTGAACTTTAAACTGTTGCTTCTTGTAATTGTGCTCAGAATGTGTGGTGACATTGTGATCCACCCTGAGCTTGTTCTCCTTTGCTTGCTCTGCTGATTACATCCCACTTTGGCTATGGGGGTGTGTCAGAATGTTATTGTTCTCTAGCCTGCAGTGGGGTACTCTATAGCGAGTACAACCCCTTAGGGTTTCCTATATGTATCCTGCTGCTTTCTAATGAACCTCCTCTTCTTCTTCATTCTCGTTCAGTTTCTCAGTACTATAGAGGGCATACATTTTTTTTTTTTACCCCCTTTAGTACATGCACTCGTCATCCAAACATTCTGTCTCTAACTCTTGTATACGGTACGGGTGACTACAATACTATGTTATAAACCTTGAGATTTCATGTGTTGCACGGCTCAAAGTGTTGCGAGCAAGTGTAATATCGACGACAATCCTTGCCTCGTCAGGCGTGTTCTACAGTGTTCTGTTACGACGACTTAAACTGGCTTTGCTAGCTTGCCTAGACTTTATTATGCTATATCTAGCTTGGGTTTTTTTTATCATGCATAGATATGTCAAATGTAATATCTGCTACAGTTTGTTTAGGTTGTAGTGGGGTAGATACTATGGAGTATGATAACTTTAGGGGTATGGCGGACGCTCGACCCACTGCCGCCCGCCCGCAGGTCGCAGCCCGCGCACAGCGGCGATTGCGCGTTGGCTGCTGCAGCTCGCGCTTAGCCGCCGCACGAACGCAGCCGCGGTCCGCGCGCAGCCGCACCCTAGGCGCCGCCGCGCACTGTGCATAGGCCCGCCGTCGCGCCGCCCTACCTGCCCGAGCCGCGCCACCCGAGTCGCGCCGCCCGAGTCGCGCCGCCCTGACGGAGCCGCGCCGCCCCACCTGCAGCAACTGCTGTTCCTGTTCCTGTTGTTACAGCTGATGTTACTGCTACAGCTGCTACTGCTACAGCTCTTACTCCTACTACTGCTAGTGCTACTGCTACTGCTGCTACTGCCACTATGGCCAGTCCTACCGTTCTCACTTTTGACTCTGAGGGCTGTCCGATTAAGTTTGACGTTTGGCTCGATGACCTGCACCTGTTCCTCCAGATCACTGCCAAGGACGATGTTTCCCTGTTTGACCACACGTCCAGCGCCGCTCCCGCACCTGCAGCTACTGCTGACAGCACTGCTCGCTTACAGTGGCAGACCCGTGACGCTCATGCTTGCCTAGCAATTTGCAGCCACCTGCCGTTAGATGAGCGCGAGCACTTTGGCCAGCATAAGACCGCTAAGGAGCTGTACGATGCTGTAGTTGCACGCTACTCCTCCCCTGCTACTGCTGCGATAGGCCGTCTCTCACTGCCCTGTCTCTTCCCCGATCTGTTTGCTTTTGCCACTATAGCTGACCTCATCACGCACCTCCGTACTAGTGATCTTCGCTACCGTGCCGCGCTTCCCCCCGATTTCCTAGCCAAGAACCCTCCCCTGATGTACCTCACACTCTATCACCTAGTCCCCCGCCTCCCTTACTCCCTTCGCACTGTCAGAGACCACTTTCTCGCACTCTCCCCTACCAACCTCACTCTTGACCTGCTCGAGAAGGAACTCCTAGCAGTAGAGAAGAGCATTGCAGCTATAGGTGCCTCTCGTGGCGACCCTCGCGCCCCCTTCTTTGAGGGGTGCTCCCCCGTCCCCCTCCTCCCCTCCATTGCATTTGCTGCTGCTGTCGACTACCTCGGTGCTGAGGGGATCAGGGCTGCGTCTGCTCCTAGTGGGAGGCGCAAGGGCGGCAGGGGCAAGGGGGGCAGGGGTGCCGGAGGTGGCAACGGGGGCCGCGGTGGTGGAGGGGGCGGGGGTGGTGGCGGTGGTGGGAGTGGTGCTAGTGGTGGGGGGGTCAGTGGCGGAGCCGGGGGTGGTGGAGGCGGTGGTGGTGGGGGTGGCGGGGGTGGTGGTGGCAGTGGTGGCAGCAGTGGAGCTGGTGGTGGACGCGGTGGAGCGGTGCAGCGTGGGGGGTTCGGCGGTGGCCAGAGGCAGCAGCAGTAGCGTTCGAGCGAGACCCCGTCGCCCCAGCAGCTCCGTGAGTGGTACTCTCAGCGTGGGGGGTCTGGGGGTGGAGGTACCTGCCCGTACATCATCCGCACAGGTGACCGCACTGGCCAGACATGTGGGAGGTTTTACACGGCACAGCGCTGCTTCTTTCATCTCGACGACGCCTTGCGCGAGCAGTTCCCAGACGCCTCTTAGCTGCCCCGCTGGGCTGATCTTCTAAAAAAGAACATTGATATCTTTGCTCTTGATTTTGATGCTATCCTTGGTGCTATGTATGCATTGACTATTAGTGTTGAGGGTGACTGTTACTTGAGTGTACCGCCCGACCCGGGCATTGGGACCAGTGAGGCTGCCGCTCTAGGTGCTAGTGCGTCTACTGCCCTAGGTCCTGGTGGGGCTGCTGCTCTAGGTGCTAGTGAGTCTGCTGCTCCAGGTGCTCGTGCGTCTGCGCCTGCTGGTACTACGTCTACTCAGGCACTGCACACCTTCACACTTGACTCGGGTGCTTCCCGCTGCTTCTTTCGTGACCGCACTGTCCTCGAGCAGCTAGCTCAGCCTGTTGCTGTCTCCCTCGCTGACCCCTCTGGGGGCCCGGTCCTAGCGACCTCCTCCACTGTCCTCCCTTGTCCAACGGTTCTTGCAGGCACCCTGTCAGGTCTTTACCTCCCCTCGTTCTCTACAAACTTGGTGGCGGGCTCTGCTCTCCAGGACAGGGGTGTTCACCAGTTCACCCCTGTCTATAAGTGTGTTACCCACTGTACGTGTGCTCGGACGGGTCGCCACCTGGCTACCTTTACTCGGCAGCCAGGGTCGGACCTGTACACACTGACCACTTAGTCCTCTTAGGTAGCTGCGTTTGCGTCTGCGTCAGGTCAGCTGTCGGCCCCCTGCTCGTGTCGCACCCTGTCGCACCAGACCGTCCTCTGGCACCACCGCCTTGGTCACCCTTCAGTGCAGCGCCTTCGTGACATGCACTCCTGGTACCTTGTCTCTGGTCTTCCCAGGGTTCTCCCTCCTCTCCCACCCTCGCCTGCTCCTCCCTGTCTTCCCTGTGTCGAGGGGCGGCAGCGCGCCACTCCTCACTCCTCCTCGTTCCCTCCCACAGAGGCTCCTCTGCAGACTCTCCACCTGGACGTGTGGGGCCCAGCCCGCGTCCATGGACAGGGCCACGAGCGGTACTTCCTGCTGGTCGTCGACGACTACACGCGCTACATCACAGTCTTCCCCTTGCGCACCAAGGGTGAGGTCCCTGATGTTTTGATCCCTTGGATCCGCGCTGCTTGTCTCCAGCTCCGCAAGCGGTTCCAGTCGGACTTTCCAGTCATGCGTCTGCACTCTGACAGGGGTGGTGAGTTTTCCTCCTACCTCTTGGCAGCCTACTGTGCGGAGCACGGCATTCGTCAGATGTTCACGCTTCCGGCCTCTCCACAACAGAATGGGGTTGCTGAGTGCCGCATTGGCTTAGTCATGGAGGTCGCTCGTACCTCCATGATCCATGCAGCTGTCCCCCATTTCCTGTGGCCGTTTGCAGTGCACTACGCTGCGCATCAGCTCAACCTCTCGCCCCGTGTCTCTGCTCCGGAGACCTCGCCCACACTGCATTGGACGGGGGAGGTTGGCGATGCGTCGGTGTTACGAGTCTGGGGATGTCGAGCCTTTGTCCGCGATAAGCTCTCCTCCCGTGCCGCAGACAAGCTCTCCTCCCGTATCGTTCCTTGCGTCTTCCTTGGCTTTGTCCATGACGCGCCTGGCTGGCGGTTTTACCACCCCACCTTGCGCCGTGTCTTCCCCTCTCAGGACGTCACTTTTGACGAGTCGGTACCCTTTTACCGTCTGTTCCCCTACCGCATTGCGCCGCTTCCCCCTCCGCCGCTCTTCCTCATGCCAGGTGCTGCTTCGGTAGACCCCCTCCCTCCCCAGGGTCCTGCTCCCTCAGGTGTTTCCCAGGCAGACTCGGTCGAGCCTGTCGAGGTAGCTGTCGACTCTGGTCCTGCGAGGGGTACTGCGTCTGGGGGTGCTGAGACTGGGGGTGCTGAGCCTGAGGGTGCTGAGACTGAGGGTGCTGAGCCTGGGGGTGCTGAGGGTGGGGGTGCTGAGCCTGGGGGTGCTGAGCCTTGGGGTGTTGAGCCTGGGGGAGCTGAGACTGACCGTACTGCGCCTAGTGACGCTCCCTCTTCACAGCAGCTGCGTGAGTGGTACTCTCAGCGTTACAGCCTCCGGCGTGGGGCTGCTGAAGCTGGGGGTTCTGCCGGAGTTGGAGCTGGTGGTGCTGCGGGTGCTGTGTCGCAGCGGACGCCTCCCTCCCCAAAGCTACTGCGTGAGTGGTACGCTCGGCGCTGTAGCCTCCCAAGCAGCGCTCCTAGCACTGGGGTGCCGCCCGCTAGAGGCCCTGGTACGGCTGGAGGTACTGGAGCCTCTGGTCCTGGAGGTGCTCGTACAGGCTGTATTGGAGCTGCTGGGTCTGGGGGTTCGGCTAGAGCTAGAGCTGGTGCCACTGGAGGTGCTACTAGTGCTAGAGTTGGAGCTGCAGGTACTGGAGTTGCTGGAGCTGCCGGTGGAGCTGAGGACGTTGGGCCTACTGGAGTTGGTGTTGCTGCTGAACCTGGGGTTGGTCCTACCGGTGCTAGAGCCGACGGTGCGGCTGGAGCTGGTACACTGGGGGTACTGGAGTTGGCACTACTCGAGCTGGTGGTAGTGCTACAGGATTTGGAGCTGCTGCTGGGGGCTGGGGTGTTGTCTCTGCTGGTTCTGGGGGCGCTTCACAGCCGCGGCCGTACTTCGTTCCGTTCCTTCAGCACGTTCTTGGTCAGCCTCCTCCTCCTTGTCGTGCTCCCTCTTTAGAGTGTCCTCAGCCTCTCCAGTCGCAGTTAGAGTTACAGCCTGCCTCGCCACTCCCTGGTCGTTCTCCCTACACTAGTCCGACAGGAGGTCTTACGGAGCGTCGTAAGCCTGAGTCTCGTCCTATGTCGCCTGAGTCTCGTTCTGTGTCACCTGTTTGTGCTGCTCGCTTTGGTCGTCATGTCCCGCGTCAGCGTCCTCCTGCTGTCTCAGGCACTCACCAGATGACGCTTCGTCCTTCCACCGCTCCATAGCGTGTTTCTCTTCCTTCTCCTCCTGCGTCCTCCCTTCCTGCCCTTGCTGACCCGGAGTCTGACTCTCTTCGTGCTGCTAGTCCTACTGTCACGCGTCTCCTGGCCACAGCTGTCACTGACCCTACTTTTGAGTCAGTTGCTGCGTCTACCTTAGTTGCTGAGCTTGTCAACTTTGCTGCTCGCTGTTGTCTAGACTACGCCGCAAGTTTGAGTCTGTCTTTCCTCCGTCCGTCGGAGGTGAGTGTAATCTAGGCACGGACGTCCTTGAGGACAGGCAGGAGGAGTTTGAGTGCTTTGCCGCTGCTGTACCTCATCTCGTGTCCATGCTGATTGCACATGAGGGAGACCCGGATGCACCAGACATCCCGACCCCGCGCTCTTACGCTGAGGCGATCGCAGGTGAGTACTCCTCTCCGTGGCAGCCAGCCATGGACGCAGAGATGGCATCCTGGAAGTCCACTGGCACTTACATCGACGAGGTTCCCCCTCCTGGGGCGAACATCGTCAGTGGCATGTGGATTTTCAGGATGAAGCGGCCGCCATGTTCTCCGCTTGTCTTCAAGGCTCATTACGTTGCACGAGGCTTCAGTCAGCGAGAGGGAGTAGACTTCTTCCAGACCTTCTCCCCCACCCCGAAGATGACCACTCTTTGGGTGCTACTACACGTTGCCGCTCAGCGTGACTACGAGCTTCACTCTCTTGACTTCAGCACAACTTTCTTGCGGGGCAGCCTGCACGAGGAGATCTGGCTGCGCCGCCCTCCTGGCTTCACTGGGTCGTTTCCTTCTGGTACCAGTGGAGTCTCCGGCGGGTGGTCTACGGTCTCCGCCAGGTGCCACGTGAGTGGCACGACACACTGAGGACTACACTTGCGGCTCTTGGGTTCGCGCCTTCTACCGCTGACCCATCGCTATTTCTGCGCACTGACACTTCGCTGCCGCCGTTCTACATCCTCGTGTACGTCGACGACTTGGTCTTTGCCACTGCTAACACTGAGGTTCTCGCCCACGTGAAGTCGGAGCTGCAGAAGAGACACACGTGCACAGACCTGGGTAAGCTACACAGTTACCTTGGCTTGCAGATCACCCGGGACAGAGCACGCCGCACCATCACACTGACCCAGTCACACATGGTGCAGCAGGTCCTTCAGCGCTTCGGCTTCACCTGGTCCTCGCCACAGGCGACTCCTCTGGCTACAGGTCACTCGCTCTCAGCTCCACCTTCGGACGAGTTCGTAGAGCCGAGTGGTCCTTACCCAGAGCTAGTTGGCTGCCTCATGTACCTGATGACTTGCAGTCGTCCTGACCTCGCGTACCCTTTTGGCCTTTTGGCTCGCTACGTGGCTCCTGGTCGGCACCGAAAGGTGCACTGGGAAGCTGCAAAGAGGGTTTTGCGCTACTTGTGCAGTACATCAGGCATGAGGCTCGTGCTTGGAGGGAGGAGCTTAGTTGTTCTCATTGGGCACTCAAACGCTTCTTGGGTTGACGACCAGGCTACTCAGCGGTCGTCACAGGGTTACACCTTCAGCCTTGGCTCTGGTTCAGTTTCGTGGCGTTATACGCGTTTGTCTTAAGTTCTCAGCCCGGTTGTGAGGATGAGATCTACGCCACAGCCATGGCTGCACAGGAGTTACGCTGGCTCACCTACCTGCTGACCGACCTGGGAGAGCGGCCTCGTTCTCCTCCAGTGCTGTACGTTGACAAGAAGGCTGCCATTGCCTTGTGTGAGGACCACAGACTGGAGCACAGAACGAAGCACATCGCTCTACGTTACTTCCTGGCTCGAGAGTTGCAGCAGCGTGGTCAGCTTCGTCTGCGTTACGTGGCCACTCGGGCCAATACTGCTGATATATTCACCAAGGCCCTTTAGACTGGTGATTATTAGCGTTTCTGCACTTTGCTAGGGCTTGTGCCAACTTTTTCTCACTTGTTGTAGACTTTGTCTGGACTGTGATCTATATACATATATACCTGCATGCTTGCTTTTCTAGGTAGAGATCACTGTGATCACATATATGCCTCTGCATGTGAACTGGCCTTGTGGCCTCTTGCTTGTGCTCAGTGAGTGTGGTGACGTTGTGATCCACCTTGAGCTTGCTTTGCCTTTCTTGACTGGTCTTGTGACCCCTTACTCTCCCCCACTTTGCTTATGGGGGTGTGTCAAATGTTATATCTGCTACAGTTTGTTTTGGCTATAGTGTGGTAGATACTATGGGGTATGATAACTTTAGGGTTTCCTACTTGTACCCCACACTTTTCCTGGTGCAATCACTTCTTATTCTGACAAGATATGCTTGATTTCCTAGGTTAGGTGCATTCCTATATTTTATTATGGTTAGAGCACCGAACCAGGTTACGTGTACCGAACTCAAGCCCATTCGGTTTCCACCGAATTGGTTTCTACTAAGTTCGGGAAGGTTCTGTTCAGAATGCTTCGCGGCCCTCAGAACATTCGCATAACACCTGGGTAACTGACCTGTCAGATATATATGACATAGTGTTTGTAGGCTCTAGTGGGGTAGACACTAAGGGGTACAAGTTTCTAGGGTTTCATATTTGTATCACACACTTTCATAGTTCATTCATTCCTCATTATTTCACATGGTATAGAGCAGGTTCCCTAGTGGGAACGTTTCCTAGGGCCCACCACTAAAACGAAAATTATTTTTTTTACCTGCCCGGAGTGCGCTTCGCGCCTACCCTAGTCGCGCTCCGTGCGCCTGCCCTCCCGTCGCGTCCCCTGCCCTTAGCGGCCCGTCACGCCCTCTTAAGGCCCCTTCGTGGCCCCTCTCACGGCCCTTCGCGGCTCCCTCGCGACCTCTCCGCAGCCCTTCGTGGCCCCTCTCACGGCCCTTCGCGGCCCCTCGCGGCCCCTTCGCCGCTCTTCGCGGCCCCTCGCGGCCCCTTCGCGGCCCCTCGCGGCCCCTTCTCGGCCCCGTCGCCGCCCTTCGCGGCCCCTTCACGGCCCCTCATGGCCCCTTCTCGGCCCCTTCGCGGCCCCTCGCGGCCCCTTCGCCGCCCTTAGCGGCCCCTTCCCGGCCCCTCCGCGGCCCTTCGCGGCCCCTCGTGGCTCCTTCACGGCCCCTCCACGGCTCCTTCGCGGGTCGTCACGGCCCCTTCGTGGCCCCTCCCCTGCTCTTCTCGGCCCTGCCGCCCCGCCGTCGCCGCCCCACCAGCAGCTGCCGCCGTGCCTGCTGCCGCTGCTGCTTCTTCTACGACCGGTCGCCGCTGCCGCTGCTGCTGTGATAGCCGCCGCCACTCCTGCTGGGACAACCGCCGCTGCCGCTGCCGTGACAGCCGCCGCTGTCGTCCCGGCCCTGCCTTGCAGCCGAGGCGGGGCACTCCTCTGCCGCCCTATCACAGCCCTGTCCCGGCCGGCGCGCCTTGGCCCTGCCCCACCGCTTGCGGACCTCTACCCATACGCCCTTGGTAAGAGCACCGCCGAGCCGCGCCTCTCGTGCTGAGCTGCTCCTAGCCTGCTCCTGCCACTGCTAGCTTGCTGCTGCTGCTGCTGGCCTGCTGCTGCTGCGGTCATGGCCACCCCTAGTGTTCTCACCTTTGATGCTGAGGTTCGGGCTGTCGACTTTGAGGTCTGGGTCGATGATCTGCAGCTTTTCCTACGGTGCGATAGAAAAGATGGTCTCTCACTTTTCGATCTCACGTCTGGCGCCTCTGCTGCCCCTGCTGCCGATGCTGACAGTACTGTTTGCTCACAGTGGGCCACACGCGATGCTGCTACACGTCTTGTTGTGCGTAGTCACTTGCCGTCCACTGAGCGCGCGCAGTTTAGTCAGTACAAGAGTGCTAAGACCTTGTACGACGCTGTAGTTGCACGCTACTCTTCCCCTGCCACGACTGCCCTTAGTCGCCTCATGCTGCCGTACCTGTTCCCTGACCTCGCCGCCTTCCCTACAGTCGCTGACCTCATTACCCACCTTCGCACTAGTGACACCCGCTACCGCGCTGCGCTTCCCGCTGAGTTTTGCGCCAAGAACCCCCCCCCCCTTGTACATCACCCTCTACTACCTAGTCACCCGGCTCCATGAGTCCCTTCGCTCGGTCAGGGACCACTTCCTCTCTGTTTGCCCCACCACACTCACCGTTGACCTCCTCGAGGAGCGCCTCCTGGCAGCTCAGAAGTGTATACTCGCTGTAGGAGCCTCTCGTGGTGACCCTCGTGCCCCCTTCTTTGAGGGGTGCTCCCCCTCCCCCCTTTTGCCATCTGTTGCCTCTGCTGCTGCAGTCAACCTCGTTGGCACCCAGTCAGTCGACGCTGCGTCTGCCCCTAGCGGGAGACGCCGCAACGGCAAGGGCAAGGAGGGCAAGGGCGCTGGAGGAGCTGGCGGGGGCGGTGGAGGTGGCGGTGGAGGCGGCGGAGGGGGTGGGGGTGGCGGTGGGAGTGGTGGCGGGGGTGGGGGCTTCGGTGGCGGCGGTGGAGGCGGAGGCGGCGGCGGCGGCGGTGGCGGTGGGAGCGGAGGCGGCGGC
Organism: Closterium sp. NIES-65; assembly: GCA_948144175.1. Lineage (NCBI taxonomy): Eukaryota > Viridiplantae > Streptophyta > Zygnematophyceae > Desmidiales > Closteriaceae > Closterium > Closterium sp. NIES-65. Next base: position 188,940 of record CANXME010002149.1, read on the forward strand.
GGTGGTGGCGGTGGCGGCGGTGGCGGCGGCGGCGGTGGAGCTGGTCGGGATGGCTCTGTGCAGCAGGGCGGCTTCAGTGGTGGTCAGCGCCAGCAACAGCAGCACACTCGTGAGACCCCGCCCCCCCAGCAGCTTCGTGAGTGGTACGCTGCGCGTCAGCCGGGTGGGGGTGCTGGTCCCTGTGCCTACGTCCTGCGTACTGGCGACCGCACTGCTGAGCCGTGCGGTGGCCCGCACACCACCCAGCGCTGCTTCGGCCGCCTGACGGACACCTGGCATCTCCAGTTCCCTGACGCCACCGAGATCCCTCGCTGGGGTGAGCTGCTTAGGTCGGGGGTTGCTATCTTTGATATTGATTATGATGCTATTCTTGCTGCCATGTATGTTGTGTCTACTAGTGATGAGGGTGACTGTTACCTGTGTGTTCCGCCTGACCCGGGCATTGAGGCTGCTGCTCCAGGTGCTGGTTAGGCTGCTGCTCTAGGTGCTAGTGAGTCTGCTGCTCCAAGTGCTGGTGAGTCTGCTGCCCCAGGTTCTGGTGAGTCTGCTCTCTCAGGTACCTCGTCGGCTCAGGCTTTGCACACCTTCGCCCTTGACTCGGGTGCTTCCTGCTCCTTCTTTTGAGACCGCACCACACTCGTCGCTTAGTCGGCCGGTTGCAGTCTCCCTGGCAGACCCCTCTGGGGGTCGTGTCCTTGCCCACTTCTCCACTGTCTTACCGTGTCCGGCGGCCCCTTCTTGCACCCTGTCAGGTCTTTACCTCCCCTCGTTCTCTACGAACTTGGTGAGTGGTGCTGATCTACAGGATGGGGGGGTTGACCAGTTCACTCCTGCGAGTCCGCGAGTGACCCACTATACGTGTGCTCGGACGGGCCGACACTTGGCCACGTTTACCCGTCAGCCGGGGTCGAGCCTGTACAGACTGATTACTGAGTCTCCTCCGGTTTCTGCGTCTGGTCAGGTAGCTGCGTCGGGTTAGGTGTTTGCTACAGCGTCCAGGTCTGGTCCTGAGTCTGCCCCCTTCTCGTGTCGTCTCCTGTCTCACCAGACTCTCCTCTAGCACCACCGCCTTGGTCACTGCCTCGTCTCCGAGGCATGGCCTCCCGTGTCCTTCTCTTTGGTCTCCCCCAGTCCCTCCCTCCTCTTCCTCCGGGGCCTGCCCCTACCTGCGTTCCATGCGTCGAGGGGCGGCAGCGCGCCGCTCCTCACTCCTCCGAGTTTCCTCCGATAGAGGCTCCATCGCAGACACTTCACCTGGACGTGTGGGGCCCCGCCCGCGTCCGTGGACAGGGTCACGAGCGTTACTTCCTGCAGGTAGTTGACGACTACTCGCGTTACACCACAGTCTTCCCCTTGCGCAGCAAGGGTGTGGTCACTGAGGTGTTGATCGACTGGATCCGCGCAGCTCGTCTCCAGCTCAGAGAGAGTTTCGGCTCGGACTTTCCTGTTCTGCATCTGCACTCCGACAGAGGCGGAGAGTTTTCCTCTGACCTTCTGCGAGCCTTCTATCTTGCACGGGGCACCCGCCAGACGTTCACGCTTCCGGCCTCTCCACAGCAAAATGGGATTGCTGAGCGCCGCATTGGCATGGTCATGGACGTCGCTCGTACGTCCATGATCCATGCGGCTCCTCCCCATTTTCTGTGGCTGTTCGCGGTTCAGTACGCGGCTAATCAGATCAACCTTCAGCCCTGGGTCTCCTTGCCGGAGACCTCCCCTACTCGGCGGTAGACAGGGAAGGTTGGCAATGCGTCTGCGTTTTTTGTCTGGGGATCTCGGGCTTTTGTCCGCGACAAGTCTGCAGACAAGCTGTCCCCCCGTGCTATTCCCTGCGTCTTCCTTGGCTTCCCCCCTGACGCGCCTGGTTGGCAGTTTTACCAACCCACCTCGCGCCATGTTCTGTCCTCCCAGGACATCACGTTTGACGAGTCGGTTCCTTACTACCGTCTCTTCCCCTACCGCACTGCACTACTTCCCCCGCCGCCGCTCTTCTTCGCTCCAGGTCCCCCCCATCCGATAGACCCCATTCCCCCTCAGGGTCCTGCCCCCTCAGGTGTGTCTCAGGTAGACGCAGTCGAGCCTGTCGAGGTAGCTGTTCACTGTGGTGCTGCTAGGGGTGCTGAGCCTGGGGGTGCTGATCCTGAGCGTGTGGAGCCTGGAGGTGATGAGCCTGGGCATGCTGCGACTAGAGGTGTGGAGCCTGAGGGTGCTGGGCTTGCTCGAGTGGAGTCTGGCGGTACTGGGTCTCGAGGTCCTTCGGGTGCTTCGTCCCGGCAGGACCTACCCTCTCCACATGAGCTGGGCGAGTGGTTTGCTTGGCGTTGGAGCCGTGCTGCTGGAGCTGGAGGTGCTGCTAGAGCTGGAGGTTCTACTTCTGCTGAGGGTACTGGTGCCATGGGTCCCGGAGGTGCTCGTACTGGAGGTACTGGAGCTGCTAGGCCTGGGGGTGCTCCTTGTGCTGGAGCTGCTGGCGGTGCTGGAGCTGGCGGTGCTGCTGGGGTAGGTGCTGCTGGAAATGGAGCTGTTGAGTCTTCCGGTTGTTCAGCTGGCGCTGGAGCTGCTGGGGGTGATGGCGCTAGAGGTGCTGCTGGCTGTGGTGCTTCTGAGGGTGCTGGAGTTGGCGCTGCTGGAGCTGGGGGTGCTACTGGCGCTGGTGCTGCCGCTGGGGGTGCTGGTGCTGTACCTACTGGTTCGGGAGGCGCTGCACGGCCGCGGCCGTACTTTGTTCCGCTCCTTGAGCAGGTTCTTGGTCTCCCGCCTTCTGCTGGTCCTGCTCCTTCCTTAGAGTGTCCACCGCCTGTCCAGTCTGAGTCAATGTTACAGCCCGCTTCCCCACTGCCAGCTCCTTCTCCCTACACTGGTCTTACTGGAGGTCTTGCTGAGCGTCGTGAGTCGGCGTCTTGTCCTGCGTCGCCTGTTCGTGCTGCTCGCACTAGTCGTCATGTTCCGCGTCAGCGTCCTCCTGCGGTCCCAGGCACACACCATATGGCACTGTGTCCTTCCACTGCTCCGCGGCGCGTCCCTTTGCCGTCTCCTCTAGAGTCCTCTCTTCCTGCTCTTGCTGACTCGGAGTCTGACTCTCTTCATGCTGGCAGTCCTACTGTCACGCGTCTTCTGGCTACTGTTGTCACTGACCCTTTGAGTCCACTGCTGCGTCTGCCCTAGTTGTTGAGCTTATCGACTTCGCTGCTCGCTGTCGTCTAGACTACAGTGCTAGTCTTGTTGCTGAGTCTGAGTCTGTCTGCCCTCCGTCCGTCGGGGGTGAGTGTGCTCTTAGCACGGACGTCCTTGAGGATAGACAGGAGGAGTTCCAGTGTATTGTAGCTGCTTTACCTCATCTCGTGTCCATGCTGATTATCCCTGAGGGAGACTCGGATGCACCAGACATCCCGACTCCGCGCTCTTACGTAGAGGCAATAGAGGGTCCCTACTCCTCTTAGTGGCAGTCAGCCATGGACGCAGAGATGGATTCCTGGAAGTCCACAGGCACCTACGTCGACGAGGTTCCCCCACCTGGGGCGAACATCGTCAGTGGCATGTGGATTTTCAGGGTGAAGCGGCCGCCGGGTTCTCCGCCTGTCTTCAAGGCGCGTTACGTGGCTCGAGGCTTCAGTCAGCGGCAGGGAGTTGACTACTTTCAGACCTTCTCTCCCACCCCGAAGATGACCACTCTTCGGGTGCTGCTGCACATAGCCGCTCAGCGCGACTACGAGCTTCACTCTCTTGACTTCAGCACTACTTTCCTGCAGGGCAGCCTGCACGAGGAGATCTGGCTGCGCCGCCCACCTGGCTTCACTGGGTCGTTTCCACCTGGTACCCAGTGGAGCCTCCGGCAGCCAGTCTACGGTCTCCGCCAGGCGCCCCGTGAGTGGACAACACACTTAGGAGTACACTTGCGGCTCTTGGGTTTGCTCCTTCTACTGCCGACCCGTCGCTGTTTCCACGCACCGACACCTCTTTGCTGCCGTTCTACATCCTCGTGTACGTCGACGACTTGGTCATTGCGACTGCTGACACTGCTGGTCTCGCCCACGTGAAGTCCGAGCTGCAAAAGAGACACACGTGCACAGACGTGGGTGAACTGCGCAGCTACCTTGGCTTGCAGATCACACGGGATAGATCACAGCGCACCATTACCCTGACTCAGTCACACATGGTGCAGCAGGTCCTTCAGCGCTTCGACTTCATGTACTCCTCGCCTCAGGCCACTCCCCTATCTACTCGCCACTCGCTCTCAGCTCTGCCTTCGGATGAGTCCGTAGAGCCGAGTGGCCCGTACCCAGAGCTTGTTGGCTGCCTCATGTACCTGATGACCTGTACTCGACATGACCTTGCATACCCTCTTAGCATCTTGGCACGCTATGTTGCTCCTGGGAGACACAGACCAGAGCACATGGCTGCAACAAAGAGGGTGTTGCGCTACTTGTGCAGTACGTCGGGCATGGGGCTTGTGCTTGGATGGCGGAGTCTAGTGGTCTTCACTGGTCACGCAGACGCCTCTTGGGCGGACGACCAGTCTACGCAGCAGTCGCACAGGGTTACACCTTCAGCCTTGGTTCCGGCTCTGTTTCATGGCGGTCTACCCGCTCGTCTTTTGTTCTCGGCTCCAGTTGTGAGGCTGAGATCTACACAGGGGCCATGGTGTGAAAATTGAAACGAGAATGAGAGAAGAGGGGTTGCACTAGCAAGAATGGGGATACAAATAGCAAACCATAGAAGGGTTGTACTCGCTATAGAGCACCCCAGTACAGGCTAGAGCATAAGATAACATTCTGACACACCCCCATAGCCAAAGTGGGGTGTAATCAGTAGAGCAAGCAAAGCAGTACAAGCTCAGGGTGGATCAGAATGTCACCACACATTCTGAGCACAAGTTCAAGAAGCAATAGTTTAAAGGGTACAATTATGAGCAAAGCTAGTGGTAGTCACAACGGGTAAGCGAGGAGGAGGAGAGAGAGTGAGAGGAGAGGAGATAGGAGGCGACGGCTGAAGCTGCAGACACACGGGCAACAGGAGGCAGAGTGTCACAGCGGCTACCGGACGAAGTCCCCGGAATACAGGAGTAACAGGCCCCGCGGCTAAAGTAGCGGCAGACGAGCAGCGGACCCACGGGCAGCTGGCACAGCTGGCTACGACTGGGCTACCGGACGAAGTCCCCGGAATACAGGTGCTGCTGGCGACACGACGGCAACCTCCATACAGCTTCCCCAAACTATCCCACTCCCCCTGGCACACACCCGCTGCTACACCGCTAGCTCCACTCCCACGCACCCCCCTTAAACCCTAAACCCCAGTCTCCCACACATCCACCCCCCTCAGCGACAGCTGCAGCAGTGGGAGACAAACGAGGAGGAGGAGCAAAGGGAGGAATGCAGAAGTGCCACCCCCATACTCGCCACCCCCTACTCGCCACTCCCCAAACCCTAACACAGGCAGGGCGGGATGGCGGGTAGGGAGGTTACGGGGGAGGGGGGGGGGGGGGGGGGGAACCGACGCGCGGCCTCTCAGGGCGCCAATACAGGCAGCAGAAGGGGCGGCGCTCGCCCCCCTCCCCCAGGTAAGTCCTCCCCCGAGGCGACGGGAAAAGGGGCCGCAGGCGAGGCCGGGGCCGGGGCGCAGGTAGGGCGATGGGGCCGGGGCGCAGGTAGGGCGTCGGGGCCGGGGCCGCAGGCGGGGCCGGGGTGCAGGTAGGGCGACGGGGCCGAGGCGCGTGCCCTCGGTGCGCCGCGACGGGTCCCCGTCGCCCGTCGCGGCGCCTCCAGAGGGCGACGCGGCGAACGACGGGGCAGAAGCCCGCCGCGCGCCTCGGGGCGCACAGCGGGCAGAGAACCGCCGCGCGCCTCGGGGCGCACGGCGGGCAGAAAACCGCCGCGTGCCTCGGGGCGCACGGCGGGCAGAAAACCGCCGCGCGCCTCGGGGCGCACGGCGGGCAGAAAACCGCCGCGCGCCTCGGGGCGCACGGCGGGAAGAAAAAGTGCCGCACGCCAGGGGGCGTGCGGCTCAGAAAGTAGTGAAAGGTAGTTGCAGCGGAAGCGAGGAGGTGGTAACCCACCCACAGGATCGATCCAAGGGGATCGACCTGCTCTGATAGCATGTGAAAATTGAAACGAGAATGAGAGAAGAGGGGTTGCACTAGCAAGAATGGGGATACAAATAGCAAACCCTAGAAAGGTTGTACTCGCTATAGAGCACCCCACTACAGGCTAGAGCATAAGATAACATTCTGACACATGGCTGCACAGGAGTTACGCTGGCTCACCTACCTGCTGACCGACCTAGGAGAGCCGCCTTGTTCTCCTCCAGTTCTGTACGTAGACAACAAGGCCATGCTGGCCTTGAGTCGGGAGCACAGACTGGAGCACAGAACAAAGCACATTGCTCTTCGCTACTTCCTTGCTCGTGAGCTGCAGCAGTGTTGTCAGCTGCGCCTTGCTTACGTGGCCTCTCGGGCCAACACTGCTGATATCTTTACCAAGGCACTTCAGCCTTGTGATCGTCAGCGCTTTTGTACGATGCTAGGTCTTGTGCCTACTTGGCCTCACTTGCTCACTTCTTGACCTTGCTCTAGTGAACCCTCTCCTCTCTTCTTCATTCTGAGGAGCTAGTGAGCCTACATAGTGTTTGTAGGCTCTAGTGGGGTAGACACTAAGGGGTACAAGTTTCTAGGGTTTCATATTTGTATCACACACTTTCCTAGTTCATTCACTCCTCATTATTTTACATGGCCTTGCGTCGAGACTATATATAGCCTCGTGTTGTACCTCAATGGATCATTGAATTCAAACTCTCTTTCCTGAGGTCGATGCTAGATCCTCACGCTCAGTAATTAGAGCCGTTTACACGATAAGTTTTTCCGACCACTAAAACCGAGTCTTAAAAAAACCGCGGGGGCGACGACTGTTAAACACCGATTTCGGGTACGTAAAACCAGTTCCGTGTTTTTCACTCCCCCTCGATTTCGGATTTTGAAACGCGCAATGTCAGGCATGGAGGGTTAAGGCGACAACCATGCGACGACGAGCGACATCCACAGCCTTCGCACCGACTTGGAGCAGACGCAGGCGGCGATCAGGCGAATTGAAGCTCTCCTGATCAACCAATCGGTATCTGCCACCGCAGCAGTCAATGCAGCAGCGAACGTAGCAGCGGCGACACAGACAATTCATGGACCAGTGGTGCCACCTTCGTCGAACCTTGAAGCAGCTCGCCAGAGGCTCTCCGAAGCATTCAATCCAAGCGCGAAGGGATCGGACGCTCGACGATTTGTGGCAACCCTCGAAATCTACTTCGAGGCTATTGGCTGTTCGACCCCAAAACACGACGCAAACAGAATTTGACTCGCAGCGGCACTTTTGCGAGGACCAGCACTCCAGTGGATTTACTACAGTGACGTGGCCCACAGGGAGAAAACGCGGGCGCAATTTCGGGCAGACCTCAGCGAACGTTTCGAGCCAATTAATTCGGTGTACATGGCGCAGCAGCAGTTTCACCGACACATGCAACTCGCGGGTGTAGCACTGTACACGCAGCAAATGGAGCAGCTTTTTGCCCGCATTATCAACCTGACCGAGGGCAAAAAAATCCAGGCGTACACAGAAGGGTTAAAAACGGAGATTCGTCGGCAGGTTATTGCAGCGAACTACAGTCACTACCGCGACCACGTACGTGCAACCGCACGTTACGACGCGTTGACGCGTGGTCAACTTGAAACACAATGTTACAAGCCAAACCGTACATTCTGCACGGAGCGATCGGCACCCCTAACGTTCGCCGAACCGATGGATATCGACAGATTTGACGCGAAGCAGCAACCGACAAAATGCGAATTTTGCGGCGCAGCCGGACATCAATTCCTGTCGTGCTAAAAAGGTAAAAAGCTCGTGCGGCACTGCTGGGCGGCAGCAGTACAGCACCCCCGAAGTCAAAAAATGGGAATCGCCCATAGCCGAGGATCGACCTGGCGATCGCGTAAATATCCGAAAAAAAGGAAAAAGGGCGACGACGTGGCGACATCGGAGCGGGCGAAAAAGGAGAAAATGATGGCGAGAATATAAAACGTCGCAACTGGGCGGCATCAGGGGAAATTGCCGAGGCGAATGGAGGCTCCGCGAAACAAGACTCTGCACCGTGTGAAAGTTTAGAAGAAAGAAGAGAGGATTGCACTAGCAAGAATGAGGATACAAATAGCAAACCCTAGAAGGGTTACACTCGCTATAGAGCACCCCACTACTGGCTAGAGCATAATATTCTGACACACCGACCGGGAAACTCCAGCCGAACACCCACAAAAGTAAGAATTCGTTATAAGTATCCTACAAAGATACTCTAAAGAAAAATATTGCTTCTCGTGCTTTTCAAGACTTTGAGAAATTCAGGGAAGAACTAGAGGCCAAGAAAAAGCCTTCAAAAATTATTCAGGTACCTGAGAAGTTGGGCAAAGCATTACAAAGCGTAGAAAAGGGTTGTGCGTTCCGTGGAGTTAATATTCTCTCCCCGCAGCACAGTGTTAAGGCTCCCCTTTGCCCACACGTGAAGCCTACACAGTTGCTAAGGGCTTAGAGGAAAATTACAGGCTCATGAGAAGTTGTACAAGCCTCGGAAAAATCTTCCTACCCACCAGGTGAAGTTGGAAAGTGCTGAGTCAAGCTGGACGGATACAGGGAGTGTTCCGGAAACGACACTAGCATGGTTTGAACAGACACTGAACGAGAGTAACACGGGTTACCTAGCACTGGTTATGGCAGCAGCAGAGGAGGAGAAGCTGAACACAGAGCTACCTTGTCAGAATGTTATCTTATGCTCTAGCCTGTAGTGGGGTGCTCTATAGCGAGTACAACCCTTCTAGGGTTTGCTATTTGTATCCTCATTCTTGCTAGTGCAGCCCTCTTCTCTCTTCTAAACTTTCACATACCTGTAGTAGGCAAGGAGGTCTTGGAGCAATGCAAGGATATAATGCCCGACGACCTACGTACAGGCGTACAACTGGAGGGCGCCTGGCTTGAGGGCGCCGAGCAGAAGGACGCCGTCCTGGGCGCCTGTGCGACGTCCTTGAAGCCTGGACGGCGTCCTTGGAGGCTCGGCGATGTCCTGGACGCCTGAACGGTGTCCTGGACGCCTGGACGGCGTCCTGGGAGGCTGGACGTCGACCTTGGCGTCTGGTCGGTGTCCTGGGAGCTTGGACACCGACCTGGGCGTCCGCACCAGGGACGCCGGGCTTGTGCAGCCGACGACTGACATGGCTGGACGACTGGGCGTGGTTTCCTGGTCGACCAGGATACCCGGGCAACGTGTGCGAAGGTCGCCGTGGTGGTTTCTGCGAGGCCGACCTCGAAAGTGTTATCCCGAGGTCGACGTGGCTGGTGGGCGCAATCATTGGCGTGGAGTGGACCTGGGCGTCTGCGCTGTGCACGTGACGAAGACTGGTGCACCAACTAGCTGCATGCACATGCGAAGCAGGTGCACCGTTGTTCTGCGGGTGCAACGCTGTGCAGCCGACTTGCTGCAGCGCTGGCACAGCGTGGACTTACAACGTTGGCGAACCGCTACTATGCAACGCTGGAGCAGTGCAAGCTCTACAGCGCTGGATCGCGGTCGACCATGATGCGCTGGAGGTCGATCAGCAGCCTTGCTAGTTCTGGTGTAGTCTATGCTGCCAATGTTGTTGCGATTATTGTTGTTGTCATGTTTTCCAATTGAAACTGTTGCCAATTTCCCTCGTGAACTAGAAAGCAATGTGAACACAAGGAAACAACTAAGGAACGCAGAGATCATTTTTTACCCGCATTTAGCCCGTAGCCTAGCTCTCGTTGTACTAGTTATCTCCGCATGGTGCGGTGAGCGTGGACGGCACACGACTTACGTTTCAGTCTCGTCAATATAGTTGCCACTTACCTAAATTGCTCGTAGATCGGCAACCGTGCAGTCACCATCATGAACGTAGGTGACGCAGAGGTGATGGATACCCTGGAAGCACAGCTGGAGGATGTGAGGAGACGCCATGAGGCCAAGGAGTACGGAGCAATCCCCTGGGTGGTCGTCGATGCTGGCATCCGCACCATGTGGGTGACGGAGCACCCTTCTCGACCTGCTTCTCCTCGACCGGTGAACGACAAAGGCGGCGTCGACGTGGGCGTCAATGGCGTTGGTGACCAAGTCGACAGCAGCGCGGGAGGCATGTCGAGGCAGCGAGGTGTGATACACGCCGATGAAGTCGGCAGCGTTCAAGCGCGAGGGATGCGGTTGTCGACGGCTACAGGCTCCTTGCAAGGCGACGTCGGAGGTCGACGAAGTGGTCTGACGCCGATGTTAGTGACCCACGCGACTACGAGAGGAATCGCATCGAGCTACGGCTACGTCAAGTTTACGCCCGATAGGATCTCGGTCACCCCCCTGCTTGTTGGTCGACCCGACATTCTCACCTGGAAGGAAGCCATAGAGCCCCAGGTGGAGATGGCCGGGCTGATTGGCTTCGCAAGGGGTACTGTGGCGACGCCGTCGGAGCACTACCCCGACCTGCGTGCGGAGTTCCGCGTTGTGCAGCTGCTGACCTTCACGGGCGTGCAGATCGCCGCGAAGCCTTGCACGGACTTGTTGGACGCCGGCCGCCAGGCGTGGCACTTTATCGAGTCGACATACCAGGTCACCGACGAATCGACCAGCTCGAGGAGCATATGACACATCTGCGGATGGGCGACCAGGAGACAACGACAAACTACTGCAGCCAGGCGCGACGATTTCTCGCCATTATGAGGATGTCTGGCGTGCAATGCTCCACGGCGCCGTACATCACCCATGTCCTGAAGGGGCTCCCGAGCAGCTACAACCTGATGAAGTGGCTGTCAATGGTGCCGAGCACGCACGCAACGCTCAACCAGGACTCCCTGACGTCGTACATCCTGCGGGACGAGGCGATGCAGGAAGCCGAGCGGTCATTGGAGCTCCTACCACAAACTTCGTCGCCCCGGCGAAGCAAGGAGGCCGACTGGGGCAGTGCGGGCCATCTGGCAGCTGTGGAAGCAGTGGCGGGAGGCCGGCGAAGGACGCCGACAAGAAGAAGTCGGCCAAGGATAGCAGTCGTGGAGGAGGAAGTCGACGTCGGGAGTGCTGGCTGTGCGGCGACCCCGACCATCTCTCCTTCGAGCGCCCCGACCGTAGTGACTCGGACGACGACGACGCCAAGGGTGGCCGCGTGAGGTCGGCCGGGCGTCGCCCCCGCCGGGAGAGTGAGCCGCGCAAGGAGAAGCAGTCGAACAAGTCGACCGCGGCGAAGGACGCCGACTCCTCTGCTGGCGGCAAGGGGCGAGACGAGAAGGAGGCGTCGTGCTCGCTAGTCGACGTCGTGGAGACAACCGTCTCATTGGCGCCCAGGCCGGCAAGAACTTCTAGGAGATGGCGGCAGTGGTGCAGGCAAACCCGGAGGTGGTCCTTCTCGACAGAGGCTGCTCGCACCACCTGATAGGGATCAAGGAGGTCTTTGTCGACTTGGGGCTGAGCGGCAACGTGAAGCACGTGCGTGGCTTCAACGGGGCGCTGCACGACATCCAGGGCCGCGGCACCGTCGCCCTGAAGGGCGACGCCGGGCTGCGGGTGCTCATCCCCGACGTGCTCTACGTTGCGGGCGTCAAGGCAAACCAGGTGTCATCCGGCCAGCTGAAGGAGAGCGGCGTGAAGCTGACGGATGACAGTGACAGGGTGTTGCTCGTCTCGGCGGCGGGAGATGTGCTCGGTTGGGCGACGTATACCGGCCGGGTCCTCTGCACTGACCTGCGTCCTTGCTCAGCGACGTCCTCGACAGAGGTGGTGGCTCTGCGGGCAACTGTCTTGGCAGCAAAGTTAACACCGGAGTGGTTGCATGCGAGGCTCGCGCACGTCTGCATGGACACCATCCGGAGCTCGCCGAAGCACGAGGTTGCCACTGGGCTGAACCTCAAGTCGGCGTCCGGCGCCGGCTCACCGTGCGTTTTGTGCATCGGCGGGAAGCTGGCGCGGCACACGTTCCCCGACCAAGGCTCCGACGCCGAGGACGTGCTGGCAGTTGTGCACATCGACCTGTGTGGGCCGTTCCGCATGGCTGCCAAGGACGATAGACTTTACTTCTTGCTGCCGAAGGACCGTAAGACCCGCTACGTGTCGGTGAGGCCGGTCGCCAAGAAGCCGGATGTGCTGCAAGAGTTCGTGCAGTAGCTGGCGGTGGCTAAGCGACAGATGAAGTAGTCGGTGCTGTTGCTGCACTCTGACCAGGGAGAGGAGTCCCTCCGGAAGGACTTCACCGCCTTCGTGGATGGCAAGGGGACCGTCCACGACCTCACCTGCCCGTACACACCGCAGCAGATTGGCATGGCGGAGAGGGATATGAAGACGGTGGTGGAGTCGGTGCGGACAATGCTACTGCACATGGGTGTGCAACACCACTGGTGGCACCTTGCTTTGCGGCAGGACATCTGGGTCCGCAACTACCAGGAGAGGTCGACGCTGCCGCCGCGGACAACGCCATACCAGCTACTCAGCGGGAAGAAGCCCGACTTGTCGCTGGCTTGAGTGTGGGGCTGCATGGCCCAGTGTGCAGTGCCTGAGTAGACGCAGTACCAGCAGGCGCAGACGCACGAGCACCTGGAGCAGCAGACTCTCTGGCACCTAGAGCAACAGCCCCACCATGACCTAGGGCAGTAGACGCACTAGCACCTAGAGCGGCAGCCTCACTGGTCCCAATGCCCGGGTCGGGCGGTACACTCAGGTAATAGTCACCCTCAACACTAATAGTCAATGCATACATCGCACCAAGGATAGCATCAAAATCAAGAGCAAAGATATCAATGGGTTTGTTTAAGCAGATCAGCCCAGCGGGGCAGCTCAGAGGCATCAGGGAACTGCTCGCGCCAGGCGTCGTCGAGACGAAAGAAGCAGCGCTGCGCCGTGTAAAACCTCCCACTGGTCTGGCCAGTGCGGTCACCTGTGCGGATGAAGTACGGGCAGGTACCTCCACCCCCAGACCCCCCACGCTGAGAGTACCACTCACGGAGCTGCTGGGGCGATGGGGTCTCGGTGGAACACTGCTGCTGCTGCCTCTGGCCACCGCCGATCCCCCCACGCTGCACCGCTCCACCGCGCCCACCACCAGCTCCACTGCCGCCACCTCTGCCACCACCACCCCCGCCACCGCCGCCGCCACCACCCTCGGCTCAGCCACTGACCCCCCCACTATCAGCACCACTCCCACCACCGCCACCACCCCCGCCCATTCCACCCCCTCTACCACCACCGCCCCCGCCGCCACCTCCGGCACCCTTGCCCCCCTTGCCCCTGCCGCCCTTGCGCCTCCCACTAGGAGCAGACGCAGCCCTGACCCCCTCAGCACCGAGGTAGTCGAAAGTAGCAGTAGATGCAATGGAGGGGAGGAGGGGGACGGGGGAGCACCCCTCAAAGAAGGGAGTGCGAGGGTCGCCACGAGAGGCACCTACAGCTACAATGCTCTTCTCAGCTGCTAGGAGTTCCTTCTCGAGCAGGTCGACAGTGAGGTCGGTGGGGGAGAGGGCGAGAAAGTGGTCCCTGACAGGTCGAAGAGAATCAGGGAGGCGGGTGACTAGGTGGTAGAGTGTGAGGTACATCGGGGGAGGGTTCTTGGCTAGGAAATCGGGGGGAAGCGCGGCACGGTAGCGAAGATCACTAGTACGGAGGTGCGTGATGAGGTCAGCTATAGTGGCAAAGGCAGACAGATCGGAGAAGAGATAGGGCAGTGAGAGGCGCCCTATCGCAGCAGTAGCAGGAGAGGATTAGCGTGCAACTACAGCATCGTACAGCTCCTTTGCGGTCTTATGCTGGCCAAAGTGCTCGCGCTCATCTAACGGCAGGTGGCTGCGAACTACTAGGCGAGAATGAGCGTCACGGGTCTGCCACTGTGAGCGAGCAGTGCTGTCAGCAGTAGCACCAGGTGAGGGAGCGGCACCAGACGTGTGGTCAAACAGGGAAACATCGTCCTTGGCAGTGATCTGGAGGAACAGATGCAGGTCATCGAGCCAAACGTCAAACTTAATGGGACGGCCCTCAGCGTCAAAAGTGAGAACGGTGGGATTGTCAAGATACTAAGCACCTAGGAAACTAGGTTTAGGCTTAGGATGCTTAGTTGGGAGTAGGAGCTAGGGTTTAGCCTTAGGCAAAGTAGAAGTCCAAGCAAAAGGAGTGATTCAACTATAGAATGACAAGTACATATAGAGGAGAAGCATGCAAGGAGTGGTGCACCACCACACAGGACAATAATGGGACTACACTACATCTAGAACTACATGCGCTTATACAGAACATATATCTAATATATTCTGACACACCCCCTAAGTGCAAACAGGAATAGCCATGTTCAGAACACCCCTTGAAGTGGTACACCCTGCAGGGCGCAGCAGAAGAAGAGGCGAAGTGAGGAGGAGGGGGAAGAACTGTGAGAGGAGAGGAGATAGGAGGCGGCGGCTGAAGCTGTAGACACACGGGCGACAGGAGCGGCTGGCACAGTGGCTACCGGGACACCGCCCCAGACTACTGGAGTAACTGGCTCGGCGGCTACGAGGAGCGGCAAGAGCAACGGACCCACGGACGACTAGCGCAGCAGGCTCGCTGGGCTACCGAGAGCACGAGGGCCCCGGACTAATGGCGCTGCTGGCGACACGACGGCTACCTCCGTTCAACTTCCCCCATTGCCCCACACCCCCTTCTACAACACTAGCGCCACTCCCTCGGCTCCCCCACACTCCCTCGGCTCCCCCCACACCCTCCCCCCCTCAGCAGCAGCTGCAGCAGTGGGAGAGAGAGAAGGAGGAGGGGCAGCTTACTCACACCCGCCACCCCCAGCTCCCCCCACACTCCCTCGGCTTCCCCCACACCCTCCCCCCCTCAGCAGCAGCTGCAGCAGTGGGAGAGAGGCCACCCCCATACCCTCCCCCCCACTGCCGCACGCGCAGCATGGAGATGAAGGGGAAGGGTGGGGGGGGGGGGGGGTGGGCGGGGGGGCGGGGTAGGAGGTGCGCGGGCGACAGTAGGGCGCGCTGGCGGGCAAAACACGTCGCGCGTCCAAGGCGCACGACAGGCAGAAACCGTCGCACGCCCAGGGCGCGTGACGCGCAGAAACCGTCGCACGCCCGGGGCGCGCGACGGGCAGAGAACCGTCGCACGCCCGGGGCGCGCGACGGGCAGGAAACCGTCACGCGTCCGGGGCGCACGACGGGGACGAAATCGCCGCACGCCCGGGGCGCGCGACGAGCAGAAAATCGACGCGCGCCTGGAGCGCGCGACGGGCAGAAAACCGACGGGATCTGAAATCCACGGGCAGAAAACCGACGGGCAGAAAAACGGGTAGAGGGGCCCATGAGCGGAAGCGTAGTAGGCATAGGATCGAAACGCTCTGATACCATGTCAAGATACTAAGCACCTAGGAAACTAGGTTTAGGCTTAAGATGCTTAGTTGGGAGTAGGAGCTAGGGTTTAGCCTTAGGCAAATTAGAAGTCTAAGCAAAAGGAGTGATTCAACTATAGAATGACAAGTACAAATAGAGGAGAAGCATGCAAGGAGTGGTGCACCACCACATAGGACAATAATGGGACTATACTACAGCTAGAACTACATGCGCTTATACAGAACATATATCAAATATATTCTGACATGGAGTGGCCATGGTGGCAGCAGTAGCAGTAGCAGTAGCAGTAGTAGCAGTAGTAGCAGTAGCAGTAGCAGTAGTTGTAGTAGTAGTAACAATAGTAGCAGTAGTAGTTGTAGCAGTAAGAACAGCTGTAACAGCAAGAACAGGAGCAACAGTTGCTGCAGGTGGGGCGGCGCGGCTCGGGAAGGGCGACACGGCTCGGGAAGTGCGGCGCGACTCGGGCAGGACGGCGTAGCGCGGCTCGGGCAGGTAGGGCGGCGCGACGGCGGGCCTATGCTCGATGCGCGGTGGCGCCTAGGGTGCGGCTGCGCCCAGGCCGCGGCTGCGTTCGTGCGGCGGCTAAGCGCGAGCTGCAGCAGCCGACGCGCGATCGCCGCAGCGTACGGGCTGCGACCTGCGGGCGGGCGGCGGCGGGTCGAGCATCGGCCTAGGGGCGAGCGGGGCCTACGGGCGACGCCCTACTGGTGCGCGCGAGAGAAATCGGGCCGCGCTCTGGCGGCTAGTGGGCTGCTCGCGCTAAAAATGTGGGGCCGCGCTCGGGCTGCTAGCGGGCTGCAAACGGGCAGCGTGAGAGAGAGGGCGCGCGAGGGCGCACTAGAAAGAGGCGCACAAGGGCACTAAGATGGTGGGGGCGCACGAGGGCGCCTCTAGCGGAACGCTGGGCCCTTAGGTAAGTGGTCCTAGGTTCCTAACCTAGGCTAGTAATACCATGTCAGAATGAGAGAAGGGTTTGCACTAGGAAAGTGTTGGGTACAAGTAGGAAACCCTAAACTTATTGTACCCCATAGTAACTACAAATTGTAGCGGATATAACATTTGACATTCGGTGCCTACAAGGAGCCATCTAGCGTGCCAGAAGGCCAAGAGGGTACGCAAGGTCAGATGAGTGCAGGTTATCAGGTACATGAGGCAGCCCACTAGCTCTGGGTACTGACCACTCGGCTCTACGGACTTGTCCGAAGGTGGATCTGAGAGCGAGTGGCCTATAGCCAGACGAGTGGGCTATGGCGAGGACCAGGTGAAGACGAAGCGCTGAAGGACCTGCTGCACCATGTGTGACTGGGTCAGTGTGATGGTGCGGCGTGCTCTGTCCCGGGTGATCTGCAAGCCAAGGAAACTGCGCAGCTCACCCAGGTCTGTGCACGTGTGTCTCTTCTGGATCTCTGACTTCACTAGGGCGAGAGCCTCAGTGTCAGCAGTAGCAAAGACCAAGTCGTCGACGTACACGAGGATGTAGAATGGCGGCAGCGAAGTGTCAGCGCGCAGAAACAGCGACGGGTCAGCAGTAGAAGGGGCGAAGCCAAGAGCCGCAAGTGTCATCCTCAGTGTGTCGTGCCACTCACGAGGCGCCTGACGGAGACCGTAGACTGGCCAACGGAGGCTCCACTGGGTACCAGGAGGGAACGACCCAGTGAAGCCAGGTGGACGGCGGAGCCAGATCTCCTCGTGCAGACTGCCCTGTAAGAACGCTGTGCTGAAGTCCAGAGAGTGAAGCTCGTAGTCACGCTAAGCAGCAACGTGCAGCAACACCCGAAGAGTGGTCATCTTCGGGGGGGGGGGGGGGGGGGGGAGAAGGTCTGGAAAAAGTCAACTCCCTGTTGCTGACTGAAGCCTCGTACAACGTAACGAGCCTTGAAGACAGGCGGAGAACCCGGCGGCCGCTTCACCCTGAAAATCCACATGTCATCGACGATGTTCGCCTCTGGAGGGGGAACCTCATCGACATAAGGGCCTGTGGACTTCCAGGATGCCATCTCTGCGTCCATGGCTGTCTGCCACTGAGAGGAGTACTCACCCGCGATCGCCTCAGCGTAAGAGCGCGGGGTCGGGATGTCTGGGGCATCCGGGTCTCCCTCAGGGGCAAGCAGCATGGCCACGAGATGAGGCGCACCGGCTGCAAGACACTCAAAGTCCTCTTGCCTGTCCTCAAGGACATCCGTGCCAAGAGCACACTCACCCCCGACGGACGGAGGACAGACAGACTTAGACTCAGCAACAAGACTAGCAGCGAAGTCGAGACGACAGGCAGCAGCAAAGTCAACAAGCTCAGAGACTAAGGCAGACGCAGCAGCAGACTCAGACGACAGGTCAGTGACAACAGTGGCTAGCAGACGCGTGACAGTAGGGTGAGCAGCACGAACCAGGTTTGACTCAGGGTCCTGAAGATCAGGCAGAGAAGACGCAGGAGGAGACGGTAGGGGAACACGTTGTGGAATAGAGGAAGGACGAAGAAGCCATAGCGTGTGTGCCAAGGACAGGAGGCGGACGCTCACGAGGAACGCGACGACCAGTGCGACCATCGCGAACAGGCGAGGCAGGACGAGACGCAGGCTCACGACGCTCTATAAGCGAGTCTGTCTGCTCAGTGTAAGGAGAAGGAGCAGGCAGTGTCACGCTGGGCTGTAACGGGAGGCTAGTGGAAGACGGGAGGCTAAGAACCTGGCGAAGCACGGAGTCAGGCGGTGGCAGAGACGACGGTGACTCCGGAGCGAAAAACAGTCGCGACGGTGCAGGGCCACCGGTACCAGTAGCTCCAACGCCTCCAGCACCTCCAGAACCTCCAGCTCCAGCGCCTCCAGCAGCAGCACCTCCAGCTCCAGTGACTCCAGCAGCAGCACCTCCAGCTCCAGCGCCTCGAGCAACTCCAGTGCGTCCATCTCCAGCGACTCCAGCAGCAGCACCCCCAGCTCCAGCGCCTCCAATAGCAGCACCTCCAGCTCCAGGGACTCTAGCAGTAGTACCTCCAGCTCCAACGCCTCCAGTAGCTTCAGAACCTCCAGCTCCAGCGCCACCAGTAGCAGCACCCCCAGAACCGGCACCTCCAGCCTCACGGTCTCCAATTCCACGGTCGACAGGACCAGCGCCAGGGCCTCCAGCAGCAGCACCCCCAAAATCGGCACCTCCAGCTCCAGGGTCTCCAACGCCAGGGTGGACAGCACCAGCTCCAGGGCCTCCAGCCCCAGTACCTCCAGTAGCAGCACCCCCAGAGCCGACACCTCCAGCTCCAGGAGCAATACCAGTCTCGGCAGCTCCAGTACCTCCAGTACGAGCACCTCCAGAACCAAAGACACCAGCACTCGCAACGCCTCCACGACAAGCAGCTCCAGCAGCATGACTCCTCAGGCGGGTACGCGAGGCAAGCCACTCTCGTGCCTACTGTGGTGAGACAGGCTCGCGTCGTGAAACGAGACCCAGAGGAACTCCAGTAGACTCAGCACCGCCAGCTCCAGGGTCGACAGCACCAGCTCCAGGGCCTCCAGCCCCAGTACCTCCAGCCGCAGCACCCCCAGAACCAACACCTCCAGCTCCAGGGTCTCCAACTCCAGGGTCGACAGCACCAGCTCCAAGGCCTCCAGCCCCAGTACCTCCAGCAGCAGCACCCCCGGAACCGACACCTCCAGCTCCATAGCAGCACTAGTCCCAGCAGCTCCAGTACCTCCAGTACGAGCACCTCCAGGACTAGAGACACCAGCACTCCCAGCGCCTCCACGACAAGCAGCTCCAGCAGCACGACTCCTTAGGCGGGTACGCGACGCAAGCCACTCTCGTGCCTGTTGTGGTGAGACAGGCCCGCATCGTGAAACGAGACCCAGAGGAACGCCACCAGACTCAGCTACCACAGGCGCCGCACCCCCAGGCGCCGCACCCCCCGGCACCTCACGGACGGGCTCAGCACCCCCAGACTCCGCCGCCGCAGGCTCAACACCCCCAGGATCCGCACTCCCCAGCACCTCACGCTCAGGCTCAGCACCCTCAGAAGCAGCACCCCCAGCAGCACCTGAGTCGCTAGTGACCTCTACAGGCTCAGCCAAGGGGGGCGGGTCTACCTGAGACACACCTGAAGGAGCAGGACCCTGAGGGGGAAGAGGGTCTACCGGAGGGGGACCTGGAGTGAGGAAAAGCGGCGGGGGAGGGAGAGGGGCAGTGCGGTAGGGGAAGAGACGGTAGAAAGGAACTGACTCGTCAAAGGTGACGTCCTCAGAGGGGAAGACACGACGCGAGGTGGGGTGGTAAAACTGCCAGCCAGGCGCGTCAGGGACAAAGCCAAGGAAGACGCAGGGAATGGTGCAGGAGGAGAGCTTGTCCGCGGACGTATTGCGGACAAGGGCACGAGCACCCCAGACTCGGAAACGCGACGCATCGCCAACCTCCCCTGTCCAATGCAGTGTGGGCGAGGTCTCCGGCAAGGAGACACGGGGCCAGAGGTTGAGCTGCTGCGCGGCGTACCGGACCGCAAACGGCCACAGAAAATGGGTAGCCGCTGCATGGATCAAGGAGGTAGGAGCGACCTCCATGACTAAGCCAATGCGGCGCTCAGCAACCCCATTTTGCTGTGATGAACCCGGAAGCGTGAACGACTGCTCAATGCCCTCGCCCTGACAGAAGGCCCGCAAGAGGTCGGAGGTGAACTCACCACCTCTGTCATAGTGCAGACGCAGGACAGGAAGGTCCTGGCGGAACCTGCGGTGGAGCCGGAGACGAACTGCTCTGATCCAAGGGATCAGGACAGCACGGACCTCACCCTTGGTGCGCAAGGGGAAGACTGTGGTGTACTGCGAGTAGTCGCCAACAACGAGCAGAAAGTACTGCTCACCACCCTGTCCACGAACACGGGCTGGGCCCCACACGTCCAGGTGGAGGGTCTGCAGAGGAGCCTCTATCGGGGGAAACGAGGAGGAGTGAGGAGCGGCGCGCTGCTGCCCCTCGACGCAAGGAAGGCAGGGCGGTGCACGCGAGGCAGGGAGGGGAGGGAGAGACCTGGGAAGACCAGACACAAGGAGGCGACGGTGCATGCCACGTAGACGTGGCAGGGAGGGGTGACCCAGGCGGTGGTGCCAGAGAAGAGTCTGGTGCGACAGGGAGCGACACTCACAACGGGAGGCTATCTGACCTGACACAGACACCTGACCAGTAGCAGCTACTTGAAGAGGCGCAGTCGTTAGTGTGTAAAGACTCGACCCTGGCCGACGGGTAAACGTGGCCAGGTGGCGGCCAGTCCAGGAGCACGTACAGATCGCCACACGCTGTCCTCCAGGGGTAAAGGTGTCAACCCAGTGGTCCTGGAGAACTGCGTTGCTCACCAAGTTCGTAGAGAACGGGGGGAGGTGGAAGCCTGTTAGTGAGCTAGACGGAACCGCCGGGCACGGAAGAACAGTGGTGGACCGTGCAAGAACTGGGCCCCCTGAGGGGTCAGCCATAGAGACTGCAACAGGTGCAATGAGTGGTGTGAGTGCAGTACTGTCACGAAAGAAACAGCGGGAAGCACCTGAGTCAAGTGTGAAGGTGTGCAAGGCCTCAGCAGGCGCAGTACCTGAGGAAGCAGACTCGCTAGCACCTAAGGCAGCAGCCTCACTAGCACCTAGAGCAGCAACCTCTATATCGGGGTCGTACTGCACGCACAGGTGACAGTCACGCTCAGCACCACCAGGCAAAGCAGACATGGCAATAAGGATGGGGTCATAGTCTAAAGCAAAGACAGCATCGCCCGACCTAAGCAGCTCAAGCCAGGGGGGGATCTGAGCCTCGTCGCCAAACTCGCCAGGCGACGGTCAAATAGGCGAAACAACGGGACTGTGCGTGACCAGGTGTCCCACAGGTCTCACCAGCTCGACGACCTGTGCGAATGACGTACGGGTAGGGACCTGGACTCGGAGACGACCCACGCTGGTAAAGCCACTCACGAAGCTGCCGGGGCGTAATGGTCGGACACCGTCGTAGCTGCATTTGGCCACCGCCAGACACTCCGCACCAAACAGCGCCATAGTGACTGCGACTACGGCCGCCACCACTCCCACTGCTGCCACCACCGCCGTCACCACTCCCACCGGTACGACAAAGGGAAGTCATGGCGGGCAAGCTAGAAGGAGCGCGACCTCTAAGGCAGTACGGAGTGAAGGCAGTAGCACAAGTAGTAGCAGCAACAGAAAGAGCAGTAGGGCGGCGCGCGGTCAGAGCAGGGTGGCGTGCAGCCAGAGCAGGGCGGTGCGCGGCCACAGCAGGGCAATAGCAGGTAATAGCTCCTAGGGCAGAAGCACCTAGGGCCCTTTTTTCTATATATAATAATAATTATTATTCTAATTTTATTTAGGGTTTAGCAGGGCGCTGGCGCAGGGCAGGGCGCTGGCGCAGGGCAGGGTGCGGGCGCAGGGCAGGGCGCTGGCGCAGGGCAGGGCGCCAGCGCGCGCAGGGCAGGGCGCTGGCGCAGGCTGCAGGAGCGCGTGACGCGAGGGGCAGCAGAGCGCGATGCGACTGGCTGCCTTAGGGCGTGACGCGCGGGCTACAGCAGAGCGCGACGCGCGAGGCAGCAGCGCGTGACTCGTGGGCTGCCTTAGGGCGCGACGCGCGGGCTGCAGCAGAGCGCGACGCGCGGGGCAGCAGCGCGCGACGCGCGGGCTGCCGTAGGGCGCGACGCACAGGGCTGCAGCGCGGGCGTAGGGCAGGGCGCAGGCGCAGGGCAGGGCGCTGGCGTAGGGCAGGGTGCTGGCGCAGGGCAGGGCGCTGGCGCAGGGCAGGGCGCTGGCACAGGGCAGGGCGCTAGTGACAAAGTTTAAAGGTTCACAAATATGAGCAAAGCTAGAGCTAATCACAGCGGACAAGTGAGGAGGAGGAGGAGCTGTGGGGGAGAGAAGATGGGAGGCGACTGCTGACGCCGCAGACAAACAGACGAGCTGCTGGCTCAGTGGCTACCGGAACAGCGCTCCGGACTACTGGAGTAACTGGCCCCGCGGCTAATAGTAGCGGCAGACGAGCAACGGACCCACGGGCGACTGGCGACTACCGGAGATTGTAGCCTCCGGACTGCTGCTAAGACTGCTGCCTCCACTCGACCTCCCCCAACTGTCCCACACTCTCGGCACATGCCCTCTGCTCAAACCCTAGCTCCACTCCCACGCACCCCCCTTAAACCCTAAACCCCAGTCTCCCACTCATCCACCCCCCTCAGCGACAGCTGCAGCAGTGGGAGACGAAGGAGGAGGAGGAGCAAAGGAAGGAATGTACAACTGCCACCCCCACACTCGCCACCCCCACACTCGCAACCCCCTACTCGCCATCCCCGCAAGCGGCCCCCTCAGGTCGCCTCGACAGGCGACGGGAAAAGGGGGGAAGGGGGGGGGGGGGGGGGGGGGGGGGGGGGGGGTGGGGGGCGGTGCCGTAGGTAGGGCGACGGAGCCGGGCGTAGGTAGGGCGACGGGACGACGGGGCCGCAGATAGGGTCGCCCGAGTCGCGCGCAGGCGGCCCAAGCCGTGCGCGGGCCTGGCGCCGCCCGTACGGGTCGCGCGTAGGCCTGGCGCGGCCCGTACGGGCCGCAGACGGGTCTGGCGCGGCTTGTACGTGCCGCGCGCAGGCCACGACGGGCGACGGGGGGCGACGCGGAGGTCCCCGTCGCCCGTCGCAGCGCCTCCCGGGAGCGGCGCGCGGCGTGACGGGGCAGTAACCCGCCGCGCGCCTCGGGGCGCACGGCGGGAAGAGAACCGCCGCGCGCCTCGGGGCGCACGGCGGGCAGAAAAACCGCCGCGCGCCTCGGGGCGCACGGCGGGATGAAAAAATGCCGCACGCCACGGGGCGTGCGGCACAGAAATTAGTGATAGCAGTGGCAGTAGGAGTTGCAGCGGAAGCAACGAGGTGGTGAGCCCACCCACAGGATCGATCCAAGGGGATCGACCTGCTCTGATAGCATGACAAAGTTTAGAAGAAAGAAGAGGATTTGACTAGCAGCAGTTGGGATACATATAGCAAACCCTAACAGGGTTGTACTCGCTATAGAGCACCCCACTACAGGCTAGATAAGAACATTCTGACAGCTGGCGCAGGCAGGGCGCTGGCACAGGGCAGGGCGCTGGCGCAGGGCAGGGCGCTGGCACAGGGCAGGGCGCTGGCGCAGGGCAGGGCGCCGGCGCAGGGCAGGGCTCTGGCGCAGGGAAGGGCGCTGGCGCAGGGCAGGGCACCGGCGCAGGGCAGGGCGGTGGCGCAGGGTGACGCCAGGCAGGGCAGGGCAGGGCGTGCGCTAGGCAGCGCGACGCGGGGCAAGGCAGGGCGTGCGCAGGGCAGCGCGCCACAGGGTAGTGGGGTAACGCGATAACCGCAGTCGGAAGCTAAGTATGGTGGGCCCGAAAAAAAAACGGTCTTACGGACCTACTGCTCTGAAACCATGTCAAGATAGCAAGCAGTGATGGTTGCATTGAATCAAATGTGGGTACAAGTACTAACCCTAACCTCGGGTTGTACCCCATATGGGCTACCCCACTATAGCCTACACTGAACTAACACATATATAGTTTGACAGGAGCTCCTTACCGGCCAAAGTCTACCGACGTTTCACATACCTCACGCCCAAAAGGCCTCGAAGGCAATTCGTAAGTCCTATTGGGCACTGGATTAAAAGGTGGGGCCCTATGTTTAGCCCTGTGCTGGCTGAAAAGCGCGGGTATTGCGCCAGATCGACAGCTGGGCGTACAAGAAAATTAACGGGAGCGCCACTGTTTCAGCCCCAACAAAACCAGACCATCGGCAACAGTTACCCCGCCGAAAAAGTCGGAGCTGAAACGGTTGGTGCAGCTGTCGGAGTTTCTCCTAATTCAACGGTCTACCCGATGGCGGTGTAGCCGCGAAGGGGTTTCCGAAGCTGTGGGAGTAGGGGGAGAAAACGTAGGGTGACACGTGTGCGAAGTGGGAAGGGAGGCGGGAGGGAAGGCGAGGTCGACGAGCAGTGGATGGCAGGGCGACGGGGAAAGCGAGGGCAACGGGGAGAGAATTGACGGGGAAAGCAAGGGCGACGGAGAGAGAATTCACGGGGAAGCAAGGCGACGGATAGAGAATTGACTGGGAAAGCGATGGCGACGGAGAGAGAATTGACGGGGAGAGGATCGGACGAGCGGAAGGGAGGGCGACGAGACGAACGGACGGCGATGGAACAGAAGCTCGGGCGACGGAAAGGGTAGGCGACGGGAAGGGAAGGCGACGGGAAGGGAGGCAGAGGGGCGCCCACAGGGTGACGGGAAGGGAGCGCGACGGGAAGGGAGCGCGACGGGAAGGGAGCGCGACGGGAAGGGAGAGCGACGGGAAGGGAGAACGACGGGAAGGGAGAGCGACGGGAAGGGAGAGCGACGGGAACAAGGGAGGGCAACCGGCGGATCTTACGTGGCCGCAGCACATTGCATTCAAGAAGTTGAGATCGCGCTGCGATGGTGGGGAGGTGCGCCCTAGCGCGGAAGTTGGAAAGCACGGCGCTGCTGGCCACCTTGCTTCATGCAAGTCGGAATCAAATTTCACTACGACTGTTGGGGGGCAAGGGAAGTTTGATGAAGGGAGCGGCTGCACTGTCGAGTGAGTTATTCAATCTAGGTCAGACTGGATATTTGGGATAGCAGATGTAACGACTGGTTAGATTTATCGCCGTCTGCCGGCAACAACCCTCGCCCTCCCCCTTTCGACCTCCGCCCCCGCGCTACCATCCCTCCGGCCTAGCCTACAGCGCCCGATAGATCTCTCAATGCGCGAGGTTCCGCCGTGCGCGGAACAACGCACTACTGCGCGTGCCTAACGCCCTCTCCTATCCGCCGTACGGCGCGCAAGGCTCGTCCACGGGACTGTTAGAATGAGAAACGAGAATGAGGAGTGACTAGCAGGAACAACAGTACAAATATGTCAAACCCTAATCTGGTGTACCCCTTATGGTGTGACCCACTACAGCCTAGAACCACACAAACATATAATGTTTGACACACCCCCATAGGCAAAGTGGGGGAGACCTAGGGGTCACAAGACCAGTCAAGGCAAAACAAGGTAAACAAGCTCAGGGTGGATCTCGAGGATTCCACACAAATTCCGAGCACAAGCAAGCGGTCACAAGACCAGTTCACATGCAGTTTTATAATAGAGCAAGAGGTACAATGATCACAACCTAACAAGGCAAACATGCAGGTATATATATAATGATCACAGTACAGGTAAAGTCAAGAAGTAAATAAGTGAGAAACAGTCGGCACAAGGCCTAGAAGAGTGCAAAAACGCTGATGGTCAACAGGCGGAAGCGCCTTGGTGAACACATCAGCAGTGTTGGCCTCAGTGGCCACGTAACGCAGAAGAAGCTGACCACGCTGCTGTAGCTCTCGAGCTAGAAAGTAACGCAGAGCAATGTGCGTAGTCGTTTGCTCCAGTCTGTGCTCCTGGCACAAGGCAATGGTTGCCTTGTTGTCGACGTACAGCACTGGAGGAGAACGAGGCTGCTCTCCAAGGTCAGTCAGCAGGTAGGTGAGCCAGCGAAGCTCCTGGGCAGCCATGGCCGTGGCGTAGATCTCAGCCTCACTGCTGGAGCTGAGAACAGAAGAAGAACGAGTAGAACGCCAAGAGACAGAGCCAGAGCCAAGACTGAAGGTGTAACCCTGAGACGACCGCTGAGTAGCCTGGTCGTCTGCCCAAGAAGCGTCTGAGTGCCCAGTGAGAACAGGCCGGTCTCGCCCTCCAAGCACTAGCCCCATGCCCGACGTACTGCACAAGTAGCGCAACACCCTCTTAGCTGCATCCATGTGCTCCTTCCGGTGACGGCCGGGAGCAACATAGCGTGCTAAGATGCTGAGAGGGTATGCTAGGTCAGGTCGAGTGCAGGTCATCAGGTACATGAGGCAGCCCACAAGCTCTGGATACGGACCACTCGACTCTACGGACTCATCCGAAGGCAGAGCTGAGAGCGAGTGACCCGTAGGCAGAGGAGTGGACTGAGGCGAGGAGTACGTGAAGCCGAAGCGCTGAAGGACCTGCTGCACCATGTGTGACTGAGTCAGGGTAATGGTGCGGCGTGCTCTGTCCCGGGTGATCCGCAAGCCAAGATAGCTTGTCAGTTCACCCAGGTCTGTGCACGTGTGTCTCTTCTGTAGCTCGGACTTCACGTGGGCGAGTGCGGCAGTGTCCGCAGTGGCAAAGATCAAGTCGTCGACGTACACGAGGATGTAGAACGGCGGCAGCGAGGTGTCGGTGCGCAGAAACAGCGACGGGTCAGCAGTAGAAGGAGCAAACCCAAGAGCCGCAAGTGTAGTCCTCAGTGTGTCGTGCCACTCACGTGGCGCCTGGCGGAGACCGTAGACTGGCCGCCGGAGGCTCCACTGGGTGCCAGGAGGGAACGACCCAGTGAAGCCAGGTGGGCGGCGCAGCCAGATCTCCTCGTGCAGGCTGCCCTGCACAAAGCTGTGCTGAAGTCAAGAGAGTGGAGCTCGTAGTCACGCTGAGCGGCGACGTGTAGCAGAACCCGAAGAGTGGTCATCTTCGGGGTCGGGGAGAAGGTCTGGAAGAAGTCAACTCCCTCTCGCTGACTGAAGCCTCGTGCAACGTAACGCGCCTTGAAGACAGGCGGAGAGCCTGGCGGCCGCTTCACCCTGAAAATCCACATGCCACTGACGATGTTCGCCCCAGGTGGGGGAACGTCGTCGACGTAGGTGCCTGTGGACTTCCAGGAAGCCATCTCTGTGTCCATGGCTGACTGCCACTGAGAGGAGTAGGGACCGGCCATCGCCTCTGCGTAAGAGCGTGGGGTCGGGATGTCTGGTGCATCCGGGTCTCCCTCAGGGGCAACAAGCATGGACACGAGATGGGGCAAAGCAGCGGCAAGGCAACCAAACTCCTCCTGCGTGTCCTCAAGGACGTCCGTGCCAAGAGCACACTCACCCCCGACGGACGGAGGACAGGCAGACTCAGACTCAGCAACAAGACTCGCTGCGTAGTCTAAACGACACGCAGCTGCAAAGTCGACAAGCTCAGTGACTAGGGCAGACGCAGCAGCGGACTCAAAGGAAGGGTCAGTGACAACCGTAGCCAGGAGACGTGTGACAGTAGGTCTGGCAGCGCGAAGGGAGTCTGACTCCGGGTCAGCAAGAGCAGGAAGAGAGGACGCAGGAGGCGACGGGAGAGCAACACGCTGCGGAGCAGTGGACTGACGAAGCACCATCCGGTGCGTGCCTGGGACAGCAGGAGGACGCTCACGCGGGACACGACTACCAGTGGTAGCAGCTCGAACAGGCGACGCTCGACGAGACGCAGGTGACACAGGACGTGACGCAGGCTCACGTCTCTCAGCAAGACCGTCAGTCGGACCAGTGTAAGGAGCAGGCACAGGGAGTGGGGAGGCAGGCGGTAACTGTGGCTGTGACTGGACAGACGGCGGACACTCTAAGGCGAGAGGAGAACAAGGAGGAGGAGGCTGACCAAGAACCTGCTGAAGGAGCGGAACGAAGTACGGTCGTGGCCGTGCAGCAGCTCTCGAACCAGCAGAGACACCAGCGGCAGCAGCAGCACCTCCAGAAGCAGCAGCACCTCCAGCACCAGGGTCCGTAGCACCCACAGCAGCTCCGACGCCCGGGTCCTCAGTACTAGCAGCACCTCCAGCAGCACCGCCAGCAGCAGCAGCACCTCCAGCAGCACCGCCAGCAGCAGCAGCACCTCCAGCACTAGGGTCCGTAGCACTCGCAGCAGCGTCAACTCCGGGGACCCCAGCACCAGCAGCTCCACTACGGAGACTGATGTGCCGAGCGTACCACTCTCGAAGCTGAGGGGAAGAGGGCGGCTCCCGCCGTGGTGGGGAAACACGAGTACCAACTCCAGCAGCACCACGAGCCCGAGACTCACCCCGCCGGAGGCTGCAGTACCGTGAGTACCACTCACGCAGCTGCTGCGAAGAGGGAGGTCCTCCAGGCGCCTGACAGTCAACTGCAACACCACCAGGCTCAGCACCCCCAGGCTCAGCAACTCCAGGCGCAACACCCCTAGACTCAGCAACGCCAGGCTCAGTACCCCCAGACCCAGCACCCCCAGGCTCAGCACCCCCAGGATCAGCAACCTCAGACTCAGCACCCCCAGGCTCCGCCCGCTCAGGCTCTGCACGCTCAGGCTCCGCACGCTCAGGCTCAGCACCTCCAGCAGGACGCGAGTCAACAGCTACCTCGGCAAGCTCAACCGGGTCTACCTGAGAGACACCTGAGGGAGCGGCACCCTGAGGGGGAAGGGGGTCTACCACTGCAGCACCTGGCGCGAGGAAGAGAGGCGGGGGAGGGAGCGGGGCAGTGCGGTAGGGGAAGAGGCGGTAGAAGGGCACGGACTCGTCAAAAGTGACGTCCTGAGAGGGGAAGACTCGGTGCGAGGCGGGGTGGTAAAACTGCCAGCCAGACGCATCCGGGACAAAGCCAAGAAAGACACAGGGAGCAGTGCGGGAGGAGAGCTTGTCCGCAGACGTGTCGCGAACAAAAGCTCGGGATCCCGAGACACGGAAGCGTGACGCATCGCCAACCTCCCCCGTCCACAGCAATGTGGGCGAGGTCTCCGGAGCGGAGACACGGGGCCAGAGGTTGAGCTGATGCGCAGCGTACCGGACCGCAAACGGCCACAGAAAGTGGGGGGCAGCCGCGTGGACTAAGGAGGTACGAGCGACCTCCATGACCAAGCCAATGCGGCGCTCAGCAACCCCATTCTGCTTTGGAGAGGCCGGGAGCGTGAACGACTGGCGAATGCCATGCTCGGCACAGTAGGCTGCCAAGAGGTCGGAGGAGAACTCGCCACCTCTGTCAGAGTGCAAGCGCAGAACAGGAAACTCCGAGCGAAAACGCTCTCGCAGCTGAAGACGTGCTCTGCTGATCCAGGGGATCAGAACATCAGGGACTTCACCCTTGGTGCGCAAGGGGAAGACCGTGGTGTAGCGCGAGTAGTCGTCAACGACGATCAAGAAGTACCTCTCCTGGCCCTGACCACGGACGCGGGCTGGGCCCCACACGTCCATGTGGAGCGTCTGCAAAGGAGCAGTCGTCGGGGGGAGCGAGGAGGAGTGAGGGGCAGCGCGCTGCCGCCCCTCGACACAGGGAAGACAAGGAGGAGCAAGGGAGGGTGGGAGGGGAGGGAGTACCCGAGGAAGACCAGAGACAAGGTACCAGGCGTGCATGCCCCGAAGGCGCTGCACTGACGGGTGACCAAGTCGGTGGTGCCAGAGGACAGTCTTGTGCGCTAGAGAGCGACACGAGCAGGGGGCAGAGAGCTGACCTGACGTAGACGCAGACGCAGACGCCGCTACCTGAGGGGACTCAGTGGTCAGTGTGTACAGGTCCGACCCCGGCTGCCGAGTGAAGGTAGCCAGGTGACGGCCCGTCCGAGCACACGTGCAGTGTGTCACACGCTCGTAGGCAGGGGTGAACTGGTGAACACCCCCATCCTGAAGCGCACAACCCGCCACCAAGTTCGTAGAGAACGAGGGGAGGTGGAGACCTGACAGTGTGCCCGACGGGACAGCAGGACAAGGAAGGAGGGTGGAGGAGGTCGCAATGACCGGACCCCCAGAGGGGTCAGCGAGCGAGACAGCGACTGGTCGAGCAAGGGGCTCAAGAGCAGTGCGGTCACGAAAGAAACAGCGCGAAGCGCCTGAGTCTAGAGTGAAGGTGTGCTGTGCCTCAGTGGACTTAGTAGCACCTGGGGTGGCGGACACACACGCACCTAGAGCAGTAGCCTCACCAGTACCTGGGGCAGCAGACACGCAAGCACCTAGGGCGGCAGCCTCACTCGTGCGGATGCCTGGGTTAGGCGGAACACTCAGGTACTGGTCCTCCTCTCCACTAATAGTCAATGCATACATTGCTTTGAGAATAACATCAAAATCAAGAGCATAGATATCGATATCCTTCTTGAGGAGATCAGCCCACTGAGGGAGCTCAGGAGCGTCAGGAAACTGAGCACACCAAGCGTCATCTAGGCGAGAGAAGCAGCGCTGCGAAGTGTGCGCCCTCCCGCACGTCTGTCCCTTGCGGCGACCAGTGCGGATGACGTACGTGCAGCTAAGGCTACCCCCCCCACCCCCGTGCTGTAAGTACCACTCACGAAGCTCCTGGGAGGACTGAGGGTGCTGCGCACTCTGGCCAGTGCCAGAGCCTCCACGACCACCACCGCCGCCTCCACCACGACCACCACCACCCCTGCCGCCGCCACGTCCACTGCCGCCACCACCACCGCCCCCACCGCGGCCACCGCCGCCGCCGCTGCCTCCACCTCCCCCACCGCTGCCACTAGCCCCTCCAGCCCCGCCACCGCCCCCGCCGCTGCCACCACCCCCACCACCACCTCCCCCGCCGTCACCCCCACCGCCCTTGCCTCCCCTGCCCTTGCCGCTGCGGCGCCCGCTGGGAGCGGACGCAGAGCCGACCTGCTCAGCACCAAGAAGGTCGACAGCAGCAGCAGAGGCGACAGAGGGGAGGAGGGGGGAGGGGGAACACCCCTCGAAGAAAGGGGTGCGGGGGTCGCCACGAGAGGCACCTACAGCTACAATACTCTTCTCAGCTGCAAGTAGTTCCTTCTCTAGGGCGGCAATGGTGAGCTCAGTGGGACAGCGAGCTAGGAAGTGGTCCCTGACTGTACGCAGAGTGTCAGGGAGGCGGGTGACTAGGTGGTAGAGAGTGAGCCAGAGCGGGGGAGGGTTGGAGGCAAGAAACTCAGCGGGCATGGCTGCACGGAAGCGGGCATCACTAGTACGGAGGTGAGTGATGAGGTCAGCGACTGTCTGGAAAGCGGACAGGTCGGGGAACAGGTAGGGAAGGGAGAGACGGCCTAGTGCAGCTGAGGCCGGGGAGGAGTAGCGCGCAACTACAGCAGTGTACAGGGCCTGCGCAGTCTGATGCTGGCCGAAGTGCTCACGCTCATCGACTGGCAGGGAGTTGCGAATGGCAAAGCGGGCGTGGGCATCGCGAGTCTGCCACTGCGAGCGAGCAGTAGCGGTAGCAGTAGTAGCAGGAGCAGGGACTGTGCCTAGTGCGTGATCGTACAGCGAGATATCCTCTCTGGCAATGAGCTGGAGGAACAGGTGCAGATCATCGAGCCAGGTATCAAACTTAATCGGGCGGCCCTCAGAATCGAACGAGAGAACTGTAGGGCTAGCCATAGCTGAAGTAGCAGTAGCAGCAACAGTAGCAGTAGCAGTAGCAGTAGCAGTGCTGTGCACAGGTAAGTAGGGCGCGGCTCGGCTAGGGCGGCGCGGCTCGGCTAGGGCGGCGCGACTCGGCTAGGGCGGCGCGACTCGGCTAGGGCGGCGCGGCTCAGCTGGGGCGGCGCGGCTCGGCTGGGTCGCGCGGTTCGGTTCGGGTCGTAGAGGGGCGAGCGCGGGAGGGCCGGTCGGGGCTAGCGCGGGGCCAAAGGGGGGGCCGTGAGAGGCTAGCGCGGGGCCTGCAGGGGACGTGGGAGGCTAGCGTGGGGCCTTAAGGGGCCGTGAGAGGCTAGCGCGGGACCTGCAGGGGCCGTGGGAGGCTAGCGCGGGGCCGACGGGGGCCTTAGGAGGCTAGCGCGGGGCCGATCGGGGGCCTTAGGAGGCTAGCGCGGGGCTAGCGTGGGGCCGACGGGGGCTTAGGAGGCTAGCGCGGGGCCGACGGGGGCCTTAGGAGGCTAGCGCGGGGCCGATCGGGGGCCTTAGGAGGCTAGCGCGGGGCTAGCGTGGGGCCGACGGGGGCTTAGGAGGCTAGCGCGGGGCCGATCGGGGGCCTTAGGAGGCTAGCGCGGGGCTAGCGTGGGGCCGACGGGGGCCTTAGGAGGTTAGCGCGGGGCCGATCGGGGGCCGTGAGAGGCTAGCGCGGGGCCATACGGGGCCTTGAGAAGGAGGCGCTCGAGGCGCAGGAAAAAGAACGGCGGCGCACGAGGGCGCGGCTAGCGGAAACGATGGGCCCTATCGTTTCGGTCCTAGGTGGAACCTAGGCTCGTAATACCATGTTAGAATGAGAAACGAGAATGAGGAGTGACTAGCAGGAACAACAGTACAAATATGTCAAACCCTAATCTGGTGTACCCCTTATGGTGTGACCCACTACAGCCTAGAACCACACAAACATATAATGTTTGACAGGGACTATTTCCCCCAATAACCTTGTCTCTGCAGGAAAAATGTCGTCTGCGCGATTTCCACTTCCGCCGATCTTTGTCGCGGCGCTCGGGAAAAATACACAGATTGCGGGGTTTCCTCTCATTGGTAAAGATATTGGGAACAGAGGGAGAGCATGGGCAAAGACTGACGTCGATTTGGAAACCCGAATTACAAGCACGTAGGCTGGGCATTCCTAATAGCCTACCCCTGCGTGCTCGTATTTTCGAAGGGGATGTGCTGCAAGACTCATTCTGGGCTTGTCGAAACTCGCACAGGCCAACGCATGGTAACCAAGCAGGTGGGGAACCCTCGACTTGGTTCGGCAGAGGAAGGTGCGGGAGGCACAGTGTCACCAGTTTGCTTTTGACTTTGTAATTCGGGCTTTGGGCTTTAAATGCGATAGACGCGGTGGGCAACGAAGCGGCCAGCCCGACTGTTTGATCCGATAAACAAGATCCGGCTACGATAGCGTTCGCGCCTTCACCAAATGTCAGAAAAATCGCGGGCAACAACGAGGAATACCTCATCCGACATAAGCGAATGCTGGGTGAACGACGGCAAGCGAAATTGTTGGGGTGAAGACAAAAAAAAAAAAAAAAAAACAAGAGGCGACAAAATCGTCTTAGGGTTGCGGAGCAAAGTGATCATATATATGAGTAACATCAAGTTTTAAATTTCAGAAAATGACTAATATTTTAAATCAGAACGTAGGTATATACATTCAATAGTTTAGTTTTAATGGACATAAAGTATCTAAGTATAACTACAGATATTATGTGTTACTGGGAAATATGATATATTTTTGTGATTGTTGTTTATAATTCATTATTATAAGAATTCTTGATGGTTGGATTCATGTGTAGCATTTTATACGTTCTTGTTATGCTTTGTGATAATGTAGACATATCAAGAAAACATAACACAGTCGGTAATAACCTTCTTCGCGTTTTAAGAATTTCTCGGAAAAACCACTTTGTGTAACCAGAAACAAAAATGTCACAATAACAAAAACGTAGTGTACTACTTGATAAGAAACGAAGAATGAGAATGACTAAGGGAAACTTGGGAACAAGTACAAACCCTAGAAATGTGTTGTACCCCACATGTGCTACCCCACTATAGCCTACATAGGCTAAGTCAGATAAGCCTGACACACCCCCATACACAAAGTGGGGGAGAACAAGGGGTCACACGACTAGTCAAGCAAAGCAAAGCAAGCTCAGGGTGGATCACAACGTCACCACACAGTCCGAGCACAAGAGCAAGGCCACAAGGCCAGTTCACATGCAAGATCATATATATAAAGGTAAACAAGCAAGTGCAGGTATAACTAGATCACAGTACAAGCAAGGTCAAGAAGTGAGCAAGTGAGGCCAAGTAGGCACAAGACCTAGCATCGTACAGCAGCGCTGATGATCACAAGGCGGAAGTGCCTTGGTAAAGATATCAGCAGTGTTGGCCTAAGAGGCCACGTAAGCAAGGCGTAGCTGACCACGCTGCTGCAGCTCACGAGCAAGGAAGTAGCAAAGAGCAATGTGCTTCGTTCTGTGCTTCAGTCTGTGCTCCTGACGCAAGGCCAGCATGGCCTTGTTGTATACGTACAGAACTGGAGGAGAACGAGGCGGCTCTCCTAGGTCACTCAGTAGGCAGGTGAGCCAGCGTAGCTCCTGTGCAGCCATGGCCCCCGCGTAGATCTCAGCCTCGCAGGTGGAGCTGAGAACAGAGGACGAGCGGGTAGACCGCCACGAAACAGAGCCGGAGCTAAGGCTGAAGGTGTAACCCTGTGACGACCGCTGCGTAGCCTGGTCGTCAGCCCAAGAAGCGTCAGCGTGACCTGTGAGGACTACTCGACGTCGCCCTCCAAGCACTAGCCCCATGCCCGACGTACCGAACCGCAAACGGCCACAGAAAATGGGGGGCAGCCGCATGCATCATGGACGTACGAGCGACGTCCATGACCATGCCAATGCGGCGCTCAGCAATCCCATTTTGCTGTGGAGAGTCCGAAAGCGTAAAGGTCTGGCGGATGCCTCGCGCACGACAGTAGGCTCGCAGAAGGCCAGAGAAGAACTCTCCGCCTCTGTCCGAGTGCAGACGCAGAACAGGAAAGTCCGAGCCGAAGCTCCTCCTGAGCTGGAGACGAGCTGCGCGGATCCAGTCGATCAACACCGCAGTGACATCACCCTTGCTGCGCAAGGGGAAGACTGTGGTGTAACGCGAGTAGTCGTCAACCACCAGCAGGAAGTAGCGCTCGTGACCCTGTCCACGGACGCGGGCCGGGCCCCACACGTCCATGTGAAGCGTCTGTAGCTGGACCTCTGTCGGGGGAAACTGAGAGGAGTGAGGGGCAGCCCGGAGCCGCCCCTCGACACAGGGGACACAGGAAGGACCAGGCCCTGGAGGAAGGGGAGGGAGGGACCGG
Source organism: Closterium sp. NIES-65 (assembly GCA_948144175.1). Lineage (NCBI taxonomy): Eukaryota > Viridiplantae > Streptophyta > Zygnematophyceae > Desmidiales > Closteriaceae > Closterium > Closterium sp. NIES-65. The sequence continues at coordinate 223,871 of CANXME010002149.1, forward strand.
GGAAGACCAGAGACAAGGACACGGGAAGCCATGCCTCGGAGACGAGGCAGGGAGGGGTGACCAAGACGGTGGTGCCAGAGGAGAGTCTCGTGAGACAGGAGGCGACATGAGCAGGGGGCAGACTCAGGACCAGATCTGGACGCTGCAGCAAACACCTGACCCGACGCAGCTACCTGGCCAGAAGCAGGGATAGGAGGGGACCCAGTGGTCAGGGTGTAGAGGCTCGACCCCGGCCGACGCGAAAACGTGGCCAGGTGTCGGCCCATGCGTGCGTCCGAGCAGTGGGTCACCCGCTGACTCGCAGGAGTAAACTGGTGAACCCCCGCATCCTGCAGGTCAGCACCACTCACCAAGTTCGTCGAGAACGAGGGGAGGTAAAGACCAGACAAGGTGCCAGAGGGGGCAGCCGGACACGGGAGGACAGTAGAGAAGTGAGAGAGGACAGGACCCCCAGAGGGGTCTGCCAGGGAGACTGCAACCGGCCGACCAAGCGACGTGAGTGTGGTGCGGTCTCGAAAGAAGGAGCGAGAAGCCCCCGAGTCAAGTGTGAAGGTGAGGGAGGCTGAAGCCGTCGCCAGCCGCCCGACGCCCGCTAGCCGCCCGACGCCCGCTAGCCGCCCGACGCCCGCTAGCCACCCGGCGCCCACTAGCCGCCCGTCGCCTGCGCGCCGCCCGACGCCCGCTAGCCGCCCGTGGGCTGCCCGCGCGTCGCCCTCAGCAGCCCAACGCGCCGCCCGTGCAGCCGCCCGTACAGCCGTCCATGCAACCGCCCGTGAACCGCCCGTGCAGCCGCCCGTGCAACCGCCCGTGCTGCCGCCCGACGCGCCACCCGTGCAGCCGCCCGTGAGCCGTCTGTGCGCCGCCCGTGCAACCACCCGTGCAGCCGCCTGTGCAGCCGTCCGTGCAGCAACTCCACGAGCCGCCCGTGCGCCGCCCCAGCCGCCCGTGCAGCCGCCCGTGAGCCGCCCACGAGCTGCCCGTGAGCCGCCCGCCACGACGCCCGCGCCGCCCGTGAGCCCCAGCGTCACCCGAGCCGCACGAGCCGCCCGAGCAGCAGAGCCGCCCGCGCCGCCCGTGCTGCTGCGTGCCCGAGCCGCCCTAGCCGCCCGAGCCGCCCGAGCCGCCCGAGCCGCCCGAGCCGCCCGAGCCGTCTGAGGTGCCGAGCTCCTGCTCCTGTGGAGCTGCTACTGATCCTGGGCCGCTCGGCGTTGGTGTGCTGCTGTGTTGCTGTGCTGCTGAGCGACCCGACCCTTCCTGTCCGGTGAGAATGTCAGCTGCTATCATGGCCACCCCCAGTGTCCTGGCTTTTGACGCTGAGGGTCGCGCCATTGACTTTGCGGTCTGGGTCGACGACCTGCAGTTGTACTTGCTCTGCGATACAGTAGATGAAGTTTCTCTCTTTGACTTTGTCTCTGGCGCTGTACCTGCACCTCCTGCTGATGCTGACCCCACTGTGCGCTCCAAGTGGGCCTCACGCGATGCTGCTGCACGTCTTGCTGTGCGTCGCCACCTCCCTTCCTCCGAGCGCGCCCACTTTAGTCAGTGCAAGACCGCTAAGGCCTTGTACGACACTGTAGTTGCGCGCTACTCCTCCCCTTCCTCTGCTACACTGAGCCGCCTCATGCTACCGTACCTCTTCCCTGACCTTGCTGCCTTTCCTACAGTCGCTGACCTCTTTACCCACCTTCGCGCTAGTGACACTCGCTACCGAGCTGCGCTTCCTGCTGCCTTCTGCGCCGAAAACCCCCCTCCCATGTACATCACCCTGTACTTTCTAGTCACCCGTCTCCCTGAGTCCCTTCGTGCTGTTAGGGACCAGTTTCTCTCTGTCTGTCCCACCACCCTCACTGTCGACCTCCTCGAGAAGTCCCTGCTAGCGGCCGAGAAGAGCATCGTCGCTGTAGGGGCCTCTCGTGGTGACCCCCGCACCCCCATCTTTGAGGGGTGTTCTCCTTCCCCCCTGTTACCCTCTGTCGCCTCTGCTGCTGCGGCCGACCTCGTTGGTCTAGAGTCGGTCGGTGCGGCGTCTGCCCCCAGTGGTAGACGCCGCTCTGGCAAGGGCAAGGGGGGCAAGGGAGCGGGTGGAGCTAGCGGGGGCGGTAGCGGAGGAGGTGGGGGCGGCGGGGGGAGTGGGGGTGGCGGTGGAGGTGGTGGCGGAAGTGGAGGTACTAGTGGCGGCAGTGGAGGCGGAGGTGGCGGCGGAGGTGGCGGTGCAGGTGGCGGTGGGAGCGGCGGGGGCGAGGGTGGCGGTGGCGGCGGTGGCGGCGGAGGCGGGGGTGGCGGTGGTGGAGGTGGTCGGAGTGGCTCGTCCCAGCGGAGCAGCACTGGGGGTGGTCAGCGCCAGCAGCAGCAGCAGCAGCAGCAGCAGCGCTCTCGCGACGTCCCCGCCCCTCAGCAGCTCCGTGAGTGGTACTCGCAGCGTCAGCGCGGTGGGGCGTTCGGTCCCTGCACCTACGTCCTTCGCACCGGCGACCGCGCGGGTGAGCAGTGTGGGGGCACCCACACCGCCCGCCGCTACTTTGCCCGCTTGACCGACGCTTGGCGCCAGAAGTTTCCGGAGGCCTCTGAGATCCCCCGCTGGGGAGAGCTGTCTAGGGCTGGTGTAGCCATCTTTGATCTTGACTTTGATGCTATCCTTGCTGCCATGTATGCTGTGACTGTAAGTGATGAGGGTGACTGTTACCGGTGTTTCCCGCCCGACCCGGGCATTGGTACTGCTGCGTCAGGTGCCAGTGAGGCTACTGCTCTAGGTGCCAGTGCGTATGTGCTCCCAGGTACTAGTGAGTCTGCACTCTCAGGTACTGTGTCGGCTTCGGCCTCTCACACCTTCACCCTTGACTCTGGGGCGTCTCGCTCCTTCTTTCGGGACCGCACCACTCTCATGCCGCTTAGTCGCCCGGTTGCGGTGTCCCTGGCTGACCCCTCTGGGGGTCCTGTCCTGTCTCGTTTCTCCACAGTCCTCCCGTGTCCGGCGGCTCCCTCTGGCACCCTGACTGGTCTCTACCTCCCCTCGTTCTCTACGAACCTGGTGAGTGGTGCTGACCTACAGGATGTGGGTGTCCACCAGTTCACTCCCGCTCGTCAGCGGGTGACACACTGCAAAGAGGCTAGCACAGGTCGCCATCTGGCTACGTTTACACGTCAGCCAGGGTCTAGCCTGTACACACTGACCACTGCTTCTCCTCCCGGTGCTGAGTCTGGTAGAGTCCCTTCGTCTGGTCAGGTGTTCGCTGCAGCGTCCAGGTCTGGTCCTGAGTCTGCCCCCTGTTCGTGTCGCCGTCTGTCTCACGAGACTCTCCTCTGGCACCACCGCCTTGGCCACCCCTCTCTGCTTCGGCTCAGAGGCATGGCCTCCCGTCTTCTTGTGTCTGGTCTCCCCCGGTCCCTCCCTCCCCTTCCTCCGGGCCCTGGCCCTGCCTGTGTCCCCTGTGTCGAGGGGCGCCAGTGTGCTGCCCCTCACTCCTCCCAGTTTCCTCCGACAGAGGCTCCGTTGCAGACGCTTCACATGGACGTGTGGGGCCCTGCCCGCGTCCGTGGACTCGGTCACGAGCGCTACTTCCTGTTGGTGGTTGACGACTACTCGCGTTACACCACAGTCTTCCCCTTGCGCAGCAAGGGTGATGTCACTGAGGTGCTGATCGACTGGATCCGCGCAGCTCGTCTCCGGCTCAGGCAGAGCTTTGGCTCGGACTTTCCTGTGTTGCGTCTGCACTCGGACAGAGGCGGAGAGTTCTCCTCTGGCCTTCTGCGTGCCTTCTGTCGTGCGCGAGGCATCCGCCAGACCTTCACGCTTCCGGACTCACCGCAGCAAAATGGGATTGCTGAGCGCCGCATTGGCATGGTCATGGACGTCGCTCGTACGTCTATGATGCATGCGGCTGCCCCCCATTTTCTGTGGCCGTTTGCGGTCAGGTACGCGGCGCATCAGATCAACCTCCACCCCAGGGTCTCCAGGCCGGAGACCTCCCCAGCCCTGCTGTGGACGGGGCAGGTTGGCGATGTGTCGGCGTTCCGGGTCTGGGGATCTCGGGCGTTTGTCCGCGACTTGTCTGCGGACAAGCTGTCCACTCGCGCTGCTCCCTGCGTCTTCCTGGGGTTCTCCCCCGACGCCCCTGGGTGGCAGTTCTACCACCCCACCACTCGACGTGTTCTATCCTCCCAGGACGTCACGTTCGACGAGTCGGTACCCTACTACCGCCTCTTCCCCTACCGCACTCCGTCCCTCCCCCCGCCCCCGCTGTTCTTGGTACCAGGTCCCCCCCCGGTAGACCCACTCCCCCCTCAGGGTCCTGCCCCTTCAGGTGTGTCCCAGGTAGACGCGGTCGAGCCTGTCGAGGTCACTGGTGACTCTAGTGCTGCTGCGGGAGCTGAGCCTGGGGGTGCTGGGACTGGAGGTGCTGAGCCTGGGGGTGCTGAGCGTGGGGGTGCGGAGTCAGGGGGTGCTGAGCCTGGGGGTGCTGAGCCAGGGGGTGCGGAGCGTGGGGGTACTGAGTCTGGGGGGGCTGAGCCTGGGGGTGCTGGGCCTCGGGGTGCTGAGCCTGGGGGTGCTGAGACTGGGGGTGCTCTGCCTGGAGGTGCTTTGCCTGAGGGTGCTGAGCCTGGAGGTTCTTCGCCTGGAGGTTCTCCGCCTGGAGGTGCTTCGTCTCGCCGAGAGCCACTCTCCCCACAGGAGCTGCGTGAGTGGTTTGCCCGGCGCTGGAGGCGTACTGCTGGTGCTGGAGGTTCTTCGGCTGCAGAGGGTGCTGCTGCCGCGCGTCCCGGAGGTGCTCGTGCTGTGGGTGCTGGAGCTGCTGGGCCTGAGGGTTCTCCTGGAGCTGGTACTGCTGAGGGTGTTGGCGCTGAGACTACTGCTGGCGGTCTGACTGGCAGTGCTCCTGGTGCTGCTGAGGGTTCTGGAGCTACTGGAGGTGCTGCTGCAGGTGCTGCTGGAGCGAGTACTCCAGCTGGGAGTACTGGTGCTGTCCCTGCTGTTTCTGGCGTCGCCACGCGGCCCCGACTGTACTTCGTTCCGCTCCTGCAGCAGGTTCTTGGTCTTACACCTTCTCCTGGTCCTCCTCCTCCTCCCTTAGAGGGTCCACAGTCTGTCCGGTCCCAGTCACAGCTACAGCCTGCCTCCCCTTTGCCTGCTCCTTCTCCCTACGCTGGTCCGACTGGAGGTCTTACTGAGCGTCGTGAGCCTGCGTCTCGTCCTGCGTCGCCTGTTCGTCCTGCACGCACTAGTGGTCGCGGTTCGCGTCAGCGTCCTCCTCCTGTCCCTGGCACGCACCGGATGTCTCTGCGTCCGTCCACTGCTCCTCTGCGTGCCCCTTTGTCTTCTCCTCCTGAGTCCTCTCTTCCTGCCCTTGCCGACCCGGAGTCGGACTCTCTTCGTGCTGCCAGTCCTACTATCACGCGTCTCCTTGCTACTGCTGTCACTGACCCTTCTTTTGAGTCTTATGCTGCGTCTGCCCTTGTCACTGAGCTCGTCGACTTTGCTGCGCGCTGTCATCTAGACTACGCTGCTAGTCTTGTCGCTGAGTCTGAGTCTGCCTGTCCTCCGTCCGTCGGGGGTGAGTGTGCCCTTGGCACGGACGTCCTTGAGGACAGGCAGGAGGAGTTCCAGTGTCTGGCCGCCGCTTCACCTCATCTCGCGTCTGTACTGCTAGCCCCTGAGGGAGACCCGGATGCACTAGACATCCCGACTCCGCGCTCTGATGCGGAGGCGATAGAGGGTCCCTACTCCTCTCAGTGGCAGGCAGCAATGGATGCAGAGATGGCTTCCTGGGGGTCCACAGGCACCTACGTTGACGCTGTTCCCCCTCCTGGGGCGAACATCATTAGTGGCATGTGGATCTTCCGGGTGAAGCGGCCGCCGGGTTCTCCGCCTGTCTTCAAGGCGCGTTACGTGGCTCGTGGCTTCAGTAAGCGGTAGGGAGTTGACTACTTTCAGACCTTCTCTCCTACCCCGAAGATGACCACTCTTTGGGTACTGCTGCACGTTGCTGCTCACCGTGACTACGAGCTGCACTCTCTCGACTTCAGCACTGCTTTCTTGCAGGGCAGCCTGCACGAGGAGATCTGGCTGCGTCGCCCACCTGGCTTCACTGGGTCTTTCCCTCCTGGTACCCAGTGGAGTCTCCGGCGTCCAGTCTACGGTCTCCGCCAGGCGCCACGTGAGTGGCACGACACACTGAGGACTACGCTTGCGGCTCTTGGGTTTGCTCCTTCTACTGCCGACCCGTCGCTTTTTCTGCGCACCGACACTTCTCTGCCGCCGCTCTACATCCTCGTGTACGTCGACGACTTGGTCTTTGCCACAGCTGACACTGCTGGACTCGCCTACGTGAAGTCCGAGCTGCGGAAGAGACACACGTGCACTGACCTGGGTGAACTGCGCAGCTACCTTGGCTTGCAGATCACCCGGGACAGAGCACGCCGCACCATTACCTTGACTCAGTCACACATGGTGCAGCAGGTCCTTCAGCGCTTCGGCTTCACGTACTCCTCGCCTCAGGCCACTCCTCTGCCTACTCGCCACTCGCTCTCAGCTCTGCCTTCGGATGAGTCCGTAGAGTCGAGTGGTCCGTATGCAGAGCTTGTTGGCTGCCTCATGTACCTGATGACCTGCACACGACCTGACCTTGCATACCCTCTTAGCATTCTCGCACGCTATGTTGCTCCTGGGAGACACCGACCAGAGCACATGGCTGCAGCGAAGAGGGTGTTGCGCTACCTGTGCAGTACGTCGGGCATGGGGCTAGTGCTTGGAGGACGCAGTCTTGTGGTACTCACTGGGCATGCGGACGCTTCTTGGGCTGACGACCAGGCTACGCAGCGGTCGTCACAGGGTTACACCTTCAGCCTTGGTTCCGGCTCTGTTTCGTGGCGGGCTACCCGCTCGACTTCTGTTCTTGGCTCCAGTTGTGAGGCTGAGATCTACGCCGGGGCTATGGCTGCTCAGGAGCTTCGCTGGCTCACCTACCTGCTGACCGACCTTGGAGAGCCGCCTCGTTCTCCTCCAGTCCTGTACGTAGACAACAAGGCCATGCTGGCCTTGTGTCGAGAGCAGCGACCGGAGCACAGGACAAAGCACATTGCTCTCCGCTACTTTCTTGCTCGTGAGCTACAGCAGCGTGGACAGTTGCGACTTGCGCCTTGTGATCATCCGCGTTGCTGCACGCAGCTGGGTCTTGTGCCTGTCTTGGCTCACTTGCTCACTTCTTGACCTTGCTTGTACCTTGACCTATATATACTCTTGTTCTTGCTTGCTTGACTCTTGTATATCTCTATATATGCTCTTGCATGTGAACTGGCCTTGCGGCCCTTGAACTTGTGCTCGGAATGTGTGGTGACTTTGTGATCCACCCTGAGCTTTGCTTTGCTCTGCTTGACTGGTCTTGTGACCCCTTGTTCTCCCCCACTTTGCCTATGGGGGTGTGTCAGAATATTATAGCTTACTTATGAGTGTAGGCTATAGTGGGGTATCCCATAGGGGGTACAACCCAACTAGGGTTTCCTATTTGTACTCACTTCGTTCATAGTCATTTCATTCTCGTTCTAACTTTCTCACTGAGAGCGCAGCCTCACCAGTACCTGAGGGCGCAGACGCGCTGGCACCTAGAGCAGCAGCCTCACTAGCACCTAGCGCAGAAGTACCAATGCCCGGGTCGGGCGGGAAACACCAGTAACAGTCACCCTCATCACTAATAGTCACACCATACATGGCAGCAAGGATAGCATCAAATTCAAGATCATAGATAGCGACACCTGCCCTAGACAGCTCTCCCCAGCGGGGTATCTCACTAGCCTCCGGGAACTGCTGACGTGAAGCGTCCGTCAGGCGGCCAAAGCAGCGCTGGGTGGGGTGGGCACCCCCACACTACTCACCCGCGCGGTCGCCGGAGCGAAGGACGTAGGTGCACGAGCCAAAACCCCCACCACGCTGACGCTGCGTGTACCACTCACGGAGCTGCTGAGGAGGGGGGGTGTCCCGAGAACGCTGCTGCTGCTGCTGCTGGCGCTGACCACCACCGGAGCCGCTCCGCTGCAAAGCACCACCCCAACCAGCTCCACCTCCTCCACCACCGCCGCTCCCACCTCCGCCACCACCGCCGCCTCCGCTCCCACCGCTACCGCCTCCGTCGCCTCCGCCTCCGCTGCTGCCACCGACACCTCCACCCCCGCCACCACTCCCACCGCCACCCCCACTCCCTCCGCCGCCTCCACCGCCACCTCCACCACCCCCGCTAGCTCCACCCGCGCCCTTGCCCCCCTTGCCCTTGCCAGAGCGGCGTCTCCCGCTAGGGGCAGACGCCGCACTGACCGACTCAAGACCAACGAGGTCGGCCGCAGCAGCAGAGGCGACAGAGGGCAACAGGGGGGAAGGGGAACACTCCTCAAAGATGGGGGTGCGAGGGTCACCACGAGAGGCTCCTACAGCGACTATGCTCTTCTCCGCTGCTAGGAGGGCCTTCTCTAGGAGGTCAACAGTGAGAGTGGTGGGACAGACTGAGAGGAAGTGGTCCCTGACTACGCGAAGGGAGTCAGAGAGGCGGGTGACTATATAATAGAGAGTGATGTACATGGGGGGGGGTTCTTGGCGCAGAACTCAGCAGGAAGCGCGGCGCAGTAGCGAGTGTCACTAGTGTGGAGGTGCGTAATGAGGTCAGCGACTGTGGGAAAGGCAGCAAGGTCAGGAAAGAGGTACGGTAGCATGAGGCGGCTCAGTGCAGCAGTGGCAGGGGAAGAGTAGCGTGCAACTACAGCGTCGAACAAGGTCTGAGCACTCTTGTACTGACTAAAGTGCGCGCGCTCAGTGGTAGGGAGGTGGCGACGCACAGCAAGACGTGCAGCAGCATCGCGTGTGGCCCACTGAGAACGAACAGTGGGGTCAGCATCCGCAGTAGGGGCAGGAGAGGAGCCAGAGGTGAGGTCAAAGAGGGAGAGACTGTATGCCCTATCGCACTGTATGAAAAGCTGCAGGTCATCTACCCAAACCTCAAAGTCAATGGCTCGACCCTCAGCGTCAAAAGCGAGAACACTGGGGGTAGCCATGACAGCAGTAGACTAGCAGTACCAACTGTAGGACAGGGGCAGTGCAGTGACAGAAGCGCTGCTCTCACCAGACAGGGCGGGTCGGGCAGCTCAGCAGTACAGCAGCACGGCAACACGGCTGCTCAGACGGCACAGCAGCAACTGCGGCTCCGTGGCACAAGCGGCTCGGCTCCTCAAGCGGCTCGGGCGGCTCAGGCGGCTCGGGTGGCTCGGGCGGCTCGGGCGGCTCGGGTGGCTCAGGCGGGTCGGGCAGCTCGGGCGGCTCGGGAGAGTCGGGCGGCTCGGGCGGCTCGGGCGGCTCGGGCAGGTCGGGCGGCTCGGGCGGCTCGGGCGGTTTGGGCGGCTCGGGTGGCGCGGGCGGTGTAGGGCGGCAGGGCCGCTGGTGAAAGGGGCGGCGGGGCCGCAGTGAAGGGGCGGCAGGGCCGCTGGTAAAGGGCGGCGGGGCCGCTGAGAAGGGCGGCGGGGCTCCTGAGAAGGGCGGCGGGGCCGCAGTAGAAGGGCGGCGGGGCCGCTGAGTAGGGCGGAGGGGCCGCTGAGAAGGGCGGCGGGGCCGCAGTAGAAGGGCGGCGGGGCCGCTGAGTAGGGCGGCGGGGCCGCAGCGAGAGAGGCGGCGAGGCCGCAGTGAAGGGCGGCGGGGCCGCTGAGTAGGGCGGCGGGGCCGCAGCGAGAGAGGCGGCGGGGCCGCAGTGAAGGGCGGCGGGGCCGCTGAGTAGGGCGGCAGGGCCGCAGCGAGAGAGGCGGCGGGGCCGCAGTGAAGGGCGGCGGGGCCGCTCAGACGGGCGGCGGGGCCGCTGAGACGGGCGGCGGGGCCGCTGAGACGGACGGCGGGGCCGCCGAGACGGGCGGCGGGGCCGCAGCAAAGGACGGCGGGGCCGCAACGTGAGGCAGCGGGGCCGCAGCGAAGGGCGGCGAGGCCGCGAAGAAGGGCGGCGGGGCCGCTGAGACGGGCGGCGGGGCCGCAGCGAACGGCGGCGAGGCCGCAGCGAGGGGCGGCGCGGCCGCAGCGAAGGGCGGCCGGGCCGCAATGTGGGGCGGTAGGGCCGCAGGGAAGGGCGGTGGGGCCGCTGAGAAGGGCGGTGGGGCCGCTGAGAAGGGCGGCTCGAAGAGGTGAGAGCCCGGAGCGCGACTCGGGCTGAGCGCGCTTCGGGCAGGAAAAAAAGATCGATGTGGTGGGCCCTAGGCACAGTTCCCACGGGGGAACCTGCTCGATACCATGAGAAAAGTAGAATGAGAATGTATGACTAAGGAATGGAAGTGATACAAATATGCAACCCTAGAAATGTGTACCCCATATAGGCTACACCACTATAGCCTACACAATATTATAATTTGATATGACTAAGGGAAAGTTGGGAACAAGTACAAACCCTAGAAATGTGTTGTACCCCACATGTGCTACCCCACTATAGCCTACATAGGCTAAGTCATATAAGCCTGACACACCCCCATGCACAAAGTGGGGGAGAACAAGGGGTCACAAGACCAGTCAAGCAAAGCAAAGCAAGCTCAGGGTGGATCACAACGTCACCACACAGTCCGAGCACAAGAGCAAGTCCACAAGGCCAGTTCACATGCAAGATCATATATAAAAAGGTAAACAAGCAAATGCAGGTATAACTAGATCACAGTACAAGCAAGGTCAAGAAGTGAGCAAGTGAGGCCAAGTAGGCACAAGACCTAGCATCGTACAGAAGCGCTGATGATCACAAGGCGGAAGTGCCTTGGTAAAGATATCAGCACTGTTGGCCTAAGAGGCCACGTAAGCAAGGCGTAGCTGACCACGCTGCTGCAGCTCACGAGCAAGAAAGTAGCAAAGAGCAATGTGCTTCGTTCTGTGCTCCAGTCTGTGCTCGTGACACAAGGCCAGCATGGCCTTGTTGTCTACGTACAGAACTGGAGGAGAACGAGGCGGCTCTCCTAGGTCACTCAGCAGGTAGGTGAGCCAGCGTAGCTCCTGTGCAGCCATGGCCCCCGCGTAGATCTCAGCCTCACAGCTAGAGGTGAGAACAGAAGACGAGCGGGTAGACCGCCACGAAACAGAGCCGGAGCCGAGGCTGAAGGTGTAACCCTGTGACGACCGCTGCGTAGCCTGGTCATCAGCCCAAGAAGCGTTTGCGTGACCTGTGAGGACCACTCGACGTCACCCTCCAAGCACTAGCCCCATGCCCGACGTACTGCACAGGTAGCGCAACACCCTCTTCACTGCAGCCATGTGCTCTGGTCGGTGTTTTCCAGGAGCAACATAGCGTGCCAAGATGCTAAGAGGGTATGCAAGGTCAGGTCGTGTGCAGGTCATCAGGTACATGAGGCAGCCAACAAGCTCTGGGTACGGGCCACTCGACTCTACGGACTCATCCGAAGGCAGAGCTGAGAGCGAGTGGCGAGTAGGCAGAGGAGTGGCCTGAGGCGAGGAGTACATGAAGTCGAAGCGCTGAAGGACCTGCTGCACCATGTGTGACTGAGTCAGGGTAATGGTGCGCTGTGCTCTGTCCCAGGTGATCTGCAAGCCAAGGTAGCTGCGCAGTTCACCCAGGTCTGTGCACGTGTGTCTCTTCTGCTGCTCGGACTTCACGTGGGCGAGTCTAGCAGTGTCATCAGTGGCAAAGACCAAGTCGTCGACGTACACGAGGATGTAGAACGGCGGCAAAGAGGTGTCGATGCGTAGAAACAGCGACGGGTCGGCAGTAGAAGGAGCAAACCCAAGAGCCGCAAGTGTAGTCCTCAGTGTGTCGTGCCACTCACGGGACACCTGGCGGAGACCGTAGACTGGCCGCCGGAGGCTCCACTGGGTACCAGGTGGAAACGACCCAGTGAAGCCAGGTGGGCGGCGCAGCCAGATCTCCTCGTGCAGGCTGCCCTGCAGGAAAGCTGTGCTGAAGTCAAGAGACTGAAGCTTGTAGTCACGCTGAGCGGCTATGTGCAGCAGCATCCGAAGAGTGGTCATCTTCGGGGTGGGAGAGAAGGTCTGAAAGTAGTCAACTCCCTGCCGCTGACTGAAGCCTCGAGCCACGTAACGCGCCTTGAAGACAGGCGGAGAACCCGGCGGCCGCTTCACCCTGAAAATCCACATGCCACTGACGATGTTCGCCCCAGGTGGGGGAACCTCGTCGACGTAGGTGCCTGTGGACTTCCAAGAAGCCATCTCTGCGTCCATGGCTGACTGCCACTGAGAGGAGTAGGGACCCTCGATCGCCTCAGCGTACGATCGAGAAGTCGGGATGTCTGGTGCATCCGGGTCTCCCTCAGGGGCAATCAGCGTGGACACGAGATGAGGCAAAGCAGCAACAAAACACTGGAACTCCTCCTGCCTGTCCTCAAGGACGTCCGTGCTAAGAGCACACTCACCCCCGACGGACGGAGGACTGACAGACTCAGACTAAGAAACAAGACTAGCAGCGCAGTCTAGACGACAGCGAGCAGCAAAGTCGACAAGCTCAGCAACTAAGGCAGACGCAGCAGTGGACTCAAAGGAAGGGTCAGTGACAACAGTAGCCAGGAGACGCGTGACAGTAGGACTTGCAGCACGAAGAGAGTCAGACTCCGGGTCAGCAAGAGTAGGAAGAGAGGACTCTGGAGGAGACGGCAACGGGACACGCAGAGGAGCAGTGGAAGGACGCAGTGCCATCTGGTGTGTGCCCGGGACAGTAGGAGGACGCGGACGCGAAGCATGACCACTAGTGTGAGCAGCACGAGCAGGCGACGCAGGACGAGACGCAAACTCACGTTGCTCAGCAAGACCTCCAGTAGGACCAGTGTAGGGAGAAGGAGCAGGAAGGGGGGAGGCGGGCTGTAACTGTGACCGCGACTGGACAGGCTGTGGACACTCTAAGGGAGGAGCAGGACCAATAGAGGGCGGGAGACCAAGAACCTGCTCAAGGAGCGGAACGAAGTACGGCCGTGGCCGCGCAGCACCTCTAGAACCAGCAGGGACAGCACCAGAACCCCCAGCGGCAGCACGAGCGCCAGCAGCACCTCCAGCTCCAGCAGCGCCAACTCCAACACCCTCAGACGCACCAGCGCCAGCAGAACCAACAGCGCCAACACCCCCAGCAACTCCAGCTCCAGCAGCTCCAGCAGCTCCAGCAGCACCAACTCCAGCAGGACCGGCAGCTCCAGTACCGCCAGCAGCTCCAGCAGTACCTCCAGCAGTACCAACTCCAGCAGCCCCAGCAGCACCCCCATTCCTAGCATCTCCAGTACCGCCAATACGAGCACCTCCGGGACCAGTAGCAACAGTAGTACCTCCAGCTCCAGCAGCACGGCTCCAGCGGCGGGCAAACCACCCGCGTAGCTCCTGCGGAGAGAGTGGCTCCCGCCTCGACGAAGTACCGTGAGAGGCTACACAAGCAGACCCAGCACCCCCAGGCTCCGCACCCCCAGACACAGCACCCCCAGGCTCAGCACCTCAGACTCAGCACCCCCAGGCTCAGCACCCCCAAACTCAGCACCCCCAGGCTCAGCACCCCCAGGCTCCGCACCCCTGGACTCAGCACCCCCAGGCTCCGCATCCCCAGGCTTAGTACCTCCAGACCCGGCACGCGCAGGCTCAGCACCTCTAGCAGCACCAGAGTAAACAGCTACCTCGACAGGCTCGACTGCGTCTACCTGGGACACACCTGACGAGGCAGGACCCTGAGGGGGGAGGGGGTCTACCGGGGGAGGACCTGGCGCAAGGAAGAGCGGCGGCGGGGGAAGGGGCGCAGCGCGGTAGGGGAAGAGAGGGTAGTAAGGCACCGACTCGTCAAAGGTGACGTCCTGGGAGGACAGAACAGGGCGCGAGGTGGGGTGGTAAAACTGCCAACCAGGCGCGTCAGGGGGGAAGCTATGGAAGACGCTGGGAACAGCACGGGGGCACAGCTTGTCCGCAGACAAGTCGCGGACAAATGCCCGAGATCCCCAGACCCGAAACGCAGACGCATCGCCAACCTTCCCCGTCCACCGCAGGGTGGGGGAGGTCTCTGGCAAGGAGACCCGAGGCTGAAGGTTGAGCTGATGCGCTGCGTACTGAACCGTAAACGGCCACAGAAAATGGGGTGCAGCCGCATGGATCATGGACGTACGAGCGACGTCCATGACCATGCCAATGCGGCGCTTAGTAATCCCATTTTGCTGTGGAGAGGCCGGAAGCGTGAAGGTCTGGCGGATGCCCTGTGCTCGACAGAAGGCCCCCTGACGGGTAGAGGAAAACTCCCCGCCTCTGTCAAAGTGCAGTCGCAGAACAGGAAAGTCGGAGCCGAAACTCTCTCTGAGCTGGAGACGAGCTGCGCGGATCCAGTCGATGAACACCTCAGTGACGTTGCCCTTGCTGCGCAAGGGGAAGACTGTGGTGTAACGCGAGTAGTCGTCAACCACCAACAGGAAGTAACGCTCGTGCCCTTGGCCACGGACGCGGGCGAGGCCCCACACGTCCATGTGAAGAGTCTGCAACGGAGCCTCTGTCGGAGGAAACTCGGAGGAGTAAGGGGCGGCGCGCTGGCGCCCCTCGTCGCAGGGGACGCAGATAGGGGCACGCCCCGGAGGTAGGGGAGGGAGAGACCGGGAAAGACCAGAGACAAGGACACGGGAGGCCATGCCTCGGAGACGAGGCAGGGAGGGGTGATCATGGCGGTGGTGCCAAAGGAGAGTCTCGTGAGACAGGAGACGACACGAGCAGGGAGCAGACTCAGGACTAGACCTGGACGCTGCAGCAAAAACCTGACTCGACGCAGCTACCTGACTAGACTCAGCAGCCGGAGGAGACTCAGTAGTAAGGGTGTACAGGCTCGACCCCGGCCGACGGGTAAACGTGGCCAAGTGTCGGCCTGTCCGAGCACACGTGCAGTGGGTCACCCGCTGACTCGCAGGAGTGAACTGGTCAACCCCCCTATCCCGTAGGTCAGCTCCACTCACCAAGTTCGTAGAGAACGAGGGGAGGTAGAGACCGGACAGGGTGCCAGAGGGGGCTGCCGGGCACGGTAAGACAGTGGAGAAGCTAGCAAGGAAGGGACCCCCAGAGGGGTCCGCCAGGGAGACTGCAACCGGCCGACTAAGTAGCGTAAGCGTGGTGCGGTCTCGAAAGAAGGAGCGGGAAGCACCCGAGTCAAGGGTGAAGGTGTGTAAGGCCTGAGTCGACGTAGTACCTGAGAGAGTAGACTCACCAGCACTTGGGGCAGCAAACGCACTAGCACCTAGAGCAGCAGCCTCACCAGCACCTAGAGCAGCAGTCTCAATGACCGGGTCAGGCGGAACACACAGGTAACAGTCACCCTCCACACTATCAGACACAGCATACATGGCAGCAAGAATAGCATCATAATCAAGATCAAAGATAGCAACCCCCGCCCTAGACAGCTCTCCCCAGCGAGGGATCTCAGAGGCCTCAGGGAACTGGTGACGCCACGCGTCCGTTAGGGGGCCGAAGCAGCGCTGGGTGGAGTGCGGGCCCCCGCACTGCTCACTAGCGCGGTTGCCGGTACGGAGGAAATAGGTGCAGGGACCAGTACCCCCACCGCGCTGACGCACAGCGTACCACTCACGAAGCTGCTGAGGGGACAAGGTCTCACGAGTGCGCTGCTGCTGCTGGCGCGGACCACCACCGGAGCCACTCCTCTGCGCAGAGCCACGACCAGCTCCACTGCCGCCGCCGCCGCCGCCTCCGCCACCTCCGCCGCCTCCGCTCCCTCCGCCACCGCCGCCGCCTCCACCACCTCCACTGCTGGCACCAACACCTCCACCCCCGCCACCACTCCGACCACCACCCCCACCCCCTCCACTGCCTCCACCACCACCTCCACCGCCCCCACCAGCCCCCCCAGCGCCCTTGCCCCCCTTGCCCTTGCCGGTGCGGCGTCTCCCGTTAGGGGCAGACGCAGCGCCAACCGACTCGAAACCAACGAGGCCGGCCGCAGCAGGAGAAGCAACAGAGGGCAAGAGGGGGGAGGGGGAACACCCCTCAAAGACGGGGGTGTGAGGGTCACCACGAGAGGCTCCTACAGTGACTATGCTCTTCTCTGCTGCGAGGAGACGCTCCTCGAGGAGGTCAACGGTGAGTGTGGTGGGGCAAACTGAGAGGAAGTGGTCCCTGACTAGTCGAAGGGAGTTAGGGAGGCGGGTGACTATGTAGTAGAGGGTGATGTACATGGGGGGGGGGGGGGTTCTTGGCACAGAATTCAGCAGGAAGCGCAGCGCGGTAGCGAATGTCACTAGTGCGAAGGTGCGTAATGAGATCAACGGCTGTGGGAAAGGCAGCAAGGTCAGGGAACAGGTACGGCAGCATGAGGCGGCTAAGCGCAGCAGTGGCAGGGGAGGAGTAGCGTGCAACTACAGCGTCGTACAAGGTCTTAGCACTCTTGTACTGGCTAAAGTGGGCACGCTCAGTGGTCGGTAAGTGGCGACGCACAGCAAGGCGAGCAGCAGCATCGCGTGTGGCCCACTGCGAGCGAACAGTGCTGTCAGCAGTAGCAGGCTGGGCAGGAGAGACACCAGAGGTGAGATCCAACAGAGAGAGTCCGTCTGCCCTATCGCACTGTAGGAACAGCTAGAGGTCATCGACCCAGACCTCAAAGTCAACAACACGGCCCTCAGCATCAAAGGTAAGAACACTGGGGGTAGCCATGGCAGCAGTGGCACCAGTGGCAATAGGAGCAGTAGTGGCAGCAGTGACAGCGCAGTGCAGCGACACTCTTACCAGGGCAGAGAGCCGCAAGTGGTGGGGTAGGGCCGAGGCGGACCGGCAGGGACGGGCCGAGGCGCAGAGGAAGGGCCGAGGCACGCCGGTAGGGCCGAGGCGCACCGGCGGCTGCAGTCTGCGTCGGCGGCGGCTGCGGCCCCGAGGGAGGTGGCGGCGGCTGCTGCTGGTCACGGCTGCGGCAGCCGCGGCTTCCGCTGCAGGGACGGCGGCAGGTGCTGCTGCAGGGACGGCGACGGCTGGTGCTGCAAGGACAGCGGCAGCTGCTGCTGCAGGGACGGCGGCGGCTGCTGCTGCAGGGACGGCGGCGGCTGCTGTTGTAGGGACTACGGTGGCTGCTGCTGCAGGGGCGGCGACGGCGGGCCGCGAAGGGCGGCGACAGGGTCGCAAGAGGCCGCGAAGGGCGGCGAAGGGGCCGTGAAGGGCGTCGCGAGGTGCCGCGGAGGGCGGCGACGGGCCGTAAAGAGGGCGCGAGGGGCCGCGAGTGGAGCTTCGCAGCGGAGCGGCTCTGGTAGCGGTCAGCGCCAGCAGCAGCAGCAGCAGCAGCAGCAGCGTTCTCGCGACGTCCCCACCCCTCAGCAGCTCCGTGAGTGGTACACGCAGCGTCAGCGCGGTGGGGGTTTTGGTCCCTGCACCTACGTTCTCCGAACTAGCGACCGCACTGGAGAGCAGTGTGGGGGTGCCCACTCCGCCCAGCGCTGCTTTGGCCGCCTCACGGACGCTTGGCGTCAGCAGTTCCCGGAGGCCGCGGAGATCCCCCGCTGGGGAGAGCTGTCTAGGGCTGGTGTAGCTATCTTTGATCTTGATTTTGATGCTATCCTTGCTGCCATGTATGCTGTGACCATTAGTGAGGAGGGTGACTGTTACCGGTGTTTCCCGCCTGACCCGGGCATTGGTACTGCTGCTCCAGGTGCCGGTGAGACTTCTGCTCTAGGTGCCAGTGCGTCTGTGCTCTCAGGTGCTCATGAGACTGCTCTCTCAGGTACTAGTGCGTCTGCGCTCTCAGGTACTGCGTCGGCTTTGGCCTCCCACACCTTCACTCTTGACTCTGGAGCGTCTCGCTCTTTCTTTCGGGACCGCACCACACTTACGCCGCTTAGTCGGCCGGTTGCGGTTTCCCTGGCTGACCCCTCTGGGGGTCCTGTCCTGGCTCGCTTCTCCACGGTCCTCCCGTGTCCGGCGGCTCCCTCTGGCACCCTGTCTGGTCTCTACCTCCCCTCGTTCTCTACGAACTTGGTGAGTGGTGCTGACCTACAGGATGTGGGAGTCCACCAGTTCACCCCTGCTAGTCAGCGAGTGACGCACTGCACGGAGGCTAGCACGGGTCGTCACCTGGCTACGTTTACACGTCAGCCAGGGTCGAGCCTGTACACACTGACCACTGCTTCTCCTCCAGGTGCTGAGTCTGGTAGAGTCCCTTCGTCTGGTCAGGTGTTTGCTGCAGCGTCCAGGTCTGGTCCTGAGTCTGCCCCCTGTTCGTGTCGCCGACTGTCTCACGAGACCCTCCTCTGGCACCACCGTCTTGGCCACCCCTCTCTGCTTCGGCTTAGAGGCATGGCCTCCCGTCTTCTTGTGTCTGGTCTCCCCCGGTCCCTCCCTCCCCTTCCTCCGGGCCCTGGCCCTGCCTGTGTCCCCTGTGTCGAGGGGCGCCAGTGTGCTGCCCCTCACTCCTCCCAGTTTCCTCCGACAGAGGCTCCGTTGCAGACGCTTCACATGGACGTGTGGGGCCCTGCCCGCGTCCGTGGACTCGGTCACGAGCGCTACTTCCTGCTGGTGGTTGACGACTACTCGCGTTACACCACAGTCTTCCCCTTGCGCAGCAAGGGTGATGTCACTGAGGTGCTGATCGACTGGATCCGCGCAGCTCGTCTCCAGCTCAGGCAGAGCTTTGGCTCGGACTTTCCTGTGTTGCGTCTGCACTCGGACAGAGGCGGAGAGTTCTCCTCTGGCCTTCTGCGTGCCTACTGTCGTGCGCGAGGCATCCGCCAGACCTTCACGCTTCCGGACCCCCCGCAGCAAAATGGGATTGCAGAGCGCCGCATTGGCATGGTCATGGACGTCGCTCGTACGTCCATGATGCATGCGGCTGCCCCCCATTTTCTGTGGCCGTTTGCGGTCAGGTACGCAGCGCATCAGATCAACCTCCACCCCAGGGTCTCCAGGCCGGAGACCTCCCCAGCGCTGCTGTGGACGGGGAAGGTTGGCGATGCGTCGGCGTTCCGGGTCTGGGGATCTCGGGCGTTTGTCCGCGACTTGTCTGCGGACAAGCTGTCCCTTCGCGCTGCTCCCTGCGTCTTCCTGGGGTTCCCCCCCGACGCCCCTGAGTGGCAGTTCTACCACCCCACCTCTCGACGTGTTTTGTCCTCCCAGGACGTCACGTTCGACGAGTCGGTACCCTACTACCGCCTCTTCCCCTACCGCACTCCGTCCCTCCCCCCGCCCCCGCTCTTCTTGGTACCAGGTCCCCCCCCGGTAGACCCCCTCCCCCCTCAGGGTCCTGCCCCTTCAGGTGTGTCCCAGGTAGACGCGGTCGAGCCTGTCGAGGTCACTGGTGACTCTGGTGCTGCTGCGGGAGCTGAGCCTGGGGGTGCTGAGACTGGAGGTGCTACGCCTGCGGGTACTGAGCCTGGGGGTGCGGAGTCTGGAGGTGCTGAGCCTGGGGGGGCTGAGCCTGGGGGTGCTGAGCCTGGAGGTGCTGAGCCTCGGGGTGCTGAGCCTGGGGGTACTGAGCCTGGGGGTGCTGAGCCTGGGGGTGCTGAGACTGGGGGTGCTACGCTTGGAGGTGCTTCGTCTCGCCGAGAGCCACTCTCCCCTCAGGAGCTACGTGAGTGGTTTGCCAGGCGCTGGAGGCGTGCTGCTGGTGCTGGAGGTTCTTCGGCTGCAGAGGGTACTGCTACCGAGCGTCCCGGCGGTGCTCGTACTGTGGGTGCTGGAGCTGCTGGGTCTGAGGGTTCTCCTGGAGCTGGTGCTGCTGAGGGTGTTGACGCTGAGGCTGCCGCTGGAGGTCCGACTGGTGGTGCTCCTGGTGGTGCTGCTGGAGGTTCTGGAGCTACTGGAGGTGCTGCTGGAGCGGGTACTCCTACTGGGGGTACTGGTGCTGTCCCTGCTGCTTCTGGCGTCGCCGTGCGGCCCCGGCCGTACTTCGTTCCGCTCCTGCAGCAGGTTCTTGGTCTTACACCTTCTCCTGGTCCTCCTCCTCCTCCCTTAGAGGGTCCACAGCCTGTCTCGTCACAGTCACAGCTACAGCCTGCCTCACCTTTGCCTGCTCCTTCTCCCTACGCTGGTCCGACTGGAGGTCTTACTGAGCGTCGTGAGCCTGCGTCTCGTCCTGCGTCGCCTGTTCGTACTGCGCGCACTAGTGGTCGTGGTTCGCGTCAGCGTCCTCCTCCTGTCCCTGGCACGCACCGGATGTCTCTGCGTCCGTCTACTGCTCCTCTGCGTGCCCCTTTGCCTTCTCCTCCTACTTCCTCTCTTCCTGCTCTTGCCGACCCGGAGTCGGACTCTCTTCGTGCTGCCAGTCCTACTGTCACACGTCTTCTTGCTACTGCTGTCACTGACCCTTCTTTCGAGTCTTCTGCTGCGTCTGCCCTTGTCACTGAGCTCGTCGACTTTGCTGCGCGCTGTCATCTAGACTACGCTGCTAGTCTTGTCGCTGAGTCTGAGTCTGCCTGTCCTCCGTCCGTCGGGGGTGAGTGTGCCCTTGGCACGGACGTTCTTGAGGACAGGCAGGAGGAGTTCCAGTGTCTGGCCGCCGCTTCACCTCATCTCGCGTCTGTACTGCTAGCCCCTGAGGGAGACCCGGATGCACTAGACATCCCGACTCCGCGCTCTTACACGGAGGCGATAGAGGGTCCCTACTCCTCTCAGTGGCAGGCAGCTATGGATGCAGAGATGGCTTCCTGGATATCCACAGGCACCTACGTTGACGCTGTTCCCCCTCCTGGGGCGAACATCGTCAGTGGCATGTGGATTTTCAGGGTGAAGCGGCCGCCGGGTTCTCCGCCTGTCTTCAAGGCGCGTTACGTGGCTCGTGGCTTCAGTCAGCGGCAGGGGGATGACTACTTTCAGACCTTCTCCCCCACCCCGAAGATGACCACTCTTCGGGTACTGCTGCACGTTGCTGCTCACCGTGACTACGAGCTGCACTCTCTCGACTTCAGCACAGCTTTCTTGCAGGGCAGCCTGCACGAGGAGATCTGGCTGCGTCGCCCACCTGGCTTCACTGGGTCTTTCCCTCCTGGTACCCAGTGGAGTCTCCGGCGTCCAGTCTACGGTCTCCGCCAGGCGCCACGTGAGTGGTACGACACACTGAGGACTACGCTTGCGGCACTTGGGTTTGCTCCTTCTACTGCCGACCCGTCGCTGTTTCTGCGCACCGACACCTCTGTGCCGCCGTTCTACATCCTCGTGTATGTCGACGACTTGGTCTTTGCCACAGCGGACACTGCTGGACTTGCTTACGTGAAGTCCGAGCTGCAGAAGAGACACACGTGCACTGACCTGGGTGAATTGCGCAGCTACCTTGGCTTGCAGATCACCCGGGACAGAGCACGCCGCACCATTACCCTGACTCAGTCACACATGGTGCAGCAGGTCCTTCAGCGCTTCGGCTTCACGTACTCCTCGCCTCAGGCCACTCCTCTGCCTACTCGCCACTTGCTCTCAGCTCTGCCTTCGGATGAGTCCGTAGAGTCGAGTGGCCCGTATGCAGAGCTTGTTGGCTGCCTCATGTACCTGATGACCTGCACACGACCTGACCTTGCATACCCTCTCAGCATTCTCGCACGCTATGTTGCTCCTGGGAGACACCGACCAGAGCACATGGCTGCAGCGAAGAGGGTGTTGCGCTACTTGTGCAGTACGTCGGGCATGGGGCTAGTGCTTGGAGGGCGCAGTCCAGTGGTCCTCACTGGGCACGCGGACGCTTCTTGGGCTGACGACCAGGCTACGCAGCGGTCGTCACAGGGTTACACCTTCGGCCTTGGTTCCGGCTCTGTCTCGTGGCGGGCTACTCGCTCGTCTTCTGTTCTCGGCTCCAGTTGTGAGGCTGAGATCTACGCCGGGGCTATGGCTGCTCAGGAGCTTTGCTGGCTCACCTACCTGCTGACCTACCTTAGAGAGCCGCCTCGTTCTCCTCCAGTCCTGTACGTAGACAACAAGGCCATGCTGGCCTTGTGTCGAGAGCAGCGACTGGAGCACAGGACAAAGCACATTGCTCTCCGCTACTTTCTTGCTCGTGAGCTGCAGCAGCGTGGACAGTTGCGACTTGCGTACGTGGCCTCTGAGGCCAACACTGCTGATGTCTTCACCAAGGCACTTGCGCCTTGTGATCATCAGCGTTGCTGCACGCAGCTGGGTCTTGTGCCTGTCTTGCCTCACTTGCTCACTTCTTGACCTTGCTTGTACCTTGACCTATATATACTCTTGCTCTTGCTTGCTTGACTCTTGTATATCTCCATATATGATCTTGCATGCGAACTGGCCTTGTGGCCCTTGACCTTGCGCTCGGAATGTGTGGTGACTTTGTGATCCACCCTGAGCTTTGCTTTGCTTTGCTTGACTGGTCTTGTGACCCCTTGTTCTCCCCCACTTTGCCTATGGGGGTGTGTCAGAACATTATAGCTTACTTATTTGTGTAGGCTATAGTGGGGTATCCCATAGGGGGGACAACCCAATTAGGGTTTCATATTTGTACTCACTTCATTCATAGTTGATTCATTCTCGTTCATTTTTCCACAGCGTGGCCACATATATTGCAGCATATATGACAAAATCTGGCAAAGGAATGAGTAAAATTATACAAAATGCAAAAACGTTTACCGATGTACAAGGTACAGGCGTGCTGCATGTACTTCGAGATATTGGAAATTTCATATTGAACAACCAAGAAATTAGTGCACAAGAAGCAATTTATCTTATTTTGAGTCTTCCTTATAAAAAATCGAGTCGTGGTGTAATATTCATCAACACAAGTCATCCTCACAAACGTTTGTTGCTACTAAAATCAAAGGTTGAATTGGAAGCTTTAGACCCTCTCTCAACCGATATCTTTACACCGTATGCGTTATTGGATCGATACTTACAACGACCAAAATCAATGGAAGGCTTGTGTTTCGCAAAGGTTACTTCAGATTTTGAGTAGAGCATTGAGCAAAAAGATGCGATAGGACCAGATTTATCAAATAAAAAACGCTTTTATTCGAAAAGATCCAAACGAAAGATAATTCGATATGTCAATTTTCATCGTGATGTTGACATAGAAAATTTCATGCGCGAACAAACATTGTTGTTTGTTCCATGTCGAAAAGAAATTCATGATCCAGTCAAAGTTGCTCGTATTTTTTGTAATTATGAAACTTTGATCGTTTCTAAGCGTGAAGAATTTTCAGTTAAAGGTGATAAGTGGGCACATGCATTTGAAGATGCAATGGTAGAGGAAAACGGTGACTGTCAGAATGTTATCTTATGCTCTAGCCTGTAGTGGGGTGCTCTATAGCGAGTACAACCCTTCTAGGGTTTCCTATTTGTATCCCCATTCTTGCTAGTGCAGTCCTCTTCTTTCTTCTAGCTTTTCAGAGTGACATTAATACATCATGTGAAACTTCACAACCTCATGAAGATGTAGATATTGGTGTAGAACTTGGAATCGAAAGATCTTCACAACCGAGATCGACTGATATCTTTCGTTCAATAACAACAAACGAAAGTGATTATTTGCGTGTGGAGCGTATGCTGAACGCCGTGCAACGAGCGATAACCGATCATATTGTACGTGGTGTTGATATACTAAGTATGGGTGGGCTTAGGAGCCATAGGTTTAGGTGACTTGGTAGTTAAGTTCAAGGGTAAGGAGAAGTATCGAGAGAGTTGAGAAGGAGAAAGGATGGTTTCACTATAGGCTCAAGGGTACAAATAGGAAAGAAGAGAAGCAAGGTGCACCACCTAACAAGCAAGATAACTACACTAAGTCTATATTGCAGGCAGTTATAAAGTGATGTATACAATAACATTCTGACACGTGGAGTT
The DNA here is from genome assembly GCA_948144175.1 of Closterium sp. NIES-65. NCBI lineage: Eukaryota > Viridiplantae > Streptophyta > Zygnematophyceae > Desmidiales > Closteriaceae > Closterium > Closterium sp. NIES-65. Next base: position 247,596 of record CANXME010002149.1, read on the forward strand.
TGCAGGTCCTTTGAAATGGGACCTCTATATATTTTAGTAAGTGGTGGTGCTGGCGTTGGCAAGTCAGTACTAATCACGACTGTGAATGATCGACTGATAAGAATTTTTCATTCTCAAATCGACACAGATTTCGATACAATAAAATTTTTGAAAATTGCCCCGTCAGGAGTAGCATCTTTCCAAATTAAAGGCTATACAATTCATAGCGCATTGATGATCCCTGTGGTCCAAAATCGTCGGATTAAAAAGTTGACATCAGACAAATTAAATACATTGAGGTCACGATTAGGAGACGTTAAAGTTGTAATAATAGATGAAATATCAATGGTGGGGAAAAATACGTTCGAATGGGTTGATTTTAGACTTCGTGAAATTACCAACTGTGCGAATCTTCCTTTTGGTGGATTACACATGATTTTTGTTGGGGACTTTTTTCAATTACCTCCAGTACGTGACATTCATTGTTTTGGTTAAACCTCGAGTGCCGACATTCTGAGTGACTTGAATGTATGGAGTCGCGTACAACTTGTAGAGCTCACAACTATTATGCGACAACGTGAGGAGGTAGAATATGCGAAATTGTTAAATCGACTTCGTGAAGGCAAACAGACTCGAAATGACATACAGTTCATATGCGATCGTGAAGTTACAATTCCTTTTAGAGAGACAAATTTGCAACATTTGTGTTGCACCAACAAATTCATCGATGAATTTAACCATAATGCTTTTGAGAAAAGAGAACAAGAATGATTGGACTATGAAAGAGTTGGGTACACGTACTAACCCTAATTGGGTTGTACCCCTTATGGGCTACCCCACTACAGCCTACACTAATGTATAAGCTATAATGTTCTGACACACCCCCATAGGCAAAGTGGGGGAGAACAAGGGGTCACAAGGCCAGTCAAGCAAAGCAAGCTCAAGGTGGATCACAAAGTCACCACACATTCCGAGCACAAGTTCAAGGCCACAAGGACAGTCCACATGCATGATTACATATACATATAAGGCTAGACAAGTAGGAGCAGGTGTATATATATATGCAACAATACAAACAAGGTCAAGGAGTGAGCAAGTGAGACAAGGTAGGCACAAGACCCAGCTGAGTACAGAAGCGCTGATGATCACAAGGCGCAAGTGCCTTGGTGAAGATATCAGCAGTGTTGGCCTCAGAGGCCACGTACGCAAGTCGCAGCTGACCACGTTGCTGTAGCTTGTCAGAATGTTATGCTCTAGCCTGTAGTGGGGTGCTCTATAGCGAGTACAACCCTTCTAGGGTTTGCTATTTGTATCCTCATTCTTGCTAGTGCACTCCCTCTTCTGCCTAAACAATCTCTTGCCTAGCTAGGACTCTCCTAGCTATGGCTCCTTATCCTACCGCTTACTTTCACATGGAATCAGAGCTACATGCTCCTGGCCTGTGGGCCCCACCTCACTGCTTCCGCTGCTACTGCTACTCCCTGTCCGCCGCGCGCCTCGTGGTGCGCGGCGTCGAAATTAGGGTTTTCAGCCCGCCGTGCGCCCCAAGGCGCACGGCGGTTTTCTGCCCGCCGCGCGCCCCGAGGCGTGCGGCGGTTTTCTGCCCGCCGTGCGCCCCGAGGCGCACGGCGGGTTTGTGCCCCGTCACACCGCGCGTTGCTCCCGAGAGGCGCTGCGACGGGCGACGGGGACCCGCGCGTCGCCCCCCGTCGCCCGTCGTGGCCTGCGCGCGGCCCGTACAGCCGGCGCGCGGCCGGTACGGGCTGTGCCAGGCCTGCGCGCGGCCCGTACGAGCTGCGCCAGGCCCGCGCGCGGCCAGTACGGGCTGCGCCACGCCCGCGCGCGGCCCGTACGGGGTGCGCCAGGCCCGCGCGCGGCTCGGGCCGCCTGCGCGCGGTTCGGGAGCCTGTGCTAGGCCCGTGGGCGGCCCGTTCTTCGCTGCCCCTGTCCTCCCCGCTGTCCCCCGTGCTTCTGAAGGCGCCCCACCCCTCCTTCTGCCCGTTCTCCTGGATTAGGGTTTGGGGGTGGGGGGTATGGGGGTGCAGCTTCTGTGTGCCGTTCCCTGCTCCTCCTCCTCCTCCGTCTCCCGCTACTACAGCTGGCGCTGAGGGGGGGTGGACCTGTTGGAGCCGTTGGAGTGGTACTAAGGGGGGGTGAAGGGGGAGTGGAGCTAGGGGTGCAGCAGGGGGTGTGTGTCAGGGGGGTGGTACTGTTTGGGGGAGGTTGAACGGAGGTTGCCGTCGTGTCGCCAGCAGCACCTCTAGTCCGGGGAGTTGCTCCGGTAGCCCACTCGTAGCCACCTGTGCCAGTCGCCTGTGGGTCCGTTGCTTGTCTGCTGCTACTTTTAGTCGCGGGGCCAGTTAATCCAGTAGTCTGGAGCGCTGTTCCGGTAGCCGCTGTGCCAGTGTGCCTCCTGTTGCCCGTGTGTCTGCAGCTTCAGCCGTCGCCTCCTATCTCCTCTCCTCTCACTGTCCCTCCTCCTCACTTGCCCGTTGTGACTACCACTAGCTTTGCTCATAATTGTGAACTTTAAACTATTGCTTCTTGAACTTGTGCTCAGAATGTGTGGTGACATTGTGATCCACCATGAGCTTGTTCTGCTTTGCTTGCTCTGCTGATTACACCCCACTTTGGTTATGGGGGTGTGTCAGAATGTTTTGCTCTAGCCTGTAGTGGGATGCTCTATAGCGAGTACAACCCTTCTAGGGTTTGCTATTTGTATCCTCATTCTTGCTAGTGCACTCCCTCTTTTGCCTAAACTGTCTCTTGCCTAGCTAGGACTCTCCTAGCTATGGCTCCTAATCCTACCGCTTACTTTCACATAGCTCACGAGCAAGGAAGTAGCGGAGAGCAATGTGCTTCGTTCTGTGCTCCAGTCTGTGCTCTCGACACAAGGCCAGCATGGCCTTGTTGTCTACGTACAGCACTGGAGGAGAACGAGGCGGCTCTCCGAGGTTAGTCAGCAGGTAGGTGAGCCAGCGAAGCTCCTGTGCAGCCATGGCCCCAGCGTAGATCTCAGCCTCACAACTGGAGCCGAGAACAGAAGACGAGCGGGTAGCCCGCCACGAAACAGAGCCGGAACCAAGGTTGAAGGTGTAACCCTGTGACGACCGCTGCGTAGCCTGGTCGTCAGCCCAAGAAGCGTCTGCGTGCCTAGTGAGGACCACTGGACTCTGCCCTCCAAGCACAAGCCCCATGCCCGACGTACTGCACAAGTAGCGCAACACCCTCTTCGTTGCAGCCATGTGCTCCGGTCTGTGTCTCCCAGGAGCAACATAGCGTGCAAGAATGCTAAGAGGGTATGCAAGGTCAGGTCGTGTGCAGGTCATCAGGTACATGAGGCAGCCAACAAGCTCTGGGTACGGGCCACTCGACTCTACGGACTCATCCGAAGGCAGAGCTGAGAGTGAGTGGCGAGTAGGCAGAAGAGTGGCCTGAGGCGAGGAGTACGTGAAGCCGAAGCGCTGAAGGACCTACTGCACCATGTGTGACTGAGTCAGGGTAATGGTGCGGCGTGCTTTGTCCCGAATGATCTGCAAGCCAAGGTAGCTGCGCGGTTCACCCAGGTCTGTGCACGTGTGTCTCTTTTGCAGCTCGGACTTCACGTGGGCGAGTCCAGTAGTGTCAGCAGTGGCAAAGACCAAGTCGTTGACGTACACGAGGATGTAGAACGGCGGCAAAGAGGTGTCGGTGCGCAGAAACAGCGACGGGTCGGCAGTAGAAGGAGCAAACCCAAGAGCCGCAAGTGTAGTCCTCGGTGTTTCGTGCCAGTCATGGGGCGCCTGGTGGAGACCGTAGACTGGCCGTCGGAGGCTCCAGTGGGTGCCAGGGGGAAAAGACCTAGTGAATTTAACCATAATGCTTTTACATGTTCGTTGACAGAAAAGCATGTTATTCCAGCATTAGATTGTGCACTTTTTGGAAGTGATCAATCACAAAAAGACGGACCAATTACTCCACCTGGTTTTGCATCCACTGCATCACACGAGTTGTTGTCAACACTTGAACTCGGTTTCGGTTCCCGTGTCCATGTCTCTTGCGATTTGGACACGTCTGACGGTCTTGCTTATGGGACTCCAGGCGTTGTAGTCAATTTCAGTTTGAACTATAATGGTTTCGTGGAGACTGTGTGGGTTGAGTTGGACGATAAAATCGCGGGGAAACAGTGGCGCTTGAAATCAAAGTCGTTGGTTTCAACAATCCAATTTGGAAATGCGGATTGGATACCTGTACAGCGAGTTGAAAAATCTTTTTCAGTAAACTCACGATATGACACAATTTCACGAATGCAATTTCCTCTTCGTCCAAGCAATGCAATAAGTTTTCATCGCAGTCAAGGCGCTACTTTTGACGGGGGTGTTGTGCATTTTGAGAACAAAGTTTTTTCGCAGGGTGCTTACGTTGCCTTAAGTCGTTTTCGATCTACCCATCATCTTTCTGTCGACAATTTTACAACATCTTGTATTAAAACCGACCCTCGTGTAGTAGAAGAAATGGAACGTTTACGAAAACAACCCCTGATATTGAATCCAATACCTGTTGACATTTTATGTGAACAAACTTCAGCTTTAAGGTTTTTGTTCCAAAACGTTCGAACCTTACGAAGCCAATACAGAGATATTGAATTCAGACATCTCAATGTTGAGAATAGAACGAGAATGAATGAACTATGAATGAAGTGAGTACAAATAGGAAACCCTAACTGGTTGTACCCCCTATGGGATACCCCACTACAGCCTACACAATACTATAAGCTATATATATGTTCTGACAAACTGCACCAATCTCCATGGGCGAGGGTCCGTCCCTCGATCGAGCGTCGTTGATCGGTCTGTTGTATCCCCTATCGCGATCGTCACGACCCCGTCGGCTTCGTACTGCGTCGACGCGTTCTGCTGCTGCAACTACCGACTCGAAGGTGGACAACCCGTGAATCGCAATGACTTCCGCTATGTCCGGCTTCAACCTTTCGAGGTAGCGATCGCGCATCTCTGCTTCCGTGATATCGTCTATCTCGCTGCAGATGCTCAAGAACCGTCGTGTGTACTCTTGGACGTTGCCTATCTGTCGGAAATGACGCAGACGCTCCCTAGCAGCTTCGGAGGCGTTCACCAAATCGAACCTACTTTTCAGCGCCGCTTCAAATCCTTCCCATGTGGTCGGAACCGTGGTAACACCCAAAGCTAAACTCCCTAAGCTCGAAGTTGCAGCTGCATGCCCCACGCCCTGTTGATGCCCGTCCGTCTGAGCCCTTCTTACAGCAGTTTGAGTGAGTTGGCGCCACCACTCCAAGGCCAGGCCCCTCAGCAGTGTAACAGCGTACTCGATCCGCTGCTGGGCGTCCGCCTCTTGCACCCCGCTCGCGGCGAAGTAGTTGTTCAGCATGAAGAGCCACGTCCGCACGTTCGCGTCGCGTTGACTTGGGTCGAACGACTCGGGTTTCTGCGGCTTGAGTGCGCTTCGAACCCTAATTGTGTTGTACCCCCTATGGGATACCCCACTATAGCCTACAGAAACAAGTAAGCTATATGTTCTGACACACCCCCATAGGCAAAGTGGGGGAGAACAAGGGGTCACAAGACCAGTCAAGCAAAGCAAAGCAAAGCTCAGGGTGGATCACAAAGTCACCACACAGTCCGAGCACAAGAGCAAGGCCAAAGGCCAGTTCACATGCAAGAGTATAGACATATATATAAAGCTAGACAAGCAAGAGCAGGTATATATATGTCACAGTACAAGTAAAGTCAAGAGGAGAGCAAGTGAGGCATGACAGGCACAAGACCCAGCTGGGTGCAGAAGCGCTGATGGTCACAAGGCGCGAGTGCCTTGGTGAACACATCAGCAGTGTTGGCCTCAGAGGCCACGTACGCAAGCCGCAACTGTCCACGCTGCTGTAGCTCACGAGCAAGGAAGTAGCGAAGAGCAATGTGCTTCGTTCTGTGCTCCAGACGCTGCTCTCGACACAAGGCCAGCATGGCCTTGTTGTCTACGTACAGCACTGGAGGAGAACGAGGCGGCTCTCCAAGGTCAGTCAGCAGGTAGGTGAGCCAGCGAAGGTCCTGTGCAGCCATGGCCCCTGCGTAGATCTCAGCCTCACAGCTGGAGCTGAGAACCGAAGACGAACATGTAGCCTACCACGAGACAGAGCCGGAACCAAGGCTGAAGGTGTAACCCTGTGACGACCGCTGCGTAGCCTGGTCGTCAGCCTAAGAAGCGTCCGCGTGACCTGTAAGGACCACTGGACTGCGCCCTCCAAGCACTAGCCCCATGCCCGACGTACTGCACAGGTAGCGCAATACCCTCTTCGCTGCAGCCATGTGCTCTGGTCGGTGTCTCCCAGGAGCAACATAGTGTGCAAGAATGCTCAGAGGGTATGCAAGGTCAGGTCGTGTGCAGGTCATCAGGTACATGAGGCAGCCAACAAGCTCTGGGTACGGGCCACTCGACTCTACGGACTCATCCGAAGGCAGAGCTGAGAGTGAGTGGCGGGTAGACAGAGGAGTGGCCTGAGGCGAGGAGTACGTGAAGCCGAAGCGCTGAAGGACCTGCTGCACCATGTGTGACTGAGTCAAGGTAATGGTGCGGCGTGCTCTGTCCCGAGTGATCTGCAAGCCAAGGTAGCTGCGCAGTTCACCCAGGTCTGTGCACGTGTGTCTCTTCAGCAGCTCAGACTTCACGTAGGCGAGTCCAGTAGTGTCCGCTGTGGCAAAGACCAAGTCGTCGACGTACACGAGGATGTAGAACGGCGGTAGTGAAGTGTCGGTGCGCAGAAACAGCGCAGGTCAGCAGTAGAAGGAGCAAACCCAAGAGCCGCAAGCGTAGTCCTCAGTGTGTCGTGCCACTCACGCGGTGCCTGGCGGAGACCGTAGACTGGCCGTCGGAGGCTCCACTGGGTGCCAGAAGGGAAAGTCCCAGTGAAGCCAGGTGGACGGCGCAGCCAGATCTCCTCGTGCAGGCTACCCTGCAAGAACGCAGTGCTGAAGTCGAGAGAGTGAAGCTCGTAGTCGCGCTGAGCGGCTATGTGCAGCAGCACCCGAAGAGTGGACATCTTCGGGGTGGGAGAGAAGGTCTGAAAGTAGTCAACTACCTGCCGCTGACTGAAGCCACGAGCAACGTACTGCGCCTTGAAGACAGGTGGAGAGCCCGGCGGCCGCTTCACCCTGAAGATCCACATGCCACTGACGATGTTCGCCCCAGGAGGGGGAACCGCGTCAACGTAGGTGCCTGTGGACTTCCAGGAAGACATCTCTGTGTCCATAGCTGCCTGCCACTGAGAGGAGTAGGGACCCTCTATCGCCTCCGCGTAAGAGCGCGGAGTCGGGATGTCTAGTGCATCCGGGTCTCCCTCAGGAGCAAGCAGTACAGACGCGAGATGAGGTGAAGCAGCAGCTAGACACTGTAACTCCTCTTGCCTGTCCTCTAGGACGTCCGTGCCAAGAGCACACTCACCCCCGACGGACGGAGGACAGACAGACGCAGACTCAGCAACAAGACTAGCAGCGTACTCTAGACGACAGCGAGCAGCAAAGTCGACGAGCTCAGCGACAAGAGCAGACGCAGCAGTGGACTCAAACGAGGGGTCAATGACGACAGTGGCAAGCAGACGCGTGACAGTAGGACTGGCAGCAGGAACGGAGTCCGACTCAGGCTCACGACGCTCAGCAAGACCTCCAGTAGGACCAGTGTAAGGAGAGGGAGCAGGTAGAGGGGAGGAAGGCTCCAACAGTGACTGCGACTGGACAGGCTGTGGACACTCTACCGGAGGAGAATGACCAAGAACCTGCTGCAGGAGCGGAACGAAGTACGGTCGAGGCCGCGCGGCAGCTCCAGACTCAGCAGGGACAGCACCAGCACCCTCAGCGGCAGCACCAGCGCCACCAACACCTCCAGCGGCTGGACCTCCAGTAGCACCAGCAGGAGAACCACCGCGAGGACAGACAGCAGTAGTCTCAGCATCAACACCCTCAGCAGCCCCAGCTCCAGTAGGACCCGCAAGCCCAGCAGCTCCGGGACCGGCGGCACCAGCACCCTCGATGGTCGAAGAAGCTGCAGCTCCAGCAGCACGCCTCCAGCGGCGAGCAAACCACTCGCGCAGCTCCTGTGGAGAGAGGGGCTCCCGCCGAGACGCAGCACCAGGAGAAACCCCAGGCTCAGCAGCCCCAGACGCAGCACCCCCAGGCCCAGTAGCTCCAGACGCAGCACCCCCTAGCTCAGCAGCTCCAGGCACAGCACCCCCCGGCTCAGCACTCCCAGGCTCAGCACCCTCCGCAGTAGCACCCCCAGGCTCGGCACCCCCGCGCACAGCACCCCCAGAGTCAGCACCCCCAGGCCCAGCACCCTCCGCAGTAGCACCCCCAGGCTCGGCACCCCCGCGCACAGCACCCCCAGAGTCAGCACCCCCAGGCTCAGCACCCGCAGCAGCACCAGAGTCACCAGTGTCCTCGACCGAGTCAACTGCGTCTACGTGGGACACACCTGAGGGGGCAGGAACCTGAGGGGGGGGGGGGTCTACCGGAGGGGGAACCGGCACAAGGAAGTCCGGTGGTGGGGGAAGGGAAGGAGTGTGGTAGGGGAAGAGGCGGTAGAAGGGGACTGACTCGTCGAATGTGACGTCCTGGGAGGACAGAACACGACGAGAGGAGGGGTGGTAGAACTGCCACCCTGGAGCGTCAGGGGGGAAGCCAAGGAAGACACAGGGAGCAACACGAGGGGACAGCTTGTGCGCAGACAAACGCCCGAGATCCCCAGACACGGAACGCAGACGCATCGCCGACCATCCCCGTCCACAGTAACACTGGGGACATTGCGGGCCGAGAGACCCTGGGGTGAAGGTTGAGCTGATGCGCCGCGTACCTCACCGCAAACGGCCACAGAAAATGGGGGGCAGCCGCATGCATCATGGACGTACGAGCGACATCCATGACCATGCCAATGCGGCGCTCAGCAATCCCATTTTGCTGTGGAGAGTCCGGAAGCGTGAAGGTCTGGCGGATCCCCCGTGCACGACAGTAGTCTCGCAGAAGGCGAGAGGAGAACTCCCCGCCTTTGTCCGAGTGCAGACGCAGAACAGGAAAGTCCGAGCCGAAGCTCCTCCTGAGCTGGAGACGAGCCTCGCGAATCCAGACGATCAGCACCTCAGTGACAGCACCCTTGCTGCGCAAGGGGAGGACTGTGGTGTAACGCGAGTAGTCGTCAACAACCAACAGGAAGTAGCGCTCGTGACCCTGCCCACGGACGGGGGCTGGGCCCCACACGTCCATGTGAAGCGTCTGCAGAGGAGCCTCTGTCGGGGGGAACTGGGAGGAGTGAGGAGCAGCCCGGAGGCGCCCCTCGACACAGGGGACACAGGAAGGTCCTGGCCGGGAAGGAAGGGGAGGGAGAGACTGGGGAAGACCTGAGACAAGGACACGGGAAGCCATGCTCCGAAGACGGGGCAAGGAGGGGTGGCCCAGACGGTGGTGCCACAGGAGAGTCTCGTGAGACAGGAGGCGACACGAACAGGGGGCAGACTCAGGACCTGACCGGGACGCAGCAGCAAACACCTGACCTGACGCAGCTACCTGACCAGACGCAGGGACAGGAGGAGACGTAGTGGTCAGGGTGTAGAGGCTCGACCCCGGCCGACGCGAGAACGTGGCCAGGTGCCGGCCTGTGCGTGCGTCCGTGCAGTGGGTCACCCGCTGACTCGCAGGAGTGAACTGGTGAACCCCCGCATCCTGTAGGTCCGCACCACTCACCAAGTTCGTCGAGAACGAGGGAAGGTACAGACCAGACAGGGTGCCCGAGGGGGCAGCCGGACACGGGAGGACAGTGGAGAAGTGAGAGAGGACAGGACCCCCAGAGGGGTCAGCCAGGGAGACCGCAACCGGCCGGCCAAGCGGCGTGAGGGTGGTGCGGTCTCGAAAGAAGGAGCGAGAAGCCCCGGAGTCAAGTGTGAAAGTGAGGGAGGACGAAGGCGACGCAGTACCTGAGAGCGCAGTCTCACCAGCACCTGAGAGCGCAGACGCACTGGCACCTAGAGCAGCAGCCTCACAAGCACCTAGCGCAGCAATACCAATGCCCGGGTCGGGCGTGTCAGATTATATTTAGCTGATGCATGCATTGTAGGCTGTAGTGGGGTAGCCCATATGGGGTACAACCCAATTAGGGTTGGTACTTGTACTTGTTTCATTTCATAGTGCACATTCATTCCTCTCTCAACTCAACATGGTATAGAGCGGGTCCTTCCTAAGGACCGTCGTTTAAGGGCCCACCCACAAAATTTTCGCTGCCCGGAGCGCGCCCTTCTCTCCCCGAAGCGCGCTCCCCCCCCCCCCCCCCCCTAGTCCTTCTCGCGCGGCCCTTGTGGCCCCCGTGAGTCGCGCGCGCGACCTTTTTTTTTTCGCGCGCGCGGCCCGGGCCACGTTGCGCTGGCCTTACGGCCGCGTCCCGCCGCCCTCGCGGCTCTGCTGCGTCGCGCCGCCCTCGCGGCCCCCTAGCGCCGCCCAAGCGGCGTCCTCGCCTGCCTCTGCAGGCCCCGCCGTCGCACCTGCCGGCCCCGCCGCTGCACCCGACGGCTCCGCCGTCCCCTCTGCCGGCCCCGGTGCTGCACCCGACGGCTCCGCCGTCCCCCTTTGCCGGCCCCGCCGCTGCATCCGACGCCTCCGCCGTCCCCTTTGCCGGCCCCGCTGCTGCACCCGACGGCTCCGCCGTCCCCTTTACCGGCCCCGCCGCTGCACCTGACGGTTCTCCCGTCCCCTCTGCCGGCCCCGCCACTGCACCCGACGGCTCCGCCGTCCCCTCTGCCGGCCCCGCCCCTGCACCTGACGGCCCCTCCGCCGTCCCTTTCTGACGGCCCCGCCGTCCCCTTCTGACGGCCCCGCAGCTGCACCTGACGGCCCCGCCGTCCCCTTCTGACGGCCCCGCCTCTACCCCTGCCGGCCCCGCCGCTGCATCTCCCGGCCCCGCAGCCCCCGCAACTGCGCCGCCTCAGCAGCCGAGCCGCCCCAGCAGCCGAGCCGCCCCAGCAGCCGAGCCGCCCCAGCAGCCGAGCCGCCGTGGCCGCCGAGCCGCCCCTGCAGCCGAGCCGCCCCAGCAGCCGAGCAGCCGTGCCGCCGAGCCGCCCGAGCCACCCGAGCCCCCCGAGCCCCCTGCACTGCCCTGTCTGGTGAGCACTGAGCTTTCCTCTGCGCACTGCCCTCACCCTACTGCTGTCATGGCTACCCCCCAGTGTCCTCACCTTTGACGCTGAGGGCAGAGCCATCGACTTTGACATGTGGGTAGACGATCTGCTGCTTTTCCTACAGTGCGACAGAGCTGACGGCCTCTCTCTCTTTGATCTCACTTCTGGTGCCTCTCCCGCCCCTGCTGCTACTGAGGATGCCACTGTTCGCTCACAGTGGGCCACACGCGATGCTGCTGCACGTCTTGCTGTGCGTCGCCACCTCCCTCCCACTGAGCGTGCACATTTTGGGTCGTACAAGAGTGCTAAGACCTTGTACGACGCCGTTATTGCACGCTACTCCACCCCTGCCACTGCTGCACTGAGCCGCCTCATGCTACCGTACCTCTTTCCCGACCTTGCTTCTTTTGCCACAGTCGCCGACCTCATTACCCACCTGCGCACTAGTGACGCTCGCTTCCGCGCTGCGCTTCCTGCTGAGTTCTGCGCCAAGAACCCCCCCCCCCAGTACTTCACTCTCTACTACATTGTCACCCGCCTCCCTGACTCCCTTCGAGGAGTCAGGGACGACTTACTCGCAGTCTGCCCCACCACTCTCACCGTTGAGCTCCTCGAGAAGTCCCTCCTAGCGGCCGAGAAGAGCATTCTCGCTGTAGGGGCCTCTCGTGGTGACCCGCGCACCCCCATCTTTGAGGGGTGTTCCCCCTCCCCCCTCCTGCCCTCTGTCGCCTCTGCTGCCACGGCCGACCTCGTTGGTTTTGAGTCGGTCGGTGCGGCGTCTGCCCCCAGTGGGAGACGTCGCTCTGGCAAGGGCAAGGGGGGCAGGGGCGGTGGGGGAGGCGGCGGGGGCGGTGGAGGCGGCGGTGGAGGCAGCGGGGGAGGTGAGGGTGGTAGCGGGAGTGGTGGCGGGAGTGGAGGTGTCAGCGGCGGCAGTGGAGGCGGGGGCGGCAGTGGCGGTGGTGGTGGGGGTGGAGGCGGAGGCGGTGGTGGCGGCGGCGACGGTGGGGGTGGCGGTGGCGGCGGAGGTGGCGGCGGCGGCGGCGGAGGAGGCGGCGGAGGGGGCGGCGGCGGTCGTGGCTCGTTGTGGAGGAGTGGCTCCGGTGGTGGTCAGCGCCAGCAGCAGCAGCGTGGTCAGGAGACCCTCTCCCCGCAGCAGCTCCGTGAGTGGTACGCTGCACGTCAGAGGGGTGGGGGTCCTGGTCCGTGTACCTACGTCCTGCGCACTGGCGACCGTGCGGGTGAGCAGTGTGGTGGTCCACACTCCGCCCAGCGCTGCTTCGGCCGCCTGACTGACGCTTGGCGCCGCCAGTTTCCTGACGCCTCTGAGATCCCTCGCTGGGACCAGCTGTCTAGGGCAGGAGTAGCTATCTTTGATCTTGACTTTGATGCTATTCTTCGTGCCATGTATGCTGTGACTATTAGTGAGGAGGGTGACTGTTACCGGTGTTTCCCGCCCGACCCGGGCATTGGTACTGCGGCTCCAGGTGCTGTTGAGGCTGCTACTCTAGGTGCTGTTGAGACTGCTGCTCTAGGTGCTGTTGAGGCTGCTGCTCTAGGTGCCAGTGAGTCTGTGTCCCCAGGTGCTGGTGAGTCTGCTCTCTCAGGTACAGCGTCGGCTCCGCTCTCTCTCACCTTCACTCTTGACTCAGGAGCGTCTCGCTCCTTCTTTCGAGACCGCACCACACTCACGCCGCTTAGTCGGCCTGTGGCAGTCTCCCTGGCGGACCCCTCTGGGGGTCCTGTTCTGGCTCGCTACTCCACTGTCCTTCCGTGCCCTGCGGTCCCGTCTGGCTCCCTGTCCGGTCTCTACCTCCCCTCGTTCTCTACGAACTTGGTGGCGGGTGCTGACCTCCAGGATGCAGGGGTTGACTAGTTCACCCCTGCACGCCGACGAGACACCCACTGTACGGACGCGGACACGGGTCGACACTTGACCACGTTCACACGTGGGCCGGGGTCGAGCCTGTACACCCTCACTGTTCCGTCTCCTCCTCCTGCGTCTGGTCAGGTAGCTACGTCGGGTCAGGTGTTTGCTGCAGCGTCCAGGTCTGGTCCTGAGTCTGCTCCCTGCTCGTGTCGCCTCCTGTCCCACGAGACCCTCCTGTGGCACCACAGGATGGGTCACCCCTCCCTGCCCCGTCTCCGGGGCATGGCCTCTCGCCTTCTTGTCTCTGGTCTTCCCCGGTCCCTCCCTCCCCTTCCTCCGGGGCCTGGCCCTCCCTGTGTCCCCTGTGTCGAGGGTCGCCTGCGGGCTACCCCTCACTACTCCCCGTTTCCTCCGACGGAGGCCCCGATGCAGACGCTTCACATGGACGTGTGGGGCCCAGCCCGCGTCCGTGGACAGGGTCACGAGCGCTACTTCCTGCTGGTGGTTGACGACTACTCGCGTTACACCACGGTCTTCCCCTTGCGCAGCAAGGGTGAGGTCACTGAGGTGTTGATCGACTGGATCCGCGCAGCTCATCTCCAGCTCAGGCGGAGCTTCGGCTCGGACTTTCCTGTCTTGGGTCTGCACTCAGACAGAGGCGGAGAGTTCTCCTCCGGCCTTCTGCGAGCCTACTGTCGTGCACGAGGCATCCGCCAGACCTTCACGCTTCCGGACTCTCCACAGCAGAATGGGATTGCTGAGAGCCGCATCGGCATTGTCATGGACGTCGCCCGTACGTCCATGGTGCATGCGGCTGCCCCCCATTTTCTGTGGCCGTTTGCGGTGAGGTACGCCGCGCATCAGATCAACCTTCAGCCCAGGGTCTCCAGACCGGAGACCTCCCCAGCGTTGCTGTGGACGGGGAAGGTTGGCGATGCGTCGGCGTTCCGTGTCTGGGGATCTCGGGCGTTTGTCCGCGACTTGTCTGCGGACAAGCTGTCCCCTCGTGCTGCTCCTTGCGTCTTCCTGGGTTTCCCCCCTGACGCGCCTGGGTGGCAGTTTTACCACCCCACCTCTCGTCGTGTTCTGTCCTCCCAGGACGTCATGTTCGACGAGTCGGTTCCCTTCTACCGGCTCTTCCCCTACCGCACTCCGTCCCTCCCTCCGCCGCCCCTCTTCCTGGTCCCATGTCCCCCCCCGGTAGACCCCCTCCCCCCTCAGGGTCCTGCCCCTTCAGGTGTGTCCCAGGTAGACGCGGTCGAGCCTGTCGAGGTCACTGGTGACTCTGGTGCTGCTGCGGGTGCGGAGCCTCGGGGTGCTGAGCCTAGGGGTGCTGAGACTGGGGGTGCTGCGCCTGGGGGTGCTGAGACTGGGGTTGCTGAGCCTGGGGGTGCTGAGACTGGGGGTGCTGGCCCTGGGGGTGCTGAGCCTGCGGGTGCTGAGCCTGGGGGTGCTGTGCCTGGGGGTGCTGAGCCTGGGGGTACTGCGTCTGGGAGTGGTGCGCCTGCTGCCTCTGTTCCTGGTGGTTCTCCAGACCGTTCTTCGCGCCGCAAGCCGCTCTCTCCTCTGGAGCTGCGTGAGTGGTTTGCCCGGCGCTGGAGGCGAGCTGCTGGAGCTGAGGGTGCTGCGGGTGCTGGAGGTTCTGTTGCTGCCGGGGGAGCTGGTATCACGGGTCCCGGAGGTGCTCGTCCTGAGAGTACTGGAGCTGCCGGACCCGGGGGTGCCTCTGGAGCTGGATCTGCTGCGGGTGCTGGCGCTGAGCCTACGGCTGTCGGTCCTACTGAGGGTAATTCTGGCGCTGCTGAAGGTGCTGGAGTTGGAGCTGCTACTGGTGCTGGTGCTGCCTCTGGAGGTGTTGGTACTGTCCCTGCTGTCTCTGGCGGTGCTGCGCGGCCTCGGCCGTACTTCGTTCCGCTCCTTCAGCAGGTTCTTGGTCTCCCGCCTTCCTCTGGTCCTTCTCCTCCCGTAGTGTGTCCACAGCCTGTCCCGTCGCGGTCACAGTTACAGCCCGCCTCTCCCCTGCCTTCTCCTTCTCCCTACACTGGTCCTACTGGAGGTCTTGCTGAGCGTCGTGAGCCTGCGTCCCGCCCTGCGTCGCCAGTCCGAGCTGCTCGCCCTAGTGGTCGCGGTTCACGTCAGCGTCCTCCTCCTGTCCCTGGCACCCACGGGATGTCTCTGCGTCCGTCCACTGCTCCTCTGCGTGCCCCTTTGCCTTCTCCTCCTCAGTCTTCTCTTCCTACACTTGCCGACCCGGAGTCGGACTCGCGCCGTGCTGCCAGTCCTACTGTCACGCGTCTTCTTGCTTCTCTTGTCACAGACCCTTCCTTTGAGTCCGCTGCTGCGTCTGCCCTAGTTGCTGAGCTGGTCGACTTTGCTGCTGCGTGTCGTCTAGACTACGCTGCCGGTCTTGTTGCTGAGTCTGCTGAGTCTGCGTCTACTGCGTCTGCGTCTGCCTGTCCTCCGTCCGTCGGGGGTGACTGTGCTCTTGGCACGGACGTCCTTGAGGACAGGCAGGAGGAGTTCCAGTGCTTTGCCGCCGCTTTGCCCCAACTCGTGTCCATGCTTGTTGCCCCTGAGGGAGACCCGGATGCTCTTGACATCCCGACCCCACGCTCTTACGCAGAAGCGATGGCCGGTCCCTACTCCTCTCAGTGGCAGTCAGCCATGGACGCAGAGATGGCTTCCTGGAAGTCCACAGGCACCTACGTTGACGCTGTTCCCCCGCCTGGGGCGAACATTGTCAGTGGCATGTGGATCTTCAGGATGAAGCGGCCGCCGGGTTCTCCGTCTGTCTTCAAGGCGCGCTACGTGGCTCGTGGCTTCAGTCAGCGACAGGGAGTTGACTTCTTTCAGACCTTCTCCCCGACCCCGAAGATGACCACTCTTCGGGTTCTACTGCACGTCGCTGCTCAGCGTGACTACGAGCTACACTCTATTGACTTCAGCACTGCTTTCCTCCAGGGCCGCCTGCACGAGGAGATCTGGCTGCGCCGCCCTCCTGGCTTCACTGGGTCGTTTCCTCCTGGTACCCAGTGGAGCCTCCGGCGGCCAGTCTACGGTCTCCGCCAGGCGCCGCGTGAGTGGCACGACACACTGAGGACTACACTTGCGGCTCTTGGGTTTGCTCCTTCTACTGCTGACCCGTAGCTGTTTCTGCGCACCGACACCTTGCTGCCGCCGTTCTACATCCTCGTGTACGTCGACGACTTGGACTTTGCCACTGCGGACACTGCCGCACTCGCCCACGTGAAGTCCGAGCTGCAGAAGAGACACACGTGCACAGACCTGGGTGAACTGACAAGCTATCTTGGCTTGCGGATCACCCGGGACAGAGCACGCCGCACCATTACCCTGACTCAGTCACACATGGTGCAGCAGGTCCTTCAGCGCTTCGGCTTCACGTACTCCTCGCCTCAGTCCACTCCTCTGCCTACGGGACACTCGCTCTCAGCTCTGCCTTCGGATGAGTCCGTAGAGTCGAGTGGCCCGTATCCAGAGCTTGTGGGCTGCCTCATGTACCTGATGACCTGCACTCGACCTGACCTCGCATACCCTCTCAGCATCTTAGCACGCTATGTCGCTCCCGGCCGTCACCGGAAGGAGCACATGGATGCAGCTAAGAGGGTGTTGCGCTACTTGTGCAGTACGTCGGGCATGGGGCTAGTGCTTGGAGGGCGTGAGCGGCCTGTGCTCACTGGGCACTCAGACGCTTCTTGGGCTGACGACCAGGCTACTCAGAGGTCGTCTCAGGGTTACACCTTCAGTCTTGGCTCTGACTCTGTCTCTTGGCGCTCTTCTCGCTCTTCTTCGGTTCTCAGCTCCAGTTGTGAGGCTGAGATCAACGCCACGGCCATGGCTGCCCAGGAGCTACGCTGGCTCACCTACCTGCTGACTGACCTTGGAGAGCGGCCTCGTTCTCCTCCAGTGCTGTACGTCGACAACAAGGCAACCATTGCCTTGTGTCAGGAGCACAGATTGGAGCACAGGACGAAGCACATTGCTCTGCGCTACTTCCTTGCTCGAGAGCTGCAGCAGCGTGGTCAGCTTCGCCTGCGTTTCGTGGCCACTGAGGCCAACACTGCTGATGTGTTCACCAAGGCACTTCCGCCTCGTGACCATCAGCGCTTTTGCACTCTGCTAGGTCTTGTGCCCACTGGGCCTCACTTGCTTACCTCTTGACCTTGTTTGTACTGCTGCATATATATATCCTTGCTCTTGCTTGTTTAGCACTGTTATATATATATGCTCTGCTGCATGTGAACTGGCCTTGTGGCCTTGACCTTGTGCTCGGAATTTGTGTGGTATCCTTGAGATCCACCCTGAGCTTGCTCTGCTTGTCTTGCTTGACTGGTCTTGTGACCCCTTGCTCTCCCCCACTTTGCCTATGGGGGTGTGTCAGATTATATTTAGCTGATGCATGCATTGTAGGCTGTAGTGGGGTAGCCCATATGGGGTACAACCCAATTAGGGTTGGTACTTGTACTTGTTTCATTTCATAGTGCACATTCATTCCTCTCTCAACTCAACAGGGCGGGAAACACCGGTAACAGTCACCCTCCTCACTAATAGTCACAGCATACATAGCAGCAAGGATAGCATCAAAATCAAGATCAAAGATCGCTACACCAGCCCTAAGAAGCTCATCCCAGCGAGGGATCTCACTAGCCCCGGGGAACTGCTGACGCCAAGCATCCGTCAGGCGGCCAAAGCAGCGCTGGGTGGGGTGGGCACCCCCACACTGCTCACCCGCGCGGTCGCCAGAGCGAAGGACGTAGGTACAAGGACCAGTACCCCCACCCCTCTGACGTCGAGTGTACCACTCACGAAGCTGCTGGGGCGGAGGGATGTCGCGCGAACGCTGCTGCTGCTGCTGCTGCGAGCGCTGACCACCACCACCGCCGCTCCGCTGCTGGGTACCGCCCCGACCAGCTCCACCTCCTCCGCCACCACCGCCTCCTCCGCCGCCGCCTCCCCCACCGTCACCGCCACCACTGCCGCCACCACCACCGCTGCCGCCACCACCGCCGCCTCCTCCGCCGCTGCCACCACTACCACCACCACCCCCTCCACCACTCCCGCCGCCACCCCCACTCCCTCCGCCGCCTCCACCGCCACCTCCACCGCCCCCTCCAGCTCCACCCGCGCCCTTGCCCCCCTTGCCCTTGCCAGAGCGGCGTCTCCCACTAGGGGCAGACGCCGCGCCAACCGACTCGAGACCAAGCAGGTCGGCAGCAGCAGCAGAGGCAACAGAGGGCAGGAGGGGGGAAGGAGAGCACCCCTCAAAGATGGGGGTGCGAGGGTCACCACGAGAAGCTCCTACAGCGACGATGCTCTTCTCCGCCGCGAGGAGGGTCTTCTCGAGGATGTCGACGGTGAGGGTGGTGGGACAGACCGCGAGAAAGTGGTCCCTGACTACGCGAAGAGAGTCAGGGAGGCGCGCGACTACGTAGTAGAGAGTGATGTACATGGGGGGGGGGGTTCTTGGCGCAGAACTCAGCAGGAAGGGCGGCGCGGGTAGCGAGTGTCACTAGTGCGGAGGTGCGTAATGAGGTCAGCGACAGTGGGAAAGGCAGAGAGGTCAGGAAAGAGGTAGGGAAGCATGAGACGGCTCAGTGCAGCAGTGGCAGGGGAGGAGTAGCGCACGACTACAGCGTCGTACAAGGTCTGAGCACTCTTGTACTGACTAAAGTGCGCGCGCTCAGAGGTAGGGAGGTGGCGACGCACAGCAAGACGTGCAGCAGCATCGCGGGTGGCCCACTGAGAGCGCACAGTGGGATCAGCATCAGCAGCAGGGGCAGGAGAGGCACCAGAAGTGAGGTCAAAGAGAGAAAGGCCGTCTGCTCTGTCACAACTACTTCTCGACACAACTCTGGTCGGGTGAGTTCCATCAAATATGGAAGACCTTTGTTTCAAATGTAAGAATGTTATGTTCTTAATTATTTGATGTTGCTTCTTATTTCAGGCTTCTGCTGAGGTTTAGTTCAAGAAACTTGAACCACTTGTAAAGAACGAAACTAAACCAATAGATTTCCACCTCAAGTTCATTGTCCTTGGTGTTGACCTTGCACATCCAAAGGACAGTAGTCGTTTCACACCTGGCAAAGTTGCCATCTTTGAGGGCTTCAATGTTGCTGAGATTGTTCTTTGGCCTGAGCTAGAAGGCCAAGGAAAATGTGATGCGAAGAGTATCAATGCATTTTTGCGGAGTCTTTCGATCGGAAGATTTATCAAGTGCACCGCATCGATGCAGTGCCCGGGCAAGTTGGTTGGTACGTGTTTTATTTACATATCATGTTATGCATCTCAAGGTGTTCCCCTTGTTTCAAGATTGGAAACATACATTTCAATGCAGGAAACGAGTTGGCGGCTTGGACCTCCAGTTCAACTGGGTCCATCGCTGTTCTTATATGATTGAGGCAGTAGGATCGGATTGTCAGAACATTATAGCTTACTTATTTGTGTAGGCTATAGTGGGGTATCCCATAGGGGGTACAATCCCATTAGGGTTTCCTATTTGTACTCACTTCATTCATAGTCATTTCATTCTCGTTCTATTCTTCTCATGGTATCGAGCAGGTTCCCCTGTGGGAACTGTGCTTAGGGCCCACCACTACTTCGACCTTTTTTTTTTCTGCCAGGAGCGCGCTCCGGGCTCTCTCTTTCACGCCCGCGCGCCGCCCGTTCCGGCCCTTAGCCGCCCGTGCGCCGCCCTTTGCAGCCCGCGCGCCGCCCTTAGCAGCCAGCGCGCCGCCCTTCGCAGCCCGCACGCCGCCCTAGAGCCAGCGTGCCGCGCTACGCAGCCCGCGCGCCGCCCTACGCAGCCCGCGCGCCGCCCTAGAACCCGCGCGCCGCCCTTAGCCGCCCACGTGCTGCCCGCCAGGCCCAAGGCCGTCCACGTGCCGCCCGTGCGCCGCCCTCAGCCGCCCGACACGCCGCCCGTGAACCGCCCGTGACCCACCCGTGAGCCGCCCGTGAGCCGCTCGTGTGCCGCCCTCAGCCGCCCGTGCGCCGCCCTCAGCCGCCCGTGAGCCGCCCGTGCGCCGCCCTCAGCCGCCCGTGAGCCGCCCGTGCGCCGCCAGTCAGCCGCCTTCAGCCGCCCGTGAGCCACCCATGACCGCTCGTGCGCCGCCCGTGAGCCGCCCGTGAGCCGCCCGTGCGCCACCCGTGAGCCGCCCGTGAGCCGCCCGACAGCAACCTGTGAGCCGCCCGTGAGCCGCCCTTCAGCCGCCCGTGAGCCGCCCGCGAGCTGCCCGTGAGCCGCCCGTCATGACGCCCGAGCCGCCCGTGCCACCCGCATCACCCGAGCCGCCTGCGCAGCTGAGGAGCCGAGCCGCCCGAGCCGCCCGAGCTGCAGAGCTGCCCGGGTCGCCTGTGCCGCTGAGCGCCCGAGCCGCCCGAGCCGCCCGAGCCGCCAGAGCCGCCCGAGCCGCCCGAGCCGCCCGAGCCGCCCGAGCCGCCCGAGGAGCCGAGCCGCTGGTGCCGAGGTGCTGCTGTTGCTACTCGGCCAGCCGAGCAGCCGTGTTTGCTGTGCTACTGTGCTCCCCGACCCGTCCTGTCTGGTGAGATCGCCGGTTGCAGTCATGGCTACCCCTAGTGTCCTAGCTTTTGACGCTGAGGGTCGTGCCATTGACTTTGAGGTCTGGCTCGACGACCTGCAGCTGTTCTTACAGTGCGATAGGGCAGACGGTCTTTCTCTCTTTGACCTCACCTCTGGCGCCGTCCCTGCCCCTGCTGCTGATGCTTACGCCACTGTTCGCTCACAGTGGGCCACGCGCGATGCTGCTGCACGTCTTGCTGTGCGTCGCCACCTGCCTACCGCTGAGCGCGCGCACTTTAGCCAGTACAAGAGTGCCCAGACCTTGTACGACGCTGTAGTTGCGCGCTACTCCTCCCCTGCCACTGCTGCACTGAGCCGCCTCATGCTCCCCTTCCTCTTCCCTGACCTTGCCGCCTTTCCCACTGTCGCTGACCTCATTACGCACCTCCGCACTAGTGACACTCCCTACCGCGCTGCGCTTCCTGCTGACTTCTGCGCCAAGAACCCCCCCCCCATGTACATCACTCTCTACTTTTTAGTCACTCGCCTCCCTGACTCCCTTCGTGTAGTCCGGGACCACTTCCTCGCGGTCTGTCCCACCACCCTCACAGTCGACAGCCTCGAGAAGGCCCTCCTAGCGGCGGAGAAGAGCATAGTCGCTGTAGGAGCCTCTCGAGGTGACCCCCGCGCCCCCATCTTTGAGGGGTGTTCTCCTTCCCCTCTCCTGCCCTCTGTCGCCTCTGCCGCTGCGGCTGACCTCGTTGGTCTTGAGTCGGTCGGTGCGGCGTCTGCCCCTAACGGGAGACGCCGCTCTGGCAAGGGCAAGGGGGGCAAGGGAGCGGGTGGGGCCAGCAGGGGCGGTGGAGGTGGCGGTGGAGGCGGCGGAGGGAGTGGGGGTGGCGGTGGAGGTGGTGGCGGGGGTGGGGGTGCTAGTGGCGGAAGTGGGGGCGGGGGTGGCGGCGGCGGTGGCGGTGGGAGCGGAGGTGGCGGAGGCGGCGGCGGTGGAGGCGGAGGCGGGGGTGGCGGTGGCGTGGCGGTGGTGGAGGTGGTCAGAGTGGCGCTTCGCAGCGGAGCAGCACTGGGGGTGGTCAGCGCCAGCAGCAGCAGCAGCAGCAGCAGCGTTCTCGCGACCTCCCGACGCCTCAGCAGCTCCGTGAGTGGTACACCCAGCGTCAGCGTGGTGGGGGTTTTGGTCCATGCACCTACGTCCTTCGCACTGGCGAGTAGTGTGGGGGTACCCACACCGCCCAGCGCTGCTTTGGCCGCCTGACGGACGCTTGGCGTCAGCAGTTCCCGGAGGCCGCGGAGATCCCATGTTGGGGAGAGCTGTCTAGGGCTGGTGTAGCTATCTTTGATCTTGACTTTGATGCTATCCTTGCTGCCATGTATGCTGTGACCATTAGTGATGAGGGTGACTGTTACCGGTGTTTCCCGCCCAACCCGGGCATTGATACTGCTGCTCTAGGTGTCAGTGAGGCTTCTGCTCTAGGTGCCAGTGCGTCTGTGCTCTCAGGTACCAGTGAGTCTGCGCCCTCAGGTACTGCGTCGGCCTCGGCCTCCCACACCTTCACTCTTGACTCTGGAGCGTCTCGCTCCTTCTTTCGGGACCGCACCACACTCACGCCGCTTAGTCGGCCGGTTGCGGTGTCCCTGGCTGACCCCTCTGGGGGTCCTGTCCTGTCTCGCTTCTCCACCGTTCTCCCGTGTCCGGCGGCTCCCTCTGGCACCCTGTCTGGTCTCTACCTCCCCTCATTCTCTACGAACTTGGTGAGTGGTGCTGACCTTCAGGATGCGGGAGTCCACCAGTTCACCCCTGCTCGTCAGCGGGTGACGCAATGCACAGAGGCTAGCACAGGCCGTCACCTGGCTACGTTTACACGTCAGCCAGGGTCGAGCCTGTACACACTGACCACTGCTTCTCCTCCAGTTCCTGAGTCTGGTAGGGTCCCTTCGTCAGGTCAGGTGCTTGCTGCAGCGTCCAGGTCTGGTCCTGAGTCTGCCCCCTGTTCGTGTCGTCGCCTGTCTCACGAGACTCTCCTCTGGCACCACCGCCAGGGTCACCCCTCTCTGCTTCGGCTCAGAGGCATGGCCTCCCGTCTTCTTGTGTCTGGTCTCCCCCGGTCCCTCCCTGTTGGTGGTTGACGACTACTCGCGTTACACCACAGTCTTCCCCTCGCGCAGCAAGGGTGATGTCACTGAGGTGCTGATCGACTGGATCCGCGCAGCTCGTCT
Organism: Closterium sp. NIES-65; assembly: GCA_948144175.1. Classification (NCBI taxonomy): domain Eukaryota; kingdom Viridiplantae; phylum Streptophyta; class Zygnematophyceae; order Desmidiales; family Closteriaceae; genus Closterium; species Closterium sp. NIES-65. The sequence goes on from CANXME010002149.1 coordinate 270,372, forward strand.
CCAGCTCAGGCAGAGCTTTGGCTCGAACTTTCCTGTGCTGCGTCTGCACTCGGACAGAGGCGGAGAGTTCTCCTCTGGCCTTCTGCGTGCAGACTGTCGTGCGTGAGGCATCCGTCAGACCTTCACGCTTCTGGACTCACCGCAGCAAAATGGAATTGCAGAGCGCCGCATTGGCATGGTCATGGACGTCGCTCGTACGTCTATGATGCATGCGGCTGCCCCCCATTTTCTGTGGCCGTTTGCAGTCAGGTACGCGGCGCATCAGATCAACCTCCACCCCAGGGTCTCCAGGCCGGAGACCTCCCCAGCTCTGCTGTGGACGGGGAAGGTTGGCGATGCGTCGGCGTTCCGGGTCAGGGGATCTCGGGCGTTTGTCCGCCACTTGTCTGCGGACAAGCTGTCCCCTCGCGTTGCTCCCTGCGTCTTCCTGGGGTTCCCCCCCGACGCCCCTGGGTGGCAGTTCTACCACCCCACCTCTCGCCGTGTTCTGTCCTCCCATGACGTAACGTTTGACGAGTCGGTACCCTACTACCGCCTCTTCCCCTACCGCACTCCGTCCCTCCCCCCACCCCCGCTCTTCTTGGTACCAGGTCCCCCCCCGGTAGACCCCCTCCCCCCTCAGGGTCCTGCCCCTTCAGGTGTGTCCCAGGTAGACGCGGTCGAGCCTGTCGAGGTCACTGGTGACTCTGGTGCTGCTGTGGGTGCTGAGCCTAGGGGTACTGTGACAGGGGGTGCTGTGCCTGGGGGTGCTGAGCCTTGGAGTGCGGAGCTTGGGGGTGCGGAGTCTGAGGGTGCTGAGCCTGGGGAGGCTGTGCCTGGGGGTGCTGGGCCTGGGGGTGCTGAGCCTGGGGGTGCTGAGCCTGGGGGTGCTGAGCCTGGGGGTGCAGAGACTGGAGGTGCTGCGCCTGGGGGTGCTGAGCCTGGGAGTGCTGAGACTGGAGGTTCTTCGCCTGGAGGTTGTGCGGGTGCTTCGTCTCGCCGAGAGCCACTCTCCCCACAGGATCTGCGTGAGTGGTTTGCCCGGCGCTGGAGGCGTGCTGCTGGTGCTAAAGGTTCTTTGGCTGCTGAGGGTGCTGCTGCCGCGCGTCCCGGAGGTGCTCGTACTGGGAGTACTGGAGCTGCTGAGCCTGCGGGTTCTCCTGGAGCTGGTGCTGCTGAGCGTGTTGGCACTAAGACTACCGCTGGCGGTCCGACTGGCAGTGCTCCTGGTGCTGCTGGAGGTTCTGGGGCTGCTGGAGGTGCTGCTGGGGGTTCTGGAGCTACTAGAGGTGCTGCTGGAGCGGGTACTCCTGCTGGGGGTGCTGGTGCTGTCCCTGCTGTGTCTGGCGTCGCCACGCGACCCCGACCGTACTTCGTTCCACTCCTGCAGCAGGTTCTTGGTCTTACACCTTCTCCTGGTCCTCCTCCTCCTCCCTTAGAGGGTCCACAGCCTGTCCAGTCACAGTCACAGCTACAGCCTGCCTCCCCTTTGCCTGCTCCTTCTCCCTACACTGGTCCGACTGGAGGTCTTACTGAGCGTCGTGAGCCTGCGTCACGTCCTGCGTCGCCTGTTGGTGCTGCGCGCACTAGTGGTCGCGGTTCGCGTCAGCGTCCTCCTCCTGTCCCTGGCACGCACCGGATGTCTTTGCGTCCGTCCACTGCTCCTCTGCGTGCCCCTTTGCCTTCTCCTCCTGCTTCCTCTCTTCCTGCTCTTGCCGACCCGGAGTCGGACTCTCTTCGTGCTGCCAGTCCTACTGTCACGCGTCTTCTGGCTACTGCCATCACTGACCCTTCTTTCGAGTCTTCTTCTGCGTCTGCCCTTGTTACTGAGCTCGTCGACTTTGTTGCGCGCTGTCGTCTAGACTACGCTGCTAGTCTTGTCGCTGAGTCTGAGTCTGCCTGTCCTCTGTCCGTCGGGGGTGAGTGTGCCCTTGGCACGGACGTCCTTGAGGACAGGCAGGAGGAGTTCCAGTGTCTGGCCGCCGCTTCACCTCATCTCGCGTCTGTACTGCTTACCCCTGAGGGAGACCCGGATGCACTAGACATCCCGACTCCGCGCTCTTACGCGGAGGCGATAGAGGGTCCCTACTCCTCTCAGTGGCAGGCAGCTATGGATGCAGAGATGGCGTCGTGGAAGTCCACAGGCACCTACGTTGACGCTGTCCCCCCTCCTGGGGCGAACATCGTCAGTGGCATGTGGATTTTCAGGGTGAAGCGGCCGCCGGGTTCTCCGCCTGTCTTCAAGGCGCGTTACGTGACTCGTGGCTTCAGTCAGCGGCAGGGAGTTGACTACTTTCAGACCTTCTTCCCCACCCCGAAGATGACCACTCTTCGGGTACTGCTGCACGTTGCTGCTCACCGTGACTACGAGTTGCACTCTCTCGACTTCAGCACTGCTCTCTTGCAGGGCAGCCTGCACGAGGAGATCTGGCTGCGCCGCCCACCTGGCTTCACTGGGTCTTTCCCTCCTGGTACCCAGTGGAGTCTCCGGCGTCCAGTCTACGGTCTCCGCCAGGCGCCGCGTGAGTGGCACGACACACTGAGGACTACGCTGGCGGCACTTGGGTTTGCTCCTTCCACTGCAGACCCGTTGCTGTTTCTGCGCACCGACACCTCTCTGCCGCCGTTCTACATCCTCGTGTACGTCGACGACTTGGTCTTTGCCACAGCTGACACTGCTGGACTCGCCTACGTGAAGTCCGAGCTGCAGAAGAGACACACGTGCACTGACCTGGGTGAACTGCGCAGCTACCTTGGCTTGCAGATCACCCGGGACAGAGCACGCCGCACCATTACCTTGACTCAGTCACACATGGTGCAGCAGGTCCTTCAGCGCTTCGGCTTCACGTACTCCTCGCCTCAGGCCACTCCTCTGCCTACTCGCCACTCGCTCTCAGCTCTGCCTTCGGATGAGTCCGTAGAGTCGAGTGGCCCGTATGCAGAGCTTGTTGGCTCCCTCATGTACCTGATGACCTGCACACGACCTGACCTTGCATACCCTCTTAGCATTCTCGCACGCTATGTTGCTCCTGGGAGAAACCGACCAGAGCACATGGCTGCAGCGAAGAGGGTGTTGCGCTACTTGTGCAGTACGTCGGGCGTGGGGCTAGTGCTTGGAGGACGCAGTCCAGTGGTCCTCACTGGGCACGCGGACGCTTCTTGGGCTGACGACCAGGCTACGCAGCGGTCGTCAGAGGGTTACACCTTCAGCCTTGGTTCCGGCTCTGTTTCGTGGCGGGCTACCCGCTCGTCTTCTGTTCTCGGCTCCAGTTGTGAGGCCGAGATCTACGCCGGGGCCATGGCGGCCCAGGAGCTTCGCTGGCTCACCTACCTGCTGACCGACCTTGGAGAGCCGCCTCGTTCTCCTCTAGTCCTGTATGTAGACAACAAGGCCATGCTGGCCTTGTGTCGAGAGCAGCGACTGGAGCACAGGACAAAGCACATTGCTCTCCGCTACTTTCTTGCTCGTGAGCTACAGCAGCGTGGACAGTTGCGACTTGCGTACGTGGCCTCTGAGGCCAACACTGCTGATGTCTTCACCAAGGCACTTGCGCCTTGTGATCATCAGCGCTGCTGCACGCAGCTGGGTCTTGTGCCTCTCTTGCCTCACTTGCTCACTTCTTGACCTTGCTTGTACCTTTACCTATATATACTCTTGCTCTTGCTTGTTTGACTCTTGTATATCTCTATATGTGATCTTGCATGTGAACTGGCCTTCTGGCCTTTGAACTTGTGCTCGGAATGTGTGGTGACTTTGTGATCCACCCTGAGCTTTGCTTTGCTTTGCTTGACTGGTCTTGTGACCCCTTGTTCTCCCCCACTTTGCCTATGGGGGTGTGTCAGAACATTATAGCTTACTTATTTGTGTAGGCTATAGTGGGGTATCCCATAGGGGGTACAATCCCATTAGGGTTTCCTATTTGTACTCACTTCATTCATAGTCATTTCATTCTCGTTCTATTGTTCTCACGGATAAGCTGAATGTAGGCAATGTGCCTACGGCATCTTTGAAGAACTTCTACGAGCTCAAAGATCTCGAACGGGTAAGTGTTGTAGTCTTTTACATATGTGTATGTATATGAATTACAGTTGCATATCCATGTTGTCATATTAAATATTGTCAAATTTAGATCTTCTAAGTCTAAAACAACAACTTCAAACCATCATGGCACGATGCAATAATTGGGCATGCTTTGATTTTGTAATGAAGTGTATTTGCACTATGTTAGTGAAGTCTTTCATATAATGCCGTTGTGGTGGTTTCAATGTACGTAGTGTCATGTTTGTGATGTGTAATATGTCATGGAGTGATAAATGTAATTATTACGTGTATTATAATGTCGAGTATATCGTAATGTTGTAATTTCAGTCAACCATGTTGTTGTGCATCCGTACAACTTGAGAATTCCTAATATCGTTGTGACATAATTTGGTTTGATGCACGTTCATGTGTTATGGTGCTTTGCTCATATTCTGTTCTTATTTGCAGTACATGACATGTATGACAATCGTTTATGTATCGTGCGTGAAATGAATGGCATGATGTCATATTTCTATTTACAATACTTTCTGAATGTTTTTTATGTGCTTTTTTCCCTTTCAGGTTCCATCCATTGTTGTCAAGTTGCTAGTCACGTCCTTTGAACCAAAGAACAGTGGCATACACAAGTTGGTCGCTTGCATTCATGACTCATCCACAGATAGTGCACTGATTGCACTAGGAACCACTGCAATGCACATCAACACATGCTTCGAGATTTATGTGCATGCGAACAAAGAGTGTTCGCATGTTCCTGTGTACTTGAGCAACGTGTACTTGAAGTCTGCAGTCTTCAAGACGACGAAACAATCCAGCATTGTTATTCTAGACGAGCAATTTGCGTCAAAAATTTCCAATGTTCCTCCATGCGACGGAGTCATTGACGTGGGCGTCGTCGAATTGTAAGTAGATGTGATTACGATGATTACATGGTATCGTGTTTACATGGTGCTTACAATATCATGTCATTTTCCTTCCAGAATGACTCATGTCGACGTACTCGTTCACACCACAAAGAAAGAGAGAATCGCCTCATTTGATGCGGAAATTCAAGACCCACGGCACAACAGCCGAACAATGTGTAATGTCAAGTGTGGGGCTGCGATTTGTGGCATGCCTATCTATACATCAGTGGTCACAGATTTGGATGAGTGTGTCAAGCACAAATCTGCTTCAATTTCGAGGAACGACAACATCACCATCACTCTTGCCGTGACCGAGAGTGGTAAGCACTTACTTTAGATATTGTTCGATTATGATATTATTTGACTATGTACAACAATACGTCAGTGGCATGATCTTGTGTCCATATTTCTTGTTTTTTTTTTTTAATTTGAAGGAACCTTCAAGAGCCGATCGCACAACATGGTGTTGGAGCCGAGACTTATTGCGAAGATGATTCCAAATTTTCAGATTGCCAATTTTCTTTCTTCCACTGACCACGAGCGAAGGCGCTTGTTGCAAACAGTGCGTGGAATTTGGCGTGTGAAGGTGAGTGTTTAAACTAAAATATGATTCAACTTTCATACTCTCATACGGTACTTGATAAGCATGCTACATACTGTTCAATACATTGATGCTTTCCACCAAAAGTAACATAACATTGAAGTTTTTACCCTCCTTTCTTTCCTCTTCTTTTATTTTATGTGTGGGCAAGATACACTTCCGCTATAAGGGTTTGCGGATAATTAAGAGCATTATGGACATCATGAGCATTCGAGCATCTTCAAGCTTGGATCCTTCTTGCACGCCCAATCCTTGCACTTCTTCTAAGAGATCGTTCGATGTAAGTGTTTGATAAGTTTTGTGTTTATATATTGAATCGTATATGTTGATGTCTATATGACTATTGTTGTCATTGTCAGAATATTATTCTTATGTTCTAGCCTGTAGTGGGGTGCTCTATAGCGAGTACAACCCTTCTAGGGTTTGCTATTTGTATCCCCATTTCTGCTAGTTCATTCCTCTTTCTTCCTTCAAACTTTGTCATGCTATCAAAGCAGGTCGATCCCCTTGGATCGATCCTGTGGGTGGGTTACCACCTCGCTTCCGCTGCTACTTTTTCCTCCCGCCGTGCGCCCCGAGGCGCGCGGCGGTTTTCTGCCCGCTGTGCGCCCCGAGGCGCGCGGCGGGCTTCTGCCCTGCGTCGCGGCCCAGCCCCTCGAAGCGGCCCCGACCGTCGCGGCCCCGCCCCTCGACGCGGCCCCGCCCTACGTCGCGGCCCCGCCCTGCGTCGCGGCCCCGCCCCTCGAAGCGGCCCCGCCCTATGTCACGGCCCCGCCCGGACCGTCGCGGCCCCGCCCCTCGACGCGGCCCCGCCCTACGTCGCGGCCCCGCCCTGCGTCGCGGCCCCGCCCCTCGAAGCGGCCCCGCCCTACGTCGCGGCCCCGCCCCTCGTCGCGGCCCCGCCCCGACCGTCGCGGTCCCGCCCCTTGTCGCGGCCCCGCCCTCCGACCAGGCCCATGGTGGGCCCCTTTCACCACACCGCCCCCCCCCCCCCCCCCCCCCCCCCTTCCCCCTGCCATTTCCCGTCGTCCTGGCTCACCTACCTGCTGACTGACCTCGGAGAGCAGCCTCGTTCTCCTCCAGTGCTGTACGTAGACAACAAGGCCATGCTGGCCTTGTGTCGGGAGCAGCGCCTGGAGCACAGAACGAAGCACATTGCTCTCCGCTACTTTCTTGCTCGTGAGCTGCAGCAGCGTGGTCAGTTGCAACTTGTGTACGTGGCCTCTGAGGCCAACACTGCTGATATATTCACTAAGGCACTTGCGCCTTGTGATCATCAGCGCTTCTGTACCCAGCTTGGTCTTGTACCTGTCTTGCCTCACTTAGTCACTTCTTGACCTTGCTTGTACCGTGACATATATATATACTCCTGCTCTTGCTTGTTTAGCCTGTTATATATATGCGTTCCTGCATGTGAACTGGCCTTCTGGCCTTGAACTTGTGCTCGGAATGTGTGGTGACTTTGTGATCCACCCTGAGCTTTGCTTTGTTTTGCTTGACTGGTCTTGTGACCCCTTGTTCTCCCCCACTTTGCCTATGGGGGTGTGTCAAATTATAATGTTGTGTTGACGTAAAATACGATACTGAAATATATTCATCGAGAAAATCGGTGAACATATTTCATGGTTTTTTAAATTAGCAGTTGTCGGATTAAAAATCTATACTATCGTTTCCCCAGCCTAGCATGGGGGGGAAAACGAATAGTATAGACGTTGAGAAATACCATGAAGCAATACAATCTGCGAATCTCAAAGAAAAGCCTACACCAATCAAGTCCAGTTCAAAATGGCTTCACTATCATAGTGGTGAACCACTGAACCTTGTGTGACGATGATCGGCATGTCATCTCTTTGTGACGCGAAGACTGTCAAGAAAGCAATATAACTACACTAGGTCTACACTACAGGCAGTTATAGTAATTGAGAAAACTGAAACGAGAATGATTGACTAAGGAACGAAAGTGATACAAATATGCAACCCTAGAAATGTGTACCCCATATAGGCTACCCCACTATACGCTTATGTAATGATCGTTCTGCACGATCATTATAATTATTAACAATACTTACTCATTTATATTATTATTTTTCTCAAATTGTGACTATCAAGAAATGCAGTGATCGTTTGGACGGTCATTGTATTCTCCATCGGTTGTCTGAATTTCTAAATCTTGCAACTATAGAAAGACTAAAAAATTTCTAAATCTTGCAACTAAATCTAAAGTTCCATAAAAAACTATGATGCATAGATAAAGAAAACAGGTACTGTACGATACGATTATCAAATTTATTACTTTTTATTTGCGATTATAAAAAAAATGAAATAAAAGTCGGTCTGGTCGATTGCAATAGGTTGCTCCGCAACCCAAAAAAAAAGGTGATGGAGGGAAAATTGTGGGTGATCCAGCAGATCACTTGAGTGAAAGGTTGAGAACGTGCACCACTCCACCACGAATTTCGGAGTCTATTCGGTAGACAGCCGAAAATGTTTGATACTTTTACATAGAGGCACGGCGAAGGGTGCATCGCCAAAGATACCTGGGATTTGTCAAGCTCGTATGCTATAGTCTGTGTAGGCTGTAGTGGGGTAGACAATATGGGGTACAACACTTCTATGTTTTCCTACTTGTACCCACCTGCTTTCTAGTTCATTCATTCCTCATTTCTTCACATGGTATCAGAGCAGGTTCCCTAGTGGGAACGCTTCCTTGGGCCCACCACTGAAACTTTTTTTTTCTGACCGGAGCGACAGTCGCTCCTGCCCGAGGCGCGCCTTGTGGGCTGCCCTTCTGTCGACCTCTCTTAGAGGCCCCTCTCACGGCCCCTCGCGCCACCCTCAGCGGCCCCGTCGCTGCCCCTAGCGACCCTGTAGCTGCCCTTCCAGGCCCCTCGCGGCCCCTAGCGGCCCCGTCACCGCCCCTACGCGGCCCCGTCGCCGCCCCTAGCGGCCCTGTCGCCGCCCCTAGCGGCCCCGTTGCCCCCTCCCTCCCTACGCGGCCCCGTTGCCGCCCCTACGCAGCCCCGTAGCCGCCCCTAGCGGCCCCGTCGCCGCCCCTACGCGGCCCCGTCGCCGCTGACCTCCCTACGCGGCCCCGTTGCCGCCCCTACGCGGCCCCGTCGCCGCCCCTACGCGGCCCTGTCGCCGCCCCTAGCGGCCCCGTAGCCGCTCCCCTCCCTACACGGCCCCGTCGCCGCCCCTACGCGGCCCCGTCGCCGCCCCTACGCGGCCCCGTCGCCGCCCCTAGCGGCCCCGTAGCCGCCCCTAGCGGCCCCGTCGCCACTGACCTCCCTACGCGGCCCCGTTGCCGCCCCTACGCGGCCCCATCGCCGCCCCTACGCGGCCCCGTCGCCGCTCCTAGCGGCACCGTCGCTGCTCCCCTCCCTACGCGGCCCCGTCGCCGCCCCTACGCGGCCTCGTAGCTGCCCCTACGCGGCCCCGTCGCCGCCCCTAGCGGCCCCGTCGCCGCTCCTCTCCCTACGCGGCCCCGTCGCCGCCCCTAGCGGCCCCGTCGCCGCCCCTACCCGGCCCCGTCGCCGCCCCTAGCGGGCAGCCGAGCTGCCGAGCCGCCCAGCAACAGCAGCCGCCCCCGGAGCAGCCGCCACTGCAACAGCCGCCACTGCAGCAGCCGCCCCAGGAGCAACCACCACTGTCGCAGCCGCCCCTGGAGCAGCCGCCACTGCAGCAGCCGCCCCTGGAGCAGCCGCCACTGCAGCAGCCGCCCCTGGAGCAGCCGCCCCTGGAGCAGCCGCCACTGCAGCAGCCGCCCCTCGAGCAGCCGCCACTGCAGCAGCCGCCCCTGGAGCAGCCGCCACTGCAGCAGCCGCCCCTGGAGCAGGCGCCACTGCAGCAGCCGCCTCTGGAGCAGCCGCCACTGCAGCAGCCGCCCCTGGAGCAGCCGCCCTTGGAGCAGCCGCCACTGCAACAGCCGCCCCTGCAGCAGCCGCCCCTGGAGCAGCCGCCACTGCAACAGCCGCCCCTGGAGCAGCCGCCACTGTAGCAGCCGCCCCTAGAGTAGCCGCCACTGCAGCAGCCGCCCGTGGAGCAGCCGCCACTGCAGCAGCCGCCCCTGGAGCTCTCAGAATCCCAACCACTAGACCATTGGGATAAAAGGGCTTGTTTAAGTAGCGGGTCAGTGCGCCCATAACCCCCCAGGCAACCGTGCCTGTAACCCTTCCCTAGGATCAATCGGGGATCACCAGTGGACCTCTGACACCCCCCCTCACTGGGATGCCCGAAGTGCACACACCGGGATTCGAACCCGAGACCTTCGCTCTGGATACCATCTCAGAATCACAACCACAAGACCATTGGGATAAAAGGGCTTGTTTAAGTAGCTAGTCAGTGCGCCCATAACCCCCCAGGCAACCGTGCCTGTAACCCTTCCCTAGGATCAATCGGGGATCACCAGTGGACCTCTGACAAGAGCAGCCGCCACTGCAGCAGCCGCTCCTGGAGCACCCGCCACTGTAGCAGCCGCCCCTGGAGCAGCCACCCCTGCAGCTGCCGCGGAGCTCTCGCTCTACAGTGGTAGCGGCATCGCCGTTGCTGCCGTCGTACGCCTGCCCTTCTTGCCACTGGTGAGCACTGCCCTGCCCGTACTGCTGTTACTGCTGCTCTTACTACTCTTGCTCTTTCTTATGTTGCTGCTGCTCCTTGCGTGGCCAGATGCAGCTCCAGCGTCGCCCGGGTGAGTCCCTCACCCCCCAACAGCTTCGTGAGTGGTATGCTAGTTGGGTTTGTCGGGGTGGCCGTAGTGGGAGTCGTCCTGGAGTGAGTAGTTTCGCAGCTGCTTGTAGTGGCAGGATGCAGCTCCAGCGTCGCCCGCGTGAGTCCCTCACCCCCCAACAACTTCGTGAGTGGTACACCAATTGGGGTTGTTGAGGTGGCAGTAGTGGGAGTCGTCCTGGAGTGGGTAGTTCGGGAGTTTCTTGTAGTGGCCCGGTGCAGCAGCAGCGTTGTCCGCGCGAGAATCTTTCACCCCAGCAGCTTCGTGAGTGGTACGCTCAGAGTGGAGGGTCGCTGAGTCCTGCTCGCTGCCCGTACGTTATTTGCACGGGTGTCCGGACTGGTCAGACTTGCGGGACGCGTAGTCACACAGAGTCCCGCTGCTTCGCGCGTCTGAGCAACACTTGGCGTACAAAGTTTGGCGACGACATTGAGCTCCCCGACTGGGTGGAGCGGGTAGATATCTTTGCTCTTGACTATGATGCTATTCTCACTGCAATGTATGCATTGTCTACCAGTGCCGAGGGAGTCTGTCACCTGTGTGTGCCGCCTGACCCCAGTATCCAGTCTGATGCTCTAGGTGCTGGTGAGGCTGCTGCTCTAGGTGCTAGTGCGTCTGCTGCCCCAGGTGCTGGTGAGTCTGCCCTCTCAAGTACCACGTCGGCTCAGGCCTTACACACCTTCACCCTTGACTCGGGTGCTTCCCGCTCCTTCTTTCGAGACCGCACCACGCTTACGCCGCTTAGTCGGCCGGTTGCGGTCTCCCAGGCGGACACCTCTAGGGGTCCTGTCCTTGCTAGCTTCTCCACAGTCTTACCGTGCCTGGCAGCCCCCTCTGGCACCCTGTCAGGTCTCTACCTCCCCTCGTTCTCTACGAACTTGGTGAGTGGAGCTGATCTACAGGATAAGGGGGTTGACCAGTTCACTCCTGCGAGTCAGCGGGTGACCCACTGCACGGACGCTCGGACAGGCCGACACTTGGCCACGTTAACCCGTCGGCCGGGGTCGAGCCTGTACACACTTACTACTGAGTCTCCTCCGACTACTGAGTCTGGTCGAGTAGCTGTATCGTGTAAGGTGTTTGCTGCAGCGTCTAGGTCTAGTCCTGAGTTTGCTCCCTGCTCGTGTCGTCTCCTGTCCCACCAGACTCTCCTTTGGCACCACCGCCTTGGTCACCCCTCCCTGCCTCGTCTCCGAGGCATGGCCTCCCGTGTCCTTGTCTCTGGTCTTCCCCGGTCTCTCCCTCCCCTACCTCCGGGGCCTGCCCCTACGTGCGTCCCCTGCGTCGAGGGGCGACAGCGCGCCGCCCCTCACTCCTCCGAGTTTCCTCCGACAGAGGCTCTGTTGCATACTCTTCACATGGATGTGTGGGGCCCCACCCGCGTCCGTGGACAGGGGCACGAGCGTTACTTCCTGTTGGTGGTTGACGACTACTCGCGTTACACCACAGTCTTCCCCTTGCGCAGCAAGGGTGACGTCACTGAGGTGTTGATCGACAGGATCCGCGCAGCTCGTCTCCAGCTCAGAGAGAGTTTCGGCTCGGACTTTCCTGTTCTGCGTCTGCACTCTGACAGAGGCGGGGAGTTTTCCTCTGCCCGTCTGGGAGCCTTCTGTCGTGCACAGGGCATCCGTCATACCTTCACGCTTCTGGCCTCTCCACAGCAAAATGGGATTGCTGAGCGCCGCATTGGCATGGTCATGGACGTCGCTCGTACGTCCATGATATATGCGGCTGCCCCCCATTTTCTGTGGCCGTTTGCGGTTCAGTACGGAGCGCATCAGCACAACCTTCAGCCCCGGGTCTCCTTGCCTGAGACCTCCCCCACCTTGCGGTGGACGGGAAAGGTTGGCGATGCGTCTGCGTTTCGGGTCTGGGGATCTCTGGCGTTTGTTCGCGACTTGTCTGCGGACAAGCTGTCCCCCCGTGCTGTTCCCTGCGTCTTCCTTGGATTCCCCCCTGACGCGCCTAGGTGGCAGTTTTACGACCCCACCTAACGCTGCGTTCTGTCCTCCCAGGATGTCACCTTTGACGAGTCGGTGCCTTACTACCGTCTCTTCCCCTACCGCACTGCGCCCCTCCCCCCGCCGCCGCTCTTCCTTGCGCCAGGTCCTCCTCCGGTAGACCCCCTCCCCCCTCAGAGTCCTGCCCCGTCAGGTGTGTCCCAGGTAGACGCAGTCGAGCCTGTCGAGGTAGCTGTTGACTCAGGTGCTGCTCGAGGTGCTGTGCCTGCGGGTGCTGAGTCCAGGGGTGCGGAGCCTGGGGGTGCTGAGTCTGGGGGTGCGGAGCCTGGGGGTGCTGAGTCTTGGGGTGCGGAGCCTCGGGGTGCTGAGTCTAGGGGTGTTGAGCCTGGGGGTGCTGAGTCTGGGGGTGCTGAGCCTGGGGGTTCTGAGCCTGGGGGTGCGGAGCCTGGGGGTGCTGGGTCTGCTCGTGTGACCTCTCGCGGTGCTTCGTCGAGGCGGGAGCCGCTCTCTCCGCAGGAGTTGCGCGAATGGTTTGCCCGGCGCTGGAGCCGTGCTGCTACAGCTGGAGGTACTACTGTTGCTGCATGTCCCGGAGGTGCTCGTACTGGCGGTACGGGAGCTGTTGGGGCTGGGGGTGCTGCTCGAGGTACTGCTGGAGCTGCTGGCGGTTTTGGAGCTGCCAGTCCTACTAGAGTTGGAGCTGCTCGAGCTGCTGGAGTAACTGGAGCTGGAGCTGCTGGGGGTGTCGGCGCTGGTGGTTCTGCTGGCGCTGGTGGTTCTGCTGGCGCTGGTGCGTCTGAGGGTGCTGGAGTTGGCGCTGTTGGCACTGGCGGTGCTGCTGACACTGGTGCTGCCGCTGGGGGTACTGGTGCTGTCCCTGCTTGTTCTGGAGGCACTGCGCGGCCGCGGCGCTACTAGAGCAGGTTCTTGGTCTCCCGCCCTCTACTGGTCCTGCTCCTCCCTTAGCGTGTCCACAGCCTGTCCATTCGCAGTCACAGTTACAACCCGCCTCCCCCCTGCCTGCTCCTTCTCCCTACACTGGTCCTACTGGAGGTCTTGCTGATCGTCGTGAGCCTGCGTCTCGTCCTGCGTCGCCTGTTTGTGCTACTCGCGCTAGTCGTCGTGCTCCGCGTCCGCGTCCTCCTGCAGTCCCAGGTACACACCAGATGGCACTGCGTCCGTCCACTGCTTCTCTGCGTGTCCCGTTGCCGTCTCCTCCAGAGTCCTCTCTTCCTGTCCTTGCTGACCTGGAGTCTGACTCTCTCCGTTCTGCCAGTCCTACTGTCACTCGTCTCCTGGCTACTGTTGTCACTGACCCTTCCTTTGAGTCCACTGCTGCGCCAGCCTTAGTTGCTGAGCTTGTCGACTTTGCTGCTCGCTATCGGTTAGACTACGCTGCTAGTCTCGTTGCTGAGTCTGCCTCCGTCTGTCCTCCGTCCGTCGGGGGTGAGTGTGCTCTTAGCACGGACGTCCTTGAGGAAAGGCGGGAGGAGTTCCAGTGTTTTGCTGCTGCTTTGCCTCATCTCGTGTCCACGCTGATTGCCCCTGAGGGAGACCCGGATGCACCAGACATCCGGACTCCTTGATCGTACGCTAGGCGATCGAGGGTCCCTACTCCTCTCAGTGGCAGTCAGCCATGGACGCAAAGATGACTTCCTTGAAGTCCACAGGCACCTACGTCGACGAGGTTCCCCCACCTGGGGCGAACATCGTCAGTGGCATGTGGATTTTCAGGGTGAAGCGGACGTCGCGTTCTCCACCTGTTTTCAAGGCGCGTTACGTGGCTCGAGGCTTCAGTCAGCCGCAGGGAGTTGACTACTTTCAGACCTTCTCTCCCACCCCGAAGATGACCACTCTTGGGGTGCTGCTGCACATAGCCGCTCAGCGCGACTACGAGCTTCACTCTCTTGACTTCAGCACTGCTTTCCTATAGGGGAGCCTGCACAAGGAGATCTGGTTGCGCCGCCCACCTGGCTGCACTGGGTCGTTTCCTCCTGGTACCTAGTGGAGCCTCCGGCGGCCAGTCTACGGTCTCCGCCAGGCGCCCCGTGAGTGGCACGACACACTGAGGACTACACTTGCGGCTCTTGGGTTTGCTCCTTTTACTGCTGACCCGTCGCTGTTTCTATGCACCGACACCTCTTTGCCGCCGTTCTACATCCTCGTGTACGTCGACGACTTGGTCTTTGCTACTGCTGACACTGCTAGATTCGCGCACGTGAAGTCCGAGCTGCATAAGAGACACACATGCACATACCTCGGTGAACTGCGCAGCTACCTTGGCTTGCAGATCACCCGGGACAGAGCACAGCGCACCATTACCCCGACTCAGGCACACATGGTGCAGCAGGTCCTTCAGCGCTTCGACTTCACGTACTCCTCGCCTCAGGCCACTCCTCTGTCTACTCGCCACTCGCTCTCAGCTCTGCCTTCGGATGAGTCCGTAGAGCCGAGTGGCGCGTACCCAGAGCTTGTTGGCTGCCTCGTGTACCTGATGACCTGCACACGACCTGACCTTGCATACCCTCTTAGCATCTTGGCACGCTATGTTGCTCCTGGGAGACACCGACCAGAGCACATGGCTGCAGTGAAGAGGGTGTTGCGCTACTTGTGCAGTACGTCGGGCATGGGGCTAGTGCTTGGAGGGCGACGTCGAGTGGTCCTCACAGGTCACGCAGACGCTTCTTAGGCTGACGACTAGGCTACACAGCGGTCGTCACAGGGTTACTCCTTCAGCCTTGGTTCCGGCTCTGTTTCGTGGCGGTCTACCCGCTCGTCTTCTGTTCTCGGCTCCAGCTGTGAGGCCGAGATCTACGCGGGGGCCATGGCTGCACATGAGCTACGCTGGCTCACATACCTGCTGACCGACCTAGGAGAGGCGCCTCGTTCTCCTCCAGTTCTATACGTAGACAACAAGGCCATGCTGGCCTTGTGTCGGGAGCACAGACTGGAGCACAGAACGAATCACATTGCTCTTCGCTACTTCCTTGCTCGTGAGCTGCAGCAGCGTGGTCAGCTGCGCCTTGCTTACGTGGCCTCTGAGGCCAACACTGCTGATATCTTTACCAAGGCACTTGCGCCTGGTGATCATCAGCGTTTCTGTACAATGCTAGGTCTTGTGCCTACTTGGCCTCACTTGCTCACTTCTTGACCTTGCTTGTACTGTGATCTTTCTATACCTGCACTTGCTTGTTTACCTTTATATATGATCTTGCATGTGAACTGGCCTTTTGGCCTTGCTCTTGTTCTCGGATTGTGTGGTGACGTTGTGATCCACCCTGAGCTTGCTTTGCTTTGCTTTACTGGTCTTGTGACCTCTTGTTCTCCCCCACTTTGCCTATGGGGGTGTGTCAAACTCATATGCTATAGTCAGTATAGGTTGTAGTGGGGTAGACAATATGGGGTACCACAACTCTAGGTTTTCCTACTTGTACCCACCTGCTTTCTAGTTCATTCATTCCTTTATTTCTTCACAGGATTCGCTGAGCAACTTCGACTGGTACGAAGACGGGTGAACGTCGGAGTACCAGGGTGAACGGCGGAAAAGTCGGGGTTACGCGGCAGAAAATTACTTCGGGACTACTGCCTCAACCATGATTTTCCGGTTTCTTTCCTACGGTGGGAGACGGGTGAACGTCTGCTCGCCAGCTGTTTCTGCATTTTACGGTGTACTTCGAAGCCATCTGGGGAAATTCTTCGACGAGATATGCGGCGTTGATGCGGGCTAGATTCCGTGAAATTCGGTCCCGGTAGACCCATAGTTCTGGGTTCCGCACAAAATGCGCCTCTTGTTGGTGGGTTGCTAGTGTGGTTAAACGCAGGAAATAAAAATGATGACGGGTAGGCACGCTAGATACACCGGTTCTTCAAGGGGATAACCTACAGGTGACCAAGACGTACGAGTATTTTTCGGCACCGACATTTACGGAGAGTTCGAGTATCGGTTTTACAAGAGTTCGGCGGTGACGGCCGACAATTTCGTGAAACGGCGGAGTTGCAGCGGCGCTGGGTTAAGCGCGCGAAACTGCAGTGGTGAAGTTCATGGCAGCAAAAGCAAAAGAGTTTCAGGGGTACCAGCCGTAACACCGGTAAAATACTGAGCAACAGTTGGGGGGAGGAGGGTCAGCTTTTTCGCCTCTGCCCCGAAGTTCTCGGCGAGTAACGACAATGTCGCCGGCGGAGCTGACGTCATCGGCAATTCAAGTTTGAAGCTGAAAAAATATTTCGGTGGTCAAGGGGAGGAATAGCAGCTGTTTTTCGCCTCTGGCCGGGAGTTTTCGGAGAATCGTGGCAAAGGTCTCGGCGAGTTACGACAAAGCAGCCGGGGGTACTGACGTCATTACGCACCTGAGTTAGTCTTTTCGAAGGAGTTTTACAGCCTAAGGTGAAGTCAGTTACGTGATCCGCCCTTCTCGCCGAACGTCGCCGACGCACTACAACAACTTCGCAATATTCACGACGACTTCGACGACGAACTTCAGCGATCCGGGGTCACGACTGATGGAAAATTGGACTGGTTTCAGGATTTTTTACTAGCGACAAAACGGCCAACGGGTTCGCGACAACGACAATACTTGGTTCTTGGGTGGCAACTGCTGACAGCTGGAGATTCTGCAGCAATCGAGAAATTTGATTTTGCCATAGCAACTGTCAGAACATTATAGCTTATGCTTTTGTGTAGGCTGTAGTGGGGTAGCCCATATAGGGTACAACCCAATTAGGGTTAGCACTTGTACCCAACTCTTTCATAGTGCATTCATTCTCGTTTCAGTTTTCTCATGGTATCGAGCAGGTTCCCTCGTGGGAACTGTTCCTAGGGCCCACCGATTCGATTTTTTTTCCTGCCCGGAGCGCGCTCAGCCCTTGCCCGAGTCGCGCTCCCCCTTTCTCACTGTGTCGCGCCGCCCTAGCGGCTGTGTCGCGCCGCCCTTGACGGCCCCGATCCGCCGCCCTTTCGGCCCCGTCGCCTACCCCGCGGCCCTCGCGCCGCCCTTCCCGACCCGGCCCCGACCCAACGACCCCGTCCCCTACCTGCGGCCCCGCCGCCTACCTGCGGCCCCGCCGCCTACCTGCGGCCCCGTCGCCTACCTGCGGCCCCGCCGCCTACCTACGGCCCCGTCGCCTACCTGCGGCCCCGTCGCCTACCTGCGGCCCCGCCGCCTACCTGCGGCCCCGTCGCCTACCTGCGGCCCCGTGGCTGCCCTTCCCGGCTCAGGCGCCGCCCTTTCTCGGCCCCGACGCCGCCCTTCCCGACCCGGCCCAGTCTCTGCTGGCCCCGTCGCCTACCCTAGGGCCCCGGCGCTGCCCCCTTCCCGGCCCCGACCCAGCCCCTGCTGGCCCCGTCGCACGCCCTTCCCGGTCCCGACCCCGCCTTCACGCGGCTCCGCCGAGCTACTGCCGAGCCACCAGCGCCACCCGAGCCGCCGCGCCACCTCAGCCGCCCGACCCGCCGTCCCGCCGAGCCGCCTGAGCCGCCCGAGCCGCCCAAGCCGCCCGAGTCACCTGAGCCGCCCGAGCCGCCCGAGCCGCCCGAGCCGCCCGAGCCGCAGAGTAGCCGAGCCGCCGAGCTACAGTTCCTGCCGAGCCGCCGAGCTGCAGTTCCTGCCGAGCTGCCGAGCCGCCCGAGCCGCCCTGTCCGGTAAGAGCAGGGCCTCTGTCACTGCACTGCCCTTACCCCACTGTTCGCGCTACTGCTGTCATGGCTACCCCTAGTGTCCTCGCTTTTGACGCTGAGGGTCGGGCCATTGACTTTGATGTCTGGGTAGATGACCTGCAGCTATTCCTACAGTGCGATAGGGCAGACGGTCTCTCCCTCTTTGACCTCACCTCTGGTGCCTCTCCTGCCCCTGCTGCTGATGCTGACGCCACTGTTCGCTCACAGTGGGCCACACGCGATGCTGATGCACGTCTTGCTGTGCGTCGCCACCTGCCTACCTCTGAGCGTGCGCACTTTAGCCAGTACAAGAGTGCTCAGACCTTGTACGACGCTATAATTGCACGCTACTCCTCCCCTGCCATTGCTGCACTGAGCCGCCTCATGCTACCGTACCTCTTCCCTGACCTTGCTGCCTTTCCCACAGTCGCTGACCTCATTACGCACCTCCGCACTAGTGACACTCGCTACCGCGCTGCGCTTCCTGCTGAGTTCTGCGCCAAGAACCCCCCCCCCCCCCCATGTACATCACTCTCTACTACATAGTCACCCGCCTCCCTGACTCCCTTCGCGTAGTCAGGGACCACACTTCCTCTCAGTTTGCCCCACCACCCTCACCGTTGACCTCCTCGAGAAGGCCCTCCTAGCAGCGGAGAAGAGCATAGTCGCTGTAGGAGCCTCTCGTGGTGACCCTCGCACCCCCATCTTTGAGGGGTGTTCCCCCTCCCCCCTTTTGCCCTCTGTTGCCTCTGCTGCTGCGGCCGACCTCGTTGGGCTTGAGTCGGTCGGTGCGGCGTCTACCCCTAGCGAGAGACGCCGCCCTGGCAAGGGCAAGGGGGGCAGGGGCGCTGGAGGAGCTAGAGGGGGCGGTGGAGGCGGCGGTGGAGGGGGCGGAGGGAGTGGGGGTGGCGGTGGGGGTGGTGGCGGGGGTGGAGGTGTCGGTGGCGGCAGTGGAGGCGGAGGCGGCGGCGGCGGTGGCGGCGGGAGCGGAGGTGGTGGTGGAGGTGGCGGCGGTGGAGGAGGCGGTGGCGGAGGAGATGGAGCTAGTCGGGGTGGCGCTGCGCAGAGGGTCGGCTCCGGTGGAGGTGAGCGCCAGCAGCAGCAGCAGCAGCAGTGCACTCGTGACATCCCCTCCCCTCAGCAGCTCCGTAAGTGGTACACTACACGCCAGCGGGGTGGGGGTACTGGTCCGTGCACCTACGTCCTACGCACCGGCGACCGCGCGGGTGAGCAGTGCGGGGGTGCGCACTCCACCCAGCGCTGCTTTGGCCGCCTGACGAACGCTTGGCGTCACCAATTCCCGGAGGCCACGGAGATCCCCCTCTGGGGTGAGCTGTCTAGGGCGGGAGTAGCTGTCTTTGACCTTGACTTTGATGCTATTCTTGCTGCCATGTATGCTGTGACTATTAGTGATGAGGGTGACTGTTACCGGTATTTTCCGCCCGACCCGGGCATTGAGAATGCCGCTCTAGGTACTGGTGAGGTTGCTGCTCTAGGTGCTAGCGAGGCTGCTACTCTAGGTGCTCGTGCATCTGCTCCCTCAGGTGTTGGTGAGTCTGCTCTCTCAGGTACTGCGTCGGCTTCGGCCTCCCACACCTTCACCCTTGACTCGGGGGCTTCTCGCTCCTTCTTTCGAGACCGCACCACACTCACGCCGCTTGGCCGGCTAGTTGCAGTTTCTCTGGCAGACCCCTCTAGGGGTCCTATCCTTGCTCACTACTCCACTGTCCTCCCGTGTCTGGCGGCCCCCTCTAGCACCCTGTCTTGTCTTTACCTCCCCTCGTTCTCTACAAACTTGGTGAGTGGTGCTGACCTACAGGACGGGGGGGTTCACCAGTTCACTCCTGCGCGTCAGCGGGTGACCCACTGCACGGACGCTCGGACAGGCCGACACCTGGCCACGTTTACACGTCGGCCGGGGTCGAGCCTGTACACACTGACCACTGCGTCTCCTCGAGTCACTGCGTCTGGTCAGGTAGCTGCGTCGGGTCAGGTGTTTGCTGCAGCGTCCAGGTCTGGTCCTGAGTCTGCCCCCTGCTCGTGTCGCCTCCTGTCTCACGAGACTCTCCTCTGGCACCACCGCCTTGGTCACCCCTCCCTGCTTCGTCTCCGAGGCATGGCCTCCCGTGTCCTTGTCTCTGGTCTTCCCCGGTCCCTCCCTCCCCTTCCTCCTGGGCCTGGCCCTACCTGCGTCCCCTGTGTCGAGGGGCGGCAGTGGGCTGCCCCTCACTCCTCCCAGTTTCCTCCGACAGAGGCCCCGCTGCAGACGCTTCACATGGACGTGTGGGGCCCGGCCCGCGTCCGTGGACAGGGTCACGAGCGCTACTTCCTGCAGGTGGTTGACGACTACTCGCGTTACACCACAGTCTTCCCCTTGCGCAGCAAGGGTGATGTCACTGTGGTGTTGATCGACTGGATCCGCGCAGCTCGTCTCCAGCTGAGGCAGAGCTTCGGCTCGGACTTTCCTGTTCTGCGTCTGCACTCTGTCAGAGGCGGAGAGTTCTCCTCTGGCCTTCTGCGAGCCTACTGTCGTGCACGAGGCATCCGCCAGACCTTCACGCTTCCGGACTCCCCACAGCAAAATGGGATTGCTGAGCGCCGCATTGGCATGGTCATGGATGTCGCTCGTACGTCCATGATGCATGCGGCTGCCCCCCATTTTCTGTGGCCGTTTGCGGTTCGGTACGCGGCGCATCAGATCAACCTTCACCCCAGGGTCTCCATGCCGGAGACCTCCCCAGCTTTGCTGTGGACAGGGAAGGTTGGCGATGCGTCTGCGTTCCGTGTCTGGGGATCTCGGGCGTTTGTTCGCGACTTGTCTGCGGACAAGCTGTCCCCTCGTGCTGCTCCTTGCGTCTTCCTTGGCTTCCCCCCTGACGCGCCAGGGTGGCAGTTCTTCCACCCCACCTCTCGCCGTGTTCGGTCCTCCCAGGACGTCACATTTGACGAGTCGGTCCCCTACTACCGCCTCTTCCCCTACCGCACTCCGTCCCTCCCCCCGCCGCCGCTCTTCCTTGTACCAGGTCCCCCCCACGGTAGACCCCCTCCCCCCTCAGGGTCCTGCCCCTTCAGGTTTGTCCCAGGTAGACGCATTCGAGCCTGTCGAGGTTACTGGTGACTCGGGTGCTGCTGAGGGTGCTGAGCCTGGGGGTGCTGACTCTGGGGGTGCTGAGCGTGTGGGTGCTGCGCCTGGGGGTGCTGAGGCTGCGGGTGCTCCTACAGGGGGTGCTGAGCCTAGGGGTGTTGCGACTGGGGGTGCTGAGCCCGGGGGTGCTGCGAGTGGGGGTGCTGAGCCTGGGGGTGCTGAGCTTGGGGGTGCTACGCGTGGGGGTCCTGAGCCTGGGAGTGCTACGCCTGGAGGTGTTGAGCCTGGAGGTGCGGAGCCTGAGGGAGTTGGGCCTACTCGTGTGGCGTCTGGCGGTGCTGGGCCTGGAGGTTCTCCGGGTGCTTCGTCTCGACGGGAGCCCCTGTCTCCATAGGAGCTGCGTGAGTGGTTTGCCCGGCGCTGGAGGTGTGCTGCTGGAGCTGGAGGTTCTTCGGCTGCTGAGGGTGCTGGTGCCGCGGGTCCCGGAGGTGCTCGTGCTGGGAGTACTGGAGCTGCTGGGCCTGCGGGTGCGACTAGAGCTGGTGCTGCTGAGGGTGTTGGCGCGGAGGCTGCTGCTGTCGCTCCTGGAGGCGGACCTACTGGGGGTACTGCTGGTGCTGCTGGAGATACTAGAGCTGGAGGTGCTCCTGGCGCTGGTGCTGCCGCTGGGGGTACTGGTGCTGTCTCTGCCGTGTCTGGAGTCGCCGCGCGGCCTCGGCCGTACTTCGTTCCGCTCCTTCAGCAGGTTCTTGGTCTCCCGCCTTCTACTGGTCCTTCTCCTCCCTAAGAGTGTTGACAGCTTGTCCCGTCACAGTTACAGCGGGCCTCCCCACTGCCTGCTCCTTCTCCCTACACTGGTCCTACTGGAGGTCTTGCTGAGCGTCGTGAGCCTGTCTCTCGCCCTGCGTCGCCTGTCCGCCTTGCTCGCACTAGTGGTCGTGGTTCGCGTCAGCGTCCTCCTCCTGTCCCTGGCTTGCACCGGATGTCTCTGCGTCCGTCCAGTGCTCCTCTGCGTGCCCCTTTGCCTTCTCCTCCAGAGTCCTCTCTTCCTGCTCTTGCCGACCCAGAGTCGGACTCTCTTCGTGCTGCCAGTCCTACTGTCACGCGTCTCCTTGCTACTGTCGTCACTGACCCTTCCTTTGAGTCCACTACTGCGTCTGCGTTAGTTACTGAGCTCGTCGACTTTGCTGCTCGCTGTCGTCTAGACTACGCTGCTAGTCTTGTCGCTGAGTCTGAGTCTGTCTCTCCTCCGTCCGTCGGGGGTGAGTGTTGTTGGAATCACTGAACAGGAATGAATGAACTAGCAGTGAAATGAGTACAAGTACCTAACCCTAGAATTGTGTACCCCCTATAGGCTAACCCACTGTAGCCTAAACTAACACAACATATATAATGTTTGACACACCCCCATAGGCAAAGTGGGGGAGAACTAGGGGTCACAAGACCAGTCAAGGCAAAGCAAGGCAAAACAAGCTCAGGGTGGATCTCAAGCATACCACACAAATTCCGAGCACAAGCAAGTGGTCACAAGACCAGTTCACATGGAGGTTAATAATAGAGCAAAAGGTACAATGATCACAACCTAACAAGAGTAAACATGCAGGTATATATATTGAGATCACAGTACAAACAGACTGAAGAAGTAAGCAAGTGAGGTCCAGTAGGCACAAGGCCTAGAAGAGTGCAAAAGCGCTGATGGTCACAAGGCTGAAGCGCCTTGGTGAACACATCAGCAGTGTTGGCCTCAGAGGCCACGTAACGCAGGCAAAGCTGACCACGCTGCTGCAGCTCTCGAGCAAGGAAGTAACGCAGAGCAATGTGCTTCGTTCTGTGCTCCAGTCTGTGCTCCTCACACAAGGCAATGGCTGCCTTGTTGTCGACGTACAGCACTGGAGGAGAACGAGGCTGCTCTCCAAGGTCGGTCAGCAAGTAGGTGAGCCAGCGTAGCTCCTGGGCCGCCATGGCTGTGACGTAGATCTCAGCCTCACAACTAGAGCTGAGAACAGAAGAAGAGCGAGTAGAACGCCAAGAAACAGAACCAGAGCCAAGACTAAAGGAGTAACCCTGAGACGACCGCTGAGTAGCATGGTCGTCTGCCCAAGAAGCGTCTGAGTGCCCAGTGAGAACAACTGGGACTCGCCCTCCAAGCACTAGCCCCATGCCCGACGTACTGCACAAGTAGCGCAACACCCTCTTAGCTGCATCCATGTGCTCCTTCTGGTGACGGCCGGGAGCGACATAGCGTGCAAGAATGCTGAGAGGGTATGCAAGGTCTGGTCGAGTGCAGGTCATCAGGTACATGAGGCAACCCACAAGCTCTGGATACGGGCCACTCGGCTCTACGGACTCATCCGAAGGCAGAGCTGAGAGCGAGTGACCGGTAGGCAGAGGAATACGTGAAGCGGAAGCGCTGAAGGACCTGCTGCACCATGTGTGACTGAGTCAAGGTGATGGTGCGGCGTGCTCTATCCCGGGTGATCCGTAAGCCAAGATAGCTTGTCAGTTCACCCACGTCTGTGCGCGTGTGTCTCTTCTGCAGCTCCGACTTCACGTGGGCGAGTGCCACATTGTCAGCAGTAGCAAAGACCAAGTCGTCGACGTACACAAGGACGTAGAACGGCGGCAGTGAGGTGTCGGTGCGTAGAAAGAGCGACGGGTCAGCAGTAGAAGGCGCGAACCCAAGAGCCGCAAGCGTAGTCCTCAGTGTGTCGTGCCACTCACGAGGCGCCTGGCGGAGACCGTAGACTGGCCGTCGGAGGCTCCACTGGGTACCAGGAGGGAACGACCCAGTGAAGCCAGGTGGACGGCGCAGCCAGATCTCCTTGTGCAGGCTGCCCTGCAGGAAAGCAGTGCTGAAGTCAAGCGAGTGGAGCTCGTAGTCACGCTGAGCGGCGACGTGCAGCAGAACCCGAAGAGTGGTCATCTTCGGGGTCGGGGAGAAGGTCTGGAAGAAGTCAACTCCCTCTCGCTGCCTGAAGCCTCGTGCAACGTAACGCGCCTTGAAGACAGGCGGAGAGCCCGGCGGCCGCTTCACCCTGAAAATCCACATGCCACTGACGATGTTCGCCCCAGGTGGGGGAACCTCATCGACGTAGGTGCCTGTGGAATTCCAGGAAGCCATCTCTGTGTCCATGGCTGACTGCCACTGAGAGGAGTAGGGACCGGCCATCGCCTCTGCGTAAGAGCGTGGGGTCGGGATGTCTGGTGCATCCGGGTCTCCCTCAGGGGCAACAAGCATGGACACGAGATGGGGCAAAGCGGCAGCAAAGCACTCAAACTCCTTCTGCCTGTCCTCAAGGACGTCAGTGCCAAGAGCACACTCACCCCCGACGGACGGAGGACAGACAGACTCAGAGTCAGCAACTAGGCTAGCAGCGTAGTCTAGACGACAGCGAGCAGCAAAGTCGACAAGCTCAGCAACTAAGGCAGACGCAGCAGCAGACTCAAAGGAAGGGTCAGTGACAACAGTAGCCAGGAGACGCGTGACAATAGGACTGGTAGCACGAAGAGAGTCTGACCCAGGGTCAGCAAGAGCAGGAAGAGAGGAAGCAGGAGGAGACGGCAGTGGGACACGCTGTGGAGCAGTGGACGGACGAAGCGCCATCCGGTGAGTGCCTGGGACAGTAGGAAGACGCTGACGCTGGACTCGACTACTAGAGAGAGCAGTGCGGACAGGTGACTCAGGACGAGACTCAGGCGACGCAGGACGAGACGCAGGCTCACGCCGCTCAGTAAGACCTCCAGTCGGACCAGTGTAAGGAGCAGGACCAGGGAGAGAGGAGGCAGACGGTAACGCCGACTGCAGCTGGACAGGCGGAGGACACGCTAAGGAGGGAGGAGGAAAAGGAGGAGGAAGCTGACCAAGAACCTGCTGAAGGAGCGGAACAAAGTACAGGCGAGACCGAGCAGCGACACCAGAGCCAGCAGGGACACCCGCACCAGGGTCCGCAGCACCAGCAGCAGCTCCAGCGCCCACGTCCTCAGCACCAGCGGCAGCTCCAACGCCCGGGTCCTCAGCACCAGTAGCAGCTCCAACGCCCGGGTCCGCAGCACCAGCGGCAGCTCCAACGCCTGGGTCCTCAGCACCAGCAGCAGCTCCAACGCCCGGGTCCTCAGCACCAGAAGCGGCTCCAACGCCCGGGTCCTCAGCACCAGCAGCAGCTCCAACGCCCGGGTCCTCAGCACCAGCAGCAGCTCCAACGCCCGGGTCCTCAGCACCAGCAGCAGCTCCAACAGCAGCGGGGTTCGTAACACGAGGCACGCCACTCCGAAGAGTGCAGCGCCGCTCGTACCACTCACGGATCCGCTCGCGGGAGGGGAGCTCCCGAACGGGAGAAGAAGCACTAGCACCAGTCCCAGTAGTACGTCCGGCTCGAGCGGTACCTCTCCGGAGGCTGCAGTACTCTAAGTACCACGCACGCAGCTGCTCCGAGGAGAGGGCTCCTCCAGGTGCAGGACTCCCAGGCCTAGTACCTCCAGACTCAGAACCCCCAGACTCCGGACTCCGCAGCTCAGCACCACGAGGCTCCACACCCCCAAGCTCAGCACCCTCAAGCTCCACACCCCCAGGCTCCACACCCCCAGGCTCCACACCCCCAGGCTCAGCACCCCTAGGCTCAGCACCCCCAGCAGGACGAGAGTCGACAGCTACCTCAACAGGCTCAACCGGGTCTACCTGAGACACACCTGAGGGAGCGGCACCCTGAGGGGGGAGGGGGTCTGCAACAGCAGAACCTGGCGCGAGGAAGAGAGGCGGGGGGGGGGGAGCGGGGCAGTGCGGTAGGGGAAGAGGCGGTAGTAGGGGACGGACTCGTCAAAAGTGACGTCCTGGGAGGGCAAGACTCGGCGCGAGGTGGCGTGGTAAAACTGCCAACCAGACGCGTCCAGGACAAAGCCGAGGAAGACGCAGGGAACAGCACGGGAGGAGAGCTTGTCCGCAGACGAATCGCGGACAAAAGCTCGAGACCCCCAGACCCGGAAACGCGACGCATCGCCAACCTCCCCCGTCCACAGCAGCGTGGGCGAGGTCTCCAGCAAGGAGACACGGGGCCAGAGGTTGAGCTGATGCGCAGCGTACCGGACCGCAAACGGCCACAGAAAGTGGGGGGCAGCCGCATGGATCAAGGAGGTACGGGCGACCTCCATGACCAGAACAATGCGGCGCTCCGCAACCCCATTCTGCTGTGGAGAAGCCGGAAGCGTGAACGACTGCTCAATGCCGTGCTCAGCACAGTAGGCTGCCAAGAGGTCGGAGGAGAACTCACCACCTCTGTCAGAGTGCAAGCGCAGGACAGGAAAGTCCGAGTGAAAACGCTTGCTGAGCTGGAGACGGGCTCTGCGGATCCAAGGGATCAAGACATCAGGGACCTCACCCTTGGTGCGCGAGGGGAAGACCGAGGTGTAGCGCGAGTAGTCGTCAACAACTATCAGGAAGTACCTCTCCTGACCCTGACCACGGACGCGGGCTGGGCCCCACACGTCCATGTGGAGTGTCTGCAAGGGAGCAGTCGTCGAGGGGAACGAGGAGGAGTGAGGAGCGGCGCGCTGCCGTCCCTCGACACAGGGGAGACAGGTAGGAGCAGGCGAGGGTGGGAGGGCAGGAAGGACCCTGGGCAGGCTAGAGAAAAGGTACCGGGAGTGCATGGCACGAAGCCGCTGCACAGACGGGTGGCCAAGGCGGTGGTGCCAGAGGACAGTCTTGTATGCCAAAGAGCGACACGAGCAGGGGGCGGACAGCTGACCTGACGCGGACGCGGACGCAGTCGCAGCAACTTGAGGGGACTCAGTAGTCAGTGTGTACAGGTCCGACCCCGGCTGCCGAGTGAAGGTAGCCAAGTGACGGCCCGTACGAGCACACATGCAGTGTGTCATGCGCTCGTAGGCAGGGGTGAACTGGTCAACACCCCCGTCCTGCAGTGCACATCCTGCCACCAAGTTCGTAGAGAACGAGGGGAGGTGGAGACCTGACAGTGTGCCCGACGGGACCGCAGGGCAGGGAAGGACAGTGGAAGAGGTCGCAATGACCGGACCCCCAGAGGGGTCAGCAAGGGAGACAGCAACTGGCCGAGCAAGCGGCTCAAGGGCAGTGCGGTCACGAAAGAAGCAGCGAGAAGCACCTGAGTCCAGTGTGAAGGTGTGCAGTGCGGCAGTCGACGCAGTTGTCAGAGTTTATATCTGTAACCGCCTGTAGCTGTAGTTAGTGTAGTTATTACAAACTGTGTTAGGTGGTGCACCTTTGTTCACTTGCATATATGTTATTGCAAACCTATAGTGAACCAGACCTTTCCCAAAATCTCTCGACACCCTTGGCACAACCAACTCGATTCTCCTTGGCCTAGGCTACTAAGCCTAGGCCGTCCTATTCTCTAACTACCTATTGTGTTAGTTTCTCGACATGCTATCAGAGCAAGTTTCGTCCTGGCGTGTGGGCCCGCCGTATGCTTCCGCTGCTGTTTTTTTCCGGTCGCGCGCCTAGGTCGCGTGGCGATTTTCATTAATGTCCCGCCCTCGGATGGCGAGTGACATCTACCCTGCCCGTCGTGCGCCCCGTGGCGTGCAACGGTGCACTACCTACCTACCTACCTGAGCCGCCGCGTACCCGCCCCTGGCGCACTCGGCTGTGTCTCACTCGCGCCTGCACTTGCTGCAGCCGCCCCTACATCACCCGGTGCCTGCCGTTGGAGCAGTCGCCCTCGCTCCTGCACTTGGTGCAGCCACCTCTACCTCTCCCCGCGCCTGCACTCCCTGCAGCTGCCCCTGACCTACCCGCGCCGACCAACTGTAGCCGCTCTGCGGCTTTCCACCCGCCCACCCCCTCCTCCTTCGTTTCCTTGCAGCCGTGGGGGGGAGGGTATGGGGGTGGCGGGTGTTGGGGTGATGGGTGGTATGCTTCCCTTCCCCTCCTCCTCCTTTCTTTCCCACTGCTGCAGCTGCCGCTGGGGGGAGGGTGTGAGGGTGTGGGGGAGCTGGGGGAGTCGCATTGGGATGGCGGGTGTGAGACCAACTTCCCTTCCCCTCCTCCTCCTCCTTTCTTTCCCGCTGCTGCAGTTGCCGCTGGGGGGAGGGTGTGAGGGTGTGGGGGAGCTGGGGGAGTGGCACTGGGGTGGCGGGTGTGAGACCATCCAGCAGCCGTCCCTCCACCTCTCCTCTCTTCCCCCCTCTGCTGCTTCTGCAGCAGTGTGGGGGGGAGGGGGAGGGGGAGGGTGAGGAGATGGCAGGAATTCTTGCTGTACCTTTGCTGCTGTACTACCTACCTACCTACCTGCTGCTGCTGCTATTTGTGTACCCCTGCAGGTTGTGTTCTGCACAAACTCCTGCTGCAGGCAGTTATGGGGGAGTGTCAGAGTTTATATCTGTAACTGCCTGTAGCTGTAATTAGTGTAGTTATTACAAACTGTGTTAGGTGGTGCACCTTTGTTCACTTGCATATATGTTATTGCAAATCTATAGTGAACCAGACCTTTCCCGAAATCTCTCGACACCCTTGGCACAACCAACTCGATTCTCCTTGGCCTAGGCTACTAAGCCTAGGCCGTCCTATTCTCTAACTACCTATTGTGTTAGTTTCTCGACAGCAGTACCAAGGGGGGGAGACACACGAGCACCTAGAGCAGCAGCCTCACCAGCACCTGGGGTAGCCGACACGCGAGTACCTGGAGCGGCAGACGCACTGGCCCTAATGCCCGGGTCGGGCGGCACACACAAGTACTCAGCACCCTCTCCACTAGTAGACATCACATACATGGCAGATAGAATAGCATCAAAGTCTAGAGCATAGATATCAATCCCCTTCTTCAGGAGATCAAGCCAGCGGGGCAGCTCAGTGGCGTGTGGGAACTGAACACGCCAAGCGTCGTCGAGACGAGAGAAGCAGTGCTGTGTGGCGTGCGGTCGTCCACACTGCTGACCAGTGCGGTCACCAGTGCGAATGACGTACGTGCAGCTAAGACCACCCCCACCCCCGTGCTGAGAGTACCACTCACGGACCTCCTGGGGCGACGGAGTGTGCTGCTGGCCCTGGCCACCGCCAGTGCCTCCACGGCCACCACCACCGCTGCCACCTCCTCGACCACCCCAACCCTTGCCGCCGCCTCGTCCACCGCCACCCCAACCGCCGCCTCCACTCCTGCCACCTCCCCCGCCGCTGCCGCCACCACCCCCACCGCTACCACTCGCCCCTCCAGCCGAGCCACCACCCCCACTGCCTCCAGCGCCCCCACCGTCGCCTCCCCCGCCGTCACTGCCACCACCCTTGCCCCCTTTGCCCTTGCCGCTGCGGCGTCCGCTCGAGGCAGACGCAGCGCCGACCTTCTCAGTACCAAGAAGGTCGACAGCAGCAGCAGAGGTGACAGAGGGAAGAAGGGGGGAAGGAGAACACCCCTAAAAGAACGGGGTACGGGGGTCGCCACGAGAGGCACCTACAGCGACTATGCTAGTCTCAGCTGCAAGTAGCTCCTTCTCGAGGAGGGCAATGGTGAGCTCAGTGGGGCAACGAGCTAGGAAGTGGTCCCTGACAGCACGCAGTGTGTCAGGGAGGCGGGTGACTAGGTGGTAGAGAGTGAGCCAGAGTGGAGGGGGGTGCGTGGCAAGGAACTCAGCAGGCATGGCAGCACGGAAGCGGGCCTGACTAGTACGGAGCTGCGTGATGAGGTCAGCGACTGTGTGAAAGGAGGCCAGGTCGGGAAACAGGTAGGGGAGGGAGAGACGGCCTAGTGCGGCAGAGGTAGGTGAGGAGTAGCGAGCAACTACAGCTGTGTATAGTGCCTGTGCACTCTTGTGCTGACCAAAGTGCTCGCGTTCGTCTATCGGCAGGGAGTTGCGAATGGCGAAGCGAGCGTGGGCATCACGAGTCTGCCACTGTGAGCGAGCAGTGCTGTCAGCAGTAGCAGCAGGGGCAGTGACATGGCCTAGGGCGTGATCGCACAGTGAGATGTCATCCTTGGCTGTGAGCTGTAGGTAGAGGTGCAGGTCATCGAGCCAGGTGTCAAACTTCACAGGGCGGCCCTCAGCATCGAACACGAGAACCTGTGGGCTAGCCATAGGAACATTAGAAATAGCAGCAGTAGCAGTAGGAGAAGCAGGTAGGACGAACCAGGTAGGGCAGGGCGGCGCGGCTCGGTTCAGGTCGGGTCGCGGTTCGGCTGGGTGGCGCGGCTCGGTTCAGGGCGCGCGGCTCGGCTCGGGGCGCGCGGCTCGGCTCGGGGCGCGCGGCTCGGGTCGCGCGGCTCGGGTCACGGCGGGGACGGGCCGCCCGCTCTCCCTCGTGTGCTGCGGCGGGAACGGGCCGCCCGGGGCCTGTAGGTGGTGGGCACGGGTCGGCGAGGTCGGCACGGGGCCGGTTGGGGCCCTAGAGGGGCGAGCGCGAGGCCGATCGGGGCCTGAGCGGGGCTAGCGCGGGGCCAAACGGGGCCTTGACGGGGCTAGCAAGGGGCCGACGGGGCCTGAACGGGGCTAGCGCGGGGCTGACGGGGCCTCAAACGGGGCCGACGGGGCCTGAAACGGGGCTAGCGCGGGCCCGATCCGGGCCTGAATGGGGCTAGCGCGGGGCCGACGGGGCCTGAGAGGGGCTAGCGCGGGGCCGACGGGGCCTGAAACGGGGCTAGCGCGGGCCGACGGGGCCTGAGAGGGGCTAGCGCGGGGCCGACGGGGCCTGAAACGGGGCCGACGGGGCCTGAAACGGGGCTAGCGCGGGCCGTCGGGGCCTGAGAGGGGCTAGCGTGGGGCCGACGGGGCCTGAAACGGGGCCGACGGGGCCTGAACGGGGCTAGCGCGGGGCCGTCACGAGGCCTTAAAGGGGCCGACGGGGCCTGAACGGGGCCGCTAGGGAGAGCGGGCGTGGGGCCGACGGGGCCTGAACGGGGCTAGCGCGGGGCCGTCAAGAGGGGCCTCTAGGGGCGTGACACGCCGAGGCGCCCTAGGGCACAGGTAGGTAGGTAGGTAGGTAGTTACGTAGTGGTGGGCCCTTAGAAAATTTCGGTCCTAGGAAGGACCTGCTCTATACCATGTTGGAATCACTGAACAAGAATGAAAGAACTAGCAGTGAAATGAGTACAAGTACCTAACCCTAGAATTGTGTACCCCCTATAGGATGCACTTGACATCCCGACTCCGCGCTCTTACGCGGAGGCGATAGAGGGTCCCTACTCCTCTCAGTGGCAGGCAGCAATGGACGCAGAGATGGCTTCCTGGAAGTCCACAGGCACCTACGTTGACGAGGTTCCCCCGCCTGGGGCGAACATCGTCAGTGGCATATGGATTTTCAGGGTGAAGCGGCCGCCAAATTCTCCGCCTGTCTTCAAGGCGCGCTACGTGGCTCGTGGCTTCAGTCAGCGGCAAGGAGTTGACTACTTTCAGACCTTCTCTCCCACCCCGAAGATTACCACTCTTCGGGTACTGCTGCACATAGCTGCTCACCACGACTACGAGCTGCACTCTCTTGACTTCAGCACGGCTTTCTTGCAGGGCAGCCTGCACGAGGAGATCTGGCTGCATCGCCCACCTGGCTTCACTGGGTCTTTTCCTCCTGGCACCCAATGGAGCCTCCGGCGGCAAGTCTATGGTCTCCGCCAGGCACCGCGCGAGTGGCACGACACACTGAGGACTACACTTGCGGCTCTCGGGTTTTCTCCCTCTACTGCCGACCCGTCGCTGTTTCTGCGCACCGACACTTCTTTGCCGCCGTTCTACATCCTTGTGTACGTCGACGACTTGGTCTTTGCCACAGCTGACACTGCTGGACTCGCCCACGTGAAGTCCGAGCTGCAGAAGAGACACACGTTCACTGATCTGGGTGAACTACGCAGCTACCTTGGCTTGCAGATCACCCGGGACAGAGCAAGCCGCACCATTACCCTGACTCAGTCACACATGGTGCAGCAGGTCCTTCAGCGCTTCGGCTTCACGTACTCCTCGCCTCAGGCCACTCCTCTGTCTACTCGCCACTCGCTCTCAGCTCTGCCTTCGGATGAGTCCGTAGAGTCAAGTGGCCCGTACCCAGAGCTTGTTGGCTGCCTTATGTACCTGATGACTTGCACTCGACCTGACCTTGCATACCCTCTTAGCATTCTCGCACGCTATGTTGCTCCTAGGAGACACAGACCGGAGCACATGGCTGCAGCGAAGAGGGTGTTGCGCTAATTGTGCAGTACGTCGGGCATGGGGCTTGTGCTTGGAGGGAAGAGTCTAGTGGTCCTCACTGGGCACGCAGACGCTTCTTGGGCTGACGAGCAGGCTACACAGCGGTCGTCACAGGGTTACACCTTCAGCCTTGATTCTGACTCTGTTTCGTGGCGGGCTACCCGCTCGTCTTCTGTTCTCGGCTCCAGTTGTGAGGCTGAGATCTACGCAGGAGCCATGGCTGCACAGTAGCTTCGCTGGCTCACCTGCCTGCTTACTGACCTCGAACAGCCGCCTCGTTCTCCTCCAGTGCTGTACGTAGACAACAAGGCCATGCTGGCCTTGTGTTGAGAGCAGAGACTGGAGCACAGAACGAAGCACATTGCTCTTCGCTACTTCCTTGCTCGTGAGCTGCAGCAGCGTGGTCAGCTGCGTCTTGCGTACGTGGCCTCTGAGGCCAACACTGCTGATATCTTCACCAAGGCACTTGCGCCTTGTGATCATCAGCGCTTTTGTACTCAGCTGGGTCTTGTGACGGCCTTGCCTCACTTGCTCACCTCTTGACCATACTTGTACTGTTACATATATATATACACCTGCTCTTGCTTGTCTAGCCTTTTATATATATATGCACTCCTGCATGTGAACTGGCCTTGTGGCCTTGACCTTGTGCTCGGAATGTGTGGTGACTTTGTGATCCACCCTGAGCTTGCTTTGCTTTGCTTTGCTTGACTGGTCTTGTGACCCCTTGTACTCCCCCACTTTGCCTATGGGGGTGTGTTAGAACATTATAGCTTATGCTTTTGTGTAGGCTGTAGTGGGGTAGCCCATATAGGGTACAACCCAATTAGAGTTAGCACTTGTACCCAACTCTTTCATAGTGCATTTATTCTCGTTTCAGTTTTCTTAATTGAAACCCAATTTTGGCTTGCAGCTGCTGACAATTGGAGATACCGCAGCAGCATGGTGATTCAAAACTGCCACGCGGAAATTTTGGGGTGGCAGTCCTTTTTGAAGGGGGGGGGGGGGAGAAAGAACACTCGGCAGTTTTCTGACAGCCTCGTCAGACCCTGACAGCACGATGAACGGTCAAGATCTATTTAAATGATATTAACGGCTTTCTCCTCATCGAGCTCTGACAACGTGTTAGACTCCCGCCCAGCATCGCGTTCATCTTCACCGTCCGACTCATATCCGCTACATCAACGGCTTTCATTCATCAGCGGTTTTTCAACTCGAAATTCACTTTCAACCGCCTTATCTACATCGGCAGTATCAACGGCTAACATTCCAGCTCTTTGAAATTCGCTTGATCAATGCGCTCAGCCACGCGTCAACTCGAAAGTCAACATGCTTCCGCGCCATCAGATCAGTTTCGACGAAAATCTGCAGTTTTCACGCTACTGCAAGACTCGGCTACGTATAAGGGCACCTTATTTGGAAGGTGGGAGAGTGTAATGGATATGAATTCATTACTGTAGAGGCTGCTCCTAGCGAGGACAACCCCGAGTACTTCGCGTGAGTTTCGAGGTTCGGCCTACACTTCGGCCCGAACCACTTCCGAGTCGCCCCGCACCAATCGCGACACTACCAACCCATCCACGTACCAAGGTCCTCGCCTAGCACGGTTTCGACCCTATAAATGCATGCTCCTTTATCATTCTTGATCATTCTGTATTCGACATTCTTTTTATGAAGTATTCCGCGCACTCTTCTTAGTACAACTGTTACGGGTGCAATGAATCGAAGTAGCGAGAATTGCACTAAGGTGTCAAACGAGTACAAAGATGTGAGCGAAGGCATGAGCGAACATTTATACGTGAAACATGCAAACGGTAACGCGGTGCATGCGAGCTAGCTAGTGCTATGCTGGCAGCGAGGCTCAGGCTAGTCTCGAAGCATAGGCCGACACGGCCGGGCGAGCAGTGCGAGGTTTGGCATATTGGCGTGATCATGTGGCTGATTTGGAATGGGCCACCGTAGCGCGGTCGAAGTTTCCGTACGTCGGGCAGTCGCAGATTTTGCGTGTCGAGCAGTACGTAATCCCCTGGCTGGTATGTGTCTGGGCGGCGGTGGCGGTCGGCGTTGCACTTAGCGATGACGTTTTCTTTTTTAATTGCTTCTGCGGCTCTTGTGCGGGCAGCTTGCAGAATTTCGGCGAATTGCTGTGCGCGTGGTGTTGGGTTGTCCGGACTCGGCGTCATGGGCACTGTAGGATTTTGCCCGTAGTTCACGTAGAAGGGGGACTACTGCGTAGTCGCTGACGTGGCATTGTTGTACGCGAACTCGATCAGCGGCAGCTGCTGCTCCCAAGCCGTGGGGTCGTCGCATGTGGCACGAATCAACTGCTCCATCGTCTGATTCGTCCGCTCCGTTTGACCGTCGGTCTCGGGGTGGTACGACGAACTGAACTGTAGCCTGATCCCGAACTGCTCCAAGAGGTTCTTCCAGAAGTTGCTGGTGAACTTCGTGTCCCTGTCGCTGATAATCGCTGCTGGTATCCCGTGCAGGCGAACAACGGCAACTATGAACAGACGAGCGGTCTCCTTGGATGAGATCGACTTTTTGCACGCAGCGAAGTGTGCCATCTTCGTCAACCTGTCAACAACGACCATCACCGCGTCGTTAACCCTAGGGTTCAAAGGTAACCCTGTGACGAAGTCCATGGTAACCTGCTGCCAGGCGCGCTCGAGCGGTGGTATCGGCTGCAATTGACCCGCCTTCCGCTTTCCTCGAGCTCTTCATCACCTGACACGTGGGGCGCGAGCCCACGTGCTGCTACACGTCGGTCAACAGCTCCGGCCAGTAGTAATACCGCTTCAGTTGCTGTCGCGTCTTTTCTACCCCAAAATGTACCGAGGTAATTCCGTCGCGTGCCTCCTGCAGTAGCAGCTCCCTCAGTAGTGAGTACGCGGGTACATAATAAACTCCTTTAGCTTCTGCTAGTTGCTGTGAATTTCCGGTCGTGAAAAACGGGTCTGTGCGGTATCCGTGGGTGAATAGGCCTGTTAAAAGCGGGTTGGTTTGGGCGAGTAGGATGGCATGGAGTTGGGCGGTAGGGCGAGTTAGTGCGTCGACGATGTTGGAGGCGCCTTTCTTGTACGTAACCGTGTAGTGGAAGTTGGACTCGAGGTAGTCCAACCAGCGAATCTGTCGCGGGTTGAGATTTGGTTGGGCGCTTAGGTACTGTAGTGATCGGTGGTCTGTCCGTACTGTCACGTCGGCGCCAGTCAGGTAATATTGTCAGAATGAACAAGAGTGATTGCACTAGGAAAGAGTTGGGTACAAGTAGGAAGCCCTAAGCTTACTGTACCGTATAGTGACTACCCCACTACAGCCTAAACAAACTGTAGTAGACATAACATTTGACACACCCCCATAGGCAAAGTGGGGGAGAGCAAGGGGTCACAAGACCAGTCAAGAAAGGCAAAGCAAGCTCAGGGTGGATCACAACGTCACCACACACTCTGAGCACGAGCAAAGGGCCACAAGGCCAGTCCACATGCAGAGGCATATATGCAACACAAACAGCACAGTGATCTCTACCTAGCAAAGAATGCATGCGAGTTTATATATATATAGATCACAGTACAAGCAAAGCCTACAGCAAGCGAGGAAAAGTGGGCACAAGCCCTAGCATAGTGCAGAAACGCTCATGATCACCAGACTGAAGTGCCTTGGTGAATATATCAGCAGTGTTGGCCTGAGTGGCCACGTAACGCAGACGAAGCTGACCACGCTGCTGCAACTCTCGAGCCAGGAAGTAACGCAGAGCGATGTGCTTCGTTCTGTACTCCAGTCTGTGCTCCTCACACAAGGCAATGGTAGCCTTGTTGTCGACGTACAGCACTGGAGGAGAACGAGGCCGCTCTCCCAAGTCAGTCAGCAGGTAGGTGAGCCAGCATAACTCCTGTGCAGCCATAGCTGTGGCGTAGATCTCAGCCTCACAACTGGAGCTGAGAACTGAAGACGAATATGTAGAACACCAAGAAATTGAACCAGAGCCAAGGCTGAAGGTGTAACCCTGTGACGACCGTTGCATAGCCTGGTCGTCAACCCAAGAAGCGTCTGAGTGCCCTGTGAGGACAACTGAGCTCCTCCCTCCAAGCACGAGCCTCATGCCTGATGTACTGCACAAGTAGCGCAGTACCCTCTTAGCAGGAGCCGACCAGGAGCCACGTAGCGAGCCAGAAGGCCAAGAGGGTACGCGAGGTCAGGACGAGTGCAAGTCATCAGGTACATGAGACAGCCAACTAGCTCTGGGTAAGGACCACTCGGCTCTACGGACTCGTCCGAAGGTGGAGCTGAGAGCGAGTGACCTGTAGCCAGAGGAGTGGCCTGTGCCGAGGACCAGGTGAAGCCGAAGCGCTGAAGAACCTGCTGCACCATGTGTGACTGAGTCAGTGTGATGGTGCGGCGTGCTCTGTCCCGGGTGATCTGTGTTATAGACTAAGGACGGAGTCTACGAAGATTAGGTGCCTAAAATTCTCAAAATCGTTGGCTTGAAATTCTGGACAGAAACCGCGACTTCACAAGAAACGTTGTCGACGAAAAACTGCACCATTAGAATCGTCTCAAACTCGAGTATGTTATAGCCCTTGTTTGTGGCTATCATTCCCAATTTGAATCGTATCAAAAGGTGGAGTAAATCTCGAGTTATGCTTCTCAGCGCACCAGGGGGTATGCTGCCACATAGAAATTAAATTCACTCACAATAGTTTCACAAGTTCACAAGAGTTGCACACAAGAGAGTTAGAGTAGCATTAAACCAGGTAGGAGGAAAGAGGAGGACGAGAGGGAAGGTCCCAAGGAGTCCCCAACCAAAGAAAACTCCATGCCACACAATTCCCTTCCCCATAGGCAACCCAACTTTGACCTTTGTCACTATCACAACCTCCACAATCCACCTCAACCCAACTTGGCCACACTTGCCAACCTGGTTTGGTTTCTCCCAACCAATTGGCAGCAACTACAGTAGTAGTGACGAGTTTCCCAACCCCCAAAAGTCTGTACCCCATATTGACTCAACCCCACAACTCTCCATGGTCACCACAACCAAATATCAAAAGCATACGAACTCCAACGTTCGTAACTTTCTTGTTCGTGCTCCGATTGAAGTGATTCTTGGTTCGTCGGAAAGCTCTTGAGCAGTGGAGTCACTCCAGATATCTGCTCAAGCCAAATAACATTCACACACACTCAGAAAATCCAAACCACAGAAAAACACAAATTCTTGCGCACGCTCATTTCACACATGCAACGCACAAACACATGATGGGAGGCAGACAGACGTGAATGCAAATGATAGCATCACATAACAAACTCCCCCTCTGGCTGCCAACCATCATCCCACATGCCATAGCTCAAGCATGCACCCTCAATGCACACTCATCCCAGCAAGCTTCATGCCCTTCCAATGCTCAGGTTCTGCCAGGCGTTTGGTGAGAATGTCAGCCGCCTGCTGCTGGGTCTTCACAATCTCCAGCCGCACCTCCTTGTCCAGGAGCTTCCTTGTCCAATGCCACTTTGGCCTGATGTGCTTTGTCAAGCCATGAAGACAGGCATTCTTTGCAAGCTTCACCGCCGACTCATTGTCACAGAAAATCACAGTCGGCTCCCTCTGACACACTCCGATTTCCTCCAACAAACGCCTCAGCCACACCACCTCCTTTGCCCCATGATGAAGGGCCATGTACTCGGTCTCACACGAGGACAGCCCCACCTCGTTCTGCTTTTTGCTGCGCCAGCTCACTGCACCACCTCCAAAGAGGCACACATAGCCTCCAATGCTGGTGCCATCCGCTTTCACCGAGTTGAAGCTAGCGTCAGTGTAGCAGGTCAGGAGCATCTCCCCCTTGCTCAAATCAGCTGCACCCCTCTGCAGCCTCTGCCTCACAGCACTGTACTCCAAACCCACTGATGCCGTTGCACTCACATAGCGGACCAACCTCTTGGCCGCTTCTAGCTGCTCATGACTGGGGCGTGAAACCACACTGGCAAGCCTAGATGTTGCAAAGGCAATGTCAGGCCGTGTGTGGCTAGCCGCATAGTTGAGTGCCCCAACCATGGAATGAAGAAGTTTCTTTTCACTCTCACCCACCACCTCCTCATCAGCACAGGGCTCCACAGTGAACCCCGAAGGCAGTGGGGTGGCTGGCTTTCCTCCATCTTGCAGCCCATACTTCTCAGCCAGCCCCTCACAATACTTTCTCTGGTGCAACCTCAACACTCCCTTGTCAAGGTCCCTCTCCACATGCATCCCAAGGTAGTATTTCACATCTCCCATCTTGGAGCACTTGAACTGCATTTCCAGCATCTCCTCCACACGTTCAATCATTGCAGACGACTCAGAGAAGAGCAGGATGTCGTCCACGTACACCAGGAGCATGAGGAACTGCTCCTTCTCTTGCAGCAGGAACAGGCTGTGATAAACCTCGCTCTTCTTGAACCCCCCGGCCAGCAGTGTCTCCTCCAGCTTGTGGTACCATGCGCGAGGAGCCTGCTTCAGGCCATAGATGGCCTTCTTGAGCCTGCACACCCTGCCGCTCCCATCATCCAACCCCTCAGGCTGCAGCATGTACAGCTCCTCCAAAATGATTCCATTGAGGAATGCAGTGATTATGTCCATCTGCTTGATCTTCCAGCCACGGTTTGCAGCCATTGCCAACATCGTCCTCAGTGTAGTGCCTTTCCCTACAGGAGCAAAGATATCATCAAAATCCTTCCCCTTTGTCTGTTGGAACCCCTTAGCCACAAGCCTTGACTTGTAGCGGGTCAGCTCCCCATCGGGTCCGTACTTATGCCTGAAGATCAGCTTGGAAGAAATGGCCTTCTTCCCAGGAGGCAGCTGACACAGCTCCCACGTCTCATTCTCCAGCAGAGAGTCATACTCCTCCTTCACACTCTGCTTCCACTTCTCAGCGTCGGGCCCGCTCAATGCCTCGGCTAACGTCTTGGGCTCAGGGACGGCTGCCCAGTAGAAGTGTGCTATCTCATCCTCATCACACTGCTCAGCCACAATCCCAGCCCGTACTACCTTTGGCTTGCCAAAGCTCGGATAGGTCAGCCGGTTAGGAGGGCGCACTTCCCTCCGGGGACGGTCAGCCGGACGCGCGGCACCTTGTGGAGCACCTTGCTGCTGCTGCTATGGCTGCTGCTGCTGCTGCGGCTGCTGCTGCTGCTGCTGCTGCTGCGGCTGCTGCTGCTGCTGCTGCTGCTGCTGCTGCTCCTCCACCTCAGGTTCTCCCCCATCCTCAGTCACCCCAGAAATCTCCTCCTCTGAGACAGTGACCTGCACTTGCCTCGAAGGCCGCTGCACCTCATCAGCCTCAATGATCAGCGGTGTAGTGGGAAGCTTCTGCTGCTGCTGCTTCCACTCCTTGTAGTACAAGGACTCAAGGAACTTCACATCCCTCGACACAGTCAGCTGCTGGCTGGTCAAGTCCCAAATCAGCCAGCCCTTGTGATCCTTAGCAAGCCCCAAGTGCACACCCCGTCTCCCAGAAGCTTCCAGTTTTCCCCTCTTCTCCTTCGGCACATGAAACACCACCATACAGCCATAAGTTCTCAGCATGTTGACTGCAGGCACACTCCCATACCACTTGGTGTAGGGGACCCATTGCTTGTTCCCCACAGTCGCCAGCACCCGGTTCTTCACAACAACGACCTGCCGCAGTGCTGTCACCCAAAACGGATCCGGCAGCCCTGCACGCCCAAGGAGAGTGCGAGCACCTTCCTGCAGGGTCCGGTTGAACCGCTCAGCCACGCCATTCTGCTGAGGGTTGTAAGGCACTGTGAGCTGATGCTGGATCCCCTTCCGCTTCAGCTCCTTCTCAAAATCAGCGCCGATGAACTCTCCTCCGTTGTCAGTGCGGATCACCTTCACCTTGTGTCCGCTCTCCCTTTGTGCTCTCGGCATCCACTCCTTAAGAACAGCCGCTGCCACCTCCCCCTTAGTCTTGAGAGGGTACACCCACACCGCACGCGTGTGGTCGTCCACAATTGTCAAGAAGTAGCGGCTGCCCGAGAGAGAAAGGGCCCTCGTGGGGCCCACCACATCCATGTGCACTAGTGCAAGTGGTGCCTTTGCTGGTCCTGTGCTGCTGCTGAAGGGAAACTTCGTGAATTTGGTCTCAAGGCAGGTAGGGCAGCTCCCAATCTCCTTTGCTCCCCCCTTCACCTCCAGCCCCTTCAAGCACCCATCCTTTACCAACTTCTGCAGCATAGGAATGTTCACATGGCACAGCCTCTCATGCCACGTCTCCCAATCAGCCTCACCACTCCCAGATGAAGCCTTTGCCCATGCAGCTGTCGCATCCACACCAGCAAGCACCTCACCATGTGGCTGTTGTGGCTGCTGCACCTTCTTGATTGCATCCAGGGCCCCATCAGTTGGTGCAGTCTCCTCTCCTCCCACTGTTGCTTTAGCCGCTGCCGCTGCCTTTGCCGTTGCTGGTGGTTTCCCCTTCCAAGGGATGATGGGCAGCTGCCACAAGTC
Organism: Closterium sp. NIES-65; assembly: GCA_948144175.1. Classification (NCBI taxonomy): domain Eukaryota; kingdom Viridiplantae; phylum Streptophyta; class Zygnematophyceae; order Desmidiales; family Closteriaceae; genus Closterium; species Closterium sp. NIES-65. The sequence continues at coordinate 310,933 of CANXME010002149.1, forward strand.
CTTGATGCAGCTGCTCTTCTCCTCCAGATTCCACAGCAGCAACTTCCCAAGCTTTGCACGGCAGCAGGTTGGGCCGAACGTAACTTTGGCCTTGCTTTTCTGCAGCCGGCGCACAGAGAGGAGGTTAGCGGATAAACCTTCAACCAACAGCACATTTCCCAGCCCCACAAGCCCCCCATTAGCTCCCATAACCTTGGCATTCCCAACACCAATCACAGGGAGCAAGGCACCTGAAGCGGCAGCCACAAACTTTATCTTCCCAGGGGGCTTCACCTCATCAAGCAAATCTGCCCGTGGAGTCATGTGACTCGTGCAACCTGAATCGATCACCCAGTGAGTGAGGGGTTGCATCACAACCTTCCCAACTGAACCCACATCACCCCCACTCCCTTGCACGTCCTCAACCATGAGGAACATACCAGGGTCGGCTTTACCTTGTGCACCATCACCTTGTGCACCTAAACCTTGCACAGCACCACCTCGTGCACGTTCACCACTTGGCGGCTTCATGCCTGGAGGCGCCCATCCTTCAGGCCGGCTGAAACACTTGAACCATGGGTGTCCAGCCTTCTTGCAGTACCAGCACGCACCCTCCATTCGGGTACTCCCCCTGCCACCAGAGCTCCCATGCCCCTCATTGTAGTCACCTCGGCCTCTCCCTCTGCCAAAGCCTCTCCCACGGCCTCGGCCTCTCCCTCCCCCTCTCCCTCTGCTGCCTCCTGCAGCTCCATACCCCTCAGCAGTTTTGTTGGCAGCACCACCTCTAGTGTGGCGCCTGCGGAAGTCCTCCTACAGGATCTGCTGCCGTAGCCACTCAGGCGTCCATTTGTCCTGCTGAACGTTGAGGGTGGGGATGAGGTTGTCCCACGAGTTGTCGAGCACCGAGATGATCTTGGTGCACTGTTGCATCTGCGACACTTCGCTGCCCGCCGCTGCCATCCTCGCATAGGTGTCCTTGATCTTGTCAAGGACCGGCTTCACATCATCTCCCGGCCGCATGGAGAGGGCAGCCAACTCCTTCTCCAATACGATCACCATCGGCAGCGTGTTGGGTTGAACCACGTCGCGTAGCAGCTTCCACGCCTTCGGTCCTGAGTCATCGAGCTCCACCAAATCCTTGATATGCTGGAACAGGTCGTTGTTGACCGAGTGTAGAATCAAGTCGTACAGCACCGCGCTCCGCTCAATCCACCGATCGCGGGCATCTCCTTCCTCCGGCATCTTCTCTTCTCCCATAGCCAATTTTAGCAGCCTTCAGCGCTTGAAGGCGCTCCTCATCCGCCCACTCCATTCCTCATAGTTGGAGCCATCCAATGCCTCAATCTTGGATGGTGGCGGCTCACTCTTCTTCTCAGCTGCTTCTCCACTCCCTTGACTCATCTCCTCTTCTCTCAATCAGAAGTTTCAGCTCCCCCTTTTGCTGGTCAATATGTAGATCCACACAATCTTCACAACTGTCGGCGCCAACGAAATTTCGGCAGGGTTTCCCCTTAACGGAAGTCACATCCAACATCTAGAACTCCACTTAGGCACGCCCACAGGCCATGGTGGGTCTAGGAGGGTCTTCACACTTCAGTAGACTCTCCACAAAGTCCTTAATCAGCTCTGACACCACTTGTTATAGACTAAGGACGGAGTCTACGAAGATTAGGTGCCTAAAATTCTCAAAATCGTTGGCTTGAAATTCTGGACAGAAACCGCGACTTCACAAGAAACGTTGTCGACGAAAACTGCACAGTTAGAATCGTCTCAAACTCGAGTATGTTATAGCCCTTGTTTGTGGCTATCATTCCCAATTTGAATCGTATCAAAAGGTGGAGTAAATCTCGAGTTATGCTTCTCAGCGCACCAGGGGGTATGCTGCCACATAGAAATTAAATTCACTCACAATAGTTTCACAAGTTCACAAGAGTTGCACACAAGAGAGTTAGAGTAGCACTAAACCAGGTAGGAGGAAAGAGGAGGACGAGAGGGAAGGTCCCAAGGAGTCCCCAACCAAAGAAAACTCCATGCCACACAATTCCCTTCCCCATAGGCAACCCAACTTTGACCTTTGTCACTATCCCAACCTCCACAATCCACCTCAACCCAACTTGGCCACACTTGCCAACCTGGTTTGGTTTCTCCCAACCAATTGGCAGCAACTACAGTAGTAGTGACGAGTTTCCCAACCCCCAAAAGTCTGTACCCCATATTGACTCAACCCCACAACTCTCCATGGTCACCACAACCAAATATCAAAAGCATACGAACTCCAACGTTCGTAACTTTCTTGTTCGTGCTCCGATTGAAGTGATTCTTGGTTCGTCGGAAAGCTCTTGAGCAGTGGAGTCACTCCTGATATCTGCTCAAGCCAAATAACATTCACACATACTCAGAAAATCCAAACCACAGAAAAACACAAATTCTTGCGCACGCTCATTTCACACATGCAACGCACGAACACATGATGGGAGGCAGACAGACGTGAATGCAAATGATAGCATCACATAACAATCTGCAAGCCAAGGTAGCTGCGCAGCTCACCGAGGACTGTGCACGTGTGTCTCTTCTGCAGCTTTGACTTCACCAGGGCGAGAGCCTCAGTGTCAGCAGTGGCAAAGACCAAGTCGTCGACGTACACGAGGATGTAGAACGGCGGGAGCGAAGTGTCGGTGCGCAGAAACAGCGACGGGTCAGCAGTAGAAGGCGCGAACCCAAGAGCCGCAAGTGTAGTCCTCGATGTGTCGTGCCTCTCACGTGGCGCCCGGTGGAGACCGTAGACTGGCCGCCGGAGGCTCCACTGGGTGCCAGGAGGGAACGACCCAGTGAAGCCAGGAGGGCGGCGCAACCAGATCTCCTCGTGCAGGCTGCCCTGCAAGAAAGCTGTGCTGAAGTCAAGAGAGTGAAGCTTGTCGTCACGCTGAGCGGCAACGTGCAGTAGCACCCGAAGAGTGGTCATCTTCGGGGTGGGGGAGAAGGTCTGGAAGAAGTCAACTCCCTCTCGCTGACTGAAGCCTCGAGCAACGTAACGAGCCTTGAAGACAGGCGGAGAACATGGCGGCCGCTTCACCCTGAAAATCCACATGCCACTGACGATGTTCGCCCCAGGAGGGGGAACCTCATCGATGTAAGTGCCAGTGGACTTCCAAGATGCCATCTCTGCGTCCATGGCTGACTGCTAGTGAGAGGAGGACTCACCTGTAATCGCCTCAGCGTAAGAGCGCGGGGTCGGGATGTCTGGTGCATCCGGGTCTCCCTCAGGTGCAATCAGCATGGACACGAGATGGAGGTACACCGGCGGCAAAGCACTCAAACTCCTCCTGCCTGTCCTCAAGGACGTCCGTGCCAAGAGCAAACTCACCCCCGACGGATGGAGGACAGACAGACTCAGACTCAAACTCAGCAACAAGACTCGCAGCGTAGTCTAGATGACAGTGAGCAGCAAAGTCGACAAGCTCAGCAACTAAGGCAGACGCAGCAGCAGACTGAAAGGAAGGGTCAGTGATAGCCGTGGCCAGGAGACGCGTGACAGTAGGACTAGCAGCACGAAGAGAGTCAGACTCCGGGTCAGCAAGGGTAGGAAGAGAGGACGCAGGAGGAGAAGGCAGCGGGACACACTGTGGAGCAGTGGAAGGACGAAGCGCCATCTGGTGAGTGCCTAGGACACAGGAGGACGCTGATGTGGGACACGACGACCAGTGCGAGCAGCATGAACAGGTGACGCAGACCGAGACTGAGGCGACACAGGACGAGACTCAGGCTCACGACGCTCCATAAGACCGCCTGTCGGATCAGTGTAGGGAGAAGGACCAGGGAGTGGCGAGGGAGGCGGTAGCTGTGTCAGCGACTGGACAGGCGGAGGACACTCTAAGGAGGGAGCAGGACAAGGAGGAGGCGGCTGACCAAGAACCTGCTGAAGGAGGGGAACAAAGTACGGCTGTGGCCGTGAAGTACCCCTAGAACCAGTAGAGACAGCACCAGAACCTCCTCCAGTAGCTCCAACTCGCTCAGCACCACCAGCAGCTCCAGTACCTCTTGCAGCACCAGCAGCACCTCCAGCAAGACCAGCACTAGCAGCACCTCCAGCAGCACCAGTACCTCCAGCAGCACCAGCCCCAGCAGCTCCAGTAGCACCCCCAGTCCCAGCAGCTCCAGTACCGCCAGTACGAGCACCTCCAGGACCAGTGGCTCCAGCACCTCCAGCGCCAACCCGAGGGTCAGCAGCAACACCAACTCCAGTAGGCTCAGCGCCCTCAGCTCCAGCTCTAGTAGCACCTCTAGCTCCCACAGCACCACGGCAGCGGCGACAGCACCGAGAGTACCACTCACGTAGCTGCTAGGAAGAGAGAACGCCCCCAGGCGCAGCACCCCCAGGCTCAGGACCTCCAGACTCAGCACACCCAGGGACAACACCCCCAGTCTCAGCACCCCCAGGCTCAGCACCCCTAGTCTCCGCACCCCCAGGCTCCGCACCCCCAGTCGCAGTACCCCCAGACCAAGCACCACCAGGCTCAGCACACTCAGGCTCAGCACGCTTACGCTCAGCATGTTCAGTACCTCGCGCAGGACCAGAGTCGACAGCTACCTCGACAGGCTCGACCGGGTCTACCTGGGAAACACTTGAGGGAGCAGGACCCTGGGGAGGCAGGGGGTCTACCGAAGCAGCACCTCACGTGAGGAAGAGCGGCGGAGGGGGGAGCGGGGCAGTGCGTTAGGGGAAGAGATGGTAAAAGGGGACCGACTCGTCAAATGTGACGTCTTGAGAGGGGAAGACACGGCGCGAGGTGGGGTGGTGAAACTGCCAGCCAGGCGCGTCAGGGAAAAAGCCCAGGAAGACACAAGGAACGGCACAGGAGGAGAGCTTGTCCGCGGACGTATCGCGGACAAAGGCACGAGATCCCCAGACACGGAACACTGACGCATCGCCAACCCCTCCCGTCCAACGCAGTGTCGGCGAGGTCTCCGGCAAGGAGACACGGGGCAAGAGGTTGAGCTGATGCGCGGCGTACCAGACCGCAAACGGCCACAGAAAATGGGGGGCAGCCGCATGGATCAAGGAGGTACGAGCGACCTCCATGACCAAGCCAATGCGGCGCTCAGCAACCCCTTTCTGCTGAGGAGAGGCCGGAAGCGTGAACGTCTGCTCAATGCCCTCCCCCTGACAGAAGGCCTCCAAGAGGCCGAAGGAAAACTCACCACCTCTGTCAGAGTGCAGTCGCAGGACGGGAAGGTCCGTGCGAAAGCGCCTCTCCAGCTGGAGACGAGTAGCGCGGATCCAAGGGATCAAGACAGCAAGGACCTCTCCCTTGGTGCGCAAGGGGAAGACCGTGGTGTAACGCGTGTAGTCGTCAACTACCAGCAGGAAGTAGCGCTCTCCGCCCTGTCCACGGACGCGGGCTGGGCCCCACACGTCCATGTGAAGGGTCTGCAGAGGAGCCTCCATCGGGGGGAGCTCAGAGGAGTGAGGAGTGGCATGCTGTCGCCCCTCGACACACGGAAGGCAAGGAGGGGCAGGGGACGGTGGCAGGGGAGGCAGTGACCTGGGTAGACCAGAGACAAGGAAACGAGAGTGCATGCCACGAAGGCGCTGCATCGAAGGGTGCCCAAGGCGGTGGTGCCAGAGGACCGTCCGGTGCGACAGGGTGCGATACGAGCAGGGGGCGGACAACTGACCTGACGCAGACGCAGACGCCGCTACCTGAGGGGACTCAGTGGTCAGTGTGTACAAGTCCGACCCCGGCTGCCTAGTGAAGGTAGCCAGGTGACGACCCGTCTGGGCACACGTGCAGTGTGTCACACGCTCGTAGGCAGGGGTGAACTGGTGAACACCCGCGTCCTGGAGCGCAGAACCCGCCACCAAGTTCGTAGAGAACGAGGGGAGGTAAAGGCCCGACATTATGCCGGACGAGACAGCAGGACAAGGGAGGGAATTGGTGGAGGTCGCAAGGACCGGACCCCCGGAGGGGTCAGCCAGCGAGACAGCAACCGGCCTAGGGAGCTGCTCGAGGGCAGTGCGGTCGCGAAAGAAACAGCGGGAAGCACCTGAGTCCAGTGTGAAGGTGTGCAGTGCCTCAGTAGACGCAGAACCTGAAGGTGCAGACTCACAAGCACCTGAAGTAGCAGACACACCTGCACCTAGAGCAGCAGCCTCACCAGGACCAGGGGCAGCAGACGCACTAGCACCTAGAGCGGCAGCCTCACCGGCACCTGGAGCAGCAGACTGGATACCGGGGTCACGGGGTACACACTGGTGACAGGCTCCCTTGGCACTAGTAGACATTGCATACATTACAGTAAGAATAGTCAAGAGCAAAGATATCTACCCTCTACCTAAGCCGCTCCACCCAGTCGGGGAGCTCAGCGTCGTCGCCAAACTCTGTATGCCAAGCGTCGCTCAGACGAGCGAGGTAGCGGGACTCTGTGTGACCACGCGTCTCGCAAGGCTGACCAGTCCGGACACCCGTGCTAATAACGTACGGGCAGCGAGCACTACTCAGTGACCCTCCACTCTGAGCGTACCACTCATGAAGCTGCTGGGGCGAAAGAGTCTCTCGCGGACAACGCTGTTGCTACACAGGGCCACTACAAGAAGCTCCCAAACTACCCACTCCAGGACGACTCCCACTACTGCCACCCCGACAACCCCAACTGGCGTACCACTCACGAAGCTGCTGGGGCGTGAGGGACACACGCGAACGGCCCTGGAGCTGCATCTGGCCACGCTAGGAGCAGTAGTAGAAGCAGGAGCAGCAAGAGCTGCAGTAGCAGTAGCAGCAAGGCCAGGGTAGTGCTCACCTGTGGTGGGAAGGGCAGGCGCACGACGGAGGCGATTGCGGGGCCGCTACAGCGGCACGGTGCGGCCGCGACCGTGGTAGGAAGCTCCGCGGCAGCTGGTGCAGGGCAGGGACAAGGCCGCGACGGTCGCTGCTGCAGGGGCGGCTGCTCTAGGGGCCGGGGGCAGCTCCTGCAGTGGCGGCTGCTCCAGTGGCCAGGGGCGGCTGCTGTAGGGGCGGCCGCTCCAGGGACCAGGGGCGGCTGCAGGTGCGGCTGCTCCAGGAGCCAGGGGCGGCTGCTGCAGTGGCGGCTGCTCCAGGGGCCAGGGGCGGCTGCTGCAGGGGCGGCTGCTCCAGGAGCCAGGGGCGGCTCCTGCAGTGGCGGCTGCTCCAGTGGCCAGGGGCGGCTGCTGCAGGGGCGGCCGCTTCAGGGGTCAGGGGCGGCTGCTGCAGGGGCGGCTGCTCCAGGGGCGGCTGCTCCAGAGGCGGATGCTGCAGGGGCGGCTGCTCCAAGGGCGGCTGCTCTAGGGGCCTAGCGCGGGGTAGGGCAGGGCGATGCGGTGGGCAGGGGCGACGCGGCGAGCAGAGCGAGGCGGCGGGCAGGGGCGACGCCACGGGCAGGGGCGACGCGGCGAGCAGGGCGACGCGGCGGGCAGGGGCGACGCCGCGTCAGCAGCTGGGCGCGGCCGCGTCAGTAGCAGGGCGCGGCCGCGTCAGCAAGAGGGCGCGGCCGCGTGAGCTGCAGGGCTGGCGAGGCCGCGTCACGGCAGGGCGGGGCCGCGAGTGCGGCCTGACGGGGCCGCGAGTGCGGCCTGACGGGGCCGCGACTGTGGCCTGATGGGGCCGCGACTGCGGCCTGAGGGGGCCGCGACTGCGACCTAACGGGGTCGCGTGCTGGTCTGACGGGCGTGCAGAGGCAGCGTGCGGGTGGCGAGGGCCTGCAGGGGCGGCGCGCGGTCGGGCAGAAGCTGCGCACGGGCGGCGTGGTCCTGCAGGGGCAGCGCGCCGACCTAATAGGCCTGCAGGGGCGGCTCAGGGGCCTGACGGGCCTGCAGAGGCGGCTCGGGGGCAAGACGGACCTGCAGGGGCGGCTCGAGGGCCCTACTAGCTTGCAGGGGCGGCGCACTGGCCTAGGGCAGTAGGAGGCAGCGCGAGGGCTGCAGGACGGCGCGCAGGCAGAACAAAGGGCGGAGCGCGCGAGGGCGCACTAGCAGAAAAAAGTGGGGCGCACGAGGGCGCACGAGCAGAGAAAGGCGCACAAGGGTGCACGTAAGGTAGGGCGCACGAGGGCGCTTCTAGCGGAATAGTGGGCCCGTAGTAGTAAGCGGTCCTAGGTGGCAACCTAGGCTCGTGATACCATGTCAGAATGAATATGAGTGATTGCACTAGGAAAGAGTTGGGTACAAGTAGGAAACCCTAAACTTACTATACCCTATAGTGACTACCCCACTACAACCTAAACAAACTGTAGTAGACATAACATTTGACAAACACCGCCAAACCTTGAACGCGTGCACGATCGCCAACATTTCGCGGTCGTGTATCGGGTAGTTGCGTTCGGGCGGGTGCAACTTGCGTGACTCGTACGCGATTGGCTGGAGGCCGTTCCCGAAATCCTGCAACAGTACTGCTCCCACAGCGATGTCACTTGTGTCAGTGACGAGCTCGAATGGACGGTGTGGATCTGCGATGTGAAGCACGGGCGGTGAGCACAAAATGTTTTTTAGGGCCGAGAAGGCAGCTTGCTCTTTCTCCCCCCACGTCTACTCAACCCCCTTCCTCAGCAGGTCTGTCAGCGGGGCAGTCAGCTTCCCATGTCGGGGACGAACCGGCGCACGTGGTTGACGAACCCCAAAAAACTATGCAACTCGGTCAAGTTGGTCGGCGCGTGCCATGCTTGAATCGTCGCAATTTTCTTCGGGTCTATTTCCACTCCTGCAGCTGAAATAACGTGTCCCAAAAATTACAGGCGGTCCTGTAAAAACTCACACTTAGACGCTTTTGTCAGTAGGCGGTTCTCACTCAGTATTTTAAAAACTGCTTCGATCTCCTGTAAGTGCTGTGCTCTGTCAGGGCTGTAAATCACTATGTTGTCCAGGTATACGATGACGCACTTATCCAAGAGTGGGCGGAAAGATTCGTTCATGGTCATTTGAAAAGTGGCGGGGGCGTTGGTCAGTCTGAAGGGCATGACGGTGTATTCGAAGGATCCGTAGCGTGTTCGGAATGCTGTCTTAGGGCAGTCGGGCGAATCTGGTGGTAACCCCCTCGGAGGTCGATTTTCGAGAAAACCCAGGCTGTGCGCAGTTGGTCGATCAGTTCGTCGGCTCGCGGGATGGGGTAACGGGATTTGATGGTAACCCTGTTCAGTGCTCTGTAATCTATGCACATGCGAAATCCCCCGTCTTTTTTCGGTGTGAACAGTATCGGTGCGGCGAAGGGCGACGAACTAGGGCTTATGAATTCCTTCTCGAGCAGGTAATCGAGCTGCTTCCTCAGTTCGTCCAGTTCGGGCTGGGTCAGTCGGAACTATCGCTGTATTGTTGGCTGTGCCTCCGGTTCTAACTCTATCCCGTGGTCGTGCGGTCGCTGAGTGTTATAGTCACAGTAGGCTCCAATGTGCCTAAAACGAAAGATAGAGTGCACAGTCGGATTTCTGCACAGCGGCTTCAAACGTTTATAACGTTTTGGTCACAGCTCCAAATGACTTGATTCAACTTGGATCTGGAGTGCCTTATTGTCGCCTACAATAGGCAATTTAGATCGCACGATTTGACCAAGTATTGACGACACAGGGTTGGTTTGAACGAACGGCACTATGGCAGCCACTATAGTCTTAGAACACAAAATAGGAAGAGATCTGAAGAGTTACGAGTTGGGAATGACTCCCAGCTCCTACAAACCCCAAGAGCCGAGGTACAGTGATGTGGAACAGTGCCACACTGTCCCCAACCACGAAGGGTCTCGAAACTACCCTTCACTAGGGCCTACACCAAGTGAAATGTTACACTACACAAAGTAATGTAACTATCTTCAATATCTTGAGGTGTACCCTTTTGGCGAGCTTTGAAATCACCTGAGGCTTGACACCAAGGCTCGGGCTCTTCATCACAAACTCGTCCTTGAGTTCTTGATGGGTCTGCTGCACACACCTGCGACACACTGAACGTTCGACACAGGACAAAATAGAAACCGCGCACGACAAAATAGAAACCGCGCGCGAGACACAAACGACCGCGTAACACGCGTCTAGCGATAACTCGCTATTGACTCAACACACACACTCGACATCATGACTCAACATTCACACACAATGATAAGCATGAAATATATAATATCCCATGCCCTCATACCATTCCATACACACACACACATGCACGCACACGGACAACAAGCCGAGTGCAAACCATAGGGTTGCACCAACAAACTCCCCCTCGGATTGTTGGCCTTAGGATATGTTGCTCTGTCAGTTCAGAGCCATCCCAGCCAGCTTGCAACACTTCCAATGCTGCTGCTCCACCAGCCTCTTGGTCATCATGTCAGCCGGCTGCCCCGTGGTCTTCACGTAGCGCAACTCAACTTCACCCGCGGTTACCATGCTCCTCGTCCAATGCCACTTCACCCTCATGTGCTTCGTGAGTCCATGCAACACAGGGTTCTTAGCAAGAGCAATGGCACCCTGGCTGTCACAATACAGTGGGGTAGGTCCTTGCTGCTCCTCCCCCAATTCAGCCAACAAACGCCGCTGCCACACAATCTCCCGTACGGCACGGAAGAGTGCCATATACTCGGACTCCACCGAGCTCAAAGCTTGGTCAACCTGCTTCTTGCTCTCCCAAGCAGTTGGGCCTCCACCAACACAGCATATGAAGCCTCCCACACTTGTCATGTCCTCTGGTTCTGATGCATATGAAGCATCCGAGTAGGCGGTGAGGAACAAACGCCCGGGTTCAACACCATCCGCGCCCTTTTGGCGCCTTTGTGCCGCCGCCGAGTATTGCAGCCCAACTGTCGGTGCTTGGCCAAGATACTTGGCCACCCTCATTCCAGCTGCTACCTGCTCCTCATTAGGGCATTGCACAACCCTAGCCAGCTGCCCGGTAGCAAACGCGACGTCCGGTCGGGTGTTTACCGCCGCATACATGAGGCTGCCCACCAACGAGTGAAATCGGCGCCTCTCCTCTTCTCCAACGCTCTCCTCCTCTGGCCCCTTCACACACTTGAACCCAGAGGGAAAGGGAGTAGCCACATGACCTTCACTCTGGCCGAAGTTGGCAGCCAACGCCTCCAGGTACTTCCGTTGGTGCACTCGCATGCTCCGCTTCTCCACGTCTCGTTCGATGTGGAGCCCAAGGTAGAAGTTCACGTCACCAAGGGACTTGCACTTGAACTTGTCATGCAGCTTCAGCATCACCTCCTTCACAAGGTCAGAGGAGGGTGAGAATATGAGAATGTCATCCACATAAACCACCATGAAGCTCCTCTGCTCCCCCTCGCCAAGCATGAACAAGGAGTGATCGGCCGTTGAGGGAGTGAAGCCGATCTCCTCCAACACTTCGCGCAGCTTCATGTACCATTGCCTAGGGGCCTGCTTCAGCCCATAGAGGGCCTTCTTCAGCTTCCACACTCTGCCACTACCATCATCAAACCCCTCTGGCTGCGCCATAAAAATCTCCTCCTCAAGGATGCCGTTAAGGAATGCCGTCACAATGTCCATTTGCTTCACCACCCATCCTTTGATGGCGGCTCCCGCGAATAGGGTTCGCAGCGTCGTCGGCTTCACCACAGGGGCAAACAACTCCTTGAAGTCCACCTTCTCCTTCTGCTGGTACCCCTTGGCTACAAGCCTAGACTTGTAACGCTCGATCTTGCCGTCGGCATCCGACTTGATTTTGAAGAGCCACTTGGACGTTATCGCCGTACGCCCCTCCGGTAGCTCCACCAATTCAAACGTGTCATTCTCCTCGATGCTCTTCAGCTCACTCTCCAAAGCCTTCTTCCACTCCTCAGCATCACTACTCTCCAAAGCCTCCTTGAGAGTTGCTGGTTCTCCCGGCATCTCCACCGGAGAGAAGAACGCGAAGGCACACTCCTCGTAGTCACTCTCCTCATCGTCTCCGACCATCATTGCCGCTCCGGCCAGGGCTGTCTTGCCTTGCTTTCCAAGTGCATCATAGGTCAGCCTATTAGGGGGTTGAACTCTCCTCTTCCCCCTTCCTTCCTCCTCAGCTGCAGCGACTTGAAGGCCTTGGCGTTGCTGCGGTGTGGCTCGATTCCGTGGAGCACTCGTGGTACGGGAAGGGAGTGACGGTGCACGCTCACTCACTTGCTGCACCTCCTCCTCTTCTTCCTCTGCATCAGTGGCCTCCTCTCCCCCTTTCACAAGGGAGGATTGCCTCGTGGTTGTGCTGCCGCTGCTCAGCTCCAAAGGCAGCTCCACATGCTCCAAACCGGAACTCTTCACCTCCCCAAACCGCACGCCTATCTTCGCCTCATTCTCCGCCTTCCAATCCTTGTACATGAAGTTCTCCATGAACTTGCAGTCCCTGCTCACCAAGAACTTCTTGGTGAATGGGTCCCAAAGAAGCCATCCCTTGCTGTTTTGAGCCATGCCCAAGTGCACGGCCCACACCGCCTTGGCACCAAGCTTGTTGTGCCGAAGATGCTTAGGCACAAGCGCCATGCACATGCACCCGAACACCCGAAGCATATCCACCTTTGGCTTCCTTCCTAGCCACTCCACATAGGGCACCCATTTGTCTGCTCCCACATGAGTCAAGGCTCTGTTCTTGGCCACACATGCGCTCCGCACCGCATCAGGCCAGAAATAGTCGGGTAGCCCGGCTTCAATGAGCAACCCGCGTGCCGCCTCCGTGATTGTGCGGTTCGCTCGCTCAGCGATGCCGTTCATTGCAGGGGAGTATGGCATGGTGAGGGAGTGTCGAATACCATTCTTCTTCAGCCACAACCCAAACTCCTTGCTCAGGAACTCTCCCCCTCGATCGGTGCGGATTGACTTGACTAGACGGTCTTGTTGCCGCTCCACCATCGGGAACCAATCCGCCTTCAACGTTTCAGCCACGTCACTCTTCTTGGCCAGCACGTACACCCAAGTCATGCGGGTGTAGACGTCAACAATGGTGAGAAAATACTCAGCTCCAGCAGCTCCAAGCTTCAGGGGGCCCACCACGTCCATCACCACCTCATCAAGTGGTGCCTTAGCCGTTGCCTCCGAACTAGAGAATGGGTAACGGGTGAACTTGGCTTGCATGCACGTCGGGCAGCCAAGTACCTCATCGGGCTCCCCCTTCACACGTATGCCAGCAACCATCTCATTCTTCACTAGCTGCTGCAAGATGGGCAGGGCCACATGCCCCATGCGCCGATGCAAGGTGAGCCAATCACACTCCCCCGTAGCCGAAGTTGGATTGGAGAATGCCGCGCTCGCAATAGCGCCCCACATACTCTCTCCGTAGTCCTCCTCCGCTGTTGCCTCGGGGTTCTCCTCACCCTTTTGCTGCTCCTTGGTTGCTGCACCACTCTCCTTAGGTTCACTGAACTTGCTGGTCCCTCCAAGATTGCACTTCTTGGACTCCTTCTCCTTAGCGCGACCGTCCGCGCAATCGTCGCTACCGACTGCTCCATCCTTGGTGCTGATGCTTGCTGCCACTTGCCTCTCCTTAGGCATTGGGACCACAGGGATCTGCCACATCTCGTTGTAGACATCTCTGTCCTCATGAAGGTCCCAAAGAATCCGATCGCCAAGCCTTGCGGTGTAGGTCTTGGCTCCCTTCGAGTTAGTGTCCATGCCGGCCTTTGCCAACCGCCGCACGGAAATCAGGTTTGCAGCAAGGCTGGGCACCCAAAGCACGTTCTTGAGGCCCACCATCTTCCCATCAGCACCCTTGAACATGGCCTTCCCCATGCCTTTCACCTCTGCTCGCTGCCCCAAAGCCGATGTGACATGCTTCACCGGTGACGGCTCGAGTTCGGTGAGCAAGTCCGGGCGAGGTGTCATGCTATAGGTAGCGCCACTATCAATCACCCAGTAGTCCAGGGGGTGTAGGGTCACCTTCCCCACAGCTGCTGGCTCATCAAAGTCTTCATCCTTCTCTGGACCAGCCGGTGCTTGCGTCGACACGAAGTAGAATAGACCCGGATATCGATCGTCGCTCGGGTCCTTGTCGTTGTCTCCGCTCTTCATGTTTGCAGCTCCGCCACCGCGACCGCCACGGCCTCCACAGCCTCTTCCTCTCCCTCCTCCTGCTCCTCTACCCTCTTGGCCTTGAGCAGGGGTCCAACCATCAGGGAGTTTGTAGCAGTCGCGCCACATGTGTCCGCTCTTGTGGCAATAGTGACACTCGCCGTCGAATCGGCCGCGACCGCGTCCGTAGTTCTTCTCGTCGCTGCCGTAACCGCCACTCCCACGGCCTCCGCCGAAGTTGCTGCCACCAAACCTTCCTCCCCCTCGTCCTCTGCCTCTTCCTCGACCATATCCACGGCCGATGCTCGCTGCCCCAGCGCCATCCGCACTCGCCAATTCACGGCGGCGGAAATCCTCTTGAAGGATAGCTCGCTTAACGTCTTCAAGCGAGAGGCGGGGCAAGTCACGATTAAGGTTGATGATGAGCGAGGACCATGACTCCGGGAGTAGGGCCAGCAACTTGGTCTTCTTTTGGAGCTCACTATAGTTCAAATCAGCTCCCTCAAGCCGCGTCAACAAGTCGAAGAATTTCTGCACCCCTTCTTCAACCGCTTCATCCTCTTCAATTCGTAACGTCGCCATTTGCCGTTCCAACACCACAGCTACCGCCGCTGTTGCAGGAGCGTGTACACCCTTGAGAGCAGCCCATGCTTTTGGTCCCTTCTCTGGTTCACGCTGGAAAGGCTTGATATGACGGATTTGGCTGCTCCCCAACGCTTGCCCAAGTAGGAGGTAGCCTTGTGCGCTCTTCCGCACCCACGGGCTCTTCTCCGGGTCGTTCTCGGGACGCTTCTCCGTTCCTTCCATCACCTCCAGCAGGTCATAGTGGTCAAATATGTTCTCCATTCTGAAGGACCACTCAGCAAAGTTGTCACCATTGAACTTGTCAAGGCCAAACACTCTAGGCTCATCCCTAGATGGGCCAACACTTGGTTGCACGGGCGCCATGGCTGAGTCACGGAGTTGGCCTTGAGCTTGGGCTTCTCCTCTACCACCAGCACCTCTGCCACCCCTTTCCTCATGTCCAGCCATTGTCGAAACTGCTCCAAGGCGCTCTGATACCACTTGTTATAGTCACAGTAGGCTCCAATGTGCCTAAAACGAAAGACAGAGTGCACAGTCGGATTTCTGCACACACCTGCGACACACCGAACGTTCGACACAGGACAAAATAGAAACCGCGCACGACAAAATAGAAACCGCGCGCGAGACACAAACGACCGCGTAACACGCGTCTAGCGATAACTCGCTATTGACTCAACACACACACTCGACATCATGACTCAACATTCACACACAATTATAAGCATGAAATATATATTATCCCATGCCCTCATACCATTCCATACACACACACACATGCACGCACACGGACAACAAGCCGAGTGCAAACCATAGGGTTGCACCAACACTGAGGTGGCAGTCCCGTCGGTAAATCGTCCGGGAAAATGTCGCTGTACTGCTTCAACAGTGCTGCCAGATCACTCGGTACGTCGGCCAGCAGTTTCTGTAAATCCCCTCCTTTGTCTGTTGCCTTGGATTCCCGAATGTCGACCGCGTACACGTCAGCTCCTGCCACTACTGCGCGTTTTATCATGATCGTGTTGACACGCACCGACGAAGACTCACGCGAGCCCCAGCGAGGTAAGGCGATGTTGTTACCGTTCACTCGCACGGTGCAGTCACCCGTCGTCGAGTCGATTCTCGGATTGTGTCGTCGCAGCCAATCACGCCCGAGTAAAATATCGGTTCCGTCGAGGGTCGTTGCGAGCATTTCCTGGCTAAACGTGAAATTATCCCCACATTGAATCCGAACCCGGTCTAAGTGTTCCCGTATTGCCAGCGGCGTGCCGTCTACGAGTCTTGCGTCGATCTCAGGTAAACATCTGTCCAATGGCAGTCGCAGTTTTCTGAGAAAATTAGAACTTGAATGAGGTGAACTATGAATGAAGCGAGTACAAATATGAAACCCTAGTTGGGTTGTACCCCCTATGGGATACCCCACTATAGCCTACACAATAGCATAAGCTATAATGTTCTGACACACCCCCATAGGCAAAGTGGGGGAGAACAAGGGGTCACAAGACCAGTCAAGCAAAGCAAAGCAAAGCTCAGGGTGGATCACAAAGTCACCACACATTCCAAGCACAAGTTCAAAGGCCAAAAGGCCAGTTCACATGCAAGAGCACATATATATATATATACGAGGCTAAGCAAGCAAGAGCAGGAGTATATATATGTGACAGTACAAGCAAGGTCAAGAAGTGAGCAAGTGAGGCAAGACAGGCACAAGAACCAGCTGAGTGCAGAAGCGCTGATGATCACAAGGCGCAAGTGCCTTGGTGAAGACATCAGCAGTGTTGGCCTCAGAGGCCACGTACGCAAGCCGCAACTGTCCACGCTGCTGTAGCTCACGAGCAAGAAAGTAACGGAGAGCAATGTGTTTTGTCCTGTGCTCCAGTCGCTGCTCTCGACACAAGGCCAGCATGGCCTTGTTGTCTACGTACAGGACTGGAGGAGAACGAGGCGGCTCTCCAAGGTCAGTCAGCAGGTAGGTGAGCCAGCGAAGCTCCTGGGCAGCCATAGCCCCGGCATAGATCTCAGCCTCACAGCTGGAGCCGAGAACAGAAGACGAGCGGGTAGCCCGCCACGAAACAGAGCCGGAACCAAGACTGAAGGTGTAACCCTGTGACGACCGCTGCGTAGCCTGGTCGTCAGCCCTAGAAGCGTCCGCGTGCCCAGTGAGGACCACTGGACTGCGCCCTCCAAGCACTAGCCCCATGCCCGACGTACTGCACAAGTAGCGCAACACCCTCTTCGCTGCAGCCATGTGCTCTAGTCGGTGTCTCCTAGGAGCAACATAGCGTGCAAGAAAGCTAAGAGGGTATGCAAGGTCAGGTCGTGTGCAGGTCATCAGGTACATGAGGCAGCCAACAAGCTCTGGATACGGGCCACTCGACTCTACGGACTCATCCGAAGGCAGAGCTGAGAGTGAGTGGCGAGTAGGCAGAGGAGTGGCCTGAGGCGAGGAGTACGTGAAGCCGAAGCGCTGAAGGACCTGCTGCACCATGTGTGACTGAGTCAGGGTAATGGTGCGGCGTGCTCTGTCCCGGGTGATCTGCAAGCCAAGGTAGCTGCGCAGTTCACCCAGGTCTGTGCACGTGTGTCGCTTCTGCAGCTCGGACTTCACGTAGGCGAGTCCAGCAGTGTCAGCTGTGGCAAAGACCAAGTCGTCGACGTACACGAGGATGTAGAACGGCGACAGAGAGGTGTTGGTGCGCAGAAACAGCGACGGGTCGGCAGTAGAAGGAGCAAACCCAAGAGCCGCAAGCGTAGTCCTCAGTGTGTCGTGCCACTCACGTGGCGCCTGGCGGAGACCGTAGACTGGACGCCGGAGACTCCACTGGGTACCAGGAGGGAAAGACCCAGTGAAGCCAGGTGGGCGGCGCAGCTAGATCTCCTCGTGCAGGCTGCCCTGCAAGAAAGCTGTGCTGATGTCGAGAGAGTGGAGCTCGTAGTTACGGTGAGCAGCAATGTGCAGCAGTACCCGAAGAGTGGTCATCTTCGGGGTGGGGAAGAAGGTCTGAAAGTAGTCAACTCCCTGCCGCTGACTGAAGCCACGAGCCACGTAACGCGCCTTGAAGACAGGCGGAGAACCCGGCGGCCGCTTCACCCTGAAGATCCACATGCCACTGACGATGTTCGCCCCAGGAGGGGGGACAGCATCAACGTAGGTGCCTGTGGACTTCCAGGAAGCCATCTCTGTATCCATAGCTGCCTGCCACTGAGAGGAGTAGGGACCCTCTATCGCCTCCGCGTAAGAGCGCGGAGTCGGGATGTCAAGTGCATCCGGGTCTCCCTCAAGGGTAAGCAGTACGGACACGAGATGAGGTGAAGCAGTTGCCAGACACTGGAACTCCTCCTGCCTGTCCTCAAGGACGTCCGTGCCAAGGGCACACTCACCCCCGACGGACGGAGGACAGACAGACTCAGACTCAGCAACAAGACTGGCGGCGTAGTCTAGGCGACAGCGAGCAGCAAAGTCGACGAGCTCAGCAACTAGGGCAGACGCAGCAGTGGACTCAAAGGAAGGGTCAGTGACAACAGTAGCAAGGAGACGCGTGACAGTAGGACTGGCAGCACGAAGAGAGTCCGACTCAGGGTCGGCAAGTGCAGGAAGAGAGGACTTAGGAGGGGAAGGCAAAGGAGCACGCAGAGGAGCAGTAGACGGACGCAGAGACATCCGGTGCGTGCCAGGGACAGGAGGAGGACGCTGGCGCGAACCGCGACCACTAGCGCGAGCAGCTCTAACAGGCGACGCAGGACGAGACGCAGGCTCACGATGCTCAGTAAGACCTCCAGTAAGACCAGCGTAGGGAGAAGGAGCAGGCAGAGTGGAGGCAGGCTGTAGCTGTGACTGTGACGGGACAGGCTGTGGACACTCTAAGGGAGGAGGAGGACCAGTAGAAGGAGGAAGACCAAGAACCTGCTGCAGGAGTGGAACAAAGTACGGTCGAGGCTGCGTGACGACGCCAGAAGCAGCAGGGACAGCACCAGTACCCTCAGCAGGAGCTCCCGCTACAGCAGCACTAGGAGCACCCCCAGTAGGACCGCCAGTGGTAGTCTCAGCGCCAACTCCCTGAGCAGCACCAGCTCCAGTCCAACCCGTAGGCCCAGCAGCTCTAGTACTCCCAGTACGAGCACCTCCGGGACCCGCGACCGCAGCACCCTCAGCAGCCGAAGAACCTCCAGCACCAGGAGTACGGCGCCAGCGCAGGGCAAACCACTCGCGCAGTACCTGCGGAGAGAGTGGCTCCCGGCGAGAAGAAGCACCCGGAGAACCTCCAGGCGGAGCACCTCCACTCTCAGCACCCCCAGGCGTAGCACCTCCAGGCTCAGCACCCCCAGGCGTAGCACCTCCAGGCTCAGCACCCCCAGGCGTAGCACCCCCAGGCTCAGCACCCCCAGGCTCAGCACCCCCAGGCTCAGTACCCCCAGGCTCAGCACCCCCAGACGCAGTACCCCCAGGCTCAGCACCCCCAGACTCCGCACCCCCAGGTCCAGCACCCCCAGGCTCAGCACCCCCAGCAGCACCAGAGTCACCAGTGACCTCGAAAGGCTCGACTGCGTCTACCTGGGACACACCTGAAGGGGCAGGACCCTGAGGGGGAAGGGAGTCTACCTGGGGGGGACCTGGTACAAGGAAGAGCGGGGGTGGGGGGAGGGACGGAGTGCGGTAGGGGAAGAGGCGGTAGTAGGGGACCGACTCGTCAAACGTGACGTCCTGGGAGGACAGAACACGTCGAGAGGTGGGGTGGTAGAACTACCACCCAGGTGCGTCAGGGGGGAACCCCAGGAAGACGCAAGGAGCAGCACGAGGGGACAGCTTGTCCGCAGACAAGTCGCGGACAAACGCCCGAGATCCCCAGACCCGGAACGCCGACGCATCGCCAACCTTCCCCGTCCACAGTAAGGCTGGGGAGGTCTCCGGTCTCGAGACCCTGGGGTGGAGGTTGATCTGATGCGCCGCGTACCTGACCGCAAACGGCCACAGAAAATGGGGGGCAGCCGCATGCATCATAGACGTACGAGCGACATCCATGACCATGCCAATGTGGCGCTCAGCAATCCCATTTTGCTGCGGTGAGTCCGGAAGCGTGAAGGTCCGACGGATGCCTCGTGCGAGACAGTAGGCTCGCAGTAGGCCAGAGGAAAACTCTCCGCCTCTGTCCGAGTGCAGACGCAGAACAGGGAAGTCCGAGCCAAAGCTCCGCCTGAGCTGGAGACGAGCCGCGCGGATCCAGTCGATCAGCACCTCAGTGACATCACCCTTGCTGCGCAAGGGGAAGACTGTGGTGTAACGCGAGTAGTCGTCAACCACCAACAGGAAGTAGCGCTCGTGACCGAGTCCACGGACGCGGGCAGGGCCCCACACGTCCATGTGAAGCGTCTGCAACGGAGCCTCTGTCGGAGGAAACTGGGAGGAGTGAGGGGCAGCACGCTGGCGCCCCTCGACACAGGGGACACAGGCAGGGCCAGGGCCCTGAGGAAGGGGAGGGAGGGACTGGGGGAGACCAGACACAAGAAGACGGGAGGCCATGCCTCTGAGCCAAAGCAGAGAGGGGTGACCAAGACGGTGGTGCCAGAGGAGAGTCTCATGAGACAAGAGACGACACGAACAGGGGGCAGACTCAGGACCAGACCTAGACGCTGCAGCAAACACCTGACCGGACGAAGCGACTCTACCAGACTCAGTAACGGGAGGAGACGCAGTGGTTAGTGTGTACAGGCTCGACCCCGGCTGACGGGTAAACGTAGCCAGGTGCCGGCCTGTGCTAGCCTCTGTACAGTGCGTCACCCGCTGACGCGCAGGAGTGAACTGGTGTACTCCCCCATCCTGTAGGTCAGCACCACTCACCAGTATCGTCGAGAACGAGGGGAGGTAGAGACCAGACAGGGTGCCAGAGGGAGCCGCCGGACACGGGAGGACTGTGGAGAAGCGAGACAGTACAGGACCCCCGAAGGGGTCAGCCAGAGACACCGCAACCGGCCGACTAAGCGGCGTGAGTGTGGTGCGGTCCCGAAAGAAGGAGCGAGACGCCCCAGAGTCAAGAGTGAAGGTGAGGGAGGCCGAAGCCGACGTAGTACCTGAGAGCGCAGACTCACCAGTACCTGAGGACGCAGACACACTAGCACCTAGAGCAGCAGCGTCGCAAGCACCTAGGGCAGCAGCCTCAATGCCCGGATCGGGCGGGAAACAGCGGAAGCAGTCACCCTCATCACTATGAGACACAGCATACATGGCAGAGAGAATAGCATCAAAGTCAAGATCAAAGATGGCAACACCCGCCCTAGACAGCTCGCCCCAGCGAGGAATCTCTGAGGCCTCCGGGAACTGGTGACGCCACGCGTCCGTCAGGCGGCCAAAGCAGCGCTGGGTGGGGTGCGGACCCCCACACTGCTCACCCGCACGGTCGCCGGTGCGCAGGACGTAGGTGCACGGACCAAAACCCCCACCCCGGTGGCGTGCAGTGTACCACTCACGGAGCTGCTGAGGGGACAGGGTCTCACGACCGCGCTGCTGCTGCTGGCGCGTGCCACTACCGGAGCCACTCCTCTGCGAAGGCCCGCGACCAGCTCCACCGCCACCCCCACCGCCTCCGCCGCCTCCGCTACTGCCGCCGCCTCCACCGCCGCCTCCACCGCCGCCTCCACCGCCGCCTCCACCGCCGCCTCCACCGCCGCCTCCACCGCCGCCTCCTCCGCCACCTCCGCTCCCACCGCCACCACCGCCGCCGCCTCCGCCTCCACCGCCGCCACCGACCCCCCCACCCGCACCTCCACTCCCACCGCTACCCCCACTACCCCCACCGCCTCCACCTCCACCTCCACCGCCCGCTCCTCCAGTTCCCTTGCCCCCCTTGCCCTTGCCAGGGCGGCGTCTCTCGCTAGGGGCAGACGCCGCACCGACCGACTCAAGACCAAGGAGGTCGGCCGTAGCAGCAGAGGCAACAGAGGGCAGCAGGGGGGAGGGGGAACACCCCTCAAAGATGGGGGTGCGCGGGTCACCTCGAGAGGCTCCTACAGCTACTATACTCTTCTCCGCTGCTAAGAGGGCCTTCTCGAGGAGATCGACAGTGAGTGTGGTGGGACAGACTGAGAGAAAGTGGTCCCTGACTACTCGAAGGGAGTCAGGAAGGCGAGTGACTAGGAAGTACAGAGTGATGTACATAGGGGGGGGGGGTTCTTGGCGCAGAAGTCAGCAGGGAGTGCAGCGCGGTAGCGAGTGTCACTAGTGCGGAGGCGCGTAATGAGGTCAGCCACGGTGGGAAAGGCAGCAAGGTCAGGGAAGAGGTACGGTAGCATGAGACGGCTCAGTGCAGCAGTGGCAGGGGAGGAGTAGCGCGCGACTACAGCGTCGTACAAGGTCTGAGCACTCTTGTACTGACTAAAGTGCCGCTCGGAGGTAGGGAGGTGGCGACGCACAGCAAGATGTGCAGCAGGGTCGCGCGTGGCCCACTGGGAGCGAACAGTGGCGTCAGCATCAGCAGCAGGGGCAGGGGAGGCGCCAGAGGTAAGGTCAAAGAGAGAGAGGCCGTCTGCCCTATCGCACTGTAAGAACAGCTGCACGCCGTCTACCCAGACCTCAAAGTCAATGGCCCGACCCTCAGCGTCAAAAGCGAGGACACTAGGGGTAGCCATGAAGACAGTATCCTAGCAGTACTACCTGTAAGACAGGGGCAGTGCAGTGACAGGAGCGCTGCTCTCACCAGAAAGGGCGGGTAGGGCAGCTCAGCAGCACAGCAACGCGGCTGCTCGGACGGCTCAGCAGCAACTGCGGTTCGGGCGGCTCGGGCGGCTCGGCTCTACAGCGGCTCAGGCGACTCGGGCAGCTCGGGCGGGTCAGGCGGCTCGGCTCCTCAGCGGCTCAGGGGGCTCGGGCGACTCGGGCGGCTCGGGCGGCTCGGGCGGGTCGGGCGGCTCGGCTCCTCAGCAGCTCAGGCGGCTCAGGCGGCTCGGGCGGCTCGGGCAGGTCGGGCAGCTCGGGCGGCTCGGGCGGCTCGGGCGGGTGGGGCAGCTCGGGTGGCGCAGGCGGTGTAGGGCCGTAGGGCCGCTGGTAGGGCTCGGGGCCGCAGCGAGAGGGGCGGCGGGGCCGCAGAGACGGGTGGCGGGGCCGCAGTGAGAGGCGGCGGGGCTGCAGCTAGAGAGGCGGCGGGGCCGCGGAGACGAGCGGCGGGGCCGCAGAGACGGGCGGCTGGGCCGAAGTGAGAGGCGGCGGGGCCGCGAAGACGGGCGGCGGGGCCGCGAAGACGGGCGGCGGGGCCATTGAGACGGGCGGCGGGGCCGAAGTGAGAGGCGGCGGGGCCGCAGCGAGAGAGGCGGCGGGGCCGCGAAGACGGGCGGCGGGGCCGCTGAGACGGGCGGCGGGGCCGCAGGGAGAGGCGGCGGGGCCGCAGCTAGAGAGGTTGCGGGGCCGCGGAGACGGGCGGCGAGGCCGCAGAGACGAGCGGCGGGGCCGAAGTGAGAGGCGGCAGGGCCGCAGTGAGAGAGGCGGCGGGGCCGCGAAGACGGGCGGCGGGGCCGCTGAGACAGGCGGCGGGGCCGCAGTGAGAGGCGGCGGGGCCGCAGCGAGAGAGGCGGCGGGGCCGCGAAGACAGGCGGCGGGGCCGCTGAGACGGGTGGCGGGGCCGCCGTGAAGGGCGGCGGGGCCGCAACGAGAGAGGCGGCGGGGCCGCAGAAAAGGGCGGCGAGGCCGCTGAGACAGGCGGCGGGGCCACAGTGAAGGGCCGCTAGGGCGGCTCAGCGAAGTGAGGGCCCGTAGCGCGACTCGGGCTGAGCGTGCTTCGGGCAGGAAAAAAAAAAAACTCGATGTGGTGGGCCCTAAGCACAGTTCCCAAGAGGGAACCTGCTCGATACCATGAGAAAATTAGAACGAGAATGAGGTGAACTATGAATGAAGCGAGTACAAATATGAAACCCTAGCTGGGTTGTACCCCCTATGGGATACCCCACTATAGCCTACACAATAGCATAAGCTATAATGTTCTGACATTTTCGTGCTGTAGCAGTGTTGATGAGGCTGTGGCTGGCTCCCCCGTCTACGAAGATTTTTACTAAGTCCGTCCCGATTTTCCCACTAAGCAGTATGGGGCTGTCTGCTGTAGTACCCTCCTTATTCGGCCGGAAGTGGTCGATTGCGTGAACCGGCACAATCACTCGGTGAGGGTTGGTTGGGTCGGGCGAGCGGCGTGACCTGTCAGTAGAGGGCACGTCTGCTACTGACTCCCAGCATTTCCTTGCTGCTTGGTCTGTTTCTGCTGCTCAGCTTCCCCCTTTCCCTGAGCGTTTTCCGAGCATTCGCTCTTGTGATGTCATGGCCGATCGCACGCAAAGCAGCGCCCTTTGAACGGTGCGGCAGCGGCATTTGCGGCAACGGCATGTATCGTGGCGCCCTCGTTTGTCCCACGAGGCCGATGTCCCCAATGGCTGCTTCCGTAGGACCCCGGTCTCGGTCGGCGGAAGAAATCAAGTTTCTCCGCCATAGCGAGAATTTTGTTGAAAGTCGGTGACGCCGCGAAGCTGGATTTCCTGAGCAATGTCTTGCTTCAGGCCGCCGATGTACCGGTCGATGCGCTCGCTCTCGTGCATATATCCCACTTGCTCGCATAGCGCCAGAAATCCGCTCGTGTAGTCTTGGACGGAACCGAGTTGGCGCCAAGTGCGGAGCTTCTGTCGCGCCGCGATCGAAGCCGCGATTGGCTCGAAACGAGCGCGCAGACCTGCGCACCACGCGTCCCACGTGCGATACTGGGGCACCTCCACAAAATACGACGGCGCCCGGGGTCCGGTTTGTCCTTCCCGTGTCAGTAGAGTCGCGTAGTCCACCGGCTTCGTGACGATGACGCGCCACCAGTCCATGGCGGGTCCTCGCATCAACGACACGGCGTAACGAATCTTCGCCGTATCCTCCGAGACGTAGTTCGCGTCGAAGAAAACGTTCAACGTGAAGAGCCACGCATGAACGGTAGGACCACCCCGCTGACTTGGTTCAAAGCATGGCGGACGCTGCAGCTTTAGCGGCATCGGCGACGGAAGAGTTGATCCGCCGACCGGCACTGAAATCGTGACTTGGGGCTGAGTCCTGGCCGCATTCGTCGCGTCGGGATGTGTCGTGCCGTGGTCGTCGTCTCCGTCATGGCGGACGACGCCATCACTTGCGGCGCTCGCGGGTTGCCCCACACTTCTGTGCTGTGACGTTTGTGGTGCAGGCTGAATTGGAGTGCCAGATGCTTGGGATTATGCTCGTGTGAGGTCGTTTTGCAGGGACGAGCGTTCTGCCGTCAGCGTCGCAATTTCCTTGGCGCTCTCGTGGATTTGTCGCAGCAGATCGTTCAAGTGCTCCTGCGTGAGAGTCGTGACGTCGATGTGTTCAGCCATTTCGAAGGGCGTCGGCTCGTCTTAGTCTAGGCGCAGTCGTGGTTGCACGTGTTTACGAGAGAACGCGAGGACAGCGGCTCCTAGGTGCTAAGGTACGTGAATCCCTTCGAGTGAAAAATCAAAAGTTGATTTCCTGGGGTGCAGAGATGCGCGGTCCGAAAGAAAAGGGCTCTGATACCAAGTGTTACGGGTGCAATGAATCGAAGTAGCGAGAATTGCACTAAGGTGTCAAACGAGTACAAAGATGTGAGCGAAGGCATGAGCGAACATTTATACGCGAAACATGCAAACGGTAACGCGGTGCGTGCGAGCTAGCTAGTGCTATGCTGGCAGCGAGGCTCGGGCTAGTCCTGAAGCGTAGGCCGACACGGCCGGGCCAGCAGTGCGAGGTTTGGCAAAACAGTGCGCGCGAAGTTGGCAAAGTCCCGTTAGCAGTAACGGGCGAACAACGGCTGGTGCTGTACGAGATGTAGTCGGGCTCCGTAAGGAATGCCGAGAAAATTCCTTACAACAACTCATAACAAACTTTCTCCAAGTCGTCGATTGCTGCGATTGTGAGAGCCAAGGATTTCTAGCTCGCATTTCCAGCTCCTCCGTGCCGTGCCACCCCAACCCACTCCACTTTTTGTCGATCCTTTCGCCTGAAGTGGCGCACAATGGACATCCAAGACAGCTGAAGCGACGGTGCGACTTTTCCCATTGACGCTCGGCGACATCAGGACCAAATAGCTAGCCCAAGGCAGTTCTGCATATAGTGAATGCGACAGTTCTACATAGCTCGGCGACAAAAGGACCTAATCACGCGTGCTTCTCCCATCCAATCTCAAGAAGGAATTGTTTCTAACTGCCGCTGTTTCCGGACTGCCAAGTGGCGAACTTGACAAAAGATACCTCTCTAATCCTCCTTGCCCGTCCACTAATCCTTTCTGTGCATAGACCTAGGAGCCAGAAACAGTACAGTACAGGCTAGGAGGGAGTCTGCAGCCTTCATTGTCTGTTGATAGCCGACGCGCTTCGGGTCGTCGTTCAGCCGCATGCTGCTACTGAAGAATGAAGTCCATGCAGACAAGTTGCGTACACGTCGTCCACCGACAAGACTTTCGTTTCCTGTAATATTGGTCTTCTTACTCGACCAATCACATCATAACTTCTTCGGTCGTGCGTGGCCTACTGCGAACAACAGCTCCCCATTTTTCCGTGAGCAGAGTGGTTCACAATAAGGAAAGTAGCTCCCGAAATTTAGTCCATCCATCTGAGAACAGCAGGTGATTATCAGCTCAGCAGCTTGGGGAGTTAATCCTCTGCCTCGAGGCTCCTTCCACGTGCAACAATGTCACAATCCTATGCTGGTGACGCGCTGCTCCTCTCCCCGCCGTGCGTCGTCGTGCTGCTTCCAGACGGCTCGGCGCGCCTCTACGACGACGCGTGTCTCACGGCGTCGACAGTGCTCGCCGACTTTCCCCGCCACCTGTTCCTCTCCACCCTCAGTATCGCCACACCTCGCACCCCCCTGCCACCCGCCACGCACCTCAAACCTGGCCGAACGTACTACCTCGTCGTGGAAATCCAGTCTCCGCGAATGGCGGCGAGAGTTGAGGCCCACCGGGTGGACGTTTCGTCGCTAAAGACGCCGTCGTCGTCGCAGTTCTCGCCGAGCTCGTTCCGCAAGTCGCAATCCCTAGCCTGCACCCAAGTCGAGTCGTCTCGGAGCCCTCTGCAAACAGCGGGCTCCGCTTTGGCCCACGACCCCAGAAACGAGGGCACGCAGCTGCTTCTCGGAACTTTCTGCCCGGTTTCTCCGCTCACAACGTTATCGCCGTTTTCTCCCAGAGGGCCTCTGTCCGAAGGCAGGATTCCGCTGGACTGTCATCACGGTCAGACGCGCAGCTCTCCCCCGGAGTCGTGGAAGGAGGGAGTGGAGGAGAATGATGGGTGCATTTTGAGAACCTCAAGCACGCCGGCGTGCGCGCATCGAGGGAGCAAGAGTAGTATTAAACATCGCGGTGTGCCTGTGCTCCTATCGTAGCGACAAGATGAAGGACGCACAGCTTCCGCGAACCGTATTTTTCAAGAGGTAATTTTTGGTTTCAATACATGCTATCCACTTTACCTGCTTCTTCCCGTCAAAGGTACTACAATTACAACTTTCTGGACTGATGTGTCCTTGAGTGAAGTACTCTTAACAATTTTACTCGTTTCCGTTTGTCCCCCGTGCCGTGCTGCAGCTCGCAGCTCTGGACGACCTAAGAGTTGATGAAAGCGCGGGCTGTAACCGAGGCCAGCAGTCCCTTTTCGAAGCGTTTGCTGAATCAACTTCGGCGGGGCCAATCACTGAAACTCGGCGAGCATCGTCCAATGAATCTAAGCTGTCTGTAATCAACAAGATCTCGCAGCTGAAACTATGGGGTTTCAGAAGCAGAGGCGCCACGGGTCGGAAGATGAACAAGAGCCAGAGCCAACAAAATATTCCCCTGGACATTCCCGAAGCTCCAGGTCTTGGCGAAGCCATTGTGGCCGGAAATCGACGGACGGCAAGGCACTGTGAAGAGGAAACGTCATGGAATAATATGGTCGACAAATCGATGATGTTTACGGACACGCAGATTATGGTTCGCCAGGGCAACGCCTCTGTTGCTGCTCCTGCCAAGAATAGCTCTCAAGGGAGGGCGGTCCCAAGACCTCGTTCTTCCCAAGTGGAAGAACCTCACTTTTCCGACTTCGAACATAATCATTCCCTGACTTTTTATACCGAGCGCTACAACGAACCTATTTATGGCTGATCCACTTTTGATTTGGAGACATTTGTTTCATTCAATCCTCTATCCGAAATTATTCATCTTCTGAATGTTATGTTGTGCTTTGAGATGTTCG
This sequence comes from Closterium sp. NIES-65, assembly GCA_948144175.1. NCBI lineage: Eukaryota > Viridiplantae > Streptophyta > Zygnematophyceae > Desmidiales > Closteriaceae > Closterium > Closterium sp. NIES-65. The sequence goes on from CANXME010002149.1 coordinate 338,701, forward strand.
ATAAAATAAACATACCTGCCCAGCAGAGATGCTAGCTTATTATGTTTTGAACTATTTATTAGAAGCTGAAGAATTATTGACTCCAAGCCTGGCTCCAACGTGTACAACACTGTGCATCGGGCCTCGGCCATTCTTCAACCATTACCCTACCGGCCACCACGCTCTTCCTGCTAGAAAGGCGCAGTGCCGTCGTAGCGGAAGCCTTGATTGTATGATAGAATAGCAAGAGAAACCTTCTACTGCTACTGCTGCTATTTCTACTGTTCCTATGGGTAGCCGACAGGTTCTCGTGTTCGATGCTGAGGGCTGCCCTGTGAAGTTTGACACGGCCCGATGACCTGCACCTCTACCTACAGCTCACAGCCAAGGATGACATCTCACTGTACGATCACGCCCTAGGCCATGTCACTGCCCCTGCTGCTACTGCTGACAGCACTGCTCGCTCACAGTGGCAGACTCGTGATACCCACGCTCGCTTCACTCTCTACCACCTTACCCGCCTTGTTACACTGCGTGCTGTCAGGGACCACTTCCTAGCTCGTTGCCCAACTGAGCTCACTATTGCCCTCCTCGAGAAGGAGCTACTTGCAGCTGAGACTAGCATAGTCGCTGTAGATGCCTCTCGTGGCGACCCCCGTACCCCGTTCTTTGAGGGGTGTTCTCCTTCCCCCCTTCTTCCCTCTGTCGCCTCTGCTGCTGCTGTTGACCTTCTTGGTACTGAGAAGGTCGGCGCTGCGTCTGCCTCGAGCGGACGCCGCAGCGGCAAGGGCAAAGGGGGCAAGGGTGGTGGCGGTGACGGCGGGGGAGGCGACGGTGGGGGCGGTGGAGGCAGTGGGGGTGGTGGCTCGGCTGGAGGGGCGAGTGGTAGCGGTGGGGGTGGTGGCGGCAGCGGCGGGGGAGGTGGCAGGAGTGGAGGCGGCGGTTGGGGTGGCGGTGGACGAGGCGGCGGCAGGGGTTGGGGTGGTCGAGGAGGTGGCAGCGGTGGTGGTGGCCGTGGAGGCACTGGCGGTGGCCAGGGCCAGCAGCACACTCCCTCGCCCCAGAAGGTTCGTGCGTGGTACTCTCAGCACGGGGGTGGGGGTGGTCTTAGCTGCACGTACGTCATTCGCACTGGTGACCGCACTGGTCAGCAGTGTGGACGACCGCACGCCACACAGCGCTGCTTCTCTCGTCTCGAGCACGGCATTGAGCAGTCGTTCACGCTTCCGGCTTCTCCACAGCAGAATGGGGTTGCGGAGCGCCGCATTGGCCTGGTCATGGAGGTCGCCCGTACCTCCTTGATCCATGCGGCTGCCCCGCACTTTTTGTGGCCGTTTGCGGTCCGGTACGCTGCGCATCAGCTCAACCTCTGGCTCCGTGTCTCCTTGCCGGAGACCTCGCCCACGCTGCTGTGGACGGGGGTGGTTGGCAATGCGTCGCGTTTCCGGGTCTGGGGGTCTCGAGCTTTTGTCCGCGATTCGTCTGCGGACAAGCTCTCCTCCCGTGCTGTTCCCTGCGTCTTCCTCGGCTTTGTCCCGGACGCGTCTGGTTGGCAGTTTTACCACGCCACCCCGCGCCGAGTCTTGCCCTCCCAGGACGTCACTTTTGACGAGTCCATCCCCTACTACCGCCTCTTCCCCTACCGCACTGCCCCGCTCCCCCCCCCCCGCCTCTCTTCCTCGCGCTAGGTGCTGCTATTGCAGACCCCCTCCCCCCTCGGGGTGCCGCTCCCTCAGGTGTGTCTCAAGTAGACCCGGTTGAGCCTGTTGAGGTAGCTGTCAACTCTCGTCCTGCTGGGGGTGCTGAGCCTGGGGGTGCTGAGCCTGGGGGTGTGGTGCCTAGGGGTGTGGAGCCTGGGGGTGTGGAGCCTGGGGTTGTGGAGCCTGGGGGTGTGGAGCTTGAGGGTGCTGAGCTTGGGGGTGTGGAGCCTCGTGGTGCTGAGCTGCGGAGTCCGGAGTCTGGGGGTTCTGAGTCTGGAGGTACTAGGCCTGGGAGTCCTGCACCTGGAGGAGCCCTCTCCTCGGAGCAGCTGCGTGCGTGGTACTTAGAGTACTGCAGCCTCCGGAGAGGTACCGCTCGAGCCGGACGTACTACTGGGACTGGTGCTTGTGCTTCTTCTCCCGTTCGGGAGCTACCCTCCCGCGAGCGGATCCGTGAGTGGTACGAGCGGCGCTGCACTCTTCGGAGTGGCGTGCCTCGTGTTACGGACCCTGCTGCTGTTGGAGCTGCTGCTGGTGCTGAGGACCCGGGCGTTGGAGCTGCTGCTGGTGCTGAGGACCCGGGCGTTGGAGCTGCTGCTGGTGCTGAGGACCCGGGTGTTGGAGCCGCTGCTGGTGTTGAGGACCCGGGCGTTGGAGCTGCTGCTGGTGCTGAGGACCCAGGTGTTGGAGCTGCCGCTGGTGCTGCGGACCCGGGCGTTGGAGCTGCTACTGGTGCTGAAGACCCGGGCGTTGGAGCTGCCGCTGGTGCTGAGGACGTGGGCGCTGGAGCTGCTGCTGGTGCTGCGGACCCTGGTGCGGGTGTCCCTGCTGGCTCTGGTGTCGCTGATCGGTCTCGGCCGTACTTTGTTCCGCTCCTTCAGCAGGTTCTTGGTCAGCTTCCTCCTCCTTTTCCTCCTCCCTCCTTAGCGTGTCCTCCGCCTGTCCAGCTGCAGTCGGCGTTACCGTCTGCCTCCTCTCTCCCTGGTCCTGCTTCTTACACTGGTCCGACTGGAGGTCTTACTGAGCGGCGTGAGCCTGCGTCTCGTCCTGCGTCGCCTGAGTCTCGTCCTGAATCGCCTGTCCGCACTGCTCTCTCTAGTAGTCGAGTCCAGCGTCAGCGTCTTCCTGCTGTCCCAGGCACTCACCGGATGGCGCTTCGTCCGTCCACTGCTCCACAGCGTGTCCCACTGCCGTCTCCTCCTGCTTCCTCTCTTCCTGCTCTTGCTGACCCTGGGTCAGACTCTCTTCGTGCTACCAGTCCTACTGTCACGCGTCTCCTGGCTACTGTTGTCACTGACCCTTCCTTTGAGTCTGCTGCTGCGTCTGCCTTAGTTGCTGAGCTTGTCGACTTAGCTGCTCAGTGTCGTCTAGACTACGCTGCTAGCCTAGTTGCTGAGTCTGAGTATGTCTGTCCTCCGTCCGTCGGGGGTGAGTGTGCTCTTGGCACTGACGTCCTTGAGGACAGGCAGGAGGAGTTTGAGTGCTTTGCTGCCGCTTTGCCCCATCTCGTGTCCATGCTTGTTGCCCCTAAGGGAGACCCGGATGCACCAGACATCCCGACCCCACGCTCTTACGCAGAGGCGATGGCCGGTCCCTACTCCTCTCAGTGGCAGTCAGCCATGGACACAGAGATGGCTTCCTGGAAGTCCACAGGCACCTACGTCGACGAGGTTCCCCCACCTGGGGCGAACATCGTCAGTGGCATGTGGATTTTCAGGGTGAAGCGGCCGCCGGGCTCTCCGCCTGTCTTCAAGGCGCGTTACGTTGCACGAGGCTTCACTCAGCGAGAGGGAGTTGACTTCTTCCAGACCTTCTCCCCGACCCCGAAGATGACCACTCTTCGGGTTCTACTGCACGTCGCCGCTCAGCGTGACTACGAGCTCCACTCGCTTGACTTCAGCACTGCTTTCCTGCAGGGCAGCCTGCACGAGGAGATCTGGCTGCGCCGTCCACCTGGCTTCACTGGGTCGTTCCCTCCTGGTACCCAGTGGAGCCTCCGACGGCCAGTCTACGGTCTCCGCCAGGCGCCTCGTGAGTAGCACGAGACACTGAGGACTACGCTTGCGGCTCTTGGGTTCGCGCCTTCTACTGCTGACCCGTCGCTGTTTCTACGCACCGACACCTCACTACCGCCGTTCTACGTCCTTGTGTACGTCGACGACTTGGTCTTTGCTACTGCTGACACTGTGGCACTCGCCCACGTGAAGTCGGAGCTGCAGAAGAGACACACGTGCACAGACCTGAGTGAACTGACAAGCTATCTTGGCTTGCGGATCACCCGGGACAGAGCACGCCGCACCATCACCTTGACTCAGTCACACATGGTGCAGCAGGTCCTTCAGCGCTTCTGCTTCACGTACTCCTCGCCTCAGCCCACTCCTCTGCCTACCGGTCACTCGCTCTCAGCTCTGCCTTCGGATGAATCCGTAGAGCCGAGTGGCCCGTATCCAGAGCTTGTGGGTTGCCTCATGTACCTGATGACCTGCACTCGACCAGACCTTGCATACCCTCTCAGCATTCTTGCACGCTATGTCGCTCCCGGTCGTCACCGGAAGGAGCACATGGATGCAGCTAAGAGGGTGTTGCGCTACTTGTGCAGTACGTCGGGCATGGGGCTAGTGCTTGGAGGGCGAGTCCCAGTTGTTCTCACTGGGCACTCAGACGCTTCTTGGGCAGACGACCAGGCTACTCAGCGGTCGTCTCAGGGTTACTCCTTCAGTCTTGGCTCTGGTTCTATTTCTTGGCGTTCTACTCGCTCTTCTTCTGTTCTCAGCTCTAGTTGTGAGGCTGAGATCTACGCCACAGCCATGGCGGCCCAGGAGCTACGCTGGCTCACCTGCTTGCTGACCGACCTTGGAGAGCAGCCTCGTTCTCCTCCAGTGCTGTACGTCGACAACAAGGCAGCCATTGCCTTGTGTGAGGAGCACAGACTGGAGCACAGAACGAAGCACATTGCTCTGCGTTACTTCCTTGCTCGAGAGCTGCAGCAGCGTGGTCAGCTTCGCCTGCGTTACGTGGCCTCTGAGGCCAACATTGTTGATGTGTTTACCAAGGCGCTTCAGCCTTGTGACCATCAGCGCTTTTGCACTCTTCTAGGCCTTGTGCCTACTGGACCTCACTTGCTTACTTCTTGAGTCTGTTTGTACTGTGATCTCTATATATATACCTGCATGTTTACTCTTGTTAGGTTGTGATCATTGTACCTTTTGCTCTATTATAAACATGCATGTGAACTGGTCTTGTGACCACTTGCTTGTGCTCGGAATTTGTGTGGTATCCTTGAGATCCAACCTGAGCTTGTTTTGCCTTGCTTTGCCTTGACTCGTCTTGTGACCCCTAGTTCTCCCCCACTTTGGCTATGGGGGTGTGTCAAACATTATATATGTTGTGTTAGTTTAGGCTACAGTGGGTTAGCCTATAGGGGGTACACAATTCTAGGGTTAGGTACTTGTACTCATTTCACTGCTAGTTCATCCATTCCTGTTCAGTGATTCCAACAAAAGTAAGTAACTTAAAGCAAAGAGGTACAAGAATATATATATGAATACATAGAATATGAAGAGACATTATAACTACTTTACTGTTGCGGTTCGATACAGTGCGACTCGGGCAGCTGCTCAATGTCGAGTCAGTTGTGTGTCCTTGCTGTCGCGCTGCATTTGTCAGGTCAAAGGTCGCTGACCTTTGACTTTCGCGTAACCTCCAGCGGTTATATCAACCTCTGAGGGTTGACTCGCTGGTGCCTCGATATGCGCTGCTTCGCTTGTGTCTTGGTGTTTCGACACGACAGAGGCGCTTAAGATTGTTTGTTCCCAACACTCCCCTTCGCTTCTGGAGTGTCGCTGATGGTGACGTGGCTTTGTCCAGTCAGCAGCATGCAGTACTCGAACTTCTGTTTTCCGAGCTTCTTGGTCAAGTAGGATAGTGGCTTTGTCCAGTCAGCTGCCATCTCGGACGTGGGACAGTAGGATAGTTCAAGTTTCCCCTTCTCGATCTTGTCTTTCACGAAGAAATATCGCATAGCGATATGCTTCGTTCTGTTCGCGAATCCACTTTTGTTGGCGATGCAAATCGCAAATTGGTTGTCGCAGAACAGAGTGAAGTTGGGTAACTCGGCTAACTTCGCTTCTTCTAGCAGCTCGCGAAGATAGAGTCCTTCCTTGGTGGCTGAGCAGAGTGCAATATATTCTGCTTCAGCTGACGAGAGAGCGATTAGTTCTTGCTTGCTCGATTGCCAGGAGATCGGTCCGATAGGTTCGAGGCGGTAGATGTAGCCAGTGCGGGAGCGCCTATTGTCTGGGTCGCCAGCGTGATCGGCGTCGACGTAGCCGATTAATTTCGTCGGTGTAGTTGTGTTCATGTAGTAGGTCAGAACGATCGTAGAGGTACTGACGAAGTAGTGGAGAGCGCGGTCGAGCTCCGCCAAGTGTTCTGCTTCAGGTCTTTTGAGGTAGGTGGCGAGTTGGCTTGCGGAGTAGGATAGATCTGGGCGGCAGGTGACGGCTGCAAAGAGAAGGCAGCCCAGCTTTCTCTGGTAGTCGCGTATCCCGGCGGATTTGAGTAGAGAGGATCCTTCATTGTGGTTTCCTGTCATGTAGCAGTAGGGCGTAGAGATGGTGGTAGGTGTGAGCGCGAAGCGTTTGGCGATGGTGTCAGCGTACTTAGCGGCGTTGAGGTGGATCGCGCCTTCTTCTTCCCGAATGTTCAAGCCGAGATACTGTGTGACGCTAGAGGAGACCATGAGTGTGAGGTCCTTCTGTAGCTCCCCTTCGAACCAGGTGGTGATGTCGTCAGTAGAGCCGATGTAGAGTAAGTCGTCTACGTAGACGATCAACAGAATGTAGTCGGTGTCTTTGGTGAGTCGGTACATCCCTTGGTCGTGAGGCAATTGACGAAATCCGATGCGAGTGAGGCGAGCGTGTAAGTACTGTTGCCATAGCCGCGTAGCTTGCTTGATCCCGTTGAGTGATTTCAGCAGTTGACAGACTTGGTTCGGTTCCCCGTGGGTACCATGTGGGAGCTCGACGAAGATTTCCGCGTCGACAGGTGCGTAGAGGAACGCGTTGGCGACATCGATTTGACGTAGCTTCTTCTTCTTCATAGCGGCGATTGGAGGAGAATTCGAAGTGAGGTATGTCGGCTGACCGGGGCGAATGTCTCGGTGAAGTCCCGTCTGTGCTCCTGATCGAATCCACGCACAACCCAGCGTGCTTTGAATTTCTCAATTGTGCCGTCTGCTTTCGTTTTAATGCGGAAGACCCATTTCTCAGTGAGAATGGTCTTATTCCTTGCCACGCTGATGGGGACAACTTTCCAGGTGTTCCGTTCCTCCAGCGCCTTTAACTCTCTGTCCATGGCTTCACGCCATTTTTCCCTGTGTTCCCCTCCCAGAGCCTGCTGAACCATCGCAGGCTCCTTAGGTAGAGAGGTGCCGTGGACTGCGGTGACGAGGCCGAGAATCTGTAGTCCAGTCTTTGAGTAGCGGGGAAGAGTTGTGTCCTCGGGATAAGCTGCTTCATCTCCCGCTTATGGGTCGGGTATGGAATTCGGCCCTATCCGTTCTGCTTCGTTGGTGTTGGCTGTCGCAGGTGTTACGTAACCGTTGTCGGCGAAGTGGTAGAAGACTTCGGCGTTGGCGCTTTCGCGAGGGTTGTCTTCGTCCATGGGGACGTTGACGGAGCACAACGGGAGAGGTCCGGCTTCTTCTGATGCGTTGTCCACATTCTGCTCGTCCCAGTCTGTTTCGTCCGCTGCTGAGGCAAAGGCTCGGTCACCACGAAAGCCACCTGCGGGATCTTCATTTTCGTGCAAGTTGGCAAGGTACGTCTGAAGCGTGAGTCGTTCGTAGAAAATTACGTCACGTGCTGCTACTGTTTCCTTGGAGTGGACGTTGAAGATTTTCCACGCGTTGTAGTTCTTTTCGATGCCGAGGTGTAGTCCCCACTGTGCGCGTTGTGAACATCTTCCCGCTCGTGCTTCTGGGGGTCGGTACTGCACCATGCACCCGAAAACTCGTAACATTTTTGTGCTGCCCTGTTTCCCTGTCCACAGCAGATGCGGTGATGCGCTGTTTGGAAGTGAAGACGACGACATTAAGTTGTGCAGCATGATGGCGTGGTCCATTGCTGCAGGCCACTGGTGGTGGGGTAGCCGCATGCCACGTAACAGTTTGCGCATGCTGTTCTGCAGAATCCTGTTCATTCTTTCTGCCACACCTTGCTGCTGATGGGCGTAGGGAAGAGAGAGGAGCTGCTTGATTCCCCTTTCCGCCAGGTACTCCTTGAATCGCTGAGAAGTGTATTCTCCCCCTCCGTCTGACTGGAAGCTTTTCAGTTGTGCACCCGACTCTCTCTCTGCTACTGGTAGCCAGGCGGCGAAGGCTACGAGTGCCATGTCGCGGCTGGGTAGGTTTAGGTGCCAGACGTAACGGGTGGCGGCGTCGATGAAGGTGATCGTGTAGTTGTATGTAACTTGTCCTGGTTCCCGATTGAAAAGAATATCGCTGTACACCTTCTCGAGTGGTGCGTACGCGGGTGCGCTCGGGTTGTGATGAGGAATGAACGGCCGATGTGGTAAGTCGGCTTCGGGGCAGGTAAGACAAGTTCCTCGTGCTCGTTGAAGTTCTTTGCCGTCGAGTAGTAGTAATGAGTCCTTGTCAAGGACTCCTGCTCTTATTGTGTTGTTTAACACAGTGTTGCTTGGGTGTCCCATGCGTGCGTGCCAGATGTCTTCGGAGGCGCGGTGTCCGGGTGAGCGTTGATACGCGTCGGAGTTGGAGTAGAAGCTAGCGATGAAGTTTGCGCTTCTGTGGACTTCCCGTTGAGTCGGATTCAGCTGCTGTGCGGGTGTTGGTGGTGCTTCGTCGACGAGGACTGGTGTCGTTGTTCCTGCTGCTGCCGACGATGTTTCTGCTGCTGCCGATGTTGTCTCTGCTGCTGCTGATGTTGTCTCTGCTGCTTCCGAATGTTGTATTGTTACTAGCGCACGTGCTCGTTTTGCTTCAGGAATGGTATGTGAATACCAGAAGCCTTCCGGACTGAAGTCGGGGTCGAGATCCGGCGGGTGCGTCCAGGATGTGAAGGTGACGATCCCGTCACTGTCTGCGGTGCCTTGGTCTGGGACGAAGTCGAGGACGAAGACATTGTTCTTCAGAATCGCCTTTCCGATGTAGAGGCCGCCCTTCCCGTGGTACAGTTTGAACTCCTGGGTGGTACTGTCGGCTTCCAGATGTATGCCTTTCGCCATCAACTGACTGACGCTCAGTAAGTTGTAGCCAAGTCCTTCTGCTATCAGGACTTTTGACATTTGCAGTACGACATTCGTCTCTCGTGACTGAAGTTGCACTACCCCTTGTCGTCGTGTGCGCAGGTTCTGGTTATTGGCGACAGTGATGATGACTTCTCGTTGAAGTTGGTGCTCACGTTGAACGAAACGACCTGAGGAACACATGTGTTGTCCGCAGCAACTGTCCAAGAACCATGTATCCTTCCTGGACGGCTGGCTTTGGGCGATGGCGGTGTACGTCGGGTTGTTGAACAAGAATGAATGAACTAACAGTGAAATGAGTACAAGTATGAAAAACTAGGAATGTGTACCCCCTATAGACTAACCCACTGTAGCCTAAAAAACTACAGCAACATATATAATGTTTGACACACCCCCATAGGCGAAGTGGGGGAGAACTAGGGGTCACAAGACCAGTCAAATAAAGCAAAGCAAAGCAAAGCAAACTCAGGGTGGATCACAACGTCACCACACAATCCGAGCACAAGTGCAAGGCCACAAGGCCAGTTCACATGCAGGAGTACATATATATATATAAGACTAAACAAGCAAGAGCAGTGATATATATATATGTAGCAGTACAAAGAGATTCAAGAGGAGAGCAAGTGAGGTAAGACAGACACAACACCCACCTGGGTACAGCAGCGCTGATGATCACAAGGCGGAAGTGCCTTGGTGAAGACATCAGCAGTGTTGGCCTCAAAGGCCACGTACGCAAGCCGCAACTGACCACGCTGCTGTAGCTCACGAGCAAGGAAGTAGCGGAGAGCAATGTGCTTTGTTCTGTGCTCCAGTCTCTGCTCCCGACACAAGGCCAGCATGGCCTTGTTGTCGACGTATAGGACTGGAGGAGAACGAGGCGGCTCTCCAAGGTCGGTCAGCAGGTAGGTGAGCCAGCGAAGCTCCTGAGCAGCCATGGCCCCTGCGTAGATCTCAGCCTCACAACTGGAGCCGAGAACAGAAGACGAGCGAGTAGCCCGCCACGAAATAGAGCCGGAACCAAGGCTGAAGGTGTAACCCTGTGACGACCGCTGCGTAGCCTGGTCGTCAGCCCAAGAAGCGTCTGCGTGTCCAGTGAGGACCACTGGACTCCGCCCTCCAAGCACTAGCCCCATGCCCGACGTACTGCACAAGTAGCGCAACACCCTCTTCGCTGCAGCCATGTGCTCTGGTCGGTGTCTCCCGGGAGCAACATAGCGCGCAAGAATGCTAAGAGGGTATGCAAGGTCAGGTCGTGTGCAGGTCATCAGGTACATGAGACAGCCAACAAGCTCTGGGTACGGGCCACTCGACTCTACGGACTCATCCGAAGGCAGAGCTGAGAGCGAGTGGCGAGTAGACAGAGGAGTGGCCTGAGGCGAGGAGTACGTGAAGCCGAAGCGCTGAAGGACCTACTGCACCATGTGTGACTGAGTCAGGGTAATGGTGCGGCGTGCTCTGTCCCGGGTGATCTGCAAGCCAAGGTAGCTGCGCAGTTCACCCAGGTCAGTGCACGTGTGTCTCTTCTGCAGCTCGGACTTCACGTAGGCGAGTCCAGTAGTGTCAGCTGTGGCAAAGACCAAGTCGTCAACGTACACGAGGATGTAGAACGGCGGCAAAGAGGTGTCGGTGCGCAGAAACAGCGCCGGGTCGGCAGTAGAAGGAGCGAACCCAAGAGCCGCAAGCGTAGTCCTCAGTGTGTCGTGCCACTCACGTGGCGCCTGGCGGAGAGCGTAGACTGGATGCCGGAGACTCCACTGGGTACCAGGAGGGAAAGACCCAGTGAAGCCAGGTGGGCGGCGCAGCCAGATCTCCTCATGCAGGCTGCTCTGCAAGAATGCTGTGCTAAAGTCGAGAGAGTGCAGCTCGTAGTCACGGTGAGCAGCAACGTGCAGCAGTACCCGAAGAGTGGTCATCTTCGGGGTGGGGGAGAAGGTGTGAAAGTAGTCAACTCCCTGCCGCTGACTGAAGCCACGAGCCACGTAACGCGCCTTTTAAGACAGGCGGAGAACCCGGCGGCCGCTTCACCCTGAAGATCCACATGCCACTGACGATGTTCGCCCCAGGAGGGGGGACAGCGTCAACGTAGGTGCCTGTAGACTTCCAGGAAGCCATCTCTGCATCCATAGCTGCCTGCCACTGAGAGGAGTAGGGACCCTCTATCGCCTCCGCGTAAGAGCGCGGAGTCGGGATGTCAAGTGCATCCGGGTCTCCCTCAGGGGTAAGCAGTACGGACACGAGATGAGGTGAAGCAGCGGCCAAGCACTGGAACTCCTCCTGCCTGTCCTCAAGGACGTCCGTGCCAAGGGCACACGCACCCCCGACGGACGGAGGACAGACAGACTCAGACTCAGCGACAAGACTCGCAGCGTAGTCTAGGCGACAGTGAGCAGCAAAGTCGACGAGCTCAGCAACTAGGGCAGACGCAGCAGAAGACTCGAAAGAAGGGTCAGTGACGGCAGTAGCAAGGAGACGCGTGACAGTAGGACTGGCAGCACGAAGAGAGTCCGACGCAGGGTCGGCGAGAGCGGGAAGAGAGGACGCAGGAGGAGAAGGCAAAGGGGCACGCAGAGGAGCAGTAGACGGACGTAGAGACATCCGGTGCGTGCCAGGGGCAAGAGGAGGACGCTGGCGCGAACTACGAGCACTAGCGCTAGCAGGACGGACAGGCGACGCAGGACGAGACGCAGACTCACGACGCTCAGTATGACCGCCAGTAGGACCAGTGTAAGGAGAAGGAGTAGGTAGTGGGGAGATCGGCTGCAACTGTAACTGTGACAGGACAGGCTGTGAACACGCTAAGGGAGGAGGACCAGGAGGAGGCGAGAGACAAAGAACCTGCTGAAGGAGCGGAACGAAGTACGGCTGAGGGCGCTCGGCGATTGCAGACACAGCAGGGACAGCACCTGTACCCCCAGCGGCAGTACCAGAACCAGCAGCAGCTCCAACGCCCAGGTCCCCAGTACTAGCCTCAGCACCAACGCCCGAGTCCTCAGCACCAGCAGTGGCTCCAACACCAGGGTCCACAACACCTGCCGCAGCTCCAACGCCCGGGTCCTCAGCACCAGTAGCACCTCCAACTCCCGGGTCCGCAGCACCAGCAGCAGCTCCAACGCCAGGGTCTGCAGGACCAGCAGCAGCTCCAACGGCCGGGTCCTCGGCACCAGTAGCACCTCCAACACCCGAGTCCTCAGCACCAGCAGTGGCTCCAACACCAGGGTCCACAGCACCTGCCGCAGCTCCAACGCCCGGGTCCTCAGCACCAGTAGCACCTCCAACTCCCGGGTCCGCAGCACCAGCAGCAGTTCCAACGCCAGGGTCCGCAGCACCAGCAGCAGCTCCAACGCCTGGGTCCGTAGCACCAGGGGCAGCCGGGTCCGTGAGACGAGGCGCTCCACTCCGAAGTGTGCAACGGCGCTCGTACCACTCACGGATCTGCTCACGAGAGGGGAGCTCCCGACTAGGAGGAGAAGTACCAGCACCAGTCCCTGTAGTACGCCTGGTCCCAGAGGTAACACTCTGGAGGCTGCAGTACTGTAAGTACCACTCACGCAACTGCTCCGAGGAGAGGTCTCGTCCAGGTGTAGCACCCTCAGACCCAGCACCGCCAGAGTCAGAACCCCCAGACCCAGTACCCCCAGGCTCAGCACCCCCAGTCACCGCACCCCCAGGCTCAGCACCCCAAGAGTCCGCACCCCCAGGCTCAGTACCCCTAGTGTCCGCACCCCCAGGCTCAGCACCCCCAGAGTCCGCACCCCCAGGCTCAGCACCCCCAGAGTCAGCACCCCAAGGCTCAGCACCCCCAGGCTCAGCACCCCCAGTCTCCGCACCCCCAGGCTCAGCACCCCCAGTAGGACGAGAGTCGACAGCAACCTCAACAGGCTCGACCGGGTCTACCTGAGACACACCTGAGGGAGCGGCACCCTAAGGGGGGAGGGGGTCTACGACAGCAGCACCTGGCGCGAGGAAGAGAGGCGGGGGTGGGAGCGGGGCAGTGCGGTAGGGAAAGAGGCGGTAGTAGGGGACAGACTCGTCAAAAGTGACGTCCTGAGAGGGCAAGACCCGGCGCGAGGTGGCGTGGTAAATCTGCCAACCAGGCGCGTCCGGAACAAAGCCGAGGAAGACGCAGGGAACAACACGAGAGGAGAGCTTGTCCGCAGACGAATCGCGGACAAAGGCTCGAGATCCCCAGACCCGGAAACGCGACGCATCGCCAACCTCCCCCGTCCACAGCAGTGTGGGCGAGGTCTCCGGCAAGGAGACACGGGGCCAGAGGTTGAGCTGATGCGCAGCGTACCGGACCGCAAACGGCCACAGAAAGTGGGGGGCAGCCGCATGAATCAAGGAGGTACGAGCGACCTCCATGACCAGGCCAATGCGGCGCTCCGCAACCCCATTCTGCTGTGGAGAGGCCGGAAGCGTGAACGACTGCTCAATGCCGTGCTCAGCACAGTAGGCTGCCAAGAGGTCGGAGGAGAACTCACCACCTCTGTCAGAGTGCAAGCGCAGGACAGGAAAGTCCGAGCGGAAACGCTCGCTAAGCTGGAGACGAGCTCTGCGGATCCAAGGGATCAAAACATCAGGGACCTCACCCTTGGCTCGCAAGGGGAAGACCGTGGTGTAGCGCGAGTAGTCGTCAACAACGATCAGGAAGTACCTCTCCTGACCCTGACCACGGACGCGGGCTGGGCCCCACACGTCCATGTGGAGCGTCTGCAAAGGAGCAGTCGTCAGGGGAAACGAGGAGGAGTGAGGAGCGGCGCGCTGCCGCCCCTCGACACAGGGAAGACAGGGAGGAGCAGGCGAGGGTGGGAGGGGAGGGAGGACCCTGGGAAGACCAGAGACAAGGTACCGGGAGTGCATGGCACGAAGGCGCTGCACAGACGGGTGGCCCAGTCGGTGGTGCCAGAGGACTGTCTCGTGCGCTAGAGAGCAACACGAGCAGGAGGCGGACAGCTGACCTGACGCGGACGCAGACGCAGACGCAGCGACCTGAGGGGGGGCAGTAGTCAGTGTGTACAGGTCCGACCCCGGCTGCCGGGTGAAGGTAGCCAAGTGGCGGCCTGTACGGGCACACGTGCAGTGTGTGACACGCTCGTAGGCAGGGGTGAACTGGTGAACACCCGCGTCCTGTAGTGCACAACCTGCCACCAAGTTCGTAGAGAACGAGGGGAGGTGGAGACCTGACAGTGTGCCCGACGGGACCGCAGGACAGGGAAGGACAGTGGAGGAGGTCGCAAGGACCGGACCCCCAGAGGGGTCAGCGAGGGAGACAGCAACTGGCCGAGCAAGGGGCTCAAGGGCAGTGCGGTCACGAAAGAAACAGCGAGAGGCACCTGAATCCAGTGTGAAGGTGTGCAGTGCTGCAGTCGACACAGTACTAGGGGGGGCAGACGTACACGCACCTAGAGCAGCAGCCTCACCAGCACGTGGGGTAGCGGACACGCGAGTACCTGGAGCGGCAGACGTACTAGTCCTAATGCCCGGGTCGGGCGGGACACTTAGGTACTCAGCACCCTCTCCACTAGTAGACATCACATACATGGCAGTGAGAATAGCATCAAAGTCTAGAGCATAAATATCAATCCCCTTCTTCAGGAGATCAACCCAGCGGGGCAACTCAGTGGCCTGAGGGAACTGAACACGCCAAGCGTCGTTCAGACGAGCGAAGCAACGCTGTGTGGCGTGCGGTCCCCCACACGGCTGGCCAGTGCGGTCACCAGTGCGAATGACGTACGTGCAGCTAAGGCCACCCCCCCCCCCCCCCCCCCCCCCCCCGTGCTGAGAGTACCACTCACGGACCTCCTGGGGCGACGGAGTGTGCTGCTGGCCCTGGCCACCGCCAGCGCCTCCACGACCACCACCGCCGCTACCACCTCCTCGACCACCCCAACCCCGGCCGCTGCCTCGTCCACTGCCACCCCCACCACCTCCTCCGCCCCGGCCACCTCCCCCGCTGCTGCCGCCACCCCCCCCACTGCTGCCACCTCCCCCACCCGCGCCACCCCCCCCGCCACCACCACCTCCCCCACCACCGCCACCCCCGCTGTCACCACCACCGCCCTTGCCCCCCTTGCCCTTGCCGCTGCGGCGCCCACTCGAAGCAGACGCAGTCCCGACCTTCTCAGCACCAAGGAGGTCGACAGCAGCAGCAGAGGCGACAGAGGGAAGAAGGGGGGAGGGAGAACACCCCTCAAAGAACGGGGTACGGGGGTCACCGCGAGAGGCACCTACAGCGACTATGCTAGCCTCAGCTGCAAGCAGTTCCTTCTCGAGGAGGGCAATGGTGAGCTCGGTGGGGCAGCGAGCTAGGAAGTGGTCCCTGACTGAGCGCAGAGTATCAGGGAGGCGCGTGACTAGGTGGTAGAGAGTGAGCCAGAGCGGGGGTGGGTTCTTGGCAAGGAACTCATCAGGCATAGCGGCGCGGAAGCGAGCCTCACTAGTGCGGAGGTGGGTAATGAGATCAGCGACAGTGTGGAAGGAAGCTAGGTCGGGGAACAGGTAGGGAAGAGAGAGACGGCCTAGAGCGGCAGAGGCCGGCGAGGAGTAGCGGGCAACGACAGCAGTGTACAGTGCCTGTGCAGTCTTGTGCTGCCCAAAGTGCTCGCGCTCATCTATCGGCAGAGAGTTGCGAATAGCGAAGCGAGTATGGGCGTCACGAGTCTGCCACTGTGAGCGGGCAGTGCTGTCAGCAGTAGCAGCAGGAGCAGTAGCGTGGCCTAAGGCATGATCGTACAGCGAGATGTCTTCCTTGGCAGTGAGCTGTAGGAAGAGGTGTAGGTCATCAAGCCAGGTGTCGAACTTCACTGGGCGGCCCTCAGTATCGAAGGCTAGGACAGGAGGGCTAGCCATGGTAGCAGCAGTAGGAAAAGCAGTAGGAGCAGTAGGGTAGGTAGGGCGGCGCGGCTCGGTACAGGTAGGGCGGCGCGGCTCGGTATAGGTAGGGCGGCGCGGCTCGGTTCGGGCGGCTCGGGTCGGGCGGCGCGGCTCGGTTCGGGTGGCTCGGGTCGGTTAGGGCTGGCGGCTCGGGTCGGGCGGCTCGGTTTCGTTAGGGCTGGGCGGCTTGGATCGGCTCGGTTCGGGCTGCTCGGTCTGGGTGGGGCCGTTCGGGGCCGCTTAGGGCGAGCGCGGGGAGCGGGTGGGGCCGTGAGGGACGAGCGCGGGGCCGACGTGGGTGCTAAGGGCGAGCGCGGGGCCGACGTGGGTGCTAAGGGCTAGCGCGGGGCCTATCAGGGCCGTGAGGGCTGCTTTCGTGCCTCCGAGTGAATGCCATCTGCCCCCAGCAGCAGTGGGGTCTGCCGAATGGGAGGGATCACATCGGTGGAAGAATTGAGCGATTTGGTGCGATGGAGAAGGGTACCATGACGAGGGAGAGAGCATGGGAACAAGCGACGCTGTCTCTGAGTGAACGCTGTCTGTCCCTAGCACCAAAGGGGTCTGGCGGATGGGAGAGAACAAAAGGAGGGTGAAGTGCCGTGGAAATGGGTACGACGAGAGGTAAGGTGCAAACGGCCTGCCCCCGGAAACCCTCGTCTGGCGGGCCACGGACGGGAGAGAAGAAAAGGAGGAGGTGATCCTACAATTCTTGATTGTGTGATGAAGAGATTCAAATAACCCTGTCAACACCCTACGCACCCTTCCTTAACCCATCCACCCTTCATTACCCCACCCACCCTTCCTTACCCCATCCATTACCCCATCCACCCTCCCTTACCCCATCCACCCTTCCTTACCCTATCCACCCTTCCTTACCCTATCCACCCTTAATCCGTCCACCCTTCATTACCCCACCCACCCTTCCTTGCCCCACACTCTATTTTTTAACGGCCGATTACAAGATACCTGCAAGAACCAGATATTGCTTGCCTTGACACACACCTTTCACGCACCCCTCACTTTGCGTTCAACCCACCCTCCCTTCCCCCCACTCCCCCATTCCGTCTCCACATCCCACTCTTCACATAAAACCATCCCTCACCTTCCTTTTCTCTCCACCTCCTCTCCCCTGCTCACCTCCACCTCCAGCAACAGCTCTTCACCACCGATAACCCTCCGGAAGACGCATTTCACCTCGCCATTACTCGTGCCTGTGCCGCTCCCATCACTCCCCCCTCCCCCCTCCTCCTCTCCTTGTGTAAATCCCTCAAGCCTGTGCCCGTGGTGGACGACATCGTTTGGCAGCATCCCACGCAACACGTCAAGCACCTCTTGCCAGCGAATACCCAGCATGGGGAAGCCGAAGCGTGTGGTCATGTTGGACGCAAGGTCCCACTGGATAACGGGATCGCCAGTTGGAGAGCGGCTCAGAACGGTGGGGTTCGGTACTCCGCGGGATATCAACTGAGGTAAATAGGAGACGAAAGGGAATGGGCCAAGGGAGGGAAAGGGAGTAGGCATCACCATCACATGCAGGCATCGCCATCACATCCATGCATCACCATCACATGGAGGCATCGCCATCACATGCAAGCATCGCCATCACATGCAGGCATCGCCATCATATGCATGCATCACCATCACATGCAGGCATCGCCATCACATGCATGCATCACCACCATCACATGCAGGCATCGCCATCACATGCATGCATCACCACCATCACATGCAGGCATCGCCATCACATGCATGCATCACCATCACATGCAGGCATCGCCATCACATGCAGGCATCACTCGCACTTACCTGGGGCACAATTGCAGGGTCGATTCTGCTGAGCGCCCTGAGCCCGTTCGGGAAGAGGACGATGAAGGTTCCCTTCCTTGCACCTCGTCCCGTGCCTCGTATACCTGCATGGGGCAATGTGGCATGAGGCATAGAGTGGGGACGTGGAATGAGGCATGGTATGTGGCATGCGTCATGCAGCATGCGGCATGAGGCATGGAATGGAATGGCTGTTGAAACGATGCAAGAGCCCTCCCCTCACACGTCGTCCCCAGCCTCATACACCTGCACGTGGGGATATGGCATGAGGCATGGCATGTCGCAAGAGGCATGGCCTGTGGCATGAGGCATGGCATGTGGCATGAGGCATGGAATGGAATGGCTGTTGAAACGACGCAAGAGCCCTCCCCTCACACGTCGTCCCTAGCCTCATACACCTGCACGTGGGGAAATGGCATGAGGCATGGCATGTCGCAAGAGGCATGGCCTGTGGCATGAGGCATGGCATGTGGCATGAGGCATGGAATGGAATGGCTTTTGAGTCTTTTCGAAAGCCCTCCCCTCGCACATCTTCCAATGCCTGGATGTGGGGATGTGGCACGAGGCATCGCATGTCGCATGTGGTATGCGACATGATGGCCTGTGGGCATGTGGAATGGCATGTGACACGAGACGTGGCATGGCATGTGGCTTTTGCACGATAACATGTTACATGGAACGGTTGCATGTTCCAGGACAATCAGTCTGCATTTGAAGCATGAATCTTACAACGTCTGACTCAATTGGAATAAACGAACTAATCAGCAAGCTTCAGAGAGCAGGACTGATACGGTTACATGCATCATATTGTTGTTTAGCTATTGAGTCAGTTTCAACAATCTTAGCTGATTCCAACATTTTCCCCTGATTCCAGCAGATTCTCCTGATTCAGCATTCTTACCTAATTCCAGCTTTCTGATAGCACCACACCTGCGCATCAATCCCAATGTTACGGAGGCCAATAGCAGTTGCCAGGCCGGCCAAACCTCAACCCACAATGACTGCCTCCGACACCGCCAGTCCCCCTGTGCCCATGCTGCTCGCGGAAGCAACAGGAGAAGACGCAAAAGCAGCAACACCCCTCCAACAGCCTCCGCGGTGGACATTGCGAGCCCCAGAAGGCCTCGTCGCAAAAGATCCTTTTTTGCAGAGGCTGCTGATACTGCTGCTGCTGATGCTGCCAGACGCACGACACTCAGAATGTGAGTCACTTTTTTTGTAACGAATCAACGGATAACGAAGGTTCCTGCTTAGAGATGGTGACACTGTTTTCCGCGGGCCCACGAGACGAACGGTTGAGATGGGTGATGCTTCCAGAATGCTCGACGCGATGTGCGACACAGAGGCCATTCCTGTAACAAGTGGGGGCTGCACTAGAGGCAGCGTGAAGCGCACAGGAGGCGAAATCATGCAGCAGCAGCGTGCAACTGCGAACGTGGGCAGCAAAGGGGCGGAAGTGAGCAGGACGTGGGGGACCTACGTGAGAAGGGCGAAACTGAGGTTTCGTGCCTTGACTGACTTGGGGGGACTTCCGCGTGGGACAGGTGGCGAAAGTCCAGACTTGGAGGAATAGAAATGTTACACGTGTGTGGGTGCAATGAGGTGTACAAACGTGAGTAGAAATATGGAATGCGGCTCGATGTTGGGGTTGGCCACCCGAATCGACATTCCGAGCCGCATGTCTGAATTGTAAATGTACTGTACATATAAAAATGCATTCGTAAGAATTAGAGAGTAGTTTTGCTGTTTTCTCTTTTTGTTTGTTCTTCCTTGCTTCTAAGGAAATTCTCTTGGGAAGAATTCTCAGCCAGAAACAACTTGAACAAGCCCAAGTGCCGTGAGCTTGTTCCAATTCCGAACCGCGTTTTTACTACCAAGGCTCATTCGAGAGCTTGAGAAAGCTGTAGCTGTTATCTGCTCGAATCCAGCAAGCCTTGATTTTCCTGAATCCCGAACCAGTATCCATGGCATGATGTGGCAAGCAAAAGGCGGCAGGCACGGCAGGGACGTTTTCCCGAGCCGAGCCCGCATTCTCGACAGCCCGTGGGTGGGACGGCTCGTTGTAGTTGATCGCTTTGTTGGCCATTGCGGTTCACGTTTACGACGATATCAAGGACGAACGAACCACAAGGACAACGCAGGGGAGCTGGCTGGGACGGCCGCTTGCTGGCCTTCGCCATTTGGTTGGGACCAGGGCTGTCGATTGGTTTGGAGCCAGAACTTGAGAAGCTGAGGTGCCCCAAAAGTTGCCCTGAAATTTCCGGGCTGAGAGCAAACTGGCACTTGAAATCAGGGCTACCAACTTTTTTGCAATTAGCCAAGGATACCATATCCTAGGCAAAGTACTAAGAGCCAGCTAGCAATAGGCTGAGGTACAAAACATGATGGATTTGAGGAGGATGGGAGAAGGAAGTAGGGGAGTGGCTGGGAGGAGGTGGGGGGACTGGTGAGCAAATGGGAGGGAGGGAGGTATTAGTATGGGACGATAAGGGCTAGCCGTGGGATCTGCACTTGAAATCCGGGTTAGGCCCACAACCAGCATTTTGCGGGAACGGGCTGCCCTCAAAGCCAACCCTTAAAATTCATAAGCTGGGCCGAGCCCAACCCTTAATGTTCAAGGCATTAAGGGCATTTGCCCTTGAATCGTCAGCCCTGGTTGGGACCCAAAAAATCAATAGTAGGACACTTCGCCTTCCTTCTGGTAGCTACGGGCACGCGGTTCGGCATGGTATTTCGTTCGTTCAACTTAGCTATGGGAGCTTGTCATGGCTTGGGAGGCTCCAAGCCGAGTCAAAACATGTGGTTCCGAATCTAGGGCAACCCAAGGTCCAAAGAGACCTACGTGGTCGAACGTGCTTCGTTTTTGCTAGAAGGGCCTGGCTTGCCTCGAGAAGCACCAAGCGCTGCGAAGAAAAGTTTTGGAGCAACACAGGATAAAATGAATGCTCTCTGCTCCGTTTGGTGTGGCGCTGACAGCCGAACATTCATGGGTGGCTGGTAGTGGCGGGGGAGCTCAAGAATTACACCGAGTTCTCGCCAATTTCACGCCCCGTCAGTTATTCCTTAAAGCCAAACTAATCTTTTTTTGCTATAGGTACCAGACACCCACGAACTAGAGGCTATCCGAGGCATTGTAAGTTTCGATGTTGCCCCATCTGACGTTGAGACCGCAACGCATGTCAGAACATTATAGCTTACTTATTTGTGTAGGCTATAGTGGGGTATCCCATAGGGGGTACAACACAATTAGGGTTTCCTATTTGTACTCACTTCGTTCATAGTCATTTCATTCTCGTTCTATTCTTCTCATGGTACAGAGCAGGTTCCCCTGTGGCAACTGTGCTTAGGGCCCACCACTACTTCGAACTTTTTTTCTACCCGGAACGCGCTCCGGGCTCTCTCTCTTACCTCTGTCGACCGGCCCTTAGCCGCTCGCGCGCCGCCCGTTCAGGCCTCACGCCGCCAGCGCGCCGCCCTAGACGCTAGCGCGCCGCCCGTCCAGGCCCCGTGCAGCCCGCGCGCCGCCCCTAGCAGCCCGCGCGCCGCCCTTAGCAGCCCGCGCGCCGCCCTAAGCAGCCCGCGCGCCGCCCTAAGCAGCCTGCGCGCCGCCCTAAGCAGCCCACGCGCTGCTCACCAGGCCCCAGGCCGCCCACGCGCCGTCCGCGCGCCGCCCTTAGCCGCCCGCGCGCCGCCCGCCAGGCCTCAGGCCGCCCACGCTCCTCCCGCGCGCCGCCCTTAACCGACGTGCCGCCCGTGCGCCGCCCTTAGCCGCCCGAAGCGCCGCCCGTGAGCCGCCCGTGAGCCGCCTGTGAGCCGCCCGTGCGCCGCCCGTAGCCGCCCGAAGCGCCGCTCGTGAGCCGCCCGTGAGCCGCCCGTGAGCCGCACGTGAGCCGCCCGTGAGCCACCCATCAGCCGCCCGTGAGCCGCCCGTGAGCCGCCCGTGAGCCGCCCGTGAGCCGTCCGTCCCGGCCCCGAGCCACCCGTGAACCGCCCGTGCGCCGCCTGTGCGCCGCCCGTGAGCCGCCCGTCCCGGCCCCGAGCCACCCGTGAGCCGCCCACCCCGGTCCCGCTCCCAGCCGCCCTCCCGCCACGCTGTCCCGGCCCTTCGACACCCGAGCCGCCCGTGCCACCCGCGTCACCCGAGCCGCCCGAGCCGCCTACGCAGCTGAGGAGCCGAGCCGCCTGAGCCACCTTTGCCGCCCGAGCTGCCCGAGCCGCCTGTACCGCTGAGCGCCCGAGCCGCCCGAGCCGCCCGAGCCGCCCGAGCCACCCGAGCCGCCTGAGCAGCCTGAGGAGCCGAGCTGCTGGTCCTGTGGGGCTGCTGTTGCTACTGGGCCGGCAGAGCTGCTCTGTTGCCGTGTTGCTGTGCTGCTGAGCTGCCCGACCCGTCCTGTCTGGTGAGCACAGCTCCACTGCTACCGCGTGCCCCTTCCCACACTGCTTGCACTGCTAGTCTGTCGTCATGGCTACCCCTAGTGTCCTAGCTTTTAACGCTGAGGGTCGCGCCATTGACTTTGAGGTCTGGGTCGACGACCTGCAGCTGTTCTTACAGTGCGATAGGGCAGACGGTCTTTCTCTCTTTGACCTCACCTCTGGCGCCGTCCCTGCCCCTGCTGCTGATGCGGGTACTCCTGCTGGGGGTACTAGTGCTGTCCCTACTGTTTCTGGCGTCGCCACGCGGCCCCGACCGTACTTCGTTCCGCTCCTGCAGCAGGTTCTTGGTCTTACACCTTCTCCTGGTCCTCCTCCTCCTCCCTTCGAGGGTCCACAGCCTGTCCAGTCACAGTCACAGCTACAGCCTGCCTCCCCTTTGCCTGCTCCTTCTCCCTACGCTGGTCCGACTGGAGGTCTTACTAAGCGGCGTGAGCCTGCGTCTCATCCTGCGTCGCCTGTTCGTGCTGCGCGCGCTAGTGGTCGCGGTTCGCGTCAGCGTCCTCCTCCTGTCCCTGGCACGCACCGGATGTCTCTGCGTCCGTCTACTGCTCCTCTGCGTGCCCCTTTGCCTTCTCCTCCTGCTTCCTCCCTTCCTCCTCTTGCCGACCCGGAGTCGGACTCTCTTCGTGCTGCCAGTCCTACTGTCACGCGTCTCCTTGCTACTGTCGTCACTGACCCTTCTTTCGAGTCTTCTGCTGCGTCTGCCCTTGTCACTGAGCTCGTCGACTTTGCTGCGCGCTGTCGTCTAGACTACGCTGCTAGTCTTGTTGCTGAGTCTGATTCTACCTGTCCTCCGTCCGTCGAGGGTGAGTGTGCCCTTGGCACGGACGTCCTTAAGGACAGGCAGGAGGAGGTCCAGTGTCTGGCTGCCGCTTCACCTCATCTCGCGTCTGTACTGCTCACCCCTGAGGGAGACCCGGATGCACTAGACATCCTGACTCCGCGCTCTTACGCGGAGGCGATAGAGGGTCCCTACTCCTCTCAGTGGCAGGCAGCTATGGATGCAGAGATGGCTTCCTGGAAGTCCACAGGCACCTACGTTGATGCTGTCCCCCCTCCTGGGGCGAACATCGTCAGTGGCATGTGGATTTTCAGGGTGAAACGGCCGCCGGGTTCTCCGCCTGTCTTCAAGGCGCGTTACGTGGCTCGAGGCTTCAATCAGCAGCAGGGAGTTGACTACATTCAGACCTTCTCCCCCACCCCGAAGATGACCACTCTTCGGGTACTGCTGCACGTTGCTGCTCACCGTGACTACGAGCTGCACTCTCTCGACTTCAGCACTGCTTTCTTGCAGGGCAGCCTGCACGAGGAGATCTGGCTGCGCCGCCCACCTGGCTTCACTGGGTCTTTCCCTCCTGGTACCCAGTGGAGTCTCCGGCGTCCAGTCTACGGTCTCCACCAGGCGCCACGTGAGTGGCACGACACACTGAGAACTACTCTGGCGGCACTTGGGATTGCTCCTTCTACTGCCGACCCGTCGCTGTTTCTGCGCACCGACACCTCTCTGCCGCCGTTCTACATCCTCGTGTACGTCGACGACTTGGTCTTTGCCACAGCTGACACTGCTGGACTCGCCTACGTGAAGTCCGAGCTGCAGAAGAGACACACGTGCACTGACCTGGGTGAACTGCGCAGCTACCTTGGCTTGCAGATCACCCGGGACAGAGCACGCCGCACCATTACCCTGACTCAGTCACACATGGTGCAGCAGGTCCTTCAGCGCTTCGGCTTCACGTACTCCTCGCCTCAGGCCACTCCTCTGCCTACTCGCCACTCGCTCTCAGCTCGGCCTTCGGATGAGTCCGTAGAGTCGAGTGGCCCGTATGCAGAGCTTGTTGGCTGCCTCATGTACCTGATGACCTGCACACGACCTGACCTAGCATTCCCTCTTAGCATTCTCGCACGCTATGTTGCTCCTGGGAGACACCGACCAGAGCACATGGCTGCAGCGAAGAGGGTGTTGCGCTACTTGTGCAGTACGTCGGGCATGGGGCTAGTGCTTGGAGGGCGTAGTCCAGTGGTCCTCACTGGGCACACGGACGCTTCTTGGGCTGACGACCAGGCTACGCAGCGGTCGTCACAGGGTTACACCTTCAGCCTTGGTTCCGGCTCTGCTTCGTGGCGGGCTACCCGCTCGTCTTCTGTTCTCGGCTCCAGTTGTGAGGCTGAGATCTACGCTAGGGCTATGGCTGCCCAGGAGCTTCGCTGGCTCACCTACCTGCTGACCGACCTTGGAGAGCCACCTCGTTCTCCTCCAGTCCTGTACGTAGACAACAAGGCCATGCTGGCCTTGTGTCGAGAGCAGCGACTGGAGCACAGGACAAAGCACATTGCTCTCCGCTACTTTCTTGCTCGTGAGCTACAGCAGCGTGGACAGTTGCGACTTGCGTACGTGGCCTCTGAGGCCAACACTGCTGATGTCTTCACCAAGGCACTTGCGCCTTGTGATCATCAGCGCTGCTGCACGCAGCTGGGTCTTGTGCCTGTCTTGCCTCACTTGCTCACTTCTTGACCTTGCTTGTACCTTCGCCTATATATACTCTTGCTCTTGCTTGCTCGACTCTTGTATATCTCTATATGTGATCTCACATGTGAACTGGCCTTCTGGCCTTTGAACTTGTGCTCGGAATGTGTGGTGACTTTGTGATCCACCCTGAGCTTTGCTTTGCTTTGCTTGACTGGTCTTGTGACCCCTTGTTCTCCCCCACTTTGCCTATGGGGGTGTGTCAGAACATTATAGCTTACTTATTTGTGTAGGCTATAGTGGGGTATCCCATAGGGGGTACAACACAATTAGGGTTTCCTATTTGTACTCACTTCGTTCATAGTCATTTCATTCTCGTTCTATTCTTCTCAACGCAAAGACTGAATCTTCCGCTGCGACCATGTATTTTTTTGTTTTTTTCCGCTTCCTCATGTGTGCAGTCCCAGTCAATGCTTTCCTTAAAGCCAAACTATTCGAAACAAGCCTCAAATTTGGGGAAATTAAAAAGGAATACACAGGGGGGTGAAATTGGCCCTAGTGAAATTGGCGAGGACTGTGTGTACACGAAATGCCCAGTACAGTTACCCTGTGTTTGAATCGACATCAGATTGAACTTGGCAAAGACGCTTCGCTGGCCTTTCCTCCAATCGCATGGGTTATATAGACAGTAAAAGGGCCAATGCAAACTTCGAATATCTGGAGCTTGCGTTGATGACAGCCCATTTTGAGACCCGAACAGTGCTTTTTTTTCTGCAGGTTTAACTGTTTCATGCCCGTTGTTGCCCGTGAATATCTGAAAAGGAACGAGGCTCTATAATCAACTTATTCAGTCACGCTCTTCGACCGAACGAAAGGTGTACTTGAGAAAGCGCCAAATCGCGGGTCGGCTTGGGGGATACGCACAGAGCATTCCGTTACGTGATAATGTAACGGAGGAACCAGACCAGACCAGAGTCAATAAATATGAAGTTTTTTGAAAGTGTGTAACACTTTCTAATAATGTATATTTCGAAAGCGAAGCTGCTTGTAATGCAGCAATGACAACGGCGAAGTGCTCTACGCTCTTCGCCAACTATATAGCAGGGGGTGGAGGCCATTTGGCCTCCACCCACGTCTTCGTTTGAAATTTCAAATGACTTATTGCATTCTCGTCCGACGACTTGGCGCTTCCCGTTTTCCTCAGTTTCTCACTTCTCTCATAAAATAGTAAGCATCAACTCAATTGACATGGCACAACGTGTTTCAGAAATGACTTGCGGGCGCACCCGTCCGCACAATAGGCGCGCTTGTTGGGGCTAATAAAGCGACAGTGCCATTGGCGCACGTGGCGACGAAATCGCCACAAGCACGCGTGGCGACGAAATCGCCACATGCGCGCGTGGCGACGAAAGCGCCACAGGCGCGCGTGGCGAAGCAATCGCCACAGGCGCTCCTGGCGACGAAATCGCCACAGGCGCGCGTGGCGACGAAAACGCCACAGGTGCGCGTGGCGACAAAAACGCCACATGCGCACGTGGCGAAATCGCCAGTGGCCCACGTGGCGTAAAAATTGCCAGCGGCGCAAGTTGCGCCAGTGGCGCTCATGGCGCCGAAATGGTCGAAATCGCCACTGACGCACATGGCTACGACATCGCCAGTGGCGTGCAATAACCAGGGGCTCGTCCAGCGGCAGTCGGCACCAGCAGGCTGGCGAAATCTCCAGAGACAAACTGGCATGACATATGCTCTTCTGCTGCTGACATTGTCAGCGGATAACTTATTACCTTGCATATGTTTCCACATTTTCTTCGTACGTATCTTCGATTTTTGTTTGTCTTCGTTTTTCTCTCGTATTATTTATTACCTCTAGTCGCAGTAAATCGGTGCGAGGCAACTACCATAGCTTTGGGTGGCCATGAGAGACCATCGGCGAAGAAAGACTGCGGCAAACAATTGGCACAACCCCATGCGCTCCCGTGCGGTGCTGGCCAGCGAGCTCCCCAGGGGGGAGGAGGACCGGTGGGTCCTGTGCGGTGCTGGCCAGCGAGCTCCCCAGGGGGGGGGAGGACCGGTGGGTCCTGTGCGGTGCTGGCCAGCGAGCTCCCCAGGGGGGAGGAGGACCGGTGGGTCCTGTGCGGTGCAGGCCAGCGAGCTCCCCAGGGGGGAGGAGGGCCGGTGGGTCCTATGCGGTGCTGGCCAGCGAGCTCCTCATTGGGGAGGAGGACCGGTGGGTCCTGTGCGGTGCTGGCCAGCGAGCTCCCCATGGGGGAGGAGGACTGGTGGGTCCTGTGCGGTGCTGGCCAGCGAGCTCCCCAGGGGGGAGGAGGACCGGTGGGTCCTGTGCGGTGCTGGCCAGCGAGCTCCCCAGGGGGAGGAGGACCGGTGGGTCCTGTGCGGTGCTGGCCAGCGAGCTCCCCAGGGGGGAGGAGGACCGGTGGGTCCTGTGCGGTGCTGGCCAGCGAGCTCCCTAGGGGGGAGGAGGACCGGTGGGTCCTATGCGGTGCTGGCCAGCGAGCTCCCCAGGGGGGAGGGGGACCGGTGGGTCCTGTGCGGTGCTGGCCAGCGAGCTCCCCAGGGGGGAGGAGGACCGGTGGCAGGGCTGATTTTATCAGGGTAATTACCCTGATTTCAGGGTGATTTCAGACTTTCCACTTTGCGGAGACTGAGATTTCAGAATTACTGATTTCTCAACCCTGTTCAAATCAGAGTAGTAGTTTTCCTATCCCTGATTTTGAGTATAGTGTAACAGACTAGCCTGTTAGTGGATCCTGACTTAATAGGGTATCGAATCTGTGGTCCCTGATTTTGACCTTATCGAGAGGAAGGTTCTTGGAAATTTCCTTCCGATATCCCCCTTCGGTTTGATCGCAGTACAGCCAGCGCGTGAGCGATGGACAGCAGCATGTCTGACAAGCGAGTACACTCGATGTTTGTTATTTTCACGAAATGCGAATAAGTTGTTCCATTGTCGTAAGTGCGCATGCGTAAAGTTTCCAGAACTTATTTTGCGTTTCGCACAGCGATGTTGGCCACATTCAGGTATCAAATCGAAATGTTTGGTTGAGCGAAATCGCTCATCTCCTCCCCCCACTAAAACGTGTGCGTAAATACCATTTCGTAACACTATAAGGGTGGAAATTAGCGCGCTCAAAGTGTGCGCGAAACACAGAGCGCAAACTTTACGCAGAGGGAGACTTTTTACCCTGTAACAAAGGGCGCGTTACTACTCTGATCCTCGATTTTCGACCCTAAACAATCAGAGTTATATACTTTTCAACCCTGAGCAGTCAGAGTAGCATTATTCTGAAAAATGTGCACTCATAATAGAGGGGAAAAAATTTCCCCGGAATCAGTGAGGCCTAATATGAAACGTCAGCCCTGACCGGTGGGTCCCTTTCTGGCCTGTTGGCCATTTGTAGGGTAGATTCATGGTTGTGCAATTTAGTTACACTTCTCACACGCCTTAGGCTTTATGATAATTTTTGAAAGTGTAATGAAATGTAACACTTTCTAAAATTTTGTATTGTGAAAAGGGGTACGTGGCCAACACAGCAAAGGTAGCGCCCAAGCGCTACTCACCCTCTTTTGCCTACAAAAGAGGGACGTGGGGACATTCGTCCCCACCCACGTTTTCATTTTCAAAATTGTAGTTCTAATTTCGTTCTCGTCCACACTGGCGAAGACTCAGTCGCTTCCGCGCTTCACTGCCCCGTCAACGCTCCTTAACGACATCCTTAAGCGCAACCTCGCAACGATGGCTCCGGTCAACCCGGCACTTAACCGCGACAATTCGAATAATTCTAGCCCCGGTAACGCGGCGGAAACCTCGACTCCGGCCGGGACAACGGATCGTCGCGGCGGAAAACGTCCCGCCGAGGAAATTTCAAGCGAGGGACCCTCGGCGGTCGACCTCCTGCTCGGAGGCACCCTTCGGACCCCCCCTGAGGAACGCGCGACTGTTGTACAGTCGCGCGTGGCTGCTGCTGAAGAGCGCGTGCCTGGCAGGCACGCGCGTGCTGCGCAAAAGACGACGACCGCCGCTGACGCGGCGGTCGTCTTGACCGGCGCTGACGCGGGTCCATCCGGTCCCACGACCCAGAAACGCCAGTGCGCGGCACCCTCCGCTGACGTCACCCCGGTCAACGCCGCTGTGGAAAACTGAACGAGAATGAATCAACTATGAATGAAGTGAGTACAAATATGAAACCCTAATTGGGTTGTACCCCCTATGGGATACCCCACTATAGCCTACACAAATAAGTAAGCTATAATGTTCTGACACACCCCCATAGGCAAAGTGGGGGAGAACAAGGGGTCACAAGACCAGTCAAGCAAAGCAAAGCAAAGCTCAGGGTGGATCACAAAGTCACCACACATTCCGAGCGCAAGGTCAAGGGCCACAAGGCCAGTTCGCATGCAAGATCATATATAGAGATATACAAGAGTCAAGCAAGCAAGAGCAAGAGTATATATAGGTCAAGGTACAAGCAAGGTCAAGAAGTGAGCAAGTGAGGCAAGACAGGCACAAGACCCAGCTGCGTGCAGCAACGCTGATGATCACAAGGCGCAAGTGCCTTGGTGAAGACATCAGCAGTGTTGGCCTCAGAGGCCACGTACGCAAGTCGCAACTGTCCACGCTGCTGCAGCTCACGAGCAAGAAAGTAGCGGAGAGCAATGTGCTTTGTCCTCTGCTCCAGTCGCTGCTCTCGACACAAGGCCAGCATGGCCTTGTTGTCTACGTACAGGACTGGAGGAGAACGAGGCGGCTCTCCAAGGTCGATCAGCAGGTAGGTGAGCCAGCGAAGCTCCTGAGCAGCCATAGCCCCGGCGTAGATCTCAGCCTCACAACTGGAGCCGAGAACAGAAGACGAGCGAGTAGCCCGCCACGAGACAGAGCCAGAACCAAGGCCGAAGGTGTAACCCTGTGACGACCGCTGCGTAGCCTGGTCGTCAGCCCAAGAAGCGTCCGCGTGCCCAGTGAGGACCACTGGACTGCGCCCTCCAAGCACTAGCCCCATGCCCGACGTACTGCACAAGTAGCGCAACACCCTCTTCGCTGCAGCCATGTGCTCTGGTCGGTGTCTCCCAGGAGCAACATAGCGTGCGAGAATGCTGAGAGGGTATGCAAGGTCAGGTCGTGTGCAGGTCATCAGGTACATGAGGCAGCCAACAAGCTCTGCATAGCTGAGAGCGAGTGGCGAGTAGGCAGAGGAGTGGCCTGAGGCGAGGAGTACGTGAAGCCGAAGCGCTGAAGGACCTGCTGCACCATGTGTGACTAAGTCAGGGTAATGGTGCGGCGTGCTCTGTCCCGGGTGATCTGCAAGCCAAGGTAGCTGCGCAGTTCACCCAGGTCAGTGCACGTGTGTCTCTTCTGCAGCTCGGACTTCACGTAAGCGAGTCCAGCAGTGTCCGCTGTGGCAAAGACCAAGTCGTCGACGTACACGAGGATGTAGAACGGCGGCAGAGAGGTGTCGGTGCGCAGAAACAGCGACGGGTCGGCAGTAGAAGGAGCAAACCCAAGTGCCGCAAGCGTAGTCCTCAGTGTGTCGTGCCACTCACGTGGCGCCTGGTGGAGACCGTAGACTGGACGCCGGAGACTCCACTGGGTACCAGGAGGGAAAGACCCAGTGAAGCCAGGTGGGCGACGCAGCCAGATCTCCTCGTGCAGGCTGCCCTGCAAGAAAGCTGTGCTGAAGTCGAGAGAGTGCAGCTCGTAGTCACGGTGAGCAGCAACGTGCAGCAGTACCCGAAGAGTGGTCATCTTCGGGGTGGGGGAGAAGGTCTGAAAGTAGTCAACCCCCTGCCGCTGACTGAAGCCACGAGCCACGTAACGCGCCTTGAAGACAGGCGGAGAACCCGGCGGCCGCTTCACCCTGAAAATCCACATGCCACTGACGATGTTCGCCCCAGGAGGGGGAACAGCGTCAACGTAGGTGCCTGTGGACTTCCAGGAAGCCATCTCTTCATCCATAGCTGCCTGCCACTGAGAGGAGTAGGGACCCTCTATCGCCTCCGCCTAAGAGCGCAGAGTCGGGATGTCTAGTGCATCTGGGTCTCCCTCAGGGGCTAGCAGTACAGACGCGAGATGAGGTGAAGCGGCGGCCAGACACTGGAACTCCTCCTGCCTGTCCTCAAGGACGTCCGTGCCAAGGGCACACTCACCCCCGACGGACGGAGGACAGGCAGACTCAGACTCAGCGACAAGACTAGCAGCGTAGTCTAGACGACAGCGCGCAGCAAAGTCGACGAGCTCAGTGACAAGGGCAGACGCCGCAGAAGACTCGAAAGAAGGGTCAGTGACAGCAGTAGCAAGAAGACGCGTGACAGTAGGACTGGCAGCACGAAGAGAGTCCGACTCCGGGTCGGCAAGAGCAGGAAGAGAGGAAGCAGGAGGAGAAGGCAAAGGGGCACGTAGAGGAGCAGTAGACGGACGCAGAGACATCCGGTGCGTGCCAGGGACAGGAGGAGGACGCTGACGCGAACCACGACCACTAGTGCGCGCAGTACGAACAGGCGACGCAGGACGAGACGCAGGCTCACGACGCTCAGTAAGACCTCCAGTCGGACCAGCGTAGGGAGAAGGAGCAGGCAAAGGTGAGGCAGGCTGTAGCTGTGACTGTGACGAGACAGGCTGTGGACCCTCTAAGGGAGGAGGAGGAGGACCAGGAGAAGGTGTAAGACCAAGAACCTGCTGCAGGAGCGGAACGAAGTACGGCCGGGGCCGCGCGGCAACGCCAAAAACAGCAGGGTCAGCACCAGTACCCCCAGTAGGAGTACCCGCTCTAGCAGCACCTCCAGTAGCTCCAAAACCTCCAGCAGCACCACCAGGAGCACCACCAGTCGGACCTCCAGCGGCAGTCTCAACGTCAACACCCTCAGCAGCACCAGCTCCAGGAGAACCCTCAGACCCAGCAGCTCCAGCACCCACAGTACGAGCACCGCCGGGACACTCGGTAGCAGTACCCTCTGCAGCCGAAGAACCTCCAGCACCAGCAGCACACCTCCAGCGCCTAGCAAACCACTCACGTAGCTCCTGAGGGGAGAGTGGCTCTCGGCGAGACGAAGCACCTCCAGGCGTAGCACCCCCAGTCTCAGCACCCCCAGGCTCAGCACCCCCAGGCTCAGTACCCCCAGGCTCAGCACCCCCAGGCTCAGCACCTCCAGGCTCAGCACCCCCAGGCTCAGCCCCCCTAGGCTCACCACCTCCAGACTCCGCACCCCCAGGCTCAGAACCCGCAGGCGTAGCACCTCCAGTCTCAGCACCCCCAGGCTCAGCTCCCGCAGCAGCACCAGAGTCACCAGTGACCTCGACAGGCTCGACCGCGTCTACCTGGGACACACCTGAAGGGGCAGGACCCTGAGGGGGGAGGGGGTCTACCGGGGGGGGACCTGGTACCAAGAAGAGCGGGGGCGGGGGGAGGGACGGAGTGCGGTAGGGGAAGAGGCGGTAGTAGGGTACCGACTCGTCGAACGTGACGTCCTGGGAGGACAGAACACGTCGAGAGGTGGGGTGGTAGAACTGCCACCCAGGGGCGTCGGGGGGGAACCCCAGGAAGACGCAGGGAGCAGCGCGAGGGGACAGCTTGTCCGCAGACAAGTCGCGGACAAACGCCCGAGATCCCCAGACCCGGAACGCCGACGCATCGCCAACCTTCCCCGTCCACAGCAGCGCTGGGGAGGTCTCCGGCCTGAAGACCCTGGGGTGGAGGTTGATCTGATGCGCTGCGTACCTGACCGCAAACGGCCACAGAAAATGGGGGGCAGCCGCATGCATCATGGACGTACGAGCGACGTCCATGACCATGCCAATGCGGCGCTCTGCAATCCCATTTTGCTGCGGGGAGTCCGGAAGCGTGAAGTTCTGGCGGATGCCTCGCGCACGACAGTAGGCACGCAGAAGGCCAGAGGAAAACTCTCCGCCTCTGTCCGAGTGCAGACGCAACACAGGAAAGTCCGAGCCAAAGCTCTGCCTGAGCTGGAGACGAGCTGCGCGGATCCAGTCGATCAGCACCTCAGTGACATCACCCTTGCTGCGCAAGGGGAAGACTGTGGTGTAACGCGAGTAGTCGTCAACCACCAGCAGGAAGTAGCGCTCGTGACCGAGTCCACGGACGCGGGCAGGGCCCCACACGTCCATGTGAAGCGTCTGCAACGGAGCCTCTGTCGGAGGAAACTGGGAGGAGTGAGGGGCAGCACGCTGGCGCCCCTCGACACAGGGGACACAGGCAGGGCCAGGGCCCTGAGGAAGGGGAGGTAGAGACCGGGGGAGACCAGACACAAGAAGACGGGAGGCCATGCCTCTGAGCCGAAGCAGAGAGGGGTGGCCAAGACGGTGGTGCCAGAGGAGGGTCTCGTGAGACAGTCGGCGACACGAACAGGGGGCAGACTTAGGACCAGACCTGGACGCTGCAGCAAACACCTGACCAGACGAAGGGACTCTACCAGACTCAGCACCTGGAGGAGAAGCAGTGGTCAGTGTGTACACGCTCGACCCTAGCTGACGTGTAAACGTAGCCAGGTGACGACCCGTGCTAGCCTCCGTGCAGTGCATCACTCGCTGACTAGCAGGGGTGAACTGGTGGACTCCCACATCCTGTAGGTCAGCACCACTCACCAAGTTCGTAGAGAACGAGGGTAGGTAGAGACCAGACAGGGTGCCTGAGGGAGCCGCCAGACACGGGAGGACCGTGGAGAAGCGAGCCAGGACAGGACCCTCAGAGGGGTCAGCCAGGGAAACCGCAACCGGCCGACTAAGCGGCATAAGTGTGGTGCGGTCCCGAAAGAAAGAGCGAGACGCTCCAGAGTCAAGAGTGAAGGTGTGGGAGGCCGAAGCCGACGCAGTACCTGAGAGCGCAGACGCACTAGTACCTGAGAGAGCAGTCTCACGAGCACCTGAGAGCACAGACGCACTGGCACCTAGAGCAGAAGCCTCACCGGCACCTGGAGCAGCAGTACCAATGCCCGGGTCGGGCGGGAAACACCGGTAACAGTCACCCTCCTCTCTAATGGTCACAGCATACATGGCAGCAAGGATAGCATCAAAATCAAGATCAAAGATAGCTACACCAGCCCTAGACAGCTCTCCCCAGCGGGGGATCTCCGCGGCCTCCGGGAACTGCTGACGCCAAGCGTCCGTGAGGCGGCCAAAGCAGCGCTGGGCGGAGTGGGCACCCCCACACTGCTCTCCAGTGCGGTCGCCAGTTCGGAGAATGTAGGTGCAGGGACCAAAACCCCCACCGCGCTGACGCTGCGTGTACCACTCACGGAGCTGCTGAGGGGTGGGGACGTCGCGAGAACGCTGCTGCTGCTGCTGCTGCTGCTGCTGGCGCTGACCGCCACCAGTGCCGCTCCGCTGCGAAGCTCCACTCCGACCACCTCCACCTCCGCCACCCCCGCCTCCGCCTCCACCGCCCCCGCCTCGACCTCCACCGCCGCCACCTCCGCCACCTCCGCTACCACCGCCACCGCCGCCGCCACTCCCGCCTCCACTGCCGCCACTAGCACCCCCACCCCCGCTACCACCTCCACCGCCACCCCCACTCCCTCCGCTGCCTCCACCTCCACCGCCACCGCCCCCACTGGCCCCACCCGCTCCCTTGCCCCCCTTGCCCTTGCCAGAGCGGCGTCTCCCGCTAGGGGCAGACGCCGCACCGACCGACTCAAGACCAACGAGGTCGGCCGCAGCGGCAGAGGCGACAGAGGGCAGGAGAGGGGAAGGAGAACACCCCTCAAAGATGGGGGCGCGGGGGTCACCTCGAGAGGCTCCTACAGCAACTATGCTCTTCTCTGCTGCAAGGAGGGCCTTCTCGAGGCTGTCGACTGTGAGGGTGGTGGGACAGACCGCGAGGAAGTGGTCCCGGACTACACGAAGGGAGTCAGGGAGGCGAGTGACTAAGAAGTAGAGA
The DNA here is from genome assembly GCA_948144175.1 of Closterium sp. NIES-65. NCBI lineage: Eukaryota > Viridiplantae > Streptophyta > Zygnematophyceae > Desmidiales > Closteriaceae > Closterium > Closterium sp. NIES-65. The sequence continues at coordinate 373,146 of CANXME010002149.1, forward strand.
GTGATGTACATGGGGGGGGGGGTTCTTGGCGCAGAAGTCAGCAGGAAGCGCAGCGCGGTAGCGAGTGTCACTAGTGCGGAGGTGCGTGATGAGATCAGCGACAGTGGGAAAGGCGGCAAGGTCAGGGAAGAGGAAGGGGAGCATGAGGCGGCTCAGTGCAGCAGTGGCAGGGGAGGAGTAGCGCGCAACTACAGCGTCGTACAAGGTCTGAGCACTCTTGTACTGGCTAAAGTGCGCGTGCTCAGCGGTAGGCAGGTGGCGACGCACAGCAAGACGTGCAGCAGCATCGCGCGTGGCCCACTGAGAGCGAACAGTGGCGTCAGCATCAGCAGCAGGGGCAGGGACGGCGCCAGAGGTGAGGTCAAAGAGAGACAGACCGTCGGCCCTGTCGCACTGTAAAAACAGCTGCAGGTCGTCGAGCCAGACCTCAAAGTCAATGGCTCGACCCTCAGCGTCAAAAGCGAGGACACTGGGTGTAGCCATGACGACGACAGTGGAGCAGTGCAAGCAGTAGGGGAAGGGTACGCAGTGACAGCAGTGCAGTGCTCACCGGGCAGGGCAGGTCAGGCGGCTCGGGAGGAAGGTCGCGTGGCGAAACGGCCGCTAGGCTGCTGGGCGGCTCGGCTCCCGGGCGGCTCGGCTGCTGCTGGGCGCTCGGCTGCTGCTGGGCGGCTCGGCGGCTGCTGGGCGACACAGCGGCTCCGGGCGGCGCGGCTGCTGCTGGGCGGCTCGGCGGCTCCGGGCGGCTCGGCTGCTGCTGGGCGGCTCGGCTGCTGCTGGGCGGCTCGGCGGCTCCTGGGCGGCTCGGCTGCTCCGGGCGGCTCGGCTGCTGCAGGTGGGCGGCTCGGTTGCTGCAGTCGGGCGGCGCGAGAGCAAGGGGCGGCGGGGCCGAGAGCGCTGGGGCGGCGGGGCCGCGAGATCAGGGGCGGCGGGGCCGTGAGCGCTGGGGCGGCGGGGCCGTGAGATCAGGGACGGTGGGGCCGCGGGCGCTGGGGCGGCGGGGCCGCGTATCAGGGGCGGCGGGGCCAGGAGCGCTGTGGCGGCGGGGCCGCGTAACAGGGGCGGCGGGGCCGGGAGCGCTGGGGCGGCGGGGCCGCGAGATCAGGGGCGGCGGGGCCGTGAGCGCTGGGGCGGCGGGGCCGTGAGATCAGGGACGGCGGGGCCGCGGGCGCTGGGGCGGCGGGGCCGCGTATCAGGGGCGGCGGGGCCAGGAGCATTGGGGCGGCGGGGCCGCGAGATCAGGGACGGCGGGGGCCGCGAGTGCTTGGGCGGCGGGGCCGCGTATCAGGGGCGGCGGGGCCGGGAGCGCTCGGGCGGCGGGGCCGCGAGATCAGGGACGGCGGGGGCCGCGAGCGCTTGGGCGGCGGGGCCGCGAGAGAAGAGGCGGCGGGGCCGCGTTCACTGGGTGGCGGGGCCGCGAGGGTAAGGCCGGCCGCTAGGGCGGCTCGGGGAAGGAGTGGCCCGAGGCGCGACTCGGGATGAGTGCGCTTCGGGCAGGAAAAAAAAGGCTTCGAGTGGTGGGCCCTAGGCACAGTTCCCACAGGGGAACCTGCTCTATACCATGTGGAAAACTGAACGAGAATGAATCAACTATGAATGAAGTGAGTACAAATATGAAACCCTAATTGGGTTGTACCCCCCCTGGGATACCCCACTATAGCCTACACAAATAAGTAAGCTATAATGTTCTGACAGCCGCCCCCACCCCTTTGACCGCGCAGTAACTGCAGGCGCTGCTCTCGTTATTGCAGCAGCACGCACCGTCGACTGCAGCTACATCAGCTGAAGAAATTTCTGCGTCAGCTAAAATTGAAAAGCAGAAGGAACCTGTCGCGGCTCCCCGCTCCACCAAAATCGCTCGCACCAACAACGCTGCTCCTGCTCCCGCCCCAGCTCCGGCACCAACCCAAGCCCGTATCCCCGACGACAGCGACGACTCAGAAAATGAAGACGGTGAGGCCCCCGACAACCTTGCCCGTCGTCGCATTCTCGCACCCGCACCTCCCCTTCCCCCCCTCAACCCTTCACCCGCAGCTACTACCTTCATGCGCAAGGGAGTGCGTGACCAGGCGGAGGTGTTCTCTGCAATTCAAGCTCACCTGAGGCACGTCGAGTTCAAGCTCCAAAACGGCGACGTCGAGGGCGCACTCTCCAACGTGGAGCAAATCGACACGTTGATCAACAAACGCTTCGAGGTGCTCTTGGTGGCGGATGAGGCCGGTTTCGAAGCGGCGGATCGGTTCCAGCTGTACCAAGCCAAGAGCATGCTCACATCCCGCTCGTACAAGCTCGCGGTAGCCGACGTGGCGGCCCTCAAGCGTGCACGTACCGGCTTCGCCCGCGGAGGCCGCCTTCCCCCTCGAGACGGTGAACCGGAAAGCAAAGGCATGCCACCCGCGGGCTGCCACGAGCCCCGCTTCAAGGGGGTGTGTTTCCGTTGCGGCCAGCCCGGCCATATGGCAAATAATTGCCCTATGGGAGGGCGTGGCGCACAAGGTCCCGCACCCGTGGTGTGAGAGGACCCATGGGGCGGCGCCCCTTGCCACTATGCCGGGGGGCGTAGGTGGATGCACCGGTGGTGCGTAGGCTGGTTAGGAGCCTTGGGGAGTAGGATAGGCCATGGGGGCCAGGGCAAGATGGCAGCCGTAGGGGCTGGTTATGGTGTAGGCTTGGCTTGTATGCCTTTGTGTGGATTAATAAAAGATTGTTGTTATTGAAAAAAAAAAAAAAAAAAAAAAAAAAAAAAACGAACAATGGAGAGAGAGAGAAAGGGAGCCAACACGAAACGAGAAGACAAATGGCACAACAAATAAAACATCAGCCCCCTCTTGAGGAAGGCAGCCACGGAGGAGGAATTGGCCAGGAGTGCAAGACAAAGCAAGGACCGAGAGAAGCACAAAGAAGGAGAGAGAGAGAGAGAGAGAGAGAGAGAGAGAGAGAGAGAGAGAGAGAGAGAGGGAGAGGGAGGGAGAGCGAGATAGAGAGAGAGAGAGAGAGAGAGAGAGAGAGAGAGAGCGAGAGAGAGAGAGAGAGAGAGAGAAAGAGAGAGAACGAGGGAGGGCGAGAGAGATAGAGAGAGAGCGAGAGAGAGTGAGAGAGAGAGAGAGAGAGCGAGAGAGAGAGAGAGAGAGAGAGAGAGAGAGAGAGAGAGAGAAGGAGACGGAGAGAGAGAGAGAGAGCGAGAGAGGGAGAGAGAGAGAGAGAGAGAGAGAGAGAGAGAGAGAGAGAGAGAGAGAGAGAGAGAGAGAGAGAGAGAGAGAGAGAGAGAGAGAGAGAGGAACTATCACGACGACATCGTGATGAACAAGGTCGTGGGACCAAGTGACGCAAATGCGCCGATCTCGTTGTAAGGCAATGTAAAAAAAAAAAAAAAAAAAACCTTGCAAGGGTATTAAAGCTGATGACTGCGCAAGCAAAGTGAAAAAAAAAAAAAAAAAAAAAAAAAAAAAAAAAAAAAAAAAACCCCGGGAGTGCGGGGAGGCACGACGGCGGTAGAAGACAAGCGACATAGTTTGCCCGACGAAGTGTCCCGTATTATCTCGCGTCTAATCAACCTTGGCCCTGGTCCCCCCCCCCCCACACAACCTCGGTTGCCCATTAATTGCAGAAGTGGAAGGCGAGTGGCGGAGTGCTCATTGGGACCCATACGAGCACGCAATAACGGACAACATGGTGTCCATCATGCGAATGCGATTGCGCAACAGCCTCCATTGGTGGCTATCATGGTGCGACAGCAGTCTTATCCTTTCCATCATTGCCAAAGGGTACTGGCTACCATGGAAGGGCGCAGAGCCTCTCCCCTTCGAAGCGCCCAATCACGCAGGCGTTCAAGCACACATGGCATTCACCCAAGACACGGTTAGCGACCTCATCGCGTCAGGCGCCGCGATGCATGTCTCGTCGAAAGCCGCAATGACGTGCATCAGCCCGCTCAATGTTGTGGAGCAACGAGACAAATGCCGGCTCATCCTTGACCTGCGGAAGGAACGCTCACCTCCAAGTTCCCAAGTTCAAGTACGAAGGCTTGAGTCGGGTCGCGGAAATCATTCGCCCACACGACTGGATGTTCACAATCGATATCAAGTCAGGCTACCACCACGTCGAAATCCACCCATCATGCTGGAAGTTTTTGGGCTTTCAATTGGGCGGAAAATTCTATTGCTTCACATCCTTACCTTTCGGCCTGTCAACAGCCCCGTTCATCTTCACCCAGCTTATTAAGCAACTAGCCAAGCGATGGCGCGCGCGCGGAGTGCGCGTAATACCATACGTGGACGATCTACTATTCCTCTGCAACTCCGAGGCGCAAGCCCGTTCGACATGCGTCGAAGTTCTCCACGACTTGAAGGCGGCAGGATTCGTGATAAATTCTCAGAAATCACACCTGCATCCCGCACACCACTTGCGCTTTTTGGGGATGGAGCTTGACACGGAACGAGGGATGTTCCTGGTCGGAAAGGATCGGCGCGAACAACTACTGCAGGAGCTCCACCTACTTATACAAAAAGGGCAATCGGGTCGTCAAGTGCCGATTCGCAAGATAGCCCGGATCACTGGATTTCTCAGCTCCATGTCGCTCGCGCTGGGCACGACGGCGCGGGCCTTCAGCCATGAGCTGCTCCACTTGATCGACTCCGCATGGTCATGGAACTCAAAGGTTTTATTGTCACCAGGAGCGACCGAGGAGCTGCTGTTTTGGACAATGCACTTTGATCGTTTCAATGGCGCCCCATTCCACCAGAGTCAGCGTTTTGATGCAGTGATACACGTCGACGCGAGCGCGCACAGCTGGGGTGCCACCTTGGCCAAGTTCCCAAGTACATCATGCGAGGTAAGCGAGTGCATGCCACAAGGGCTTCTCCCCACATCTATTACGCGGCGAGAGCTCGAGGGAGTGCTCTGGGCACTGCGGACGTTCGCAACCCAAATCGTGGGTGCTCACGTCCTCGTCCGGGTGGACAACCAGGCAGTCATGTTTATCTTGCGCAAGGGGGGATCCCGTCAGGCGGATCTTACGTCGACATGCCAAGCGATCATCCAGTTCTGCCTCGGCAACACAACACGCCTCGCGATCGAATGGATTCCGAGGGAGCTCAACGCCCATGCGGATGACCTATCTAAGATGCAAGATTTTGACGACTACTCCCTACATGCACCTTGGTTTCGCCTCTTCGAACGAGGCTGGGGGCCTCACACAATTGATCTCTTTGCTAACGTTCGGAACAATCACGTTCAGCGCTTCTGCTCCAAGATACCGCACCCCGACGCATTCGCCGTCGACGCATTTTCCATCTCATGGAAAGGCAAGCGATGCTTTGCCTTCCCGCCTCCACACTTAATTCCCACTACACTCCGCCACGCGGAACTGACGCAGACAGAACTCACGCTCGTCGTTCCCCAGTGGACCGAAGCGTCATGGTGGCCGCTTCTTCAACCGTCCACTCAATCGTGGGCTCCAGCAGTAGTCGAGCACCTTTCCCTTGCCCAAGGCAGTCAATGCCTTCGGGCAGGTTCACACACAGCTGCATTCTCTGGTCTCGGATTGCCTCATAGCCCAATCATTGCTTTGCATGTAAACTATGCAGTCTAATAACAATTTCTCAATGTGTCATTTCAGGACTTTTGGCCAAACTAAAGCAACAATTGCTGCACGTAATTAGCCACGTTCGCGCACCATCTACAATCGAGACGTACCAACCTTATTGGCAGAGTTTTCGCACCTTCTGTACCCAAGTTAAGCTCGAGTTCCTCCTGGCAACCGGCCTGACGCTAGCGCTGTATCTCATCCATGCGCTCAGCAACAAAGCAACTCTCTCCGCGATCAACCTCACGTGTTCGGCAGTAGCCTTTGCCCACCGCATAACAGGCGAAACCTCCCCTACCGCCGGCCCACTCACCCTGCAAGTGCGGGAGTTCGCCAAGAGACATGGTCCCCGCCCTACAAGAACCAAAAAGCCCATATCTCTCCATCAAGTGCACGACATGGCTCGTCCCTTCCTCGAATCATCAATTCCTGCGGAATACCAGAAAGGATTGATTCCTCTTCTCATGTTTTCGGCATTCTTGCGCTACTCCGACCTCGTCTCGCTCCAATGGAATGACGCACAGTTCGAGGAGAAGGCAATGTGGCTGCTCATTCCGCACTCCAAGACGGACCAGGAGGGGAGGGGATTCGGGATCCCCGTGGCGGCAATTTCAGGCCCATACTGCCCGGTGAGGTGCACGCGCGCATTCATACACATCGCAGGCCTCACAAAGGTGCCCCTGAGAAGAAGTGAACGAGGGAATGAGTGAACTATGAACGAAGTGAGTACAAATAGGAAACCCTAGTTGGGTTGTACCCCCTATGGGATACCCCACTATAGCCTACACAAATAAGTAAGCTATAATATTCTTACACACCCCCATAGGCAAAGTGGGGGAGAACAAGGGGTCACAAGACCAGTCAAGCAAAGCAAAGCAAAGCTCAGGGTGGATCACAAAGTCACCACACATTCCAAGCACAAGTTCAAGGGCCACAAGGCCAGTTCACATGCAAGATCATATATAGAGATATACAAGAGTCAAGTAAGCAAGAACAAGAGTATATATAGGTCAAGGTACAAGCAAGGTCAAGAAGTGAGCAAGTGAGGCAAGACAGGCACAAGACCCAGCTGCGTGCAGCAACGCTGATGATCACAACGCGCAAGTGCCTTGGTGAAGACATCAGCAGTGTTGGCCTCAGAGGCCACGTACGCAAGTCGCAACTGTCCACGCTGCTGTAGCTCACGAGCAAGAAAGTAGCGGAGAGCAATGTGCTTTGTCCTCTGCTCCAGTCGCTGCTCTCGACACAAGGCCAGCATGGCCTTGTTGTCTACGTACAGGACTGGAGGAGAACGAGGCGGCTCTCCAAGGTCGGTCAGCAGGTAGGTGAGCCAGCGAAGCTCCTGAGCAGCCATAGCCCCGGCGTAGATCTCAGCCTCACAACTGGAGCCGAGAACAGAAGACGAGCGGGTAGCTCGTCACGAAACAGAGCCGGAACCAAGGCTGAAGGTGTAACCCTGTGACGACCGCTGCGTAGCCTGGTCGTCAGCCCAAGAAGCGTCCGCGTGCCCAGTGAGGACCACTGGACTGCGCCCTCCAAGCACTAGCCCCATGCCCGACGTACTGCACAAGTAGCGCAACACCCTCTTCGCTGCAGCCATGTGCTCTGGTCGGTGTCTCCCAGGAGCAACATAGCGTGCGAGAATGCTAAGAGGGTATGCAAGGTCAGGTCGTGTGCAGGTCATCAGGTACATGAGGCAGCCAACAAGCTCTGCATACGGACCACTCGACTCTACGGACTCATCTGAAGGCAGAGCTGAGAGCGAGTGGCGAGTAGGCAGAGGAGTGGCCTGAGGCGAGGAGTACGTGAAGCCGAAGCGCTGAAGGACCTGCTGCACCATGTGTGACTGAGTCAGGGTAATGGTGCGGCGTGCTCTGTCCCGGGTGATCTGCAAGCCAAGGTAGCTGCGCAGTTCACCCAGGTCAGTGCACGTGTGTCTCTTCTGCAGCTCGGACTTCACGTAGGCGAGTCCAGCAGTGTCAGCTGTGGCAAAGACCAAGTCGTCGACATACACGAGGATGTAGAACGGCGGCAGAGAGGTGTCGGTGCGCAGAAACAGCGACGGGTCGGCAGTAGAAGGAGCAAACCCAAGTGCCGCCAGCGTAGTCCTCAGTATGTCGTGCCACTCACGTGGCGCCTGGCGGAGACCGTAGACTGGACGCCGGAGACTCCACTGGGTACCAGGAGGGAAAGACCCAGTGAAGCCAGGTGGGCGACGCAGCCAGATCTCCTCGTGCAGGCTACCCTGCAAGAAAGAAGTGCTGAAGTCGAGGGAGTGCAGCTCGTAGTCACGGTGAGCAGCAACGTGCAGCAGTACCCGAAGAGTGGTCATCTTCGGGGTGGGGGAGAAGGTCTGAAAGAAGTCAACTCCCTGCCGCTGACTGAAGCCACAAGCCACGTAACGCGCCTTGAAGACAGGCGGAGAACCCGGCGGCCGCTTCACCCTGAAAATCCACATGCCACTGACGATGTTCGCCCCAGGAGGGGGAACAACGTCAACGTAGGTGCCTGTGGACTTCCAGGAAGCCATCTCTGCCTCCATAGCTGCCTGCCACTGAGAGGAGTAGGGACCCTCTATCGCCTCCGCGTAAGAGCGCGGAGTCGGGATGTCTAGTGCATCCGGGTCTCCCTCAGGGGCGAGCAGTACAGACGCGAGATGAGTTTAAGCGGCGGCCAGACACTGGAACTCCTCCTGCCTGTCCTCAAGGACGTCCGTGCCAAGGGCACACTCACCCCCGACGGACGGAGGACAGGCAGACTCAGACTCAGCGACAAGACTAGCAGCGTAGTCTAGACGACAGCGCGCAGCAAAGTCGACGAGCTCAGTGACAAGGGCAGACGAAGCAGAAGACTCGAAAGAAGGGTCAGTGACAGCAGTAGCAAGGAGACGCGTGACAGTGGGACTGGCAGCACGAAGAGAGTCCGACTCCGGGTCGGCAAGAGAAGGAAGAGAGGAAGAAGGAGGAGAAGGCAAAGGGGCACGCAGAGGAGCAGTGGACAGACGCAGAGACATCCGGTGCGTGCCAGGGACAGGAGGAGGACGCTGACGCGAACCGCGACCACTGGTGCGTGCAGGACGAACAGGCGACGCAGGACGAGACGCAGGCTCACAACGCTCAGTAAGACCTCCAGTCGGACCAGCGTAGGGAGAAGGAGCAGGCAAAGGGGAGGCAGGCTGTAGCTGTGAGTGGGACTGGACAGGCTGTGGACCCTCTAAGGGAGGAGGAGGAGGAGGACCAGGAGAAGGTGTAAGACCAAGAACCTGCTGCAGGAGCGGAACGAAGTACGGTCGGGGCCGCGTGGCGACGCCAGAAACAGCAGGGACAGCACAAGTACCCCCAGCAGGAGTACCTGCTCCAGCAACACCTCCAGCAGCACCTCCAGCAGCACCAGAACCCCCGGCAGCACCAGGAGCACTGCCAGTCGGACCGCCAGCAGTAGTCTCAGCGCCAACACCCTCAGCAGCTCTAGCTCCAGGAGAACCCTCAGGCCCAGCAGCTCCAGCACCCACAGCACGAGCACCTCCGGGACGCGTGGCAGCAGCACCCTCTGCAGCCGAAGAACCTCCAGCACCAGCAGCACACCTCCAGCGCCGGGCAAACCACTCACGCAGCTCCTGTGGGGAGAGTGGCTCTCGGCGAGACGAAGCACCTCTAGGCGGAGAACCTCCAGGCGAAGAACCTCCAGGCTCAGCACCCTCAGGCAAAGCACCTCCAGGCGGAGCACCCCCAGTCTCAGCACCCCCAGGCTCAGCACCCCCAGGCCCAGCAGCCCCAGGCCTAGCACCCCCAGGCTCAGCACCCCCAGACTCAGTACCCCCAGGCTCAGCACCCCCAGGCTCAGCACCTCCAGACTCCGCACCTCCAGGCTCAGCACCCCCAGGCGTAGCACCTCCAGTCCCAGCACCCCCAGGCTCAGCTCCCGCAGCAGCACCAGAGTCACCAGTGACCTCGACAGGCTCGACCGCGTCTACCTGGGACACACCTGAAGGGGCAGGACCCTGAGGGGGGAGGGGGTCTACCGGGGGGGGACCTGGTACCAAGAAGAGCGGGGGCGGGGGGAGGGACGGAGTGGGATAGGGGAAGAGGCGGTAGTAGGGGACCGACTCGTCGAACGTGACGTCCTGGGAGGACAGAACACGTCAAGAGGTGGGGTGGTAGAACTGCCACCCAGGGGCGTCGGGGGGGAACCCCAGGAAGACGCAGGGAGGAGCGCGAGGGGACAGCTTGTCCGCAGACAAGTCGCGGACAAACGCCCGAGATCCCCAGACCCGGAACGCCGACGCATCGCCAACCTTCCCGGTCCACAGCAGGGCTGGGGAGGTCTCCGGCCTGGAGACCCTGGGGTGGAGGTTGATCTGATGCGCCGCGTACCTGACCGCAAACGGCCACAGAAAATGGGGGGCAGCCGCATGCATCACAGACGTACGAGCGACGTACATGACCATGCCAATGCGGCGCTCTGCAATCCCATTTTGCTGCGGTGAGTCCGGAAGCGTGAAGGTCTGGCGGATGCCTCGCTCACGAAAGAAGGCACGCAGAAGGCCAGAGGAGAACTCTCCGCCTCTGTCCGAGTGCAGACGTAACACAGGAAAGTCCGAGCCAAAGCTCTGCCTGAGCTGGAGACGAGCTGCGCGGATCCAGTCGATCAGCACCTCAGTAACATCACCCTTGCTGCGCAAGGGGAAGACTGTGGTGTAACGCGAGTAGTCGTCAACCACCAACAGGAAGTAGCGCTCGTGACCGAGTCCACGGACGCGGGCAGGGCCCCACACGTCCATGTGAAGCGTCTGCAACGGAGCCTCTGTCGGAGGAAACTGGGAGGAGTGAGGGGCAGCACGCTAGCGCCCCTCGACACAGGGGACACAGGCAGGGCCAGGGCCCTGAGGAAGGGGAGGGAGGGACCGGGGGAGACCAGACACAAGAAGACGGGAGGCCATGCCTCTGAGCCGAAGCAGAGAGGGGTGGCCACGGCGGTGGTGCCAGAGGAGAGTCTCGTGAGACAGACGGCGACACGAACAGGGGGCAGACTCAGGACCAGACCTGGACGCTGCAGCAAACACCTGACCAGACGAAGGGACTCTACCAGACTCAGCACCGGGAGGAGAAGCAGTGGTCAGTGTGTAGAGGCTCGACCCTGGCTGACGTGTAAACGTAGCCAGGTGGCGACCTGTGCTAGCCTCTGTGCAGTGTGTCACCCGCTGACGAGCAGGAGTGAACTGGTGGACACCCACATCCTGTAGGTCATCACCACTCACCAGGTTTGTAGAGAACGAGGGGAGGTAGAGACCGGTCAGGGTGCTAGAGGGAGTCGCCGGACACGGGAGGACTGTGGAGAAACGAGACAGGACAGGACCCCCAGAGGGGTCAGCCAGGGACACCGCAACCGGCCGACTAAGCGACGTGAGAGTGGTGCGGTCCCGAAAGAAGGAGCGAGACGCCCCAGAGTCAAGGGTGAAGGTGTGAGAGGCCGAAGCCGACACAGTACCTCAGAGTGCAGACTCACTAGTACGTGAGAGCACAGACGCACTGGCACCTAGAGCAGCAGCCTCACTGGCACCTGACGCAGCAGTACCAATGCCCGGGTCGGGCGGGAAACACCGGTAACAGTCACCCTCATCACTAACAGTCACAGCATACATGGCAGCAAGGATAGCATCAAAGTCAAGATCAAAGATAGCTACACCAGCCCTAGACAGCTCTCCCCAGCGGAGGATCTCAGAGGCCTCCGGAAACTGCTGGCGCCAAGCGTCGATCAAGCGGGCAAAGCAACGGCGGGAGGTGTGGGTGCCCCCACACTGCTCACCCGCGCGGTCGCCGGTGCGAAGGACGTAGGTGAAGGGACCGAACGCCCCACCACGCTGACGCTGCGAGTACCACTCACGGAGCTGCTGAGGGGTGGGGACGTCGCGAGAGCGCTGCTGCTGCTGCTGCTGCTGCTGCAGGCGCTGACCACCCCCAGTGCTGCTCCGCTGGGACGAGCCACTCCGACCACCTCCACCACCGCCACCCCCGCCTCCGCCGCCACCAGCGCCACCGCCACCCTCGCCCCCGCCGCTCCCAGCGCCACCTCCGCCACCACCTCCGCCGCCGCCTCCGCCTCCACTGCCGCCACCAGTACCTCCACTCCCGCCACCACCTCCACCGCCACCCCCACTCCCCCCGCCGCCCCCACCTCCTCCGCCACCGCCCCCGCTAGCTCCACCCGCTCCCTTGCTTCCTTTGCCCCTGCTAGAGCGGCGCCTACCGCTGGGGGCAGACGCCGCACCGACCGACTCCAAACCAACGAGGTCGGCCGCAGCAGCAGAGGCGACAGAGGGTAACAGGGGGGAGGGAGAACACCCCTCAAAGATGGGGGTGCGAGGGTCACCACGAGAGGCCCCTACAGCGACTATACTCTTCTCAGCCGCTAGCAGGGACTTCTCAAGGAGGTCGACAGTGAGGGTGGTGGGACAGACAGAGAGAAACTGGTCCCTAACGGCACGAAGGGACTCAGGGAGACGGGTGACTAGAAAGTAGAGAGTGATGTACATGGGAGGAGGGTTTGCGGCGCGGAAGTCAGCAGGAAGCACAGCGCGGTAGCGAGTGTCACTAGCGCGGAGGTGGGTAAAGAGGTCAGCGACTGTGGGAAAGGCAGCGAGGTCAGGGAAGAGGTACGGTAGCATGAGGCGGCTCAGCGTAGCGGAGGAAGGGGAGGAGTAGCGCGCAACTACAGCGTCGTACAAGGCCTGAGCGGTCTTGCACTGGCTAAAGTGCGCACGCTCGGAGGAAGGGAGGTGGCGACGCACAGCAAGACGTGCAGCAGCATCGCGTGTGGCCCACTTGGAGCGAACAGTGGGGTCAGCATCAACAGGAGGGGCAGGGACAGTGCCAGAGACAAAGTCAAAGAGAGAAACCTCATCTATCGCATCACACAGTAAGTACAGCTGCAGGTCCTCGACCCAGACTGCAAAGTCAATGGCGCGACCCTCAGCATCAAAAGCCAGGACACTGGGGGTGGCCATTATAGCAGCTGACAGTCTCACCGAGCAGGAAGAGTCGGGTAGCTCAGTAGTACAGCAACACGGCAGCACAGCGGCTGCGCCGGTCCAGGAGCAGCAGCAGCCCCACAGGAGCAGGAGCTCGGCACCTCAGGTTGCTCGGGCGGCTCGGGCGGCTCGGGCGGCTCGGGCGGCTCAGGCGGCTCGGGCGGCTCGGGCGGCTCGGGCGGCTCGGGCGGCTCGGGCGGCGCTGGCGTCTCGCGGGCGGCGCACGGGTGACTGCACGAGCGGCCGGGGCGGGTCACGGGCGGCGCGCGGGCGGCTCACGGGCGGCTGGGGCGGCTCACGGGCGGCTGCACGGGCGGCTGGGGCGGCTCGCGGGCTGCTCGCGGGCGGCTCGCGGGCTGTGCACGGGCGGCGCGGGCGGCGCACGGGCGGGTGGGTGGCTCGCGGACGGGCGGCGCACGGGCGGGCGGCTCACGGACGGGCGGCGCACGGGCGGCGCCAGCGGCTCACGGGCGGGCTGGTGGCGCACAGGCGGGCGGCTCACAGGCGGCGCCGGCTCACGGTCGGGCGGCGCGCGGGTGGGTGGCTCACAGGCGGCGGCTCACGGGCGGCGGCGCACGGGCGGCGTCTGACGGGCGGCTGCTTACGGGCGGCGGCTGACGGGCGGCGCTCACGGGCGGCGGCTCACGGGCAGGCCGCGGGCGGCTCACGGGTAGGCCGCGGGCGGCTCACGGGCGCTAGGGCAGGCCGCGGGCGGCGGCTCACGGGCAGGCCGCGGGCGGCTCACGGGCGGTAGGGCAGGCGCCGGGCGCTAGGGCGCTAGGGCTGGCGCTAGGGCGGGCGCTAGGGCGGGCGCTAGGGCGCTAGGGCGGGCGCAAGGGTGGGCGCTAGGGCGCTAGGGCAGAAAAAAAAAAGTTTTCCGAAGTGGTGGGCCCTAAGCAAAGTTCCCACAGGGGAACCTGCTCGATACCATGAGAAGAAGTGAACGAGAGAATGAGTGAACTATGAACGAAGTGAGTACAAATAGGAAACCCTAGTTGGGTTGTACCCCCTATGGGATACCCCACTATAGCCTACACAAATAAGTAAGCTATAATATTCTGACAGCCCCATGGACCGCTGATAAGGGTTTTCCCAAAGAACTCACAAGCCACACCGAACGACAAATCACCATCCTACGTTACGATCAGAAACTGGTGCCTCGCAGCCGGCAGGCAAGCTGGACTGGATGTCGCGCACATCGGAACCCACTCATTCCGCAAAGGCGCAGCCACTGCAGCGGCGAGCCTCGGAGTTCCTGACCGGCTCTTCAAACGCATGGGCCGATGGCGCAGCGACAGCGCGAAGGAGATGTACGTTACAATCGCGCAGGATCAGCTCATCTCCCTCTCTACGCAATTGCAGGATCCTTCGACGGCTCCCTCGCCCGCTACGCATCAGCTATCCATCGAACGCCACCGGCAGCCCCGACTGCACTTGCCTCAGAAGACCCATATGAAATGATAACGCTGCCTTTGCCAGTCAGCCTAAGTACACTTTCACAATATGATAATTTTTGAAAGTGTAATGAAATGTAACACTTTCTAAAATTTTGTATTGTGAAAAGGGGTACGTGGCCAACACAGCAAAGGTAGCGCCGAAGCGCTACTCACCCTCTTTTGCCTACAAAAGAGGGACGTGGGGACATTCGTCCCCACCCACGTTTTCATTTTCAAAATTGTAGTTCTAATTTCCCACCCGCCCACCCATTTGTGTATGCTGTTATTGTCAAGATATGTTGCTAGGGTTTAGCCTTAGGAGCCATGTTGGGAGGTAGAGTGTGAGGGAGTTGGCAATGAAAGAGGACTTCACTATAGAGCTAAGGGAACAAATATGATAGGAAAGGGGGTAATCCACCAAACAGAATGTGATAACTACACTACTGCTATATCTACATGCAGTTACAATAATATAACTCTGACATCCCCCCTTAACTGCATGCAGGAATAGCAAAGCATAAATCACAACCCGCAAGTGTACTGAAAGCATTAGCACGCAAGAGCAATGACAACCAGTGCAGCAGTGGCAGAAACAACAGCAGAAACCCCTTAGCCAATACAGAAACGAAAGAAAGGTGCATGTGGCGCAGGTTGCCTGGAGAGCGGCGTTCGGCGGCTACAAGCGGCGGCACAGCAGGCTCAACGGCAGCACCTGCCGCTCAACAGCAGCAAACGAAAGAGACGAATTAAGTGGCAACAGGGGCTGCAGCTGGAGGTGCCACAGGAGCAGGGGGTGGCAGTTGCAAATGCAGGGCTGCTGCTTCTGCCACTCTCTCTCATACCCTCCTTTATCCCCCCTTACCCTCTCTCCCCCCCCCCCCCCTCAGCAACAATTGCTGCAGGGAGAGAGGAAGGGTGGAATCACCCACTGCCGGCGCTGGCGGTCGCGTTGGCGCTAGCGCTGGCGGCCGTCGCAGCTGCTGGCGGTGGCGCTGGCGGTCCGCGCAGGCGCTGGCGCTCGCGGCTGGCTACAGCGTTGGCGCTCGCGGCTGGCCGTGGCGCTGGCGTCCGCGCTGGCGAAGGCGGATCGCGGGGCGACGGGGGGAGCGTGACGGACGAAAAGGGCGCACGGGCGCGACGCGAAACGAAGGGCCTGCAGAAAGCGAAAAACGGGACCCGCGGGGTTCGTCCACGGGGCGATTCGGGGGACCCGCGGGGCGCATTACGGGCGGCACGACGGGTGGGCCCATGATCATTAAAAAAAAATAGGTCCTCAGGAGAAATTCCTGCTCTGTACCATGTCAAGATATGTTGCTAGGGTTTAGCCTTAGGAGCCGTGTTGGGAGGTAGAGTGTGAGGGAGTTGGCAATGAAAGAGGACTTCACTATAGAGCTAAGGGTACAAATATGATAGGAAAGGGGGTAATCCACCAAACAGAATGTGATAACTACACTACTGCTATATCTACATGCAGTTACAATAATATAACTCTGACAGTTATGTAGACATATATAAGACGAGAACGATGTACTACAACCCATATGAAATGATAACGCTGCCCCATATGAAATTATAACGCTGCCTTTGCCAGTCAGCCTAAGTACACTTTCACAATGAAAGCCTTCAATTGCAAGGTCCGGATGTGGTCACACTTGAGTTGGTTGATTGAACAATGTTGTGGTGAGTTTAAAATGGTGCTCAAGTCTAGTAGATCAAAAAAAAAAAAAAAAAAAAAAAAAAAATACACACACACACACACATACTAAGGGCTCAAACGCCGGCAGATTTACCGTATCTGGATACAGATGCATGCACTCTTCGTAATGTGAGCACGGTTGTGACTCAGGGTCGTCGCTAGCAGAAATTTTCTGTCTGTTTGTCTTATATTCAGATCGAGTTTTTAGAGTTCATCTGATTTTTCAGAAATTTGTTTTTGTAATTTCTGATTGATAAGGAGTAGTTTTTGAGTTTATCTGATCAATCAGGTTCTAGTTTTCGTTTCGTCTGATACCGAATCCAACTATGTAGGGGTGAATATGGGATTCGAGTTGTGAATGGGCGAATCTGATGCGTCAGGAGGCGAATCAGTTAGTGTCAGGGAGCGAATCTGTTAGTGTCAGGGGGCGAATCTGCTGTGTCAGGGGCGAAATTGTTGTTACGGGACGAATCTGCTGTGTCAGGGTGACGGTGAATCTGCTGTGACGGTCCGAGTTTGCTGTGAGGGGGTGATTCTGCTGTGACTGGTCTAGTCCGAATCAATTGCGTCAGACTTGCATTTCGAAAATATCTGATACATCAGACACGGTAAAAAACAGAATCAGATGGATCAGACGGGCCCGAAGGTCCCGTCTGATCCATCAGGCGCCCTCAAATCCTAGCGACGACCCTGTTGTGACTGCTACAAGGGTTGGGCTCCTACAAGCATCACATCCATCATCACAAAAAACACCAATGCCCGTTACCCGAGTCCTCCTATACTGCTTGCGAGTTTGTGTCCGAAGCTCACGTATCAGCCGACTCTCATAAATCAACATTACTGTGCTACACTCGGGGCAACACTTCATCCAAGGCAACAGCGGAGAATACAGCATCACCATCAACATCGGTGCCAGCCTCTCCTTCGTGCGTAATTGGACCTCCACCGACATGTCATCGCATAAGCCACAAACTGTTGGGCTGAGATAGCCCCTTAGGATCTTTGCAAGGGATAACTCTAGGTGAAGTAGTTGTAATAGCGGAAGCGTTTAGTGAAGAATTTGAACCGACCTTGCACTGGTGTGTGAGAGCAAAGTTGATTGAATTAAACAAGCAAATACAAGGATTTATATAAGAGTACAGGGAATAGATAGATAACTGTATTGCTGTTGCGGTTCGATGTAGCGCGACTCGGGCAACTGCTCTGTAACGAGTCAGTTGTGTGTCCTTAACTGTCGCGCTGTAATTGTCGAGTCAAAGGTCAGCGACCTTTGACTTTCTCGTAACCTCCAGGCGGTTACCCTAACCTCCGAGGTTGACTCGATGCTTCGATTGGGACTGCTTCGCTTGGTACCTTGGATTTTGATACGACAGAAGCGCACTTAGGACTTATTGTTTCCAACACTCCCCTTCGCTTCTGGAGTGTTACTGCTGGTGACGTGGCCTTGTCCAGTCAGCATCATGCAGTATTCGAACTTCTGCTTGCCGAGTTTCTTGGTCAAGTAATCGGCTGCCATCTCGGATGTTGGACAGTATGACAGATCGAGTTTCCCTTTTTCTATCTCGTCCTTCACGAAGAAATAGCGCAGGGCGATGTGTTTCGTCCTGTTTGCGAAGCCGTTTTTGTTGGCGATGCGAATTGCTGACTGGTTGTCGCAGAACACGGTGAAGCTGGGTAACTCGGCTAGCTTCGCTTCTTCCAGTAGTTCGCGAAGGTAAAGTCCCTCCTTGGTGGCTGAGCAGAGTGCAATATATTCTGCTTCTGCTGAAGATAGTGCGATTAACTCCTGCTTGCTCGACTGCCAGGAGATAGGACCGATAGGCTCAAGGCGGTAGACATAGCCGGTGCGTGAGCGCCTGTTGTCGGTGTCGCCGGCGTGATCGGCGTCGACGTAGCCGATTAGCTTAGTCGGTGTAGCTGCGCTCTTGTGGTAGGTTAGCCCGATCGTCGCGGTGCTGACGAAGTAGTGGAGAGCGCGATCAAGTTCCGCCAGGTGTTCAGCTTCAGGCTTCTTGAGATAGGTGGCGAGCTGACTTGCGGAGTAGGATAAGTCAGGACGGCAGGTGACGGCGGCGAATAGCAGGCATCCGAGCTTCTTCTGATAGTCGCGTATGCCGGCGGGCTTGAGTAGAGTAGTTCGTTCCTTCTCGGTTCCTGATGTGTAGCGGTAGGGCGTGGAGATGGCGCTTGGTGTGAGGCTGAAACGTTTCGCGATGGTGTCGGCGTATTTCTCGGCGCTTAGATAGATGGCGTTTTCTTCTTCGCGGATGTTGAGCCCGAGGTACTGTGTAACGGTGGAGGAGACCGTGAGCGTGAGGTCTTTCTGGAGCTCTCCTTCGAACCACGTGGCGATGCCGTCGGTTGACCCAATGTAGAGGAGATCGTCCACGTAGACGATCAGGAGAACGTAGTCGCTTCCCTTAGTGAGGCGGTACATGCCTTGGTCGTGAGGTAGTTGACTAAAGCCGATGCGGATGAGACGGGCGTGCAGGTACTGCTGCCACAGTCGCGGTGCCTGCTTGATCCCGTAGAGCGACTTAAGTAGTTGACAGATTCGGTTGGGTTCGCCGTGGGAACCGTGCGGGAGCTCGACGTAGATTTCTGCATCCACAGGTGCGTAGAGGAAGGCATTCGCGACGTCGATCTGCCGTAACTTCTTCTTCTTCATGGCGGCAATGGCGAGGAGAATTCGGAGTGACGTGTGGCGGCTGACTGGAGCAAAGGTCTCGGTGAAGTCTCGTCCTTGCTCTTGGTCGAATCCACGTATGACCCAGCGTGCTTTGAATTTTTCGATCGTGCCGTCTGCTTTCGTCTTGATGCGGAAGACCCATTTCCCGGTAAGGATGGTTTTGTTCCGTGCCACGCTTACGGGAACAACCTTCCAAGTGTTGCGTTCCTCTAATGCCTTCAGTTCTCTATCCATGGCTTCACGCCATTTCTCCCTGTGTTCCCCCCCCAGAGCCTGCTGAACCGTTGCAGGCTCCTTAGGAAGCGAGCTGCGTGCGTTCCCGTGGACTGCGGTGACGAGGCCGAGGATTTGCAGCCCAGTCTGTGAGTATCGAGGGAGTTCTGGATCCTCGGGATAAGCTGCTTCGTCTCCCGTTTCTGGGTCAGGCATGAAATTTGGCCCTACCCCTTCTGCTTCGTTGGTGTTGACTGTCACAGGTGTTACGTAACCATCGTCGGCGAAACGGTAGAAGATTTCGGCGTTGTTACTGTCGCGAGGATTATCCTCATCCATGGGCACGTCGACGGAGCAGTATGGGAGAGGTCCGGCTTCTTCTGAGGCGTTGTCGACGTTCTGTTCATCCCAGTCTGCTTCGTCCGCTGCTGACGCGAAGGCTCGGTCACCACGAAAACCACTGGTGAGGTCCCGATTCTCGTGCAAGTTGGCGAGGTACGTCTGAAGGGTGAGTCTTTCGTAGAAGATCACGTCACGTGCTGCTACTGTTTCCTTTGTGTGGACGTCGAAGATTTTCCATGCGTTGTAATTTTTCTCGATGCCGAGGTGTAGTCCCCACTGTGCCCGTTGCGAAAATCTTCCCGCTCGTGCTTCTGGGGGTCTGTACTGTACCATGCACCCGAAAACTCGTAACATTTTCGTGCTGCCCTGCTTCCCTGTCCACAGCAGATGCGGTGATGCGTTGTTCGGGAGTGACGACGACGACAACAAGTTGTGTAGCATGACAGCGTGGTCCATTGCTGCTGGCCACTGGTGGTTGGGTAGCCGCATGCCACGTAATAGTTTGCGCATGCTGTTCTGCAGGGTCCTGTTCAGTCGTTCTGCAACACCTTGCTGCTGATGTGCGTAAGGAAGGGAGAGGAGTTGCTTGATCCCCCTTTCCGCCAAGAACTGCTTGAAGCGGTGAGAGGTGTACTCGCCACCTCCGTCTGACTGGAAATTTTTCAGTTGTGTTCCAGACTCTCTCTCTGCTATCGGTAGCCAGGCGGCGAATGCTGCGAGCGCCATGTCGCGGCTGGGTAGGTTGCGATGCCAGACGTATCGAGTGGCGGCGTCGATGAAGGTGATGGTGTAGTTGTAGTTGACTTGTCCTGGCTCGCGATTGTAGAGGATGTCGCTGTAGACTTTTTCGAGTGGTGCGTACGCTGGAGCGCTCGGGTTGTGATGTGAAGCAAACGGTCGATGAGGTAAGTCAGCTTCGGGACATATAAGGCAAGTCCCTCGTGCCTTCTGGAGTTCTCTGCCATCGGGTAGAAGTAGAGAATCTTTGTCAAGGACTCCTGCTCTTATCGTGTTATTCAAAACCGTGTTGCTTGGATGTCCTGTTCGTGCGTGCCAGATCTCTTCAGAGGCGCGGTGTCCAGGTGAACGCTGATATGCGTCGGAGTTGGAGTAAAAGCTGGCGACGAGGTTGGCGCTTCGGTGGACTTCACGTTGAGTCGGATTCAGCTGTTTCGCGGGTGTTGGTGGTGCTTCGTCGACTATGACTGGTGTCGTTGTTCCTGCTGCTGCTGATGTTGTTGCTGCTGCCGATGTTGTTACTGCTGCTGATGTTGTTGCTGCTGCCGATGTTGTTACTGCTGCTGATGTTGTTGCTGCTGCCGATGTTGTTACTGCTGCTGATGTTGTTGCTGCTGCCGATGTTGTTACTGCTCGTGTTCGTTCTGCTTCAGGAATGGTGTGCGAGTACCAGAAGCCTCCTGGGCTGAAGTCGGGGTCGAGATCCGGAGGGTGTGTCCAGTCAGTGAAATTCACGATGGCGTCGCTGTCTGCAGTGCCCAGGTCAGGAACGAAGTCGAGGACGAAGACGTTGTTCTTCAGCACTGCTTTCCCGATGTAGAGACCGCCTCTCCCGTGGTAAAGTTTGAACTCCTGGGTCGTGCTGTCGGCTTCCAGATGAATTCCTTTCGCCATCAACTGGCTAACGCTCAGTAAGTTGTAGCCGAGTCCTTCAGCGATGAGTACCTTAGACATGTGCAGTATGACATTTGTTTCTCTTGACTGAAGCTGTACCACTCCTTGTCTTCGTGTGCGCAGGTTTTGGTTGTTGGCAACCGTGATGATCACTTCCTGTTGGAGTCGATGTTCGCGTTGTACGAAACGCCCGGACGAGCACATGTGTTGCCCGCAGCAACTGTCCAAGAACCAGGTGTCTTGGCCGGACGGTTCACTTTGAGCGATGGCGGCGTACGTTGGATTCGGCTGGAGTAGCTCACGGCGAGGCGTTCTGTTGTCAAGCTCTTCTTCCGGTGAGTAGTGTGGTGGTGATTCGGTTGTACATGAATCGGTTATCTTCGTCATGCAGTTGATTATATTTCTTGCTCCTTGTGCAGGTTGTCCGGGTGAAGTCGTTGAAGCTTGAATAGTGGTCGTCGCACTTGCTTGTGTTGAAGCCATTTGGGAGCTTGAAGGTCGAAGTTGTCGCTGTGGTGCCGTTGATTGCTGACGATTCGGGCAGTGTGTGCGCGGGTGCCCTGAAGTCTTGCAGATGTGGCAGAAGGGAGGTACTATCTTCGGTTGCTGCTGTCGGTTGTTATAATTGCTGTGTCGTCGTTGAGTGTGGAATGCGAACTCTGATACTGTCGTTTTCTTCCTGTGTCGTTCTTCCTGCAGGTCCATATCTTGCTGCTCGGCATGTATTTCGGCGCAGAGTGCAGCTTCAGAGATTCTTCCGTGGGCTCGAAGAATGGCTTTAGTGGCGCGCCACTGAGGACCAAGCCCACCAATGATGACTGTCACGAAGGCGTCTTCAGAGATTGACCCTCCGCACCGAAGCAGCTTGTCGCGCAGTTCGCGACATCGGCTGATATACGCCAGTCCTTTTTCTCCTGGTTTCATTTCGACTGTCGTCAACTGCGCCATTAACCTGCTCTGGTTTACACTGTCTGTTGCTTGATACAGGTTCTTCAGATGGCTGTACGCGAGCTCCGCCGAGTTGCCGAAGGTCCGGTAAGAGCGAATGTTCTGCTGCTGAGTTGGTGTCATGTTCCTCAATAGGATTGTATACGCCATCATTGATTGATACGTATACTGTTGCTTTTCATATTGTGTCCCGTTGGCTGGATACTGCAGGGATCCGTCGAAGAAGCCGAGTATCTGCGCGCCCTCCATCATCAGCTCGAATTCAAAGGACCAGGTAAAGAAGTCTTTGCCGTCGAAGGGTCTTGACGTTTGCAGTTTTAAGACGTGTGCAAACTGCGACTGAACTTGAAGTGCGTCCAGTGGTCTTTCTTGTCCAGGTGAAGGTTGCGGGTGGGGCACGAAGCTGATTGACCCGCGCTCGTACGGAGCAAAGGTAGGTTGCTGCTGCTGGTTTCCTCGCGCATATGACGACCCATCAAGACTCATGGGTGTCGCTCCGTTGTTGCTGTTGTGTGTTTGTGCAGGTCCCGACTGCTGGTGTTGTTCGTAGAAGGACATGAAGGAGAAAAATTTCTCCATCATGTTCTGGTCAAAGTCCGAAGGGTGGTTCATGGGGGTCTCGGTTGACGTTCCTCTTGGTCTTGTTGCCGTGCCTTCTTCTGTCTGCAGGCGGTGGAGTAGGAGTAGTGCCCGAGGAGCCATTAGGGGAGCTCCTTTCCTTGTTTGTTGCCATGTCTTGTAATGATATTAAAAAGAGTAGAGTTTCCCTTGTCAGCTCTCATACCATGTTGGGCTGAGATAGCCCCTTAGGATCTTTGCAAGGGATAACTCTAGGTGAAGTAGTTGTAATAGCGGAAGCGTTTAGTGAAGAATTTGAACCGACCTTGCACTGGTGTGTGAGAGCAAAGTTGATTGAATTAAACAAGCAAATACAAGGATTTATATAAGAGTACAGGGAATAGATAGATAACTGTATTGCTGTTGCGGTTCGATGTAGCGCGACTCGGGCAACTGCTCTGTAACGAGTCAGTTGTGTGTCCTTAACTGTCGCGCTGTAATTGTCGAGTCAAAGGTCAGCGACCTTTGACTTTCTCGTAACCTCCAGGCGGTTACCCTAACCTCCGAGGTTGACTCGATGCTTCGATTGGGACTGCTTCGCTTGGTACCTTGGATTTTGATACGACAGAAGCGCACTTAGGACTTATTGTTTCCAACACAAACAACCTTTGCCATCTCGTTAGCATGACCCCGTCTCATGTCTCAGAAGACCCATTTGAAACGAAGCTCGTTGCCATTGCAAACACAAGAAAGCAAGCTTTCTAAATATACCGTCACCCCCCGGATATACCCCCATGGGGGGCAATAATAAAACAGGTTTTTTCAAGGGGGTGGGCTTATAATCGAGTAAATTTATAAGCGCCGGCGTTTATAAAATGACATTCATATTTTTTATATTTTTTAACACCAAACTGTAGGTCTCGTGCTTGCCCTTTCAATCGAGTCAAATTTACATGGGGTCGTCTGTGAAATTCTCGCGCACGCTGGGAGACACACCCAATCTGACTCACATCCAGCTCCTGACAGCTCCTGCTGACTGGACCCGCATCCAGTGCAGGGTCCGAATGTGAAGGGAACCGAATCTGCAACATATCTGCCTGCTAAAGTAAAAATCATTACAACGTTTTGTACACATTTCAAATTTTAAAGTTTACGTGCGCTTATAATAAAACTAGTTTTTTCAGGGGGTGCGCTTATAATCGAGGAGGGGATATAAGCGCCATATGCCAATTAGAAGCGCCAGGCGCTTATCCTAGGGTGGCGCTTATATCCGGGGGGTGACGGTAATATACCGGTATTGCATACTACCAGGAAAACAAGACACGCAGCAGAAGAGGGAATGAATGGGCACGGAATCTCTTTTGGCCCTTTTTTTTTTAGAATAAGTAACATCAATTCAGTCTGACAACAAATAACCCAATAGTTCGATGGAAATTCCAAGTTGAAATAGTGAAGGCAGCTTTTATTTTCTAGATGGAACTAGTTTGAAAACGAGTTCATCAAATAATGTTTCTGTTGCGACAAGTGACACTCATTTTAGTACTCCTGAAGGACCATAGGTACGTGAAACCATCACCTTCCCTCACTCACCTTATCTTCTTTCTCTCCTCCCTCACCTCACCTTCGCTAGGGGTGTGGTACAAGAAATAATTCGGACAAGAAATTAATCGACAAGTATGACTGTGCAAGATCACCACTTAGGGAACGAAAATCTTAGAATAATAACGCAAAACATATTTCAGGTATAAAAGACCTACAGATCGCTGGCGCGCTTCGAAGTGAACTTCACAGCGGCGGGATCTACGTTCTGGCCGATGGAGCGAAGGTTTTGGTTGGCACCAACACGACCAGCGTTCACCTTCTCAGGGTACACACCATCCTTAGGGTGCAGGTACTGCACCTCGCCGCTGGGGAACACCCTGTAGAACTGGTAGTTAATCTTGAACTTGGTCCTCAGTTGCGTACCAAGGGCCAGGCATTGCTCCTTTCTGGCCAGTTTCAGCGAGTTCTCACCGGCTCTCATGGTAGCAGCGCCACCAGTAGGCATCTCGAACACCTGCTCCTTCTTCGACTCCCACGTGATCACGTAAAACTCCTCATCCTGGGCCTTCCTGAGCAGGCCACCAGTGCTGCCGCCGAAGATCGGGGACGGAACGTCGCCCTTCAGCTCTGGGGGGGTGAATCCAGCGGGAGCCTCAGCAGACATGGTGAGGCGGGAGATAGCCGAGGAGGCGAACCGGAGGGGCTGACCGGAGACGAAGCTGCTGCCATTGCGCTGCTGGGTCTTGGCGGACAGAGCAGCGGGAACGCGCAGAGCGGAGGACGATGCAATGGCTGCCATGGTGGCTAAGACACTGCTATCGTAGCAGGAAGTTCGGAAAGTGAGCAGATCTGTGTTGCCGGAACCGAAGCAGAAAAAGATCTGTGATTCCTATACCCTCCTTGCGTTCTGCTGTTTCCAAAATCCTTCGTTTTGTGAGATCGCAACAAATTCGCAATCAGCTCCTCACCAATCGCGATCTTCACACGTGGATTCCCTGCCCTGCTGGATTGGCACTTGCGAAGCCCATTTCAACGAAATACCAGGGGGATTCGTCCACTGTGTCTACGCAGTTTACAGTCAGAGTACAGCAGGCGTCTGCAACAAAAACTGGTGAATTGAACAAACTGGAAATAGACGACTGTTACATAATGTTACGAGTGCAATTGAGTGAACGAACTAGAATTGCACTATCGAAGCAAGAGTACAATGAGCGAAGTTATGAGCGAAGAATATACGGTATAGCGAAACTACAGTGTTAACGGTAATGGACTGTGGTTGTCGCGCGACGGGCCTGGGACTGAGGTTGGGAAAAGTGTCGAAGCGGAGGCCCGGAGCGCGGGTTACCCGCAGAGCCGTGAGATCGGGGTGCGACGTGCGAAGGTGGCGGGCGGATTGTCGATGCGAGGGTTGCGAGTGGTAACGGTGCTGACTGTGGTGCTACAGTGATGTACGCGTTGAGCAGGGATGCGAAGAAAAGAAAATGGATTTTCCTTACACTACCCCCTCCCCCCCTAAGGAGGTCCTCCTTACGAAAGTGCGTGTACATCCCTGAAATTTCGGTTGCGTAGGTACTCGGTGAGGACGGGGTGGTTCTCGATTCTGTCCAGGGGAACCTAATTGTCTTCAGTGGGTGTACGGTCCTTCCAGCGGAGTAAGAACTCGATCCTTCGGGCTCCTCGAGGGTCGCGAACTCTGTGTTTCAGGATTTTCAAGGGGGTGATGATTGGTTCAGTTGGTGGTCTGGTCATGCTGGCTGGGCGATTGCGTGGCAGTTGGCTCGTGGACGGGACGTAAGGGCGAAGCAGGCTGACGTGGAATGAGGGGCTGACGTACCAGTCAGCAGGGAGGAGGAGGTGGGCAGTGACGGGTGTAAGCATGTGGCTTATGCGAAATGGCCCGCAGTATCGGGGGTGGAGTTTCGGGGTGATGGGCAGTCGGAGGTTCTGAGTGTCAAGTAAAACTAAGTCGTCGGGTTGGTAAGTGACAGGTCTGCGGTGGCGGTCGGCGTTTCGTTTAGCGATGATGTTCGATTTTTTTATTGCGTCTGCTGCCCGGGTCCGTGCTGCTTGTAATGTTTCGACGAACTGTTGTGCTCGTGGTACTGGGTTGTCGGGTTTCGGGGTCATGAGTACTTTCGGGTCTTGTCCGTGGTTTAGGTAAAATGGTGACTGTTGGGTCGTGGCGGATGGCGAATTGTTGCACGCGAATTCGATTAGTGGCAGTCGCTGTTCCCACGTGGTCGGGTCGTCACACGTGGCCCTGATGAGCTGTTCCATGGTCTGATTTGTCCGTTCTGTCTGTCCGTCGGTTTCGGGGTGGTATGATGAACTGAATTGCAGTCGCGTGCCGAACTGCTGCCACAGGTTTCGCCAGAAGTTGCTGGTGAATTTCGTGTCGCGGTCGATGATGATCGCGGCTGGTATCCCGTGCAGTCGAACGACGGTGGAGATGAAGAGGCGTGCTGTTTCTTCGGCTGTGATTGATTTTTTGCAGGCTGCGAAATGTGCCATTTTCGTCAGTCGATCAACAACGACCAGGATCGCGTCGTTCCGACTCGCCCCGGCTGGTAACCCCGTGACGAAGTCCATTGACACCTGCTGCCAAGCACGCTCTGGGGGTGGTATCAGCTGCAACTGTCCCGCCGGCCGCTGTCGTGATGATTTCATGAGTTGACAAGTAGGACACGATGCCACGTGTCGTTGTACGTCGGTCAACATATCGGGCCAGTAATAAAACCACTGTAACTGCTGCAGTGTTTTTTCTACTCCGAAATGTGTGAAGAAATGAGGAATGATTTTTTAGAGGAAAAAGGGTTGGGTACAAGTACAAATCCTAGAAATGTATTGTACCCTATATGTGCTATCCCACTATAGCCTACACACACCAAGTCATATAAGTCTGACACACCCCCATAGGCAAAGTGGGGGAGAACAAGGGGTCACAAGACCAGTCAAGCAAAGCAAAGCAAGCTTAGGGTGGATCACAACGTCACCACATATTCCAAGCACAAGTTCAAGGCCACAAGGCCAGTTCATATGCAAGATCATATATAAAGGTAAACAAGCAAGTGCAGGTATAGAAAGATCACAGTACAAGCAAGGTCAAGAAGTGAGCAAGTGAGGCCAAGTAGGCACAAGACCTAGCATCGTACAGCAGCGCTGATGATCACAAGGCGGAAGTGCCTTGGTAAAGATATCAGCAGTGTTGGCCTGGGAGGCCACGTAAGTAAGGCGCAGCTGACCACGCTGCTGCAGCTCACGAGCAAGAAAGTAGTGAAGAGCAATGTGCTTCGTTCTGTGCTCCAGTCTGTGCTCCCGACACAAGGCCAGCATGGCCTTGTTGTCTACGTACAGAACTGGAGGAGAACGAGGCGGCTCTCCTAGGCCAGTCAGCCGGTAGGTGAGCCAGCGTAGCTCGTGTGCAGCCATGGCCCCCGCGTAGATCCCAGCCTTACAGCTAGAGCCGAGAACAGAAGACGAGCGGGTAGACCGCCACGAAACAGAGCCGGAACCAAGGCTGAAGGTGTAACGCTGTGACAACCGCTGCGTAGCCTGGTCGTCAGCCCAAGAAGCGTCTGCGTGACCTGTGAGGACCATTGAACGCCGCCCTCCAAGCACTAGCACCATGCCCGACGTACTGCACAAGTAGCGCAACACCCTCTTCACTGCAGCCATGTGCTCTGGTCGGTGTCTCCCAGGAGCAACATAGTGTGCCAAGATGCTAAGAGGGTATGCAAGGTCAGGTCGTGTGCAGGTCATCAGGTACACGAGGCAGCCAACAAGCTCTGGGTACGGGCCACTCGGCTTTACGGACTCATCCGAAGGCAGAGCTGAGAGCGAGTGGCGAGTAAACAGAGGAGTGGCCTGAGGCGAGGAGTACGTGAAGTCGAAGAGCTGAAGGACCTGCTGCACCATGTGTGACTGAGTCAGGGTAATGGTGCGCTGTGCTCTGTCTCGGGTGATCTGCAAGCCAAGGTAGCGGCGCAGTTCACCCAGGTCTGTGCACGTGTATCTCTTCTGCAGCTCGGACGTCACGTGGGCGAGTCCAGCAGTGTCAGCAGTGGCAAAGACCAAGTCGTCGACGTACACGAGGATGTAGAACGGCGGCAAAGAGGTGTCGGTGCGCAGAAACAGCGACGGGTTAGCAGTAGAAGGAGCAAAGCCAAGAGCCGTAAGTGTAGTCCTCAGTGTGTCGTGCCACTCACGGGGCGCCTGGCGGAGACCGTAGACTGGCCGCCGGAAACTCCACTGGGTTCAAGGAGGAAAAGACCCAGTGAAGCCAGGTGGGCGGCGCAGCCAGATCTCCTCGTGCAGGCTGCCCTGCAAGAAAGCTGTACTGAAGTCAAGAGAGTGAAGCTCGTAGTCGCGCTGAGCGGCTATGTGCAGCAGCACCCGAAGAGTGGTCATCTTCGGGGTGGGAAAGAAGGTCTGTAAGTAGTCAACTCCCTGCCGCTGACTGAAGCCTCGAGCCACGTAACGCGCCTAGAAGACAGGTGGAGAACCCGGCGGCCGCTTCACCCTGAAGATCCACATGCCACTGACGATGTTCGCCCCAGGTGGGGGAACCTCGTCGACGTAGGTGCATGTGGACTTCCAGGAAGCCATCTCTACGTCCATGGCTGACAGCCACTGTGAGGAGTAGGGACCCTCGATCGCCTTTGCGTACGATCGAGGAGTCGGGATGTCTGGTGCATCCGGGTCTCCCTTAGGTGCAATCAGCGTGGACACGAGATGAGACAAAGCAGTAGCAAAACACTGGAACTCCTCCTGCCTGTCGTCAATGACGTCCGTGCTAAGAGCACACTCACTCCCGACGGACGGAGGACAGACAGACTCAGACTCAGCAACCAAGGCAGACGCAGCAGTGGACTCAAAGGAAGGGTTAGTAACAACAGTGGCAGCACGAAGAAAGTCAGACTCCGGGTCAGCAAGAACAGGAAGAGAGGACTCTGGAGGAGACGGCAACGGGACATGCAGAGGAGCAGTGGAAGGACGCAGTGCCATCTGGTGTGTGCCTGGGACTGCAGGAGGACGCGGACGCGGAGCTCGACTACTAGTGCGAGCAGCACGAACAGGCGACGCAGGACGAGACGCAGGCTCACGGCTCTCAGCAAGACCTCCAGTAGGACCAGTGTAGGGAGAAGGAGCAGGCAGGGGGGAGGCGGGCTGTAACTGTGACTGCGACTGGACAGGCCGTGGACACTCTAAGGGAGGAGCAGGACCAGTAGAAGGCGGGAGACCAAGAACATGCTCAAGGAGCGGAACGAAATACGGCCGCAGCCGCGCAGCGCCTCCAGAACCAGCAGGGACAGCACCAGTATCCCCAGCGGCAGCACCAGCGCCAGCAGCACCTCCAACTCCAACACCCCCAGCAGCTCCAGCTCCAGCAGCTACAGCATCTCTAGCTCAAGCATCTCCAGCAGCATCAACTCTAGCAGGACTGCCAGCTCCAGTACCGCCAGCAGCTCCAGCACCAGGAGCACCTCCAAGCCCAGTAGCTCCAATACCTCCAGGACCTCCAGCAGCACCCGCAGCACCCCCAATCCCAGCAGCTTTAGTACCGCCAGTACGAGCACCTCCAGGACCAGTGGCTCTAGTAACTCCAGTGCCGACCAGAGGGTGAGCATCAACAGTAGTACCTCCAGCTCCAGCAGCATGGCTCCTGCGCCGGGCAAACCACTCGCGCAGCTCCTGTGGAGAGGGTAGCTCCCGCCTCGACGAAGCACCCGAAGGGTCCCCAAACCCAGTACCGCCAGAGGCCACACGAGCAAACCCAGCACCCCCAGGCTCCGCACCCCTAGGCTCAGCACCCCTAGGATCCGTACCCCCAGGCTCCGCACCCCCAGGCTGAGCACCCCCAGGCTCCGCACCCCCAGGCTCCGCACCCCCAGGCTCAGCACCCCAAGACTCAGAACCCTCAGGCTCAGCACACCTAGCACCACCAGAGTCAACAGCTCCCTCGACAGGCTCGACTGCGTCTACCTGGGACACACTTGACGGGGCAGGACCCTGAGGGGGGAGAGGGTCTACCGGGGGGGGGGACCTGGCGCAAGGAAGAGCTGCGGCGGGGGGAGGGGGGCAGTGCGGTAGGGGAAGAGACGGTAGTAAGGCACCGACTCGTCAAAGGTAACGTCCTGGGAGGACAGAATACGGCGCGAGGTGGGGTGGTAAAACTGCCAACCAGGCGCGTCAGGGGGGAAGCCAAGGAAGACGCAGGGAACAGCACAGGGGGACAGCTTGTCCGCAGACAAGTCGCAGACAAACGCACGAGATCCCCAGACACGAAACGTAGACGCATCGCCAACCTTCCCCGTCCACCGCAGGGTGGGGGAGGTCTCTGGCAAGGAGACTTGGGGCTGAAGGTTGATCTGATGCGCTGCGTAGTGAACCGCAAACGGCCACAGAAAATGGGGAGCAGCCGCATGGATCATGGACGTACGAGCGACGTCCATGACCATGCCAATGCGGCGCTCAGCAATCCCATTTTGCTGTGGAGAGGCCGGAAGCGTGAAGGTCTGGCGGATGCCCTGTGCACGACAGAAGGCTCCCAGAAGGGCAGAGGAAAACTCCCCGCCTCTGTCAGAGTGCAGACGCAGAACAGGAAAGTCCGAGCCCAAACTCTCTCTGAGCTGGAGACGAGCTGCGCGGATCCAGTCGATCAACACCTCAGTGATGTCAGCCTTGCTGTGCAAGGGGAACACCGTGGTGTACCGCGAGTAGTCATCAACCACCAACAGGAAGTAACGCTCGGGACCCTGGCTACAGACGCGGGCAGGGCCCCACACGTCCATGTGAAGAGTCTGCAGCGGAGCCTCTGTCGGAGGAAACTCGGAGGAGTGAGGGGCGGCGCGCTGCCGCCCCTCGACGCAGGGAACGCAGGTAGGGGCAGGCCCCGGATTGAGGGGAGGGAGGGACCGAGGGAGACCAGAGACAAGGTAACGGGAGGCCATGCCTCGGAGACGAGGCAGGGAGGGGTGACCAAGGCGGTGGTGCCACAGGAGAGTCTGGTGGGACAGAAGATGACACGAGCAGGGAGGAGACTCAGGACCAGACCTGGACACTGCAGCAAACACCTGACCCGACGGAGCTACCTGACCAGACTCAGCAACCGGAGGAGACTTAGTAGTCAGTGTGTACAGGCTCAACCCTGCCTGACGGGTAAACGTGGCCAAGTGTCGGCCCGTCCGAGCACATGTACAGTGGGTCACCCGCTGACTCGCAGGAGTGAACTAGTCAACCCCCCCATCCTGTAGATCAGCACCACTAACCAAGTTCGTAGAGAACGAGGGGAGGTAGAGACCTGACAGAGTGCCAGAGGGGGCCGCCGAACACGGTAAGACAGTGGAGAAGTGGGCAAGGACAGGACCCCCAGAGGGGTCCGCCAGGGAGACCGCAACTGGCCGACTAAGCGGCGTAAGCGTGGTGCGGTCTCGAAAGAAGGAGCGGGAAGCACCCGAGTCAAGGGTGAAGGTGTGTAAGGCCTGAGCCGACGTGGTACCTGAGAGAACAAACTCACCAGCACCTGGGGCAGCAGACGCACTAGCACCTAGAGCAGCATGCGAAAACTAGAACGAGAATGAAATGACTATGAACGAAGTGAGTACAAATAGGAAACCCTAATTGAGTTGTACCCCCTATGGGATACCCCACTATAGCCTACACAAATAAGTAAGCTATAATGTTCTGACACATCCCCATAGGCAAAGTGGGGGAGAACAAGGGGTCACAAGACCAGTCAAGCAAAGCAAAGCAAAGCTCATGGTGGATCACAAAGTCACCACGCATTCCGAGCACAAGTTCAAAGGCCACAAGGCCAGTTCACATGCAAGATCATATATAGAGAAATACAAGAGTCAAGCAAGCAAGAGCAAGAGTATATATAGGTGAAGGTACAAGCAAGGTCAAGAAGTGAGCAAGTGAGGCAAGACAGGTACAAGACCCAGCTGTGTGCAGCAGCGCTGATGATCACAAGGCGCAAGTGCCTTGGTGAAGACATCAGCAGTGTTGGCCTCAGAGGCCACGTACGCAAGTCGCAACTGTCCACGCTGCTGTAGCTCACGAGCAAGAAAGTAGCGGAGAGCAATGTGCTTTGTCCTGTGCTCCAGTCGCTGCTCTCGACACAAGGCCAGCATGGCCTTGTTGTCTACGTACAGGACTGGAGGAGAACGAGGTGGCTCTCCAAGGTCGGTCAGCAGGTAGGTGAGCCAGCGAAGCTCCTGGGCAGCCATAGCCCCGGCGTAGATCTCAGCCTCACAACTGGAGCCGAGGACAGAAGACGAGCGGGTAGCCCGCCACGAAACAGAGCCGGAACCAAGGCTGAAGGTGTAACCCTGTGACGACCGCTGCGTAGCCTGGTCGTCAGCCCAAGAAGCGTCCGCGTGCCCAGTGAGGACCACTGGACTGCGCCCTCCAAGCACTAGCCCCATGCCCGACGTACTGCACAAGTAGCGCAACACCCTCTTCGCTGCAGCCATGTGCTCTGGTCGGTGTCTCCCAAGAGCAACATAGCGTGCGAGAATGCTAAGAGGGTATGCAAGGTCAGGTCGTGTGCAGGTCATCAGGTACATGAGGCAGCCAACAAGCTCTGCATACGGGCCACTCGACTCTACGGACTCATCCGAAGGCAGAGCTGAGAGTGAGTGGCGAGTAGGCAGAGGAGTGGCCTGAGGCGAGGAGTACGTGAAGCCGAAGCGCTGAAGGACCTGCTGCACCATGTGTGACTGAGTCAGGGTAATGGTGCGGCGTGCTCTGTCCCGGGTGATCTGCAAGCCAAGGTAGCTGCGCAGTTCACCCAGGTCAGTGCACGTGTGTCTCTTCTGCAGCTCGGACTTCACGTAGGCGAGTCCAGCAGTGAACGCTGTGGCAAAGACCAAGTCGTCGACGTACACGAGGATGTAGAACGGCGGCAGAGAGGTGTCGGTGCGCAGAAACAGCGACGGGTCAGCAGTAGAAGGAGCAAACCCAAGTGCCGCCAGCGTAGTCCTCAGTGTGACGTGCCACTCACGCGGCGCCTGGCGGAGACCGTAGACTGGACGCCGGAGACTCCACTGGGTACCAGGAGGGAAAGACCTAGTGAAGCCAGGTGGGCGACGCAGCCAGATCTCCTCGTGCAGGCTGCCCTGCAAGAAAGCAGTGCTGAAGTCGAGAGAGTGCAGCTCGTAGTCACAGCAGCCGCCGTAGTAAGCTATAATGTTCTGACACATCAGCCTCACCAGCACCTAGAGCAGCAGCCTCAATGCTCGGGTCAGGCGGAACACACAGGTAACAGTCACCCTCATCACTAGTAGACACAACATACATGACAGCAAGAATGGCATCATAATCTAGATCATAGATAGCAACCCCCGACCTAAGCAGCTCGCCCCAGCGGGGGATCTCAGTGGCGTCATGACTACCCCTAGCGTTCTAGACTTTGATGCTGAGGGTCGGGCTGTTGACTTTGAGGTCTGGGACGATGATCCACAGCTTTTCCTACAGTGCGAGGACGGTCTCTCACTGTTCGATCTCACGTCTGGCGCCTCTGCTGCCCCTGCTGCCGATGCTGACAGCACTGTTCGCTCACATTGGGCCACACTCGATGCTGCTGCCCGTCTTGCTGTGCGTAGTCACTTGCCGTCCACTGAGTGCGCGCACTTTAGTCAGTACAAGAGTGCTAAGACCTTGTACGATGCTGTAGTTGCACGCTACTCTTCCCCTGCCACTGCTGCCCTTAGCCGCCTCATGTTGCGGTACCTGTTTCCTGACCTCGCCGCCTTTCCCACAGTTGCTCACCTCATTACGCACCTTCGCACGAGTGACACCCGCTACCTCGCTGCGCTTCCTGCTGAGTCCTGCTGAGTTCTGCTGAATTCGATTTCAAGTGGTGGGCCCTAGGAAGCGTTCCCACTAGGGAACCTGCTCTATACCATGTGAAGAAATGAGGAATGAGTTTTTAGAGGAAAAAGGGTTGGGTACAAGTACAAACCCTAGAAATGTATTGTACCCCATATGTGCTACCCCACTATAGCCTACACTCGCTAAGTCATATAAGTCTGACAAAATACCCCGAGGTAACTCCGTCGTGTGCCTCCTGTAACAATAATTCTTGTAGCAGTGTATACCCATGAGAAACTTAGAACGAGAAAGAATGACTAAGGAATGAAAGAAATACCCTAGAATTGTGTACCCCTTAGTATCTAACCCGCTACAGCCTACAGAGGCTAGATCATATAAGTTTGACACACCCCCATAGGCAATGTGGGGGAGAACAAGGGGTCACAAGACCAGTCAAGCAAAGCAAGGCAAAGCAAGCTCAGGGTGGATCACAACGTCACCACATATTCTGAGCACAAGTTCAAGGCCACAAGGCCAGTTCACATGCATGAGTACACACATATATATAACACTAAACAAGCAAGAGCAGGTATATATATATGTAATAGTACAAGCAAGGTCAAGAAGCGAGCAAGTGAGGCAAGGTAGGTACAAGACCTAACAGAGTACAGAAGCGCTGATGGTCACAAGGCGCAAGTGCCTTGGTGAAGATATCAGCAGTGTTGGCCTCAGAGGCCACGTAAGCAAGGCGCAACTGACCGCGCTGCTGAAGCTCACGAGCAAGGAAGTAGCGAAGAGCGATGTGCTTCGTTCTGTGCTCCAGTCTGTGCTCCCGACACAAGGCCAGCATAGCCTTGTTGTGCACGTACAGAACTGGAGGAGAACGAGGCGGCTCTCCTAGGTCAGTCAGCAGGTAGGTGAGCCAGCGTAGCTCCTGTGCAGCCATGGCCCCTGCGTAGATCTCAGCCTCACAACTGGAGCCGAGAACAGAAGACGAGCGGGTAGACTGCCACGAAACAGAGCCGGAACCAAGGCTGAAGGTGTAACCTTGTGACGACCGCTGCGTAGCCTGGTCGTCAGCCCAAGAAGCGTTTGCGTGACCAGTGAGGACCACTGGACTCTGCCCTCCAAGCACAAGCCCCATGCCCGACGTACTGCACAAGTAGCGCAACACCCTCTTCGCTGCAGCCATGTGCTCTGGTCTGTGTCTCCCAGGAGCAACATAGCGTGCCAGAATGCTAAGAGGGTATGCAAGGTCAGGTCGAGTGCAGGTCATCAGGTACATGAGGCAGCCAACAAGCTCTGGGTACGGGCCACTCGACTCTACAGACTCATCCAAAGGCAGAGCTGAGAGCGAGTGGCGAGTAGACAGAGGAGTGGCCTGAGGCGAGGAGTACGTGAAGCCGAAGCGCTGAAGGACCTGCTGCACCATGTGTGACTGAGTCAGGGTAATGGTGCGCTGTGCTCTGTCCCGGGTGATCTGCAAGCCAAGGTAGCTGCGCAGTTCACCCAGGTCTGTGCACGTGTGTCTCTTCTGCAGCTCGGACTTCACGTGGGCGAGTCCAGCAGTGTCAGCTGTGGCAAAGACCAAGTCCTAGACGTACACGAAGATGTAGAACGGCGGCAAAGAAGTGTCGGTGCGCAGAAACAGCGACGGGTCGGCAGTAGAAGGAGCAAACCCAAGAGCCGCAAGCGTACACCTTAGTGTGTCGTGCCACTCACGAGGTGCCTGGCGGAGACCGTAGACTGGCCGCCGGAGGCTCCACTGGGTACCAGAAGGAAAAGACCCAGTGAAGCCAGGTGGGCGGCGCAGCTAGATCTCCTCGTGCAGGCTGCCCTGCAAGAAGTAGTGCTGAAGTCAAGAGAGTGAAGCTCGTAGTCACGGTGAGCGGCTATGTGCAGCAGTACCTGAAGAGTGGTCATCTTCGGGGTGGGAGACAAGGTCTGAAAGTAGTCAACTCCCTGCCGCTGACTGAAGCCACGAGCCACGTAGCGCGCCTTGAAGACAGGCGGACAACCCGGCGGCCGCTTCACCCTGAAAATCCACATGACACTGACAATGTTCGCCCCAGGAGGGGGAACCTCGTCGACGTAGGTGCCTGTGGACCTCTACGAAGCCATCTCCGCATCCATGGCTGCCTACCACTGAGAGGAGTAGGGACCCTCTATCGCCTCAGCACCACCAGCACCAGAAGGGACAGCACCAGCACCCCGAACGACAACACCAGCGCCAGCAGCACCCCCAGCGCCAGCAGCACCCCCAGCTCCAGCAGCGCCAACTCCAGTATCCTTAGAGGCACCAGCACCGGAGGCACCCTCAACGCCAACAGCCCCAGCAGCTCCAGCTCCCGCCGGACCACCAGAAGACGCAGCGGGTCCAGCTCCAACACCCTCAGTAGCACCGACGCCCGCAGCACCACCAGCTCCCGTACGAGAAGCACCCGTAGGCCCAGCAGCTCCAGTAATCCCAGTACGAGCACCCCCGGGACATGCCGCACCAGTACCCTCAGCAGCAGCAGAAACTCCAGCACCCCCTGCACCTCCAGCTCCAGCAGCTCGCCTCTAGCGCCGGGCAAACCACTCACGCAGCTCCTGTGGAGAGAGTAGCTCCCGCCGTGACGAAGCACCCGAAGAACCTCCAGGCCCAGCACCGCCAAACGCCACACGAGCAGGTCCAGTTCCCTTAGACTCCGCACCTCGTGACGCAGCACCCCCAGGCGTAGCACCCCCAGATGCAGCACCCCCAGGCGTAGCACCCCCAGGCTCAGCACCCCCAGGCGCAGCACCCCCAGAGTCAGCACCCCCAGAGCCATCTGAAAATCACGACTCCTTTGCGAAGGTCGGGGAGCTTCGTTGCACACTAAGTTGACGTGTCGTGCTGTACCAGGTAGCCTACACCCCCTACAGGCGGCTCGGCGCCTTCCCTAAAAGGTCGAATCTCTGTGTGATTGTGACTCGTTTGTGTTGGAGACCCAAGATTCGAACTTCGGTGCAAGGAAAGTCGAGTTTTGTTCAAATGCTACATTCGACCTAAAAACATAAACTTTTACAGCTTTGTAAGACCACACGCGCCCTTACCCATCCCGTCGGGTCCCCTCCTGTCCCATCCCTTCCCGTCCCGTCACCCGCCGTCGCATCCCGTCCTTTCCCGTGGCGTCCCCTCCAGTCCCTTCCCTTCCCGTCCCGTCTCGTCGCATCCCGTCCTTCCCGTCACGTCCCATCCCGTCCCTTCCCGTACCGTTCTGTACCCGTCTCGAGCCGTCCCTTTCCGTTGCGTCTTGTCCCTTCCCGACGCATCTCCTACCTTCCCTTCACATCCCGTCCCATCCCTTACCGTCTTGTCCCGTCGGTTTCTTCCTGACGCGACCAATTACCAGAACATGGTTCACAATCAGCAAGAAGATCTACCCTTATCAACTTGTATATCGTTCCGCCATCTTCAGACATTCCGTCATGCTCGATTTTGAAATGAATTATAACCCTAAACCGCCGAGCTGACCGGGGGAAAGGCAGTGGAGGAGTGCGAGGCAAGGCGTATACTGGCAGCTCCGCGATGGCAATGGATAACAAGGATCAACCTTGCTGGCATTCTACATTGTGACGTGCGCGGGCTGGGAAATAACGGTGCAGGGCGGAAGACGTAGTGATTGGGAACGCGTCTCGAGGTAGTTGGTTGTCTGAGTAGTATATGAGGGTCTTGGTAATTGACCTATGAGGACTTTGCTGAGGTAGGTGTACTCTAGGACGTGTGATCGGTATGCATAAAACACTTGCTGTGGTGCTGAAACTACGCTCCTTGTGAGATTGGTAGAGTTCTAGGTTGAGGAAATGACAGAGCGCCGTGTTTTCAAATTTCCAATTCCAATGGGCAGTGGTTTTGACAGCGCATCGCTCTGCGCTCGCGTCCAATACCTTGGGGCATATTCTTTCTCAGTTTCCCCTTTTTAGTCCACAAATACAAGTTGTTTTTAGGTTACGGGGTATTGAAAATGTATTCGTCGAGTCCATGGGAAACGCTCAGCTCGGGACAAAAAAAATATAACCCTCATGGATGGTATGCCACGAAGAGAGCATCAACCCTAAACACCATGAGGCAAGGTGTTTAGGGTTGATGCCTCCCAAATAGTTTGTCATCCGAGTCGGTTTTAGTTTTTCCACTGGCCTCTATACTGAACCCAGGTAAACTTAATATTTGCCCTTCTATACGTTTGGTCATGAAAAATGGGAAACAACAATATAAATTGACCGCGGGAATTGGGCGCGAGTGCGGTGGGAGTCGCTGTCAAAGTCACTGCCGAAAGGAATCAAAAACGCGCAAACACGGCGGTCCGTCGTTTCCTCGTTCTAGGTCTCATATTTCCGACCCCTGTAAAATGCTTGGTGTGCACGCGGGAGAGTGCGACACTCTGATGTCGCACCCTGTGGTTTCGTCGCGCAGGGCTGTCTCCCAACTTGGTTTGGCGTAACCATACCCTGGATCACCCCATGTTGTTTGTACTGTACATTTGATTTGCAGGGCCTTCTCACTCCCAACCAACCTTCCGAAACCCAACCCTTGCTTGGGGGTGTTGTGCGACAAAACAAGCTGTTACCGGATCCCAAGCGTTTAACACATGGCTGGAACAAGAAAATGTGAGACGCGAGCTTTAAGTTCTTTTTTATGCTAACATAGCTCCACTATGTTTGTTGGTTGCTGCTCAGTACAGCCTCCCCCTGGTTGCAAACTGTTACTACTATGCTGTGTGCAGGTTTTAGTGTAAGCGGGTACATAGGCTTTGTTTTATAAATTCCTACTTGGTGCTCCTGTGTTATTGATTGAGATAGCACATGTCATTGCTTGTAACAATCTGTAAATTATTACTTATGTATAATTTTTTGTCATTGCAAGCATAACAGCAACTCTTTTGTTCCGTTACAGTAAGCCTTTTTTAGGAATTCCCCCAGCTGTTGTACGGTAGTAAGGTTGGGCAATGTTGGCGCTAAGCTCATGCACACCTTGCCGAGCCTCAGAAGATTGCTCACACACTCGTTGCCGAGCCTCCAAAAGGCTGGGCAATGCTGGCGCAAAGCAAATACACTCTTTGCCGAGCCTGTGGAAGATTGCTTACGCAAACCTAGTGATGAAACATCAAACAAACCTCTACTGTTGAGCAATGCACATGATAAACCACGAGCATTGGTGCATCGGAAGTACTTTTAGCAAACTCTACGCACTGCACAAACTAAGTTTGGGGCCCAATTTTTTTGCAGAGAAAACCTCTCTCCAAGTGACATGGCACGTGTTTTACATCGCCCGTAACCTAAAACAGCTCAACAGCGGTGCGCCGTCCCCTTAGTCCTGAAACCGCATCACCACGTCAGGGGCACTGAAGCGTCGCGTAACATCACGGCTTCGCTTTTTCTATAACTCAATCTCAACAACCTAGTTGGAGCTCGTATTGCCACAATCGAACTTTGCGCTACGCGCTAGATGACGTTGACATGGACATTCGCACCGCATCGCCTGTTGGCGACTCCAACGGCCGGCTTACTGTCCCTCCCAGGCGAGCCACGATGGCTGGGAGGAGGATAAGTAGTGTAGGCATACAATGGTATAAAAGTCCGCCTAGCAATCGAGATACTCATTCTCTCAAACCATACCGAGAGCAATCCACCATTCCGTTACAACCCTTCCCCGCCGTTGTTCTTCGAACTTCGGCTCCTGGCTGCTACTAGCCAACCTTGTCAGCAACCTTCCTCAATTGGTCGGCTTTTCTCAGGTGTCGTCATCCGCACCCCAAACTCTCCACATCCAGCTAGCGATCCGTTTGACTCCGCATTGAGTCATCCATGATTTGTATTTTCGTTTCTATCTGTCAGGTCGTCCGCATGATTTGACCACCTCGGCTTCAGACGTCTTTTAAGACCTACACCGAAGCATCATCCATTGATATGGATATTAAGGAGGAAGCTCGCGTGGTCGTCGAGAAGAGCGTCATCGCAGTGTCAGAATCTCAGCCACTAACCACTGGAATAAAAGGGCTTGTTAAGTAGCGGGTCAGTGCGCCCATAACCCCCCAGGCCAACATGCCTGTAACCCTTCCCTAGGATCAATCGGGGATCACCAGTGGACCTCTGACACCCCCCCGCACTGGGATGCCCGAAGTGCACACACTGGGATTCGAACCCGAGACCTTCGCTCTGATATCATGTCAGAATCCCAGCCCCAAACCACTGGGATAAAAGGGCTTGTTAAGTAGCGGGTCAGTGCGCCCATAACCCCCCAGGCCAACATGCCTGTAACCCTTCCCTAGGATCTATCGGGGATCAACAATGGACCTCTGACACGCGGACCCTGCCCCTCTCGAACTCACCGCGTTCGCGCTGACGACGTACGTCCTCTCGTGCCTCAACGCCGACTGGGCTTCCGAAATTATCTGGGTCGGCCTCGCGTTCTTCCATGGCGGCCTTGCGCAACTGCTGGCCGTCATGTGGGAGTTTAAGAAGAACAACACCTTTGGCGCCACCACATTTTCTACCTACGGCGACTTCTGGATGGGCCTGGCCTTCTTCGTTCTCCTCAAGATTCTCGGTTACGTAAGTACCAGCCAAATTCGCCCTTGTTCTGCGACGATTTAGGATGTGCTCTGGACCAAATTGGAAGCTTCTGATCCGTTACATTCACCATCATCATGTGAACAGGGTTGATAGTAATTCCCGCTGCTCCTTTCCCGCTCTCCCACATTTGTTACTGCAGACCACTCTGCTTCAAGCCACCGACGTGTCAGAGGCTCTTAGCTGGTTCTTGTCGGGTTTCTTTATCTTCAACAGCTACATGACTGTGTGCGCGTTCATGGCAGACCATGCCGTGCTGCTCGTCTTCACTCTGCTCGAGATCACCCTCATGCTACTCTTCATCAGGAATTTCGACCATTGCTGGTGAGGGAAATTCTGAATTGTGTAGTGGCGTCGGCTGTGTCACTTCATTCCGCAAAACCTTGAGTCTGGCTTGTTGCTGCGTGTCATTCATTCTATCTACTCTCTCTGACGCTCTCCCCCCTCCGAACCTTTGACTCTCCTTGTGCTTCTTATACCAGCCTGGTATGCTTCTGGTGCAGCCTGCTTCAATGCGATGGCAGGCAAGGCGGTTCTTTATGTTGGTAAGCCTGTTTTCAAGTTTTAGTAGGGATGACCAAGGAGTAGAATGGGGATTCAGCAGCCCTGAGGGGTTTCCTCCTGCAGAGTGAAAATTAGGCATGTTGTAGTTTGTCATACCAGTGTGGTAGTTTGGAAGTGGCATATGCTTGTGAGGAGCCAAACTAGTCCGTGATGGACCTTTCCTGTGTTGCGTCACGCAACACATTGTGCTAGCTGCACTCACTTCTCCCCAGGTTTGGATTGGATGTTTGTGAGTTAGCTACTACAGCTGCGGCCATAGCATAGCTAAACTTTCGTTTCTAGAGAACTCCATTGTTTGCTTTGATTATGAATTATAGCTGCTTTGTGGTTTGTACTGGCTATGGTTGGTCATAACCAAGATTATTTTCAAGTGCATCACCACCACTCTTGCTCCTGGTGTAGATGTTGTTGTTTATGTGAGCCCCACACTCACACACGCATGCTCATGTTGTAGCCTTGGTTGAGTTGTGCTGTTGAAGGTATGCGACTGTCAAATGTTGTAGCCTTTAGTGAGGTTTGTCTTAAGGGGTACAGATGTTAGAGTTTGTTATATGTACCCCAACCCACATCAATGAACATACACTTCTATTCTTGACATGGTGTCACCTAGGTTAGGATCCTATGGGATCCCGCTCCTCCCGTCCTCGTTCGTCTCGCCCGAGTGTGTCTCACACTGTCGTACTAGTTGCGCCCGTCTTGCCCGAGCCTAGCGCCGGCCCGATCTAGTCCCGTTCGTTCGTTACCGCCCGTTCCGCCGACCCGCTTTCCCCATAGCATAGCGCCCTCCCTCCCCCCCCCCCCCCCCCCCCCCCCCCCCCCCCCCCTCGCCCCCCGCTGCCCGTCGCGTCGCGCTTTCCCACCCCCTGCTGCCCGTCGAGTCGCGCTTTCCCCCCGCTGCCCGTCAACACGCGCCTTTCCCCCGCTGCCTGTCGCGTCGCGCCTTCCCCCGCCCCCCGTCGCGTCGCGCTCTCCCCCACTTCCCGTCCCGTCGTGCCCTCCCCCGCTGCTCGTCGCGACGCGCCCTCCCCCCGCTGCCCTACACGCCCGTTCGCGCGCCGTGCCTGCCGCCGCGCCTGCCCGTTCGGCCCGCTGCGGGCCTGCTCGTCCCGCCGCCGCGCCTATTTGCACCGCCCGCCGCCGCGCCTACGCGTCAGGCCCGCCGTGGGCCCGCTCGTCCTGCCGCCGCGCCTACCCCTCCTGCCCGCCGTCGCGCCTCCTAGTTAGGCCCGACTTGGGCTCGCTCGTCCCGCCGCCGCGCCTGCTTGCACTGCCCGCTGCGGACCCTCCCTTATAGCCGCCACGGGCCCTCCCTTTTAGCCGCCGTGCCTCCTCGTTAGGCCCGCTGCGGGCCCTCGTTTTCAGCCGCCGCGCCCGCTCGTTAGGCCCTCCCTTCACACTGCTGTGCCTACTCGTTCAGTCCACCGCTGGACCACCCTTTGCGTCTGTCGTGCCTGCGTTTTGCAACTGCCCCGGTGTTGCCATAGCCCCCCCCCTACCAGTGCCACCCGCAGCCGGACTTGTCGTTTCTGCTTACGCTATGGCGACCCCTAGGGTTCTTCGCTTTGACGCTGACGGTAGACCGCTCGAGTTTCCGGTTTGGCTCCTACGCGCGCGTCGCCTTTTAGAGAGTTAGGTCCAGGCGGGCGAGTCCCTCTGGGCGCACGCTACCGGTGACCTTCCTGCACCCGACGACCCTACGCCTTTAGGCCCTGCCCTTGACGCCGCCGCCAGAGACCGCTTTACCTGCCAGCGTGCTGACCTGACGGCGTGGAAGTCGCGTGACGCTGCGGCCTGCATTGCTCTTAGCAGCCTCCTCCCTGAGTCTGAGGAGGCCCACTTCACTCAGGTTTGCACTGCTAGTGAGTTCCTGACTGCGATCAAGGCCTGCTACGCTACTCCCACCACTGTCTCTCTTGGCCGCCTCTTCCTGCCGTTCTTGTTCCCTGACCTCGCCTCGTTTGAGCGCTCTGCTGACTTGATTGCTCACCTCCGCTCACTCGATTCTAGCTACCTCGCTTCTTGCACTGACGCACAGCTTGCACTGCTTCCCCCTCCCATGGCGATTATTATCTACTTCATTGCCACTAGCCTCCCTGACCGCCTTGCCTCGGTTCGTGACACGCTTCTTCTGAAGCAGCCTAGTGAGCTCACTATCGAGGTCCTTGAGTCTGCGCTCAAGGACGTCGAGAGCAACCTCCACTCCGTAGCCTCTGCCTCTGGTGCTGTGCTCCCTCCACTGTTTCATGGGTGCACTGTCCCTCGACTGCCCACTATTACTGCCTCGCTAGCCGCTGCGACTACTGACGTGACCGCAACTGCTGTTATGACTTCGTCACGGTCTCAGGGTAGGGGTGGCAGGAGGGGCGGTTAGGGTGCAGGCGGCGGCGGCGGTGGCGGCGTTGGCGGCGGAGGTGGTGGGGGTGGCGTGCCGACCGGTGGCGGCGGGAGCGCAGGGCCTGGAGAGGCGTCTCGTGCAGCGGCCAGTGACTCCCCTACTGCAGCTGGTGGAGGCAACACCCGACCTCGTCAACCTCCTCCTGGTCTGCCGCCCGCGGTGGGTGGAGCAGCGGCGTGGTACCTGGCCCAGCGGCAGCAGCAGGTGCAGTAGCAGCAGCCCCTCCCCTTGTAGCGGCCCCCGCAGCAGCAGCGGCAGCAGCAGGTTTCGGGGCCATGACAGTGTCAGCCCCGGCAAGGTGTTGTTCACCCTTCGTGCACCTATTAGGTTTTGACAGGTGCTCGCCGAGGCCACCCTTCTGGCCCCACCCACCCTCCTGGTCCGTGCTTGGCTCAGCTCACTGACACGGTTCGCTTGGCCTTCGGCGTTGGTGGCCCTGCCCCTGACTGGTTTCCTCTTGTTCAGACGTACGACTCCGCTCTTTGGGGCATGTCTGCTTCTCAGCTGCTTGATCTCTTAGGAACTCCTCATGCTATGTATGCTGTTGTTGACTCTAGTGCTTCTGACTCTGTTTACTCGAGTGTTGTTAGCGTAGGTGCTAGTCTTGCTGAGTTGCCTGTTGCTAGTGTAGGCACTTGTGTAGACACTAGTCCAGGCGCTACTTCGGAGGACGCTTCTGTTAACGGGAGTGGAGTGTTGGCCCCGCCCTCGCTTGGGCAACGCCGACGACTTGGTCGGATGTACGGGAGTAGCAGCCGACCGTTCACAATGGGAGAGCTGCTTGACAGGTTTCGTCAAACTGCAGGGGACCGCTGTGGTGTTGCTGTCGACCAAGGAGCTCGACAGCTGCAACTGACTGGTCTGGGCGACAGGTGGATCGTCGACCAGGAGGGGCACTTCGACGGGGAGGTTGACGGAGCAATCCGTCGACCTGCAGCTCGACTGGGGGGTCGACGGAGCTTTCGGTCGACCTGCAGTTCGACCAGGAGGTTGAGGCAGAGGCCCGTCGACCTACAGTTCGACCGGGGAGGTCGACGGAGCAGCTGTCGACCTGACAAGTTAGCAGCGGTCGACGAGGGGGCTCGGCGACAACCGCTGACGGTTCCGGTCGACGGGAGGGGTCCGTCGACCAGAGGGTAGCTCGACGGGAGCTGTGGTCAACCAGGGGCACCTGTTGGTCGACCCGGTAACTTGCTCGACGAGTTCTGCGGAGGCACGGGAACTTCATCAAGGTCGCAATGGCACAGGCAACTTCGGACTGGTATCCCAAAGTCGATGTGGTTCGTCAGACGCAGACAACAGCCGACGGATGCCCACCGAGGCAAGACGGGCCAATCGTCTGCGCGCACCTGAGAGCGTGCGCACTGCTGTATTCTACGGGGCAACGCTGGACAGCCATTCTGCTGCAGCGTTGGCACGCCGTCGACCTGCTCTGTTGGCAGGTCGCCCTTCTGCAGTGCTGGCGCGGCTCCTCTACGCAACACTGGCAGGCGGTCGACCGAGCTGTACTGGCGGTCGACCAGGCTAGCTGCAGGGTTGCTAGGTGCCTGATGTAG
The DNA here is from genome assembly GCA_948144175.1 of Closterium sp. NIES-65. Lineage (NCBI taxonomy): Eukaryota > Viridiplantae > Streptophyta > Zygnematophyceae > Desmidiales > Closteriaceae > Closterium > Closterium sp. NIES-65. Next base: position 417,735 of record CANXME010002149.1, read on the forward strand.
TCATTGTTGCCATCGCTTGTTCAATCATTCTGTAATTCCAACTTTGCTAGTGGAAACTCTTGCCGATTACTCCCGTGAATGTGCAAGCACTAAGGAACCAAGCAAAGCTACGACCACTCCTAGTAGTTCGTGCCAACCCCCGTAGTCAAGCTCACTACCGTTGTAGAGTGACTCTCCGCATGGTGCGGTGAGCGTGGACGGCCCCGCAAATTACCTTCATATAGGGGCCAACTTTTGCACCTACTAAGTCGTTCGTAGGCCGGCAGCAGCGATAGTCGCCATGGTCGACCCCGTTGTTGATGCGGGCGTAGCGGACACCTTGGAGACACGCTTGGCTGATGCGAGAAAATGCCACGCGGATGGTGAGTACGGGACGATCCCCTTGCTGATCGTCGAGTTGGGCATCCGGTCGCAGTGGGCGACAGAACACCCTTCCCGTCCTGCATCTCCTCGACTGGTGCGCAACGAGGGTGGCGTCAACGATGAGGTCGACGGTGGTGCACGAGTCAGCGCCAGCAGAGGCACGAGGCAGAGAGGGGTGATCAAGGTCGATGGTGGTGTCGACGGAATCCAAGCGCGAGTGCAGCGGTCGACGGCGGCTGCAGGTAGCTCGCGTGTCGACGTCGATGTTTGACGTCGCTCTCCTCTACGAAGTGGTGGAGGGCTCTCGGCGACGACGCATGTGACGGCGGGCGGGATTGCACCGGCGTATGGCTACTTCAAGTTCTCGCCGGACCGGATCACCGTCGCACCGCTGCAAGGTCGACGGGACCTCATCACCTGGAGGGAGTCGATCGAACCTCAGTTTGAGGTCGCCGGGCTGAAGGGCTTCGCCAACGGCACCGTGCCAATTCCGCACGAGGAGGATGTTGAGCTGCGCGGGGAGTTTTGTTCTGCTCACCTGCTTACCTTCATGATCATCTCGAGGTGCTGCTCGCCGGTGGTGCAGCTAGCGCTCAAGAGCTGTCGAGAGCGACTGGATGCTGGTCACCAGGCATGGCACTTCATCATGTCGACGTACCAGGCTAGGGACGACCTGTACATCGGACAGCTGGAGGCAAAGATGACTCACATTCGAATGGGCCACCATGAGTCTGCAACCGAGCTCGATGGATCCTAGCTGAGATGAGGATGGCGGGCCCCGAATACTCGACGGCGTCCTAAATCACCCACGTCCTCAAGGGCCTGCCGCGCAGCTACAACCTCATGAAGAGGTTTACGATGGTGCCTGGCACACGTGAATCCCTCGACGAGGACTCCCTTACCGGCTACATCCTTCGAGATGAGGCGATGCAGGAGGCAGAGCAGCCCACGGAGTTCCTTCCGCAGGCGAGTTACGCTGCACCGACGAAGTCGAATCGTCAGCAGGAGCAGCACGCGAAGCCAGGCGGAGGTGGTAGCGGAGGTGGGCGGTCGACGAAGGACGTCGACTAGAAGAGGTCGACGCGGGACAAGGGCCGACGAGGTGGTGGTCGACGGCAGGAGTGCTGGATTTGCGGCGACCCCGTCCATCTCTCCTTCGAGTGCCCCGACCACGATGACAGCGACGGGGACGACAACAAGGGAGGCCGCGGTCGATCGGCCAGTCGTCGCCCCCGTCGAGATGCAAAGCCGCGTAAGGAGAAGCAGATGTCGAAGACGACGTCGTTAACGAAGGACGTCGACGGCTCCAGCGGCAAGGGTCGAGGCGACGGGGAGGAGTCGTGCTCGATGGTCGGCGTGGTGGAGGCGCCGAAGGGTGGCGATGACTTCCAGGCGGTGGCGGCAGGTGTGTAGGCCAACCCGATGGTGGTGCTGCTCGACAGCGGATGCTCCCACCACCTGATGGGGACGAAGGCGGTCTTCATCGACATGGGGCCAAGCGACGGCGTGAAGCATGTGCGTGGACTCAACGGGGCGCTGCAGCCTGTCGAGGGTTGCAGAACCGTCGCTCTACAGGGGGAGGCGGGGAAGCGGGTCCTCATCCCCGACGTGCTCTACATTCCGCGCGTTCAGGCAAACCTGCTGTCACCTAGCCAACTAAAGGAGAGCGAAGTGCAGCTGCAGGGCGACGGCGACGAGATGCTGGTCGTCGCTGCGACCGGGGAGGTGCTCGGTCGAGCACGCTATACTGGACGAGTCCTATGCACTAACCTTCGCCCCTGCTCGACGCGGTTGCCGTCGAATGAGGTGGTGGCTCTGCGGACGATTGTCTCGGCGATAAAGACAAACCCTGCCCTGTTGCATGCGAGGCTCGCGCACGTCGGCGTCGACACGATCAAGAGCTCGGCGAAACATGAAGTTGCCGTTGGGCTCGACATCCCGCCGTCGCCCAGAGCAGATCCGCCGTGTGTCTCATGCATTGGAGGGAAGCTGGCGCGACACTCTTTCCCCGCCAAGGGCTCGGACGCCGAGGAGGCGCTTGCTGTCGTGCACATTGATTTGTGCGGGCCATTCGGGTGGCTGCCAAGGATGGCAGCTTGTACTTCCTGCTGCTAAAGGATCACCATACTCGGCTCGTATGGGCAATGCCGGTTGCTAAGAAGAGCGACGTGCTCCAGGAGTTCCAGAAGTGGTTGGTGCTGGTGGAACGACAGTCAAAGAAGTCGGTGCTGTTGCTTCGCTCCGATCGAGGAGGGGAGTTCCTCGGGAAGGCGTTCACCGACTTCGTCAACGGGAAGGGCATCGTCCATGACCTGACGTGCCCATACACTCCGCAGCAGAATGGCATGGCTGAGCGGGAGATGCGCACGGTCGTCGAGTCGATGCGGACGATGCTGCTGCACATGGGCGTGTAGCATCACTGGTGGCACCTTGCTCTACGACAAGCGGTCTGGGTGCGCAACTGCTTGGAGTGGTCGACGACACCGCCGGGGACGACGCCGTACCAGCTGCTGACTGGGCAGAAGCCTGACCTTGCACTGGCGCGGGTGTGGGGCTGCATGGTGCAGTTCATGGTTCCCGAACAGCAACGTGGTGGGAAGCAGGCGCCGAAGGCTCACTGGGGAATTCACCTGGGTGTGTCGCCGGAGAGCAAGGGCTGGGAGGTGCTCGACCTGACCGACAACAAGGTGGTCACGTTGGTCGAGGTGATCTTCTATGAGACGCTATCGCTGGAGGTGTGGAAGGCGAAGTATGGGCCGGCATCGGGGCGGACGCAGGCGCACTCGCCGACGGACACCTCGACGGCAACGATTCCATTGCCCGCCGATGTTGACGAGCCTGCTGATAAGGATGTTGTGGAGGCTCTTCCCCCTCCCCCTGTCCTTGCTCCTCCATTCCCCGTCGCAGATCGGCCTGGGTCGGCACCTGTGTCGACCACCGACGATAAGGGGAGCCTTGAGGCGTCGCCTGTGGCGGCAGCCCATGGCATCGCCGGCGGTCGACCAGGCGCCAAGCTCGTCGACCAGGATGGGAAGTCGTCGATGACAGGGGAGCAGCAGATAGGGGAGCCGGTCCAACAGGAGGCAACAGCAGCGGTGCAGCCAACAGGGGAGCAGCAGCCGGGGCGGTCGACAGGGGAGCTGTCGAAGTCAGCAGCATACGAGCAGCCGATTGACGAATCGACGGGACGAGGACATCGACAAGGAAGGGGAGCAGTCGGCGGGTGAGGAGTCCACCGAAAGCGACGTGGTGGAAGTGCCGATCACGAAGCCTGAGCTGCGACGCACAGGTCAAGCTTGACGGCCACCGGAGCAGTTGAGCTTCCACGCCTTCCTACCGCCAGCTGCATTCACCACGGTGTTCGACGAGGTCGACAACGGCCTGTTGTATGACGACGCCGAGGAGGATGAAGACCTGCCGGAGCTCGACCCTGACGTGCATGCCGGCCCCAAACACTGCTGGGACATCGCCATGATGACGGTGAAGGAGGCGCTGTCGAGCTGGAAGGGCGAGGCGGTGAAGGCCGCCATGGAAGAAGAGATCCGCAGCCTCATCGGTATGGGGACTTGGGAGCTGGCCGAACGCCCACGCGGGGTGAACATCATGAAGAACCGGTGGGTGCTGACGACCAAGTACCGCATCGACGACACTGTCGAGCGCGAGAAGGCGATGCTGGTCGTGAAGGACTTCACTCAGGTGTACGATGCCGACTACGACGGGACGTACTCGCCGGTGAGGAGCTACGTCACGCTAAGGATCTTCCTCAGCATCGTCGCCGTCCTCGACCTCAACCTGATGCAGCTCGATATGAAGAACGCTTTCTTGCAGAGCAAGCTCGACAGGGTGCTCTACATGTACCAGCCGGACTACTTCGACGACGGGACCGGCCGGGTGTGTAAGCTGCTGAAGAGCCTCTACGGGCTAAAGTAGTCGCCACTGTTGTGGTACATGGCTCTAGACAGTGTACTGCTGGGCGCTCGCTGGAAGAAGAGCCAGGTCGTCGAGGCGCTCTACTTCAAGGCTGGGGACGACAGAGTGACCTGCTGGGTGCTGGTATACATCGACGACCTGCTCGCCGCCAGCAGCAGCACCGCGATGCTAAAGGAGCTGCTGAAGGCCACCTTCGAGCTACGTGAGATCTCGCCGGTGGTGAAGTACCTTGGGCTGGAGATCGTGCGCGGCAGGACGGCCAGGAAGCTGTGGCTGCACCAGCAGGGCTACGCCAACAAGCTGCGCAGGCGCTTCATCGACGAGGAGCAAGGCGGTCGAGTCCCAAAGACGCCGGTCTTGGTCGACGCCTATGCTCAGCTGACGTTCGACGATGAGGAGGCTCAGGAGCGCGAAGAGGAGTACCGGCAGAAGGTCGACTCGCTGCAGTTTGCGGCGACGACGACGAGTCCAGACATCGCGTTCGCCTGCAGCAGGCTGGGGAGCGGCCTCACGGTGAGGAGCGACCAGCATTGGCGCGAGGTCGACCGCTGCCTCGCCTACCTCGCCGACACCCGCGACACCGCCCTGGAGTTCGGCGGTGGACCAGAATTGTTAGAGCTGATCGGCTACATCGATGCCGATGACGCGGGCGACAAGCAGAACCGGACGAGCATGGCAGGCTACGTGCTCGTCTACGGAGGGGGCGCCGTCTTCTGGTCGAGCTCGCGCAACAAGTGCACGTCATTGTCATCGACCGAGTCGGAGTATGTGGCGGCCACGGATGCCGGCAAGGAGGGGCGTCGACTTCGCTTCCTCCTTGCGGAATTCAAGCTGCTCGACGCTGGGAAGCCGACCATCCTCCGCGTCAACAACAAGTCGGCAAGCACGGTCGCTTAGGGCTTGGGGTTGACGGGCAACCTCAATCACATGGAGCGACACTACGCCTGGCTGCAACACATGGTGAGGCGCGGGAAATTCGTGCTGAAGTACATCCCGACCACCGAGCAGCCGGAGGACTTCCTGACGTAGGCGCTGCATTTTCCGGCTTTCAACCGGTGCTCGGTCGCCATCGGCCAAATTCGTCTGGCGGACGTCGGCGACGGCGACAACGAGGTGCAGCAGTAGGTGCCGTGCCCTTCTGCACGGCTTGTGCGGTGACGGCGTGCTGTGAGTGGGGTGCATGCGGAGGACGAATTTTCTTCGTGGAATACTGTCGTGTGGGCTGGCGGCCCAAGCGTGAGCGCGGCAGGGGAGTGTTAACGGGAATGGAGTGTTGCCCCCGCCCTCGCTTGGGCAACGCCGACGACTTGGTCGGATGTACGGGAGTAGCAACCGACCGTTCATAGTGGGAGAGCTGCTCGACAGGTTTCGTCGAGCTACAGGGGACCGCTGTGGTGTTGCTGTCGACCAGGGAGCTCGATAGCTGCAACTGACTGGTCTGGGCGACGGGTGGATCGTCGACCAGGAGGGGCAGTTCGACCGGGAGGTCGACGGAGGAGTCCATTGACCTGCAGCTCCACCATGGGGTCGACGGAGCTTCCGGTCGACCTGCAGTTCGATCGGGAGGTTGAGTCAGAGGCCCGTCGACCTACAGTTCGACCGGGGAGGTCGACGGAGCAGCCGTCGACCTGACAAGTGAGCAGCGGTCGACGAGGGGAGCTTGGCGACAACCGCTGACGGTTTCGGTCGACGGGAGGGGTCCGTCGACCAGAGGGTAGCTCGACGGGAGCTGTGGTCGACCAGGGGCACCTGGTGGTCGACCGGGTCAACAGGATAACCTGCTCGACGAGTTCAGCGGAGGCACGCGAACGTCGTCAAGGTCGCAATGGCACAGACGACTTTGGACTGGTATCCCAAAGTCGATGTGGCTCGTCAGGCGCAGACAACAGCCGTCGGATGCCCAACGAGACAAGATGGGCCAATTGTCTGCGCACACCTGCGAGCGTGCGCACTGCTGTGTTCTACGGGGCAACGCTGGACAGCCGCTCTACTGCAGCGTTGGCACGCCGTCGACCTGCTCTGTTGGCAGGTCGCCCTTCTGCAGTGCTGGCGCGTCTCCTCTACGCAACATTGGCAGGCGGTCGACCGAGTTGTACTGGCGGTCGACCAGGCTAGCTGCAGGGTTGCTAAGTGCCTGATGTAGTCATTGTTGCCATCGCTTGTTCAATCATTCTGTAATTCCAACTTTGCTAGTGGAAACTCTTGCCAATTACTCCCGTGAATGTCAACGGGAGTTGTATGTTGGCCCCGTCCACGCTTGGGCGGAGCCGACATCGTGGTCGGGTGTGAGGGGAGCTGCCGACCTGGAGCAGTGGGCGAGCGGGTCGACGAGGAGGTCGACTTGCACGGTGACCACTGCACGGGCGCCAACTTCGAGGTGGCGCCAACGTCGGGGAGGTCGACTTAGGCGATCGACCTGCGAAGGACGTCAACTTGGTGACGTCGACTTGGGAAGCCGACTTCGGTGGTCGGCTGATGTGCTGGTCGACCTGCGGGTGGTCGACTAGACTCGGTGGCCGACGAAGGAGGAGCCGGCGTCGAGCAGCCGGTCGTCGAGCAGTCGGGCGTCGAGCGACATGGTCGTCGACCGAGGGGCATGGTCGACCCGGCGAGGTCGACAACGAGGTGGTCGTCGACTTGGGAGGTCGACGGACACGTACGGGAGTTGCTGGTCGATGTGGTTGCCCGGTCGACCAGGTTACCTAGGTGACGAAGTGCTGCGGAGGAGTGCGACGGTCGCCCAGGCGAAGTTGGCGAGATCGACCTCGGTGGTGGTATCACGAGGTCGTCGTGGCAGATCAGAGGCAGCCGTCAGTCTGAGGCTGACGTGGTGTGTGTGCTGTGCAGGTGATGAGGCTCGGTATACCAATCATCTGCACACACCTGCAGAGCGGGTGCACTGCTGGCACACCGTCGACCTGCAGCGTTGGAAAGCTGTCAACTTTGCACTGCTGGAGCGCGGTCGACCAAGTCGTGTTGGAACGCGGTCGACCATGCTGTGCTGGCAGTTGACCAACCTGAGTGCTAGCTCTGATGTAGTCTCGCATTGCCAACTTCATTGTCCCATTGTTGTGATCTTTTCTTAGTGAAACTCTTGCCAAATTGCCCCGTGAACTAGCAAGTAGTGTGAGCACTAGGAAAACGTCTAAGGACCAACGAACGCAGAGATCACACGAGCACACGTGCCTAGCCAGTAGTCTAGCTCCCGTTGTAGTAGTTATCTCCGCAGTGAATGTGCAGACACTAAGGAACCAAGCAACGCTACGATCACTCCTAGTAGTTCGTGCCAACCCCCGTAGTCAAGCTCAGTACCGTTGTAGAGTGACTCTCCGCAGCTTCGCTGTCTTTCACTTTGGACTCTAGGGCTTCGCACTACTTCTTTCGCGACCACACGACACTTACTCTACTTCCTGCGCCAGTCTGTGTGGCGCTAGCTGATCCCTTCTCGGGACCACTCACTGCTCGCTACACTACTACTCTTCCGTGCCCTGCTGTTCCCTCTGGGTCTCTAACTGGCTTCCACGTCCCCTCGTTCTCGAGGAACTTGGTGGGCGTGAGGCCTCTTGTGAGTCAGCACGTGGGTGTGTGGATTGAGCCCTCTGGTGAGATGGCGGTTTGTGTTGACGGCGACACTTACTCGCCCCTTGCCACCTTTACTGCCAAGCCGGGCTCTGGTCTCTACACACTTCACACTGGCCCTAGTGGGCAGCAGCAGCAGCAGCAGTAGCACCAGTAGCGAATCCTGCCCTCGGCCCCGGTTACTTCCCCGAGTCCGGTCCCTGCGTCTCACCAGGTTGCTGCGTCCCCCCAACTAGCTGTGTATGGTCAAGTTCCCGTGTCTGGTCCAGTTGCTGCGTCGTGCTCCTGCCGGTCACTTGCACACCCCACCGTTCTGTGGCACCACCGGATAGGGCACGCGTCCCTCCCTCGTCTGCGCGCTATGTCTCGTCAGTGTCTTGTCTTAGGCCTCCCGCGTGTCTTGCCGTCGCTGCCGCCTTCGCTTGCACCGCCGTGCGGTCCGTGCGTCGAGGGTCGGCTGCGCACCACCCCTCACTCCTCCTCCCTTCAGCCTGCCACCGAGCCTTTTGAGACGCTCCACTTGGACGTCTGGGGCCCCGCCCCTCGCCTTGGCTCTGAGCGCGAGCGTTTCTTTCTGGTGGTCGTTGACGACTACTCCTGCTACACCACAGTGTTCACCCTGGCAAAGAAGTGTGAGGTGACTTCTACGCTGATTGCTTACCACTAAGGACACTCGTGGTTGTCGTGTCAGCTGTCTTCACTCTGACCGTGGGGGTGAGTTTCGCTCCGGTATTCTCGCTGGATTCTGCCGCGAGCAGAGCATTCGTCAGTCCTGGATGCTTCCAGAGTTCCCACAGCAGAATGGGGTTGCTGAGCGCCGCATAGGCTTGGTCATGGAGATCGCCGCACCTCCTTGACTCACGCCCGTGCCCCCCATTTTCTGTGGCCCTACGCGGTTAGGTACGTCGCTCACCAGCTGAACCTCTGGCCACACGTCTCTCGGCCAGAGGCTTCACCGACCAGTCTTTGGACCGGGTCCCCTGGTGTTGCATCGAGGTTTCGTGTCTGAGGTTGCTTGGCACTTGTCCGCGACTCTTCCGCCGACAAGCTCTCGCCTCGTGTTGTTCCCTGTGTCTTCCTTGGTTTCCCTGAGGACTCCTCTGGCTTGACCTTTTACCACCCTCCCTCTCACGGGTTCTTTGACTCCGGTGACGTCCGTTTCGAGGAGTCCAGCCCCTACTACGTCAGGTTCCCCAGTCGAGGTCTCCCGGTTCCTCATCCCCCTCTCTTCCTGACTTCCGCTCCCACTCCTGCTCCCTCGGTACAGCCCTCCCCCGTGGTCCTGCCCCGTCAGGTGTGTCCTAGGCTACCCCTCCTCCTCAGTAGACCCTCATGTGTAGCCTCCTTTCCCGCAGTCCTCCTCGAAGCCTGCTGCAGACCCTGCAGGAGCCGGTGCTTGTGGAGAGGGCCCTACAGGTGCTAGCTCTGGGGGTGCTGGAGTTGGAGTTGAGCCCGTGGTTGCAGGAGACTCTTGTCTTCCGGGAGCTAGTGTTGGTCCTGCTGACTCTGGGGGTGCGGGTGCACCCTCTTCGGGTCCTGGTGAGCCTGGTCGTGTTGCTGTTGGTGGTGCTGACTCTGGGGGTGGTGCGCCAGGTGCTTTGGAGGGCGGTCCCGGGGCTGCCACAACCCCTCACACTACTCCTCCCCCCCACCCCTACCCGACCCGGCACCAGGCTCGTGTTCGCCATGCCCGTGAGGAGAAGCTTGACCTGGAGAGAGAGGAGAGAGAGTTGCAGTGGCTGGAGGAGCAGCATTAGCAGGAGGAGCAGTAGCAGCAGCCGCAGCTGGAGCCGCCGCAGCAGCACGAGGAGCAGCAGCCGCCGCCGCAGCAGCAGCAGCAGCCGCCGCATCCTCCTCCTGTCTCTGGTCTTCGGGCCCTCGGTCTCCCCTCTCGCTCTCCTTCCTCCTCCCACTCTCCTCCCGTCTCGAGTCCTCCGCTTCCTCCTCCTGACCCCTCCCCGGTTGTTTTCCCTCGTTCTCAGCCTCAGTTGTCCCCTCCTGTGAGGAACTAGGATCGAGCTCAGAAAAGAGAATGTGAATTGAATCTAATTGAATGAATCACCTGGGTACAACACGAGGCTATATATAGGCTCGACACAAAGCCCTGTAACCAGGTGTTACGCGAAGGTTCCGCGGGTCGCGAAGCGTCCCAAACAGATCCTTCCCGAATTCGGTAGGAGGCAATTCGGTGGCAACCGAAAAGCCAGAATTTGGTGCACGCAACCTAGCTCGGTGCTATAACTATAATAAAATATAGGAAAGCACCTAGCCTAGGAAATCAAGCAATTCATGCATGCATATAATTATCCTATGCTAGAAATAGCATAATAAAATAAAGGCAAGCAAGCATAGCTGGCATAAGCCGTCGTACTCTCACACGTCCCCCCCTCAAAGCTGGGTGGCGTGAGAAACACCCTGCTTGACAAGATAGTCCTTGAGAGCACGGCATGCGTTGCCCATATCAGCTTCTGCAACCCAACTATCCTCAGTGGGGTCGTATCCCTTCCATCGTATCAGGAACTCGAGGGTCTTGCCACCGCGGCGCCGATGAGTGGGAACACGTTCCACTTTGTACTCGGGTTCATCCTGCATAAGAACAGGTGGTGGTGGCGGTAGCTGCCGTCCCTGGAACTGTTGGTTGGGGTCCTTGTAGGGTTTCAGTAGTTGAACATGGAAAGCATTGTGAAGCTTCCAAGTAGTAGGTAAGCGCAAGCGGAATGTAACTGGTGTCACCTGTGCCTCAACGAGAAAAGGACCACAGAAGCGAGGCCGGAGTTTGGATGGTAGGTGAGAGAGGTTCAAGTTGCACGTGTCAAGAAGCACCTGATCTCCGACTGCTACTGTGTGATCATGTCGCTGACGATCGGCATACTGCTTCTGGGAGGTCTGCATCGTGGTGAGTCGTTGCTGAGTCTTCTCCCATAGCTGCTGCATGGTGGTGACGAAGTCATGTGCGGCTTGGACGTGTGCCGGTGTGGTTGGCTGCTGTGGTGTGAGTGGTTCCCGTCCGTAACACAGGAAGAAAGGAGTTTTCCCTATGGCCGCATGTGAGGCGTTGTTGTCCGCGAACTCTAGGGTCGGTAACTGTGTGTCCCAGTGGCTGATGTCGTCCTTGCAAGCTGTGCGCAGTAACTGTTCAACCACTTGATTGAGTCGCTCTCTCTGTCCGTCAGTCTGGGGGTGGTATGCTGAGGACATTGCAAGCTTTGTCCCCAACAGTCCCATGAGCTCCTTACATAACTTACTGGTGAATTTTGGGTCTCTGTCTGAGATGAGTGTAGCGGGGATGCCGTGGATGGTGATGATGCGGTTGAAGAAGAGGCGAGCAGTTGCTTCAGCTGTTGCCATGGCGTTGGTTGGTATGAAGTGACCCATTTTGGAGAACTTATCGATTACTACGAGGATGGAAACGTGCCCCCGTGAGGTCGAAGGAAGTCATGTGATAAAGTCGAGACTAACGACCTACCATGGCTGCTACGGTACGGGTAGAGGCTAAAGTAAACCCGCTTTTTTCTGCTTGCTGCTCTTCATCCGCTGGCACGTGTCCCAAGAAGTGACGAACTACTGCACGTCTGCTGCCATCCCGGCCCAGTAGTAATACTTTTCTATTCCCGCTAATGTCTTGTTGCTCCCAAAATGTCCCGCGTAAGGTACGTCGAGAAACTCCTCCAATAGGATCTGCCGTAGTGGGGCATACTTCGGTACCCAAATCTTTCCTGAACCCTTCCTTACCGCTAAGTCTTTCTCCCACTGTAACAGCTTCTTACTGAGGTAGGCGATGGGCTGCAAACTGCGTTCGTGATGCTGCATCAGTACTGCTCTGACTGCTTGGTCACTAGCGTCTGCTTCCACCACGTAGTCTTTGTCTGGATTCGGTAGGATGAGTACTGGCGCTGTAGTCAGTACTGTTTGTTTGTTCAGTGCGCGGTAGTCGATGCACATCCGTACCCTCTGGCTTTGGAGTGAGGAGAACTGGTGCACCGTAGGGAGAGGTGGATGGGCGGATCAGTTGTCTGTCTAGTAGATACTCTATCTGTTTTTTCATGTCTGTCAGTTCGGTCGGACTCAGTCGGTATGGTGCACGTGAGACGGGTTTCGCACCTGGTTCCTCCACGATCTCGTGCTCGTGGGTGCGTGCTGGAGGTACGCCTGCGGGTTGGTCGTTGGGCATTATATCCTTGTACTGCTCCAAGGCCTCCTCCTCTGCTGCTGCCATAACCAGTGCTAAGTAATTCGTGTTACTCTCGTTCACTGTCCGTTCGAACCGTGCCAGTGTCGTTTCAGGAACGCTCCCTGTATCCGTCAAGCTTCGCAACTCCACTCGTTTCCCGTTGTTGTAGATGCACGTTTTCCGGTTGACCCAGTCGATCTCGGAGTTGAACCGCTTCAGAAAATCTCGCCCCAAGATGAAATCTAATCCCTTGATGTTCGTGATCGGCAACGTTGGCTTCCACCTCAACGCCCCTATCTGCAGCTGTAGTGTTGACTTGCCGTGGATGGGAAGCTTCGTACCGTCCACCATCGTTGTTGTAAACTGGGTTTCTTCTGAGGATTCTCCAATTTTCTCTGACGTCCCGCGGTCGCACACCGAGTGGGACGCACCACTGTCCACCAGGGCCTGGAGGCGACGCCCGTTGCAGATCACCTCGAGTACTAGTGGTTGCTGCTGCTCCGAGTATCCGTAGATGGTATCGCTTATAGGATCGTAGGGTACGTCGAATATGTTATCCCTAGGTCCTGCGCTCGAAGATGCAGCTTCAGTATCAGTTTTCAACTGAGAAAGGTTAAAAGGATTTATCCGAGGCCGATTCGGCTTCTCTTGGGCTTGGAACCTTCCACTAAGCCTTTGCAGCTGTGTAGGCTTCATCTGTGGGAAACAGGGAGCCTTTAAACAGTGCTGCTGGGAGAGAATATTAACTCCTCGGAGCGCTCGACCTGTATTAACGCTCTGGAGTAGGGTCCCCATAATACCCGGTACTGGTTTTATTTCTGACTCTCCCTTGATAAAGGCTTGAAACCCACGAGAAGTAATATTCTTACTTGTCGGGGTATACGGCTGGAGTTTCCCAGTCGGTGCAGGGTCTTGTTTCGCGGATCCTCCATTAGTCTCGGCGATTTCCCTTGGTGCCGGCTGGTCGTGACGTTTTAAATTTGCGCCACCATATTCTCCTTTTTTCGCCCTCTCCGAAGTTGCCACTTTGTCCATTTTCTGCTTCGGGGGTGCCGCACTGTTCTTGTCCTTCAGTTTGCACACGTTCTCTTCATTTTCCAACACGCCAAGATACAATGTCATGTAGTGCCGCAAAATTTGCACGTCTCATTATTTGCTAGCCGCTGCTCCACATCGCTCTCGTCGTTCTCCATCGGGTCGGCAGTCGTGGGTGGTGCCAATCGCCCCATGCCACTAGTTGGCTTGTTGCGTCGTGTTCCGTAGTAGCTACTGTTCAACGTGTCGAACTATTCGATCAGTGCTGCCGGAAACTGCGTCCACGTCCCCTTGCCTTGGACTATTCTGTTGTTGATCCACTATAGAGCTGGGCCTCGTAACAGTGTTGCTACGAGCCGTATGCGCATTGCGTCTTTTGTCGGGGTCGTGCATCCAACGGCTTCGAAGTAAATTTCGAGTTCAGCTACAAATTGACGAACGTGGTTCCTTTTTACTGTAGGATCGAACGCCCTCGGTAGCCTCGGCTTCACTACTTCGAGGTTAACTGTAGCTGCTGCCGTTGTCGCATGTAGAATTGTCGGTGTTGCCGCTTCTGCTGCTGCTACTGTTGTCGTTGCTGCTGTGGCGGTTGCCGACTGGTTCGCAAGGAGTTTTTCGAGTCGTAGGAGCACCGCATGTATTTTCTTATGCTCAGCGCATAACTCCGCGATTTTCTGTACTGAAATATCTCCTTTTCCCTCCATTTGGCGATTTACAGGAAGATGCGCGACGAAACAAATCGAATTCTAGGTGCTGGTCGACTTACTGCGAGTCAAATTGACTAAAGGATCGATGAGCGCGAATTCTGTAGGTCACGTAAATCTCCCTTGGGCGAAATTCGCGTCCGATCTTGGCCGTTGAGGAGAAAATCAATCCGACGCTCCAGATTCCAACGTTTTTGGGCGAAATTCTCTAGGCCGTTGAGATGAAACTCGATCGAACAGTCGAAACTCCAACCCTTCCACCAGTATAGCTAAAGGGTGTTCGAAAACCGAATCGAGGGGGACTTAGAAAAATTGCGCGGAACTGGTTTTACATACCCGTATCGGCGCTTTCGTCGTCACCCCCGCGGTTTTTAACAGCCGGAACTAAGCGGTTGAAGACCTCGCGTGAAAACCCGCTCTGATTACCAAGTGTGAGGAACTAGGATCGAGCTCAGAAAAGAGAATGTGAATTGAATCGAATTGAAAGAAACACCTGGGTACAACACGATGCTATATATAGGCTCGACACAAGGCCCTGTAACCAGGTGTTAAGCGTAGGTTCCGCGGTCGCCAAGCGTCCCGAACCGATCCTTCCCGAATTCGGTAGGAGGAAATGTCAGAATATATTTGCTGTCTAGCCTGCAGTGGGGTACTCTGTAATGAGTACAACCCAATTTAGGGCATTGTACTTGTATCCCAACTCTTGCTAGTGAAACCCCTCCTTCTCTTTCTAAAATCTCTCGATACCTTCCTCCTCACCCTCGAACTCGATCACCTAGGCACCTAAACCATGGCTTCTAAGCCCACCCATGCTTAACATTCTAAGATGGTATTAGAGCTTAACGCTCCTGGCCTGTGGGCCCACTCGATTCCGCTGCCATATTGTGTGTCGTGCGCCCCGTGGCGCGCGACCACCTATTTTTCTTCCCGCCACGCGCTCGGGGCGCGTGGCGGTTTTCTGCCCGCCGTGCGCCCCGAGGCGCGCGGCGGGTACCTACCTCGTCGCGGCGTCTTGGGGGCCCGCGCGCTGGCCCTGACTGTCGCCTCGTCGCGGCGTTTTTGGGGCCCGCACGCAGGTCCCTCCCTTCTCCTCGTCGCGGCACTTTCGGGGCCCGTGCGCCGGCCCCTCCCGTTCCCTCATCGCGGCACCTTAGGGGCCTGCGCGCGGTCCCCTCTTGTTGCCCGTCGAGGCACTTTCGGGGACCTGCGCGGCTCCCTATCACGTCGCCCTTCAGGGCACAATGGGGGCCGCGCCCTTCACCTCCCCTACATCCTACTTTCCGCTGCAGCAGCCCCAGGTGCGGCCACCCACGCTGCACCAGCCCCTGGAGCAGCCACAGCCGCCCCAGCAGCAGCCCCTGGAGGAGCCGCCGCAGCAGCAGCAGCAGCTCCAGGAGCAGCCGCCCCAGCAGCAGCCCCTGGAGGAGCCGCCGCAGCAGCAGCAGCAGCCCCAGCAGCAGCAGCCACTGGAGCAGCCGCACCAGCAGGAGCCGCCCCAGCAGCAGCAGCCCCGGGAGCAGCCGCCCCAGCAGCAGCCCCGGGAACTGCCGCCCCAGTAGCAGCTGCCTCTGAAGCGGCCACCCCAGCAGCAGCAACCCCTGGAGCCGCTGCTACTGCAGCAGCCACCCCAGCAGCAGCATTCCCTGGAGCCGCCCCAGCAGCAGCAGCCCCGGGAACTGCCGCCCCAGCAGCAGCTGCCTCTGAAGCGGCCACCCCAGCAGCAGCAACCCCTGGAGCAGCTGCTACTGCAGCAGCCAGCCCAGCAGCAGCAGTCCCTGGAGCCGCCCCAGCAGCAGCAGCCCCGGGAGCAGCCGCCCCAGCAGCAGCTGCCTCTGGAGCGGCCACCCCAGCAGCAGCAGCACGTCGAGCAGCAGCAGCAGCAGCCGCCCCTGGCCCCTGCAGCAGCCGCTCATGGACCAGGTGCAGCCGTGGGGGGTGAGTGTGGGGGTGCTAGTTGTGGGGGTGTCGGTTGTGCGTGCCGTCCCCTCCTCCTCCTCCTCCTTCGTCTCCCACTGCTACAGCTCTCGCTGGGGGGGGTGGATGTGTGGGAGACTGGGGTTTAGGGTTTAAGGGGGGTGGGTGGAGCTAGCGGTATAGCAGCGGGTGTGTGTCGGGGGGTGGGACTGTGTGCGGGAGGATGAGCGGAGGTTGCCAGTCTGTTGTCCGGTAGCCCAGTGAGTTTGTTGCTGCGCCAGTCGCCCGAGGGTCCGTTGCCCGTCTGCCGCCACTTGAGCCGCGGGGCCTGTTACTCCTGTAGTCCGGGCGCTTAGTCCGGTAGCCACTGTGCTCGCCACTCCTGTTGCCCGTGTGTCTGCAGCTTCAGCCGCCGCCTTCTATCTCCTCTCCTCTCACTCTCCCTCCTCCTCCTCACTTGCTCGTTGTGACTACCACTAGCTTTGCTGATAATTGTGCACTTTAACTATTGCTTCTTGAACTTGTGCTTAGAATGTGTGGTGACATTGTGATCCACCCTGAGCTTGTACTGCTTTGTCTGCTCTGCTGATTACACCCCACTTTGGCTATGGGGGTGTGTCAGAATATATTTGCTGTCTAGCCTGCAGTGGGGTACTCTGTAATGAGTACAACCCAATTTAGGGCATTGTACTTGTATCCCAACTCTTGCTAGTGAAACCCCTCCTTCTCTTTCTAAAATCTCTCGATACCTTCCTCCTCACCCTCGAACTCGATCACCTAGGCACCTAAACCATGGCTTCTAAGCCCACCCATGCTTAACATTCTAAGAGGAAATTCGGTGGCAACTGAAAAGTCAGAATTCGGTGCACGCAACCTAGCTCGGTGCTATAACTATAATGAAATATAGGAAAGCACCTAGCCTAGGAAATCAAGCAATTCATGCATGCATAAAATTATCCTATGCTAGAAATAGTGTCAGAATCCCAACCACTAACCATTGGGATAAAAGGGCTTGTTTCAGTAGCGGGTCAGTGCGCCCATAACCCCCCAGGCGAACGCGCCTGTAACCCTCTCCAGGATCAATCGGGCATCCACAGTGCAGGTCTACTTACACCCCCCCACACTGGGAGGCCCAGGACTAAGCACAACGGCAACGGCCTACATGTGCATACACCGGGAATCGAACCCGAGACCGCTCCGATACCATGTCAGAATCCCAACCACTAACCATTGGGTTAAAAGGGCTTGTTTCAGTAGCGGATCAGTGCGCCCATAACCCCCCAGGCGAACGCGCCTGTAACCCTCTCCAGGATCAATCGGGCATCCACAGTGCAGATCTATTGACAAATAGCAAAATAAAGTAAAGGCAAGCAAGCATAGCTGGCATAAGCCGTCGTACTCTCACACCTCCTCCTTCTCATACTTGGGCCTCTCGTCGCTCCCCTCGTGCTCATCCCTAGTCTCTTGTTATCGTTACTGACCTTCGTACTGCCCTCTTTCGTTCTAGTCCGCCTCGTTCATCTCAGTCTCTCCTTCCGTCTCTACTCCTGTCACTGACTACTACCGCACGTACCGTCCTGTTCTCTCTCGTGTTCTCGCCTCTCTTGTTACCGACCCTCGTGCCTCTGTCTCCTCTGTCTCCGCCCTTACTGCCGCAGTCACTGAGTTTGCCTCTACTCGCCGCCTTGACTACGCCACCAGTCTTGTGGCTGCTCCTCCTACCATTCCTCTGGCCGTCGGGGGTGAGTCTGCCCTTGGCTGTCACGCCCTAGAGGACATGCAGTTTGAGCTAGAGTTCCTGGCAGCCGCTTCCCCACATCTCTGTGCCATGTTGCTCGCCCCTGAGGGAGACCCCGAGGCCCTTGACATACCGACTCTTCGCACTTACGCTGAGGCAGTGTCAGGGCCTGGGGCCTCTTAGTGGAGAGCTGCCATGGACGCAGAGATGGCCTGCTACTGATCCACAGGCACCTACGTCGACGAGGTTCCCCAACCTGGGGCGAACGTAGTCGATGGCATGTGGATCTACAGGGTGAAGCGGCCACCAAGATCTCCTTTGGTCTTCAAGGCGTGCTACGTGGCTAGAGGTTTCAGTCAGCGCGAGGGAGTTGACTTCTTTCAGGCCGTCGCGCCTACCCCGAAGATAACCACTCTTCGGGTGTTACTGCACGTAGCAGCACAGAGAGACTACGAGTTACACTCTCTCGACTTCTCCACTGATTTCCTTCAGGGTAGCTTACAGGAGGAGGTCTGGCTGCATCGTCCCTCTGCCTTCACTGACACTTTCCCTCCTGGGACCCAGTGGAGGCTGAGGCGACCTGTCTACCGTCTTCATCAGGCTCCTCGTGAGTGGCAGGACACTCTTCGTTCTACCCTTTCTGATCTCGGGTTCCAGCCGTCTTCTGCCGACTCGTCGATGTTCGTTCGTCGTGGCTCCATTCCGTTCTTTGTTCTGTTCTACGTCGACGACCTGGTTTTCACCACTTCTGACAGGGTTGCCTTGGCAGACGTGAAGTCCGAACTGCATAAGAGACACACGTGCACTGACCTTGGTGAGCTGCGCCACTACCTTCGCCTGCAGATCACCAGGGACAGAGCTGCTCGCACCATTACACTCTCATAGTCACACATGTTGCAGCAGGTCCTTCAGCGGTTCGAGCTTCAGCACCCCACAGTACAGCGCACACCTCTTGCTGTTGACCACATACTTACTAGACCTTTTCCTGACGAGCCGTTTGAGTCTAGTGGTCCCTACGCAGAGCTGGTGGGCTGCCTCATATACCTGATGACTTGCACTCGCCCGGATCTCGCCTTCCCTCTCAGCATCCTTGCTCGCTTTGTTGCGCCAGGGAGACACCGTCCTGTTCACTGGATGGAAGCTGTGAGGGTGGCGAAGTACCTAGCGACGACATCAGGCGTAGGGCTAGTTCTTGGAGGGCAGCAGCCTGTCGTACTTACTGGTCACTGTGACTCTTCTTACGCCGACTACACTTAGACTCATAGGTCTACTCAGGGGTACTGTTTCAGCCTGGGTTCTGGAGCTGTTTCGTGGAGGTCTATGCGCTCCTCTTCGGTCTCGACCTCTACAGCTGAGGCTGAGATCTACGCTGGTGCCATGGCGACACATGAGCTGCGTTGGTTGACCTTCTTGCTCGCCGACCTTGGTGAGCGGCTGAGCTCTGCACCGACCTTGTTTACTGACAACAAGGCGTTGATTCTCCTTTGTCGAGAGCCGCGACAGGAGAGCAGAGTGAAGCACATTAACGTCAGGTACTTTCTTCTGTGAGAGTTGCAAAGACGTGGACAGGCTCGCTTTGAGTTTGTGGAGTCCGAGGCCAACACTGCAGACATCTTCACCAAGGCGCTTCCGCCTTGTGACCACCAGAGGTGTTCTGTGCAGTTAAGCTTTGTTGACACGGTTTCTAGTCGTGTATAGGCTTGAGTCTACTATTTGCTAAGGCGCTTCCGCCTTGTGACCAAGGCGCTTCTGCCTTGTAACCACCAGAGGTGTTGTGTGCAGTTAGGCCTTGTTGAGACAGTTTCCTTGTACTCTTGCTATACACATTTGTGAACTTTCGTTGGCCTTGTGGCCCCTGTTGCTTGTGCTCAGAGTGTGTGATGACGTTGTGATCCACCCTGAGCTTTGTTTCTTTGTGACTGATCTTGTGACAGTACACTTTTGGTTTTGCTTGACACCCCTCACTTAGGCTATGGGGGTGTGTCAAATGTTGTAGCCTGTAGTGAGGTTTGTCTGAGGGGGTACAGATGTTAGGGTTTGTTATATGTACCCCAGCCCACATCAATGAACACACACTTCTATTCTTGACAGCGACATATTGTACTGTATGCCAAGAGCAAAAACAAATGAAGCTAATCGTAGAATTATTATGTCCTACCGTAAATTACTGGATACATTTTCAAAGAATGATGATACCAAGGTCAATCATGATAATACCGTAACGTATTTTCTCATGTTCTGTACTTTGGGAACTTATCTTGCCAGTCATATGCGGGTTTCCCAAGATGGTTGGCGGGAGTTTTAGTGGGTTGTTGAGATGCCATCGTCAAGTCAACTAATTAGGGTTTCGCACAGCGACCACCGCGCTTAGCGGGCGAACGGCACGTGCCAGAGGAAAACGCGAGAAGCGAGCAACGCGGGTGATCTGCCATCATGACTCATATCCTCTCATTGTGTCACTCTTCGCCGTCTCGCCCATCGCGTCGTCATCCTTCCCTGATTTTCCATTCCTAATTGCTTCGTTAGTTGTTTCGTCTATTCGTATGCGATTTGAAGTTTTTTTTTCGCGCTTTCCTTGCTTTGGTAATTTTTCACGTCGTTATCGTCGTGCCTCTTTTTGCTACCATCACTTTCTGTTTTCCTTAACCTGCGGCACTACACGTGGCAACCAGAGAGAGACCGATAGGGCTCGAGCGGCGGCTCGTAATGCGAAAGTGGGGAAGAAAGCTGACGACGGATTGACCCCAGAGCAGCGGAGAGAAAGGTATTTTCAGACGGCTGCTCGATCCCTCCCGTGCCTCTTTTTCTCACGTGTTACCTCCAACCTTTCTTTTTTTGGTTGCTCCCTACGTCACGTACGTCCTCGCGAGTGCTCTACCTCCCGTTTTCCCTCCCTCCCGCCGCCCCCCTTCTCTCTCTCTCTCTCTCTCTCTCTCTCTCTCTCTCTCTCTCTCTCTCTCTCTCTCTCTCTCTCTCTCTCTCTCTCGTTTCTTTCCTCTCCTTCCGTCCCCCCTTTACCCTTCCCTTTCCCGTTTTCCCCTGTCTTCTTGGGTTCGCCCCTGTGCCTACCCTGTAGTCATCTTCCAGCCATGCACAGCTTTACCCTAGGTTGTTACTTGTTACTAATGCCATGTATTCTCTCGCACCCGTTCTTGGTCAAGTGGTTAGCCTGAGCTCTCGTCTTTGTGAGTGTTGCTTTCAGGGATGCCAAGGCTCTCCAGGAAAAGGCAGCCAAAAAGGCAGCTGCTGCGAACGATTCAGGAGGAGGGTCTAAAGGCAAGAAATAGTGCTGCTGATGCTGCTGCAAGTGGAAGTTGTAGCTAGGTGTGTATTGATTGATCCCCTAATACGGTATCTATGATCCTTACGAAGCTGCTCACATAGAGTGGGGCGGGACTCGGGAGCTGTGAGGTATATGTCAAGGCAACGTCTGCTGCTGCAGTGCCACATCGTGTTGCATCACAAAACCCCCCCACAAAGAAACTTGAAAAGAAGCAAGTTTGGGTACCGTGTTTGTGTTTGTGTATGTGCTTTCATTTGTGAAAATTGTTGGAAACAATAAGTCCTAAGTGCGCTTCTGTCGTATCAAAATCCAAGGTACCAAGCGAAGCAGTCCCAATCGAAGCATCGAGTCAACCTCGGAGGTTAGGGTAACCGCCTGGAGGTTACGAGAAAGTCAAAGGTCGCTGACCTTTGACTCGACAATTACAGCGCGACAGTTAAG
The DNA here is from genome assembly GCA_948144175.1 of Closterium sp. NIES-65. Taxonomy (NCBI): domain Eukaryota; kingdom Viridiplantae; phylum Streptophyta; class Zygnematophyceae; order Desmidiales; family Closteriaceae; genus Closterium; species Closterium sp. NIES-65. The sequence continues at coordinate 438,893 of CANXME010002149.1, forward strand.
GACACACAACTGACTCGTTACAGAGCAGTTGCCCGAGTCGCGCTACATCGAACCGCAACAGCAATACAGTTATCTATCTACCGTATCGCCCCGGATATAGGCGCCGTCCGATTAAAGGCGCCGGCGCTTCTATCTGGAGCATGGCGCTTATGGCCGGAATTCGATTATAAGCGCCCCCCCCTGAAAATGCTTTACTTATTATAAGCGCACGCCTAAATTTATTTTTCATTCCTGATTAAAACGGTAACGAACTTCATATTTCTAGCGAGTCACATCACATTTTCACTTTGTTTGACTTTCGCGGACCTCACTGGTTGCGCGTCCAGTCAGTATGAGCTGGCACGCGGGCAAAATGACGCGCCAAAGCTCAGTGCACCGTCAGAAATTCGCCCTCGCGCGATTCTGATTCTGGACGCTGTAAAGTTTTAATTCGGTTCAACTTACGAGACTGAACTGTACATGTTGGTGCGTTTGAATTGTATTTCTGTATTTGTCTTTATATAAGCGCCGGCGCTTATGGCCATTATTCAATTACAAGCGCCACCCTTAAAAAAATCGATTTTATTATAAGCGCCATGGCGCTTATATCCGGGGTGATACGGTATTCCCTGTACTCTTATATAAATCCTTGTATTTGCTTGTTTAATTCAATCAACTTTGCTCTCACACACGAGTGCAAGGTCGGTTCAAATTCTTCACTAAACGCTTCCGCTATTACAACTACTTCACCTAGAGTTATCCCTTGCAAAGATCCTAAGGGGCTATCTCAGCCCAACATGGTATGAGAGCTGACAAGGGAAACTCTACTCTTTTTAATATCATTACAAGACATGGCAACAAACAAGGAAAGGAGCTCCCCTAATGGCTCCTCGGGCACTACTCCTACTCCACCGCCAGCCTCTGGCCTGCAGACAGAAGAAGGCACGGCAACAAGACCAAGAGGAACGTCAACCGAGACCCCCATGAACCACCCTTCGGACTTTGACCAGAACATGATGGAGAAATTTTTCTCCTTCATGTCCTTCTACGAACAACACCAGCAGTCGGGACCTGCACAAACACACAACAGCAACAACGGAGCGACACCCATGAGTCTTGATGGGTCGTCATATGCGCGAGGAAACCAGCAGCAGCAACCTACCTTTGCTCCGTACGAGCGCGGGTCAATCAGCTTCGTGCCCCACCCGCAACCTTCACCTGGACAAGAAAGACCACTGGACGCACTTCAAGTTCAGTCGCAGTTTGCACACGTCTTAAAACTGCAAACGTCAAGACCCTTCGACGGCAAAGACTTCTTTACCTGGTCCTTTGAATTCGAGCTGATGATGGAGGGCGCGCAGATACTCGGCTTCTTCGACGGATCCCTGCAGTATCCAGCCAACGGGACACAATATGAAAAGCAGCAGTATACGTATCAATCAATGATGGCGTATACAATCCTATTGAGGAACGTGACACCAACTCAGCAGCAGAACATTCGCTCTTACCGGACCTTCGGCAACTCGGCGGAGCTCGCGTACAGCCATCTGAAGAACCTGTATCAAGCAACAGACAGTGTAAACCAGAGCAGGTTAATGGCGCAGTTGACGACAGTCGAAATGAAACCAGGAGAAAAAGGACTGGCGTATATCAGCCGATGTCGCGAACTGCGCGACAAGCTGCTTCGGTGCGGAGGGTCAATCTCTGAAGACGCCTTCGTGACAGTCATCATTGGTGGGCTTGGTCCTCAGTGGCGCGCCACTAAAGCCATTCTTCGAGCCCACGGAAGAATCTCTGAAGCTGCACTCTGCGCCGAAATACATGCCGAGCAGCAAGATATGGACCTGCAGGAAGAACGACACAGGAAGAAAACGACAGTATCAGAGTTCGCATTCCACACTCAACGACGACACAGCAATTATAACAACCGACAGCAGCAACCGAAGATAGTACCTCCCTTCTGCCACATCTGCAAGACTTCAGGGCACCCGCGCACACACTGCCCGAATCGTCAGCAATCAACGGCACCACAGCGACAACTTCGACCTTCAAGCTCCCAAATGGCTTCAACACAAGCAAGTGCGACGACCACTATTCAAGCTTCAACGACTTCACCCGGACAACCTGCACAAGGAGCAAGAAATATAATCAACTGCATGACGAAGATAACCGATTCATGTACAACCGAATCACCACCACACTACTCACCGGAAGAAGAGCTTGACAACAGAACGCCTCGCCGTGAGCTACTCCAGCCGAATCCAACGTACGCCGCCATCGCTCAAAGTGAACCGTCCGGCCAAGACACCTGGTTCTTGGACAGTTGCTGCGGGCAACACATGTGCTCGTCCGGGCGTTTCGTACAACGCGAACATCGACTCCAACGGGAAGTGATCATCACGGTTGCCAACAACCAAAACCTGCGCACACGAAGACAAGGAGTGGTACAGCTTCAGTCAAGAGAAACAAATGTCATACTGCACATGTCTAAGGTACTCATCGCTGAAGGACTCGGCTACAACTTACTGAGCGTTAGCCAGTTGATGGCGAAAGGAATTCATCTGGAAGCCGACAGCACGACCCAGGAGTTCAAACTTTACCACGGGAGAGGCGGTCTCTACATCGGGAAAGCAGTGCTGAAGAACAACGTCTTCGTCCTCGACTTCGTTCCTGACCTGGGCACTGCAGACAGCGACGCCATCGTGAATTTCACTGACTGGACACACCCTCCGGATCTCGACCCCGACTTCAGCCCAGGAGGCTTCTGGTACTCGCACACCATTCCTGAAGCAGAACGAACACGAGCATTAGCAACAATTCGACAATCGGCAGCAGTAACAACATCGGCAGCAGCAACAACATCAGCAGCAGTAACAACATCGGCAGCAGCAACAACATCAGCAGCAGTAACAACATCGGCAGCAGCAACAACATCAGCAGCAGTAACAACATCGGCAGCAGCAACAACATCAGCAGCAGCAGGAACAACGACACCAGTCATAGTCGACGAAGCACCACCAACACCCGCGAAACAGCTGAATCCGACTCAACGTGAAGTCCACCGAAGCGCCAACCTCGTCGCCAGCTTTTACTCCAACTCCGACGCATATCAGCGTTCACCTGGACACCGCGCCTCTGAAGAGATCTGGCACGCACGAACAGGACATCCAAGCAACACGGTTTTGAATAACACGATAAGAGCAGGAGTCCTTGACAAAGATTCTCTACTTCTACCCGATGGCAGAGAACTCCAGAAGGCACGAGGGACTTGCCTTATATGTCCCGAAGCTGACTTACCTCATCGACCGTTTGCTTCACATCACAACCCGAGCGCTCCAGCGTACGCACCACTCGAAAAAGTCTACAGCGACATCCTCTACAATCGCGAGCCAGGACAAGTCAACTACAACTACACCATCACCTTCATCGACGCCGCCACTCGATACGTCTGGCATCGCAACCTACCCAGCCGCGACATGGCGCTCGCAGCATTCGCCGCCTGGCTACCGATAGCAGAGAGAGAGTCTGGAACACAACTGAAAAATTTCCAGTCAGACGGAGGTGGCGAGTACACCTCTCACCGCTTCAAGCAGTTCTTGGCGGAAAGGGGGATCAAGCAACTCCTCTCCCTTCCTTACGCACATCAGCAGCAAGGTGTTGCAGAACGACTGAACAGGACCCTGCAGAACAGCATGCGCAAACTATTACGTGGCATGCGGCTACCCAACCACCAGTGGCCAGCAGCAATGGACCACGCTGTCATGCTACACAACTTGTTGTCGTCGTCGTCACTCCCGAACAACGCATCACCGCATCTGCTGTGGACAGGGAAGCAGGGCAGCACGAAAATGTTACGAGTTTTCGGGTGCATGGTACAGTACAGACCCCCAGAAGCACGAGCGGGAAGATTTTCGCAACGGGCACAGTGGGGACTACACCTCGGCATCGAGAAAAATTACAACGCATGGAAAATCTTCGACGTCCACACAAAGGAAACAGTAGCAGCACGTGACGTGATCTTCTACGAAAGACTCACCCTTCAGACGTACCTCGCCAACTTGCACGAGAATCGGGACCTCACCAGTGGTTTTCGTGGTGACCGAGCCTTCGCGTCAGCAGCGGACGAAGCAGACTGGGATGAACAGAACGTCGACAACGCCTCAGAAGAAGCCGGACCTCTCCCATACTGCTCCGTCGACGTGCCCATGGATGAGGATAATCCTCGCGACAGTAACAACGCCGAAATCTTCTACCGTTTCGCCGACGATGGTTACGTAACACCTGTGACAGTCAACACCAACGAAGCAGAAGGGGTAGGGCCAAATTTCATGCCTGACCCAGAAACGGGAGACGAAGCAGCTTATCCCGAGGATCCAGAACTCCCTCGATACTCACAGACTGGGCTGCAAATCCTCGGCCTCGTCACCGCAGTCCACGGGAACGCACGCAGCTCGCTTCCTAAGGAGCCTGCAACGGTTCAGCAGGCTCTGGGGGGGGAACACAGGGAGAAATGGCGTGAAGCCATGGATAGAGAACTGAAGGCATTAGAGGAACGCAACACTTGGAAGGTTGTTCCCGTAAGCGTGGCACGGAACAAAACCATCCTTACCGGGAAATGGGTCTTCCGCATCAAGACGAAAGCAGACGGCACGATCGAAAAATTCAAAGCACGCTGGGTCGTACGTGGATTCGACCAAGAGCAAGGACGAGACTTCACCGAGACCTTTGCTCCAGTCAGCCGCCACACGTCACTCCGAATTCTCCTCGCCATTGCCGCCATGAAGAAGAAGAAGTTACGGCAGATCGACGTCGCGAATGCCTTCCTCTACGCACCTGTGGATGCAGAAATCTACGTCGAGCTCCCGCACGGTTCCCACGGCGAACCCAACCGAATCTGTCAACTACTTAAGTCGCTCTACGGGATCAAGCAGGCACCGCGACTGTGGCAGCAGTACCTGCACGCCCGTCTCATCCGCATCGGCTTTAGTCAACTACCTCACGACCAAGGCATGTACCGCCTCACTAAGGGAAGCGACTACGTTCTCCTGATCGTCTACGTGGACGATCTCCTCTACATTGGGTCAACCGACGGCATCGCCACGTGGTTCGAAGGAGAGCTCCAGAAAGACCTCACGCTCACGGTCTCCTCCACCGTTACACAGTACCTCGGGCTCAACATCCGCGAAGAAGAAAACGCCATCTATCTAAGCGCCGAGAAATACGCCGACACCATCGCGAAACGTTTCAGCCTCACACCAAGCGCCATCTCCACGCCCTACCGCTACACATCAGGAACCGAGAAGGAACGAACTACTCTACTCAAGCCCGCCGGCATACGCGACTATCAGAAGAAGCTCGGATGCCTGCTATTCGCCGCCGTCACCTGCCGTCCTGACTTATCCTACTCCGCAAGTCAGCTCGCCACCTATCTCAAGAAGCCTGAAGCTGAACACCTGGCGGAACTTGATCGCGCTCTCCACTACTTCGTCAGCACCGCGACGATCGGGCTAACCTACCACAAGAGCGCAGCTACACCGACTAAGCTAATCGGCTACGTCGACGCCGATCACGCCGGCGACACCGACAACAGGCGCTCACGCACCGGCTATGTCTACCGCCTTGAGCCTATCGGTCCTATCTCCTGGCAGTCGAGCAAGCAGGAGTTAATCGCACTATCTTCAGCAGAAGCAGAATATATTGCACTCTGCTCAGCCACCAAGGAGGGACTTTACCTTCGCGAACTACTGGAAGAAGCGAAGCTAGCCGAGTTACCCAGCTTCACCGTGTTCTGCGACAACCAGTCAGCAATTCGCATCGCCAACAAAAACGGCTTCGCAAACAGGACGAAACACATCGCCCTGCGCTATTTCTTCGTGAAGGACGAGATAGAAAAAGGGAAACTCGATCTGTCATACTGTCCAACATCCGAGATGGCAGCCGATTACTTGACCAAGAAACTCGGCAAGCAGAAGTTCGAATACTGCATGATGCTGACTGGACAAGGCCACGTCACCAGCAGTAACACTCCAGAAGCGAAGGGGAGTGTTGGAAACAATAAGTCCTAAGTGCGCTTCTGTCGTATCAAAATCCAAGGTACCAAGCGAAGCAGTCCCAATCGAAGCATCGAGTCAACCTCGGAGGTTAGGGTAACCGCCTGGAGGTTACGAGAAAGTCAAAGGTCGCTGACCTTTGACTCGACAATTACAGCGCGACAGTTAAGGACACACAACTGACTCGTTACAGAGCAGTTGCCCGAGTCGCGCTACATCGAACCGCAACAGCAATACAGTTATCTATCTATTCCCTGTACTCTTATATAAATCCTTGTATTTGCTTGTTTAATTCAATCAACTTTGCTCTCACACACCAGTGCAAGGTCGGTTCAAATTCTTCACTAAACGCTTCCGCTATTACAACTACTTCACCTAGAGTTATCCCTTGCAAAGATCCTAAGGGGCTATCTCAGCCCAACAAAAATCAGTGAGGAACTGCCATCCAGCTTGCAAGTACAAGTTTATACCTAGCCCTCTTAAGGGTACATTCCGCCGTGGACCAGGCCCCTACCGTATTCTCCCGGACATAACACCCGGGGGTATTATGATAACTGTTGGGCTGAGAATTTCAGCCTTAGGATCTTTGCAGAGAATAGGCTAGTAGGTGCTAGAGTAACACAGCGGAAGTCTTGAGTGAATGTACTTGTGCTGGTATGTGAGAACAAGTAATTGATTAAAGCAAAGGGCATACAGGAATATATAGAAAAGATAGATTACAAGAAGCGGTTGTGTTTATCGAGACGCGTAACGCTTCGACTATCGAGGTGGTTACTGTTCACTGAAGCGTCGCTTGCTGTTACGTAACCTCCAGGCGGTTACAGCTCGCAACCTCCAGTTGCGGTTTGATGTGGTACGCGCCTTTTCGACTTCGTACTCCTTTTGTTGTGCTTCAGTATCGGGTGAGGTTCGATACTACAGAAACGCACTAAGTCATGCGTTTATTTTCCCAACACTCCCCTTCGTTTCTGGAGTGTCGACGTGGTCAGCTTGACAAAATTTAGAAGAAAGAATGGGGATACAAATAGCAAACCCTAACAGGGTTGTACTCGCTATAGAGCACCCCACTACAGGCTAGATAAGAACATTCTGACACAGCTTCGGTGACGTGGTCCAATCCGGTGAGCAGCATGCAGTATTCGAATCTTCCCTTTGGTAGCTTCTTGGTGAGATAAGCTGCTGCCATCTCGGTGGTCGGGCAGTAATCCAGCTGGAGTTTTCCTTTCTCAATTTCGTCTTTCACGAAGAAGTATCGCAGTGCGATATGCTTGATCCTGTTGGCGAAGCCATTCTTGTTCGCGATCCGTATCGCGGACTGGTTGTCGCAGACAAGCGAGAAGCTGGGTACTTTCGCAATTTTCGCTTCTTCCAGCAGTTCGCGCAGGTACAGGCCCTCCTTGGTAGCACTGCAGAGAGCAATATACTCTGCTTCAGCAGATGATAGTGCGACGAGTTCCTGCTTACTTGATTGCCAGGAGATAGTTCCGACGGGCTCGAGACGGTAGATGTAGCCGGTGCGAGAGCGACGATCGACACGATCAGCAGCATGATCAGCGTCGACGTAGCCGAGTAGTTTTAGGTCGGTTGTCGTGTTCTTGTGATATGTTAAGCCAACTGTTGGCGTCGAGATGAAGTAGAGAAGGGCGCGGTTGAGTTCCTTGAGGTGACGTTGTTCTGGGCGCTTGAGGTAGGTCGCTAGTTGACTGACGCTGTAGGATGAGTCCGGTCGGCACGTAACGGCGGCAAAGAGTAGGCAGCCCAGTTTTTGTTGATATTCCTAGATTTCAGCAGGCGGCAGTGGGTTGGTTTCTTCGGTTGGATCGAGCGATAGGTGACTGTAGGGTGTTGCGACGTGCGTCGGTGTGATGCAGAAGCGTTCGGCGATATTGCTTGCGTATTTTGAGGCGCTGAGACGAATGGTGTTGTCTTCGTCGAGGATGTTGAGCCCTAGATACTGCGTGACGTTGGGTGAGACTGTGAGGGAGAGATCTGTCTGAAGCTCCTTTTCGAACCAGGTGACGATGGTGGTAGTTGACCCGATGTAAAGCAAATCGTCGACGTAGACGATTAGCAGAACGTAGTCGTTGTCGCGAGTGAGACGATACATGCCCTGGTCATGGGGCAATTGGTTGAATCCGATGCGTTTGAGTCGTGCGTGCAGGTACTGCTGCCAGAGTCGCGGTGCCTGCTTAATTCCGTATAGTGATTTAAGTAGTTGGCAGACGAGGGAAGGGTCGTCGACGAACCCGTGGGGCTGTTCGACGAAGATTTCAGCGTCGACTGGGGCGTACAGAAAGGCGTTGGCGACGTCGATTTGTCGGAGTGGGCGGCGACGTGAGGCGGCAATGGCGAGGAGTATGCGCAGGGAAGTATGTCGACTGACTGGTGCGAAGGTTTCAGTGAAATCGCGACCATACTCTTGGTCGAATCCACGGATGACCCATCGAGCTTTAAACCGTTCGATGGTTCCGTCGGAGTTGGTTTTGATCCGGAATACCCATTTTCTGGAGAGAATGGGTTTGTCTTGTGCGAGTGATGCAGGGACGATCTTCCAGGTGTTGCGGTCTGAGAGCGCTTTTAACTCCTTTTCCATGGCTTCGCGCCACTTTTCTTTATGTTCCCCCCCCAGAGCCTGCTTGACAGAGCGAGGCTCTTCAGGTGGCGACGAAGGCCCGTGCACTGCAGCGACGAGTCCTAGGACTTGGAGTCCGCTGGGGGTGTGACGGTTCAGCAAGGGGTCTTCGGGATAGACTGCTTCGTCTCCCGCTTCAGGATCAGGTGCGAATCTGGGGCCGTATCGTTCACAGATGTTGGTGTTGACGGGTTGGGGTGTTACGTAACCATTGTCGGCGAAATGGTAATAGGCGTCGGCATTGTTACTGTCGCGAGGATTTTCCTCGTCCATGGGGATTGGGACGGAGCAGTAAGGAAGGGGTCCCGCAGCTTCGGAGGGTGAAGCGAAGGCTCGGGAACCAGAAAATCCGCCGGTGGGGTCGACGTGGCGTGCGATGTTGTCCAGGTAATGGTTGAGGGTGATTCGCCATGCTTCGTAATGTTTTGCCTGCCCGAGGTGTAGACCCCACTGTGCACGTTGCGAGAATCTCCCTGCGCGTGCAGTGTGTGGGCGGTACTGTACCATACACCCAAAAACTCGTAACATTTTTGTGTTGCCCAGCTTCCCAGTCCACAACAGGTGCGGAGATGCGTTGTTGGGCAGTGAAGACGAGGACAGCAAGTTGTGCAGGAGGACAGCGTGGTCCATCGCTGCTGGCCATTCTGAGTTGGGCAGTCGAGTTCCACGTAGCAGCTTTCGCATGGTTGTCTGCAGGGTCCTGTTCATCCTTTCTGCCACACCCTGCTGTTGGTGAGCGTAAGGAAGAGAGATGAGGCGTTTGATGCCTCTTTCCGCCAAGAACTGTGTGAAGCTGTTTGACTGGTACTCCTTTGCGCCATCTGACTGAAAACTCTTCAGTTTCGCTCCTGACTCTCTTTCAGCGACAGGTAGCCAGGCTGTGAAGGCTTCTAGAGCCATGTCTCGTGATGGTAAGTTGACGTGCCAGACATATCGCGTTGCGGCGTCGATGAAGGTGATGACGTAGTTCAGATCTTCACGTCCTTCAGTTCGAGGTATGTATAGTATGTCGCTGTAGAATTTCTCGAGTGGTTGGTAAGCGGGGGCGCTCGGATTGTGGTGTGACGGGAACGGTTGGTGAGGCAGATCTGCTTCCGGGCAGATGAAGCAGGTGCCGCGTGGTCGTTCGAGTTCACGTCCGTTGGGAAGAAGTAGGGCGTTCTTGTCTAACACTCCTGCTCGTATTGTGTTGTAGAGTGTTGTGTTTCCAGGATGTCCAAGACGTTGATGCCAGATGTCTTCGGAGGCGCTGTGACCTACGGAGCGTCGATAGAAGTCTGCGTTAGCGAAGAAGGCGGCGTGTGTTGCTGCACTTCGATGAACGGCGCGTGGTGCTGGCGTTAACTGTTGGGCGGCTGTCGGTGGCGTGTCGATGATGAGAGGTGGAGGTGCGACGGAGGGACCGGGCTGTGGAGTTTCGGAAGGTTGTTCCGCGACGACGATTGGTTCTTCAATTGCAGGTTCGGTGGTTGTTGGTGTTGTGACGGGTGCAGTTGTTGTTTCGATGACGGGTGCTGACTCAGGTGTTGTGGCTTGTGTTTGCAGAACGGCAAGCGCGTTGGTGCGTTCAGCTTCTGGAATGGTACGAGAGTACCAGAAGCCTTCAGGACTGAAGTTCGGGTCGAGGTCTGGCGGATGCGTCCAAGGTGCGAGAGTGACTATGCCGTCGCTGTCTGCGGTGCCTTTGTCGGGGACGAAGTCGAGGACGAACACGTCATCTTGTTGGATTGCACGGCCGATGAAGACCCCCCGTTTTCCGTGGTAAAGACGGATTTCCAGGGCGTCGGAGCCGCACTCCAGATGAACGCCTTTCGACATGAGTTGGCTGACGCTCAGTAAGTTAAAACCGAGGTTGTCGATGACGAGTACTTTGTTTAATTGAAGAATAACGTTTGTTTTGTTTGACTGAAGCTCCACGACTCCTTGTTTGTTGGTGCGCAGGTTTTCGTTGTTGGCGATGGTGATGATGACGTCTCGCGTAAGACGTCGTTCGCGCTGAAGAAATCGTGATGAAGAGCACATGTGATGACCGCAACAGCTGTCGAGGAACCATGTGTCTGGTCCGGTGGGTGCACGGTTCGCGATGGCGGCGTACGTTGGATTCACGTTAAGCGACGACGGTGGAGGTGACGGTTGCTCATCAGGACTGTAAGTCGGTGGAGAGCCGGTAATGCACGAGTCGATGTTTGACTCTGTTGTTCGTGCCATGGCGACGATTCTTGGTGTCTGTGGAGGTCCCGAAGTGGAAGTTGACGGTCGCGTTGAAGTAGTCGTTGAGGCGGTAGCGGGTCATTGTTGAGTTGACGCGATGTGGGGAGGCACTGGTCGTAGAGGACGAGAGAATGGTGCTGGTTGTCGTTGTTGCTGAGGGCAGTTGAAGCGTGTGTGTCCTGAAGTCCGACAAAGATGACAATAAGGAGGTACGTGTCCTCGATTTTGGTAGCGTGGCTGTCGTCGATTGGTGTAAAGAACGACTGGTTGATGATGCCTTTTGTTGTTGCGTTCTTCGAACAGGTCCATTTCCTGCTGCTCGGCATGAAGTTCGGCGCAGAGATGCATTTCGGAGAGTCGACCGTGAGCGCGAAGAAGTGAGCGGGTGGTGCGCCACTGAGGTCCAAGGCCGGCAAGAACGACGGTTACGAAAGCTTCTTCAGATAAGTTTCCTCCGCAGCGAATGAGTCTGTCGCGTAGTCCTTGACAGCGACTGATGTAAGGCATGGCCTTTTCTCCAGGTTGCATTTGAACTGTTGTTAGTTGTGCCATGAGTCGGCTTTGCGTAACGCTGTCGGATGCTTGATGAATACTTCGCAGATGTTGATAAGCGAGTTCCGCGGAGTTTGCGTAGTTCCGGTAGGCGCGGATGCTTTGTTGTTCGTTTGGCGACAGGTTTCGGAGAAGAACGGTGTAAGCCATGAGGGAGTGATACGCATAATTTTCTTTGTCCTTGTCTTCGCCGTTGTGTGGATATGGCCAGGTACCGTTGAAGAAGCCAAGAAGATTCGCGCCTTCCATCAGGAGTTCGAACTCGAAGCTCCAAGAGTAGAAGTCCTTCCCGTTGAATGGTGTGGATGTGTGCAGTCGTAGGATGTTGTTGAACTGTGCTTGTACTTGCAGGACTTCTTCGGTGTCTCGTTTGATGGCGGGAAGAGGAGTCGCTGGATGGCGGGTCGGCATGAACGTGAAGGAACCAGGTGAGACCGAATTTTGTGTTTGTTGATTATGTCGTCCGAACGATGAGTTGTCAATACTCATTGGTGCCGCTCCGTTGTTTACGCTGTTGCTGTTTGCAGGTTGCGAGGACTGCTGCTGCGACATGAACTTGAAGAACTCCTCCATTAAGCTTGGGTTGAAGATTGTTGGCGGCGCTACTGGTGCTTGAGTAGAGCGTTCCGTCGCTTCCGGCGTTAATCCGGGCGTTGTTCCTCCTTCGGTCTGCAACTCGGAGACCGGGGGTAGAGTAGATCCCGTAGATGATCTTCTTTCTTTGCCACTTGCCATGTCTTGCCTTTCTTGAGTGAAGGTTGAACTTCTTGGTCGTTTGCAGATTGGTAGCCTGGAAGAGGCTTAGTGACGAGAGCCTTTGTTCTCTGACTGCTCTCATACCATGTTGGGCTGAGAATTTCAGCCTTAGGATCTTTGCAGAGAATAGGCTAGTAGGTTCTAGAGTAACACAGCGGAAGTCTTGAGTGAATGTACTTGTGCTGGTATGTGAGAACAAGTAATTGATTAAAGCAAAGGGCATACAGGAATATATAGAAAAGATAGATTACAAGAAGCGGTTGTGTTTATCGAGACGCGTAACGCTTCGACTATCGAGGTGGTTACTATTCACCGAAGCGTCGCTTGCTGTTACGTAACCTCCAGGCGGTTACAGCTCGCAACCTCCAGTTGCGGTTTGATGTGGTACGCGCCTTTTCGACTTCGTACTCCTTTTGTTGTGCTTCAGTATCGGGTGAGGTTCGATACTACAGAAACGCACTAAGTCATGCGTTTATTTTCCCAACAATAACCACAGGGAAAAAAGGGGGGGGGTCCTCTCAACGGAAAATCCTATATAATACCCGGGTGGTTATATATGGTATATTTTAATGCAAGAGGATTCTCAAATTAGACAGTTTGGGTGTTTCAATGGTCGTTTTAACATCACAGTTTGAGGCGAGAATGTGAGTTTTGGCAAGAATGTGAGTTTCACCTTTCGGGCCACTTGCAGCGGAAGATTCGCCAGCGTGGCAACTTCCTAGAATGTGGGATGGGGGAAATGTCCACTTGCAGCGAAAGATTCGCCAGGGTGGCGACAGTGAGATTGTGGGAGGGGGAAATGTTGGCGGATTCTAAGTGCAAGTACGCGCGAAATTTCATTTAGGAAGCAATTCTCGCGATATTCCCCTGTAAGGAATCAGACTCGATAACAACTATAATAGGAATCCGTAAGAAAAGGGGGGTGTTATAGAAAATCATCCAAAAAGGGGGGTATAGTAGAAACGAGGTCGCCCATAGCACCCACCCCGCACAAGCTACCCGGGGGTGTACTATCATGGGGGGGTGTTTTGTCCGGGAGATTACGGTAGATTCGTTTTGAGGTAGTCTGACGCCTCAGAGTACACCCCTCTTCCTAGTCAGGGCTTACTTTATCAGAATTTTTCTGTCTGAATTTGTGGATTCTGAACACATTTTTACTGGTTCATCTGATGCCGTAGACATGCTGTATAATTTCGTCAGATTTTTAAGATAAGTTTTTTCTATTCATCTAATTTCTCAGACAGCCTTATATAGTTCGTATGAGACTGCAGATATCGAGTCTTTTTCGTCTGAAGGCAAAACTAAACGAACGATGTCTGCACCTGCCGGGCAGAAGCAGGAGGCAAGATTCCAACCGCAAACCTCAGTCTTCACAACTCCAAATTCCACTGACCGGACCATTACGTACGTTCATTACTGATATCTGAATACATATAAAAAACTTGCTTGCTAGCTTCATACCGGTATCTTCTCAGAAAGACAAGAATTTAGGATTCGTCTGAAAAGCTAGACAATGTTACAGCTTTCGTCTGACAATCAGACAAGGAGCCAGGACCCGGTCTTGACATCAGACGGGTCATTTTACTAAAGTTAGCCCTGTTCCAAGTCTGGCTGTCAGAGTTACTTATTTTTTCTAGTCTGAAAATTCAGACAACACTACCGTTACGTTTTTTACGCTGAACGTAGTTAAACACAATTTCTGTTTTGTCTTAAACTGAAACATAGAATAACGAGATTTACAGCTCTGACAAGGCGAATCTCTACTATGACAAGGCGAATCTCTACCCTGACAAGGCAAATCTCCGCCTAGGCAGGGAGAATCTTTGCCCTGACAGTTAGAATCTTCACCGTGACAGGGCGAATTTTCGCACTTCGCTCTGTACTGTTGGAAACAATCGGTCCTAAAGGCCTCTATTGAGAAAACTGAAACGAGAATGAATGACTAAGGAATGGAAGTGATACAAATATGCAACCCTAGAATTGTGTACCCCATATAGGCTACCCCACTACAGCCTAAACAACATTATAATTTGACACACCCCCATTGGCAAAGTGGGGGAGAACAAGGGGTCACAAGACCAGTCAAGCAAAGCAAAGCAAAGCAAGCTCAGGGTGGATCTGTCACCACACAGTCCGAGCACAAGGTCAAGGCCACAAGGCCAGTTCACATGCAAGAGTACACATATATATAAAGCTAGACAAGCAAGAGTAGGCATATATATATGTAACAATACAAGCAAGGTCAAGAGGTGAGCAAGTGAGGCAAGACAGGCACAAGACCCTGCTGAATGCAGAAGCGCTGATGATCACAAGGCGCAAGTGCCTTGGTGAAGACATCAGCAGTGTTGGCCTCAGAGGCCACGTACGCAAGCCGCAACTGACCACGCTGCTGTAGCTCACGAGCAAGGAAGTAGCGGAGAGCAATGTGCTTTGTTCTGTGCTCTAGTCTCTGCTCTCGACACAAGGCCAGCATGGCCTTGCTGTCTACGTACAGAACTGGAGGAGAACGAGGCGGCTCTCCGAGGTAAGTCAGCAGGTAGGTGAGCCAGCGAAGCTTCTGAGCAGCCATGGCCCCTGCGTAGATCTCGGCCTCACAACTGGAGCCGAGAACAGAAGACGAGCGAGTAGCCCGCCACGAAACAGAGCCGGAACCAAGGCTGAAGGTGTAACCCTGTGACCACCGCTGCGTAGCCTGGTCGTCAGCCCAAGAGGCGTCTGCGTGCCCAGTGAGGACTTCTGGACTCCGCCCTCCAAGCACTAGCCCCATGCCCGACGTACTGCACAAGTAGCGCAACACCCTCTTCGCTGCAGCCATGTGCTCTGGTCGGTGTCTCCCAGGAGCAACATAGCGTGCGAGAATGCTAAGAGGGTATGCAAGGTCAGGTCGTGTGCAGGTCATCAGGTACATGAGGCAGGCAACAAGCTCTGGATACGGGCCACTCGACTCTACGGACTCATCCGAAGGCAGAGCTGAGAGTGAGTGGCGAGTAGGTAGAGGAGTGGCCTGAGGCGAGGAGTACGTGAAGCCGAAGCGCTGAAGGACCTGCTGCACCTTGTGTGACTGAGTCAGAGTAATGGTGCGGCGTGCTCTGTCCCGGGTGATCTGCAAGCCAAGGTAGCTGCGCAGTTCACCCAGGTCAGTGCACGTGTGTCTCTTCTGCAGCTCGGACTTCACGTAGGCGAGTCCAGCAGTGTCAGCTGTGGCAAAGACCAAGTCGTCGACGTACACGAGGATGTAGAACGGCGGCAGAGAGGTGTCGGTGCGCAGAAACAGCGACGGGTCGGCAGTAGAAGGAGCAAACCCAAGAGCCGCAATCGTAGTCCTCAGTGTGTCGTGCCACTCACGGGGCGCCTGGCGGAGGCCGTAGACTGGACGCCGGAGGCTCCACTGGGTACCAGGAGGGAACGACCCAGTGAAGCCAGGTGGACGGCGCAGCCAGATCTCCTCGTGTAGGCTGCCCTGCAAGAAAGTTGTGCTGAAGTCAAGAGAGTGCAGCTCGTAGTTACGGTGAGCAGCAACGTGCAACAGTACCCGAAGAGTGGTCATCTTCGGGGTGGGAGAGAAGGTCTGGAAGTAGTCAACTCCCTGCCGCTGACTGAAACCACAAGCCACGTTCCATGCCTTGAAGACAGGCGGAGAACCCGGCGGCCGCTTCACCCTGAAGATCCACATGCCACTGACGATGTTCGCCCCAGGCGGGGGAACCTCGTCAACGTAGGTGCCTGTAGACTTCCAAGAAGCCATCTCTGTGTCCATAGTTGCCTGCCACTGAGAAGAGTAGGGACCCTCTATCGCCTCCGCGTAAGAGCGCGGAGTCGGGATGTCAAGTGCATCCGGGTCTCCCTCAGGGGTAAGCAGTACGGACATGAGATGAGGTGAAGCAGCTGCAAGACACTGGAACTCCTCCTGCCTGTCCTCAAGGACGTCCGTGCTAAGGGCACACTCACCCCCGACGGACGGAGGACAGACAGACTCAGACTCAGCGACAAGACTAGCAGCGTAGTCTAGGCAACAGCCAGCGGCAAAGTCGACGAGCTCAGCAACTAGGGCAGACGCAGCAGTGGACTCAAAGGAAGGGTCAGTGACGACAGTAGCAAGGAGACGCGTGAAAGTAGGACTGGCAGCACGAAGAGAGTCCGACTCCGAGTCGGCAAGAGCAGGAAGAGAGGACTCAGGAGGAGAAGGCAAAGGGGCACGCAGAGGAGCAGTGGACGGACGCAAAGACATCCGGTGCGTGCCAGGGACAAGAGGAGGACGCTGACGCGAACCACGACCACTAGTGCGAGCTGCACAGACAGGCGACGCAGGGCGAGACGCAGGCTCACGACGCTCAGCAAGACCTCCAGTAGGACCAGTGTAGGGAGAAGGAGCAGGTAGGGGGGAGGCGGGCTGTAACTGTGACCGCGTGCGGACAAGCTGTGGACACTCTAAGGGAGGAGGAGGACCAGTAGAAGGTGGAAGACCAAGAACCTGCTGCAGGAGCGGAACGAAGTACGGTCGAGGCCGCGCGGCGACTCCAGACACAGCAGGGACAGCACCATAAACCCCAGCAGGAGCACCAGCGCCAGCATCACCTCCAGCTTCGGCAGCACCAGTAGCACCCCCAGCAGGACCGCCAACAATAGCCTCAGCTCCAGTCGTACCCGCAGGCCCAGCAGCTACGTTTATCCCAGTACGAGCACCTCCGGGACCCGCGACACCATCACCCTCAGTAGCCGAAGAACCTCCAGCTCCAGCAGTATGTCTCAAGCGCCGGGCAAACCACTCGGGCAGCTCCAGTGGAGAGAGTGGCTCGCGCCGAGACGAAGCACCCGGAGAACCTCCAGGTGTAGCACCTCCAAGCTCAGCACCTCCAGGCTCAGCACCCCCAGGTGTAGCACCCCCAGGCACAGCACCCCCCGGCTCAGCGCCCCCAGGCGTAGCACCCCCAGGCTCAGTGCCCCCAGGCTCAGCACCCCCAGGCTCAGCACCCCAAGGCTCAGCACCCCCATACTCAGCACCCCCAGTCTCAGCACCCCCAGGCCCAGCACCCCCAGGCTCAGCACCCCCAGTCTTAGCACCCCCAGGCCCAGCACCCCCAAGCTCAGCACCCCCAGGCTCAGCACCCTCAGCAGCACCAGAGTCACCAGTAACCTCGATAGGCTCGACCGCGTCTACCTGGGACCCACCTGAAGGGGCAGTACCCTGAGGGGGGAGGGGGTCTACCTGGTACAAGGAAGAGCGGGGGCGGGGGGAGGGACGGAGTGCGGTAGGGGAAGAGGCGGTAGTAGGGGACCGACTCGTCAAACGTGACGTCCTGGGGGGACAGAACACGGCGAGAGGTGGGGTGGTAGAACTGCCACCCAGGCGCGTCTGGGGGGAACCCCAGGAAGACGCAAGGAGCAGCACGAGGGGACAGCTTGTCCGCAGACAAGTCGCGGACAAACGCCCGAGATCCCCAGACACGGAACGCCGACGCATCGCAAACCTTCCCCGTCCACAGCAAGGCTGGGGAGGTCTCTGGCCTGGAGACCCTGGGGTGAAGTTTGAGCTGATGCGCCGCGTACCTCACCGCAAACGGCCACAGAAAATGGGGGGCAGCCACATGCATCATAGACGTACGAGCGACGTCCATGACCATGCCAATGCGGCGCTCAGCAATCCCATTTTGCTGCGGAGATTCCGGAAGCGTGAAGGTCTGACGGATGCCTCGTGCGCGACAGTAGGCTCTCAGAAGGCCAGAGGAAAACTCTCCGCCTCTGTCCGAGTGCAGACGCAGAACAGGAAAGTCCGAGCCGAAGCTCTGCATGAGCTGGAGACAAGCTGCGCAGATCCAGTCGATCAGTACCTTAGTGACATCACCCTTGCTGCGCAAGGGGAAGATTGCGGTGTAACGCGAGAAGTCGTCAACAACGAGCAGGAAGTAGCGCTCATGACCCTGTCCACGGACGCGGGCTGGGCCCCACACGTCCATGTGAAGCGTCTGCAGCGGGGCCTCTGTCGGAGGAAACTGGGAGGAGTGGGGGGCAGCCCGCTGACGCCCCTCGACACAGGGGACACACGTAGGGCCAGGCCTCTGAGGAAGGGGAGGGAGGGACCGGGGGAGACCAGAAACAAGCAAACGGGAGGCCATGCCTCTGAGACGAAGCAGAGAGGGGTGACCAAGGCAGTGGTGCCAGAGGAGAGTCTCTTGGGACAGGAGACGACACGAACAGGGGGCAGACTCAGGAACAGACCTGGATGCTGCAGAAAACACCTTACCCGACACAGCTACCCGACCAGACTCAGCAACTGCAGGAGACTCAGTGGTCAGTGTGTACAGGCTCAACCCCGGCTGACGTGTAAACGTAGCCAAGTGCCGGCCTGTCCGAGCCTCAGTGCAGTGCGTCACCCGCTGACTCGAAGGAGTGAACTGGTGTACTCCCTCGTCCTGTCGGTCAGCACCACTCACCAAGTTCGTAGAGAACGAGGGGAGGTAAAGACCAGACAGGGTGCCAGAGGGAGCCGCCGGACACGGGAGGACTGTGGAGAAGTGAGACAGGATAGGACCCCCAGAGGGGTCAGCCAGAGACACCGCAACCGGCCGACCAAGCGGCGTGAGTGTGGTGCGGTCCCGAAAGAAGGAGCGAGAAGCCCCAGAGTCAAGGGTGAAGGTGAGGGAGGCCGAAGCCGACGCAGTACCTGAGAGAGCAGACTCACCAGTACCTGAGGACGCAGACGCACTGGCACCTAGAGCAGCAGCCTCGCAAGCACCTAGGGCAGCAGCCTCACCAGTACCTAGAGCAGCAGTCTCAATGCCCGGATCGGGCGGGAAACACCGGTAACAGTCACCCTCATCACTAATAGTCACAGCATACATGGCAGAAAGAATAGCATCAAAATCAAGATCAAAGATGGCAACTCCCGCCCTAGACAGCTCGCCTCAGCAAGGGATCTCTGTGGCCTCAGGGAACTGGTGACGCCACGCGTCCGTCAGGCGGCCAAAGTAGCGTTGGGTGGGGTGCGCACCCCCACACTGCTCACCCGCACGGTCGCCGGTGCGCAAGACGTAGGTGCACGGACCAAAACCCCCACCCTGCTGGCGTGCAGTGTACCACTCACGGAGCTGTTGAGGGGACAGGGTCTCACGACCGCGCTACTCCTGCTGGCGCGGACCACCACCGGAGCCACTCCTCTGCGTAGACCCGCGACCAGCTCCACCGCCACCTCCGCCACCTCCGCCCCCTCCGCCGCCTCCGCCACCACCGCCGCCTCCGCTACCACCGCCGCCTCCGCTCCCTCCACCACCGCCGCCGCCGCCGCCTCCATTGCTGCCACCGGTACCCCCACCCCCTCCACCACTCCCACAACCACCCCCACTCCCTCCACCGCCTCCAACGCCGCCTCCATCGCCCCCGCCAGCTCCTCCAGCGCCCTTGCCCCTCTTGTCCTTGCCTGTGCGGCGCTTCTTCGAAGGGGCAGACGCAGCACCGACCGACTCAAAACCAACGAGGTCGGCCGCAACATCAGAAGCAACAGAGGGCAAGAGGGGGGAGGGAGAACACCCCTCAAAGACAGGGGTGTGGGGCTCACCACGAGAGGCTCCTACAGCGACTATGCTCTTCTCCGCCGCTAGGAGGGACTTCTCGAGGAGGTCAACGGTGAGAGTGGTGGGGCACACTGCGAGGAAGTGGTCCCTGACAACGCGAAGGGAGTCAAGGAGTCGGGTGACTATGTAGTAGAGGGTGATATACATGGGGGGGGGGGGGGGTTTGGAGCGAGTGTCACTAGTGCGGAGGTGCGTAATGAGGTCAGCGACTGTGGGAAAGGCAGCAAGGTCAGGGAAGAGGTACGGTAGCATGCGACGGCTTAGCGCAGCAGTGGCAGGGGAGGAGTAGTGTGCAACTACAGCGTCGTACAAGGTCTGAGCACTCTTGTACTCACTTAAGTGCGCACGCTCGGAGGTAGGGAGGTGGCGACGCACAGCAAGACGTGTAGCAGCGTCACGCGTGGTCCACTGGGAGCGAACAGTGGCGTTAGCATCAGCAGCAGGGGCAGGAGAGGCGCCAGAGGTGAGGTCAAATAGAGAGAGACCGTCAGCCCTATCGCACTATAAGAACAGCTGCAGGTCATCTACCCAGACGTCAAAGTCAATGGCTCGACCCTCAGCGTCAAAAGCGAGGACACTAGGGGTAGCCATGACAACAGTAGACTAGCAGCGCGAACAGTAGGGTGAGGGCTGTGCAGTGACAGAGGCGCTGTGCTTACCGGACGGGGCTGCTCGGGCAGCTCGGCGGTGGGGCGGCTCGGCGACTCGGTGGCTCGGGTGCACGGCGGCTCGGCTGCAGGGCGGCTCGACGGCTCGGCTGCTCGGCGGCTCGGCTATCCGGCTGCTCGGCTGCCCGGGCGGCTCGGCGGTGCTGCTACAGGGCGGCGCGGCGGTGGGCTGCTCGACTGGGTGAGGCGGCTCGGGTAGCTCGGGTGGCGGGCGGCGTTGCAGCAGGTGAAAGTGGCAGGGCCGCAGGTAAGGGCGGCGGGACTGCAGGTGAGGGCGACGGGGCCGCAAGTGAGAGCGGCGGGGCCGCGGGTGAGGGCGGTGGGGCCGCAGGTGAGTGCGGCGGGGCCGCAGGTGAGAGCGGCAGGGCCGCAGGTGAGAGCGGCGGGGTCGCAGGTAAGGGCGACGGGGCCGCAGTTGAGGGCGGCGGGGTCGCAGGTAAGGGCGGGGCCGCCAGTAGGTGGGGGGGCCGCAGATAATGGCGGGGCCGCAGGCAGGTGACGGGGCCGCAGGTAAGGGCGACGGGGCCGCAGATGAGGGCGGCGGGGCCGCAGGTAACGGCGGGGCCGCCAGTAGGTGGCGGGGCCACAGGCAGTGGGCGGGGCCGCACGTAAGGGCGGCGGGACCGCAGGGTAGGCACCGAGGCCGCAGGGCGGCGGATCGGGGCAGGGAGGGCGGCGCGCAGGCCAGGAAAGGCGGCGCGCGGGCCAGGAAGGGCGGCGCGCGGGCCTGAACGGGCGGCGCGCGGGCTAGGAAGGGCGGCGCGCGGGCTAGGAAGGGCGGCGCTCGAGCTAGGAAGGGCGGCGCGCGGGCCGTAGGGCAGGCGACGAGGCCGCAAGGCGGCGTGAGGGCCGCGAGGTAGTCACCGGGGCCGCTAGGGCGGCGCAACTGGGTGGAGGAAGGGGAGCGCGACTCGGGCTAGGGTTGAGCGCGCTCCGGGCAGGCAAAAAAAAGTTTCGACTTGGTGGGCCCTAGGAACAGTTCCCACGAGGGAACCTGCTCTGATACCATGAGAAAACTGAAACGAGAATGAATGACTAAGGAATGGAAGTGATACAAATATGCAACCCTAGAATTGTGTACCCCATATAGGCTAGCCCACTACAGCCTAAACAACATTATAATTTGACATCTGTCGTGTCGAAACACTAAGGCACAAGCGAAACAGAGCATATCGAGGCACCAGCGAGTCAACCCGCGGAGGTTGAAGTAACCGCTGGAGGTTACGGGAAAGTCAAAGGTCAGCCACCTTTGACTTGACAAATACAGCGCGACAGCAAGGACACACAACTGACTCGACATTGAGCAGTTGCCCGAGTCGCACTGTATCGAGCCGCAACAGTAAAACAGTTGAATTATATCTCTTCGTATTCCTTGTACACTTAGATAAACCTTTGCACTTGCTTGTTTCAATTAACTTACTTTGCCCTCACATACTAGCGCAAGGTGGTTCAGAATCTCTTTATTTAACGCTTCCGCTACTACATCACTCTACCCAGAGCTTAACCCTACCAAAGATCCTAAGTGGCACTCAGCCCAACATGGTATGAGAGCTGGTTAGGGTTAAAAAATATTTCTCCTTAAACACCTAATACACCAAGAGACATGTCTACCAGAAAGGAGAGAAGCTCCTCCAACGGCTCTCCTGGTACTACTCCTACTCCACCTCCTGTCTCTGGCCTACAGACAGAGGAAGGCACAACAACGAGACCAGCAGCTGGGTCTACTGAAACACCCGCAAACCAAGGCGCGTGCTTCGATCCAAGCATGATGGAGAAGTTCTTCTCCTTCATGTCCTTCTACGAGCAGCATCAGCAAGGAGCACCTTGTCAAAATCAGAAACGAGAATGAGGAGTGACTAGCAGGAACAACAGTACAAATATGTCAAACTCTAATCTGGTGTACCCCTTATGGTGTGACCCACTACAGCCTAGAACCACACAAACATATAAATGTTTGACACACCCCCATAGGCAAAGTGGGGGAGACCTAGGGGTCACAAGACCAATCAAGGCAAAACAAGGCAAACAAGCTCAGGGTGGATCACGAGGATTCCACACAAATTCCGAGCACAAGCAAGCGGTCACAAGACCAGTTCACATGCAGTTTTATAATAGAGCAAGAGGTACAATGATCACAACCTAACAAGGCAAACATGCAGGTATATATATAATGATCACAGTACAGGTAAAGTCAAGTAGTAAGTAAGTGAGAAACAGTCGGCACAAGGCCTAGAAGAGTGCAAAAACGCTGATGGTCAACAGGCGGAAGCGCCTAGGTGAACACATCAGCAGTGTTGGCCTCAGTGGCCACGTAACGCAGAAGAAGCTGACCACGCTGCTGTAGCTCTCGAGCTAGAAAGTAACGCAGAGCAATGTGCTTCGTCCTGTGCTCCAGTCTGTGCTCCTGGCACAAGGCAATGGTTGCCTTGTTGTCGACGTACAGCACTGGAGGAGAACGAGGCTGCTCTCCAAGGTCAGTCAGCAGGTAGGTGAGCCAGCGAAGCTCCTGGGCAGCCATGGCCGTGGCGTAGATCTCAGCCTCACAGCTGGAGCTGAGAACAGAAGAAGAACGAGTAGAACGCCAAGAGACAGAGCCAGAGCCAAGACTGAAGGTGTAACCCTGAGACGACCGCTGAGTAGCCTGGTCGTCTGCCCAAGAAGCGTCTGAGTGCCCAGTGAGAACAGGCCGGTCTCGCCCTCCAAGCACTAGCCCCATGCCCGACGTACTGCACAAGTAGCGCAACACCCTCTTAGCTGCATCCATGTGCTCCTTCCGGTGACGGCCGGGAGCAACATAGCGTGCTAAGATGCTGAGAGGGTATGCTAGGTCAGGTCGAGTGCAGGTCATCAGGTACATGAGGCAGCCCACAAGCTCTGGATACGGACCACTCGACTCTACGGACTCATCCGAAGGCAGAGCTGAGAGCGAGTGACCCGTAGGCAGAGGAGTGGACTGAGGCGAGGAGTACGTGAAGCCGAAGCGCTGAAGGACCTGCTGCACCATGTGTGACTGAGTCAGGGTAATGGTGCGGCGTGCTCTGTCCCGGGTGATCCGCAAGCCAAGATAGCTTGTCAGTTCACCCAGGTCTGTGCACGTGTGTCTCTTCTGCAGCTCGGACTTCACGTGGGCGAGTGCGGCAGTGTCCGCAGTGGCAAAGACCAAGTCGTCGACGTACACGAGGATGTAGAACGGCGGCAGCGAGGTGTCGGTGCGCAGAAACAGCGACGGGTCAGCAGTAGAAGGAGCAAACCCAAGAGCCGCAAGTGTGGTCCTCAGTGTGTCGTGCCACTCATGCGGCGCCTGGCGGAGACCGTAGACTGGCCGCCGGAGGCTCCACTGGGTGCCAGGAGGGAACGACCCAGTGAAGCCAGGTGGGCGGCGCAGCCAGATCTCCTCGTGCAGGCTGCCCTGCAAGAAAGCTGTGCTGAAGTCAAGAGAGTGGAGCTCGTAGTCACGCTGAGCGGCGACGTGTAGCAGAACCCGAAGAGTGGTCATCTTCGGGGTCGGGGAGAAGGTCTGGAAGAAGTCAACTCCCTCTCGCTGACTGAAGCCTCGTGCAACGTAACGCGCCTTGAAGACAGGCGGAGAGCCTGGCGGCCGCTTCACCCTGAAAATCCACATGCCACTGACGATGTTCGCCCCAGGTGGGGGAACGTCGTCGACGTAGGTGCCTGTGGACTTCCAGGAAGCCATCTCTGTGTCCATGGCTGACTGCCACTGAGAGGAGTAGGGACCGGCCATCGCCTCTGCGTAAGAGCGTGGGGTCGGGATGTCTGGTGCATCCGGGTCTCCCTCAGGGGCAACAAGCATGGACACGAGATGGGGCAAAGCAGCGGCAAGGCAACCAAACTCCTCCTGCCTGTCCTCAAGGACGTCCGTGCCAAGAGCACACTCACCCCCGACGGACGGAGGACAGGCAGACTCAGACTCAGCAACAAGACTCGCTGCGTAGTCTAGACGACACGCAGCTGCAAAGTCAACAAGCTCAGTGACTAGGGCAGACGCAGCAGCGGACTCAAAGGAAGGGTCAGTGACAACCGTAGCCAGGAGACGTGTGACAGTAGGACTGGCAGCGCGAAGGGAGTCTGACTACGGGTCAGCAAGAGCAGGAAGAGAGGACGCAGGAGGTGACGGGAGAGCAACACGCTGCGGAGCAGTGGACTGACGAAGCGCCATCCGGTGCGTGCCTGGGACAGCAGGAGGACGCTCACCCGGGACACGACTACCAGTGGTAGCAGCTCGAACAGGCGACGCTCGACGAGACGCAGGTGACACAGGACGTGACGCAGGCTCACGTCTCTCAGCAAGACCGTCAGTCGGACCAGTGTAAGGAGCAGGCACAGGGAGTGGAGAGGCAGGCGGTAACTGTGGCTGTGACTGGACAGACGGCGGACACTCTAAGGCGAGAGGAGAACAAGGAGGAGGAGGCTGACCAAGAACCTGCTGAAGGAGCGGAACGAAGTACGGTCGTGGCCGTGCAGCAGCTCTTGAACCAGCAGAGACACCAGCGGCAGCAGCAGCACCTCCAGAAGCAGCAGCACCTCCAGCACCAGGGTCCGCAGCACCTCCAGCAGCACCTCCAGCAGCACCGCCAGCAGCAGCAGTACCTCCAGCAGCACCGCCAGCAGCAGCTTCACCTCTAGCACCAGGGTCCGTAGCACCCACAGCAGCTCCAACGCCCGGGTCCTCAGTACTAGCAGCACCTCCAGCAGCACCGCCAGCAGCAGCAGCACCTCCAGCACCAGGGTCCGTAGTACTCGCAGCAGCGTCAACTCCGGGGACCCCAGCACCAGCAGCTCCACTACGGAGACTGATGTGCCGAGCGTACCACTCTCGAAGCTGAGGGGAAGAGGGCGGCTCCCGCCGTGGTGGGGAAGCACGAGTACCAACTCCAGTAGTACCACGAGCCCGAGACTCACCCCGCCGGAGGCTGCAGTACCGTGAGTACCACTCACGCAGCTGCTGCGAAGAGGGAGGTCCTCCAGGCGCCTCACAGTCAACTGCAACACCACCAGGCTCAGCACCCCCAGGCTCAGCAACTCCAGGCTCAGCACCCCTAGACTCAGCAACGCCAGGCTCAGTACCCCCAAACCCAGTACCCCCTGGCTCAGCACCCCCAGGATCAGCACCCCCAGACTCAGCACCCCCAGGCTCCGCCCGCTCAGGCTCCGCACGCTCAGGCTCCGCACGCTCAGGCTCAGCACCTCCAGCAGGACGCGAGTCGACAGCTACCTCGGCAGGCTCAACCGGGTCTACCTGAGAGACACCTGAGGGAGCGGCACCCTGAGGGGGAAGGGGGTCTACCACTGCAGCACCTGGCGCGAGGAAGAGAGGCGGGGGAGGGAGCGGGGCAGTGCGGTAGGGGAAGAGGCGGTAGAAGGGCACGGACTCGTCAAAAGTGACGTCCTGAGAGGGGAAGACTCGGTGCGAGGCGGGGTGGTAAAACTGCCAGCCAGACGCATCCGGGACAAAGCCAAGAAAGACACAGGGAGCAGTGCGGGAGGAGAGCTTGTCCGCAGACGTGTCGCGAACAAAAGCTCGGGATCCCCAGACACGGAAGCGTGACGCATCGCCAACCTCCCCCGTCCACAGCAGTGTGGGCGAGGTCTCCGGAGCGGAGACACGGGGCCAGAGGTTGAGCTGATGCGCAGCGTACCGGACCGCAAACGGCCACAGAAAGTGGGGGGCAGCCGCGTGGACTAAGGAGGTACGAGCGACCTCCATGACCAAGCCAATGCGGCGCTCAGCAACCCCATTCTGCTGTGGAAAGGCCGGGAGCGTGAACGACTGGCGAATGCCATGCTCGGCACAGTAGGCTGCCAAGAGGTCGGAGGAGAACTCGCCACCTCTGTAAGAGTGCAAGCGCAGAACATGAAACTCCGAGCTAAAACGCTCTCGCAGCTGAAGACGTGCTCTGCTGATCCAGGGGATCAGAACATCAGGGACTTCACCCTTGGTGCGCAAGGGGAAGACCGTGGTGTAGCGCGAGTAGTCGTCAACGACGATCAAGAAGTACCTCTCCTGGCCCTGACCACGGACGCGGGCTGGGCCCCACACGTCCATGTGGAGCGTCTGCAAAGGAGCAGTCGTCGGGGGGAACGAGGAGGAGTGAGGAGCAGCGTGCTGCCGCCCCTCGACACAGGGAAGACAAGGAGGAGCAAGGGAGGGTGGGAGGGGAGGGAGTACCCGAGGAAGACCAGAGACAAGGTACCGGGCGTGCATGCCCCGAAGGCGCTGCACTGACGGGTGACCAAGTCGGTGGTGCCAGAGGACAGTCTTGTGCGCTAGAGAGCGACACGAGCAGGGGGCAGAGAGCTGACCTGACGCAGACGCAGACGCAGACGCCGCTACCTGAGGGGACTCAGTGGTCAGTGTGTACAGGTCCGACCCCGGCTGCCGAGTGAAGGTAGCCAGGTGACGGCCCGTCCGAGCACACGTGCAGTGTGTCACACGCTCGTAGGCAGGGGTGAACTGGTGAACACCCCCATCCTGAAGCGCACAACCCGCCACCAAGTTCGTAGAGAACGAGGGGAGGTGGAGACCTGACAGTGTGCCCGACGGGACAGCAGGACAAGGAAGGAGGGTGGAGGAGTTCGCAATGACCGGACCCCCAGAGGGGTCAGCGAGCGAGACAGCGACTGGTCGAGCAAGGGGCTCAAGAGCAGTGCGGTCACGAAAGAAACAGCGCGAAGCGCCTGAGTCTAGAGTGAAGGTGTGCAGTGCCTCAGTGGACTCAGTAGCACCTGGGGTGGCGGACACACACACACCTAGAGCAGTAGCCTCACCAGTACCTGGGGCAGCAGACACGCAAGCACCTAGGGCGGCAGCCTCACTCGTGCGGATGCCTGGGTCAGGCGGAACACTCAGGTACTGGTCCTCCTCTCCACTAATAGTCAATGCATACATTGCTTTGAGAATAATATCAAAATCAAGAGCATAGATATCGATATCCTTCTTGAGGAGATCAGCCCACTGAGGGAGCTCAGGAGCGTCAGGAAACAAAGCACGCCAAGCGTCATCTAGGCGAGAGAAGCAGCGCTGCGAAGTGTGCGCCCTCCCGCACGTCTGTCCCTTGCGGCGACCAGTGCGGATGACGTACGTGCAGCTAAGGCTACCCCCCCCACCCCCGTGCTGTAAGTACCACTCACGAAGCTCCTCGGAGGACTGAGGGTGCTGCGCACTCTGGCCAGTGCCAGAGCCTCCACGACCACCACCGCCGCCTCCACCACGACCACCACCACCCCTGCCGCCGCCACGTCCACTGCCGCCACCACCACCGCCCCCACCGCGGCCACCGCCGCCGCCGCTGCCTCCACCTCCCCCACCGCTGCCACTAGCCCCTCCAGCCCCGCCACCGCCCCCGCCGCTGCCACCACCCCCACCACCACCTCCCCCGCCGTCACCCCCACCGCCCTTGCTTCCCCTGCCCTTGCCGCTGCGGCGCCCGCTTGGAGCGGACGCAGAGCCGACCTGCTCAGCACCAAGAAGGTCGACAGCAGCAGCAGAGGCGACAGAGGGGAGGAGGGGGGAGGGGGAACACCCCTCGAAGAAAGGGGTGCGGGGGTCGCCACGAGAGGCACCTACAGCTACAATACTCTTCTCAGCTGCAAGTAGTTCCTTCTCTAGGGCGGCAATGGTGAGCTCAGTGGGACAGCGAGCTAGGAAGTGGTCCCTGACTGTACGCAGAGTGTCAGGGAGGCGGGTGACTAGGTGGTAGAGAGTGAGCCAGAGCGGGGGAGGGTTGGAGGCAAGAAACTCAGCGGGCATGGCTGCACGGAAGCGGGCATCACTAGTACGGAGGTGAGTGATGAGGTCAGCGACTGTCTGGAAAGCGGACAGGTCGGGGAACAGGTAGGGAAGGGAGAGTCGGCCTAGTGCAGCTGAGGCCGGGGAGGAGTAGCGCGCAGCTACTGCAGTGTACAGGGCCTGCGCAGTCTGATGCTGGCCGAAGTGCTCACGCTCATCGACTGGCAGGGAGTTGCGAATGGCAAAGCGGGCGTGGGCATCGCGAGTCTGCCACTGCGAGCGAGCAGTAGTGGTAGCAGTAGTAGCAGGAGCAGGGACTGTGCCTAGTGCGTGATCGTACAGCGAGATATCCTCTCTGGCAGTGAGCTGGAGGAACAGGTGCAGATCATCGAGCCAGGTATCAAACTTAATCGGGCGGCCCTCAGAATCGAACGAGAGAACTGTAGGGCTAGCCATAGCTGAAGTAGCAGTAGCAGCAGCAGTAGTAGTAGCAGTAGCAGTGCTGTGCACAGGTAAGTAGGGCGCGGCTCGGCTAGGGCGGCGCGACTCGGCTAGGGCGGCGCGACTCGGCTAGGGCGGCGCGACTCGGCTAGGGCGGCGCGGCTCGGCTGGGGCGGCGCGGCTCAGCTGGGTCGCGCGGTTCGGTTCGGGTCGCGCCGTGCGGCTCGGTCGTAGAGGGGCGAGCGCGGGAGGGCCGGTCGGGGCTAGCGCGGGGCCAAAGGGGGGGCCGTGAGAGGCTAGCGCGGGGCCTGCAGGGGACGTGGGAGGCTAGCGTGGGGCCTTAAGGGGCCGTGAGAGGCTAGCGCGAGACCTGCAGGGGCCGTGGGAGGCTAGCGCGGGGCCGACGGGGGCCTTAGGAGGCTAGCGCGGGGCCGACGGGGGCCTTAGGAGGCTAGCGCGGGGCCGATCGGGGGCCTTAGGAGGCTAGCGCGGGGCTAGCGTGGGGCCGACAGGCGCTTAGGAGGCTAGCGCGGGGCCGATCGGGGGCCTTAGGAGGCTAGCGCGGGGCTAGCGTGGGGCCGACGGGGGCCTTAGGAGGTTAGCGCGGGGCCGATCGGGGGCCGTGAGAGGCTAGCGCGGGGCCATACGGGGCCTTGAGAAGGAGGCGCTCGAGGCGCAGGAAAAAGAACGGCGGCGCACGAGGGCGCGGCTAGCGGAAACGGTGGGCCCTATCGTTTCGGTCCTAGGTGGAACCTAGGCTCGTAATACCATGTCAAAATCAGAAACGAGAATGAGGAGTGACTAGCAGGAACAACAGTACAAATATGTCAAACCCTAATCTGGTGTACCCCTTATGGTGTGACCCACTACAGCCTAGAACCACACAAACATATAAATGTTTGACACACCTGCACAATCAAACAACAGCAACATCAACAACAACGTGACGCCCATGAGTCTCGATGGCTCATCCTACGAACGCGGGAATCAACAACAGCAACCTACCTTCGCTGCGTACGAGCCCCAGCGCGGCTCCGTCAGCTTCATGCCACAACCACAACCTGCACCGGGACAAGAGAGAACGCTGGACGCACTACAAGTTCAGTCGCAGTTCGCGCACGTTCTAAAACTGCAAGCGACAAAACCCTTCGACGTGAAGGATTCCTTTACCTAGTCGTTGGAATTCGAGGTGATGATGGAAGGAGCGCAAATCCTTGGCTTCTTCGACGGGTCCCTGCCATACCCAACAAACGACACACAGTATGAAAAGCAGCAGTACACCTATCAATCGATGATGGCGTACACGATACTACTGAGGAACGTCACTCCAACTCAACAACAAAACATACGGTCCTACCGAGGCTACGGCAACTCCGCAGAGCTCGCGTACAATCACTTGAAGAGCCTGTATCAAGCAACAGACAGCGTAAACCATAGTCGGTTAATGGCGCAGCTGACAACGATTGAAATGAAACAAGGGGAGAAAGGGATGACGTATATCAGTCGATGTCGCGAGTTGCGAAACAAGCTTCTTCGATGCGGAGGGTCGATTTCTGAAGACGCCTTCGTGACAGTCATCATCGGCGGACTCGGTCCTAAATGGCGCGCCACAAAGGCCATCCTCCGAGCTCACGAAAGAATCTCCGAAGCAGCGCTCTGCGCCGAAATCCACGCCGAGCAGCAAGATATGGACCTGCAAGAAGAGCGACACAGAAAGAAGACATCAGTAGTGGAATTCGCGTTCCACACCCAGCGACGCTACAACAACAACAACAACAACAACAACAACAACAACAACAACAACAACAACAACAACAACAACAACAACAACAACAACAACAACAACAACAACAACAACAACAACAACAACAACAACAACAACAACAACAACAACAACAACAACAACCGGCAGCAACAACCTAAGCCAGTACCTCCGTTCTGCCACATCTGCAAAACTTCAGGACACCCACGTACACACTGCCCGAATCGTCAACAGTCAACAACTTCACAGCAGCAACTTCGACCTTCAAGCAGTCAAGTCGCCTCAACGCAAGCAAATCCGACAACTTCAGTACAAGTCTCAACAACATCGACGGGACAACCTGCAAAAGGAATAAGAAATATCGTCAGCTGCATGGCAAGACTGAGTGACTCCTGTGTAACTGAGTCACCACCATATTACTCACCAGAAGAACAACTCGACAACAGCACGCCTCGCCGCGAGTCACTTCAACCGAACCCGACGTACGCCGCCATCGCTCAAAGGGAGCCATCCGGGAAGGATACATGGTTCTTGGACAGTTGCTGCGGACAACACATGTGCTCTTTAGGACGCTTCGTTCAACGAGAACACCAGCTTCGACGCGAAGTTGTCATCACAGTCGCCAACAATCAGAACCTGCGAACACGACGACAAGGTGTAGTTCAACTTCAGTCAAGAGAAACAAACGTTATACTGCAGATGTCAAAAGTACTGATCGCGGAGGGACTCGGCTACACCTTACCGAGTGTCAGCCAGCTAATGGCAAAGGTGATTCTGAGAAGAAACGAGAATGAATAAACTATGAATGAACGGGGTACAAGTACTAACCCTAATTGGGTTGTACCCCCTATGGGATACCCCACTATAACCTACACAAAAGCAGAATCTATAATGTTCTGACACACCCCCATAGGCAAAGTGGGGGAGAACAAAGGGTCACAAGACCAGTCAATCAAAGGAAAACAAAGCAAGCTCAGGGTGGATCACAAAGTCACCACACATTACGAGCACAAGTTCAAGGCCACAAGGCCAGTTCACATGCAGGAGTACATATATATATAAAGCTAGACAAGCAAGAGCAGGAATATGTATATATGTAACAGTACAAGCAAGGTCAAGAGGTGAGCAAGTGAGGCAAGACAGGGACAAGACCCAGCTGAGTGCAGAAGCGCTGATGATCACAAGGCGCAAGTGCCTTGGTGAAAACATCAGCAGTGTTGGCCTCAGAGGCCACGTACGCAAGCCGCAACTGTCCACGCTGCTGTAGCTCATGAGCAAGGAAGTAGCGGAGAGCAATGTGCTTCGTTCTGTGCTCCAGTCGCTACTCTCGACACAAGGCCAGCATGGCCTTGTTGTCTACGTACAGAACT
This sequence comes from Closterium sp. NIES-65, assembly GCA_948144175.1. Taxonomy (NCBI): domain Eukaryota; kingdom Viridiplantae; phylum Streptophyta; class Zygnematophyceae; order Desmidiales; family Closteriaceae; genus Closterium; species Closterium sp. NIES-65. Next base: position 470,629 of record CANXME010002149.1, read on the forward strand.
GGAGGAGAACGAGGCGGCTCTCCAAGGTCGGTCAGCAGGTAGGTGAGCCAGCGAAGCTCCTGTGCAGCCATGGCCCTGGCGTAGATCTCAGCCTCACAACTGGAGGTGAGAACAGAAGACAAGCGAGTAGCCCGCCACGAGACAGAGCCGGAACCAAGGCTGAAGGTGTAACCCTGTGACGACCGCTGTGTAGCCTGGTCGTCAGCCCAGGAAGCGTCTGCGTGCCCAGTGAGGACCACTGGACTGCGCCCTCCAAGCACTAGCCCCATGCCCGACGTACTGCACAAGTAGCGCAACACCCTCTTTGCTGCAGCCATGTGCTCTGGTCGGTGTCTCCCAGGAGCAACATAGCGTGCGAGAATGCTAAGAGGGTATGCAAGGTCAGGTCGTGTGCAGGTCATCAGGTACATGAGGCAGCCAACAAGCTCTGGATACGGGCCACTCGACTCTACGGACTCATCCGAAGGCAGAGCTGAGAGTGAGTGGCGAGTACACAGAGGAGTGGCCTAAGGCGAGGAGTACGTGAAGTCGAAGCGCTGAAGGACCTGCTGCAACATGTGTGACTGAGTCAGGGTAATGGTGCGGCGTGCTCTGTCCCGGGTGATCTGCAAGCCAAGGTAGCTGCGCAGTTCACCCAGGTCTGTGCACGTGTGTCTCTTCTGCAGCTCGGACTTCACGTAGGCGAGTCCAGCAGTGTCAACTGTGGCAAAGACTAAGTCGTCGACGTACACGAGGATGTAGAAAGGTGGCAGAGAGGTGTCGGTGCGCAGAAACAGCGACGGGACGGCAGTAGAAGGAGAAAACCCAAGAGCCACAAGCGTAGTCCTCAGTGTGTCGTGCCAATCACGCGGTGCCTGGCGGAGACCGTAGACTGGACGCCGGAGACTCCACTGGGTACCCGGAGGGAACGACCCAGTGAAGCCAAGTGGGCGGCACAGCCAGATCTCCTCGTGCAGGCTGCCCTGCAAGAAAGCTGTGCTGAAGTCGAAGAGTGCAACTCGTAGTCACGGTGAGCAGCAACGTGAAGTAGTACCCAAAGCGTGGTCATCTTCGGGGTGGGAGAGAAGGTCTGAAAGTAGTCAACTCCCTGCCGCTGACTGAAGCCACGAGCCACGTACCGTGCCTTGAAGACAGGCGGAGAACCAGGCGGCCGCTTCACCCTGAAGATCCACATGCCACTGACGATGTTCGCCCCAGGCGGGGGAACCTCGTCAACGTAGGTGCCTGTGGACTTCCAGGAAGCCATCTCTGTGTCCATAGCTGCCTGCCACTAAGAGGAGTAGGGACCCTCTATCGCCTCCGCGTAAGAGCGCGGAGTCGGGATGTCAAGTGCATCCGGGTCTCCCTCAGGGGTAAGCAGTACGGACACGAGGTGGGGTGAAGCAGCAGCCAGACACTGGAACTCCTCCTGCCTGTCCTCAAGGACGTCCGTGCCAAGGGCACACTCACCCCCGACGGACGGAGGACAGACAGACTCAGACTTAGCGAGAAGACTAGCAGCGTAGTCTAGGCGACAGCGAGCAGCAAAGTAGACGAGCTCAGCAACAAGTGCAGACGCAGCAGTGGACTCAAAGGAAAGGTCAATGACGACAGTAGCAAGGAGACGCGTGACAGTAGGACTGGCAGCACGAAGAGAGTCCGACTCCGGGTCGGCAAGAGCAGGAAGAGAGGACTCAGGAGGAGAAGGTAAAGGGGCACGCAGAGGAGCAGTGGACGGACGCAGAGACATCTGGTGCGTGCCAGGCACAGGAGGAGGACGCTGACGCGAACCGCGACCACTAGTGCGAGCAGCACGAACAGGCGAAGCAGGACGAGACGCAGGCTCACGACGCTCAGCAAGACCTCCAGTAGGACAAATGTAGGGAGAGGGAGCAGGGAGTGGGGAGGCAGGCTGTAACTGTAGCAGTGACTGGACAGGTTGTGGACACTCTAAAGAAGGAGGAGGACCTATAGAAGGTGGAAGACCAAGAACCTGCTGCAGGAGTGGAACGAAGTACGGTCGAGGCCGCGCGGCGACGCCAGACACAGCAAGGACAGCACCAGTACCCCCAGCAGGAGCACCCGCTCCAGCAGCACCTCCAGCAGCTCCAGAACCTCCAGCAGTACCAATAGTACCCCCAGCAGGACCGCGAGCAGTAGGCTCAGCACCAACGCCCGTAGCAGCACCAGCTCCAGTCAAACCCGCAGGCCAAGAAGCTCCAGTACTCCCAGTACGAGCACCTCCGGGACCCGCGGCACCAGCACCCTCAGCAGCCAAAGAACCTCCAGCTCCAGCAGCACGCCTCCAGAGCCGTGCAAACCACTCGCCCGGCTCCAGGGGAGAGAGTGGCTCCCGGCGAGACGAAGCCCCCGGAGGACCTCCAGGCGTAGCACCTCCAGGCTCAGCACCCTCAGGCACAGCACCCCCAAGCGTAGCACCCCCAGGCTCAGCACATCCTGTCACAGCACCCGTCGGCTCAGCACCCCCAGGCTCAGCACCCCCAATCGCAGCACCCCCAGGCTCAGCACCCCCAGTCGCAGCACCCCCAGGCTCAGCACCCCCAATCGCAGCACCCCCAGGCTCAGCACCCCCAGTCTCAGCACCCCCAGGCTCAGCACCCTCAGGAGCACCAGAGTCACCAGTAACCTCGACAGGCTCGACTGCGTCTACCTGGGACACACCTGAAGGGGCAGGACCCTGAGGGGGGAGGGGGTCTACCGGGGGGGGAACTGGGACAAGGAAGAGCGGGGGCGGGGGGAGGGACGGAGTGCGGTAGGGGAAGAGGCGGTAGTAGGGGACCGACTCGTCAAATGTTACGTCCTGGGAGGACAGAACACGACGAGAGGTGGGGTGGTAGAACTGCCACCCAGGCGCGTCAGGGGGGAACCCCAAGAAGACGCAAGGAGCAGCACGAGGGGACAGCTTGTTCGCATACAAGTCCCGGACAAATGCCCGAGATCCCCAGACCCGTAACGCCGACGCATCGCCAACCTTCCCCGTCCATAGCAAGGTTGGGGAGGTCTCTGGCGTGGAGACCCTGGGGTGGAGGTTGATCTGATGCGCCGCGTACCTCACCGCAAACGGCCACAGAAAATGGGGGGCAGCCGCATGCATCATGGACGTACGAGCGACGTCCATGACCATGCCAATGCGACGCTCGGCGATCCCATTTTTCTGCGGAGAGTCCGGAAGCGTGAAGGTCTGACGGATGCCTCGTGCGCGACAGTAGGCTCTCAGAAGGCCAGAGGAAAACTCTCCGCCTCTGTCCGAGTGCAGACGCAGAACAGGCAAGTCCGAGCCAAAGCTCTGCCTGAGCTGGAGACGAGCTGCGCGGATCCAGTCGATCAGTGACATCACCCTTGCTGCGCAAGGGGAAGACTGCGGTGTAACGTGAGTAGTCGTCAACAACGAGCAGGAAGTAGCGCTCGTAACCCTGTCCACGGACGCGGGCTGGGCCCCACACGTCCATGTGAAGCGTCTGCAGCGGGGCCTCTGTCGGAGGAAACTGGGAGGAGTGAGGGGCAGCCCGCTGGCGCCCCTCGACACAGGGGACACAGGTAGGGCCAGGCCCCTGAGGAAGGGGAGGGAGGGACCGGGGGAGACCAGAAACAAGCAAACGGGAGGCCATGCCTCTGAGACGAAGCAGAGAGGGGTGACCAAGGCAGTGGTGCCAGAGGAGAGTCTCGTGGGACAGGAGACGACACGAACAGGGGGCAGACTCAGGACCAGACCTGGATGCTGCAGCAAACACCTTACCCGACGCAGCTACCCGACCAGACTCAGCAACTGGAGGAGACTCAGTGGTCAGTGTGTACAGGCTCGACCCCGGCTGACGTGTAAACGTAGCCAAGTGTCGGCCTGTCCGATCCTCAGTGCAGTGCGTCACCCGCTGACTCGCAGGAGTGACCAGACAGGGTTACTCCCCCATCCTGTCGGTCAGCACCACTCACCAAGTTCGTAGAGAACGAGGGGAGGTAGAGACCAGACAGGGTGCCAGAAGGAGCCGCCGGACACGGGAGGACTGTGGAGAAGTGAGACAGGACAGGACCCCCAGAGGGGTCAGCCAGAGACACCGCAACCGGCCGACCAAGCGGTCCCGAAAGAAGGAGCGAGAAGCCCCAGAGTCAAGAGTGAAGGTGAGGGAGGTCGAAGCCGACGCAGTACCTGAGAGTGCAGACTCACCAGTACCTGAGGACGCACACGCACTAGCACCTAGAGCAGCAGCGTCGCAAGCACCTAGGGCAGCAGCCGCACCAGTACCTAGAGCAGCAGTCTCAATGCCCGGATCGGGCGAGAAACATCGGTAACAGTCACCCTCATCACTAATAGTCACAGCATACATGGCAGAAAGAATGGCATCAAAATCAAGATCATTGATGGCAACTCCCGCCCTAGACAGCTCGCCCCAGCGAGGGATCTCTGTGGCCTCAGGGAACTGGTGACGCCACGCGTCCATCAGGCGGCCAAAGCAGCGCTGGGTGGGGTGCGCACCCCCACACTGCTCACCCGCACGGTCCCCGGTGCGCAGGACGTAGGTGCACGGATCGAAACCCCCACCCCTCTGGCGTGCAGTGTACCACTCACGGAGCTGCTGAGGGGACAGGCCCTCACGACCGCGCTGCTGCTGCTGGCGCGGACCACCACCGGAGCCACTCCTCTGCGTAGACCCGCGACCAGCTCCAGCGCCACCCCCACCGCCTCCGCCGCTCCCGCCGCCTCCGCTGCTACCGCCGCCTCCGCCACCTCCTCCACTGCCGCTACCTCCGCCACCTCCGCTCCCACCGCCACCGCCGCCGCCGCCTCCGCCTCCACTGCCACCACCGACACCTCCACTCCCACCTCCACTCCCACAGCCACTCCCACTCCCCCCGCCGCCTCCACCTCCACCTCCACTGCCCTCGCTCGCGCCTCCAGTGCCCCTACTCCCCTTGCCCTTGCCAGAGCGGCGTCTTCCGCTGGGGGCAGACGCCACACCGATCGACTCAAGACCAAGGAGGTCGGCCGTAGCAGCAGAAGCAACAGAGGGTAGAAGGGTGGAGGGGGAACACCCCTCAAAGATGGGGGTGCGCGGGTCACCACAAGAGGCCCCTACAGCGACTATGCTCTTCTCGGCCGCTAGGAGGGACTTATCGAGGAGGTCAACAGTGAGAGTGGTGGGACAGACTGAGAGGAAGTGGTCCCTGACTACGCGAAGGGAGTCAGGGAGTCGAGTGACTATGTAGTAGAGAGTGATGTACATGGGGTGGGGGGGTTCTTGGCGCAGAAGTCAGCAGGAAGCGCAGCGCGGTAGCGAGTGTCACTAGTGCGGAGGTGCGTAATGAGGTCAGCGACTGTGGGAAAGGCAGCAAGGTCAGGGAAGAGGTACGGTAGCATGAGACGGCTCAGTGCAGCAATGGCAGGGGAGGAGTAGCATGCAACTACAGCGTCGTACAAGGTCTGAGCACTCTTGTACTGACTAAAGTGCGCACGCTCGGAGGTAGGGAGGTGGCGACGCACAGCAAGACGTGCAGCAGCGTCGCGCGTGGCCCACTGGGAGCGAACAGTGGCGTCGGCATCAGCAGCAGGGGCAGGAGAGGCGCCAGAGGTGAGGTCAAAGAGTGAGAGACCGTCTGCCCTATCGCACTGTAAAAACAGCTGCAGGTCATCTACCCACACGTCAAAGTAAATGGCTCGACCCTCAGTGTCAAAAGCGAGGACACTAGGGGTAGCCATGACTACAGTAGACTAGCAGTGCAATAGTAGGGTGAGGGCAGTGCAGTGAAAGAGGCATTGTGCTCATCGGACGGGGCTGCTCGGGCGGCTCGGAGGTAGGGCTCCTCGGCGGCTCGGCGGCTCGGCGGCTCGGCGGTTCGGCCGCAAGGCGGCTCGGCTGCACGGCGGCTCGGCTGCACGGCGGCTTGGCTGCAGGGCGGCTCGGTTGCTGGGCGGGTCGGCTGCAGGGCGGCTCGGCTGCTCGGTTGCTGGGCGGCTCGGCTGCTGGGCTGCTCAGCTGCTGGGCGGCTCGGCCGTGCTGCTCGGCGAGGTGAGGCGGCCCGGGCGGCTCAGGTGGCGGGCGGCGCTGTAGCAGGTGATGGGGCCGCAGGGAAGGCTGGTGGGCCGCAGGTAAGGGCGGCGGGGACCGCAGGTGAGGGCGGCGAGGCCGCAGGTTGAGGGCGGCGGGGACCGTTGGTGAAGGGCGACGGGCACACGGGGCGCGCGCGACTCAGTCTAGTCTGAGGCGCGCTCCGGGCAGGAAAAAAAAAAAATATGGTGGGCCCTAGGAAGTGTTCCCACTAGGGAACCTGCTCTGAAACCATGAGAAGAAACGAGAATGAATGAACTATGAATGAACTAGGTACAAGTACTAACCCTAATTGGGTTGTACCCCCTATGGTATACCCCACTATAGCCTACACAAAAGCAGAAGCTATAATGTTCTGACAGATTCACCTCGAAGCAGACAGCACCACCCAAGAATTCAAGTTGTATCACAGGAGAGGAGGTCTCTACATCGGCAAGGCGGTCCTCAAGAACAACGTCTTCGTTCTCGATTTTGTCCCTGACCTTGGCACCGCCAACAGCGACGTCATCGTTAACTTCACCGACTGGACACACCCTCCAGACCTTGATCCAGACTTCAGTCCAAAAGGCTTCTGGTATTCACATACCATTCCTGAAGCAGAACGAACACGCGCGTTAGTAACAATACAACATTCGACAGCAGCAGAGACAACATCGGCAGCAGCAGAGACAACATCGGCAGCAACAACATCGGCAGCAACAGAGACAACATCGGCAGTAGCAGAACCATCAACGGCAGCAGCAGGAACGTCAACACCAATCGCTGGTCCCTCAACGACACCGCTCCTCATCGACGACACACCACCAACTCCAGCACAACAGCTCCACCCAGCACCACGAGAAGTTCATCGTAGCGCAAACTTCACCGCCAGCTTCTACTCCAACTCCGATAAGTACCGACGATCACCCGGACATCGCGCCGACGAAAGCACCTGGCACGCAAGGATGGGACACCCAAGCAACAATACGATAAGAGCAGGAGTACTCGACAAGGACTCACTTCTGCTGACTGACGGACGAGAACTCCAACGAGTACGCGGAACGTGCTTCACCTGCCCCGAAGGAGACTTACCACATCGACCGTTTACACCTCATCACAACCCGAGCGCACTCGCGTACGCACCACTCGAAAAGGTGTATAGCGACATCATGTTCAATTGGGAACCAGGACAAGTAACATACAACTATACGATCACCTTCATCGACGCCGCCACCCGCTACGTCTGGCACTGCAACCTCCCTAGCCGCGACATGGCACTCGCAGCCTACGTTGCCTGGCTACCAGTAGCAGAGAGAGAATCGGGCGTACAAGTGAAAAGCTTCCAGTCAGACGGAGGAGGAGAATACACCTCTCAGCGATTCAAGCAGTACCTGGCGGAAAGGGGAATCAAGCAGCTCATCTCCCTTCCCTACGCCCATCAGCAGCAAGGTGTAGTAGAAAGAATGAACAGGACTCTGCAGAACAGCATGCGCAAACTGTTACGTGGCATGCGGCTACCCAACCACCAATGACCTGCATTAATGGACCACGCCGTCATGCTGCACAACTTGTTGTCGTCATCATCGCTTCCGAACAACGCATCACCGCATCTGCTATGGACAGGGAAACAGGGCAGCACAAAAATGTTACGAATTTTTGGATGCATGGTACAGTACCGACCCCATGGACGAAGACAACCCTCGCGAAAGTGCCAACGCCAAAACCTTCTACCATTTCGCCGACAACGGTTACGTAACACCTGCAACAGTCAACACCAACAAAGCCGAACAAGTAGGACCACATTTCTTACCCGATCCAGAAGCGGGAGATGAAGCAGCTTATCCCGAGGATGCAACTCTTCCACGCTACTCACAGACCGGACTGCAGATTCTCGGACTCGTCACCGCAGTCCACGGCACCACCACTCCTAACGAGCCCGCGACAGTTCAGCAGGCTCTGGGAGGGGAACATAAAGAAAAATGGCGCGAAGCCATGGACAAGGAGCTGAAGGCACTGGAGGAACGCAACACGTGGAAAGTGGTTCCTATCGGCGTGGCACGGAACAAGACAGTACTCACCGGGAAGTGGGTCTTCCGTGTGAAGACGAGAGCCGACGGCACAATTGACAAATTCAAGGCACGATGGGTCGTGCGCGGCTTCGACCAAGAACACGGACGGGATTTTACCGAAACTTTCGCCCCGGTTAGCCGCCACACCTCACTACGCATTCTCCTCGCAATCGCCGCCATGAAGAAGAAGAAGCTGCGGCAAATGGACGTCGCGAACGCGTTCCTCTACGCACCCGTCGACGCAGAGATCTTCGTGGAACTACCGCACGGTACTAACGGAGAGCCCAACCAGGTTTGCCAGCTACTGAAGTCGCTCTACGTAATCAAGGAAGCCCCGCGGCTATGGCAACAACACCTACACGCTCGCCTCATTCGCATCGGGTTCCGCCAACTACCTCACGATCAAGGCATGTACCGGCTTACGAAAAACGACGACTATATCCTACGGATCGTCTACGTAGACGACTTACTCTACGTCGGCTCCACTGACAGCATCACCACCTGGTTTGAAGGGGAGTTACAGAAGGACCTCACACTCATGGTCTCCTCTACCGTCACGCAGTACCTCGGCTTGAACATTCGAGAAGAAGAAGGCGCGATTCACCTCAATGCCGCTAAGTACACCGACACCATCGCCAAACGCTTCGCGCTCACGCCTATTACCATTTCTACGCCCTACCGCTACACGACAGGAAACCACGAGGAAGGATCTACTCTACTCAAATCCGCCGGGCTACGCGACTACCAGAGAAAGCTAGGATGCCTTCTCTTCGCAGCTGTTACCTGCCGCCCCGACCTCTCATACTCCGCAAGCCAGCTCGCCACTCATCTCAAGAGGCCTGAAGCAAAACATATGGCCAAACTCGACCGTGCTCTACACTATCTTGTCAGTACGCTAACGATCGGCTTAACATATTACAAGAACGTGACCACGCCGCCTAAGCTAATCGGCTACGTCGACGCCGATCACGCCTGCGATCCCAACAATAGACGTTCCCGCACTGGCTACATCTACCGTCTCGAACCTATCGGGCCTATCTCCTGGCGATCGAGCAAGCAGGAACTAATTGCTCTCTCGTCAGCTGAAGCAGAATATATTGCACTCTGCTCAGCCACCAAGGAAGGACTCTATCTTCGCGAACTGCTGGAAGAAGCGAAGTTAGCCGAGTTACCCAGCTTTACCCTGTTCTGCGACAACCAGTCGGCAATTCGCATCGCCAACAAGAACGGTTTTACGAACAGGATGAAACACATCGCCCTGCGATACTTCTTCGTGAAGGACGAGATCGAGAAGGGAAGGCTCGAGCTGTCATACTGTCCCACGTCCGAGATGGCAGTTGACTACCTGACCAAGAAGCTCGTAAAGCAGAAGTTTGAATATTGCATGCTGCTGACTGGACAGAGCCACGTCAGCGACACTCCAGAAGCGAAGGGGAGTGTTGGAAACAATCGGTCCTAAACGCCTCTGTCGTGTCGAAACACTAAGGCACAAGCGAAGCAGAGCATATCGAGGCACCAGCGAGTCAACCTGCGGAGGTTGAAGTAACCGCTGGAGGTTACGGGAAAGTCAAAGGTCAGCGACCTTTGACTTGACAAATACAGCGCGACAGCAAGGACACACAACTGACTCGACATTGAGCAGTTGCCCGAGTCGCACTGTATCGAGCCGCAACAGTAAAACAGTTGAATTATATCTCTTCGTATTCCTTGTACTCTAATATAAACCTTTGCACTTGCTTGTTTTAATTAGCTTACTTTGCCCTCACATACTAGCGCAAGGTGGTTCAGAATCTCTTTATTTAACGCTTCCGCTACTACATCACTCTACCCACAGCTTAACCCTACCGTAAGCCCCCGGATAGAAGCGCAGGCCTCGGATAAGCGTCGGCGCTTATAAAAGGATGAGGGCGCTTATATCCGGTCCTCGATTATAAGCGCACCCCTGAAGGCTTACGGATTATAAGCGCCACCCTCTTCTTTTTTATTATAATTTTACTGAAATCGTTGTAACGAAACTCAATATTTTAATTCCCACATTTTGAATTTCGATGCCCCCTCACCCTCGCCCGGCTCACTGGCAACGCGTCCAGTCAGAATGAGCTGTCAAGGGCGCACGTTGACTCATTCTGACTGTGTGTGTTGGCAGGGAATCAATCCTTGCCAACTTGCACGCGAGATTCTCAATCACAGCCTTGTACAGTAAAGTATAGTTTCACACTCTGACTGTGTGTGTTGGCAGGGAATCAATCCCTGCCAACTTGCATGCGAGATTCTCAATCGAGCCCTGTATAGTTTCGACTCGATTCAATTCGCAAGAACGGGTACAGTTTGGTGGAAAAACGACGAATTTCATATATGCTATTATATAAGCACCGGCGCTTATAAAAATCCTCAATTATAAGCGCACCCCCTAAAAAAACGTGTTTTTTTATAACCCCAGGGGCGCTTCTATCCGGGGGCTGACGGTACCAAAGATCCTAAGGGGCACTCAGCCCAACATGTACAGGGCGAATCTCTTCACTTTGTACAAGGCGAACCTTCGCACTTCACCCTAGGCAGGGCGAATCTCTTCCTTGACAGGGCGGATTTTTGCCCTGATAAGTTGACTCTTTGGTGTGATAGAGGGCAAAAGTGGTGTGACAGGGCAAGCGTGTGCCCGATGGGCCCATCTGACGCATCAGGGGGTTTCAAAACCTAGCGAGGACCCTGCTTGGGAGTTTGCGGTGCCGCGCTCGGGAAAGTTTGGTTTCCCGCCCGTGATTGACGATGAGTGCTACACGCCACCAGGCTGGCGGAAACCGCTGTACAATTGATGCATGTTTGAGCCCCTCCCGGTTGCCTTGTGAAGGGTGTTGAGAATAGAACGAGAATGAATGAACTATGAATGAAGTGAGTACAAATAGGAAACCCTAACTGGGTTGTACCCCCTATGGGATACCCCACTACAGCCTACACAATAGTATAAGCTATATATATGTTCTGACACACCCCCATAGGCAAAGTGGGGGAGAACAAGGGGTCACAAGACCAGTCAAGCAAGACAAAGCAAAGCTCAGGGTGGATCACAAAGTCACCACACAGTCCGAGCACAAGAGCAAGGCCAAAGGCCAGTTCACATGCAAGAGAACAGACATATATATAAAGCTAGACAAGCAAGAGCAGGTATAGATATGTCACAGTACAAGTAAAGTCAAGAGGAGAGCAAGTGAGGCAAGACAGGCACAAGACCCTGCTGAATGCAGAAGCGCTGATGGTCACAAGGCGCAAGTGCCTTGGTGAACACATCAGCAGTGTTGGCCTCAGAGGCCACGTACGCAAGCCGCAACTGTCCACGCTGCTGTAGCTCACGAGCAAGGAAGTAGCGAAGAGCAATGTGCTTCGTTCTGTGCTCCAGACGCTGCTCTCGACACAAGGCCAGCATGGCCTTGTTGTCTACGTACAGCACTGGAGGAGAACGAGGCGGCTCTCCAAGGTCAGTCAGCAGGTAGGTGAGCCAGCAAAGCTCCTGTGCAGCCATGGCCCCTGCGTAGATCTCAGCCTCACAACTGGAGCTGAGAACCGAAGACGAACGAGTAGCCCGCCACGAGACAGAGCCGGAACCAAGGCTGAAGGTGTAACCCTGTGACGACCGCTGCGTAGCCTGGTCGTCAGCCCAAGAAGCGTCCGCGTGACCTGTAAGGACCACTGGGCTCCGCCCTCCAAGCACTAGCCCCATGCCCGACGTACTGCACAGGTAGCGCAATACCCTCTTCGCTGCAGCCATGTGCTCTGGTCGGTGTCTCCCAGGAGCAACATAGCGTGCAAGAATGCTGAGAGGGTATGCAAGGTCAGGTCGTGTGCAGGTCATCAGGTACATGAGGCAGCCAACAAGCTCTGGGTACGGGCCACTCGACTCTACGGACTCATCCGAAGGCAGAGCTGAGAGCGAGTGGCGGGTAGACAGAGGAGTGGCCTGAGGCGAGGAGTACGTGAAGCCGAAGCGCTGAAGGACCTGCTGCACCATGTGTGACTGAGTCAAGGTAATGGTGCGGCGTGCTCTGTCCCGAGTGATCTGCAAGCCAAGGTAGCTGCGCAGTTCACCCAGGTCTGTGCACGTGTGTCTCTTCAGCAGCTCGGACTTCACATAGGCGAGTCCAGCAGTGTCCGCTGTGGCAAAGACCAAGTCGTCGACGTACACGAGGATGTAAAACGGCGGCAGTGAAGTGTCGGTGCGCAGAAACAGCGACGGGTCAGCAGTAGAAGGAGCAAACCCAAGAGCTGCAAGCGTAGTCCTCAATGTGTCGTGCCACTCACGCGGTGCCTGGCGGAGACCGTAGACTGGCCGTCGGAGGCTCCACTGGGTGCCAGGAGGGAAAGTCCCAGTGAAGCCAGGTGGACGGCGCAGCCAGATCTCCTCGTGCAGGCTACCCTGCAGGAACACAGTGCTGAAGTCGAGAGAGTGAAGCTCGTAGTCGCGCTGAGCGGCTATGTGTAGCAGCACCCGAAGAGTGGTCATCTTCGGGGTGGGAGAGAAGGTCTGAAAGTAGTCAACTCCCTGCCGCTGACTGAAGCCACGAGCGACGTACCGCGCCTTGAAGACAGGTGGAGAGCCTGGCGGCCGCTTCACCCTGAAGATCCACATGCCACTGACGATGTTCGCCCCAGGAGGGGGAACCGCGTCAACGTAGGTGCCTGTGGACTTCCAGGAAGCCATCTCTGCATCCATAGCTGCCTGCCACTGAGACGAGTAGGGACCCTCTACGGCCTCCGCGAAGGAGCGCGGAGTCGGGATGTCTAGTGCATCCGGGTCTCCCTCAGGAGCAAGCGGTACAGACGCGAGATGAGGTGAAGTAGCAGCCAGACACTGTAACTCCTCCTGCCTGTCCTCTAGGACGTCCGTGCCAAGAGCACACTCACCCCCGACGGACGGAGGACAGACAGACGCAGACTCAGTAACAAGACAAGCACCGTAGTCTAGACGACAACGAGCAGCAAAGTCGACGAGCTCAGCGACAAGAGCAGACGCAGCAGTGGACTCAAAAGAGGGGTCAGTGACGACAGTAGCAAGGAGACGCGTGACAGTAGGACTGGCAGCACGAAGAGAGTCCGACTCAGGGTCGGCAAGCGCAGGAAGAGAGGACTCAGGAGGAGAAGGCAAAGGGGCACGCAGAGGAGCAGTGGACGGACGCAGAGACATCCGGTGCGTGCCAGGGACAGGAGGAGGACGCTGACGCGAACCGCGACCACTAGCGCGAGCAGCACGAACAGGCGACGCGGGACGAGACGCAGGCTCACGACGCTCAGCAAGACCTCCAGTAGGACCAGTGTAAGGAGAGGGAGCAGGCAGTGGGGAGGAAGGCTCCAACAGTGACTGCGACTGGACAGACTGTGGACACTCTACCGGAGGAGAAAGACCAAGAACCTGCTGCAGGAGCGGAACGAAGTACGACCGAGGCCGCGCGGCAGCTCCAGGCGCAGCAGGGACAGCACCAGCACCCTCAGCGGCAGGACCTCCAGCAGCACCAGCAGCAGAACCACCTCCAGGACAGACAGCTGGAGTCTCAGCACCAACACCTCCAGCAACTCCAGCTCCAGTAGGACCCGCAGGCCCAGCAGCTACGGGACCGGCGGCACCAGCACCCTCGACGGTCGAAGAAGCTCCAGCTCCGGCAGTACGCCTCCAGCGGCGAGCAAACCATTCGCTCAGCTCCTATGGAGAGAGGGGCTCCCGCCGAGACGCAGCACCAGGAGAAACCCCAGGCTCAGCAGCCCCAGACGCAGCACCCCCAGGCTCAGCAGCTCCAGACGTAGCACCCCCAGGCTCAGCAGCTCCAGACCCAGCACCCCCAGGCTCAGCAGCTCCAGACTCAGCACCCCCAGACTCAGCACCCCCTAGCTCAGCAGCTCCAGGCACAGCACCCCCCGGCTCAGCACCCCCAGGCCCAGCACCCTCCGCAGTAGCACCCCCAGGCTCGGCACCCCCGCGCACAGCACCCCCAGAGTCAGCACCCCCAGGCTCAGCACCCGCAGCAGCACCAGAGTCACCAGTAACCTCGACCGGGTCAACTGCGTCTACGTGGGACACACCTGAGGGGGCAGGAACCTGAGGGGGGAGGGGGTCTACCGGGGGGGGAACCAGCACAAGGAAGTCCGGTGGCGGGGGAAGGGAAGGAGTGCGGTAGGGGAAGAGGCGGTAGAAGGGGACTGACTCGTCGAGCGTGACGTCCTGGGAGGACAGAACACGACGAGAGGAGGGGTGGTAGAACTGCCACCCTGGAGCGTCAGGGGGGAAGCCAAGGAAGACACAGGGAGCAGCACGAGGGGACAGCTTGTCCGCAGACAAGTCGCGGACAAACGCCCGAGATCCCCAGACACGGAACGCAGACGCATCGCCAACCTTCCCCGTCCACAGCAAGAATGGGGACATCGCAGGCCGAGAGACCCTGGGGTGAAGGTTGAGCTGATGCGCCGCGTACCGAACCGCAAACGGCCACAGAAAATGGGGGGCACCCGCATGCATCATGGACGTACGAGCGACATCCATGACCATGCCAATGCGGCGCTCAGCAATCCCATTTTGCTGTGGAGAGTCCGGAAGCGTGAAGGTCTGGCGGATCCCCCGTGTACGACAGTAGTCTCGCAGAAGGCGAGAGGAGAACTCCCCGCCTCTGTCCGAGTGCAGACGCAGAACAGGAAAGTCCGAGCCGAAGCTCCTCCTGAGCTGGAGACGAGCCTCGCGGATCCAGTCGATCAGCACCTCAGTGACAGCACCCTTGCTGCGCAAGGGGAGGACTGTGGTGTAACGCGAGTAGTCTTCAACCACCAACAGGAAGTAGCGCTGGTGACCCTGCCCACGGACGGGGGCTGGGCCCCACACGTCCATGTGAAGTGTCTACAGAGGAGCCTCTGTCCGGGGGAACTGGGAGGAGTGAGGAGCAGCCCGGAGGCGCCCCTCGACACAGGGGACACAGGAAGGTCCTGGCCCCGAAGGAAGGGGAGGGAGAGACTGGGGAAGACCAGAGACAAGGACACGGGAAGCCATGCTCCGAAGACGGGGCAAGGAGGGGTGGCCCAGACGGTGGTGCCACACGAGGGTCTCGTGAGACAGGAGGCGACACGAACAGGGGGCAGACCCAGGGCCAGACCGGGACGCAGCAGCAAACACCTGACCTGACGCAGCTACCTGACCAGACGCAGGGACAGGAGGAGACGTAGTGGTCAGGGTGTAGAGGCTCGACCCCGGCCGACGCGAGAACGTGGCCAGGTGCCGGCCTGTGCGTGCGTCCGTGCAGTGGGTCACCCGCTGACTCGCAGGAGTGAACTGGTGAACCCCCGCATCCTGTAGGTCCGCACCACTCACCAAGTTCGTCGAGAACGAGGGAAGGTACAAACCAGACAGGGTGCCCGAGGGGGCAGCCGGACACGGGAGGACAGTGGAAAAGTGAGAGAGGACAGGACCCCCAGAGGGGTCAGCCAGGGAGACTGCAACCGGCCGACTAAGCGGCGTGAGGGTGGTGCGGTCTCGAAAGAAGGAGCGAGAAGCCTCGGAGTCAAGTGTGAAAGTGAGGGAGGACGAAGGCGACGCAGTACCTGAGAGCGCAGTCTCACCAGTACCTGAGAGCGCAGACGCACTGGCACCTAGAGCAGCAGCCTCACAAGCACCTAGCGCAGCAGTACCAATGCCCGGGTCGGGCGGGAAACACCGGTAACAGTCACCCTCCTCACTAATAGTCACAGCATACATAGCAGCAAGGATAGCATCAAAGTCAAGATCAAAGATCGCTACACCAGCCCTAAGAAGCTCATCCCAGCGGGGGATCTCACTAGCCTCGGGGAACTGCTGACGCCAAGCGTCCGTCAGGCGGCCAAAGCAGCGCTGGGTGGGGTGGGCACCCCCACACTGCTCACCCGCGCGGTCGCCGGAACGAAGGACATAGGCACACGGACCAGCACCCCCACCCCTCTGACGCCGAGCGTACCACTCACGGAGCTGCTGGGGCGGAGGGATGTCCCGCGAACGCTGCTGTTGCTGCTGCTGCTGCGGGCGCTGACCACCACCACCGCCGCTCCGCTGCTGGGTACCACCCCGACCAGCTCCACCCCCTCCGCCACCACCGCCTCCTCCTCCGCCCCCTCCACTGCCTCCACCGCCACCGCTGCCGCCACCACCACCGCTGCCGCCACCTCCGCCGCCTCCGCCGCCGCTGCCACCATTACCACCACCACCCCCTCCACCACTCCCGCCGCCACCCCCACTCCCTCCGCCGCCTCCACCGCCACCTCCACCGCCCCCTCCAGCTCCACCCGCGCCCTTGCCCCCTTTGCCCTTGCCAGAGCGGCGTCGCCCACTAGGGGCAGACGCCGCACCGACCGACTCAAGACCAAGCAGGTCGGCAGCAGCAGCAGAGGCAATAGAGGGCAGTAGGGGGGAAGGAGAGCACCCCTCAAAGATGGGGGTGCGAGAGTCACCCCGAGAAGCCCCTACAGCGACGATGCTCTTCTCCGCCGCGAGGAGGGCCTTCTCGAGGAGGTCGACAGTGAGGGTGGTGGGACAGACTGCGAGAAAGTGGTCCCTGACTACGCGAAGAGAGTCAGGGAGGCGCGCGACTACGTAGTAGAGAATGATGTACATGGGGGGGGGGTTCTTGGCGCAGAACTCAGCAGGAAGGGCGGCGCGGTAGCGAGTGTCACTAGTGCGGAGGTGCGTAATGAGGTCAGCGACAGTGGGAAAGGCAGAGAGGTCAGGAAAGAGGTAGGGAAGAATGAGACGGCTCAGTGCAGCAGTGGCAGGGGAAGAGTAGCGCGCAACTACAGCGTCGTACAAGGTCTGAGCACTCTTGTACTGACTAAAGTGCGCGCGCTCAGAGGTAGGGAGGTGGCGACGCACAGCAAGACGTGCAGCAGCATCGCGGGTAGCCCACTGAGAGCGCACAGTGGGATCAGCATCAGCAGCAGGGGCAGGAGAGGCGCCAGAAGTGAGGTCAAAGAGAGAAAGGCCGTCTGCTCTATCGCACTGCAAGAACAGCTGCAAGTCGTCGACCCAGACCTCAAAGTCAATGGCGCGACCCTCAGCGTCAAAAGCGAGGACACTAGAAGTAGCCATGACAGCAGTAGACGGTCTCACCAGACAGGACGGGTCGGGCAGCGCAGTAGCACAGCAGCACAGCAACACAGCAGCTCAACCGGCTCAGCAGCAACAGCAGCCTCGCAGGACCAGCGGCTCGGCTCCTCAGGCGGTGCAGGCGGCTCGGGCGGCTCGGGCGGCTCGGGCGGCGCGGGCGGCTCGGGCGGCTCGGGCAGTCAGCGGCACAGGCGGCTCGGGCGGCTCGGCTCCTCAGCTGCGGAGACGGCTCGGGCGGCTCAGGTCGCACGGCGGCTAGCGGGCGGCGTGGGGGGGCCGGGACAGCGTCGTGCAGCAGGGACGGGAGAGCGCGGCCGGGACGGGCGGCACAGGGCGGCTCGGGACCGGGTCGGGCGGCGCGTGGGCGGTGAGGGGGCCGGGACGGGCGCTCGTGGGTGGCTAGGGGCCGGGACGGGCGCTCGAGGGCGGCGAAGGGCCGGGACGGGCTCGCGTGGGCGGCTAGGGGCCGGGACGGGCGCGCGTGGGTGGCTAGGGGCCGGGACGGGCGCTCGAGGGCGGCTAAGGGCCGGGACGGGCTCGCGTGGGCGGCTAGGGGCCGGGACGGGCGCGCGTGGGTGGCTAGAGGCCGGGACGGGCGGCGCGCAGGTGGCGAGGGGCCGTAACGGGCGGCGCGTGCGCGTCTAGGAGCCCTGACGGGCGGCGCGTGGGCGGCTAGGGGCCTGAACGGGTGGCGCACTGGCGGCTAGGGGCCTGAACGGGCGGGCGCACTGGCGGCTAGAGGCCTGAACGGGCGGCGCGCTGGCGGCTAGGGGCCTAAACTGGCGGGCGCGCTGGCGGCTAGGGGCCTGAACGGGCCGCACGCGAGCGGCTAGGAGCTCTTACGGGCGGCGCGTGGGCGGCTAAGGGCTGGGACGGGCGGCGCGCGGGCGGCTAGGTGCCTGAACGGGCGGGCGCGGGCGGCTAGGTGCCGAGACGGGCGGTGCGCGGGCGGCAAAGGGCGGCTCGCGCGGGCGTCTAGGGGGCCGCAGGGCAGGCCAAAAAGGAGAGAGCAAGGGCCCGGAGCGCGCTTCGGGCAGAAAAAAAAGTTTTGAAGGTGGTGGGCCCTAAGCACAGTTCCCGCGGGGGAACCTGCTCGATACCATGTTGAGAATAGAACGAGAATGAATGAACTATGAATGAATTGAGTAAAAATAGGAAACCCTAACTGGGTTGTACCATCTATGGGATACCCCACTACAGCCTACACAATAGTATAAGCTATATATATGTTTTGACAAAGGGGGCATATACCGTATGGCCCCGGATATAAGCGCATATGCGCTTATAATAAGTTCAAAAATTTTAGGGGTGGCGCTTGTAATTGAGTAACGGCCATAAGCGCCGGCGCTTATATAATGACACATACAAATTTATACGTTAAAGGTACAAAATTGAAACGAGTCGAGTGGCCCGTACCCAGAGCTTGTTGGCTGCCTCAGGTACCTGATGATCTGCACACGACCTGACCTTGCATACCCTCTTAGCATTCTTGCACGCTATGTTGCTCCTGGGAGACACCGACCAGAGCACATGGCTGCAGCGAAGAGGGTATTGCGCTACCTGTGCAGTACGTCGGGCATGGGGCTAGTGCTTGGAGGGCGGAGTCCAGTGGTACTTACAGGTCACGCGGACGCTTCTTGGGCTGACGACCAGGCTACGCAGCGGTCGTCACAGGGCTACACCTTCAGCCTTGGCTCCGGCTCTGTCTCGTGGCGGGCTACTCGCTCGTCTTCGGTTCTCAGCTCGAGTTGTGAGGCTGAGATCTACGCTGGGGCCATGGCTGCACAGGAGCTTCGCTGGCTCACCTACCTGCTGACTGACCTCGGAGAGCCGCCTTGTTCTCCTCCAGTGCTGTACGTAGACAAGAAGGCCATGCTGGCCTTGTGTCGAGAGCAGCGTCTGGAGCATAGAACGAAGCACATTGCTCTTCGCTACTTCCTTGCTCGTGAGCTACAGCAGCGTGGACAGTTGCGGCTTGCGTACGTGGCCTTTGAGGCCAACACTGTGAAACAAGTGAACAGGAATGAAATGACTAAGTCAGGGTTGGGAACAAATACAACCCTAGAAAGCTGTACCCCATATGTGCTACCCCACTATAGCCTACAAACATGTATCAACTATGATAATCTAACACACCCCCATAGGCAAAGTGGGGGAGAACAGGGGGTCACAAGACCAGTCAAGCAAAGCAAAGCAAAGCAAGCTCAGGGTGGATCACAAAGTCACCACACAGTCCGAGCACAAGAGCAGGGCCAGAGGCCAGTTCACATGCAGGAGTACAGACATATATATAAAACTAGACAAACAAGAGCAGGTATATATATATGTCACAGTACAAGTGAAGTCAAGAGGAGAGCAAGTGAGGCAAGACAGGTACAAGACCCAGCTGGGTGCAAAAGCGCTGATGGTCACAAGGCGCGAGTGCCTTGGTGAAGACATCAGCAGTGTTGGCCTCAGAGGCCACGTACGCAAGTCGCAACTGGCCACGCT
The DNA here is from genome assembly GCA_948144175.1 of Closterium sp. NIES-65. Lineage (NCBI taxonomy): Eukaryota > Viridiplantae > Streptophyta > Zygnematophyceae > Desmidiales > Closteriaceae > Closterium > Closterium sp. NIES-65. The sequence goes on from CANXME010002149.1 coordinate 490,308, forward strand.
GCTGCAGCTCACGAGCAAGGAAGTAGCGGAGAGCAATGTGCTTCGTTCTGTGCTCCAAGCGCTGCTCTCGACACAAGGCCAGCATGGCCTTGTTGTCTACGTACAGCACTGGAGGAGAACGAGGCGGCTCTCCAAGGTCAGTCAGCAGGTAGGTGAGCCAGCGAAGCTCCTGTGCAGCCATGGCCCCGGCGTAGATCTCAGCCTCACAACTGGAACCGAGAACCGAAGACGAGCGAGTAGACCGCCACGAGACAGAGCCGGAACCAAGGCTGAAGGTGTAACCCTGTGACGACCGCTGCGTAGCCTGGTCGTCAGCCCAAGAAGCGTCCGCGTGGCCGGTAAGGACCACTGGACTCCGCCCTCCAAGCACTAGCCCCATGCCCGACGTACTGCACAGGTAGCGCAATACCCTCTTCGCTGCAGCCATGTGCTCCGGTCTGTGTCTCCCAGGAGCAACATAGCGTGCAAGAATGCTCAGAGGGTATGCAAGGTCAGGTCGTGTGCAGGTCATCAGGTACATGAGGCAGCCAACAAGCTCTGCATACGGACCACTCGACTCTACGGACTCATCCGAAGGCAGAGCTGAGAGTGAGTGGCGAGTAGGCAGAGGAGTGGCCTGAGGCGAGGAGTACGTAAAGCCGAAGCGCTGAAGGACCTGCTGCACCATGTGTGACTGAGTCAAGGTAATGGTGCGGCGTGCTCTGTCCCGAGTGATCTGCAAGCCAAGGTAGCTGCGCAGTTCACCCAGGTCTGTGCACGTGTGTCTCTTCTGCAGCTCGGACTTCACGTAGGCGAGTCCAGCAGTGTCCGCTGTGGCAAAGACCAAGTCGTCGACGTACACGAGGATGTAGAACGGCGGCAGGGAAGTGTCGGTGCGAAGAAACAGCGACGGGTCAGCAGTAGAAGGAGCAAATCCAAGAGCCGCAAGCGTAGTCCTCAGTGTGTCGTGCCACTCACGCGGTGCCTGGCGGAGACCGTAGACTGGCCGTCGGAGGCTCCACTGGGTGCCAGGAGGGAAAGTCCCAGTGAAGCCAGGTGGACGGCGAAGCCAGATCTCCTCGTGCAGGCTACCCTGCAAGAACGCAGTGCTGAAGTCGAGAGAGTGAAGCTCGTAGTTGCGCTGAGCGGCTATGTGCAGCAGCACCCGAAGAGTAGTCATCTTCGGGGTGGGAGAGAAGGTCTGAAAGTAGTCAACTCCCTGCCGCTGACTGAAGCCACGAGCAACGTACCGTGCCTTGAAGACAGGTGGAGAGCCCGGCGGCCGCTTCACCCTGAAGATCCACATGCCACTGACGATGTTCGCCCCAGGAGGGGGAACCGCGTCAACGTAGGTGCCTGTGGACTTCCAGGAAGCCATCTCTGCATCCATAGCTGCCTGCCACTAAGAGGAGTAGGGACCCTCTACGGCCTCCGCGTAAGAACGCGGAGTCGGGATGTCTAGTGCATCCGGGTCTCCCTCAGGGGCAAGCTGTACAGACGCGAGATGAGGTGAAGCAGCCGCTAGACACTGTAACTCCTCCTGCCTGTCCTCTAGGACGTCCGTGCCAAGAGCACACTCACCCCCGACGGACGGAGGACAGACAGACGCAGACCCAGCAACAAGACTAGCAGCGTAGTCGAGACGACAGCGAGCAGCAAAGTCGACGAGCTCAGCGACTAGAGCAGACGCAGCAGTGGACTCAAAAGAGGGGTCAGTGACGACAGTAGCAAGCAGACGCGTCATAGTAGGACTGGCAGCACGAAGAGAGTCCGACTCAGGGTCGGCAAGCGCAGGAAGAGAGGACTCAGGAGGAGAAGGCAAAGGGGCACGCAGAGGAGCAGTGGACGGACGCAAAGACATCCGGTGCGTGCCAGGGACAGGAGGAGGACGCTGACGCGAACTGCGACCACTAGCGCGAGCAGCACGAACAGGCGACGCGGGACGAGACGCAGGCTCACGACGCTCAGCAAGACCTCCAGTAGGACCAGTGTAAGGAGAGGGAGCAGGCAGTGGAGAGGAAGGCTCCAGCAGGGACTGCGACTGGACAGGCGGTGGACCCTCTACTGGAGGAGAAAGACCAAGAACCTGCTGCAGGAGCGGAACGAAGTACGGCCGAGGCCGCGCGGCAGCTCCAGACGCAGCAGGGACAGCACCAGCACCCTCAGCGACAGCACCAGCGCCACCCACACCTCCAGCGGCAGGACCAACAGCAGTAGGCTCAGCACCAACGCCCTCAGCAGCTCCAGCTCCAGGAGGACCCGCAGGTCCAGCAGCTCCGGGACCGGCAGCACCCGCATCCCCGACGATCGAAGAAGCTCCAGCTCCAGCTCCAGCAGCACCTCCAGACTCAGCAGCACGCCTCCAGCGGCGAGCGAACCACTCGCGCAGCTCCTGTGGAGAGAGGGGCTCCCGGCGAGACGCAGCAGCAGGAGAAACCCCAGGCTCAGCAGCTCCAGACGCAGCACCCCCAGGCTCAGCAGCTCCCGACCCAGCACCCCCAGACCCAGCACCTCCAGGCACAGCACCCCCCTGCTCAGCACCCCCAGGCTCCGCACCCTCCGCAGTAGCACCCTCAGGCCCAGCACCCCCAGCAGTAGCACCCCCAGAGTCAGCACCCCCAGGCTCAGCACCCGCAGCAGCACCAGAGTCACCAGTAACCTCGACCGGGTCAACGGCGTCTACCTGGGACACACCTGAGGGGGCAGGAACCTGAGGGGGAAGGGGGTCTACCGGGGGGGGAACCGGCACAAGGAAGTCCGGGGGAGGGGGGAGGGAAGGAGTGCGGTAGGGGAAGAGACGGTAGAAGGGGACTGACTCGTCGAACGTGACGTCCTGGGAGGACAGAACACGACGAGAGGAGGGGTGGTAAAACTGCCACCCTGGGGCGTCAGTGGGGAAGCCAAGGAAGACACAGGGAGCAGCACGAGGGGACAGCTTGTCCGCAGACAAGTCGCGGACAAACGCCCGAGATCCCTAGACACGGAACACAGACGCATCGCCAACCTTCCCCGTCCACAGCAAGGCTGGGGACATCGCAGGCCGAGAGACCCGGGGGTGAAGGTTGAGCTGATGCGCCGCGTACCTCACCGCAAACGGCCACAGAAAATGAGGGGCAGCCGCATGCATCATGGACGTACGAGCGACATCCATGACCATGCCAATGCGGCGCTCAGCAATCCCATTTTGCTGTGGTGAGTCCGGAAGCGTGAAGGTCTGGCGGATCCCCCGTGCACGACAGTAGTCCCGCAGAAGGCGAGAAGAGAACTCTCCGCCTCTGTCCGAGTGCAGACGCAGAACAGGAAAGTCCGAGCCGAAGCTCTTCCTGAGCTGGAGACGAGCCTCGCGGATCCAGTCGATCAGCACCTCAGTGACCGCACCCTTGCTGCGCAAGGGGAGGACTGTGGTGTAACGCGAGTAGTCGTCAACCACCAACAGGAAGTAGCGCTCGTAACCCTGCCCACGGACGGGGGCTGGGCCCCACACATCCATGTGAAGCGTCTGCAGGGGAGCCTCTGTCGGGGGGAAGTGGGAGGAGTGAGGAGTAGCCCGGAGGCGACCCTCGACACAGGGGACACAGGAAGGTCCTGGCCCGGAGGGGAGAGGAGGGAGAGACTGGGGAAGACCAGAGACAAGGACACGGGAAGCCATGCTCCGAAGACGGGGCAAGGAGGGGTGGCCAAGACGGTGGTGCCACAGGAGAGTCTCGTGAGACAGGAGGCGACAAGAACAGGGGGCAGACTCAGGACCTGACCGGGACGCAGCAGCAAGCACCTGACCCGACGCAGCCACCTGACCAGACGCAGGGACAGGAGGAGACTCAACGGTCAGGGTGTAGAGACTCGACCCCGGCCGACGCGAGAACGTGGCCAGGTGTCGGCCTGTGCGTGCCTCCGTGCAGTGGGTCACCCGCTGACTCGCAGGAGTGAACTGGTGAACCCCCACATCCTGCAGGTCCGCACCACTCACCAAGTTCGTAGAGAACGAGGGAAGGTACAGACCCGACAGGGTGCCCGAAGGGGCAGCCGGACACGGGAGGACAGTGGAGAAGTGAGAAAGGACAGGACCCCCAGAGGGGTCAGCAAGGGAGACCGCAACCGGCCGGCCGAGCGGCGTAAGGGTAGTGCGGTCTCGAAAGAAGGAGCGAGAAGCTCCGGAGTCAAGTGTGAAAGTGAGGGAGGACGAGGACGACGCAGTACCTGAGAGCGCAGTCTCACCAGTACCTGAGAGCACAGACGCACTGGCACCTAGAGCAGCAGCCTCACAAGCACCTAGCGCAGCAGTACCAATGCCCGGGTCGGGCTGGAAACAACGGTAACCCTCATTCTCCTCACTATAATCCACAACATACATAGCAGCAAGGATAGCATCAAAATCAAGATCAAAGATCGCTACACCAGCCCTGAGAAGCTCATCCCAGCGAGGGATCTCACTAGCCCCAGGGAACTGCTGACGCCAAGCGTCCGTCAGGCGGCCAAAGCAGCGCTGGGTGGCGTGGGCACCCCCACACTGCTCACCCGCGCGGTCGCCGGAACGAAGAACGTAGGTGCAGGGACCAGTACCCCCACCCCTCTGACGCCCAGCGTACCACTCACGAAGCTGCTGAGGCGGAGGGATGTCCCGCGAGCGCTGCTGCTGCTGCCGCTGCGAGCGCTGGCCACCACCACCGCCGATGCGCTGCTGGGTACCACCTCGACCAGCTCCACCTCCTCCACCACCACCGCCTCCTCCGCTGCCGCCTCCACCGCCTCCACCTCCGCCGCCTCCACCTCCGCCGCTGCCTCCACCACCACCGCTGGCACCACCACCACCGTCTCCGCCGCTGCTGCCACCACCACCACCACCCCCACCACTAGTCCCGCCACCACCCCCACTCCCTCCGCCGCCACCGCCGCCACCGCCACCGCCCCCTCCAGCTCCACCCGCGCCCTTGCCCCCCTTGCCCTTGCTGGAGCGACGTCTCCCACTAGGGGCAGACGCCGCGCCGACCGACTCAAGACCAAGCAGGTCGGCAGCAGCAGCAGAGGCAACAGAGGGCAGCAAGGGGGAAGGAGAGCACCCCTCAAAGATGGGGGTGCGAGGGTCACCACGAGAAGCACCTACAGCGACTATGCTCTTCTCCGCTGCGAGGAGGGCCTTCTCGAGGAGGTCGACGGTGAGGGTGGTGGGACAGACTGCGAGAAAGTGGTCCCTGACGACGCGAAGGGAGTCAGGGAGGCGCGCGACTACGTAGTAGAGAGCGATGTACATGGGGGGGGGGTTCTTAGCGCAGAACTCAGCAGGAAGGGCGGCGCGGTAGCGAGTGTCACTAGTGCGGAGGTGCGTAATGAGGTCAGCGACAGTGGGAAAGGCAGAGAGGTCAGGAAAAAGATAGGGAAGCATGAGACGGCTCAGTGCAGCAGTGGCAGGGGAGGAGTAGCGCGCAACTACAGCGTCGTACAAGGTCTGAGCACTCTTGTACTGACTAAAGTGCGCACGCTCAGAGGTAGGGAGGTGGCGACGCACAGCAAGACGTGCAGCAGCATCGCGGGTGGCCCACTTAGAGCGGACAGTGGGATCAGCATCAGCAGCAGGAGCAGGAGAGGCGCCAGAGGTGAGGTCAAAGAGAGAAAGGTCGTCAGCCCTGTCGCACTGTAAGAACAGCCGCAGGTCGTCTAACCAGACCTCAAAATCAATGGCGCGACCCTCAGCGTCAAAAGCTAGGACACTAGGGGTAGCCATGGCGACGACAGCGACGCAGTGCAAGTAGTAGGGAAAGAGCTCGCAGTGTCAGTGGGACTGTGCTCACCAGGCAGGGCAGGTCGTGCAGCGATGCAGAAAGGCGGCTCAGCGACCGGGCGGCTCGGGTGCACAGTGGCTCGGCTCCCGGGCGGCTCGGCGGCTGGGCGGCTCAGGCGCAGGGCGGCTCGGCTCCCGGGCGGCTCGGCGGCAGGGCGGCTCGGGTGCAGGGCGGCTCGGCTCCCGGGCGGCTCGGCAGCAGGGCGGCTCGGGTCCCGGGCGGCTCGGCGTTGGGCGGCTCGGCTCCCGGGGGGTTCGGCTGCTGGGGCGGCTCTGCTGCTGGGGCGGCTCGGCCGGGAGATGCAGGGGCGGGGCCGTCAGGTGCAGCGGCGGGTCGACCGGTGCAGCGGCGGGCCGGCAGGTGCAGTGGCGGGGCCGTAGGGTGCAGCGGCGGGCCGACCAGGTGGGGCGGCGGGCCGTAGGTCGCAGCGGCGGGCCGTGGGGTGCAGCGGCGGGCCGGCAGGTGCAGCGGCGGGGCCGTCAGGTGAAGCGGCGGGCCGCTGGGTGCAGCGGCGGGCCGGCAGGTGCAGCGGCGGGCCGGCAGGTGCAGCGGCGGGCCGGCAGGTGGAGCGGCGGGCCGGCAGGTGCAGCGGCGGGCCGCTGGGTGCAGCGGCGGGCCGGCAGGTGCAGCGGAGGGCCGGCAGGTGCAGCGGCGGGCCGGCAGGTGCAGCGGCTGAGCCGGCGGTGGGGCCGCGTCAGGGGAGGCGGCGGGGCCGCGTCAAGCAGGCGGCGGGGCCGCGACTAAGCGGGCGGCAGGGCCGCGTCAGAGCCGGCGGAGCGGGGCCGCGTCAGTGGAGGCGGCGGGGCCGCGTCAAGTAGGCGGCGGGGCCGCGACGAAGCTGGCGGCAGGGCCGCGTCAGAGCCGGCGGCGGGGCCGCGCCAAGCAGGCGGCGGGGCCGCGATCAGGAGGGGTGGCGGGGCCGCGTCTGAGGGACAGCGGGGCCGCGAGGGAAATGGCGACCCGAGGGGTCGCTAAAAAAAAAAAAAAAGGGCGCGCCTCGGGGCGCGCTTCGGTGGGCCCTAAAAAAACGGTCCTAAGGAAGGACCAGCGCTATACCATGTGAAACAAGTGAACAGGAATGAAATGACTAAGTCAGGGTTGGGTACAAATACAACCCTAGAAAGCTGTACCCCATATGTGCTACCCCACTATAGCCTACAAACATGTATCAACTATGATAATCTGACAAACACTACTGATGTGTTCACCAAGGCACTCGCGCCTTGTGACCATCAACGCTTCTGCACCCAGCTGGGTCTTGTGCCTGTCTTGCCTCACTTGCTCTCCTCTTGACTTTACTTGTACTGTCACATATATATACCTGCTCTTGCTTGTCTAGCTTTATATATATATGTGTGTACTCCTGCATGTGAACTGGCCTTGTGGCCTTGCTCTTGTGCTCGGACTGTGTGGTGACTTTGTGATCCACCCTGAGCTTTGCTTTGCTTTGCTTGACTGGTCTTGTGACCCCTTGTTCTCCCCCACTTTGCCTATGGGGGTGTGTCAGAACATATATGTAGCTTATGCTGTTGTGTAGGCTACAGTGGGGTATACCATAGGGGGTACAACCCAATTAGGGTTTTGCTATTTGTACTCACTTCACTCATAGTTCATTCATTCTCGCTCTATTTTCCACAGGTTGTACCATCTATGGGATACCCCACTACAGCCTACACAATAGTATAAGCTATATATATGTTTTGACAAAGGGGGCATATACCGTATGGCCCCGGATATAAGCGCATATGCGCTTATAATAAGTTCAAAAATTTTAGGGGTGGCGCTTGTAATTGAGTAACGGCCATAAGCGTCGACGCTTATATAATGACACATACAAATTTATACGTTAAAGGTACAAAATTGAAACGAGTCGAAATCATATAGAGTACCACAAAGCAGAATCGCGCGCAAGCGATTCTGCTTCCTGCACACTGTCAAATTCGCGTCACTTTGCAGGGATGCCAGCACATCCTGACTGGACGCGCAGCCAGTCAGGTCTTCGCGAGTCAAACGAAGCGAAAATGAAAATTGACTCGCTGCAAAACTGAAATTTGTTACCGATTTTAATTGATATTTAAATTAAAAAGGGGGGGCGCTTATAATAAGTAATGGTTTTACAGGGGGGGCGCTTATAATCGAGGATCGGCCATAAGCGCCATGCTCCAGATAGAAGCGCCGGCGCCTGTAATAGGCCGGCGCCTATATCCGGGGCCATACGGTAAGCTGTAACGAGCATTTCGCATAAGTTTCGTCAATTCGCAGCTAGCTAAAAAGGATTCGCAGGTGCTTATAAACAAGATCTGTTACCTTATTTGACTTCAGTCTCTTCTGCTTGACATCGGTCTGTTCGTTACTATTGGTTGATAACCACGCGACGCGCTTATAACGTGGGAGCAACAGGCTGGGGAAACAACCTCGGGTGCAGCGTTTCCGTCCGGCGCAAGGCAAATCCGCGTGCACTGGTTGGGCATCAATTGTATTACGAGTTTCAGGGGGCACCCCCGATACAAGTATGAGGCTCAGCCTACACTAATAAAATTAGGCTGAAATTTCAGACAACTCATAAAGCAAAACTCTGAAAAATCAGACAAGGTACATAAAGATATTCTTAGACTTCAGACTAGGTACAAAAAAAAGGCTGAACGGACTCTGAATCAGACTACAAAGTCTGATATCTAGGGCCCTGCTGTGGACACTGTCCCAATCGATGTGTCCCGATCGAGTGTACCGCTCCGAACCGAACTAAACCAGAGACGCGAAAATTTCGAAACTAGGGTGCAATTTGGTGTAATACGATGCAGTGCAGTAGAAACGATTGAGACACTTTCGATTGGGACATGTCCAGCGCGGAATGTACGTGAGGCTCTGCCTGTACACTTGCACTGCACTGTAAGCTACCTACCACCATCAGATTGTAGCATGATGAGGCAAGTGATTGCAATGCAGAAGCGGCAGCTGCACAGCACAGGCCAGCCAGTGAATACTATCGAAAGCAAACCACCTTATCATGAAGCAAGAATTGACTATCAAAGAGCTAGCCATAATGACAGACAGGTACTGAGTAGTACTGATTGGTGCGCTGCAAGGGCAGGAAGGACTTACATCAGCAGTCCAGTCGAGTGCAGTCACAGGCTCACAGCAGCATGAGCAGCCTAACACACTCGTTTCTAATGGACAGCAGCAGCTGCTCTTGCTCCCTACGGTATTGCTGAGCCACAGCCACACACGCCGCCTCGTCGGCAACACCCGAGGCCTCTCCCACACCCCTCTGCCTTTGCTCCTCTCCCGGCCCTCCCGCTTGCCTTTCCTCCTGCTTTTCCTCGTCGTCCTCCTGCTCTTGCTCCTGTGCCAGCAGCGTGCCCACGAGGTCGAGTAGAGTGGAGAGAGCAGCAGAGCGCACTGCAGGGGGGATCTGAGAAGCGCCAGGGGAGGACAGATGGGGAGAGGGCACCCAGGAATGGGGTTGAGAGAGAGGGTGGAGGGGATGAGGATGGACGACGAAATGTGGGGAAGAATGAGAAAGAGGTGTTGCAGCGATATAAAGCCGTTCTCATGGACATGGTTATAGAGCGGTGCAGGGGAGAACAAAACGGTGCATGTGACAACAAAGCGGTGCATGGAAAAACGAGGTGCATGGGACAGCAACAGGGAGGTAAACATACATCTGCCTGGGGTGGCCGGAGAGCATCAGCCTTCCACATCCTCCGCTCCTCCATGCTCCCTCCCACAGCCCCACACAGTGCCACACACAGCCGCCAAGGCAGCGCTCCCCACACATCCTCACTCCCACCCCCCCCTGTCCCCTCCCTATCCTCCCTATCCTCCCCTTCATTCTCAACCATCTCCTCCTCTGCACTCTCCCCGTCGCCCCTCTCCACCACAGTGCCAGCGGGCGTCAGTGTGAGGTCACACGCGCACAGCAGGTGCTGTGACAGCGCCAGCACCGGCTGCTCTCCCTTCCCTCCCGCTGCTGCACCGCCTTTGCCTCTGTCCTTGTCCGTGTCTCTGTCGCTGGCCCTGGTTGTGTTGGCAGCACTTGCATCATTGGCCTCAGTGGCAGTATCGGTGGTACAGCCATAGCCATAGCCATAGCCATGGCCACGGCTATCGACGCTACCAGCACCACTGGCATCATCATCGCTGTGCCGTGGCTTTTTCGCAGTGGCGCCCGCAGCTGCTGTGTCGTGACCTGCTGCTTCCCCTCCACCACCTTGAGCAGCAGCAGCAGGCGTGTCCTCCCTACATGCATCGGGTACCACGGTGTGCGTCTTTTGAATGATGGTTGCTCCATCTTCGTCCATTCTCTCCCTCTCCCCTTCCACTACTCCCTCTTCCCTCATCGCTTCCCCTTTGCCTCCATCTTCCGTGTTTTCCACTCCTGCTGTTCCCTCTTCTGCTTCTGCTTCTGCCACTTCTGCCACTTCTGCTTCTTCTTCTGCTTCTTCAGCTTCTTCCTCCTCCGCAGAAAAGTCAAGGTCTGTCACAGTGCCACACCATCATGACCCCATGAGCACGTCATGCATGCATCATGCGGTCGCCACACCATCATTCCACAAGCATAAGCACAGAGACGGCGGGAGGAGCAAGAGGGCAGGCTTCGGAGCATATGGGTGGGTGGAAAAAGGGGTAGATGTGCATCGCTTTGTGAGGAAGGCAGGCCAACACACACAGGGAAACTGCCCATGCCCACCGCCCAACACCCACTGCCCACAGCCCACTGCCATGGAAACAGAGGCAGCTCTAGATAATGCGCACTTCAGCTCCAGTTTACTCTACTCAGCGAGTGGGTAGCAGTCTTAGGGGTTGCGGAATACCTTCTGAGTCCACCCAGCATTCAAGTCGCAGTAGCAGTTGTGGATCGGAAATGTTGCGCTCCTAGGCTACACAATCTACTATACTCCACCTCTCACCGAGCGGGAAGCAGTCGTAGGGGTTGCGGGAGGGCAGCAGGAAGCCGTAGAAGAGAGCGAGGTCGTGTGAGGGCAGCGGACCGTACGACAGGAGGCACTGCTGCCCTGCCCGCACTGGCCGCTCCAGGCGAAGGTTCAGCCGGTGGGAAATAGGGTGGAGAGAGGTGGGGGTGGAGGTGGTAGGCAAGGAGGAGGAGGGGGATGGGGAGGTGGAGGTGGAAGCGGAAGCGGCGGAGAAGTGGGTGAGGGGAGTGGAGGAGGGGGCAGAGGGTTCGAGTGTGCTGAAGTGGGTGATATGAGGGTACAGCTGCCGGGGACATGGGGGTAGGTAGGATAGGGGAAGTGGGAGAGGCAGGATCAGAAAGAAGAAAGATGAAGGGTGGGGATTGTTTTGAAGACAGGCGAGCAAAGTGACGGTCTGTCAGGTGTGAGTTGTCAGCCCCTGCTTCATGCAACCAAGGGAACATGCAGTTCCTTCCATGCCCCTCCCTGCATGCCCCTTTCTGCAACCCTCCCTGCATGCCCCTTTCTGCAACCCTCCCTGCATGCTCCTTTCTGCAACCCTCCCTGCATGCCCCTTTCTGCAACCCTCCCTGCATGCCCCTTTCTGCAACCCTCCCTGCATGCCCCTTTCTGCAACCCTCCCTGCATGCCCCTCCTTATACAGCACTGCACAAGTCTCTGCTTCAGTCTTCCCTGTGCAAAGCATGCGCCTCGTGCTGTACCTCAGCCTGCTTGAAACCTGCTGTGTGGGCTCACCGAGTGGTTAAGCAGAGAGGCAAGCGGCACAAGACACGGCAGTGCGGTTGTCTCCCCTGCCTGCTCCGCTCCTCCTCCTCCTAACTGCCACGCTCCCTGCATGCTCAATAACGGCCCTGCTGCTGCTGATGGTGCTGATGGTGCTGATGGTGATGGTGATGATGCTGCTGCTGCTGCAGCATGTGGTGGGGGAGGGGAAGGCAGGGCTATGCGCATGGCGTAGGCATACCAGAGCTCTGCTGCTGCTGTGAAGGCGGAGAGGGAGAAAAGTGCAGGCGGGAAGAGAGAGGGGTAGCGCTGGGAGAGGGCTGGGAAGAGAGAATGGTACTCTGCGTGTATGTGCTGGTTGGGGGGGAGGGAAAAGGGAGAGAGAGAGGTAGAGAATGGGAAGGGAGGGGAGGGACGAGGGGAGAAAGAAGTATGTGAAGAGTTGTGAGATGATGGCGCAATTCGAGGGCGCAGGTGGGAGAATGAAATAGGAACTGCTTGAGTCTTGACAAAAACAAGCATGAAAGGCATAATCGGCATGGTTGGTTGGCACTATATAGGCCCAATATGGTTGGCATGGATGGTATAGGGAGAAGGAAACCCAAGAGAAGCAGTGAGCAGAGGGGCAGAGTAAAAGCAGATGCACGCTACTGAATTAAAAGCTCCAATTTGCATTCCCTTCCCAAACCCCCGCCCCCACCCCTCCCCTCTCTTTCCTTGCCCCTCCCCTGCCTCTCCCGCTTCCCTCTCCTTGTCCTTGCTCCACTTGCACTCGCCTGTCTGTCACACACACACCTGCCTGGCGCGTTCTATGTGTGTATGCAGCAGTGTTCCCTGCACTGCACGCACTGCTGTTTCTGGCCATGTCAACGCTGGCAGTGCCAGGGAGGGGATAAGAAGCAAAGCAGGTGGCAACACACTTTTGAGTCGTGTTAAGAGATTCCGCTCATTCCCTGCACTACACGCGAGGATGCTTCAGGTCATGATGGTACTGCTGGGTTGGGGAGGTGCCGAGGATGAGAAGTAGGGCAAGTGGCCGGGACACACGGGGTCGAAGCGGGAAGAGAGGTGCCAACACACTTTTGAGTCGCCTGAAAAGTCACCTCTTGCCCCACACGGCTCATTACGATGTGTGCACTTTCTAACAAAGGTATCATCGAGGCTAATGTGAGAGGAGAGGAGAGGAGAGGAGGAGGGGGCGCCACCTGTGTTGATGACCGCAGGCAGGGTGTTGAAGAAAGGCGCATAGAAGGACGAGGGGTCGTGCCGTTGCTGAATGGTCCACAGCAGAGCAATGCTCTCATCACTAATGCTGCACACATCCACCCCATCCTCCTCCACGACAGTGCGCCCATCCTCAATGTCTCCCATGTCTGTGTCCTCCTCTTTGCCCCTCAGCTGATCAGCTTCAGCTCCGCCCTCCGCCTTGCCAGATTGTACCCCTCTTTCTGCTCCACATTGTGCCCCACCCGCCTCTCGTCCTTGCACCGCTTCCTCCACGTTTCCACTTTGAACCCTGCCCTCTGCTTCTTCGCGTTGCTCTGTTGCCACTCTGCTGCTTCTGCCTATCGCCTTCTCTCCTGCTCCACGTCGCACAGCTTGACCCTGCCATGCCATGCCATGCCATGCCGTGCCATGCCATGCAATGCCATGCCATGCCATGCCGTGCCATGCCATGCCATGCCGTGCCGTGCCATGCCGTGCCATACCGTACCATGCCGTGCCATGCCGTGCCATGCCGTGGCATACCATGCCACGTCATGCCATGCCATGCCATGCGACGCCATGCCGAGCCATGCCAACAGTTGTACAGGAGGAGGGTACAGTGGAAAGACTGAGTACGAAGTTGTTCACTCTAACACTCCAGCAAGGTACATACATGCTTCTGTCTTTTTCACCTTCCCCCTTTTCTCCCTTTCCTGTCCATCCCTTTTCTGCGACCTCTCCCTTCTCTACGCCCTTGCTCCTCCCCTGCTCTCCCCTGCTCTCCCCCCCGCATGGTACCCAGCGAAAATGAGCAGCAGGCAGAGGGGAGGGAGGGGCGGGGGGAGGGGCTGGAAAGCTGAGGCGTCTCAGAACATAACCATGAGGCTGAAGCATCACAGTCCCCTTCAACACACAAGCCCTCACACAGACTCGAACGAGATGGGATGGGATGGGAGAAGCACGCATGGTACGTACCAAGGGAGAGGCGAGCGCAGTGAGCGGCGAGATGATGAGTGGGAGGGGAATAGAGAGCACTGTCTCCCCCGCCTCCATGGCCCCCCGCGCTCCCATGCCCCGTCCCGTGCCCGGGAACTCTGTGCCGGGGAGGGATCGGGGTGAGGGGTGAGGGGTGTGGGGTGAGGGGTGTGGGGTGTGGAATTGAGAATGTTGGGTGTGCAGTGTGGGGGATGGGGAATGAGGGGATTGGGAATCACGCATGATGGATGGGATGGAAATGGGGGGTGGGTTGTGGAGGAAGCCAACATAGCCATGGATGGCGATGGATGGGATGGGATGGGAGAGCAGCACATCGGGCAAGAGGAGCCATGGAAGGAAGCACATCCATGCATGGCTTACGGTGGCTGACAGCATAGGTCATCAAACACGAAAATCTTTCCCCCCTCTCTCCCTCCCTTTCTCGTCCCCACTCAGCCTCTCTCCCTCCCTTTTTTCCCCCCTCCCCGCCTCTCTCCCTCCCTTTCTCTCCCCTCTCCCCCTCTCCCCCTTCCCCCCTCTCCCACTCCCCCCTCCCCCTCTCCCCCTCGCCCCCTCTTGTCCCCTTGCACCTCGCACGTCCAGCTCGCACGTGGCGCCATGGGTCACAGCCCATTCCATCAGCCGCCTCTCCGCCTCCCTTTGCCCCTCTCCCCCCTCCTCCCCTTTCTCCCCTTTCTCTCCCTCCTCTCTCTCCGCTCCCCTGCCATCCCCTGCCCCGCACCTCTCCCCCTTCCCCCGCTCCCCTGCTGTCTCCCCCCCTGTCTGCCCAGCTGCCTCCCCCCCTGCCTCTTCCCCCAGTCCCCTCAGCCGCCGCAACACCTCCCCCATCATTGCTTCCACCACTGCCCACCCCTTTTCCTCCATTTCTGGCGCACAGGGGAGGGGCGCGGGGGCAGGCGAGGCAGCGGAGAAGGGCGGAGGATGCAGGAGGGGGAGGAGGGCGAGGCGAATGCGGCGCAGCGACTGGAGCTCGTTGCGGGGGGAGACAGGGGCACGGGGAGGGGAAGCGAGGAAATAGAACTCGTCCTGGGGGGAGATGGGGGAGGAAAAGGGGGGCGGAGTTTGGGGGCAGGAGGGCAAGAGTGGGAGGAAGGGAAGGGGGAAAAGGGGGGTGGGGAGGTGAAGGGGTTAGGGGGTAGGGTTGGGAAGGAGAAGGGAAGGGTTTGAGCAGAGGTGTTGGAGGCAAAGGGGCAAGGGGGTGGTGTGGTGGGCGAGGGTGGCAGCCTGGCAGGTGAGAGGGGGGGTAGGTGCATGGGAACGGTGAGAGTGTGGCGACGAGCAGAGGGGTGGATGCAAGGGAATGAGGGCGTGTGGTGATAGCATGCAATAAACTGAGACGCAAGGGAATGAGGCAAGGTGGAAGCGTGTGGGAGATTGCATGGGAGGAGTGAGGTAAGATAGGGAGTGGTTTAAAACAGAAGCACAAGGGTACGGACGTGGTTCAGCTCCAGCACGCGCGCAGCCATCAGGAGGCTGTCCAGCTCCGCCTGCCCCGTGCCCCTTTCCTCGCCCCTCCGCGCGCCCCCTTTCTCCGCCTCCTGCCCCGCAACCCCTTCCCCGCCCCTCCCAGTCCCCCCTTCCGCCTGTCCGCCCCCCGCCTCCCCACCAAGCGCCACCTCCAGCGGCAGGTGCAGTGCCCGCAGGAGAGCCTGCGGGGGATCGGCGGAGGGCGCAGCGGGATAGGGTGCGGGGAGGGGGGAGGGAGGGAAGGGGAGGGGGGAGAGGGGGAGGGGGGAGAGGTGGAGGAAACCCCTGATGACGGGGGTTTGGGAACATGGAGAAGCATCAAGTGAGAAAAACAAGAGAATTTGGCACGGACGGCAAGGGAGGGGCGGCGTGGGAGGGGCGGCGTGGGAGGGGCGGCGTGGGAGGGGCGGCGTGGGAGGGGCGGCGTGGGAGGGGCGGCGTGGGAGGGGCGGCGAGGGAGGGGCGGCGTGGGAGGGGCGGCGAGGGAGGGGCGGCGTGGGAGGGGCGGCGAGGGAGGGGCGGCGTGGGAGGGGCGGCGTGGGAGGGGCGGCGAGGGAGGCGGGGCCTGAGGGGGGTTGTCGGAAGGCAGGGTTTGGGGTTTAAGGTAGGGCGAACGGAACGGAACGAAAAGATTTCAAAGGCAGTGCATGCAGCAGTTGGCCTGTGTGTGACGGATGGGCGCCCTCTAACCTCCACCCTCCACCCTCCTCCCCCCAGCTCACGACTGATGACCGCACCACCCCTCCCCACGCCCCAATGCGCCTCACCGCGCGCCACGCGCCCCCCCTTTCCCCCGAATTTCTCCCCTTCCCCCGATCTCTTCAGCACTCCCCGCCCCCTATCGCCCTCCCCCGATCTCTCCCCCAGCCCGGCACATTCCCCGCCCGCTCACCAGCTTGTGCTGCGCCAACGGGTCGTTGCGCGCCGGGTCCAGGCGCACGGCCATGGCGGAACGACACGGGCGACGGCGGAAGGGTGCGCGCGCGCGAGCAAGTGCGCGAGTGAGCGACCTAGAGACAGACCGCGCAAGAAGAAAAGCTCGCCGCGCGCGCTCTTTCAAGATGTATGCTATTGAGTCGAGCCAAGCTCGTGTTCCTCTGGCCTCCCAACACACGCTGGTGAGTGAACGGGCTCTGAGACGTCTCAGAATACTCTGCTGCTACCGGTAGTTGCAATGCACGTGGTGCGCACGGAATTGACTCTGGTGGACGGCAATTCACGCCTTGTGGTCCCTCTACCCGCACGCTCAGTGCTCCGTATACCAGCTGGTTGTGCAGCTGGGAACAGGCCTTGTTGTGAGCTGTCTCAGGAAAAACTATCAGCAAGTCAATCTGGTGTGGCGTCATCGTGGTGTGGTGACTCATGAAGACATGCTGCTGCTGTCAAACAATCAGTCCAAGTGCCATGGCATGGCAACTCATTTCTATGCCTGTAAAATGCTTTGCTATCTCCTTCCAAAGCCGTAGATAATGGTATTTAACTATCAGGACTCACAATTGTGGCGCTCTGTAAGGAAAATTCCCTTTTCCTTACCTCGCGTCCCTGCTCAACGCGTACGTCACTGTAGCACCTCAGTCAGCACCGTTACCACTCACGACCATCGCATCATTCATTATCCCGCCCTCTTCGCACATCGCATCCCGACCTCACGGCTCGGCTGGTAACCCGCGCTCCGGGCCTACACTTCGACATTTTCCCAACCTCAGCCCCAGGCTCGTCGCGCGACAACCACAGTCCATTACCGTTACCACTATTGTTTCGCTATATAATCCTTCGCTCATGCCTTCGCTCATTGTACTCTTTTGCTTCGATAGTGCAATTCTCGTTCGTTCACTCAATTGCACTCGTAACACTTGGTAATCAGAGCCTACGATCTCATCTCGGACCGCATCCACACCTTCGCTTCCCACTATCTCAATTTTCGGGGGGGGTAGACGTCTCTCAGCGACACAGCACCGCCGCTCGTAGTGCTCTCTCGCAAGCACGCACGGCCACGACCGAGGCTCTCGCTGAGCTTGCCCGACACCCCCGCCATGGCCGACCTCAATCTCGCCACGTTGACGCAGGAGCAACTCGATCGTCTCGTGCGACAATTGGAGGATTCGGCGCTTGAAATCGCGACGCTCACGGCGGAACGTGACTCCGCTCGTCAACAGTCAACGGTGAATGCTCCGACAACATCCCATGCACCAACCAATGTCTCTGTACATTCGGAGGAGCCGATTATCATTTCATCCGGCACACCAACGCAACACAACAGCACGGGACAGCGCTCAGGCGCAGCCAGTGACGGCGCAGCCCAACCGATGCCCGGCATGGGAGGGAACAGGAGCACGCTAAGCCCACGGGAGCCCCGAGAAGCCCGTCGGCACGTGGAGTTTGCGACGACAAGTGGTGAAAACGCCATGATGGCCCCAATGCCACTCAAGCCGCAACGCCCGCCCTGCTTCGACCCAAGCCAACGCGGCGGCCCGACAGTTCAATCATGGGTCTTCACGATGAATGTGTTTTTCGACGCCAACTACGTCGAGTCGGACGCCGCCAAGATTCGGTATGCGGTTTCACTACTCAGGGGCCCCGCCATGGACTGGTGGCGAGTCATCGTGACGTCGCCACGCGCCTACGAGCCACCGTCGCACGAGGAAGGGCCCTCGGGTCCAGCTGTCACCTGGAGTTCGTTCTGCGAAACAGCCCAATACAGCACGTGGGATGCGTGGTGCGCAGGGCTTCGGGCGCGTTTTGAGCCGATCGCGGCTTCGATTTCGGCGCGTCAGAAACTGCGCGTCAGAAACTGCGCACTTGGCGCCAGCTCGGGTCGGTTCAAGACTACACCAGCGGTTTTCTCGCACTTTGCGAACAGGTCGGCTACATGCACGAGGCGGAGCGGGTGGACCGTTACGTCGGAGGGCTGAAGCCGGACATATCGCACGAGATAATGCTGCGCGGGCTATCGAATTTCAACGAAATCCTCGCGCTCGCCGAGAAAATCGATATCCTACGCCGACCGAGACCGGGGTCCTATTTCGGACATCGTCCTCGGGGACCGATCGAGCACGCCACTGTACATGCCGTCGCAACGAATGCAGCTGCCACGCCATTTAGAGGGCGCTGCTTTGCTTGCAACCGGCCGGGCCATCGCAAGAGCGAATGTCCAGAGGAGCTGAGGCGTCGAGGAGCAGAGCAGGGGAAGGAGTCTCGGAGGCAGGGAAACGCCAGCAGTCAGTAGAAGTTGGGCCAACTACTGACGAGACTGCCTGCTCGCCCAACCACACCGACCCTCACCGAGTCACAGTACCGATTCACGCCATCGATCGGGCTCGGATGAATAAGGAGGGTACAGCGACGGATTGCCCGGTACTGATCTACGGGAAAATACAGGGAGCAGCAGTGAAAATCTTCATTGACGGAGGGGCAAGTCACAGTTTAGTTAATACTGCAACCGCACGGAGATTACAGTTAATACTTAACCGATGTTTACCTGAGATAGATGCACGCTTAGTCGACGGCACGCCATTGGCCATACGAGAAAAAGTGGAGCGAGTAAAAGTCCGCTGCGGGGGAAACTTCGGATTTACACAGGAAATGCTCGCAACGACGCTGGATGGGCACGACATTTTAGTGGGACGTGATTGGCTGCGACGGTACAACCCACGGATCGACTGGACGACGGGGAGCTGCACAGTGCGAAGTAGCGGTAACTGGGTCGTCCTACCTCGCTGGCGGCCACCCGAATCTTCGACAGTCCAGGTCAACGCCATCACGATGAAACGGGCTGTCGTTGCTGGAGCCGACGTGTACGCAGTGGATATCGCAGTGGTAGAAAAAGACGAGCAGCAGAATGATTTAAAGAAACTGCTAGCAGCCGTACCGACCGAATTACAGACACTACTGAAACGGTTCCCGGGGATATTTCCGGATGATTTACCACAGGGACTGCCACCTCAGCGAGCGCACGACCACAGGATCGAGCTAGAACCGGGGGCACAACCAACAGTACAGCGGCAATTTCGACTGACACAGCCCGAGCTCGACGAGTTAAGGAAGCAGTTAGATTACCTGTTAGAGAAGCAGTTTATTCGCCCAAGCTCGTCACCGTTCGCCGCACCCATACTGTTCACACCGAAAAAAGACGGAGGTTTTCGCATGTGCATCGACTACCGAGCGCTTAACCGAGTAACAGTCAAATCGCGATACCCCATCCCCCGCGCCGACGAACTGATTGACCAACTGCGAACAGCACGTGTCTTTTCGAAAATAGATTTACGGGGAGGTTACCATCAGATTCGGGTTGAACCATCGGACTGCGCAAAAACAGCATTTAGGACTAGGTACGGGTCATTCGAGTATACAGTAATGCCTTTCGGGTTGACGAACGCGCCTGCGACTTTTCAGATGACCATGAACGAGGCGTTTAGACCACTTTTAGATAAATGCGTGATCGTTTACCTCGACGATATCCTCGTTTACAGTCGGGATAAGCAGCAACACTTAGCAGATCTTGAAGCAGTTTTTAAGGTTTTAGAGGAACATCGGCTGCTCACCAAGGGCTCCAAGTGCGAGTTTTTTAGGGATAGGCTAGAGTTTTTAGGTCACGTCATTTCCGAGGCTGGGGTCGAGATCGACCCAAAGAAGCTGGATACGGTAAAAGCGTGGCGCCCCCCGACAAACATCACGGAACTGCAGAGTTTTTTAGGGTTTGTTAATTACGTTCGACGGTTCGTGCCCGACATGGCACGTTTAACAGCCCCACTAACTGATTTACTGCGTAAGGGGGTCGCTTTTACTTGGGGGGAGAAAGAGCATGCTGCCTTCTCTGCCCTAAAACACGTCCTCTGTTCACCACCCGTTCTACGTATCGCTGATCCCCACCGCCCTTTCGAAGTGGTTACCGACGCAAGTGACATCGCCATCGGAGCTGTACTGTTACAGGACTTCGGCAACGGCCTCCAACCCATCGCCTACGAATCACGCAAACTACATCCGCCTAAGCGAAATTACCCGATACACGACCGCGAAATGCTCGCGATCGTGCATGCATTCAAAGTTTGGCGCTGCTACTTAACTGGCGCAGACGTGACAGTACGGACAGACCACCGATCTCTACAGTACCTCCGCGCACAGCCCCACCTCAACCGACGACAGATTCGATGGCTCGATTTCCTCGAGTCGAATTTTCACTATACGGTCACATACAAAAAAGGAGCATCGAATATCGCCGACGCACTGACCCGCCCCACTGCCCAGATCCACGCGATACTACTCGCCCAGACCAGCCCACTGCTTACCGGCCTATTTACCCACGGATATCAAACAGACCCGTTCTTTACAGGAGGCAACTCACAGCAATTCGCAGCGGCAAAAGGAGTCTATTACGTAAAAACTGGAACCGACCGCATCTGGGTACCGGGATACACGCTACTGCGGGAACTACTGTTACAGGAAGCACACGACGGAGTTACCTCGGGACATTTCGGGGTAGAAAAAACACGGCAGCAGCTGCAGCGGTACTACTACTGGCCAGAAATGTTGACCGATGTGCAACGACACGTGGCATCGTGTCCCACTTGCCAGCTCATGAAGTCAAGCAGGAAGCGACCAGCGGGGCAATTACAACCCATCCCGCCTCCAGAGCGTGCTTGGCAGCAGGTGACGATGGACTTCGTCACAGGGTTACCAGCTGGGGCGAGTGGGAATGACGCGATCCTGGTCGTCGTCGATCGACTAACGAAAATGGCTCATTTCGCAGCATGCAGGAAATCCATCACAGCCGAAGAAACCGCCCGACTATTCATCTCCACCGTAGTACGACTGCACGGGATACCCGCGTCGATCATCAGCGACAGGGACACGAAATTTACCAGCAACTTCTGGCGGAACCTGTGGCAGCAGTTCGGCACGCGCTTACAGTTCAGTTCATCCTATCACCCCGAAACCGACGGACAGACGGAACGGACAAATCAGACCATGGAGCAGCTGATTCGAGCCACGTGCGACGACCCGAATACGTGGGAACAGCAGCTGCCACTTATCGAGTTCGCATACAATAACGCACCATCAGCCACGACGCAACAGTCGCCGTTTTATTTGAATTACGGACAGGACCCAACAGTACCCATGACACCGAATCCCGACAACCCAGTCCCACGAGCACAACAGTTCGCCGAGATTTTGCAAGCAGCACGGACCAGGGCAGCAGAAGCAATCAAAAAATCAAACATCATCGCTAAACGTAACGCCGATCGACATCGCAGACCCGTTACTTATCAGCCCGACGACCTCGTATTACTCGACACCCAGAATCTTCGCCTGCCCATCACTCCAAAACTTCGCCCCCGGTATTGTGGGCCATTCCGCATCAGCCACATGATCACACCCGTCACCGCCCACCTCCTCCTCCCTGCTGACTGGTACGTCAGCCCGTCATTCCACGTCAGCCTACTTCGCCCTTACATCCCATCCACGAGCCAACTGCCACGAAATCGACCAGCCAGCATGACACGTCCCCCAACCGAACCACTCATCACCCCTGAAAAAATCCTCAGCCACCGAGTCCGCGACCCTCGGGGAGCCCGAAGGATAGAGTTCCTAATTCGCTGGAAGGACCGAACGCCCACAGAAGACAACTGGGTCCCCCTGGATAAAATTGAGAACCACCCTGTCTTCCCCGAGTATCTGCGAAGCCGAAATTTCCGCGACGTCCACGCGCTCTCGTAAGAGGGGCCTCCTTGGGGAGGGGGGTAGTGTAAGGAAAATTCCCTTTTCCTTACCTCGCGTCCCTGCTCAACGCGTACGTCACTGTAGCACCTCAGTCAGCACCGTTACCACTCACGACCATCGCATCATTCATTATCCCGCCCTCTTCGCACATCGCATCCCGACCTCACGGCTCGGCTGGTAACCCGCGCTCCGGGCCTACGCTTCGACATTTTCCCAACCTCAGCCCCAGGCTCGTCGCGCGACAACCACAGTCCATTACCGTTACCACTATTGTTTCGCTATATAATCCTTCGCTCATGCCTTCGCTCATTGTACTCTTTTGCTTCGATAGTGCAATTCTCGTTCGTTCACTCAATTGCACTCGTAACACGCTCCAAACCTTACATGTGTTGGGTGTTGGGCTGAGAAAGCCCTTAAAAGGATCTTTGCAGAGGATAACTCTGGGTAGGATATTTGTAATAGCGGAAGCGTTTAATGAAGTTTGTGAACCGACCTTGCACTAGTGTGTGAGAGCAAAGTGGATTAATTTAAACAAGCAAATACAAGGTTTTATATAAGAGTACAGGGAATACGAATGGATAGATAACTGTATTTGCTGTTGCGATTCGATATAGTGCGACTCGGGCAACTGCTCTGTAACGAGTCAGTTGTGTGTCCTTAACTGTCGCGCTGTAATTGTCGAGTCAAAGGTCGCTGACCTTTGACTTTCCCGTAACCTCCAGGCGGTTACCCTAACCTCCGAGGTTTGACTCGATGCTTCGATTCGGACTGCTTCGCTAGTGTCTTGGGTTTTTGACACGACAGAAGCGTACTAAGACTTATTGTTTCCAACACTCCCCTTCGCTTCTGGAGTGTCGCCGCAGGTGACGTGGCCTTGTCCAGTCAGCAGCATGCAGTATTCGAACTTCTGCTTTCCGAGCTTCTTGGTCAAGTAATCGGCTGCCATCTCAGACGTGGGACAGTATGACAGATCGAGTTTCCCCTTTTCGATCTCGTCCTTCACAAAGAAATAGCGCAGGGCGATGTGTTTCGTCCTGTTTGCGAAGGTAAAATCCCTCCTTGGTGGCTGAGCAGAGTGCAATATATTCCGCTTCAGCTGAAGACAGTGCGATTAACTCCTGCTTACTCGACTGCCAGGAGATAGGACCGATAGGCTCGAGGCGGTAGACATAGCCGGTGCGTGAGCGCCTGTTATCGGTGTCGCCGGCGTGATCGGCGTCGACGTAGCCGATTAGCTTGGTCGGTGTAGTTGCGTTTTTGTGATAAGTTAATCCGATCGTCGCGGTGCTGACGAAATAGTGGAGAGCGCGATCGAGTTCCGCCAGATGCTCTGCTTCAGGCTTCTTGAGATAGGTGGCGAGCTGGCTCGCGGAGTAGGATAACTCGGGACGGCATGTGACTGCTGCGAAGAGAAGACACCCGAGCTTCTTCTGGTAATCGCGTATGCCGGCGGGCTTGAGTAGAGTAGGTCGTCCCTTTTCGGTTCCTGACGTGTAGCGGTAAGGCGTGGCGATAGCGGTAGGTGTGAGCGAGAAGCGCTTGGCGATCGTGACGGCGTATTTCTCGGCGCTTAGATAGATTGCGTTTTCTTCTTCGCGGATGTTGAGCCCGAGGTACTGCGTAACGGTAGAAGAAACCGTGATCGTGAGGTCTTTCTGAAGCTCCCCTTCGAACCACGTGGCGATGCCGTCGGTTGACCCAATGTAGAGGAGATCATCCACGTAGACGATTAGGAGAACGTAGTCGCTTTCCTTCGTGAGGCGATACATGCCCTGGTCATGTGGGAGTTGTTTGAAACCGATGCGGATGAGGTGGGCGTGTAGGTACTGCTGCCACAGTCGCGGTGCCTGCTTGATCCCGTAGAGCGACTTAAGCAGTTGACAGACTCGGTTGGGTTCGCCGTGGGAGCCGTGCGGGAGCTCGACGAAGATTTCTGCATCCACAGGTGCGTAGAGAAATGCGTTTGCGACGTCGATTTGTCGCAGTTTCTTTTTCTTCATGGCGGCGACGGCGATGAGGATTCGGAGTGAGGTGTGACGGCTGACCGGAGCGAAGGTTTCGGTGTAATCTCTTCCGTGCTCCTGGTCAAAGCCGCGTACGACCCAGCGAGCTTTGAATTTGTCGATGGTGCCGTCAGCTTTCGTCTTCACACGGAAGACCCACTTCCCGGTAAGGATAGTCTTGTTTTGTGCTACGCCGATGGGAACGATTTTCCAGGTGTTGCGTTCCTCCAGTGCCTTCAGCTCTTTGTCCATGGCTTCAGGCCATTTCTCCCTATGTTCCCCCTCCAGAGCCTGTTGAACCGCCGCAGGCTCCTTAGGAATGGCGGCGCCATGGACTGCGGTGACGAGACCAAGGATTTGCAGTCCAGTCTGTGAGTATCGAGGGAGTTCTGGATCCTCGGGATAAGCTGCTTCGTCTCCCACTTGTGGGTCGGGTATGAAATTTGGCCCTACCCTTTCTGCTTCGCTGGTGTTGACTGTCGCAGGTGTTACGTAACCATTGTCGGCGAAATGGTAGAAGACTTCGGCGTTGTTACTGTCGCGAGGATTTTCCTCATCCATGGGCACGTCGACGGAGCAGTACGGAAGAGGTCCGGCTTCCTCCGATGCGTTGTCGACGTTCTGCTCATCCCAGTCTGCTTCATCCGCTGCTGACGCGAAGGCTCGGTCACCACGAAAGCCACCGGTGAGGTCCTGATTCTCGTGCAAGTTGGCGAGGTACGTCTGAAGGGTGAGTCGTTCGTAGAAGATCACATCACGTGCTGCTACTGTTTCTTTTGTGTGGACGTCGAAGATTCTCCACGCATTGTAATTTTTCTCGATGCCGAGGTGTAGTCCCCACTGTGCCCGTTGCGAAAATCTTCCCGCTCGTGCTTCTGGGGGTCTGTACTGTACCATGCACCCGAAAACTCGTAACATTTTTGTGCTGCCCTGCTTCCCTGTCCACAGCAGATGCGGTGATGCGTTGTTCGGGAGTGACGACGACGACAACAAGTTGTGCAGCATGACAGCATGGTCCATTGCTGCTGGCCACTGGTGGTTGGGTAGCCGCATGCCACGTAACAGTTTGCGCATGCTGTTCTGCAGGGTCCTGTTCATTCTTTCTGCAACACCTTGCTGCTGATGTGCGTAGGGAAGGGAGAGGAGTTGCTTGATCCCCCTTTCCGCCAGGTACTGCTTGAAGCGCTGAGAGGTGTACTCGCCACCTCCGTCTGACTGGAAGCTTTTCAGTTGCGTTCCAGACTCTCTCTCTGCTATCGGTAGCCAGGCGGCGAATGCTGCGAGCGCCATGTCGCGGCTGGGTAGGTTACGATGCCAGACGTATCGAGTGGCGGCGTCGATGAAGTTGATGGTGTAGTTGTAGTTGACTTGTCTTGGTTCGCGATTGTAGAGGATGTCGCTGTAAACCTTTTCAAGTGGTGCGTACGCTGGTGCGCTCGGGTTGTGATGTGGAGCGAATGGTCGATGAGGTAAGTCAGCTTCGGGGCATATAAGGCAAGTCCCTCGTGCCTTTTGGAGTTCTCTGCCGTCGGGTAGAAGTAGAGAGTCTTTGTCAAGAACTCCTGCTCTTATCGTGTTGTTTAAAACCGTGTTGCTTGGATGTCCTGTGCGTGCGTGCCAGATTTCTTCAGAGGCGCGGTGTCCGGGTGAACGTTGGTATGCGTCGGAGTTGGAGTAAAGACTGGCGACGAAGTTGGTGCTTCGGTGGACTTCACGTTGAGTCGGATTCAGCTGTTGCGCAGGTGTTGGTGGTGCTTCGTCGACTGTGACTGGTGTCGTTGTTCCTGCTGCTGCTGATGTTGTCTCTGCTGCTGCCGATGTTGTTGCTGTTGCCGATGTTGTTGCTGCTGCCGATGTTGTCTCTGCTTCTGGTGTTTGTTGAATCGTTGCTAACGCTCGTGTTCTTTCTGCTTCAGGGATAGTGTGGGAGTACCAGAAACCTCCCGGGCTGAAGTCGGGGTCGAGATCTGGAGGGTGTGTCCAGTCGGTAAAGTTCACGATGGCGTCGCTGTCTGCAGTGCCCAGGTCAGGAACGAAGTCGAGGACGAAGACATTGTTCTTCAATACTGCTTTCCCGATGTAGAGACCGCCTCTCCCGTGGTATAGCTTGAACTCTTGGGTGGTGCTGTCGGCTTCCAGGTGAATCCCCTTCGCCATCAATTGGCTAACACTCAGTAAGTTGTAACCGAGTCCTTCAGCGATGAGTACCTTTGACATGTGCAGTATGACATTTGTTTCTCTTGACTGAAGCTGTACCACTCCTTGTCGCCGTGTGCGCAGGTTTTGATTGTTGGCGACCGTGATGACACCTTCTCGTTGGAGTCGGTGTTCGCGTTGTACGAAGCGTCCGGACGAGCACATGTGTTGCCCGCAGCAACTATCCAAGAACCAAGTGTCTTGGCCGGACGGTTCATTTTGAGCGATGGCGGCGTAAGTCGGATTCGGGTGGAGTGATTCGCGGCGGGGCGTCCTGTTGTCGAGCTCCTCTTCTGGTGAGTAGTGGGGTGGTGACTCTGTTATGCAAGAATCGTTTATCTTGACCATGCAGTTGACTATGTTTCTTGCTCCTTGTGCAGGTTGTCCAGTTGAAGTCGTTGAAGCTTGAATCGTGGTTGTCGGACTTGCTTGTGTCGAAGCAACTTTGGAGCTTGAAGGCCGCAGTTGTCGCTGTGGTGTTGTCTGTCGGGACGGGCAATGCGTGCGTGGATGTCCTGATGTTTTGCAGATGTGACAAAACGGAGGTACTAGCTTCGGCTGCTGCTGTCGGTTGTTGTAGTTGTTGTGTCGTCGCTGAGTATGGAAAGCGAACTCCGGTGCTAATGCCTTTTTCTTGTGCCTTTCTTCTTGCAGGTCCATATCCTGCTGCTCGGCGTGGATTTCGGCGCAAAGTGCTGCTTCAGAGATTCTTCCGTGGGCTCGAAGAATTGCTTTGGTGGCGCGCCACTGAGGACCGAGGCCACCGATGATGACTGTCACGAAGGCGTCTTCAGAGATTGATCCTCCGCATCGAAGAAGCTTGTCGCGCAATTCGCGACATCGGCTGATATACGCCAATCCCTTTTCTCCTGGTTTCATTTCAACTGTTGTCAATTGCGCCATTAACCTGCTCTGGTTTACACTGTCTGTTGCTTGATACAGGTTCTTCAGATGGCCGTACGCGAGTTCCGCCGAGTTGCCGAAGTTCCGGTAAGAGCGAATGTTCTGCTCATCGATTGATACGAATACTGCTGCTTCTCATACTGTGTGCCGTTTGCTGGATACTGCAGGGATCCGTCGAAGAAGCCGAGTATCTGCGCGCCCTCCATCATCAGCTCGAATTCAAAGGACCAGGTGAAGAAGTCCTTTCCGTCGAAGGGTCTTGATGTTTGCAGTTTCAGGACATGCGCGAATTGTGACTGAACTTGTAAAGCGTCCATTGGTTTGTCTTGTGCAGGTGAAGGTTGAGGCAGGAAGCTGATCGACCCGCGCTCGTACGGGGCGAAGGTGGGTTGCTGCTGTTGATTCCCTCGCGCATATGACGATCCGTCAAGGCTCATGGGTGTCGCTCCGTTGTTGCTGTTGTGTGTCTGTGCAGGTCCCGACTGCTGGTGTTGCTCGTAGAAGGACATGAAGGAGAAAAAGTTTCTCCATCATGCTCTGGTCGAAGTCAGAAGGATGGTTCGTGGGGGTCTCGGTTGACGTTCCCCTTGGTCTTGCTGCCGTGCCTTCCTCTGTCTGCAGGCCAGAGGCTGGCGGTGGAGTAGGAGTAGTGCCCGAGGAGCCATTAGGGGAGCTCCTTTCCTTGTTTGTTGCCATGTCTTGTAATGATCTTAAAAAAAAAAGTTAGAGTTTCCCCCTGTCAGCTCTCATACCATGTTGGGCTGAGAAAGCCCTTAAGGATCTTTGCAGAGGATAACTCTGGGTAGGATATTTGTAATAGCGGAAGCGTTTAATGAAGTTTGTGAACCGACCTTGCACTAGTGTGTGAGAGCAAAGTGGATTAAATTAAACAAGCAAATACAAGGTTTTATATAAGAGTACAGGGAATACGAATGGATAGATAACTGTATTTGCTGTTGCGATTCGATACAGTGCGACTCGGGCAACTGCTCTGTAACGAGTCAGTTGTGTGTCCTTAACTGTCGCGCTGTAATTGTCGAGTCAAAGGTCGCTGACCTTTGACTTTCCCGTAACCTCCAGGCGGTTACCCGAACCTCCGAGGTTTGACTCGATGCTTCGATTCGGACTGCTTCGCTAGTGTCTTGGGTTTTTGACACGACAGAAGCGTACTAAGACTTATTGTTTCCAACATTGGGAACAATAAGTCTTAAGCGCCTCTGTCGTGTCGAAACTCAGGACACAAAGCGAAGCAGCCCAAATCGAAGCATCGCGAGTCAACCCTCGGAGGTTAGGGTAACCGCTGGAGGTTACGAGAAGGTCAAAGGTCAGCGACCTTTGACTTGACAAATGCAGCGCGACAGCAAGGACACACAACTGACTCGACATTGAGCAGTTTCCCGAGTCGCGCTGTATCGAATCGCAACAGTAAAACAGTTTAAACCTATCTATTCGTATTCCTTGTACTCTTATATAAACCTTTGTATCTGTCAGAACATTATAGCTTACTTACTTGTGTAGGCTATAGTGGGGTATCCCATAGGGGGTACAACCCAATTAGGGTTTCCTATTTGTACTCACTTCGTTCATAGTTCATTCATTCTCGTTCTATTCTTCTCATGGTATCAGAGCAGGTTCTCCTGTGGGAACTGTGCTTAGGGCCCACCACTACTTCAAACTTTTTTTTCTGCCCGGAGCGCCCTCCGGGCTCTCTCTCTTACCTCTGTCGACCGGCCCTTAGCCGCCCGCGCGCCGCCCGTTCAGGCCTCACGCCGCCAGCGCGCCGCCCTAGACGCTAGCGCGCCGCCCGTCCAGGCCCCGTGCAGCCCGCGCGCCGCCCCTAGCAGCCCGCGCGCCGCCCTTAGCAGCCCGCGCGCCGCCCTTTGCAGCCCGCGCGCCGCCCTTAGCAGCCCGCGCGCCGCCCTTAGCAGCCCGAAGCGCCGCCCGTGAGCCGCCCGTGAGCCGCCCGTGCGCCGCCCTTAGCCGCCCGAAGCGCCGCCCGTGAGCCGCCCGTGAGCCGCCCGTGAGCCGCCCGTCAGCCGCCCGTCAGCCGCCCGTCAGCCGCCCGTGAGCCGCCCGTGAGCCGTCCGTCCCGGCCCCGAGCCACCCGTGAGCCGCCCGTGAGCCGCCTGTGCGCCGCCCGTGAGCCGCCCGTCCCGGCCCCGAGCCACCCGTGAGCCGCCCACCCCGGCCCCGCTCCCAGCCGCCCTCGCGCCACACCGTCCCGGCCCTTCGACGCCTGAGCCGCCCGTGCCACCCGCGTCACCCGAGCCGCCCGAGCCGCCTACGCAGCTGAGGAGCCGAGCCGCCCGAGCCACCTTTGCCGCCCGAGCCGCCCGAGCCGCCTGTGCCGCTGAGCCCCCGAGCCGCCCGAGCCGCCCGAGCCGCCCGAGCCGCCTGAGGAGCCGAGCTGCTGGTCCTGTGGGGCTGCTGTTGCTACTGGGCCGGCAGAGCTGCTGTGTTGCCGTGTTGCTGTGCTGCTGAGCTGCCCGACCCGTCCTGTCTGGTGAGACTGTCGACTGCTGTCATGGCCACCCCTAGTGTCCTGGCTTTTGACGCTGAGGGTCGTGCCATTGACTTTGAGGTCTGGGTCGACGACCTGCAGCTGTACTTGCAGTGCGATTCGGTAGATGACATTTCTCTCTTTGACTTTGCCTCTGGCGCTGTCCCTGCCCCTGCTGCTGATGCTGACCCCACTGTTCGCTCCAAGTGGGCCACACGCGATGCTGCTGCACGTCTTGCTGTGCGTCGCCACCTCCCTACCTCTGAGCGTGCACACTTTAGTCAGTACAAGAGTGCTTGTACGACGCTGTAGTTGCGCGCTACTCCTCCCCTTCCTCTGCTGCACTGAGCCGCCTCATGCTACCGTACCTCTTCCCTGACCTCGCTGCCTTTCCCACAGTCGCTGACCTCTTTACTCACCTCCGCGCTAGTGACACTCGCTACCGAGCTGCGCTTCCTGCTGACTTCTGCGCCGCAAACCCCCCTCCCATGTACATCACCCTCTACTTTCTAGTCACCCGTCTCCCTGAGTCCCTTCGTGTAGTTAGGGACCAGTTTCTCTCGGTCTGTCCCACCACCGTCACTGTCGATGTCCTCGAGAAGTCCCTGCTAGCGGCCGAGAAGAGCATAGTCGCTGTAGGGGCCTCTCGTGGTGACCCTCGCACCCCCATCTTTGAGGGGTGTTCTCCTTCCCCCCTGTTACCCTCTGTCGCCTCTGCTGCTGCGGCCGACCTCGTTGGTCTAGAGTCGGTCGGTGCGGCGTCTGCCCCCAGCGGTAGGCGCCGCTCTGGCAAGGGCAAGGGGGGCAAGGGAGCGGGTGGAGCTAGCGGGGGCGGTGGCGGAGGAGGTGGGGGAGGCGGGGGGAGTGGGGGTGGCGGTGGGGGTGGTGGCGGGGGTGGAGGTACTAGTGGCGGCAGTGGAGGCGGAGGTGGCGGCGGAGGTGGCGGCGGAGGTGGCGGTGGGAGCGGCGGAGGCGGGGGTGGCGGTGGCGGCGGTGGAGGCGGGGGCGGGGGTGGCGGTGGTGGAGGTGGTCGGAGTGGCTCGTCCCAGCGGAGCAGCACTGGGGGTGGTGAGCGCCAGAAGCAGCAGCAGCAGCAGCAGCAGCAGCAGCACCAGCAGCAGCGCTCTCGCGACGTCCCCGCCCCTCAGCAGCTCCGTGAGTGGTACTCGCAGCGTCAGCATGGTGGGGCGTTTGGTCCCTGCACCTACGTCCTTCGCACCGGCGACCGCGCGGGTGAGCAGTGTGGGGGCACCAACAACGCCCAGCACTGCTTTGGCCGCCTGACCGACGCTTGGCGCCAGCAGTTTCCGGAGGCCTCTGAGATCCCCCGCTGGGGAGAGCTGTCTAGGGCTGGTGTAGCTATCTTTGATCTTGATTTTGATGCTATCCTTGCTGCCATGTATGCTGTGACTGTTAGTGATGAGGGTGACTGTTACCGGTGTTTCCCGCCCGACCCGGGCATTGGTACTACTGCTCTAGGTGCTAGTGAGGCTACTGCTCTAGGTGCCAGTGCGTCTGTGCTCTCAGGTACTGGTGAGGCTGCACTCTCAGGTACTAGTGAGTCTGCGCTCTCAGGTACTGCGTCGGCTTCGGCCTCCCACACCTTCACCCTTGACTCTGGGGCGTCTCGCTCCTTCTTTCGGGACCGCACCACACTCACGCCGCTTAGTCGGCCGGTTGCGGTGTCCCTGGCTGACCCCTCTGGGGGTCCTGTCCTGTCTCGCTTCTCCACTGTCCTCCCGTGTCCGGCGGCCCCCTCTGGCACCCTGTCTGGTCTCTACCTCCCCTCGTTCTCTACGAACTTGGTGAGTGGTGCTGACCTCCAGGATGCGGGTGTCCACCAGTTCACTCCTGCTCGTCAGCGGGTGACGCACTGCACAGAGGCTAGCACAGGTCGCCACCTAGCTACGTTTACACGTCAGCCAGGGTCGAGCCTGTACACACTGACCACTGCTTCTCCTCCAGGTGCTGCGTCTGGTAGGGTCCCTTCTTCTGGTCAGGTGTTTGCGGCAGCGTCCAGGTCTGGTCCTGAGTCTGCCCCCTGTTCGTGTCGCCGTCTGTCTCACGAGACCCTCCTCTGGCACCACCGCCTTGGCCACCCCTCTCTGCTTCGTCTCAGAGGCATGGCCTCCCGTCTCCTTGTGTCTGGTCTCCCGCGGTCCCTCCCTCCCCTTCCTCAGGGCCCTGGCCCTGCCTGTGTCCCCTGTGTCGAGGGGCGCCAGCGTGCTGCCCCTCACTCCTCCCAGTTTCCTCCGACAGAGGCCCCGTTGCAGACGCTTCACATGGACGTGTGGGGCCTGGCCCGCGTCCGTGGACAGGGTCAGGAGCGCTACTTCCTGCTCGTTGTTGACGACTACTCGCGTTACACCACAGTCTTCCCCTTGCGCAGCAAGGGTGATGTCACTGAGGTGCTGATCGACTGGATCCGCGCAGCTCGTCTCCAGCTCAGGCAGAGCTTTGGCTCGGACCTTCCTGTTTTGCGTCTGCACTCGGACAGAGGCGGAGAGTTCTCCTCTGGCCTTCTGCGTGCCTACTGTCGTGCGCGAGGCATCCGTCAGACCTTCACGCTTCCGGACTCACCGCAGCAAAATGGGATTGCTGAGCGCCGCATTGGCATGGTCATGGACGTCGCTCGTACGTCTATGATGCATGCGGCAGCCCCCCATTTTCTGTGGCCGTTTGCGGTCAGGTACGCGGCGCATAAGATCAACCTCCACCCCAGGATCTCCAGGCCGGAGACCTCCCTAGCCCTGCTGTGGACGGGGAAGGTTGGCGAAGCGTCGGCGTTCCGGGTCTGGGGATCTCGGGCGTTTGTCCGCGACTTGTCCGCGGACAAGCTGTCCCCTCGCGCTGCTCCCTGCGTCTTCCTGGGGTTCCCCCCCGACGCCCCTGGGTGGCAGTTCTACCACCCCACCTCTCGCCGTGTTCTGTCCTCCCAGGACGTCACGTTCGACGAGTCGGTACCCTACTACCGCCTCTTCCCCTACCGCACTCCGTCCCTCCCCCTGCCCCCGCTCTTTCTTGTCCCAGGTCCCCCCCCGGTAGACCCCCTCCCCCCTCAGGGTCCTGCCCCTTCAGGTGTGTCCCAGGTAGACGCAGTCGAGCCTGTCGAGGTCACTGGTGACTCTGGTGCTGCTGGTGGTGCTGAGCCTGGGGGTGCTACGTCTGGGGGTGCTGAGCCTGGGGGTGCTGAGCCTGGAGTTGCTGAGCCTGGGGGTGCTGAGCCTGAGGGTGCTGAGCCTGAGGGTGCTGCGCCTGGGGGTGCTACGCCTGGAGGTGCCTTGCCTGGGGGTGCTGGGTCTGGGGGTGCTGAGCCTGGAGGCCCTCTGGGTGCTTCGTCTCGCCGGGAGCCACTCTCTCCACAGGAGCTGCGCGAGTGGTTTGCTCGGCGCTGGAGCCGTATTGTTGGTGCTGGAGGTTCGTCGGCTACTAAGGGTGCTGCTGTCGCGGGTCCCGGAGGTGCTCGTCCTGGGAGTACTCGAGCTGCTGGGCCTGCGGTTTCGCCTGGTGCTGGTGTTGCTGAGGGTGTTGGCGCTGAGACTACCACTGGCGGTCCGGCTGGCGGTGCTTCTGGTGCTGCTGGAGGTTCTCGGGCTGCTGGAGGTGCTGCTGGGGGTTCTGGAGCTGCTGGAGGTGCTGCTGGAGGTGCTGCTGGCGCGGGTACTCCTGCTGGGGGTACTGGTGCTGTCCCTGCTGTTTCTGGCGTCGCCACGCGGCCCCGACCGTACTTCGTTCCGCTCCTGCAGTAGGTTCTTGGTCTTACACCTTCTCTTGGTCCTCCTCCACCTCCCTTCGAGGGTCCACAGCCTGTCCTGTCACAGTCACAGCTGCAGCCTGCCTCCCCTTTGCCTGCTCCTTCTCCCTACGCTGGTCCTACTGGAGGTCTTACTGAGCGTCGTGAGCCTGCGTCTCGTCCTGCGTCGCTTGTTCGTACTGCGCGCGCTAGTGGTCGCGGTTCGCGTCAGCGTCCTCCTCCTGTCCCTGGCACGCACCGGATGTCTCTGCGTCCGTCCACTGCTCCCCTGCGTGCCCCTTTGCCTTCTCCTCCTGCGTCCTCTCCTCCTGCTCTTGCCGACCCGGAGTCGGACTCTCGTCGTGCTGCCAGTCCTACTGTCACGCGTCTCCTTGCTACTGCCGTCACTGACCCTTCTTTCGAGTCTACTGTTGCGTCTGCCCTTGTCACTGAGCTCGTCGACTTTGCTGCTCGCTGTCGTCTAGACTACGCTGCTAGTCTTGTCGCTGAGTCTGAGTCTGCCTGTCCTCTGTCCGTCGGGGGTGAGTGTGCTCTTGGCACGGACGTCCTTGAGGACAGGCAGGAGGAGTTCCAGTGCCTGGCAGCCGCTTCACCTCATCTCGTGTCCGTACTGCTCACCCCTGAGGGAGACCCGGATGCACTTGACATCCCGACTCCGCACTCTTACGCGGAGGCGATAAAGGGTCCCTACTTGTCACAGGATCGAATTCTCAATCGAAACTTGTCACCAAAACTGAATACAAGGCCTATTTATACTCGGAAAGTACAAGGATAAACGAGATAAAACGAACCTTCGGGAACACACCCTTCCCGATACTACAATCACAAGTGCGCATAAGCACGCAAGTCTATTGGCACTTGGGATTACGCCCAGATTACACCGTATACACCACTGTCGGCGCTGTCGGTGCCGTATAATAGGTATGTCGGTGGGAAAAGTAGGAAATAAGAGAAATAAATAGAAGGCTCTAGAAAATAGAATAGTAGGCCGATTGAGATGAGATAAAGACCAAAATAAAGAGGAGAAAAGGGAGAATGGGATAACGGAAAAATATAATAGTGAGAAAATATTATAACGGGGACGTCCTCTCACACTTCCCCCCCTCAAAGCTGGGTGGTAGAAGTAACACCCTGCTTGACAAGGTAGTCCTGCAGAGGACGGCGGGCGTTATCCATGTCGTGTTCAGGTACCCAGGTATCCTCGGAAGGATCATAGCCTTTCCAACGAATCAAGAGCTCCAAGGTGCCGCTACGTTGTCGTCGGTGCGCCAGAACGGCTTCGACTTTGTACTCGGGTTCCCCATTAACGATCACTGGCAGTGGCGGCGGCGGCTGGCGACCTTTGAAGACCGTGTTTGGGTCCCGATAGGGCTTGAGAAGTTGAACATGGAAGGCATTGTGAATTCTCCAGGTAGCTGGTAAACGCAAGCGGAAGGTTACTGGAGTGACCTGCGCCTCGACGAGAAAAGGTCCGCAGAAGCGAGGTCGGAGCTTAGACGGAAGATGGCTAATGTCGAGATTGCGTGTATCCAGAAGCACCTGATCGCCAATCTGGATGGAATGATCGTTGCGACTCCGATCAGCGAGCTTCTTTTGTTGCTGCCGGATAGTCAGAAGACGTTTATGCGTGCGCTCCCACAATTGGTGCATAGTGGAAATGAAGTCATGTGCGGGTTGCACCGTGGCGGGTACTGTTGGTTTCTGAGGCGTGAGTGGGTTGCGACCGTAACAGAGGAAAAAAGGAGGTTGCCCTGTTGCGGCGTGCGTGGCGTTGTTATACGCAAACTCGAGAACCGGCAGATGTGCATCCCATGTAGAGATATCGTCCTTACACGCTGCTCGCAGAAGCTGTTCGACAATCTGGTTGAGGCGCTCTGTCTGACCATCCGTTTGGGGATGATAGGCTGATGACATGGCAAGTTTGGTCCCCATGAGCGACATGAGCTCCTTCCAGAATTTACTCGTGAATTTCGGGTCTCTGTCGGAGATCAGCGTGGTTGGAATGCCATGTTGCGAGATGACGTAGCGGAAGAATATTTGCGCTGTCTCCTCGACGCGAGCCGTTGTGTGTGTCGGAATGAAGTGTCCCATTTTGGAGAATTTGTCGATGACGACTAGAATGGCGTCGTAACCAGCTTTGGTAGGTGGTAACCCGGTGATGAAGTCGAGGCTAACCACTTGCCAAGGCTGTTCAGGGACTGGAAGAGGCTGTAGTAATCCTGCTTTCTTCTGTTTGCTGCTCTTCATCCGTTGGCATGTGTCGCACGAGGTGACGAATTTTTGTACGTCATCCGCCATGTGGGGCCAATAATAATGCTTCGCAATACCGGCAAGCGTCTTGTTACTACCGAAGTGGCCCGCGTAGAGAACATCATGATATTCTTCGAGCAGTAACTGGCGTAAGGGAGGGTAATTAGGTACCCATATTTTTGTGGAGCCCTTGCGGTATGCGATGTCTTGATCCCAATGTAGAAGATGGCGCTTTTCTGCTACAGAGACTTCGGGGTCGATGGTGTATCCATGCGTGAAGAGTCCCTTCAGAAGTGGGTTCATGCCATCGATTTGTAAGGCGGCAACGTGTGCAGGGCGACTCAGTGCGTCTGCCTTGTTCTTGTGCCCCGGCTTATACACGATGTCGTAATGGAAGTGGGTTTCGAGAAAGTCAATCCACCGGACCTGCCGCCTGGAGAGTGTTGGTTGGGTCTTCAGGTACTTGAGGCTGCAGTGGTCGGTGTAGACAGTCGTTTTTCTTCCTTCGAGATAACACCTCCATGCCTTAAATGCGTTGACGATGGCGAGGGCCTCTTTGTCATGGATGGGGTAATTGAGTTCTGCCCCGTGAAGTTTTTTACTGAGGTATGCAATGGGTTGTAGTCCCTTCCCTTGATCCTGCATGAGTACTGCGCCCACTGCTTGATCGCTAGCATCTGCCTCGATGACATAGTCAAGTTCAGTGTCTGGCAGGATAAGAGCAGGTGCGGACGTGAGTGCGGTTTTAAGTTGTTCCACAGCTTCCTGGTGCTTCGCCTCCCATTGATATGGTGTATTCTTCTTCAACAGGTTCGTTAATGGTGCGGCAATCTTGGCGTAGTTCGGTACGAACCGGTTGTAGTAGTTGGCGAATCCAAGGAACTGTTGTAACTCCTTCACGTTCTCAGGGGTCTTCCACGTTCGCACTGCTTCGATCTTCTTAGGATCCACGTGAACTCCTTGAGCGCTCACCATATGTCCAAGGAACTGGACTTTTTTCAACGCAAACTCGCTCTTGGATAGTTTCACGTAGAAGCGTTCTCGTCGAAGAATTTCAAACACCCGTCGTAGATGCTCAACGTGTTGCTTCATATCTTTCGAGTAGATCAGGATATCGTCCAAATATACCACCACGCACTCGTCCAAAAGGGGCCGAAGGATGTGGTTCATTTCCGCCTGAAATGTGGCTGGTGCGTTAGTGAGTCCGAATGGCATCACGAGATACTCGTATGACCCGTACCGAGTTCGAAAAGCGGTTTTGTGGATAGAGTTGTCCGCCATACGAATTTGCCAGTATCCCGATCTGAGGTCGAGCTTGGAGAATACCGTAGCACCGCGAAGTTGATCGAGTAAGTCGTCGATCCGTGGTATCGGGTATTTATTTTTTACAGTCTGCTTGTTCAAGGCTCGGTAGTCGATGCACATTCGCAGACTTCCGTCTGGCTTCGGAGTGAAGAGAACTGGAGCTCCGTACGGCGAAGTCGAAGGTCGAATCAGCCCTTTCTCCAGGAGATACTCTATTTGTTTTTTCATATCGGCAAGCTCTGTCGGGCTCAGCCGGTATGGTGCTCGAAATGTTGGCTTGGACCCCGGCTCTTCTACGATCTCGTGTTGATGTGTCCGGTATGGCGGTAGTTGATCTGGTAAATCGTCGGGGAGAACGTCCTGGAACTCTTCAAGAATTTTCTTGACTGCTGGAGGAAGTTCCTGGGTCTGCTTCTCTCCGTTGTCTGCCTCGTTGACTATCGCCATGAATCCTGCCGTGGTCCGTTTGACGTCCTTTTCAAAGCGTGCGAGTGTCTCGACTGGAATATTTCCCGTGTCGTCCCATTTGGGAAGGCTGATTTTCCTCCCGTTGTTGTTGATGTTGGCCGTCTGGTTAACCCAGTTGATCTCGGGGTTGAACTTTTTAAGAAAGTCTCTCCCGAAGATTATGTCGAGTCCTTTGATATTTGTGACGGGGAGAGCAGGCTTCCATCGAAGGGGTCCAATCTGGAGTAGCAACCGTGTTTCCCCATAGATAGGTAGCTTACTGCCATCCACCATCGTTGCAGAGAAGCTTGAGGACTTGATGTCACCTCCGAGTCGATCGATTGCCTTTTTGTCATAGACGCTGTGCGACGCCCCGCTGTCCACGAGTGCTTGGAGGCGCTGTCCGTTGCAGATCACCTCGAGCAGGAGTGGTGAGCGTTGCTCGGAGTACCCAAAAATAGTCTCATTGATAGGATCATAGGGTACATCCCAATATTCAGTACACACCGTGGTTCCACTGCTTTCTTCTGGACAACTAGCTGGCCTGGGCTGCGTGGAGAAAGGTTCTTCTCCAACGCCAGGAGTAGAGGTAGTAACTGTACAAGTTGACCCTGAGGGGGTGGATCCGGTCGACGCCTGCGATCCACTGGATGCATCCTGGAGGGGTTTTCGGAGTTTCTGCAGCTTCTTTTGAACTCCCAGCTGCCTCTTCAGCTGCTTCAGCTCCATAGACTTCTTCCCTGGGGAGTGGAGAGTCGTCTTGGGCTGGTTCCGGGAGACGACGTTGACGCCGTGAAAAGGTCTACTCCTTTCCACACTCCTTAATTTTTTCCCCAGCTCCGTAGGCACCGGTACCACTTCTTTAATTGTTTGCTTCCTCTTGAGTTCTTCCCGGAATTTGTTTATGGCTCCGGACCCGCGAAAATCGCCAGTCTTCATTAAAGCATCTTTGAAAGATAACTTTAACGAATTCTGTTTTTTTCCGGGGTCGAATTGGAGAGTTCCCGTCTTGGTCGAGTCTGTTTTCGCGGAGGTTTTCTTTTCCTCGGCGAATTCCTCTGACAAATTTCGGTCAAGGGGCTTGGGATTTCGCCCTTGATTCTCCAAATCTCGCGCCCAATGCTGTCCTTCAATTTCGATTCGGTCCAGATTGCGCTGACGCTTTCGGATCTGTTTTTTCTCGCCAGCACGATCCGCAATCACTGGCGAGATCCGTTTTTTTGACTTTTTGTCTTTAGTTTCGCCACTCCCACGAGCTCGGAATGCCGCACGTGCTGATTTCATGTGAAAACAGTCGACAATGCGATGTCCGTTTCCGCCGCAAAATTCGCAAAGTGTTTTGTTTTTTGCAGGACGTGAACTCGCGTCGAATTTGTCGACTTCCATGGGGTCGGCGATCGTGGTTGAAGCCGAGCGATCCCCTTGTCGTGATCCGACGACGTGGGGTCGTCGTGTCCCGGAGTTGACCAAGTCAAAACGCTCCGCGGCCGATACGATTTCGCTGTAGCTGCTGCAATTCGCTGCTGCAACCTGGCGCCGAATGTCAGTTTTCAGCCCCGCGATGTAGGACTGAATTTTTTCGCCCTCGGTAATGTCGGGAATGCGATTATAAAATTCCTCCATCTGCTGCGTGTATTGCGCGACACTCCCGTATTGCCTATGGTGATGTAATTTTTCGCGCGCAATATAAGTGGAATTAATCGGCTCAAAACGTTTGAGAAGGTCTGCCCGGAACTGCTGCCACGTGGCTTCGCCCTGGAAAATGCTACTGTTGCTTCCGAGCCACTCGAGAGCTGGACCGCGCATCAACGTTGTCGCGAGACGAATTTTCTCGCCGTCGTACTCCGTCGTCGTCCATCCGATCGCCGCGAAATAAATTTCCATCGTCGCGAGCCACCGCCTGACGTCGGATTTTCGATCGCTAGGGTCGAACGATTCCGGCGAGCGAAGTTTCGGAACCTCGAACTGACGCTGCGACTGCTGCGAAGTCGTCGAAGCAGGAATGTTCATGGTCGAGAGGAGCCGCGTAACGCGCTGCAGTTCGTTTCGCATCTGCTCGTTCTCCAATCGCGACCGTTCAGTCGTCGCTCGCATCTCCGCTTCCATCTTGGCGATTTGCGCGAAGAGCTGCTGCGTAACGTCGTTGGTTGCCGGCGAACCCATCCTGTTCAAAAACCACGCGAGGGGGTTAATTCGAAAAGCGCGGAACTGGTACTTACCAGAAATCGGCGTCGAATTGGTCGCCCCCGGCGGTTTTTCGAGGCGATTTTTTCCGCGACCGCTGCTTAGCCGAGAGTTGTCGAGTGAGAACGGCTCTGATTACCAAGTGTCACAGGATCGAATTCTCAATCGAAACTTGTCACCAAAACTGAATACAAGGCCTATTTATACT
This sequence comes from Closterium sp. NIES-65, assembly GCA_948144175.1. Classification (NCBI taxonomy): domain Eukaryota; kingdom Viridiplantae; phylum Streptophyta; class Zygnematophyceae; order Desmidiales; family Closteriaceae; genus Closterium; species Closterium sp. NIES-65. Next base: position 529,857 of record CANXME010002149.1, read on the forward strand.
CGGAAAGTACAAGGATAAACGAGATAAAACGAACCTTCGGGAACACACCCTTCCCGATACTACAATCACAAGTGCGCAGAAGCACGCAAGTCTATTGGCACTTGGGATTACGCCCAGATTACACCGTATACACCACTGTCGGCGCTGTCGGTGCCGTATAATAGGTATGTCGGTGGGAAAAGTAGGAAACAAGAGAAATAAATAGAAGGCTCTAGAAAATAGAATAGTAGGCCGATTGAGATGAGATAAAGACCAAAATAAAGAGGAGAAAAGGGAGAATGGGATAACGGAAAAATATAATAGTGAGAAAATATTATAACGGGGACGTCCTCTCACACTACTCCTCTCAGTGGCAGGCAGCTATGGATGCTGAGATGGCTTCCTGGAAGTCCACAGGCACCTACGTTGACGCTGTTCCCCCGCCTGGGGCGAACATCGTCAGTGGCATGTGGATCTTCAGGGTGAAGCGGCCGCCGGGTTCTCCGCCTGTCTTCAAGGCTCGTTACGTGGCTCGTGGTGTCAGTCAGCGGTAGGGAGTTGACTACTTTCAGACCTTCTCCCCGACCCCGAAGATGACCACTCTTCGGGTACTGCTGCACGTTGCTGCTCACCGTGACTACGAGCTGCACTCTCTTGACTCCAGTCTGCTTTCTTGCAGGGCAGCCTGCACGAGGAGATCTGGCTGCACCGCCCACCTGGCTTCACTGGGTCTTTCCCTCCTGGTACCCAGTGGAGTCTCCGGCGTCCAGTCTACGGTCTCCGCCAGGCGCCGCGTGAGTGGCACGACACACTGAGGACTACGCTGGCGGCACTTGGGTTTGCTCCTTCTACTGCCGACCCGTCGCTGTTTCTGCGCACCGACACTTCTCTGCCGCCGTTCTACATCCTCGTGTACGTCGACGACTTGCTCTTTGCCACTGCTGACACTGCTGGACTCGCCTACGTGAAGTCCGAGCTGCAGAAGAGACACACGTGCACTGACCTGGGTGAGCTGCGCAGCGACCTTGGCTTGCAGATCACCCGGGACAGAGCACGCCGCACCATCACCCTGACTCAGTCACACATGGTGCAGCAGGTCCTTCAGCGCTTCGGCTTCACGTACTCCTCGCCTCAGGCCACTCCTCTGCCTACTCGCCACTCGCTCTCAGCTCTGCCTTCGGATGAGTCCGTAGAGTCGAGTGGCCTGTATCCAGAGCTTGTCGGCTGCCTCATGTACCTGATGACCTGCACACGACCTGACCTTGCAGACCCTCTTAGCATTCTTGCACGCTATGTTGCTCCTGGGAGACACCGACCAGAGCACATGGCTGCAGCGAAGAGGGTGTTGCGCTACTTTTGCAGTACGCCGGGCATGGGGCTAGTGCTTGGAGGGCGTAGTCCAGTGGTCCTTACTGGGCACGCGGACGCTTCTTGGGCTGACGACCAGGCTACGCAGCGGTCGTCACAGGGTTACACTTTCAGTCTTGGTTCCGGCTCTGTTTCGTGGCGGGCTACTCGCTCGTCTTCTGTTCTCGGCTCCTGTTGTGAGGCTGAGATCTACGCCGGGGCCATGGCTGCCCAGGAGCTTCGCTGGCTCACCTACCTGCTGACCGACCTTGGAGAGCCGCCTCGTTCTCCTCCAGTCTTGTACGTAGACAACAAGGCCATGCTGGCCTTGTGTCGAGAGTAGCGACTGGAGCACAGGACAAAGCACATTGCTCTCCGCTACTTTCTTGCGCGTGAGCTGCAGCAGCGTGGACAGTTGCGGCTTGCGTACGTGGCCTCTGAGGCCAACACTGCTGATGTCTTCACCAAGGCACTTGCGCCTTGTGATCATCAACGCTTCTGCACTCAGTTGGGCCTTGTGCCTGTCTTGCCTCACTTGCTTACTTCTTGACCTTGCTCGTACTGTCACATATATATACCCTTGCTCTTGCTTGCTTAGCCTTTTGTATACCTATATATGTGATCTTGCATGTGAACTAGCCTTCTGGCCTTTGAACTTGTGCTCGGAATGTGTGGTGACTTTGTGATCCACCGTGAGCTTTGCCTTTCTTTGCTTGACTGGTCTTGTGACCCCTTGTTCTCCCCCACTTTGCCTATGGGGGTGTGTCAGAACATTATAGCTTACTTACTTGTGTAGGCTATAGTGGGGTATCCCATAGGGGGTACAACCCAATTAGGGTTTCCTATTTGTACTCACTTCGTTCATAGTTCATTCATTCTCGTTCTATTCTTCTCAGTATTTGCTTGTTCTATCAACTTACTTTGCCCTTACATACCAGCGCAAGGTGGTTCAAACACTCTTTATTCAACACTTTCGCTGTTACAATCCTACTCAGACTTTAACTCTACAAAGATCCTAGGGCACCTCAGCCCAACATGGTATGAGAGCAGTTAGAGTTTAAAAGTTATTTTTCCTTTAACACTCAATACAAAGAAAGAAGACATGCCTGCTAGGAAGGAGAGGAGCTCCTCCAACGGTTCTATAGGCACTACTCCTACTCCACCTCCTGTCTCTGGTCTACAGACAGAGGAAGGGACTACCACGAGACCAGCAGCTGGGTCTACGGAAACGCCCGCGGGCTTCGATCCAAGCATGATGGAGAAGTTCTTCTCCTTCATGTCCTTCTACGAGCAGCACCAGCAAGGAGTACCTGCGCAGTCAAACAACAGCAACAACAACAACGTGACTCCTATGAGTCTCGACGGCTCATCCTACGCACGCGGAATTCAACAACAACAACAGCAGCCTACCTTCGCTCCGTACGAGCCCCAGCGTGGCTCCGTCAGCTTCATGCCGCAACCGCAATCTGCACCGGGACAAGAAAGGGCATTGGACGCATTACAAGTTCAATCGCAATTCGCGCATGTCCTAAAGCTGCAAACGACAAAGCCTTTCGACGGAAAAGACTTCTTCACCTGGTCATTCGAGTTCGAGCTGATGATGGAAGGAGCACATATTCTTGGCTTCTTCGAGGGTCCCTGCCATATCCAACAAACGGCACACAATATGAGAAGCAGCAGTACACCTATCAATCAATGATGGCGTACACGATACTATTGAGAAACATTACCCCGACCCAGCAGCAGAACATCAGGACTTACCGAGGCTACGGCAACTCCGCGGAGCTCGCGTACAACCACCTGAAGAACCTGTATCAAGCAACAGACAGCGTAAATCAAAGTCGGTTAATGGCGCAGCTGACAACAATTGAAATGAAACCAGGCGAGAAAGGCATGGCTTATATCAGTCGCTGCCGCGAACTGCGCGACAAGCTTCTTCGATGCGGAGGGTCAATCTCAGAAGACGCCTTCGTCACGGTAGTCATCGGCGGCCTTGGCCCCCACTGGCGCTCCACTCGTGCCATACTACGAGCGCACGGGAAAATCTCCGAAGCGGCACTCTGCGCCGAAATCCACGCCGAGCAGCAGGACATGGACCTGCAAGAAGAAAGACACAAGAAGAAAACATTAGTACCGGAGTTTGCGTTTCACACTCAGCGACGATACAACGGCAACAACAATCGACAACAGCAACAAGTGAAGACAGTACCTCCATTCTGCCACATCTGCAAGACCTTGGGTCATCCTCGTACGCACTGCCCGTCTCGTCAGCAGTCGACGACACCACAGCGACAACTTCGGCCTTCAAGCTCCCAAGTCGCCTCGACACAAGCGAATCCGACAATCCAAGCTTCAACGACTTCAACTGGACAATCTGCATATGGAGCAAGAAACATAGTCAATTGCATGGTGAAGATAACCGATTCGTGCACAACCAAGTCACCACCTCACTACTCACCGGAAGAAGAGCTCGACAACAGCACGCCTCGCCGCGAGTCACTCCAGCCGAACCCGACGTACGCTGCCATCGCTCAAAGCGAACCGTCCAGACAAGACACTTGGTTCTTGGACACTTGCTGCGGACAACATATGTGCTCCTCAGGATGCTTCGTTCAACGAGAACATCGACTTCAGCGAGAAGTAGTCATCACGGTCGCCAACAATCAGAACCTGCGCACACGACGACAAGGAGTTGTACAACTTCAGTCGCGAGAGACAAACGTCATACTGCACATGTCAAAGGTACTTATCGCGGAGGGACTCGGCTATAACTTACTAAGTGTTAGCCAGTTGATGGCGAAAGGCATCCACTTGGAAGCCGACAGCACCACCCAGGAGTTCAAGTTGTACCACGGGAAAGGCGGCCTCTATATTGGAAAGACGGTGTTGAAGAACAACGTCTTCGTCCTCGATTTCGTCCCAGACCTGGGCACTGCAGACAGCGACGCCATCGTCAACTTCGCCGACTGGACACATCCCCCGGATCTCGATCCCGACTTCAGCCCGGGAGGCTTCTGGTACTCGCACACCATCCCTGAAGCAGAACGAACACGAGCGTTAGCAACGATTCAACAAGCAGCAGCAGCAGAGACAACATCGGCAGCAGCAGAGACAACATCGGCAGCAGCAGAGACAACATCGGCAGCAGCAGAGACAACAACGGCAGCAGCAGAAACATCATCGGCAGCACCAGGATCAACGACACCAGTGATCGTCGACGAAGCACCACCAACACCCGCACAGCAGCTGAACCCGACTCAACGAGAAGTCCACAGAAGCGCCAATTTCGTCGCCAGCTTCTACTCCAACTCCGACACGTATCAACGTTCACCTGGACATCGCGCTCCTGAAGACATCTGGCACGCACGCACAGGACATCCAAGCAACACAGTGTTAAATAACACAATACGAGCAGGAGTCCTAGACAAGGATTCGCTACTTCTACCTGACGGCAGAGAACTTCAACGGGCACGAGGAACTTGCCTCATCTGCCCCGAAGCCGACTTACCACATCGACCGTTCGCTTCCCACCACAACCCGAGCGCACCTGCATACGCACCACTCGAGAAAGTGTACAGCGATATCATCTTCAATCGAGAACCAGGACAAGTCACCTACAATTACACGATAACCTTCATCGATGCCGCTACTCGATACGTCTGGCACCGAAACCTACGCAGCCGCGACATGGCACTCGCAGCGTTCGCCGCCTGGCTACCGGTAGCAGAGAGGGAATCAGGAACACAGCTGAAAAGCTTCCAGTCAGACGGAGGAGGCGAATACACCTCTCAGCGCTTCAAGCAGTACCTGGCGGAAAGGGGAATCAAGCAACTCCTCTCCCTTCCCTACGCCCATCAGCAGCAAGGTGTCGCAGAAAGAATGAACAGGACTTTACAGAACAGCATGCGCAAACTGCTACGTGGCATGCGGCTACCCAACCACCAGTGGCCTGCAGCAATGGACCATGCTGTCATGCTGCACAACTTGATGTCGTCGTCCTCACTCCTGAACAACGCATCACCGCATCTGCTGTGGACAGGGAAACAGGGCAGCACAAAAATGTTACGAGTTTTCGGGTGCATGGTACAGTACCGACCCCCAGAAGCACGAGCGGGAAGATTCTCACAACGGGCACAGTGGGGACTACACCTCGGCATCGAAAAGAATTACAACGCGTGGAAAATCTTCGATGTCCACTCAAAGGAAACAGTAGCAGCACGTGATGTGATGTTCTACGAGCGACTCACCCTTCAAACGTACCTCGCCAACTTGCACGAGAATCAGGACCCCACAGGTGGCTTTCGTGGTGACCGAGCCTTTGCCTCAGCAGCGGACGAAGCAGACTGGGATGAACAGAACGTCGACAGCGCATCGGAAGAAGCCGGACCTCTCCCGTTCTGCTCCGTCGACGTGCCCATGGACGAAGACAATCCTCGCGACAGTGTCAACGCCGAAGTCTTCTATCACTTCGCCGACAACGGTTACGTAACACCTGCGACAGTCAACACAAATGAAGCAGAACGGATAGGGCCGAATTTCATACCCGATCCAGAAGCGGGAGACGAAGCAGCTTATCCCAAGGATCCAACACTCCCCCGATACTCACAGACTGGACTGCAAATCCTTGGCCTCGTCACCGCAGTCCACGGCAACGCACTTCCTAAGGAGCCTGCGACGGTTCAGCAGGCTTTGGGGGGGGAACACAGGGAGAAATGGCGTGAAGCCATGGACAGAGAATTAAAGGCATTGGAGGAACGCAACACCTGGAAGGTCGTTCCCGCAAGCGTGGCAAGGAACAAGACCATACTCACCGGGAAATGGGTCTTTCGCATCAAAACGAAAGCAGACGGCACGATCGAGAAATTCAAAGCACGCTGGGTCGTGCGTGGATTCGACCAGGAGCAAGGACGAGACTTCACCGAGACATTCGCCCCAGTTAGTCGACATACCTCTCTCCGAATCCTTCTCGCCGTTGCCGCCATGAAGAAGAAGATGCTGCGACAAATTGATGTCGCCAACGCATTCCTCTACGCACCCGTCGACGCCGAAATCTTCGTCGAACTCCCACACGGTACTCACGGGAAACCCAATCAGGTTTGCCAACTACTGAAATCGCTCTATGGAATCAAACAAGCCCCGCGGCTGTGGCAACAGCACCTACACACCCGCCTCACCCGCATCGGATTCCGCCAACTACCTCACGACCAAGGGAAGTACCGACTCACCAAAGACGCAGACTACATCCTGCCGATCGTCTACGTCGACGACCTACTCTACATCGGCTCCACCAACGACATCACCTCCTGGTTCGAAGGGGAGCTGCAGAAGGACCTCACGCTCACGGTTTCTTCTACCGTCACCCAGTACCTCAGGCTCAACATCCGCGAAGAAGAGAATGCGATCTACCTAAGCGCCGAGAAATACGCCGACACTATCGCCAAGCGCTTCTCGCTCACACCTACCGCTATCGCCACGCCATACCGCTACACGGCAGGAAATGACAAAGGAAATTCCGCTCCACTCAAAGCTGCTGGAATACGTGACTACCAGAGGAAGTTGGGCTGCCTCCTCTTCGCAGCCGTCACCTGCCGCCCGGATCTGTCCTACTCCGCAAGTCAACTCGCCACCTACCTCAAGAAATCCGAAGCAGAGCACCTGGCGGAGCTCGACCGCGCACTACACTACCTCGTGAGCACACCGACGATCGGCCTGACTTACTACAAGAGCGAAGCTACATCAACGAAACTAATCGGCTACGTGGATGCCGACCATGCCGGCATTTCAGATAACAGGCGCTCCCGCACTGGCTACATCTATCGTCTCGAGCCTATCGGACCTATCTCCTGGCAGTCGAGTAAGCTCGCTCTCTCTTCAGCTGAAGCAGAATATATCGCCCTCTGCTCAGCCACCAAGGAAGGACTCTACCTTCGCGAGCTGCTGGAAGAAGCAAAGTTAGCCGAGTTACCCAACTTCACCCTGTTCTGCGACAACCAATCTGCGATTCGCATCGCCAACAAAAGCGGATTCGCGAACAGAACGAAGCATATCGCTCTGCGATACTTCTTCGTGAAAGACGAGATCGAGAAAGGAAAACTCGAATTATCCTACTGTCCCACGTCCGAGATGGCAGCCGACTACTTGACCAAGAAGCTCGGAAAACAGAAGTTTGAGTACTGCATGCTGCTGACTGGACAAAGCCACGTCACGTCACCATCAGCGACATTCCAGAAGCGAAGGGGAGTGTTGGGAACAATAAGTCTAAGCGCCTCTGTCGTGTCGAAACTCAGGACACAAAGCGAAACAGCCCAAATCGAAGCATCGCGAGTCAACCCTCGGAGGTTAGGGTAACTGCTGGAGGTTACGAGAAGGTCAAAGGTCAGCGACCTTTGACTTGACAAATGCAGCGCGACAGCAAGGACACACAACTGACTCGACATTGAGCAGTTGCCCGAGTCGCACTGTATCGAATCGCAACAGTAAAACAGTTTAAACCTATCTATTCGTATTCCTTGTACTCTTATATAAACCTTTGTATTTGCTTGTTCTATCAACTTACTTTGCCCTCACATACCAACGCAAGGTGGTTCAAACACTCTTTATTCAACGCTTCCGCTGTTACAATCCTACTCAGACTTTAACTCTACAAAGATCCTAGGGCACCTCAGCCCAACAACATGTATGTGTCTATGTGCTTGTGCATTTGTATTTAGTTATTCAGGTACCATGTCGCCAGCAAAACAAAGAACCAAAGATAACACCCCCTTGGAATTCCACAGCTTTTTCCTAGCCTTTTATGAATGCACCATTCACTGATGAACGTGAGCGAAATCAGGTACTGCAGGTATAGCAGGCAAGGCAGGGCATAATCAGCGACGGCCTGTCGTGGCAGTGTCTTGTTGTGGGGGGAGGGCGTAGGGGGTCAGCTCCCCTATCTCTGGGTGATCGCCCTGTGAGCAAGAGGGTGGGATTGGAGGGGCGTGAGGCAGAGCTATGCTACCACATGCCAGGGATTTCTGGCTTGCTTGGAAGAATGCTACAGATGGAAGTACTGTGAAATGCTGCGAGTTAAACTGAGTGAGACTTGGGAGGGCGGTGCACTAAGTGGTGGGGTACGGGAGGAGAGTAGAGGCATGGGAAGGTGGTTGTGGACAGGTGTGCATGGAAGCCGAGGGGTGATTGGCTGGGAGATACATGTGACATGATCAATGATGCGTGTGTGTGTGGGAGCACACGGGCATGTGCACGTGCATGTGCATGTGCATGTGCATGTGCATGTGCGTGTGCGTGTCCAAGCACCCACCTGCAGCTGGCCAATGTTCCACTCATTGCGGAACAGCAGCACCGGCCGATCCCACTGCACACACAGCATGAGCCAGCAGGGGACAGCATGGGCAAGCAAGCAAGCAAGAGGTCAGAATCCACTTTTGAGTCAACTCGATTGAAAGCAGCAGCAGCGGCCGATCCCACTGCACACACAGCATGAGCCAGCAGGGGACAGCATGGGCAAGCAAGAGGTCAGAATCCACTTTTGAGTCAACTCGATTGAAAGCAGCAGCAGCGGCCGATCCCACTGCACACACAGCATGAGCCAGCAGGGGACAGCATGGGCAAGCAAGCAAGCAAGAGGTCAGAATCCACTTTTGAGTCAACTCGATTGAAAGCAGCAGCAGCGGCCGATCCCACTGCACACACAGCATGAGCCAGCAAAGGACAGCATGGGCAGGCCATAGGCCCCAATCCAGTTTTCACTTGACTAGGAAATAAATACGGGCAGCACCGGCCGCTCCCCTCCCCCTCCCCCTCCCCCTCGCCTGCACACCTGGTCTTTGACAACAGCGCAGTTGAAGAGGCGCCCAGCCTTCTCCACAACCTCATACCCATGAACTCTTCAGCAAACCCCCAAAGCATGAGCAGACTTTAGAGTCGACTCAAAAGTCACACCCATGAACTTTTCAACAAATGCCCTGCCATTCCACAAACACCTATCCACCCTCATCCTCCCCCCCCCCCCCCCCCTGCACGCCTGGTCTTTGACAACAGCACAGTTGAAGAGCTGCCCAGCCTTCTCCACAGCCTCCCATCCATACAACTCAAGACCCCCAAACCACACCAGAAGTCCACAAACACCCATCTTTTTCCCCTCATCATCCTCCCCCTCCCCATCACCTTCACTGTACCCTCCCCTCTCCCCCGCGCACCTGGTCTTTCACCACAGCGCAGTTGAAGAGCCGCCCAGCCTTCTCCACGGCATCCCATCCGCCCGACACCCACCGTGCCGCTGTGAACCCCAGCGGCTCGAAAGATGCATCCACCCCGTACTCTGCCTTCAAGCGGTGCTGCACCACCTGGTGTGAGCGAGTTGGGGGAGGGGCGGGGGGAGAGGGGGAAGTGAGCGGGCAGAAAGGGGGGAATACGAGTGTGCCTCAGGACCAGGGACGCATCCACCCCGTACTCTGCCTTCAAGCGGTGCTGCACCACCTGGTGAAGAAGAGAGAAGAGAAGAGGGGGGGAAGGTGGCAGGGGGGGGTAGTGAGCGAGCAGAGAGGGGGGGTTTGTCTGTGCGCCTCAAGACCGGTGATGCCTGCACCCCGTACTCTGCCTTCAAGCGGTGCTGCATCACCTGGTGGGGGGTACAGGGTGGCGAGGGGAGCAGTGGGGGAGGGTGGGGGAGGCGAAGGGGAGAGAGGAGTTTGAAGGTGTTTGAGTTGATAAAAAGAACTGCTGTGAACCCCGGCCCGCTCAAGAGGCGAGGCGACGAGCGAAGGAGAAGACAAGTGTGTGGCAGCGCAGGCGTGCAGAGTGTGGGGGCTGTGGGGGCGGGGAGAGTGTGCATGCACAGTGCAAGTCAGCAGGACGAGGGAGGGAGCAGGGAGAGCACGCAGCAGGCATGGCAGCACAGCAGCACAGCAGCACAGCACACACACAGAGAACACAGCACAGTGAAAGCAGCAGCGCGACGCACCTCAAACTGCAGTTGCCCCACAGCAGCGAGGATAGGATCAGTGCGCGATGCATCGTTGGAGTAGAGCACCTGTACGGCGAGGCGAGGAGGCAGAGGCGCATGCGGCGCATGCGGAAGGGGAGGGCGGGGGAGTGCGGACCGTGGGAGGGGAGGAGCGAGGAGGAGTGGGGAAGGGGAATGAGGAAGGGGAAAGGGGAGTAGGGCGGAGGGGGAGCGGGGAAGAGTGAGGGAAGGCGAGTGTGGAGGAGTGAGGAGGAAGAGAGGGGAGGAGTGCGGGAATGGAGAGGGGGAAGTGAGGAACGGAGTGCGAAATACACAAGGTGAGACAAGAAGGGAGACGAAAAGGGGATGAACAGATGGGGGAATCACGGCACAACCGAGAGGGCAGGGCAGGTGGTTCCACAGTTGCACAGCCTGCATGCATGATGTGGGGAGCAAGTGAGAGGCGGACGGTGAGGCAGGAGGGGAAGACGAGGCTCGGAGAAGCAGGGGAGAGTACTGGCGGGTAGGCCCAACCAATGGACGGGGGCGATGAAGGAGAGACGGAAGGGCGAACCAACCAGTGGAGGGCCATAGGGGGAGCGAGCAAACCGGGGGAAAGAGGAGAAGAAAGAAGGATGAGCAGAAGTGAGAGGAGCGGTCGAAAGGTGGGGGCGTTGACTTGCTGACTCCCAATCTCACCCTCATGCTCACTCTCACTCCCATGCCCCCCCCCTTCCCTCCCACACTTCAGCACACACCTGCACTGAGCCCTCTCCCACCATCGCTGTTCACAAGACGCCTCAGAAACGCACAGCGCCCACTTGCACTCCTCCTCACTCCCTCCCAAGCATCACCAGCCACCTGCACCGCACTGCACCCACCTGCACGGCGCCCTCGCCTAGCAGCTCGGAGAGTCCCTTCTGGAACTGCTTGTACTTGGAGGGGTTGGGGTTGCGCAGCAGTGCAAAGAGCTCCGGAGAAAAGCAGGGGATGGGCGGGAACACACGGCGCGGCCCCGTGAAGATGGTGTCCCCAATGGCAAAGACACCAGGGTTGTTCAGCCCGATGACTGCATGGGGATGGGAGAGAGGGGAGAAGGGGGGTTGGGGATGGGAACAGGGCAGGAAATCAAAAGGGATGAAAATGGTGACCCCGATGGCAAACACACTGGGGTTGTTCAGCCCGATGATGGTGTGCGTGGGGAAGGAGAGGGGGAGTGGAGGGGGTGGAGGATGGGAAGGGGCTCGAAATTGTACAAGGGGCAGGAGATTGTACAAGGGGCAGGAGATTGTATTGTAAGGCAGCAGGGAATTGGGAAGGGGACGTGAGCAGTGGGGAACGTGACATCACCAATGGCACACACACACACACACACCAAGGGCTTAGACAGGGATTTGGATATAGGAGGGTTGATGTGGCGCCGACGTGGGATGAGAATGTGTGTCAGATGATTCCTCGCTCTAGCTCACACGATCAAGGGTTGCCTGGCCATCCAGGCAGCACAGCACCCTCATCTTCCCCATCTCCGCATCTCTCCCCATCTCCCTCCATCCCTTCCTTCTCCCCCATCTCTCTCCATCTCCCTCCATCCCTTCCTTCTCCCCCATCTCTCTCCATCTCCCTCCATCCCTTCCTTCTCCCCCATCTCTTCCCCATCCCTCCACATCTCCCTCCATCTCCCTTGCCTTCCCTTTCCCTCCCCGTCCCTCCCCTCCTATCTCCCCCTTCCTTTATTTCCAATCGGCCCAACTCATTCCCCTTGTTCCCCACCATGCCCCATTCCCCGCGCGCGCACCATCGCCAGCGAAGCCAGTCTCAACAACGGCCCTCTCCTGGGCGAACAGCTTCTGAGGGCGCGACAGGGCCACCGTCTTGCCGGTGCGCGCCAGCTGCACCTTCATGCCCTTGCTGAACTGGCCTGCACGTGGGGGGGGATTTGATGGTGCGGGGGGGATGGTTCAAGGGAGATTGAAGGCGAAATGGGTTTTGAGTCGCTCAAAACGCGCCAGCTGCACCTTCATGCCCTTGCTGAACTGCCCTGCACGTGGGTGAGAGGGTGAGGGGGAGGGAAGATGGTGGGGAAGAAGGTTCAGGAGACAAAAACGGGAGATGGAAAGGGGGAAATGGTACTGGAAAGAAGGAAAAGCGGAAGGGGTTTGACTTGCAGTGCATGCCTCTCCTGAGTGTGTGCGTGAGTGAGGGCTTACCTGAGCAGACTCGCACGAATGCCACCTTGTCACGGTGCTTGGGGTCCATATTGGCCTGGAGCTGGTGGGGTGCAGAACGGTGTAGAGAGGTGCGATGGGTGATGAGGGGAAGGAGGTAGGGAGGGAGGGTATGAACGGAAAGGGAGATAATAGATGAGTGGAGGCGAGGAGGAAGAAACAAAACGAGGAAAACGAGGAAAAGGTCTTGGTACAACTCATTCTGGACATCGCATCAAACAACAGGGTACGCGGGAGCAGTAGGGTCAATAGCATCAATCCATGAAAAACGAACACCCCACCACCCTCCCCACTCCCCACTCTCCCAACCCACACCCCACACCCACATCTCCCCACCCTCCCAGGGCAGGCACCTTGAAGACGAAGCCGGAGAAGTTGGGGTCGTGGGCGGGCAGGGCCCCAATGTCCGTGTCGTGCTCCCCGGGCGCCATGGCGTGCTGCAGGAAGCTGTCCAGAAACAGCTCCACCTGCAATTGGGGGGGACGAGCCGGGGGAGGGATTGGGGAAAGGGAAGCGGGGAGGGGGGAGGGGGGTGGTTATTAAGAGGCGCCTCAGAAGCCATGGCGTGCTGCATGAAGCTGTCCAGAAACAGCTCCACCTGAAGGGGAGGGCAAGAAGAGCGGGCCAGGTTGACAGTATAGAAACTGCTTGCGCGAAATTGAATTTGAAAAAAAAGTGACAACACCTACGCCGAGGAAAACTGGTTGAGCAAGTGAGGAACCTCAACCAAACAAATGGATTGTTGGAAGGAATTGGCGGAGCAGAGGATTAAAGAGCGAGATGGGGAAGGGATCGCGAAAGGGACTGGGTTGGGGAAGTGCGAGAAGACTGAGTAAGAAATTGAGGACGGGAGGGAATAGGGGAAGGAGGGAAATTAGGGAGGTTAAGAGGCACGTTCTCTGAAGGGGGTCCAAACAAGGAGACAAGAGAAACAAGGGACGAAAGAAAGTGGGAGAAGGGAGGGCATCAGGAGAGCACAAGGAGCGTGTAGGGAGGGCATGAGGGGGAGTGCGAGCGAGGGTGTGCGTGCAAGGGAAGGGAGTGGTGTGTGAGGGACGGCATACACCAAAGTTGTTCATGGCGCTGCCGAAGTAGACGAGTGTGAGGTCGCCCGTATGCACCTTCTCCACGTCCAAAGGCGGGGCCAGCTCCTCCAATAGCTCCACCTCCTCCTGTGCACGCCATGCCAGTGACAGGCACACATGGGCACGCACGGGGACACACAGGGGCAGACGTGACTCTTGAGTCGCCCGCATGCACCTTGACTTGACCACGTCCAACGGCGGGCCAAGCTCCGATAATAGCTCCACCTCCTCCTGTCGTGCTCAGCGGTGCAGAGGGGTGGACAGGGGTGGAAAAGGGGGGACGGGGGTGGTGGACGGTGGCAGAGAGGGGCAGAAAGACAGCAGCCAGGTGGACAGGGAAGAGGAGGACATGGGCACAGAAATGAGCGAGAAGAGGTTGGCATAAGGAGCACAACCCCGCAGCAATGTGACCTTCTTGAGTGGGCAGGTGTGTCTACTGACGCACAGGCGAATGGGCAAAAAGGCAAACAGTTGACAGACAGACCATGTCGTGTCGTGTGTGTGTGTGTGTAGAGGGACGAGGGGGGCATAAGTGGATGGGAGGGAAGAACTGGGGGGAATAGGAGGGGAAGTGCACGTGCAGGAAGGGGCGGGCAGGGAGAAAGAGTGACGGGCGGGAAGAGCACAGGACAGGAAAAAAGGAGGGAGATTCAAGTTGCATGCAAGAGAGGTTGCGAGGGAATGGACTCATGCATGTTGCATGCAAGCCCAGAGAAGAGACACCACCATGATGCTTGCTTGCTTACAACAGCACGCCCGACCCAGCCAACTCCCCACCCCATGGCCAACCATACCATACCATACCATAGCAATACTATACACTCGCCCTCCTCCTCATCCCCCGTCTGTCTCCTCCCTTCTTCCCCCCATGCGCACCATCCCCCAACATTCCCCACCCTCAACAACCCCCAACTACCTCCTGCACCCCGCACCACTCGCTCACCAGGAGCTGTTCCAGCAGGTCGGGCTCGACCAGCTCTGTGAGGCGCGGGTCATGGAGAGTCATGACGGTGGCCTGCACCTCCTTGCTGCCTACGATCACCACGCGGACCCACCCAACAACCCCCCCCCCCTTAGCACCTCTCTCACCAGGAGCTGTTCCAGCAGGTCGGGCTCGACCAGCTCCGTTAGGCGCGGGTCGTCGAGAGTCATGATTGTAGCCTCCACCTCCTTGCTGCCGTGGAAGCTGCCGCGGTCAAACAGATGCACGCGCTCACTCACCCGATCGTACACCCCCTTGAACCTGCCGCGCGGGTGGTGTGGGGGGAGAGAGACGGGATGGGGAGAGGTGGAGAGAGGATGGGGAACGGGGGGCGGAGGAGAGGAGGAGAGGAGGGAGGGAGGGAAGGGAGAGAGGGAGGGAGGTACGGATGGGTTGGAGAGACAACAGAAGATGACAAGAGCTGGGGGTTGTCAAGTTGATAACTGCGCTCGATCACACGAACGCCCGTCTGTAACTCAACTGGACCCAGGATGGGGACGAGAACGGGGAGCAGGAAGAGGGGAAGTGGAGAATGGGGAGCAGGAAACTGGGAGAGGGGAATGGAGAGTAGGGAATCGAGAGCGGGCAGGGGAGAGTGAGTGAGACAGGATGTGCGACGAAGGATGAATAAACGAACTCGAGATGCGGACGCACCTGTCCCTTTGTGAGCATTTTCATAAGTGCCTTCCATGATCCATCCATCCATGATCCATCCATCCATGTACCTGTCGCCGGAGCCGATGGGCCAGTTGATGGGGTGGCAGGGCAGCGAGAACTCCTTCTCGATCTGGTCCATCAGCTCCAAGGGCTCCAGTGCCGGCCGGTCCATCTTGTTGATGAACGTGAACACTGGCAGGTGCCGCATGCGACACACCTGGCGGGGTTTATCATGGACAAGTGGTGGGTGGTGGGGGATTTCGGGTGGGGGCGGGCGGGTGGGAGGGGGAGAGAGGGGTGGAGGCGGATGGAACAGGTGAGGTGGGCGGAGTTGGGAGAAGCAGGCAGGCAAGAGGGCAGGTTGTGCTGGGCTGGGGGTGGCCTGGGAAGGGAGCGGCATGGGGAGGGAAGAGAGCGCGTTGACTGGGCTCCAGCCTCCAGGGGCTCCTTGTGAGTGATTTTTGAGAATTCTCAAGAATGGCTCCAGCCTCCCCATGCCTCCAGGGGCTCCAGTGGCGGGCGGGCGGTCCGTGTGTAGTTGATGAACGTGAGCGGTGAACACTACAGGGCGGTGGAGATGGGTGGGTAGGGGTGGAGGGAACGGCGACGGACTTGGGAGAGGCAGGCAGGCAGGAAGGTTGTACGGGGACAGTTGTGGGAAGGGAGGGGGGAAAGAGGGCGCTGACTGACTGGCTTTCAGCAGCAGTCCTTGGCAGGCCGGCCAGCAGTCCCACTTGCTAATCACAGGGAGCACGGAACACGGGAGAAAGATAGCGCGTTTGCGTTTAGAAACTACAGGGCGATGGCAACACTAGTTTCAGGCGTGGTTGGGTTGGGTGAAGGTGGGGCACGACACATGAATGGCCGGTATACAGGAACTTGGCTGCTTGCTTTTGAGCTGCGCAGAGGAGGAGAGAGAGGAGCGGGACGGGACGGGAGAGAGGGAGGACGGGAGGGAGAGAGGGAGGACGGGAGGGAGAGAAGGAGGAGGGAGGAATGCAGGAAGGGAGGGATTGCAGTGAATAAAAATACCTACCCACCCACCTACCCCACCCACCAACCATCCCAGCAAGCAGAGAGTGGCACGCACGCACCTCAAAGAGCTTGCGAGTCTGGGGCTCCAGACCCTTACCCGCGTCCACCAGCATCACTGCATTGTCCGCCGCTGCTAGCGTCCTGTGGTGCGCGATGGGGGGTGAGGGAGAAGGTGGGAAACGGGGGGGGGTCGGGGGGACGGGGGAGACGGGGATGGGGCGAAGGGAAGAAATGGGAGAAGGGAGGGATGGTGGGAGGACAAGCGTCTTGGTGCAGGACAAGCAACGCCGCCTGCTGAAACAAGTAAAATAAAGGCACCCAACATCGGCACGCACACACTCCCACACCCACTCATTCCCTCTCCACCCCCACACACACACACACTACCTCTTCCCCCCCCCACCCTCCATTTTCCCATACACACACACCCACACCTACACCCACACCCACACCCACACCCACACACACCTGTACGTGTCCTCGCCAAAATCCTGCGCATTGACAACACGCACACAGCAGGCAGAAGCAGGAAGGAACCGACTATTGTCAATAGGTGTGTGTGTGTGCGGAAGAGAGGGACTGGAAAGATAGGCAGGCAGAGCTACCCTAAAATCAAAGCACTTGATTCACCTCCCTGTTGTACACTACGCTACGGCATCACAGACCTGATCTGGCGTGCACCTTTGAGGCGCCTCAAAAGACCTGGCATGCACCAGACTATGCACCGCGCAGCATGGCATGACACGGCATGCCGCCGATTGGATTGGAGGAATGGCAGCTGGTACTACAATGGTGATGATGATGGCAGGAAAGCTGGGTTACACTGCCGCCATGGGCTAAGACTGACAGCCCTTTCTCTCCCTTGACAGCATTCTTTTGCACCTTACGGCCCTCTCTCTCTCCTGACGGCCCCTTCTCTTCCCTGCTCACCCCTTCTCTCCCCTGACGGCCCTGTTTCTCACCTGATGGCCTGGCGTGTCGAGCAGCGTGATCTGCTTGTCCTTGGCCTCAAACACCATGGCCGTCGATGTGATGGAGATGCCTGCTCGCATGCCATGCCGTGCCATGCACCCATCCACCATGCCATGCACCATCCACCATGCCATGCACCATCCACCATGCCATGCCATACCACGCCATGTCAAGACATGCCATGCCATCTCATGCCATGCACCAGCACCATGTCATGCCATGCAGGCAGCCATAGCACACCCAGCCATGTCATCCCATGCCATGCCGCAACCCCATGCCATGCCATGCGAGATCGCTATTAGTTTACCAAGCGCAACACGGAGCGAAATAGGGCTGGAAGCAGGACTGACCGGCAGCCGTGGAGTTAAGGGAGGGGCGAGTGCAGATTAATGAGAGTAACAAAGGGAGGAGTGAGCGAGAGGCGCGATAAGGAGAGAGAGAGAGAGAGAGAGAGAGAGAGAGAGAGAGAGAGAGAGAGAGAGAGAGAGAGAGAGAGAGAGAGAGAAGCAAGGACTTAGCCTCTTCCCTCCTAGCCTCTTCCCCTCTCTTCCCCAGCTATATAATGGCCTCCTGGCCTCTGGTTTAGCTCATTCTTCATTCGGTGCTCCAATTTTTCCGGCGCTTCGCACCGGCGCTCGCGGGCGCGGCCTGCGGCCGCGCGTTCGGGACGACAAGATCAACAAGGATGACATATAGCAAGATGACAACACCGACGAACATGGCAGGCAACGACAACTAGGAGAGCAAACATGGAGCGGGTCTACTCACGCGCGAGAGGGGCGCCTACATGCGGTCGGCCTCAAGCTCACCAAGCGTTTCGCGCGTGGTCAACCACATCAGGCGGACCACTGACGCGGTGGCGCCGACAACGTCAACAGGAGTTCCGCGAGATCCAACAAGCGTCTTCAGATCCAGGGCCTTCTCGGCCAGCTGGGTGGCCGAGACTACTCCCGGCGAGGGCGCAACCTGCAGTGGCGATACGTACGAGAATAGCGCTGACGCCGCCGCATGACACCGTGCTCGTGGCATCTGAGAGAATGTGCTCGGTGGGGTCACCGCCATGGAGCCATGGGACTCCAGGAGTATCAGCTCAAGGCTCTGCAGGCTCTCCGCCAGCGACCACAAGCGCGCCAGGGTCACCGTGGGCACTTCCTTCATCGGCGGAAGGACAGCAGCGGCGCGCGTTCGGCGGGACGACACAGCGAGATCACGTGGAGGGGAGCGAGGACGCAGGGGTGCATACGCGGCCCAGGGATCCCCACCACCTGCGCCCACGAAGCCAGCCCCTGCTGGCAGTGGACGACCAGGACACGCAAGGGAGCCCTCAGGGTTGTGCGGCAGGAGGGCAGCAAGAGGAACGACGGGGCCAGCCGGCGGCACGGAATGGGATGACGCCTCCGCGTTCGAGCGGTGGAGCGCTTTCTCCACGCCGTCCAACCTTCGGAGAACGCGCTCAAGCTCGGACGGCGCTTGACGCGCAGTTCCGCCGCGTCCATACCCTCCCCGCTGCCCACGACGCCCACGTCCACTTGCATTCGAGTGAGCGGGCGACTGCTGGCGAGATGGGACGCGTTGGCGCTGGCGAACAGGGGATCGGCCCCCGTGACGAGGAGAGTAGAGCCGCTGGCGCTTTGACGGCCGCGGCGAACGCGCAGATGGGGACCGCGGGCGAGACACGTGCGGAGCAGGCGATCGATAGTGTGTGGCTTGGCGACCGGGCGAACGGTGATGACGCGACCGGCGGTCCAGAGATCGGCTCCTCGATGCCGCGCGGCGCGGTGAACGTGGTGAGTGCGGTGATCGCGGCTTCCGAGGCGACCGAGGCTCGGCGTGACGCTCCGCACGGTGGCTCTCCTGCCCGTCACCGCGCGCCACTGTCGATCGGTGACGAGGCGAACGTTCCCGGCGCGCCGCAGCCTCTGCGTCGGAGCGCACGACGGACTCCGCACGCGCAGGCGCCGGCGCGGGCCGCTGATCTTCGAAACGGCGACGAATCTGATCGGTGGCAGCCATCGGAGGGACAGGGACGCTCGCGGCAGGACGTGCAGGAGGAAGCGAACGGGGAGCGAGATCGCTCACCGCGGAACACCCGCGCTCAGGAGCAGCCAGGAGATCCATCGGAGCAGAGGGATGATAGCGCTCGCCCATCGGGCGGCCGACGCGGCGGAGGTAGAGCTGCAGGCCCGGGAGGGCGAGCAGCTGGGCGTGGCGGGAGGGCTCGAGGAGGCGGTCCGGAGAACGTGTACCAGCAGGCGGGACGGAGGGCTTTAACTGAGATGAGCAACGATAATAATTCAACCACTTCAGACGGCAGCTTTGTAGCTGCAGAATCTACGGACTCGACCTCTAGCTCTGAGTCACTGGAAGACGAGCAGCAACAGACCCCTGCTCGAGCGAGCAGGCCAGCCGCAACTCACCTGCCGGGGGGAAACTCAACAGTGAGATCCAACAGGAGGGGTCCCCCAACACCAACCCGTGCCGCATCGGGAAATTTCGCCACTCCACCAATCCCAACCCCGATTTCCAACATTCAGACCCCTACCCACACCGCCCCCCAACCTGCACCTGGCGGTAACCACGTCCCAACCCAACCCTTAGAGGAAAAATCCCCAGAAACTCTCGCCAAGGACGACACGCTTTTCGCCAGCGTTGTAGCCTGGGATCTCACGAAACTACGCGACTCTCGCCACGCACCCCTTTCCCGCCACCTCCCTCCAGACCCACGCAAGCTTTTCGCCACAGCCTTGTTGGCGCCGCTGCTGCGCTTGGCGAAATATCCAGACTCTACCTCTGCTTGGACGGTCGTTCTATTCCTGGCGCGCTTAACACTTCGCCAGCTGTCCCCACGACGTCCAGATTGGAAGGATGTCAGTGCCCGCCTTCGTCAGTTTCTGTCCGGGGAGTGGGATAAGCTATACAATGAAACAGTGGGCTCACTGACGTGGCCCCAACCACCTAGACACCAGCCCGATGACATTGGTGTCATCGCTAGGGCAGAGGGGTTGGCACGACGTGGCAGCCTACGACGAGCCGTGATGGCACTGGAAGCCACGCCAGTCAGCATTCCCTCCCCAACTGTGCTGGAGGCCCTGCGCGCCAAACACCCACCAGCGCCCGCCTCCCCACCTGACTGGACTTTTCCAGCACCTGACCCCCACCTATCAGCACCATTTGCAGTCTTCTCCAAGGTGCTGGGAAGCTGCGAGATGGGGGTAGGAGCGGGCCCCTCTGGAACCACGTTTGAACACTTACGCGATGCAGCGCTGATCAACCACTCCGTTGGGAAGCACCTTCACGCACTAGTCAACACGATTCTCACGGGAAACCTACCTCCTGCAGTGGCCGAGCTCCTCACCGCCTCGAGATTAATTGCCCTGAGCAAGCCCGATGGGGGGACGCGGCCGATCGCCATCGGCGAAAGCATAACGCGCCTCGCGGCCAAGACGGCGCTTACCTTGACCGCAGGGGCCGCCCGTGAGTTCTTCCTACCGCACCAGTTCGGCGTGGCTGTCCCTGGTGGGGCGGAAGCGATTATCCACATCACACGCACTTACCTCACGGTGAACACAGGAGCTTTGGTCCTACAGGCTGATCTGGCGAACGCATTTAACAGCGTCAACCGCGACGCCATCATCAAATCTCTTCGGGACTCCACCCTCGCCTCGCTCTTACCGTTAGTTAAACTGCTGTACGGCCTTCCCTCGGCTCTATGTCTGGATGCTGGCTTCTCACACCCACCTCTGCTGAGCGAGACCGGGGTGCGACAGGGAGATCCCCTCGGCCCGTTGTTGTTCGCTGCCGCCATACACCCTGCACTGACGAAAACAGCGCTCACCTTCCCCTCTGTCGTCTGTCTTGCCTATGCGGACGACGTAACTTTCCTTGGAGATGCAGCCACGTGTGCAGCAGCGTTTGAGGACTTCACAGGAAACCTTGGGGAGATTGGGCTGCGCCACAACCCCGCCAAATGCGCAGCCTGGTCCCAGGCAGGCCGACAGGGAGCTGCGCTACCAGTGGGCGTACCTTTCACTGAAGATGGGGTGAAGGTGCTTGGCAGTTTCATCGGTGGCAGTGACGCAACTGCTGCGTTCCTACGTGCCAGCCTCGACACCATGGGCGGGCCGTTGCCCTTAATAGCGCGGATGGAGCCACAGCTGGCTTCCCTTCTGCTCTCTCGGTGCATCTCACGAAGGATCGCTTACGTCGCCCGCACCACGCCGCTTTCAGCCCTGCCAGTCGAGGAGTGGTCAGACTGGGGTAAAAGGCTGTTTGAGACACTGCTCGATGCCTGCGGCATTCGCCACCCACGGGGGGAGGCCGAGATTTCACGTACCTGGGCGCAAGCGTCACTCCCCATCTCGCTCGGCGGTTTAGGTCTCACAGACCCCTCGGTGGAGGGGCGTGTTGGGTTTCTCGCAAGCTACACGCAAGCGCAGCACCTGCTCACCTCCATTGATGAGTCGGCGGTCGGCGCCCTGGCGGAAACGCGGACCCAGATGGTGGGGCCCTTCATCAACACGTCCCCGCTCTTTGACTGGCTGGAGAGGTGTGAGGAGTCACTGCCGGATGATGGGAAGGAGCTGCTGCAGAGCGACCGAGTTGATCCCAAGGGCGTCAAGCTGCAGCACGGGCTGGCAATCGCGGTCCACGTACTGCGCTACGCGGAGCAGGTGCAGGCTACACGCATCATGCCTCTCAACCCAATGAGCGGGCACACTCAGCGCATGCTCTCACTCTCAGGGTATGGGGCAGGAGACTGGCTCAATGCAGTCCCCTTCAACTCAACACTACGGCTTGCCCCTGCTCACTTTGCGCATGCGCTGCAATTCCGGATGGGGCTACCCTCCTCAGCTCCAGGCGCGTGTGACTGCCGCAAGGAGACAGCGATCCCAGACAGGCGGCTGCCCAACCACCTGCTGCGCTGTGACACAGGGAAGGGGCGGACCAACACGCACAATGAACTGCGCGATGCGTGTCTGCACATGGCCGCCGACGCTGATTTCATGACTCACAGTGAGACGACCACGTTCTGCCCCGTCACCCTTAAGAAAGCAGACATAGCGATCCGGGACAAGTCCTCAGGGGCGGTGTGGATAGGGGACGTGACCATCACGGACCCCATTAGCACACGGGATCCCAACGCGGTTAAGGGCAGGGGGTGGGCGGCCAGAGAGGCGGCAGAGAAAAAGATCTCCGACTACGAGGGCTCAACGGCCTCGTGGGTCGGATTCTTCCCTCTCGCCGTTGATACCTACGGTTGCCCCTGCGCGGAGGTCCCTCAATTCCTCAAACTTCTGGCCGACACCGGCGCGCGCAGGCTCTTCAACGCGGCCCCCTCATCTTACCAAGCAACAAAGCTGCTGCATCAGTTCCGCCAGCGGTGGTCCGTGGCGCTGCAGCGGGCGCAGTCGGTGAGCTTCATGACGAAGTGCAACTATGCGGCTCAGGTAGAGAACCCACCTGTGGCGCTGCCGGGCGAAGGCATGTCCCTCGGGGACTGCCTTGCCATCCTGGAGCCTGCACTGGAGCTGCCTTAGAGGGTGAACGAGAGTAGGTAGGATATGGGGGTTATAGAGGCTGAGGTGCATTGCTCCTTATAACCTTGTGCATGTCTGTACTGTGCTCGGATCTAATACACGGACCGCTTGAGAGAGAGAGAGAGAGAGAGAGAGGCACTAGGCCCTTTCCACAGTCTCTCCAAACCCTCTAGCTTAGCTTAGCCTTAGCATAGCATAGATTTAAGGCTCTCTTAGCCTCCTGTCTCTAGTGTATTCCCTGCAGCAAGCCTATAAGGAGTACATGAGCACATATAGCCTCCCCTACTGCCTCATTCCCGCCATTATTTTCTGGTGAGCTTGGTGAGCTTGTTTTTTGGCCTTCGGCCGCGCGTGAGGGGAGGCAAGTACAAGGGGACAAGAGCAACGTTAAACAATGGCATACATTACAAAAGGGCTCAACTAAGGCTGCCCAGAGTCACACAACAGGCAAGCCCCCAGGCATGGGGAGGAAAAAGCCCACAACCAAGGTGACAAAGGCGAAGCCGCCTAAACCTGCCGCACCCGCTGCTCAAGCCAGCGGAGCAAGGACGAGATCGCAGGGACCACCTCCAAAGGCGCCGACTCAGCAGCCTTGGCTACCCTCCGGAAGGCCGCGGCACCTGGACCTTCGTCCAGTAAAGGATCCACAGGCTCCAGCGGCAAACGCAACACCTCCCACAGTGCGCCAGCCACCGCCGCGCGCACGTGCGCCAGCTGCAGCTCGCCAAATTCGGGATCACGCTGGACAATCTCCCGCGTCTGAAGAGCATGATGGAGCTGCTCCAACACAGCAGCCGCGCCAGCCACACAACGGCAAAATTGCAACAGCCGCGAATCGGGGGTGGGATACGGCACCTCAGCAGGAGGAGCACACCAGGGAGGGCCCCAACCACCATCACGCGGGCGACAAGACCATGACACCCCCCAGGGATCAGCAGGCGGACCAGGAGGCGCCGGTGGCGATAAACGGGGAGGAGGAGGAGGGGGGAGGGGAGAAGGTA
Source organism: Closterium sp. NIES-65 (assembly GCA_948144175.1). Classification (NCBI taxonomy): domain Eukaryota; kingdom Viridiplantae; phylum Streptophyta; class Zygnematophyceae; order Desmidiales; family Closteriaceae; genus Closterium; species Closterium sp. NIES-65. The sequence goes on from CANXME010002149.1 coordinate 553,621, forward strand.
CCGGCGGCGGCGGCGGCAGAGACCGAGGCCCCACAGGGGGGGGCGGCGGCGGCACCACAGGAGGCTGCAAGGGCGGCTGAGATTGAGGAAGGGCAGACGGAGGACATAGGGAGGTCTGCGCCGGCTGAGAAGGAGGCCCCTGAGGCGGAGGATCCGGTGGGTGGGGAACCGGCGGCAGAGACGGCTGCTGAGCCGCAGGAGGCGGCTGAATTGGCGGAGGATGAGAGGTTAGCAGCGGCAGAGAAGGACTCGGCTGACACTGAGAGACCTGCAGCTGGGCCTGCGGCGTCTGAAGCGCTAGAAGAGAGGCCCACGTCGGCGGCGGCGGCGGCGGCAAGCAACTCGGGCCGGAAGAGGCAGACGGCACCACAAGCTCAGCCTCGGGCGGTGCCACCAATGGAGAGGACAACAGTGCCGCCGGCGCTGACAAAGGCTGCTGCTGTGACGAAGAAGAAGAAGCCAGCGACGGCAACGATCGAGGCGGTAGGGGCTGCGTCGATGGTTGCGATTGAGGCGCCAGTGGCACCTGTGACCGTGGGGCCTGAACCAAGGATCGCGCGGAATGCGGGGCAAGCAACGGAGATGGCCGGGGAGGGCGGCGGTGGCGGAAGGATTGGCCCCGGGCCCTTAGATGCGGATGAGTCCGCCCGCGGGGAGACTGATAAATCGGCTCACGAGGCGCAGACGAACCAACGCGCGCTTGAGAAGAACCGCCGCCAGAAGCCGCGGCCGCAACAACATCAACGGCGGCTCGGAGAAGGGCTGGCACCCGCCCGACCTGGGCCCCTTGTGGGTTGGACGCATCAGGCGGATCCGCCCCAGGCAGTCGCCGAGGTGGAGGGCGGCGCCGACCAGTCATCACCGCTGATGTTCGCGGGAGAAGAGGCAGAGGCGCAGGAGGAGAGGGAGAACGCCGCCGAAGAGGCAGAGGAGAGGAGGGCCGCGGCGAGACGCAGCCGCCACCAAGGGGGAACGAACCGGCAGCAGGCCCTGCGAGAGCAGGCCAACCGGAGAGCTGAAGGTCGACCGCCGGAAACCGTGACGCCTGGAGCGGCAGCGCAAGGAGCGCGAGGGAGGGGCCGAGGCAGGGGAGGAGGCCTGGGAAACTTGGTACGAGCGGTAGCAAGGGAAAAGGCTAGATCGGGGGACTGGCGAGAAAGACACGGAAGGCCTCTGCGGACGGGCACAAGACAGAACGCAAGCTCAATGAGGGGAGAGGATGAAGGAAGTGACGGGGAATATATCGAATCCGAGGAGAGGGATTCTGAAGATATCTCCCTCGACGCAGAGGAGGGGATCCCGAACACAGGCGCAAACCAGGGACAGAGGAGGCCGCGTGGCCCACAACCAGCCTAGGGGGACGAATCAAGTGCACAGGCTAGCGCGAGGGCAGCAAATAGAGAGCGCTCAGCAGCAGATATCGCGGATGATGAGGCCACGTGGCAGAAGGTGAAGGAGTGGGACCTGTCACCTCTACGCAACAGTGCCCAGCCCTTCCTGGCTCGGAAGTTTCCCCCCAACATTCTCGGAATCTACAGCTACTGCCTCACGATTCCCCTGCTGCGGCTTTCCAAGAACCCGACCTGCCAAGGAGCCTGGCGAATGTTGCTATTCCTGCCTCGACTCACACTGAGAGCTAACATTGGGAACGCACCTGGAAACAGGTGGAGCGAGGTGGCGACAAGGCTGGACCAGTTCAAGTTGGAAAAGTGGGACCTACTGTACTCCAAGGCCTGCACCATACCCCAGAACTCCCAACCGAGTCGTCACCAGCCGGACCCAGAGGGCATCTGCGCGAGGGCGGAGGGGCTCGTGCGCAAGGCGAATCTCGCAAAAGCAGCAGCAGCGTTACAAACTTCGCCACTCGCAGAACCATCAAATGCGACCTTGGAAGCACTAAAAGCGAAGCACCCTGGGGCAGGGAGCGAAACCCGGAACTGGGTAACAGGATTCGCCTCCAGCAACCTCGCAACGTCAGCAGAGACATTTCGCGAAGTACTGGCGAAATGCCCCAATGGAATAGGAGCAGGACCCTCAGGCACCTGCTTCGAGCACCTCAGAGACCCCGCGCTCACCAACAATGAAGTTTGCTCTTACCTGCACGGCGTCGTCAACCACGTCCTTAGGGGTCAGACCCATAGCCATAGGAGAAGCGATACTACGACTCACAGCCAAGGCAGCGCTTAGGGAACTAAGCACGCCCATCCGAGATTACTTCCTCCCGGTACAATTCGGAGTGACAGTACCTGGAGGAGCCGAATGTATTATTCACACGGTGCGGGCGCTCTTAGATTAGGATCCGAAGCGAGTGGCGCTGCAGTTAGATATCGAAAACGCCTTTAACTCGGTTGAACGCGCCGGCTTTTTCGAATCACTGCATTTCTCCAGACTCAGCCGCGTCATACCACTAGTGCGTACGCTGTACGGCACACCCTCCTGCCTACTACTGGATCACGGCTTCGCGGAGCCACACATCGAGAGCGCACGCGGGGTCCGTCAGGGAGATCTACTAGGCCCCATGCTCTTCGCGACAGCTATTCAACCGGCGCTCCAGGTGGCATCTGACATTTTCCCGACGGTCACAGTCATGGCCTACGTAGATGACATTACAATCGTTGGGACGGCGCAGGAAGCGGCACTCACCTTGGGGATCATCACCAGGCAACTCGCCGGCCGCGGCCTCAAATGCAACCTCGCGAAATCATCTACCTGGAGCCCATCAGGCATACCGGACGACCTTCCTGACGGCCTGGTAGCAACAGTAGACGACATACGCGTCTTGGGGAGCCCCATAGGAACAAAGGAATACGGGAGGCGCATGATCACAGCTTCCCTAGACGCGGTGGCAGCCCCCCTCGACCTTATCAACAGCATCCACCCGCAGCACGCCCTACTGTTACTGTCACGCTGCGTATCCAGGCGCATCTCGTATCTACTTCGGACAACACCGGCAGACATGCTGCCCCTAGAAGAATGGCGGGAGTGGAGCGAAGGAGTGGTGTAGACGGCGCTCAAAGCGGCACACCTGCACGTGCCGAGGAAGGAGATCGAACAGAGCCTGGTGTGGAGGCAGGCGATCCTTCCAATATGCCTCGGCAGGCTGGGCCTCATAGATCTGGTCTCGAAAGCACCCGCAGCCTACCTGGCATCCCTATGCGCGGCCCACACCTTACTGAGTGGCCTCCCTGAGCACCCAGACCACCCCCTGCGACGGGCTGCAGACCTGGTATCTACAGAACGCATCGAGGTGTCGGCACGGGGAGGGGAGACCCTGCAGGACCTTAAAAGCAAGTTACCAGAAAAGGCACTGGAACTCCTACATGAGCACCACCGTCAGAGGGGGGGGAAAGGGCGGCTGCAGTTGGGGCTATCCTGCGAGGTTAACTTGGACAGGGCAGCGGAGCTGATAGGAGACACCCGGGTTGACAAGCCGGGCAAGAACAACGGGCACGTGGTGCGGCTCATAGCCTTGCAGGCGCCAGGGGCAGGAGACTGGCTGCATGCCATACCCGCGCGAGCGGACCTGACCTTCTCGCCCGGGCAATTCGCCATAGCCCTAGGCTTCAGGCTCGGCCTTTCCCTTCCAGTCACAGAAAACTGCCCCTGCCGCGGCAAGCGCTCCAAGATAGCAGACAGCAGCCTGCCGAATCACCTACTGAGATGCGCGGATGGAGGGGACCGCACCAACACCCACAACGCGCTGGTGTACGCGGCACTACGCATGGCACGTGAAGCAGATTTCACTACCTTGCACGAGACGACAGGATTTTCGCCCCCAGTCAACCCTAAACGGGCGGACCTGGTCTTCCGTGACAGGGAGTCGGGTGAAACCTACCTCACAGACGTGACGGTGACCGACCCAGTGCTGCAGAGGCGGGATACCCAAGGGAGAAAGGCGCCAGGGTGGGCAGCAGAGGACGCTGCCAGGACCAAAAGGGGGCTGTATGAGGAGCGCCCCGAGTTTGCGGGGGTCCTGGGCCTGGCTGTGGAAACCTACGGGGGACTAGCAAGAGACACACAGAAATTCTTCCGCATTTTAGGCACAAGTGCGGCCAAGAAGAAGCACCGCCAAGGGAGGCTCACCACGGTGGCCTCCAGGCTGACGGCGCACTACCGACAACGGTGGTCGGTAATGCTGCAGCGCTGCCAAGCCAACGCCATGCTGGCAAAGTCCAATAGGGCGGCGGAGGCAGCATACCCCCAGGCCTGGGCTGACCCTTGGGAGCCAGGCCTGGGGGACATATGGCAGGTCCTGGAAGATGAGGTGGAGGAAGTGTGGGACCTGGGAGTCTAGAAGGCTGGAGAGAAGGAGCCGGGTCAAGACCAAGGCCGCCTGAGCCACCATGGGGACCTAGTGATAGGTGCTTGCATGCCTAGGCGGCCATGTACCAAGGAAGGTGGGAATAGTACAAGCAATGCATGCCAGGATTGCCTATGCTTCTAGGGCAGCATGTTTGCCAAACTACTCAGGCCATGCTTGTATCCTATGACCATTATCAATACAGGACTGCTTGAGAGAGAGAGAGAGAGAGAGAGAGAGAGAGAGAGAGAGAGAGAGAGAGAGAGAGAGAGAGAGAGAGAGAGAGAGGGGGGGGGGGGGGGGGGGGGGGGGGGGAAGCAAGCAATCAAGTGGAGGTGCCATGCCATAGGAGCATCATCCACCACATCATTCACAGCTTCCTTCCCCATCATCAAACTCAAACACTCTCCCTTTTGAGTCAACTCAAAAGTCCCTTCACGCCCTCCCCGCTTCCGTCCTCCCCCTCTCCTCCCTCTTCGCCTTCCCCCATTCCACCTCCTCCCCTCCTTCCCTCCTCCCATCCTCCCATCATCCCCTCCTTCCCTCCTCCCATACTCCCCTCAATCCCTCCTCCCCTTCTTTCCCCCCGCACCTCTCTGCTTCTCCAGCTCCATCCAGTCCGACGTGGCGTGTCTGGCGGCGCGACGCGCTTTCACGGTTCCCGCTTCGTGGATCGCCCCGCCGTACAGCAGCAGCTTCTCCGTCTGCGCACGCCGCAACGAGGGGGGGGGGAGACGACGGGGAGCGGGAGGCGTGGGGGGTGGTGGAGAGGGGGAGAAAGGGGGAAGAAACAGGGGGAACGGGAAGGGGGGAGGAGAAAGGAGGGAGCGGGAGGGGGGGGGGGGGAGAAAGGGGTGAGCGTGAAGGGGGGAGGAGTCGCTCCCTCGTATAGCAGCAACTTCTTCGGCACTAGCAGGAGCGGGATCGCAAAATAAGCGGGAAGACGCAATATGGAGCAGCCTGTCCGCGTCCTACCAGCGTCGTCTTTCCCGCATCAGGATGCGAAATGATGGCGAAGTTACGACGCTTCGCCACCTCCTTCGCCAGCGCCTCAGGGCTAATCTCCATCGCCGCGCCTCCCTCCTCCTCCTCCCCGGACGAAACCGTCCCACTCTTCTTCCGCGCGCTCTTCCGCCGAAACCCCCGCGCGCCTGCTTCTTCCGCCGACTCCACTTCGCCGTCGCTCCATTCCCCAGCGCTCACCTCCCCGTCACTCTCGATATCGCTTTCCACCGAGGATTCAGAATCTGACCGTTGCGGTTCGTCTACGGCAAAATCTAGCACCTCTCGCTCAGTGACGTCAGCAGCCTCATCCACGGGCGCGACTGCTGGCGACGCGGCAGAAATGGGGGAAAGCCGCGCGCGGGAGGGGTTTCCGCTGGGAACAGCCCCGTTAGAGGCGGCTCCGCTGCAACGCACAGATAGCGCGTGTCGTTGACGAAGGTGTGCGGAAGGAACGCCTGAGTGAGGACGCGCAAGGTGCGGCGATGACGCGCCGTGCATAACGTGCTGGCATGCGGGAGAGGGAGACGCAAGGTGAGGGAGGAGACTGCCACGTGGGCAGCGCGCTGCAGTGGCCGCCATTCCGAGGGTGTCGCAAAAGCGTCTGTTGGTAAAAGTTACTAGCTGTCGCCTCGACTGCTGGCCCCACTCCTCGTGTGACTGACGGCTCGTGAATGCGTGAATCACGGGGTCAGTACTGGAATGCTAGCACGGGAAAAAGGTGGAGTTTGAAACCCAAGTGAGCTTTTGGTGGTGGGTGCTGGCGGTTTGTGTGGGTGGAGGGTGGTTCGTTCAGAACCACACGTTCTGTCACGCCTAGCCGTTCGTCAGAATCGGGGGTTCAGCCGGAGTGTGGTGCTTTCTGTTGTCTGTGTGATAAAAATAAGTTTCCGGGATAGTGTAATGCGAGTGTACAGTGCACACAAAAGGAGAACCTTTATCCATTATTTCTCTGTCATCAAAGCCGTATTCGATTGCTTACCAGAGTTCTAAATACCAGACTTTTAGAACCCCTAAAACGGTTGACACATGACAGAAAGCCTTACGGACACCTTGACGCGAAGTTGATTTCGTTTCAAGTTGCGCACCAAACAGCACCAAGAACGAGACCCTGGTGTTCGGGCCCCCGAAAGGAGATCATTGCTGCCACGTAGCGCTTTGCACTACAATTGAAGGTCGACATTTTCTGAGGGCAGCCGTCAACTGCCACGAGGTCCATTCACGCGTGGGCTAGGCGAGTCTCTGCCACGTTGCCAAACCCGATCAATATACGCGATTGTAGCAGTCACGTGTAAATAAACAGCCAACCTCTTGTAATCTCATGCAGTACAAAATAGGGTTGAAAAGTTCCGTGTGTCCGAAGCTATCACCATCAGGCACGGACCTCTGTTGGCGCTACTTGTCTCTCCCCTTCGTCTATGCACTGCACTCCAATCCAATTTCTGGTCTCTCTGCTCCGCCCTGCTTTCTCTCCGAGCTTCATGAATGAAGATTTCGTGTCCATGAAGCTGTGATCGCTGATTGTGTTCTCGCAAGTGCTGGTCAAATTCCTGGAGGCGCCACTTCTGGAACTAGGACCAGAACCGACATATCTCCACCGTTGTGCAAAGCGTAATACCTCTAGGTGAACGAAAAGCGTTGCCTTTCGTGCCTCTCGAATCCCATGCGTCCCGCAATGTCGACCCCTCCACCAGCCCCTTTCACCCACGACTCGCGTCTTCGCAAATCGGGGCAATGTTCGCCAGATAGCATGGTTACCACAGAGGTCCCTTCGCAACGGCGTTCCGTTTCAGAATCACCTGGAGAAGCGCTCGCGGAAGAAATCACAGCCTTGGTGCACTCACAGGTCCAGGGAGCGGTTGTCACCGATGTCTTTCAGCAAGGGGAATGGAAGAGTATTAGGATGGATAAGGTACACGTGAAGCGATGCTCTGTGACAGCCGGACAAGGTGGAGTGGCTTCAGAGGAGGCTTTTGCGTGGATTCGAGACTTGGCAAGAGAGGAGATGGAGGGTTCGAGGCTGCAGCAGATGCGACGACTGAAAGGGTCGCAGGACTTGCAAGAGTCGCAAGAGTCGCAAGGGTTGCAAGGGTCGCAAGATAAGGCGCACGTGAAGGCCGAGGCGAACGGGCGGAAGTCTGAGTCCGAGCCTGCAGAGCTTCGATCCGAGCCTGCGGGGACACAGTTTGATTTTGATTTTGCGGAGTTTCGATCCGGACGTGCAGAGCAGCGACACAAGCCTTTCGAGCCCCCGTCTGAGCCTGTGGATCGAATCTCCGAACTGGTAGAGTTCCGTTTTGAGCCAGCTGAGCTCCAAACCGAGCAAGCTGAGCTCCGTTCCGAGCCTGCTGAGGTGCGATCCGAGCCTGCTGAGGTCCGATCCGAGCCTGCTGAGGTCCGATCCGAGTCTGCTGAGGCCCGATCCGAGCCTGCTGAGCTCCAATCCGAGCCTGCTGAGCTCCGATCCGAGCCTGGTGAGCAAGCACAGGGGCTAACCTCGATATCGGAAGGGGATGTGTTACAGGCGAATGGTTCTTGTACAGGACTTCCACCCCAGGTGGAAGCTCAGGTGGAAGATTCATCAAGTGCCCAGGTGGACCGTCAGGTTCAGAGCCAGCAGAGCAAGGTGAGCCAGCAGCATGTGCTGCAGCAGCAGCAGCAGCAGCAGCAGCAGCAGCAGCAGCAGCAGCAGCAGCAGCAGCAGCAGCAGCAGCAGCAGCAGCAGCAGCAGCAGCAGCAGCAGCAGCAGCAGCAGCAGCAGCAGCAGCAGCAGCAGCAACAGCAGCAGGAGCAGCAGCAGCCGGAGCATAGGCAGCTTGGGCAGGTGCCAGACCAGGGGCAATTGTACAAGCCTTTCCTTTTTCAGATTCAACAGTCTAGTGGGAACTTTAATTTGCAGCAGCAGCTGCACCTACAGGCTCCGCCGCTGTCGCAGGAGGAGGAGGAGCAGAAGCAGCAGCAGCAGAAGCAGCAGCAGCAACAACAACAACAGGAGCATCTAATGTACATTTATGGGAACGGGAATCATTCTGACCATCATCCTCCTCCTCCTCATCCCCATGTACATACCACATCTTTCTCTCACCTCCCTTTTCCCTATCTCTTCCAACACCTGCAGCAGCATCAACTGCCAGCATCGCTGCCTGTGACCCTCCCACTCCACCAGCACCATGTTCACCAACAGTTCTACCAGCAGCAGCAGCAGTGTATTCAGCAGCCCAGCAACCATGCAACCACGCTCAGCCACACAGCATACCACGATCCACCATGCAGCTTCAAGTTCAACAGCACCAGCACCAGCAGCTTTAACAGCATCGGGAGCACCAGCACCACCACCGGCAGCAGCAGCAACAGCACCACCAGCAGCGGCAGCGGCCACACGTTGGGCGTGTTCTGGGACATTGAGAATTGCTCCGTGCCGTCTGACGTGCGCCCTGTGGACGTTGCATGCCGAGTGCGTGCTGGCCTCGCCTCGCATCCCGCCACCGCTGCCGCCCGCATCACCAGTCAGTTCTCCTGCCCTGCATCGCCCTCGCATCGTCTTTACATTTGGCTCATAACCTTCTTTTGTCTCTTCTTCTCTTCGCTGCGTCCTTCACTCCACTTCTATCCTTCCGTTTCTTTCCGTCCATTCGTTGCCCTCCCCCTTTACTTGACCCTCTCTGGGACTGTTTCGCATCTCCGTGGCTGCCTTGCTAGCAAGCTGACGCACCCTTCCACGAGACAACCTCCCTTTTCTTCCTCCATTCTATCTTCCCCTCATTACTCCCCCCCTCTCCCCTCCCCTTTCCTCCCCGCCCCGCCCCTCCCCTGCCCACACCAGCCTTCACAGCATATGGCGACTTCGCTCTGATCCCCAGCCGCATCCGTGAGGCACTCCAGCGCACAGGCGTCACTCTCGCGGACGTGCCTAGCGGGCGTAAGGACGCCTCCGACAAAGCCATTCTCGCAGACCTCTTCCTCTTCGCTCTCGACCACCCTCCGCCCTCCTCCATCCTGCTCGTCTCTGGGGACGTGGATTTCGCCCCTGCGCTGCATAAGCTGCGGCAGAGGGGGTATGGAGTGCTGCTGCTGGCGCCGGTGTATGCACATGCGGGAGTTTCGGCGTCGCTGCTGTCGGGTGCGGGGTTTGTGTGGGATTGGCTGGCGCTGGTGCGCGGGCAGGGGCTTGTGCCGTTTGTGGGGTTGAAGGGGAGGCGGCGCGCGTCTGGTGGTGCTTCTGCTGCTGCCGCCGCTGGTGCCGCCGCTGCTGCTGCTGCTGCCGGTGCTGGTACAGGTGTTGCTGTGGGGGAGGAGATGGTGCAGGGCTGGAGGATGGGGCAGATGATGCAGGCTGGGGGAGAAGGCAGTTATTGCACTGGCGGTGGCAGTGGCAGTTCCGGTGGTGCTGGGGGGATGTTTGCAGGTGGGGGGATGTGGGGTCCTGGTGGTGTGGATGGGGGGCAATGGATGGGAACGAATGGGCTGGTTCAATGTCATTCCCAGCATCACCACCAGTTGCCTTTGCCGACGGTCCCAATGCCCTTCGCTGCCCCTCAGCTGCCTTGTTCTGATACTGGGGTTCTCTCACTTCCATCTGCTGCTGCTCCGCCTTCCTCCTCCTCCTCCTCCTCCTCCTCCTCTCCTCCTCCTCCTCCTCCTCCTCCTCCTCCTCCTCCTCCTCCTCCTCCTCCTCCTCCTCCTCCTCCTCCTCCTCCTCCTCCTCCTCCTCCACCTCCTCCCTTCCCTCCTCCTCCTCCTCCTCCTCCTCCTCCTCCTCCTCCTCCTCCTCCTCCTCCTCCTCCTCCTCCTCCTCCTCCTCCTCCTCCTCCTCCTCCTCCTCCTCCTCCTCCTCCTCCTCCTCCTCCTCCTCCTTTCCCTCCTCCCAGCCACATCCTCTACCACCTCTCAAACCTCTTCCCACTTCACAGTACCACCCAGCACCCCACTCAACCCCTAGTAACCCGGCCACTTGTCCCTCACAGCCTTTACACGGAAGCCTTTCCTCCAGTTCTTCTGGTGCAACAGCAGGCATGGATGGGGGAGTGGGGGGGGGAAATAGCGAAGAGGTGAGCGTGGAAAGTGGCAATAAGAGCAACGGGCACGACGCACCTGCGTCCACTCACACGTCCACTCAGACACTTACTGACACGCTAACTGGCACTCAGATGTGCAGCACTGCCTTGTCTACTGACGTGGTTGTGTCGACTGATTCTTTGGGTAAGTCGTCTGACATGATGGCAAGTAATCTCGCTGTACATACAACTGCTGCTTATTGTGCCAGAAGTGGGAGTGGGAGTGTTGTGAACTCCGGTATTTTTGCTGCACATGGTGCTGCTGCTGTCGCTGCTGCTGCCGATGTTGCGGCCGATGCTGTTGTTAAAGCCACAGTAACAGCTGCTGGTGATTCTGCATCTGCTGGTTCTGCTGTTGCTTCTGCTGTTGCTTCTGCTGCCATTTCTGCTGCTGGTGCTGCAGATGCGGCAAGCCAAGATTGCACTGCTATGGTGCCTGTCTCTGCCCCCCTTCCTCTACCTCTTCCACCCTCCTTTCCTAACTCAAGGGAAGCAGGGTTTATTCACGCTGCTGCTGACACTGACACACGTATCTTTGCCCATAATACAAGTGGCAATCCTGGAACAACAGCTTCGGACCTGTTTCACATCCCAAACAAGCTGAGTTTTCCCCTTTCCTCTGCTCCTCACGGACCTCACCCCCCGCCGCCGTTTACAAGCCAAAACATTGACCCATACTCGCCACACGCTCTCCTTCACCTCCCTCACTCTCACCACCCATCCCACATCCACCCACTCCCGTTCCCCTTCCCCTTCCCTCCTCACAACCACCACTTCCCCCCACCCCCTCCTCCTCCTCCCCTTCCCCTGCACCTCCCGGACATTTTCGCCCCGGCAAAAGCTGGGGACGTTTCGAATCTATCCCGCCGCCTGCGCCACCTGCTGCATCTGAACGGGGGGCGTATGAACCTAACTCGCGTTCCCTCGGAGTTCCGCCGAGTGTTTGGGCTGCGGCTGTGCTTGACTGAGTTCGGCGCAAACAAGATCGCGCAAGTTGTTGCGAAGATGGATGGGCGGGTGATTGGGGTTGAAGGGAGTGGAGTGAAGCGGTTTCTGGTGCTGAAGGAGGGGTCTGCAGGGGTTGGAGGCGGTGGAGAGGGTGCAGGGCATGTAGGAAACGCTGGGTATGCAGGGGAGGTGGGGTATGGAGGGGACAGGGTTAAGGGAGGTGATGGTGGTTTTGAAAGGAGCACAGGGAATGCAGGGGGGTTAGGGAGTGCGGGAGGCTCTTGGAAAGCACCTTTGCTGGTTCCTGTGTCTGTTCTGACTAGTGCTGCTGCTCCTGATGATGATGTGCGTGGGAAAGCGGGGAAGGGGAAAGGCAAGGGGAAGAAGACGGGGACGGGGATGGGGATGAAGATGATAAGAGGAGTAACGGCGGGTGATGCTGAGAGGAGGGAAGGTGCAGGAGTTGGCGTGGGACCAGGGGAAGAGGGGAGGGTGATCGGGGGAGAAGAGGGAGAGGTGGTTGTGGTGGTGGAGGGCGAGAGAGAGGGTGCTGCAAGAAACGAAGCAGTGGAGGAGGAAGGGAGGGGGGTTGAGGGGAAAATGTTTACAGATGGTGGCAGGAGAGGAAGGGAGGCGGAAGGAGCAGTTATTAGTACGGTGGGGGAGGGTGAGAGGCATGGGGTTTGGGATGCAGGAGTTGCTGAGAGGGCAGTTTTGCCTGTATGGGAGCCGTTTGCAGGGTTTGAGGACTTTAGTGGTGGTATAGTTGGTGGCACAGTTGGTGCAGCTGATATCACTGCTGGTGCGGCCCTGTGTGGATATGAGACAGTTGGTGTTCGTGCGGTGGCCGGCGTGTGTGCTGCGTTGGCGTGTGCGGGTAGCAGCAGTGCGGCCTTTCCGGACCTATTGACTGGAGACGAATGGGTTGGGGCGCAGCGAGAATCTTGTGACACAGATGCTGTACTTTTGGAGGAGGAGGGTTTGAGAGAAGCAGAAGCGCAGGCGAAGGCAGGGACGAAGTGCAAGGGAGGGGTTGAGACAGACGCAGGGCCGAGAAGGGCTGCATCAGAGGCAGGGGTGGAGGCAGTGACAGTGGTAGGAGGAGCAGTGCGGGGGATACGGGTGGAGGGGATGAGGCTTGGCTTGCCAAACCATGCACCTGCAGGTGCATCTGGTGGGTTGGTTAACCCAGGGTTACCTGGTAACTCGATTGTTCGTTCTGGTGTGTTCAGTGGCTTCTCCTTTTTACCCGTTTGGATGTGGAGGGGTGGAGGGGGAGGTGGAGGGAAAGTGCATGGTGTAGAGGGGTGTGGAGAGATTGCGGGTAGCGAGGCAAAGGGGGAGACAGAGAGGGGGAGTGGAAGCAGAAGAGGAGGCGGGGGCGAGAGTGGGAATTGGGAGAGGCTTCTAGGGGATTGGGAGAAGGTGTGGGGGAGTGAAGAGGCAGGCGGGAGGGGGAAGGGAGAGGAGAGCGGGGAGGAGAGTGCGGAGGAGAGTTGGGGGGAGAGTGGGGAGGAGAGTGGTAAGGAGAGTGGGGAAGTGAATGGTCAGGAGAGTGTGAAGAAGGGCTGTGAAAGTGGAAAGGAGAGTGTTAAGGGGAATGTCGAGGAAAGTGGGGAGGAGTTTGGTAAGGATAGTGGGAAGTGGAGTGGGAAGGATAGTGGGGAGGAGAGTGGGGGGGAGAGTGGTAAGGAAGTTGGGGGAAAGAGTGGGGAGGAGAGTGAGGTGGAGAGTGGGGTGGGGAGTGGGGTGGAGAGTGCTAAGGAGATCCAGAGCGAGAGTGATAAGGAGGATGGGGAGGAGAGTGGGGAGGAGAGTGGTAGGGAGAGTCGGGAGGAGACCATTAAGGAGGAGAGTGGGGAGATAATTTTTTGGGAAGAAGTAGAAGAGAAGGGAAAGAGGAAGCACAGTGACGACAGAGTTGTGAAGGGGAGTGGGGAGAGTGGTGCAGGGGACTGTGCTCTGCACTGCCTTCCGCTCAAGCCACCCGTTTGTATGGAGAGTAGTGAGAGCGGAAGAGAGAGTGCTGAAGGTAGTGTTAAGGAGAGCGGGGACGCGAGGGGTACAGAAAGTGGGGGAGAGGTTGGTGGTAAGGTTGGTGGTAAGATTGGTGGTAAGATTGGTGGTAAGATTGGTGCTAAGATTGGTGGGGAGGAGAGTTGGGGGGGGGATGGTAAGGAGGTTGAACGGGAAAGTGGGGAGGAAAGAGATAAGGAGAGTGGTGGGGAGACTGGGAAGGAGAGTGATAAGGAGAGTGGTGTGGTGAGTGATAAGGAGATTGGGGAGGAGAGCGGAGAAGAGAATGGTCAGGAGGGTGGGGAGGAGAGTGAGAATCGAGAAGTGGGAAAAGAGAAGGAAATTTGCATTCTAGTTATGCATGGGAATAGGAACTGTGTAGCAGAGGAGGAGGTAGAGAGGTGTGGGGGGGAAGGGGACAAGTGGAGTGAGGCAGGGATGACGGGTTTTGTACAGGAGAAGGATGGCCGCGGGGGAGGAGATGTGATGGAGGGGTTACGGATGAACATTGTGAAGGGTGGGGAAAGTGTTGGGGAAGGACGTTTGGTGGGCGTGGATGTGGAAGGGGGTGACGGGAGGTGGAGAATGGTTTTTGAGGGAGGAGGGGTGATGGGAGATAGAGAGGGAGCACGTTGGGGAGGGTTGGTCGAAGTGGAAGGAGGATTTGAGGGAGGTGATGCAGTGGGAGGAATGGAGGGAATGGAAGGAATGCAGACAGGGAGGGTGGTGAGCAGTGGTGATGAGGAGGGGTTGCTGGGGCATGGATGGGAGAGTGTGGGGCATGGAGGGGAGAGTGTGGGGCATGGAGGGGAGAGTGTGGGGTATGGAGGGGAGAGTGTGGGGCATGGAGGGGAGAGTGTGGGGCATGGAGGGGAGAGTGTGGGGCATGGAGGGGAGAGTGTGGGGCATGGAGGGGAGAGTGTGGGGCATGGAGGGGAGAGTGTGGGGCATGGAGGGGAGAGTGTGGGGCATGGAGGGGAGAGTGTGGGGCATGGAGGGGAGAGTGTGGGGCATGGAGGGGAGAGTGTGGGGCATGGAGGGGAGGGTGTGGAGCATGGAGGGGAGGGTGTGGAGCATGGAGGGGAGGGTGTGGGGAATGGGGAGGAGAGAGTGGGGCATGAAAGGAAGGATGTGGGACTTGAAGGGGAGAATGCACGGCATATAAAGGAGGGCATGGGGCATGAAGAGGATGTGCTGGCGGCTGGAAGTGCGATGGGCGGAGATGGCGGGGAAGCAGGAGGCATGGGTGATGATGGGATGCACATACCGGTACCAGTACACAGTGAGGATGCTGAGGAGGACGAAATAATTGTCTGGAGTGGTCTTGGAAAGGGATCTGTGTAACATGGATGGAGGAATGGGTAAGTGATGGGAAGAGGGAGGGTGGAATGGAGATAAATTCAATTTCTGGAATGGAAATGTATCAATATACGTGATATTGATATTGGGTCACCTAGTGTGCCTATTTTCTCACCGTGGTCATAATTTGGAAAGGGGAGAATTTATGTACACAGGCGGAAGAAAGGCCAGCAAGGTCTCATCGATATAAAATAGTGGTTCCATTCCATTCGTTTCCGACTGGCACACACACGCTAATAGAGAATCCGACGGACACGACACGTTGGCGTTGCCTTGTCACCTGCTGCAGGTCGTTAGAAGTCGTTATCGGCTATTCCGCTGTGGTCAAGGGGTTACTTTGCAACCTTCTTTGCCTGCTGTCACCATTCCAATGTCTGCTAGCGCGGCTCGACTCTCGTTTGCCAGCATTGCAAGGATCATTGGCAGAACTCCCCTTTCCTGCCCTCGCATTCCCCTGCGTGGCAGATTAACCCCCCTGCCTCGCGTTCCACCGACCTCAACCTGCCGTACTTTCCTCAAAATCCCTTGTTCAAGCTTGAGAAATTGGTGTGCTTGTACGTCTTCGTATAACTAGTAGGACCTTTTCACTCTCACCGAGCAGTAGGTTGTAGATAATTCATGCCATGCAGACTAGAAAATCTACGTTTTCTGCATAAAGTGTCAGACGGGTCGCAACCTGTTCGGGGCGGTTGAATCGTGAGCGACGGTTGAACGACGATGGCCTCAAAGTTAGAGATTATACGAGCCGCTATTCCTCTTATCGTTTTTATGTTACTGGTTCGACATTCCCATGGGCGGCGGTTCGTACCAGAAACAATGCAAGGGCTTCGAGACACCATGATGATACGGAACGAGGAACCGTCCATTCTCGCGGAAAATTATAGTGGCGATTCTCTCCGAGTCCCAGGTTCGTCTTCCTTCAAGCTTCTTGTAACTGATAGTGGTCTAATGCTAATCTTCGGCTTCTAATCTTCGGCTTCTAATCTTCGGCTTCTTCTTCATGCTTAGCAAGCACCCACGATAATGTCACAAGAATGGCCATATCGGGCATGAAACCAACCTTCCAGTCAATCGATACTTCTCACATGTGTTTGGGAGTTTTTTTCAATGAGAGCACCCTGCTCCCCATCCCGGTGCGCAGAAATCCACAACATGATCTCAAGGCGGTCACTCAAAGTGACTGGCAGCTCGTGGTATGCCGTGGGCTTCGCAATCGGCTCGGTTTTCATATTCATCGGACTGTTCATTCTGGCCGTGTTCATACATTCGCGGATCAAGGCATACAGGAAGGCCAAGGAGAGCTCCACTGAGACAGCGAAGACCAAGAATCTCAATGAGCCTCTTCCTGAGGCTACTAGTAAGTGTAAGCCGAACGAGAAGCATCGTTGGGGGAAGTACGAGACATATTCTTTGTTTGGCGGGGGTCACACAAAGAAGCAAGCCGCACACGAAGCACCCAGCCATTCCCTGCCACAGCAAGCGCCGGAGGCCGCAGGACCAGTGACAGCACCAGCCACTGCCGCTACCGCTACCGCTGCTGCTGCCGCTGCCGCCGCTGCTGCTGCTGCGAGAGCACAGCAGCAGCCAAATGAAGTGGGGAATGCTGACCGCGCAGGGCTACTCTACCAAGCCCAGCCTTCGGCAGTATCAGCCGGAGCTAGGGGAATGGTTGCGCTGGGAGTGGGGGGCGACGGGCAGGCGCAGGTGTGCGTGCAGTACTCACTGGCGGAGGTGGCGCAGGCGACGAACGAGTGGGCGGAGAGCAAGCGCATTGGTGGGGGCAGCTTCGGGGATGTGTACAAAGGCGTGTGCCCCCACAACCCCCAGCTCGTGTGGGCCGTGAAGCGAGCCAAGATCCTCACCAACGACTTCAAGCGAGAGGTATGGATGTGTATGGTGTGGTGCGGTTTGGTTTGGTGTGTTGTGGTGTGGTGCGGTACATGAAGCGGTTCACTGCACTGGTGTAGGATGGAGTAGACCCCCCTCAGTGGTGTGGGCCGTCAAGTGAGCCAAGTTTCTCACCAACAAGCGAGAGCTAGTAAAAGGCAAGGGAGAAGTGAAGGTGAGGAGAGTGAAAAGGAGGTAGCTCAGAGACTAGAAGGGCGGGACGGCTGCACGAGCCACCACCATGACTTTATGCTGCCAAGTTCTTACATTTTTGTTACATGCCTTTCTGTTGCGATACGGCAGGTGAATGAGATGGCAACAAAGAACCACCCGAACCTGGTGAGGCTGGTGGGGTATTGCCTGGACTTCAGCCCTGTGACAGAGCGCATGGAGCAAATTGTGATCTACGAATTCATGGCCAACGGTGACCTCGAACAGTGGATCGGCCCTTGTGAGCAGCTCTCTCATTTACATTCATCTTTTTTCATTTAGATACTCTTTGATTCTGTAATTTAACTCCCTCCAATCGTTTTCATCCGGTCTCCCTCTCTTCCCCCACTGCCACCTCAGCCGCAAAGCAGCATCTGACGATCCGGCAGCGGCTGGAGATTCTCATAGGCATGGCCCGTGGCTTGGAGTATCTTCACGAGTTTGGCATCGTGCATCGCGACATCAAACCCGCCAACATCCTCCTTGATGAGAAACTGAAGGTGAGATAGTGTGCGATTCAGTGTGAGACAAGTCAATCCCATGCACCATTATACATACTCATACGTGCTGCCTTCATACGCCCCTTACATCCTCGATGCCTGGTTGCAGGCGAAGATTGCGGACTTTGGGTTGGTGAGGCATGGGGAGGGTACATCTGTGGCTGCCACTCGAGTTATGGGAACGCCGGGCTATGTGGACCCCGCCTATTACAAGTCACAAAAAGCCACTCCCATGGCTGATGTGCACAGGTGTGTGAATGATATGAAATTAACACAGATGTAAGGTTTAATTAGATACACGGTCGACTGTTTGCAGACTTATTATATGTGCCAAGTGTTCTTTTGCCCACGATCTATGGCGGAGACCAATCATCGCCGCATTCTTCTAGCCCCTCAATCCTCCTCTCTCTCTCCTGTCGACATCCTTCTCATCGTCCTTCTTGCTCCACCTTGCCAGCTTTGGAGTGGTGATGCTGACCATTCTCACGGCACGCAAAGCTGTTTGGAACTTGGAGTCAAGCCTGGTCAACCTCAAGGCGTGGGTAAGTGATTCCTGCTGCATACAAGCTTCCCTCCCCCTCACCCGTTTTGCCTTAAAGTGCGTTCTGGTTTTGCAATCTGTGCTTGCTCATTCCGTGTGATATTCCCTTGAATCGACAGGTGGAGCCTCTAGTGGCGGCTAAGGATGTGGCAAGCTTCAAGGATCCGTACCTGGAAGCCCCAGATACCATGGTGCTGCGCCTGGCTCGCCTTGCCCTCAGCTGCACTGCCATGCCTACTGCATCCCGACCGTCTATGAGCCGAATCCTCGGAGAATTGCTCGTTATTAAGGACGAGTATTTGGGAGCAAGGGTTGACAGGATGGCAGTGCGAATTGACCAGGAGCTGGGAGGTTCAACAAATGCTGACTTCAATGTGGAGCTTGCCCGGATCGAAGGAATGCAGACTAGCAGTGCATATTCTAGCGATGCAACACGGTGATTATATTGATTCCAGGGAGAGTGCTTAAGCGGC
This sequence comes from Closterium sp. NIES-65, assembly GCA_948144175.1. Lineage (NCBI taxonomy): Eukaryota > Viridiplantae > Streptophyta > Zygnematophyceae > Desmidiales > Closteriaceae > Closterium > Closterium sp. NIES-65. The sequence goes on from CANXME010002149.1 coordinate 571,911, forward strand.
TGAGTTTTTGGTACTTCACAGGATTGTCGAGCACATGAATGCACTTTGGCTCTCAAATGCGAGGTTATGAAAACTGCTATGCAAGAAACAAGGCTCTGGCTATTCCCGAACCGAAGGCCAATTCAACTTTATGCAATAAGGCCATGTTTGGCAAAAGCTAACACGTGGTATTACAAACACGGGCAATTGGTAACGGGTGAAGAATGGTCGAGGCTCGGTGCACAGTGTTCTATGCGCTGGGGTCTGGTGCGGTGCAAGGAAAAGTTCAACATCTAACACTACCCATTATTCAATAAGTCATCCGCTTTCAGGGTAGTGCATGCATGTCGCAAAACCCTCGGTTCCTCAAGTACTTCCGGGGGACGTTCATATATGTGTGTGTGTGTGTGTGTGTGTGTGTGTGTGTGTGTGTGTGTGTGTGTGTGTGTGTGTGTGTGTGTGTGTGTGTGTGTGTGTGTGTGTGTGTGTGTGTGTGTGTGTGTGTGTGTGTGTGTGTGTGTGTGTGTGTGTGTGTGTGTGTGTGTGTGTGTGTGTGTGTGTGTGTGTGTGTGTGTGTGTGTGTGTGTGTGTGTGTGTGTGTGTGTGTGTGTGTGTGTGTGTGTGTGTGTGTGTGTGTGTGTGTGTGTGTGTGTGTGTGTGTGTGTGTGTGTGTGTGTGTGTGTGTGTGTGTGTGTGTGTGTGTGTGTGTGTGTGTGTGTGTGTGTGTGTGTGTGTGTGTGTGTGTGTGTGTGTGTGTGTGTGTGTGTGTGTGTGTGTGTGTGTGTGTGTGTGTCTTTCCCAGGGGTGCCCTAGCCGTCTTCGGTCGGCATGTAATTGTCAAATTAGATGCATGTCATACATCTGTAGGCTGTAGTGGGGTAGCCAATATGGGGCACAACCCTATGAGGGTTTCATATTTGTACCAAACCCTGATCTAGTCAATCCATTCCTGCTACTAGATTCTAACATGGTTTCAGAGCACTAGGTCCTTAGGACCGTCTTTTTTTCCGGGCCCACCTACCTATGAGGATCTAGGATCGAGCCCAGAAAAGAGAGTTTGAATTGAATGATTCACCTGGGTACAACACGAGGCTATATATAGTCTCGACACAAGGCAGGTAACCCAGGTGCTACGCGAATGTTCTGAGGGTCGCGAAGCGCCCTGAACGGAACCTTCCCGAACCCAGTAGAAAGCAATTCGGTGGAAACCGAATAGGCTTGAGTTCAGTACACGTAACCTGGTTCGGTGCTATAACTATAATAAAATATAGGAATGTAGCAAACCTAGGAAATGAAGCATATCTATGCAGGATAAAATAAACTTTAGCTAGATATAGCATAATAAAGTCTAGGCAAGCTAGCAAAGCCAGCATAAGCCGTCGTACTCTCACACGTCCCCCCCTCAAAGCTGGGTGGCGTGAAAAACACCGTGCTTGACAAGATAGGCCTTGAGAGCACGGCGTGCGTTGCCCATATCAGCTTCTGCAACCCAACTGTCCTCAGTGGGGTCGTATCCCTTCCAACGTATCAGGAACTCGAGGGTCCTGTCGCCGCAGCGCCGATGAGTGAGAACGTGCTCCACTACATACTCAGGTTCTTCCCGTATGAGAACAGATGGTGGTGGCGGTACCAGTTGCCGTCCCTGGAACTGTCGGTTGGGGTCCTTCTAGGGTTTCAGTAGTTGGACATGGAAAGCGTTGTGAAGCTTCCACGTATCTGGTAAGCGCAAGCGGAATGTTACTAGTGTCACCTGTGCCTCAACGAGAAAAGGACCACAGAAGCGAGGCCGGAGCTTGGATGGTAGGTGAGACAGGTTCAAGTTGCGCACGTCAAGAAGCACCTGATCTGCGATTGCTACTGAGTGATCTCGTCGCTGACGATCGGCATACTGTCTTCTGGGAGGTCTGCATCATGGTGAGTCGTCGCTGAGTCTTCTCCCATACCTGCTGCATGGTGGTGACGAGTAGAGGCTGAAGTAACCATGCTTTTTTCCGCTTGCTGCTCTTCATCCGCTGGCACGTGTCGCAAGAGGTGACGAACTGCTGCACGCGTGCTGCCATCCCGGGCCAATAGTAATACTTTGCTATCCCTGCTAACGTCTTGTTGCTCCCGAAATGTCCCGCGTATGGTACGTCGTGAAACTCCTCCAATAGGATCTGCCGTAGCGGGGCGTAATTCGGTACCCAAATCTTCCCTGAACCCTTCCTTACAGCTAGGTCTTTCTCCCACTGTAATAGCTTCTTGGTCTGTGCTTTCGCTCTCTTTGCATCCACGGAGTACCCATATTGGAATAGACCCTTGAGCAGATGGTTCATCCCGTCGAGCTGAATGTCTGCTACATGACCGGGGCGGCTCAACGCGTCTGCTTTGTTGTATAGCCCAGGCTTGTAGACGATGTCGTAGTGGAAGTGAGTTTCCAGGAAGTCCATCCACCGCACCTGTCGTCGCGAGAATGTCGGCTGTGACTTCAGGTATTTGAGACTGCATTGGTCAGTATAGACTGTGGTCTTGGCTCCCTCTAGGTAACACCTCCACGCCTTGAAGGCTATGACTATAACTAAGGCTTCCTTGTCATGGATGGGATAGTTCAATTCTGCTCCATGTAGTTTCTTACTGAGGAAGGTGATGGGCTGCAAACCGCGTCCGTGATCCTGCATTAGTACTTCTCCGACTTCTTGATCACTAGCGTCTGCTTCCACCATGTAGTCCTTGTCTGGATCTGGTAGGATGAGTACTGGCGCTGTAGTGAGTGCTGTCTGTAGCTGCTCCATGGCTTGCTGATGAGGACATCCCATTTGTAGGGCGTATCCTTTTTCAGTAGGTCGGTCAGTGGCGCTGCTCTCTTAGTATACTGCGGCACGAACGTGTTGTAATAGTTGGCGAAGCCTAGGAATTGCTGCAACTCCTTCACGTTCTCCGGTAATTTCCACTTCTTAACGACTTCGATCTTCCGCAGGTCCACGTGTACGCCCTCGGCACTCACCATGTGCCCCAGAAAGTGCACCTTCTTCAGGGCGAATTTGCTCTTCGAGAGCTTCACGTAGAACTTGTTTTTCCGCAGGATCTCAAACATCTTCTGCAGATGCTCCACGTGCTCCTTCATGTTCTTGGAGTAGATGAGAATGTCGTCCAAGTACACCACTACACACTCGTAGCAGTGGTCGTAAGATGTGATTCATCTCCGCCTGAAACATTGCTGGTGCGTTGCAGAGTCCGAACGGCATCACCGAGTATTCGTAGGAGCCGTTTCTGGTACGGAACGCCGTCTTGTGGATCGAGTTGTCTGCCATCTTGATCTGCCAGTAACCCGACCGTAGGTCCAGCTTCGAAAAGATTGTTGCACCACGCAGTTGGTCTAGAAGATCGTCTATGTGTGGTATGGGATATTTGTTTTTTTTTCTGTCTGTTTGTTCAGTGCGCCGTAGTCGATGCATATCCGTAAACTGCCGTCTGATTTTGGACTGAAGAGGACTGGTGCCCCGTAGGGAGAGGTGGATGGACGGATCAGCTATCTGTCCAGTAGATACTCTATCTGCTTCTTCATGTCATTCACTTCGGTCTGACTTAGTCGGTATGGTGCATGTGAGACAGGTTTCGCACCTGGTTCCTCCGCGATCTCGTGCTCGTGGGTGCATGCTGGAGGTACGCGTGCAGGTAGGTCGTCGAGCATTATATCTTTGTACTGCTTGAAGACCTCCTTCACTGCTACAGGAAGCTCCGAACTCGGCTCCTCCCCCTCCTCTGCTGCTGCCATAACCAGTGCTAAGTAACCCGTGTTACTCTTTTACTGTCTGTTCGAACCATGCCAGTGTCGTTTCAGGAACGTTCCCTGTATCCGTCTAGCTTCGCAGCTCCACTCGTTTCCCGTTGTTGTAGATGCACGCCTTCCTTTTAACCCAGTCTGTCTCTGGGTTGAACCGCTTCAAGAAATCTCGCCCCAAGATGAAATCTAAACCCTTGATGTTTGTGATCGGCAATGTCGGCTTCCACCTCAGTGCCTCTATGTGTAGGTGCAGTGATGCTTCGTCGTGGATGGGAAGTTTCGTGCCGTCCACCATCGTTGCCATGAACTTGGTCTCTTCCGAAGATTCTCCAATTTTCTCCAACGTCCCGCGTTCGCACACCGAGTGAGACGCATCGCTGTCCACAAGTGCCTGGAGGCATCGCCCGTTAAAAATCACCTCGAGAAGTAGTGGTTGTTGCTGCTCCGAGTAACCGTGGATGGTCTCGCTGATAGGATCATAGGGTACGTCGAATAGATCATCCCTCGGTCCTTCGCTTGAAGCTGGTGACTCCATATCAGTTTTCAACTGAGTTGGGTGAGAAGGATTTATCCGAAGCCGATTCAGCTTCGTCTTGGCCTGGAACATTCCCTTAAGCCTTGGTAGCTGTGTAGGCTTCACCTGTGGGCAATAGGGAGCCTTAACACCATGCTGTGGGGAGAGAATATTTACTCATCGGAACGCACGACCCATTTCAATGCTCCGGAGTGGTTTGCCCAAATTCTCAAGTACCTGAAGATTGTCTAAAGACTTTTTCTTCGCCTTGAAATCTCCCTTGAATTTTTTTAAAGGCTTGAGAACCTCGAGAGGAACTATTCTTACCCTCGGGGGTGTTCGGCTGGAGTTTTCTGTCAAACATTATATATGTTGTTGTGTTTGTTTAGGCTACAGTGGGTTAGCCTATAGGGGGTACACAATTCTAGGGTTAGGTACTTGTATTGTTTTCACAGTAAGTTCATTCATTCCTGTTCAGTTATTCCAACATGGTATAGAGCAGGTCCTTCCTAGGACCGAAATTTTTAAAGGCCCCCCACTGCCTACCTACCTACCTACTTGCGCCCTAGGGCGCCTCGGCTTTGTCACGCCCCTAGAGGCCCCCCCTTGACGGCCCCGCACTTACCTACCTAGCGGCCCCGTCGGCCCCGCGCTAGCCCCGTTCAGGCCCCGTCGGCCCCGTTCAGGCCCCGTCGGCCCCACGCCCGCTGTCCCTAGAGGCCCCGTCGGCCCCGCGCTAGCCCCGTTCAGGCCCCGATCGGCCCCGCGTTAGCCCCGTTCAGGCCCCGTCGGCCCCACGCCCGCTATCCCTAGAGGCCCCGTCGGCCCCGTTCAGGCCCAGTCGGCTCCGCGCTAGCCCCGTTCAGGCCCCGATCGGCCCCGCGCTCGCCTCTCTAGGGCCCCAAACAGCCCCGCCAACCCCGCGCTCGCCTCTCTAGGGCCCCAAACAGCCCCGCCAACCCCGCGCCCGCCGTCCCTAGAGGCCCCAACCGGCCCTGTACCCACCGTCCCTAGAGGCCCGCGACGGAACCGAGCCGCAGCCCGCGACCCAACCGAGCCGCGCGACCCGAGCCGCACGACCGAACCGAGCCGCGCGACCTAGCCGAACCGTGCGACCCGACCAGAACAGAGCCGCGCCGCCCTGCCCTAACTGATCTGTCCTCACTGCTTCTCCTACTGCTACTGCTGCTATTTCTGTTGTTCCTATGGCTAGCCCACAGGTTCTCGTGTTCGATGCTGAGGGCCGCCCTGTGAAGTTAGACACCTGGCTCGATGACCTGCACCTCTACCTACAGCTCACAGCCAAGGATGACATCTCACTGTACGATCACGCCCTAGGCCATGCTGCTACTGCTGATTGCGCTGCTCGCTCACAGTGGCAGACTCGTGATGCCCACGCTCGCTTCGCTATTCGCAACTCCCTGTCGATAGATGAACGTGAGCACTTTGGGCAGCACAAGACTGCACAGGCACTGTTCACAGCTGTAGTTGCTCGCTACTCCTCACCTGCCTCTCTCGCGCTAGGCCGTCTCTCCCTCCCCTACCTGTTTCCCAACCTGGCCTCGTTCCACACAGTCGCTGACCTCATCACGCACCTCCGTACTAGTGAGGCCGGCTTCTGTGCCGCCATGCCCGCTGAGTTCCTTGCCACGCACCCCCCTCCACTCTGGCTCACTCTCTACCACCTAGTCACCCGCCTCCCTGACACACTGCGTGCTGTCACGGACCACTTCCTAGCTCGCTGCCCCATTGAGCTCACCATTGCCCTCCTCGAGAAGGAGCTGCTTGCAGCTGAGACTAGCATAGTCGCTGTAGGTGCCTCTCGTGGCGACCCCCGTATCCCGTTCTTTGAGGGGTGTTCTCCTTCCCCCCTTCTTCCCTCTATCGCCTCTGCTGCTGCTTTCGACCTTCTTTGGTGCTGAGAAGGTTGGCGCTGCGTCTGCCTCGAGCGGGCGCCGCAGCGGCAAGGGCAAAGAGGGCAAGGGTGGTGGCGATGACGGCGGGGGAGGCGGTGGTGGGGGTGGTGGAGGCGGTGGGGGTGGTGGCTCGGCTTGAGGGGCGAGTGGTAGCGGTGGGGGTGGTGGCAGCAGCGGCGGGGGAGGTGGCAGGGGCGGAGGCGGTGGTTGGGGTGGCGGTGGACGAGGCGGCGGCAGGTGTTGGGGTGGTCGAGGAGGTGGCAGCGGTGGTGGTGGCCGTGGAGGCGCTGGCGGTGGCCAGGGCCAGCAGCACACTCCTTCGCCCCAGGAGGTCCGTGAGTGGTACTCTTAGCACCGGGGTGGGGGTGGTCTTGGCTCCACGTACGTCATTCGCACTGGTGACCGCACTGGTCAGCAGTGTGGACGACCGCACGCCATACAGTGCTGCTTCGCTCGTCTCGACGACGCTTGGCGTGTTCAGTTCCCTCAGGCCACTGAGCTGCCCCGCTGGATTGATCTCCTGAAGAAGGGGATTGATATCTATGCTCTAGACATTGATTCTATTCTATCTGCCATGTATGTGATGTCTACTAGTGGAGAGGGTGCTGAGTAATTGTGTGTGCCGCCCGACCCGGGCATTAGGGCCAGTGCGTCTGCCGCTCCAGGTACTCGCGTATCGGCTACCCCAGGTGCTGGTGAGACTGCTGCTCTAGGTGCTAGTGTGTCAGCCTCCCTTGGTACTGAGTCGTCAACAGCACTGCACACCTTCACACTGGACTCAGGTGCTTCTCGCTGCTTCTTTCGTGACCGCACTACCCTTGAGCCGCTTGCTCGGCCAGTTGCTGTCTCCCTTGCTGACCCCTCCAGGGGTCCGGTCATTGCGACCTCTTCCACTGTCCTTCCCTGTCCTGCGGTCCCGTCGGGCACACTGTCAGGTCTCCACCTCCCCTCGTTCTCTACGAACTTGGTGGCAGGATGTGCGCTCCAGGACGGGGGTGTTCACCAGTTCACCCCTGCCTACGAGCGCGTGACACACTGTACGTGTGCTCGTATGGGCCGTCACTTGGCTACGTTCACTCGGCAGCCGGGGTCGGACCTGTACACACTGACTACTGAGTCCCCTCAGGTTGCTGCATCTGTGTTTGCGTCCGCGTTAGGTCAGCTGTCCGCCCCCTGCTCGTGTCGCTCTTTGGCACACGAGACTGTCCTCTGGCACCAACGCCTTGGCCACCCGTCTGTGCAGCGGCTTCGTGCCATGCACTCCCGGTACCTTGTCTCTGGCCTGCCCAGGGTCCTTCCTCCCCTCCCACCCTCGCCTGCTCCTACCTGTCTCCCCTGTGTCGAGGGACGGCAGCGCGCCGCTCCTCACTCCTCCTCGTTTCCCTCGACGAGTGCTCCCTTGTAGACGCTCCACATGGACGTGTGGGGCCCAGCCCGCGTCCGTGGTCAGGGTCAGGAGAGTAACTTCCTGATAGTTGTTGACGACTACTCGCGCTACACCTCGGTCTTCCCCTTGCGCACCAAGGGTGAGGTCCCTGATGTCTTGATCCCTTGGATCCGCAGAGCCCGTCTCCAGCTCAGCGAGCGTTTTCACTCGGACTTTCCTGTCCTGCGCTTGCACTCTGATAGAGGTGGTGAGTTCTCCTCCGACCTCTTGGCAGCCTACTGTGCTGAGCACGGCATTGAGCAGCCGTTCACGCTTCCGGCCTCTCCACACCAGAATGGGGTTGCGGAGCGCCGCATTGGCCCGGTCATGGAGGTCGCCCGTACCTCCTTGATCCATGCGGCTGCCCCCCACTTTCTGTGGCCGTTTGCGGTCCGGTACGCTGCGCATCAGCTCAACCTCTGGCCCCGTGTCTCCTTGCCGGAGACCTCGCCCACGCTGCTGTGGACGGGGGAGGTTGGCGATGCGTCGCGTTTACGGGTCTGGGGATCTCGAGCTTTTGTCCGCGATACGTCTGCGGACAAGTTCTCCTCCCGTGCTGTTCCCTGCGTCTTCCTCGGCTTTGTCCCGGACGCGTCTGGTTGGCAGTTTTACCACGCCACCTCGCGCCAAGTCTTGCCCTCCCTGGACGTCACTTTTGACGAGTCCGTCCCCTACTACCGCCTCTTCCCCTACTGCACTGCCCCGCTCCCCCCCCCGCCTCTCTTCCTCGCGCCAAGTGCTGCTGTTGCAGACCCCCTCCCCCCTCAAGGTGCCGCTCCCTCAGGTGTGTCTCAGGTAGACCCGGTTGAGCCTATTGAGGTAGCTGTCGACTCTCGTCCTGCTGGGGGTGCTGAGCCTGGGGGTGCTGAGCCTAGGGGTGTGGAGCCTAGGGGTGCTGAGCCTGGGGGTGTGGAGCCTTGGGGGTGTGGAGCTTGGGGGTGCTGAGCTTGGGGGTGTGGAGCCTCGGGGTGCTGAGCCGTAGAGTCGAGAGTCTGGGGGTTCTGGGTCTGGAGGTACTGGGCCTGGGAGTCCTACACCTGGAGGAGCCCTCTCCTCGGAGCAGCTGCGTGAGTGGTACTTACAGTATTGCAGCCTCCGGAGAGGTGCTGCTCGAGCCGTACGTTCTGCTGAGACTGGTGCTAGTACTTATTCTCTTGTTCGGGAGCTCCCCTCCCGTGAGCGGATCCATGAGTGGTACGAGCGGCGCGACACTCTTCGGAGTGTCGTACCTCCTGTTGCGGACCCCGCTGCCGTTGGAGCTGCTGCTGGTGCTGCGGACCCGGGTGTTGGAGCTGCTGCTGGTGTTGAGGACCCGGGTGTTGGAGTTGCTGCTGGAGCTGAGGACCCAGACGTTGGAGCTGCGGCTGGTGCTGCGGACCCGGGTGTTGGAGCTGCTACTGGTGCTGAGGACCCGAGTGTTGGAGCTGCTGCTGGTGTTGAGGACCCGGGTGTTGGAGCTGCTGCTGGTGCTGAGGACCCGAGCGTTGGAGTTGCCGCTGGTGCTGCGGACTCGGGTGTTGGAGCTCCTACTGGTGCTCAGGACCCGAGTGTTGGAGCTGCTGCTGGTGTTGAGGACCCGAGCGTTGGAGCTGCTGCTGGTGCTACGGACCTGGGTGCTGGAGCTGCTCCTTGTGCTGCAGACCCAGGTGTTGGAGCTGCTACTGGAGCTGCGGACCCAGGTGTTGGCGCTGCAGCTGGTGCTGCGGACCCTGGTGCAGGTGTCCCTGCTGGCACTGGTGTCGCTGCACGGTTCCGGCCGTACTTCGTTCCGCTCCTTCAGCAGGTTCTTGGTCAGCTCCCTCCTCCTTGTCCTCCTCCCTCCTTAGCGTGTCCTCCGTCTGTCCAGCTGCAGTCGCAGTTACCGTCTGCCTCCTCTCTCCCTGGTCCTGCTCCTTACACTGGTCTGACCGGAGGTCTTACTGAGCGCCCTGAGCCTGAGTCTCGTCGTGCGTCGCCTGTCCGTACTGCTCTCTCTGGTAGTCGTGTCCAGCCTCAGTGTCTTCCTACTGTCCCAGGCACTCACCGGATGGCGCTTCGTCCGACCACTGCTCCACAGCGTGTCCCACTGCCGTCTCCTCCTGCTTCGTCTCTTCCTGCTCTTGCTGACCCTGGGTCAGACTCTCTTTGTGCTGCTAGTCCTACTGTCACGCGTCTCCTGGCTACTATTGTCACTGACCCTTCCTTTGAGTTTGCTGCTGCGTCTGCCTTAGTTGCTGAGCTTGTCGACTTTGCTGCTCGCTGTCGTCTAGACTACGCTGCTAGCCTAGTTGCTGAGTCTGAGTCTGTCTGTCCTCCGTCCGTCGGGGGTGAGTGTGCTCTTGGCACTGACGTCCTTGAGGACAGGCAGGAGGAGTTTGAGTGCTTTGCTGCCGCTTTGCCCCATCTCGTGTCCATGCTTGTTGCCCCTCAGGGAGACCCGGATGCACCAGACATCCCGACCCTACGCTCTTACGCAGAGGCGATGGCCGGTCCCTACTCCTCTCAGTGGCAGTCAACCATGGACACAGAGATGGCTTCCTGGAAGTCCACAGGCACCTACGTCGACGAGGTTCCCCCGCCTGGGGCGAACATCGTCAGTGGCATGTGGATTTTCAGGGTGAAGCGGCCGCCGGGCTCTCCGCCTGTCTTCAAGGCGCGTTACGTTGCACGAGGCTTCAGTCAGCAAGAGGGAGTTGACTTCTTCCAGACCTTCTACCCGGCCCCGAAGATGACCACTCTTCGGGTTCTGCTGCACGTCGCCGCTCAGCGTGACTACGAGCTCCACTCGCTTGACTTCAGCACTGCTTTCCAGGAGGGCAGCCTGCACGAGGAGATCTGGCTACGCCGTCCACCTTGCTTCACTGGGTCGTTCCCTCCTGGTACCCAGTGGAGCCTCCGACGGCCAGTCTGCGGTCTCCGCCAGGCACCTCGTGGTTGGCACGACACACTGAGGACTACACTTGCGGCTCATGGGTTCGCGCCTTCTACTGCTGACCCGTCGTTGTTTCTATGCACCGACACCTCACTGCCGCCGTTCTACATCCTTGTGTACATCGACGACTTGGTCTTTGCTACTGCTGACACTGTGGCACTCGCCCACGTGAAGTCGGAGCTGCAGAAGAGACACACGTGCACAGATCTGGGTGAACTGACAAGCTATCTTGGCTTGCGGATCACCCGAGACAGAGCACGCCGCACCATCACCTTGACTCAGTCACACGTGGTGCAGCAGGTCCTTCAGCGCTTCCGCTTCACGTACTCCTTGCCTCAGCCCACTCCTCTGCCTACCGGTCACTCGCTCTCAGCTCTGCCTTCGGATGAGTCCGTAGAGCCGAGTGGCCCGTATCCAGAGCTTGTGGGTTGCCTCATGTACCTGATGACCTGCACTCGACCAGACCTTGCATACCCTCTCAGCATTCTTGCACGCTATGTCGCTCCCGGCCGTCACCGGAAGGAGCACGTGGATATAGCTAAGAGGGTGTTGCGCTACTTGTGCAGTACGTCGGGCATGGGGCTAGTGCTTGGAAGGCGAGTCCCAGTTGTTCTCACTGGGCACTCAGACGCTTCTTGGGCAGACGACCAGGCTACTCAGCGGTCGTCTCTGGGTTACTCCTTCAGTCTTGGCTCTGGTTCTGTTTCTTGGCGTTCTACTCGCTCTTCTTCTGTTCTCAGCTCCAGTTGTGAGGCTGAGATCTACGCCATAGCCATGGCGGCCCAGGAGCTACACTGGCTCACCTACTTGCTGACCGACCTTGCAGAGCAGCCTCGTTCTCCTCCAGTGCTGTACGTCGACAACAAGGCAGCCATTGCCTTGTGTGAGGAGCACAGACTGGAGCACAGAACGAAGCACATTGCTCTGCGTTACTTCCTTGCTCGAGAGCTGCAGCAGCGTGGTCAGCTTCGCCTGCGTTACGTGGCCTCTGAGGCCAACACTGCTGATGTGTTCACCAAGGCACTTCAGCATTGTGACCATTAGCGCTTTTGTACTCTTCTAGGCCTTGTGCCTACTAGACCTCACTTGCTTACCTCTTGAGTCTGTTTGTACTGTGATCTCTATATATATATACTTGCATATTTACTCTTGCTAGGTTGTGATCATTGTACCTTTGCTCTATTATAAACCTGCATGTGAACTGGTCTTGTGACCCCTTGCTTGTGCTCGGAATTTGTGTGGTATCCTTGAGATCCACCCTGAGCTTGTTTTTGCCTTGCTTTGCCTTGACTGGTCTTTTGACCCCTAGTTCTCCCCCACTTCGCGTATGGGGGTGTGTCAAACATTATATATGTTGTTGTGTTTGTTTAGGCTACAATGGGTTAGCCTATAGGGGGTACACAATTCTAGGGTTAGGTACTTGTATTGTTTTCACTGCTAGTTCATTCATTCATGTTTAGTTATTCCAACATTTCCAGGTCGGTGCAGAGTCTTGTTTCATGGAGCCTCCATTTGTCTCAGCAATTTCCCCTGTTGTCGGCCGATCGTGGCGTTTTGAATTCGTGCCATCGTGTCCTCCTTATTTCGCCATCGTGGATGTCGCACTGTTATTGCCCTACAGCTCCGCTCGTGCCTTCTTCATTTTCCAACATGCCAAGAGTTGATGTCCTGCTGTGCCGCAAAATTCGCACTTCTCATATCTTGTCGGTTGCTGCTTTGCATCGATCTTGTCGTTATCTATCGGGTCGGTGGTCGTGGGTGGAGCCGATCACTCCGTGCCAAATGATCGGTTTGGCACATGGCGTCGTGTCTCGGGTTCACATCGCATCAGCGCATCGAATCTCTCCGCTGCATGTCAAATGTCATAGCTGCTACAGTTTGTTTAGGCCGTAGTGGGGTAGTTACTGTGAAAGAACGAGGAATGAAATGACTAGGTGAAATGTGGGTACAAGGAGAAAACCTAGAAATGTTGTACCCTATAGTATCTACCCCACTACAGCCTAGATAGACCATAGCATATAAACTCGACACACCCCCATAGGCAAAGTGGGGGAGAACAAGAGGTCACAAGACCAGTCAAGCAAAACACAACAAGCTCAGGGTGGATCACAACGTCACCACACATTCTGAGCACAAGTCCAAGGCCACAAGGCCAGTTCACAAGCAAGATTATATATAAAGGTACACAAGCAACTGCAGGTATAGATAGATCCCAGTACAAGCAAGGACAAGAAGTGAGCAAGTGAGGCAAAGTAGACACAAGACCTAGCATCGTACAAAAGCGCTGATGATCACAAGGCTTAAGTGCCTTGGTAAAGATATCAGCAGTGTTGGCCTGAGAGGCCATGTAAGCAAGGCGCAGCTGACCACGCTGCTACACCTCACGAGCAAGGAAGTAGCGAAGAGCTAAGTGCTTTGTTCTGTGCTCCAGTCTGTGCTCCCGAGACAAGGCCATCATGGCCTTGTTGTCTACGTACAAAACTAGAGGAGAACGAGGTGGCTCTCCTAGGTCAATCAACAGGTAGGTGAGCCAGCGTAGCTCTTGTGCAGCCATGGCCCCTGCGTAGACCTCAGCGTCACATCTCGAGCCAAGAACAGATGTTGAGCGGGTAGACCACCAAGAAACAGAGCCGGAACCAAGGCTGAAGGTGTAACCCTGTGAAGACCACTGCGTAGCCTTGTCGTCATTCCAAGAAGCGTCTGCGTGACCAGTGAGGACAACTGAACGCCGCCCTTGCAGCATGAGCCCCATGCCTAACGTACTGCACAAGTAGCGCAACACCCTCTTAGCTGCAGCCATGTGCTCTGGTCGGTGTCTCCAGGAGCAACATAGCGTGCCAAGATGCTAAGAGGGTATGCAAGGTCGGGTCGTGTGCATGTCATCAGGTACATGAGGCAACCAACAAGCTCAGGGTATGGGCCACTCGGCTCTACGGACTCATCCGAGGCGGAGTTGAGAGCGAGTGGCGAGTAGACAGAGGAATGGTCTGAGGCGAGGAGTACGTGAAGTCGGAGCGCTGAAGGACCTGCTGCACCATGTGTGACTAAGTCAGGGTAATGGTGCGCAGTGCTCTGTCCCTGGTGATCTGCAAGCCAAGGAAGCTGCGCAGTTCACCTAGGTCTGTGCACGTTTGTCTCTTCTGCAGCTCGGACTTCACGTGGACGAGTCCAGCAGTATCAGCAGTAGCAAAGACCAAGTCGTCGACGTACGTGAGGATGTAGAACGGCGTCAAAGAGGTGTCGGTGCAGAGAAACAGCGAAGGGTCGGCAGTAGAAGGAGCAAACCCAAGAGCCGCAAGTGTAGTCCTCAGTATGTCGTGCCACTCATGGGGCGCCTGGCGCAGACCGTAGACTGGCCGCTGGAGGCTCCACTGGGTACCCAGAGGAAACGACCTAGTGAAGCCAGGAGGGCGGCGCAGCCAGATCTCCATGTGCTGGCTGCCCTGTAGAAAAGCAATGCTGAAGTTAAGAGAGTGAAGATCATTGTCGCGCTGAGCGGCTATGTGCAGCAGCACCCGAAGAGTGGTCATCTTTGGGGTGGGAGAGAAGGTCAGAAAGTAGTCAGCTCCCTGCCGCTGACTAAAGCCTCGAGCCACGTAAAGCGCCTTGAAGACAGGCAGAGAACCTGGCGGCCGCTTCACCCTGAAAATCCACATGCCACTGATGATGTTCGCCCCAAGTGGGGGAACCTCGTCGACGTAGGTGCCTGTGGACTTCCAGGAAGCCATCTCTGCGTCCATTGCTGACTGCCACTCTGAGGAGTAGGGACCTTCGATCGCCTCAGCGTACGATCGAGGAGTCAGGATGTCTGGTGCATCCGGGTCTCCCTCAGGGGCAATCAGCATGGACACGAGATGAGGCAAAGCAGGAGCAAAACACTGGAACTCCTCTTGCCTGTCCTCAAGGACGTCCGTGCTAAGAGCACACTCACCCTCGATGGACGGAGGACAGAATGACCTAGACTCAACAATAAGACTAGCAGCGTAGTCTAGACAACAGTGAGCAGCAAAGTCGACTAGCTCAGCAACTAAGGCAGACGCAGCAATGGACTCAAAGGAAGGGTCGGTGACAGCTGTAGCCAGGAGACGCGTGGTAGTAGGACAGGCAGCATGAAGGGAGTGAGACTTCGGGTCAGCAAGAGCAGGAAGAGAGGATGCTGGAGGAGACGACAAAGGGACACGCAGTGGAGCAGTGGAAGGAGGCAGTGCCATCTAGTGTGTGCCGAGGACCGCAGGAGGACGCGGACGCGGAACATGACGACTAGTGCGAGCAGCACGAACAGGCGATGCAGGATGAGACACAGGCTCACGACGCTCAGCAAGACCTCTAGTAGGACCAGTGTAGGGAGAAGGAGCAGGTAGTGGGGAGGAAGGCTTAATTTGCGAATCAGAGTGGACAGGCGGTAGACACTCTAAGGAAGGAGCACAACCAGCAGAAGGCGGAAGACGAAGAACATGCTCAAGGAGCGGAACAAAGTACGGCCGCGAACCTGCATCGCCTCCAGAGCCAGCAGGGACAGCACCAGCACCCCAAGCGGTAGCACCGGCACTAGTAGTACCACCAGCTGCAGCACTGCCAACTCCAGCACCCTCAAAAGCACCAGCGCCAGCAGCACCTCCAGCGCCAACACCCCCAGCAGCTCCAGCTCCACCCGGACCACCGGAAGACTCAACAGCCCCAGCTCAAGCACCTCCAGCAGGACCTGCCCCAGAAGCACCGCGAGCTCCAGCACCACCACCAGCTCCAGCACAAGGAGCACCCCCAGGCCTAGCAGCTCAAGTACCTCCAGTACGAGCACCTCCGGGACACGTGGCTCTTGCACCCTCAGGAGCAGGAGAACCTCCACCTCCAGCAGCACCACCAGCTCTAGCAGCACGGCTCCAGTGCCGAGCAAACCACTCGCGAAGCTCCTGTGAAGAGGGTAGCTCCCGCCAGGACGAAGCACCCGAAGGACCTCCAAACCCAGTACCGCCAGACTCCACTCGAGCAGATCCAGCACCTTCAGGCTCTGCACCCCCAGACTCAGCACCCCTAGGCTCAGCACCCCCTTGCTAAGCACCCCCAGCCCCCGCACCCGCAGGCTCAACACCCCTAGTAACACCAGAGTCAACAGCTACCTCGACGGGCTCGATCACGTCTACCTGGGACACACCTGAGGGGGCGGGACCCTGAGGGGGAAGGGGGTCTACCAGGGGGGGACCTAGCGCGAGGAAGAGCGACGGCGGGAGGAGGGACGCAGTGCGATAGGGGAAGAGAGAGTAGTAAGGAATCGACTCGTTAAAGGTGACATTCTAGGAGGACAGAACACGGCGCGAGGTGGGGTGGTAAAACTGCCAACCAGGCGCGTCAGGGGGGAAGCCAAGGAAGACGCAGGGAATAGCACGGGGGGACAACTTGTCTGTAGACAATTCGCAGACAAACGCCCGAGATCCTCAGACACAAAACGTAGACGCATCGCTAACCTTCCCCGTCCACCGTAGAGTAGGGGAGGTCTCTGGCAAGGAGACCCGGGGCTGAAGGTTGATGTGATGCGCCGCGTACTGAACCGCGAAAGGCCACAAAAAATGGGGAGTAGCCGCATGGATCATGGACGTACGAGCGACGTCCATCACCATGCCAATGCGGTGCTCAGCAATCCCATTTTGATGTGGAGAGGCTGGAAGCGTGAACGTCAGGCGGATGCCCTGTGCACGACAGAAGGCTCGCAGAAGGTCAGAAGAAAACTCTTCGCCTCTGTCAGAGTGCAGACGCAGATCAGGAAAGTCCGAGCCGAAACTCTATCTGAACTGGAGATGAGCTGCGCGGATCAAATCGATCAACACCTCAATGACTTCACCCTTGCTGCACAAGGGGAAGACCGTGGTGTAACGTGAGTAGTCATCAACCACCAACAGGAAGTCACGCTCGTGACCCTGGCCACTGATGCGGGCGGGGCCCCATACGTCCAGGAGAAGTGTGTGCAGCGGAGCCTGAGTCGGAGGAAACTCGGAGGAGTGAGGAGCGGCGCACTACCGCCCCTCGACGTAGGGAATGCAGGTAGGGGCAGGCCCCGGAGGGAGGGGAGGGAGGGACCGGGGGAGACCAGAGACAAGGTAACGGGAGGCCATGCCTCGGAGACGAGGTAGGGAGGGGTGACCAAGGCGGTGGTGCTAGAGGAGGGTCCGGTGGGACAGGAGAAGACACGAGTAGGGGGCACACTCATGACCAGATCTGGATGCTGCAGCAAACACCTGACCCGACACAGCTACCTGACCAGACTCAGCAACCGGAGGAGACTCAGTAGTCAGGTGTACAGGCTCGACCCCGGGTGACGAGTAAACGTGGCCAAGTATTGGCCCGTCCAAGCACACGTGTAGTGGGTCACTCGCTGACTCGCAAGAGTGAACTGGTCAACCCCCCCATCCTGTAGGTCAGCACCACTCACCAAGTTTGGAGAGAACAAGGGGAGGTAAAGACCTGAAGGGAGCTAGAAGGGGCCGCCGGACATGGTAAGATAGAGGAGAAGTGGGCAAGGACAGGACCCCCGGAGGGGTCCGCCAGGGAGACCGCAACTGGTCAACTAAGCGGCGTGAGTGTGGTGCGGTCTCGAAAGAAGGAGCGGGAAGCACTCGAGTCAAGGGTGAAGGTGTGTAAGGCCTGAGCGGACGTGGTACCTGAGAGAGCAGACTCACCAGCACCTGGGGCAACAAACGCACTAGCACCTAGAGCAGCAGCCTCACCAGCACCTAGAGCAGCAGCCTCAATGCCTGGGTCAAGCGGAACACATAGGTAACAATCACCCTCATCACTAGTACATACAACATACATGACAACAACAATAGCATCAAAATCCAGATGAAAGATAGCAACCCCGGACCTAAGCAGCTCGCCCCAGCGGGGGATCTCAGTGGCGTTAGGGAACTGGAGACACCAAGCGTCCATCAGGCGGCTGAAGCAGCGTTAGGTGGTGTGCGGGCCACCGCACGGCTCATCAGTGCGGTCGCTGGTACGCAGGACGTAGGCACAGGGACCAGCACCCCCACCCCGCTGACGCGCAGCGTACCACTCACGAAGCTGCTGAGGGGGCGGGGTCTCATGAGTGCACTGCTGCTGCTGGCGCTGGCCGCCACCGAAGCCGCCCCGCTGTGCAGAGCCACCCTGACCAGCTCGACCGCCGCCGCCGCCACCTCCGCTACCGCCGCCTCCGCCGCCTCCTCCGCCTCCTCTGCTCCCACCGCCACCGCCGCCGCCGCCTTCGCCTCCACCGCCGCCACCGAAGCCCCCACCCCCACCACCATTCCCACCGCCACCCCCACCCCCTGTGCCGCCTCCACCGCCACCTCCACTGCCCCCGCCAGCTCCTCCAGCGCCCTTGCCCCCCTTGCCCTTGCCAGTGCGGCGTCTTTTGCTAGGGGCACACGCAGCGCCGACCGACTCGGTGCCAACGAAGTCGACGGCAGCAGCAGAGGCAACAGAGGGCAAAAGGGGAGAGGGGGAGCACTTCTCAGAGAAGGGGGAACGAGGATAACCACGAGAGGCTCCTACAACGACTATACTCTTCTGTGCTGCCATGAGGCGCTCCTCGAGGAGGTCAACGGTAAGTGTGGTGGGGCAAACAGAGAGGAAGTGGTCCCTCACCGAGCGAAGGAAGTCAGGGAGCCGGGTGACTAGGTAGTAGAGGGTGATGTACATGGGGGGGGGGGGGTTATTGGTGCACAACTCAGCGGGAAGCGTAGCGCAGTAGCGGGTGTCACTAGTGCGAAGGTGCGTAATGAGGTCAGCGACTGTGGGAAAGGCGGCGAGGTCAGGAAACAGGTACGGCAACATGAGGCGGCTAAGGGCAGCAGTGGTAGGGGAAGAGTAGCGTGCAACTATAGCGTCGTACAAGGTCTTAGCACTCTTGTACTGACTAAAGTGCGCGCGCTTAGTGGATGGCAAGTGACTACGCATAGCAAGACGGGCAGCATTATCGCGTGTGGCCCACTGTGAGTGAACAGTGCTGTCAACATCGGCAGCAGGGGTAGTAGAGGTGCCAGACGTGAGATCGAATAGTGAGAGACCGTCTTTCCTATTGCATTGCAGGAAAAGCTGCAGATCATCGACCCAGACCTCAAAGTCGATAGCTCGACCCTCAGCATCAAAGGTGAGAACGCTAGGGGTAGCCATGACAGCAGCAGCAACAGGCTAGCAGTAGTAGCAGCAGGCTAGGAGCAGCTAAGTAGCAGAGGCGCGGCTCGGCGGTGCTCTTACTACGGCGGGTGGGTAGAGGTCCGCAGGTGGTGGGGTAGGGCCGAGACGTGCCGGCAGGGACAGGGCCGCGACAGGGGAGTGTCGCTCCTCTCTACAGGGCAGGGCCGTGACGGCGGCGGCGGCTCCTGCTGTCGGCGGCGGCGGCGGCCGTGGCCCCGGCAGCGGCGGGTGTCACGGCAACGGCGGCGGCGGCTGCTGCTGGCGGCGGCAGCGGCTGTCACGGCACCGGCGGCGGCGGCTCCTGCTGTCCGCAGTGGTGGCGGCGGCGGCCCTTGCAGTGGTGGCGGCGGCGGCCCTTGCAGTGGTGGCGGCGGCTGTTACAGCGCAACGGCTATTGCTGCTGGGGCGGCGACGGCGGGGCGGCAGGGCCGTGAAGGAGCCGAGAAGGGGCCGCGGAGGAGCCGAGAAGGGGCCGCTAAGGGTGGCAAAGGGGCCACTAAGGGCCGTGAAGGGGCCGCGAAGGGCGGCGACGGGGCCGAGAAGGGGCCGTGAGGGGCCGCGAAGGGCGGCGACGGGGCCGAGAAGGGGCCACGAGGGGCCGCGAAGGGGCCGCGAGGGACTGCAAGGGGCCGCGAAGGGCCGGGAGAGGGGCTGCGAAGGGCCGTGGAGGGGCCGCGAGGGAGCCACGAAGGGGATGCGAGGGGCCGTGAGAGAGGCCGCCACGGGGCCGTAAGAGGGCGCGACAGGCCGCTAAGGGCAGGGGACGCGACGGGAGGGCAGGCACACGGGGCGCGACTTGGGCAAGAGCAAAGCGCGCGCTGGGCAGGAAAAAAAATATTCGATTTTCGTGGTGGGCCTTAGGAAACGTTCCCACTAGAGAACCTGCTCTATACCATGTGAAAGAACGAGGAATGAAATGACTAGGTGAAATGTGGGTACAAGTAGAAAACCTAGAAATGTTGTACCCTATAGTATCTACCCCACTACAGCCTAGATAGACCATAGCATATAAACTCGACAGTTACTATGGGGTACAGTAAGTTTAGGGTTTCCTACTTGCACCCAACTCTTTCCTAGTTCAATCACTTGTTCATTCTGACATGGTATAACGAGCCTAGGTTGCCACCTAGGACCGCTTACTACTACGGGCCCACTATTCCGCTAGAAGCTCCATTGTGCACCCTACCTTACGTGCGCCCTCGTGCGCCTTTCTCTGCTCGTGCGCCCTCGTGCGCCCTCGCGTGCTCCGCCCTTCGTTCTGCCTGCGCGCCGTCCTGCAGCCCTCGCGCTGCCTCCTACTGCTCTAGGCCAGTGCAACGCCCCTGCAAGCTAGTAAGGCCCTCGAGCCGCCCCTGCAGGTCTGTCACGCCGCCGAGCCGCCTCTACAGGCCTGTCAGGCCCGAGAGCCGTCCCCGCAGGCCCTTCAAGCCCGCGCGCAGCCTCTGCCCCTACAGGCCCTCGCCGCCCGCACGCAGCCTTTGCACGCTCGTCAGGCCAGCGCACGACCCCGTCAGGTCGCTGTTGCGGCCTCGTCAGGTCGTAGTCCCGGCCCCGCCTTATCGCTGACGCGGGCCCACCCTGCCGCGATCGCGGCCCCGCCCTGCCTCCGACGCGGACGCGGCCCCGCCAGCCCTACAGCTTGTTGTGCCAACACATTACAGTGGCAGGGTCATCGCACTCCCATTCGGCCTAAAAGCCTGCTCAGCTTTTGGAATTTTGTGGGGAGGTTGTTCAACATGTGTTCTTCAAACCCTCAAAGTTTCAGAGTTTTTGAAGCAGTTACCAAGGCGTGACAACATTTTATGTTTCAAGACTTATGGCATCCCGGAAGTGTGTGTTACTCCTTTTTGGTAACACCCGAGTTCACCATTTCGGCTGGTGACTCGTCTGCCGAGATCTGATTGGTCTGAAATTCGGTCTGGCAGTCTTTTGCCACGCTGTGCAGTTGGTCACCACGTTTCAGAACGATCCAACATCTGAGCATTGCGTGACAGCTGCCGAAATGCACTGTTCCGTAGTCATGGTGCACTGTTGGCAGCATTTCCCTTGCCACCCTTTCATTGTTGTCATGCCAATGGTGCAGGGACAGAGAATGAGAGAAGAAGTACAGGTGGTCAAGTGGGACTCTACAACTCTCCTTTTGAGAAGTGCGGTCTTCCTGGAAGCAGCTTGCAAGAGGGTGCAAGTGGGAAGACAAGCTGACTCATGTTGGCTTGACTCACTATTGGTAGCCTTGAGTACAGCTCTGAACATCCAAGTGTGGTTGGCTTTGCTGACCTAGCTATGAGGTTTCCCATCCTTCTCTAGCCTTTCTCCCCTAGGAATCAACCTTCTCTGAGTTCCCAGGATGACCCAACCCCTTATGAGTCCCCTAGGCAATGTTGTACTCACCTCTTCCTTGCATCAATGAGACTACACGTTTTTCAGCCGAGCTTACGTTTTTGTTCACTGCGTAGTACACACACCTCGGATAATAGAAAATAATACACCATTGGAAAGAAGACACCTAAGGCTAACCGCTGTCCAAGTTTCAGCCTCGTATGTTTTTGGAGCTGATCGTGACGGCGTTTTGAACAGAGGCGGTTTGAAGACGTCAGATTCTGCTTAGGGGGTTTCATGGGCATCCGCGACCTCTAAGTGGACTCTTGACTATAACACAGCTAACGCGGCCGCGCCCTACTGCTGACGCGGCCGCGCCCTTCTACTGACGTGGCCGCACCCTGCTACTGACGCGGCCGCGCCCAGCTGCCCGCCACGTCGCCCTGCCCGCGGCGTCGCCCCTGCCCGCCGCGTCGCCCTGACCTACCCCGCGTCTGGCCCCTGGAGCAGCCGCCCCTGGAGCAGCCGCCTCTGCAGCAGCCGCCTTTGCAGCAGCCGCCCCTGGTCTGTGGAGCAGCCGCCACTGCAGCAGCCGCATCTGGCCCATGGAGCAATTGCACCTGCAGCCGCCCCTGGCCCCAGGAGCGGCCGCCCCTGCAGCAGCAGCCCCTGGCCACTAGAGCAGCCGCCACTGAAGGAGCCGCCCCTGGCCCCTGGAGCAGCCGCCCCTAGAGCAGCCGCCCCTGGAGCAGCCGCCCCTGGCCCCTGGAGCAGCCGCCCCTGCATCAGCGAATGTCGCGGCCCTGTCCCTGCCCTGCACCAGCTGCCGTCGCGGCCCGGTCTCACCTTGCAGCAACTACCGCGGAGCTCCCTGCCACGGTCGCGGCCCCGCCCTGCCGCTGTAGCGGCCCCGCAGTCACCTCAGACGTGCGCCTGCCCTTCCCACCACTGGTGAGCACTGCCCTGCCCGTGCTGCTACTGCCGTTACTGCTGCTGCTACTGCTTCTACTGCTGCTCCTGGCGTGGTCAGATGCAACTCCAGGGCCATCTGCGTGTGTCCCTCACGCCCGAGCAGCTTCGTGAGTGGTACGCCAGTTGGGGTTGTCGGGGTGGCAGTAGTGGGAGTCGTCCTGGAGTGGGTAGTTCGGGAGTTTCTTGTAGTGGCCCGGTGCAGCAGCAGCGTCGTCTGCACAAGACTCGTTCGCCTCAGCAGCTTCCTGAGTGGTACGCTTAGAGTCGAGGGTCGCTGGGTACTGCTCGCTGCCCGTACGTTATTAGCACGGGTGTCCGGATTGGTCAGCCTTGCGGGACGCTTGGTCACACAGAGTCTCGCTGCTTCGCCCGTCTGAGCGACGCTTGGCGTACAGGGTTTGGCAACGACGCTGAGCTCCCCGACTGGGTGGAGCTGCTTAGGCAGAGGGTAGATATCTTTGCTCTTGACTATGATGCTATTCTCACTGCAATGTATGCATTGTCTACTAGTGCCAAGGGAGCCTGTCACCTGTGTGTGCCGGTGAGGTTGCCGCTCCAGGGGCTAGTGTGTCTGCTACTTCAGGTGCTTGTGAGTCTGCGCCTTCAAGTACTCCGTCTACTGAGGCACTGCACACCTTCACACTGGAGGCCGGTGCTTCTCGCTGTTTCTTTCACGACCGCACTGCCCTAGAGCAGCTCCCTAGACCGTTTGCTGTCTCCCTGGCTGACCCCTCCGGGGGTCCGGTCCATGCGACCTCCACCACTGCCCTCCCTTGTCCTGCTGTCCCGTCTGGCACACTGTCGGGCCTTTACCTTCCCTCGTTTTCTACGAACTTGGTGGCGGGCTCCGCGCTCCAGGACGCGGATGTTCACCAGTTCACCCCTGCCTACGAGCGTGTGACACACTGCACGTGTGCCCAGACGGGTCATCACCTGGCTACCTTCACTCGGCAGCCGGGGTCGGACTTGTACACACTGACCACTAAGTCCCCTCAGGTAGCGGCGTCTGCGTCTGCGTCAAGTTAGTTGTCCGCCCCCTGCTTGTGTCGCGCCCTGTCGCACCGGACGGTCCTCTGGCACCACCGCCTTGGTCACCCTTCGATGCAGCGCCTTCGTGTCATGCACTCTCGTTTCCTCGTCTCTGGTCTCCTCACGTCACTGCCTCCCCTGCCACCATCCCCTGCCCCTCCTTGCCTTCCCTGTGTCGAGCGGCGGTAGCGTGCCATCCCTCACTCATCTGAGTTCCCCCCGACAGAGGCTCCTCTGCAGACCCATCACATGGACATGTGGGGCCCGACCTGCGTCCGTAGACAGGGCGGAGAGCGCTACTTCGTGCTGGTAGTTGACGACTACACGCGTTACACCACGGTCTTCCCCTTGCGCACCAAGGGAGAGGTCCCTGCTGTCTTGATCCCTTGGATCCGTGCTACCCGTCTCCAGCTGAAGAGCGCTTTCGCACGGACCATCCCGTCCTGCGACTGCACTCTGACAGAGGTGGTGAGTTTTCCTCCAGCCTCTTGGAGGCTTTCTGTCAAGGGGAGGGCATTCGCCAGTCGTTCCCGCTTCCGGCCTCTCCGCAGCACAATGGGGTTGCTGAGCGCCGCATTGGCTTAGTCATCGAGGTCGCTCGTACCTCCTTGATCCATGCGGCTGCCCCCCGTTTTCTGTGGCCGTTTGCGGTCCAGTACGCCGCGCATCAGCTCAACCTCTGGCCCCGTGTCTCCGTTCCGGAGACCTCGCCGACACTGCGTTGACGATGGGAGAGGTTGGCGATGCGTCTGTGTTCCGGGTCTGGGGTTCTCGTGCCTTTGTCCACGATACATCCACGCACAAGCTCTCCTCCTGCGCCATTCCCTGTGTGAGAGTACGACGGCATATGCCAGCTATGCTTGCTTGCCTCTACTTTATTATGCTATTTCTAGCATAGGATAATCATATGCATGCATGAATTGCTTGATTTCCTAGGCTAGGTGCTTTCCTATATTTTATTATAGTTATAGCACCGAGCTAGGTTGCATGCACCGAATTCTGGCCTTTTCGGCTGCCACCAAATTGCCTTCTACCGAATTCGGTAAGGATCTGTTCGGGACGCTACGCGACCCGCGGAACCTTCGCGTAACACCTGGTTACGGGGCTTTGTGTCGAGCCTATATATAGCCTCGTGTTGTACCCAGGTGATCATATTCAATTACATTCTCTTTTCTGAGCTCCATCTTAGATCCTCACACCCTGTGTCTTCGTGGGCTTTGTCCCTGACGCGCTTGGCTAGTAGTTTTACCACCCCACCTCGCGCCGTGTCTTCCCCTCTCAGGATTCACGTTTGATGAGTCGGTCCTCTTTTACCGTCTCTTCCCTTACCGCAGTGCCCCGCTCCCCCCTCTGCCGCTCTTCCTCACGCCAGGTGTTGCTTCGGTAGACCCCTTGTCTCCCCAGGGTCCTGCTCCCTCAGGTGTTTCCCAGGTAGACCCGGTCGAGCATGTCGAGGTAGCTGTCGACTCTGGTCCTGCGCGAGGTACTGAGGGTGCTGAGCCTGGAGATGCTGAGGCTGGGGGTGCTGAGCCTGGGAGTACTGAGCCTGGGGGTGCGGAGCGTAAGGGTGCTGAGCCTGGAGGTCCTGAGCCTGGGGGTGCTGCGCTTGCGAGCCCTCTCTCTTCCCAGCAGCTGCGTGAGTGGTACTCTCGATACTATCGTCACCACCGTGGTGCTGAGGGCGCTGGAGGTGCTACTTGAGCTAGAGCTGAGGAAGCTCGGCCTACTAGAGTTAGTGTAGGTGCTGACCCTGGGGTTGGAGCTGGAGGTGCTGGAGCTACTGGTCCTGGAGGTGCTCGAACTAGCGGTGCTTGAGCTGCAGTGGCTGGAGGTGCTACTGGTACTAGGGCTGGTGGTGCTGTAGGGGCTGGAGCTGGAGGTGCTTGGACTCGTCCTCCTGTAGGTACTGGAGCCGACGATGCCGCTGGAGCTGGTGCTATTGGGGGTCCTGGAGTTGGCGCTACTGGAGCTGCTGGTGGTGCTGCAGGAATTGGAGCTGCTGCTGGGGGTTCTGGTGCTGTCTCTGCTGGTTTTCGGGGCACTTCATGACCGCAGCCGTACTTCGTTCCGCTCCTCTAGCAGGTTGTTGATCAGCCGCCTCCTCTTTGTCCTACTCCCTCCTTAGAGTGTCCTCCACCTGTCCAGTCGCAGTCACAGTTACAGCCTGCCTCGCCACTCCTTGGTCTTTCTCCCTACACTAGTCCGACAGGAGGTCTTATAGAGCGTCGTGAGCCTGCGTCTCGTCTTGTGTCGCCTGAGTCTCGTTCAACGTCGCCTGTTAGTGCTCCTTGCACTGGCCTTCGTGACCCGCGTCAGCGTCCTCGCGTTGTCTCGCGCACACACCAGATGACGCTTCGTCCTTCCACTGCTCCACTGCGTGTCCCTCTGCCTTCTCCTCCTGCGTCCTCCCTTCCTGCCCTTGCTGACCCGGAGTATGACTCTCTTCGTGCTGCTAGTCCTACTGTCACGCGTCTCCTGGCCTCGGCTGTCACTGACCCTTCCTTTGAGTCTGCTGCTGCGTCTGCCTTAGTTGCTGAGCTTGTCGACTTTGCTATTCACTGGTGTCTAAACTACGCCGCGAGTCTTGTTGCTGAGTCTAAGTCTTTGTGTCCTCCATCCGTCGGGGGTGAGTGTGCTCTTGGCACAGACGTGCTTGAGGACAGGCAGGAGGAGTTCCAGTGCTTTGCTGCTGCTTTGCCCCATCTCATGTCCACGCTGATAACCCCTAAGGGAGACCCGGATACACCAGACATCCCGACTCCTCGATCGTACGCTGAGGCGATCGAAGGTCCCTACTCCTCACAGAGGCAGTCAGCCATGGACGTAGAGATGGCTTCCTGGAAGTCCACTGGCACCTACGTCGACGAGGTTCCCCCACCTGGGGCGAAGATCGTCAGTGGCATGTGGATTTTCAGGGTAAAGCGGCCGCCAGGCTCTCCACTTGTTTTCAAGGCGCTTTACGTGGCTCGAGGCTTCAGTCAGCGGCAGGGAGGTGACTACTTTCAAACCTTCTCTCCCACCCCGAAGATGACCATTCTTTGGGTGCTGCTTCACATAGCCGCTCAGCGCGACGACGAGCTTCACTCTCTTGACTTCAGCACTGCTTTCCTACAGGGCAGCCTGCACGAGGAGATCTGGTTGCGCCGCCAAGAGGGCTTCACTGGGTCGTTTCCTCCTGGTACCCACTGGAGCCTCCGGCGGCCAGTCTATGGTCTCCGCCAGGCGCCACATGAGTGACACGACACACTGAGGACTACACTTGCGGCTCTTGGGTTCGCGCCTTTTACTGCTGACCCGTCGCTGTTTCTCCGCTCCGACACTTCGCTGCCGCCGTTCTACATCCTCGTGTATGTCGACAACTTGGTCTTTGACACTGCTGACACCGAGGCTCTTGCCCTGGTGAAGTCGGAGCTGCAGAAGAACACGTGCACGAACCTGGGTGAGCTGCGCAGCTACCTTGGCTTGCAGATCACCTGGGACAGAGCGCGCCGCCCTTCGCAGCCCCGTCGCCGCCTCGAGCGGCCCTGTCGCCGCCTTTCACGGCCCTGTCGCCGCCTTTCACGGCCCCTCGCGGCCTCTTTTCGGCCTCTTCGCCGCCCCTCGTGGCCCCGTCGCCACACTTCCCGGCCCCTCCTCGGCTCCTCCACCACCAGCAGCACCCGCCGCCAGCAGCAGCCACCACCAGCAGCAACCGCCAGCAGCAGAAGCCGCCAAAACCACCGGCGGCCACTACCACCAGCAGCCGTCGCCGCCGACAGCAGCAACTGCCGCCGCGATCGCGGCTCTATCCCTGCCGACGCGCCTCGGCCCAGCCCCACCGCTTACCGGCCCCTACCTTCCAGCCCTGGTGAGAGCAATGCTGAGCCACGCCTTCGCTGCTGCCCCTAGCCTGCTGCCACTGCTGTCATGGCTACCCCTAGTGTTCTAGTCTTTGATGCTGAGGGTCGGGCTGATGACTTTGAGGTCTGGGTCGATGATCTCGAGCTTTTCCTACAGTGTGATAGGAAGGACGGTCTCTCCCTGTTCGATCTCACGTCTGGCGCCTCTACTCCCCCTGCAGCCGATGCTGACAGCACTGTTTATTCAGAGTGGGCCACACGCGATGCTGCTGCCCGTCTTGCTGTGCGTAGTCACTTGCCGTCCACTGAGCGCGCGCACTTCAGTCAGTACAAGAGTGCTAAGACCTTGTATGATGCTGTAGCTGCACGCTACTATTCCCCTGCCATTGCTGCCCTTAGCCGCCTCATGCTGCCGTACCTATTTTCTGACCTCGCCGCCTTTCCCACTATCGCTGACCTCGTTACGCACCTTTGCACTAGTGACATTCGCTACCGTGCTGCGCTTCCTACTGAAATCTGCTGGCAACGACTTCTTTGGCACCGAGCTGGTCGGCGCTGCGTCTGCCCCTAGCAGGCGACGCCGCAACGGCAACGGCAAGGGGGGCAAGGGCGCTGGAGGGGCTGGCAGGGGCTGTGGAGGTGGCGGTGGAGGAGGCGGAGGGAGTGGGGGTGGTGGTGGGGGTGGTGGCGGGGGTGGGGGCTTCGGTGGCGGCGGTGGCAGCGGAGGCGGCAGCGGCGGAGGCGGTGGGAGCGGAGGAGGAGGAGGCGGTGGCGGCGGTGGCGGAGGTGGCGGCGGAGGAGGTGGAGCTAGTCGGGGTGGCTCTGCGCAGCCAGGTGACTTCAGTGGTGGTCAGCGCCAGCAGCAGCAGCGCACTCGTGAGACCCCGCCCCCCCAAGCAGCTTCGTGAGTGGTACGCTTTGCGTCAGCGGGGTGGGGGTACTGGTTTTTATACCTACGTACTGCGTACTGGCGACCGTACGGGTGAGGAGTGCAAGGGACCGCACCCCACCCAGCGCTGCTTCGGCCGCCTGACGGACACCTTGCGTCTCCAGTTCTCTCACGCCACTGAAATCTTGCTGGGGAGAGCTGCAGAGGTCGGGGGTTGCTAACTTTGATCTTGATTATGATGCTATTCTTGCTGCCATGTATGCTGTGTCTACTAGTGATGAGGGTGGCTGTTACGTGTGTGTTCCGCCTAACCCGGACATTGAGGTTGCTGCTCTAGGTGCTGGTGAGGCTGCTGCTCTAGGTGCTAGTGCGTCTGCTGCTCCAGGTGCTGGTGAGTCTGCTCTCTCAGGTACCACGTCTACTCAGGGTTTACACACCTTCACCCTTGACTCGGGTGCTTCCCGCTCCTTCTTTCGAGACCGCACCACGCTTACGCCGCTTCGTCGGCTGGTTGCGGTCTCCCTGGCGGACCCCTCTGGGGGTCCTGTCCTTGCCCACTTCTCCACGGTCTTACCGTGTCCGGCGGCCCCCTCTGGCACCCTGTCAGGTCACTACCTCCCCTCGTTCTCTACGAACTTGGTGATTGGTGCTGATCTACAAGATGGGGGGTTTGACCAGTTCACTCCTGCAAGTCAGCGGGTGACCCACTGTACGTGTGCTCCACTGGGCCGACACTTGGCCACGTTTATACGTCAGCCGAGGTCGAGCCTGTACACACTGACTACTGAGTCTCCTCCGGTTGCTGAGTCTGGTCAGGTAGCTGCGTCGAGTCAGGTGTTTCCTGCAGCGTCCAGGTCTGGCCCTCAGTCTGCTCCATGCTCGTGTCGTCTCCTGTCCCACCAGACTCTCCTCTGGCACCACCGCCTAGGTCACCCCTCCTTGCCTCGTCTCCGAGGCATGGCCTCGCGTGTCCTTGTCAGTGGTCTCCCCCGGTCCCTCCCTCCCCTCCCTCTGGGGCCTGCCCCTACCTGCGTTCCCTGCGTTGAGGGGCGGCAGCATGCGCCCCTCACTGCTCCGAGTTGCCTCCGACAAAGGCTCCGATGCAGACTCTTCACATGGATGTGTGGGGCCCCGCCCGCGTCCGTGGCCAGGGTCACGAGCGTTACATCCTGTTGGTGGTTGACGACCACTTGCGTTCCACCACGGTGTTCCCCTTGCATCAATGAGGTGTTGATTGACTGGATCCGCGCAGCTTGTCTCCAGCTTAGAGAGATTTTCGGCTCGGACTTTCTTGTTCTGCATCTGCACTCTGACAGAGGCGAGGAGTTTTCTTCTGACCTTCTGCGAGCCTTCTGTCTTGCACAGGGCATCCGCCAGACGTTCATGCTCGCGGCCTCTCCACAGCCAAATGGGATTGCTGAGCGGCGCATTGGCATGGTGATGGACGACGCTCGTACGTCCATGATCCATGCGGCTGCTCCCCATTTTCTGTGGCCGTTTGTGGTTCAGTACGCAGTGCATAAGATCAACCTTCAGCCCCGAGTCTCTTTGCGAGAGTCCTCCCCCATCTTGCGGTGGACGGGGAAGATTGTTTATGCGTCTCCGTTTCGGGTCCGGGGACCTCGGGCGTTTGTCCGCGACTTGTCTGCGGTCAAGCTGTCCCCCTGTGTAGTTCCCTGCGTCTTCCTTCGCTTCCCCCCTGACGCGCTTGGTTGGCAGTTTTACCACCCCACCTCGCGCCGTGTTCTATCCTCCCAGGACATCACGTTTAACGAGTCGGTTCCTTAGTACTGTTTCTTCCCCCGCCGCCGCTCTTCCTTGCTCCAGGTCCCCCCACGGTAGATCCCCTCCCCCCTCAGGGTCTTGCTCCATCAAGTGTGTCCCAAAAAGACGCAGTCGAGCCTGTCGAGGTAGCTGTTGACTCTAGTACTGCTAGGGGTGCTAAGCCTGGGGGTGCTGAGTCTGGGGGTGGTGACCCTGGGGGTGCAGAGTCTGGGGGTGCTGGGCTTGTGGGTATGGAGCCTGGGGGTGCTGAGCCTACGGGTACGGAGCTTGGGGGTACGGAGCCTCGGGGTGCTGGGTCTGCTTGTGTGGCCTCTGGCGGTACTGGGTTTGGTGACCCTAGGGGAGCTACCCTCCCCACAGGAGCTGCGCGAGTGGTTTTCTCGGCGCTGGAGTCGTGCTGCTCGAGCTGGAGATGATACTTTTGCTGCTGACCCTGGGGTCGGCACTGGAGTTACAGGGGCCACTAGTCGTGGAGGTGCTCGTACGGGCGGTACTGAAGCTGCTCGGACGGGGGGTGCTGCTCGTGCTGCTAGAGGTATTGGAGGTATTGGAGCTACTGGGCCTGGAGGTGCTCCTAGTGCTGGTGCTACTGGAGCTCTAGCTGTAGGAGCTAGAGCCGCTCAGGGTGCTGGCGCTGGAGGTGCTACTGGCGCTGGTGCTTTTGAGGGTGCTGGAGTTGGCGGTGTTGGAGCTGGAGGTGCAGCTCGCACTAGTACTACCGCTGGGGTGCTGGTGCTGTCCCTGCTGGTTCTGGAGGCGCTGCGCGACCGCGGCCGTACTTCGTTCCGCTCCTTGAGTAGGTTCTTGGTCTCCCGCCTTCTACCGGTCCTGCTCCTCCTTTACAGTGTCCAAAGCCTGTCAAGTTGCAGTCACAATTACAGCACGCCTCCCCCCAACCTGCTCCTTCTCCCTACACTGGTCATACTAGAGGTCTTGCTGAGCGTCTTGAGCCTGCGTCTCGTCCTGCGTCGCCTATTCATGCTGCTCGCACTAGTGGTAGAGCTTCGCGTCCGCGTCCTCTTGCGGTCCCAGGCACACACCAGATGGGATTGCGTCCGTCCACTGCTCCTCTTTGTGTCCCATTGTTGTCTCCTCCAGACTACTCTCTTCCCGTTCGTACTGACCCGGAGTCCAACTCTCTTCGTCCTGTCAGTCCTACAGTTACGCGTCTCTTGGCTACAGTTGTCACTGACCCTTCCTTTGAGTTCACCGCTGCGTCTGCCTTAGTGGCTGAGCTTGTCGACTTTGCTGCTCGCTGTCGTCTTGACTATGCCGCTAGTCTTGTTGCTGAGTTTGAGTTTGTTTGTCCTCTGTCCATCGCGGGTTAGTGTGCTCTTAGCACGGACGTCCTTGAGGACAGGCAAGAGGAGTTCTAGTGTTTTGGTGCTGCTTTGCCTCATCTTGTGTCCACGCTGATTGCCCCTGAGGGAGACCCGGATGCACCAGACATCCCGACTCCTCGATCGTACGCTGAGGCGATCAAGGGTCCCTACTCCTCACAGTGGCAGTCAGCCATGGACGTAGAGATGGCTTCTTGGAAGTCCACAGGCACCTACGTCGACGAGGTTCCCCCACCTGGGGCGAACATCGTCAGTGGCATGTGGATTTTCAGGGTGAAGCGGCCGCCGGGTTCTCCACCTGTCTATAAGGCGCGTTACGTGGCTCGAGGCTTCAGTCACCGGCAGGGACTTGACTACTTTCAGACCTTCTCTCCCACCCTGAAGTTGCCCACTCGTTGAGTGCTGCTGCACATAGCGGCTTAGCGCGACTACGAGCTTCACTCTCTTGACTTCAGCACAGCAGGGCAGGGCAGCCTCCACGAGGAGATGTAGCTACGCCGCCCACCTGGCTTCACTGGGTCGTTTCCTCCACGTACCCACTGGAGCCTCCGGCGACCAGTCTACAATCTCCGCCAGGCGCCCCGTGAGTGGCACGACACACAGAGGACTACACTTGCGGCTCTTGGGTTTGCTCCTTCTACTGCCGGCACGTCGCTATTTCTGCGCACCGACACCTCTTTGCCGCCGTTCTACATCCTTGTGTACGTCGACGAATTGGTCTTTGCCGCTACTGACACTGCTGGACTCGCCCACGTGAGGTCCGAGCTTCAGAAGAGACACACGTGCACAGACCTGGGTGAACTGCGTAACTACCTTGGCTTGCAGATCACCCGGGACAGAGCACAGCGCACCATTACCCTGACTTAGTCACACATGGTGCAGCAGGTCCTTCTATGCTTCGACTTCACGTACTCCTCGCCTCGGGACACTCCTCTGTCTACTCGCCACTCGCTCTCGGCTCTGCCTTCGGATGAGTCCGTAGAGCCAAGTGGCCCGTACCCTGAGCTTGTTGGCTATCTCATATACCTGATGGCCTGCACACGACCTCACCTTGCACCCTCTTAGCATCTTGGCACGCTATGTTGCTCCTGGGAGACACCGACCAGAGCACTTCGCTGCAGCAAAGAGGGTGTTGCGCTACTTGTGCAGTACGTCGGGCATGGGGCTAGTGCTTGGAGGGCCACGTAGAGTGGTCCTCACAGGTCACGCAGATGCCTCTTGGATTGACGACCAGGCTATGCAGCGTTCGTCACAGGGTTACACCTTCAGCCTTGGTTATGGCTGTGTTTGGTGGCGGTCTACCTGCTCGTCTTCTGTTCTCAGCTCCGGCTGTGAGGCTAAGATCTACGCGGGGGCTATGGCTGCTCAAGAGCTACGCTTGCTCACCTACCTGCTGACTGACCTTGGAGAGGCGCCTTATTCTCCTCCAGTTCTGTACTTAGACAACAAGGCCATGCTGGCCTTGTGTCGGGAGCACAGACTGGAGCACAGAACGAAGCACATTGCTCTTCGCTACTTCCTTGCTCGTGAGGTGTAGCAGCGTGGTCAGCTGCGCCTTGCTTACGTGGCCTCTGAGGCCAACACCGCTGATATTTTTACCAAGGCACTTCCGCCTTGTGATCATGAGCGCTTCTGTACGATGCTAGGTCTTATGCCTACTTGACCTCACTTGCTCACTTCTTGACCTTGCTTGTACTGTGATCTTTCTACACCCGCACTTGCTTGTTTTCCTTTATATATGATCTTGCAAGTGAACTGGCCTTGTGGCCTTGAACTTGTGCTCGGAATGTGTGGTGACGTTGTGATCCACCGTGAGCTTGCTTTGCTTTACTTCACTGGTCTTATGACCTCTTGTTCTCCCCCACTTTGCCTATGGGGGTGTGTCAAACTCATATGCGATAGTCTGTGTAGGCTGTAGTGGGGTAGATGATATGGGGTACAACACTTTTAGGACTTGTACCCACCTGCTTGCTAGTTCATTCAATCCTCATTTCTTCACACGTCACAGGGTTACACCTTCAGTCTTGGCTTTGGCTTTGTCTCTTGGCGTTCTACACGCTCGTCTTCTCTTCTCAGCTCCAGTTGTGAGGCTGAGATCTACGCCACAGCCATGGCTGCACAGTAGTTATGCTGGCTCACCTACCTGCTGACCGACCTGGGAGAGCGGCCTTGTTGTCCTCGAGTGCTGTACGTCGACAACAAGGCTGCCATTGCCTTGTGTGAGGAGCACAGACTGGATAACAGAACAAAGCACATCGCTCTTCGTTACTTCCTTGCTCGAGAGTTGCAGCAGCGTGGTCAACTTCGTCTTCGTTACGTGGCCACTTTGGCCAACTCTGCTGATATATTCACCAAGGCAGTTCAGTGTGGTGATCATCACCGTTTCTGCACTATGCTAGGGCTTGTGCCCAGTTTTTCTCACTTGTTGTACCCTTTACTTGTACTGTGATCTATAAATGAATACCTGCATGCTTGCTTTGCTTGGTGGAGATCACTGTGATGTTTGTGTTACATATATTCCTCCACATGTGAACTGGCCTTGTGACCCTTCGCTTGTGCTTAGTGAGTGTGGTGACGTTGTGATCCACCCTGAGCTTGCTTTGCCTTTCTTCACTGGTCTTGTGACCCCTTGCTCTCCCCCACTTTGCCTATGGGATGTCAGAACATTATAGCTTATACATTTGTGTAGGTTGTAGTGGGGTAGCCCAATAAGGGTTGGTACTTGTACCCAACTCTTTCATAGCTCATTCATCCACTCTCACTTCTTGTCATGGTATCGAGCAGGTTCCCGAGTGGGAATACTGCCTAGGGCCCACCACGTACTTTTTCCTTCTCTGTCCGGAGCGCGCTTTCCTCCAAACCCGAGTAGCGCCCCGAGCCGCCTTAGTGGCCCCTTGTGGCCGCCCTCACTGCCCCTTGAGCCGCCCGCTACGGCCCCATCGGCCTCGTTACAGCCCCGCTTCGGCCACGCTACGGCCCGTCGGCCTCACTACGGCCTTGCCGGCCCCGCTTAGGCCCCGTCGGCTCCGCTACGGCCCCGTCGGCCCCGCTTAGGCCTCGCTACGGCCACCGATACGGCCCCGCTACGGCCTCGTCGGCCCCGCTTAGGCCCCGTCGGCCCCGCTACAGCCCCGCTTAGGCCTCGCTTCGGCCCCACTTAGGCCTCGCTACGGCCCCGTCGGCTCCGCTACGGCCCCGTCGGCCCCGCTTAGGCCCCGCTACGGCCCCGCTACGGCCCCACTTAAGCCCCGCAGCCCCGCTTAGGCCCCGTCGGCCCCGCTACAGCTCCGCTTCAGCCTCGTCGGCCCCGCTTAGGCCCCGTCGGCCCCACTACGGCCCTGCTACAGCCCTACTACGGCCTCGTCAGCCCCGCTACGGCCCCGCTACCGCCCCGCTACGGCCCCGCTACGGCCCCGTCGGCCCCACTTAGGCCCCGTCGGCCCTGCTACGGCCCCGCTTAGGCCTTGCTTTGGCCTCGTCGGCCCCACTTCGGCCCCGCGTCGGACCCGCTACAGCCCTGTCGGCCCCGCTACGGTCCCTCTTAGGCCCCTTCTACGGCCCCGTCCCGTCGCCAGCGCGGCCCCGCCCACCCTTGCGGCCAGCCGCCATCTGCGACCCCGCTGCCCAGCGCCCGCAGCACCGAGCAGGTAAGCCGCCCGACCACACGAGTCGCCGAGCAACCGAGCCGCCAGGCAGCCGAGCCGCCCAGCAGCCGAGCCGCCCGACAGCCGAGCCGCCCGACAGCCGAGCCGCCCAGCAACGTGCAGCCGAGCTGCCCAACAGCCGAGCCGCCCAGCAGCCGAGCCGCCCAGTAGCCGAGCCGCCGAGCAGCCCGATTGCCGCACTTGCCTAGTAAGAGCCCAGTCTTTGCCACTGCAGTGCCCTGCCTCACTGCCCTCACTGCCTGCCTACTGTTGTTATGGCTTCCCCTAGCGTTCTCACTTTTGACACTGAGGGTCGGGCAGTGGACTTTAAGGTCTGGGTAGATGATCTACAGATTTTTCTGCAGTGCGATAGGGCAGACGGCCTCTCCCTGTTTGACCTCACTTCTGGTGCCTCCCCTGCCCCTACTGCTGATGCTAACGCCACTATTCGCTCACAGTGGGCCACACGTGATGCTGCTGCTCGCCTTGCTGTTCGCCGCCACTTGCCGACCACTGAGCGTGCACACTTTAGCCAGTACAAAAGCACTCAGACCTTTACGATGTTGTAGTTGCACGCTACTCTTCCCCTGACACTACTGCACTGAGCCACCTCATCCTTCCCTTCCTCTTCCCTGACCTTGCTGCCTAGTCAGAGACCACTTCCTCTCTGTTTTCCCCACCACTCTCACCGTTGACCTCCTTGAGAAGGCCCTCCTAGCGATAGAGAAGAGCATAGTGGCTGTAGGAGCCTCTCGTGGTGACCCTCGCAGCCCCGTCTTTGAAGGGTGGTCTCCCTCCCCCCTCTTGCCCTCTTTTGCCTCTATTGCTGCGGCCGACCTCGTTGGTTTCGAGTCGGTCGACGCTGCGTCTGCCCCGAGCGCGAGACGCCGCACCGGCAAGGGCAAGAGGGGCAAAGGCACTGGAGGGGGTGGAGGGGGCTGTGGAGGTGGTGGTGGAGGCGGTGGAGGGAGTGGGGGTGGTGGTGGGAGTGGTGTCGGGGGAGGTGGCGGCGGCGGCAGCAGTGGAGGCTGCGAAGGCGGTGGAGGTGGCAGAGGGAGAGGAGGCGGCGGAGGTACCCGAGGCGGCGGAGGTGAAGGAGGCGGCGGAGGTACCCGAGGCGGCGGAGGTGGAGGAGGCGGCGGAGGCGGTGGAGGCGGCGGCGAAGGCAGAGGCGGCGGTGGTGGAGCGAGTCGCGACTCTGCGCCGAGGAGTGGCTCTGGTGGTGGTCAGCGCCAGCAGCACCAGCGGAGTGGTGTGACCCTGTCCCCTCAGCAGCTTCGTGAGTGGTACACTGCGCGCCAGCGCGGTGGGGGTTTTGGTCCCTGCTCTTACGTTCTCCGTACCGGCGACCGCACTGGTGAGCAGCGCTGCTTTGGTTGCCTGACGAACGCGTGGCGTCGCCAGTTCCCTGAGGTGTCAGAGATCCCTCGGTGGGGAGATCTGGCTAAGGCAGGGGCTGCTATCTTTGATCTTGACTTTGATGCTATTCTTGCTGCCATGTATGCTGTTGCTGATAGTGTTGAGGGTGCCTGTTACCTGTGTGTACCGCATGACCCGGGCATTGAGGCTGTTGCGCTAGGTGCTGGTGAGGCTACTGCTCTAGGTGCTAGTGCGTCTGCCGCCCCAGGTGCTGGTGAGTCTCCTCTCTCAGGTACTACTTGCTCAGGCCTTCCACACCTTCACCCAGGACTCAAGTGCGTCCCGCTCCTTCTTCCGAGACCGCACCACTCTTACGCCGCTAAGTCGGTCGGTTGCAATCTCCCTGGCACACCCCTCTGGGGGTCCTGTCCTTGTTAGCTTCTCCACTGTCATTCTGTGCCCTGCAGCCCCCTCTGGCACCCTGTCTGGTCTCTACCTCCCCTCGTTCTCTACGAACTTGGTGAAAGGAGCGGACCTACAGGATCAAGGGGTTTACCAGTTCACTCCTGCGAGTCAGCGAGTGACCCAATCGCACAGGCCGACACTTGGCCACGTTCACCCGTCGGCCAAGGTCAAGCCTGTACACCCTTACGGCAGAGTCTCCTCCTACTGCTGAGTCTGCCCAGGTAGCTGCGTTGAGTCAGGTGTTTGCTGCGGCGTCGAGGTCTGGTCCTGAGTCTGCCCCCTACTTGTGTCGTCTGCTGTCCCACCAGAATCTCCTTTGGCAACACCACCTTGGTCACCCCTCCTTGCCTTGTCTCTGAGGCATGGCCTCC
The DNA here is from genome assembly GCA_948144175.1 of Closterium sp. NIES-65. Taxonomy (NCBI): domain Eukaryota; kingdom Viridiplantae; phylum Streptophyta; class Zygnematophyceae; order Desmidiales; family Closteriaceae; genus Closterium; species Closterium sp. NIES-65. Next base: position 608,601 of record CANXME010002149.1, read on the forward strand.
CGTGTCCTTGTCTCTGGTCTTCCTCGGTCCCTCCCTCCCCTTTGTCCGAGGCCTGGCCCTACCTGCGTCCCCTGGGTCGAGGGGCGACAGCGGGCCGCCCCTCACTCCTCCAGGTTTCCTCCGACAGAGGCTCCGCTGCAGACTCTACACATGGACGTGTGGGGCCCAGCCCGCGTCAGCGGGCAGGGGCGAGAGCGGTACTTTCTACTGGTTGTTGATGACTACTCGCGTTACACCACAGTCTTCCCCTTGCGCTGCAAGGGTGACGTCACTGAGGTGTTGATTGACTAGATCCGCGCAGCTCGTCTCCAGCTCAGAGAGAGTTTCGGCTCGGACTTTCATGTTCTGCGTCTGCACTCGGACAGAGGCGGGGAGTTTTCCTCTGCCCATTTGGGAGCCTTCTGTCGTGCAAAACCTTCAGCTTCCGGCCTCTCCACAGCAAAATGGGATTGCTTAGCGCCGCATTGGCATGGTCATGGACGTCGCTCTTACGTCCATGATGCATGCGGCTGCCCCCCATTTTCTGTGGCCGTTTGCGGTTCAGTACGCCACGCATCAGCTCAACCTTCAGCCCCAGGTCTCCTTGCCAGAGACCTCCCCCCCCTTGCGTCGGACAGGGAAGGTTGGCGATGCGTCTGCGTTTCGGGTCTGGGGATCTCGGGCGTTTGTCCGCCACTTGTGTGCGGACAAGCTGTCCCCCTGTGCTGTTCGTTGGGTCTTCCTTCGCTTCCCCCCCGACGCGCCAGGCTGGTGGTTTTACCACCCCACCACGCGCCGTGTTGTGTCCTCCCAGGACGTCACCTTTGACAAGTCGGTTCCTTACTACCGTCTCTTCCCCTACCGCACTGCGCCCCTCCCCCCACCGCCGCTCTTCCTTGCGCCAGGTGCTACCCAGGTAGACCCCCTCCCCCCTCACGGTCTTGCCCCTTCAGGTGTGTCTCAGGTAGACGCAGTCGAGCCAGTCGAGGTAGCTGTTGACTCTGGTGCTGCTAGAGGTGTTGAGTCTGCGGGTGCCGGGTCTGCGGATGCCGGGTCTGGGGGTGCTAAGTCTAGGGGTGCTGAGACTGGGGGTGCTGAGCCTGGGGGTGCTGAGTTTGGGGGTGCTGAGCCTGGGGGTGCGGAGCCTAGGGGTGCTGGGTCTGCTCGTGTGGCCGCCGGCGGTGCTTCGTCGAGGCGTGAGCCGCTCTCTCCACAGATTCTGCGTGAGTGGTTCGCCCGCCGCTGGAGACGTGCAGCTGAGTCTGGGGGTGCTGCTGGAGCTGCAATCGGTGCTCGTGCTGCTGGAGGTGGAGCTGTTGGGGGTGTTGGCATTGGTGTTTCTACTGGAGCTGGTGCGTCTGGGGGTGCTGCTGAGGCAGCTAGTGCTAACAGTCCTACTAGAGTTGGTGCTGCTGGAGCTGGAGCTGCTGGGGGTGTTGGCGCTCGCGGTGCTGCTGGCGTTGGTGCTTTTGAGGGTTATCGAGTCGGTGCTGTTGGAGCTGGAGGTTAAGCTGGCGCTGGTGCTGCCGCTAGGGGTACTGGTGCCGTCCCTGCTGGTTCTGGAGGCGCTGAGCGGCCGAGGCTGTACTTAGTTCCGCTCCTGGAGCAGGTTCTTGGTCTCCCGCCCTCTCCTAGTCCTGCTCCTCCCTTAGAGTGTCCACAACCTGTCCAGTCGCAGTCACAGTTACCGCCTGCCTTCCCGCTATCTGCTCCTTCTCCCTATACTGGTCCTACTGGAGGTCTTGGTGAGCGTCGTAAGCCTGCGTCTCGTCCTGCGTCGCCTGTTCGTGCTGCTCGCACAAGTCGTCGTGCTGCGCATTAGCATCCTCCTGCGTTCCCCGGCACACACCAGATGGCACTGCGTCCGTCCATTGTCCGCAGCGTGTCCCTTTGCTGTCTCCTCCAGAGTCTTCTCTTTCTTCTCTTGCTGACCCGGAGTCTGACTCCCTTCATGCTGCTAGTCCTTCTTGCTACTATTGTCACTGACCCTTCCTTTAAGTCCACTGCTGCGTCTGCTCTATTTGCTGAGCTTGTTGACTTCGCTGTTCGTTATCGTCTAGACTACGCTGCTAGTCTTGTTGCTGAGCCTGAGTCTGTCTGTCCTCTGTCCGTCGGGGGTGAGTGTGCTCTTAGCACGAACGTCCTTGAGGACAGGCAGGAGGATTACCAGTGCTTTGCGGCTGCTTTACCCCATCTCGTGTCCACGCTGATTGCCCCTGAGGTAGACCCGGATGCACCAGACGTCCCGACTCCTCGATCGTACGCTGAGGCGATCGAGGGTCCCTACTCCTCTCACTGGATGTCGGCCATGGATGCAGAGACGGCTTCTTCGAAGTCCACAGGCACCTACATCGATGAGGTTCCCCCACCTGGGGCAAACATCGTCAATGGCATGTGGATCTTCAGGGTAAAGCGGCCGCCTGGCTCTCCGCCTGTCTTCAAGGCGTGTTACGTGGCTCAAGGCTTCTGTCAGCGGCAGGGAGTTGACTACTTTCAGACCTTCTCTCCCACCCTGAAGATGACCACTCCTCCGGTGCTGCTGCGCATAGCCGCTTATCGCGACTACGAGCTTCACTCTCTTGACTTCAGCACCGCTTTCCTGCAGGGCAGCCTGCACGAGGAGATCTGGTTGCGCCGCCCTCCTGGGTTCACTGGGTCGTTTCCTCCTGGTACCCAGTGGAGCCTGCGGCGACCAGTCTACGGTCCCCGCCAGGCGCCCCATGAGTGGCACGACACACTGAAGACTATACTTGCGGCTCTTGGGTTTGCTCCTTCTACGGCCGACCCGTCGCTGTTTCTACGCACCGACACCTCTTTGCCGCCGTTCTACATCCTCGTGTACGTCGACGACTTGGTCTTTGCCACTGCTGACACTACTGGACTTGCCCACGTGAAGTGCGAGCTGAAGAAGAGACACACGTGCACAGACCTGGGTGAACTGCGCAGCTACCTTGGCTTGCAGATCACCCTGGACAGAGCACAGCGCACCATTACCCTGACTCAGTCACACATGGTGCAGCAGGTCCTTCAGCGCTTCGACTTCACGTTCTCCTCACCTCAGGCCACTCCTCTCTCTACTCGCCACTCACTCTCAGCTCTGCCTTCGGATGAGTCCGTAGAGTCGAGTGGCCCGTACCCAGAGCTTGTTGGCTGCCTCATGTACCTGATGACCTGCACTCGTCTTGACCTTGCATACCCTCTTAGCATCTTGGCACGCTATGTTGCTCCTGGGAGACACCGACCAGAGCACATGGCTGCCGCGAAGAGGGTGTTGCGCTACGTGTGCAGTATGTCGGGCATGGGGCTAGTGCTTGGAGGGCGGAGTCCAGTGGTCCTCACAGGTCACGTTGACGCTTCTTGGGCTGACGACCAGGCTCAGCAGCGGTCGTCACAGGGTTACACCTTCAGCCTTGGCTCCGGCTCTGTTTCGTGGCGATCTACCCGCTCGTCTTCTGTTCTCAGCTCCAGCTGTGAGGCTGAGATCTACGCAGGGGCCATGGCTGCACAGGAGCTACGCTGGCTCACCTACCTGCTGACTGACCTAGGAGAGCCGCCTCATTCTCCTCTAGTTCTGTACGTAGACAACAAGGCCATGCTGGCCTTGTGTCGAGAGCACAGACTGGACCACAGAACGAAGCACATTGCTCTCTGGTACTTCCTGTCTCGTGAGCTGCAGCAGCGTGGTCAGCTCCGCCTCACCTACGTGGCCTTTGAGGCCAACACTGCTGATATCTTCACCAAGGCCCTTCTGCCTTGTGATCATCAGCGTTTCTGTACTCTCCTAGGTCTTGTACCTACCTGGCCTCACTTGCTCACTTCTTGATCTTGTTTGTACTGTATTCTTTCTATAACTTCCCTTGCTTGTTTTACCTTTATGTATATGTTCTTGCTTGTGAACTGGCCTTGTGGCCCTACTCTTGTGCTCGGATTGTGTGGTGACTTTGTGATCCATCCTGAGCTTGCTTTGCTTTGCTTTGCTTGACTGGTCTTGTGACCACTTGTTCTCCCCCACTTTGCCTATGGGGGTGTGTTAGAACATTATAGCTTATACATTTGTATAGGCTGTAGTGGGGTAGCCCATATGGGGTACAACCCAATTAGGGTTAGTACTTGTACCCAACTCTTTCATAGCTCATTCCTCCATTCTCACTTCTCGTCATGGGAGTATTAGGGCCTACTTTTGGATTCTAGGTACTCTGATTTCCATAGTAGTTTTTTTCCCAACTCTGAAATCTAGGGTTGTTCATGCGCCTTACTCTAATTTGTCAGATTAACCCTACACTTTAAAAAATAAAACCTAGGCACGTTAGAGTAATAGTTTTCTCTACTCTGATGTTGGTTAAGTTTGCTGTATGAAAGTATTTGTTACGCCGTTTGTGCTTGCACTATGTTTCATTTCTGCGTCGCCCACGTTTCCCCCCTGAGTGCGTTGTTTCCAAGTGAGGTGTTGGCACTGATAATCTGACTCAAGGAGAGGGGAGGGGAGTGGCTGACATGTGCGCTGGTTGAGAAGTTGTCAAACTTTTGTAGCCAATCAACGCTCATATTGCCCCTAACAGACGACTGAAATCTGGATAATAATCTCAACTATTCGGGGAAAACCCGCTAAACGTGGGGAGGGGGAGGGGGGAAGGGTAGTGGGTGGGTTTCGGCTAAGGGGCATGTATTCCCTATACAGAGTAAATTTGGTCCCTTAAAAAAAAACCCCAGAGGCCTCAGAGTAACCTACACCATAACTCTGACAAATCAGAGAAATCTTATGTTCCAAAAAAAAAACCCAGCGGGTACAGAGTTACTTTAAAAAATGACTCAGATTTTCAGAGAAATAGAGTAATTTACTCTGATAACGTGGGGCATGGGGAGTGTGTCAAATGTCATAGCTGCTACAGTTTGTTTAGGGTGTAGTGGGGTAGTTTCTATGGGGTAGAGTAAGTTTAGGGTTTCCTACTTGTACCCAATCCTTTCCTAGTTCAATCACTTGTTCATTCTGACACTGCACACACCATGTCGCGGTAGTTGTTGTAGTTCGCGGCAATCACCTGTCGCCAGACTTCCATTTTTAGCCCCTTAGTATACGCTTGGATCTTTCCCCCTTCGGTCAGGTCGGTAATTCGGTTGAAGAGGCTCTCTATTTGCTGCATGTACTGTGTTACACTGCCGAACTGTTTATGCCAATGAATCTACTGCCGCGCCATGTAGCTGGATTTGATTGGTTCGAAACGTTGAATTGAAGCTTCCTGAAAGTGCGTCCTTGACCCCTCGCCTCGGATCTTTTTGCTGTTGTAAATCCACTCGGGCGCTGGGCCTCGTAAGAGTATCGCTACGAGCCAAATCTGCATTGCTTTGTGTGTCGGGGTCGTACAGCCAACGGCCTCGAAGTAAATTTCGAGGGTTGCAATGAATCGACGGACGTCGGTGTCTCTAGCATTCGGTTTGAATGTCTCGGTAGATTCGAACGTGCCGCCTCAAGATTCACAGTAGCTACTGCCGTTGCTGCTGGGTGAAGTGTCGGTGTCGCCGCTGCTGCTGCTGCGTTCGCTGCTGCTGTGGCGGCTGCCGACTGGATCGCGAGAAGCTCCTCTATTCGCTGGAGTGCCGCTCGCGTCTAGTCCAGGCCGGTGTGTAACTCTGCATTTTTTTCGTACGGAATTATCACCATTTTCCTCCATTTGGCGATTTACAGGAAGATTTGCGACGAAAATAATTGAATTCTAGGCGCTGGGCATCTTACCGTGAGTCGAATTGACTGTAAAAAAGACGAGCGCTAACACTCATTTAATTGAAATTCGTGTCCAATCTCGTCTGTTGAGAAAAAAATCGATCTGATGCTCCAAATTCCTTTTTTTTTGAGCGAAAGTTTCAGGGCCGTTGAGATTCGAATCGATCTGACGTGCGAAATTCCATTTTCTAGATATGCATTAATCTACGTTGGTACAAAGAAAGACTAGCAAGAATAACTCTATGTAAAGTTTCTTCCACTGTACCTTATAGCGGTCCCATCCATTTTCCCCTAAGTTCGCGCAAGAATGAAAGTCCGACACGTAGGCATTTCAGTAGGTCTTTAGAAGTCCTTCTCGGTCATTCCGTGTTGGTCAGTGGATCTTGCATCACCTTGTCGCCATCTCAATCCCTGCTTGCGCGGCTCGATTCTCCAGCACTGAAAGACTCTTGCCCTCGCTTTCTTGCTAGCCATTCCACTGAGTTGACGACAACCTGGCCGTGCTTTCCTCGAGTTTCTCCCATTCGAGGTTGAGAAATAGGTGTCCTATAAAGTTTTGCAACTTCTCGTGTAACAAGAAGTCCTTCATCCCTTTCTGAATGATTCAATCAGGCTACGATCACGTTTTTTCTGCACCAAGTCTCAGACGAGTCGCACACCCCTGTGAGCGGTTGACGATGGGCTCAAAGTTGGATGCTACTATCATGCGGCGAGCCGCTATCATTCCTCTTCTGCTCGTTTTTATGCTACTGCTCCGGCATTCCCATGGACGTCGGTTCGTACCCGAATTAATACAAGGGCTCCGAGACACCGAGATATGGAGTCGGAAACCCCCCATTCTCGTGAACGATGATACAGGAGATGCTCCCATGGGAGCCCCAATGATGGCAGGTTCGTCTTCCCCCTAGCTTCTTTCACTAACTGATAGTAGCCCGCTTGGTTGCTGAGCTTCTTTTCTGCCTTTCTGCGTGCTTAAACGTATCTCAAAGGAAATGTGAGATATGCTCATATCGTGCATATAGACAAACTTAATCCCGATTGAACCCTGCACATTGATCCCGATGCAGAAATTCACAACATCTCCAGGCGGTCACTTGCTCATACAATCACTAACGAAACGTGGATGATCATAGGCATCGCAATCGGCGCTGCATTTTTGTTCATTGGGCTAGTCATTCTGGCTGTGTACGTTTGGTCGCGGTGGGCATCCAAGGAGCCAAGCCCCAAAGTGAAAAGAAAGCGTCTCAGCGACCCAGTTCCCAAGACTACTACCACCAATAATAGTTCTAAACTGAACGAGAGGCATCACGGGGCGCAGTATGAGACGGACTCTTTGTCTGGCGGGGGCGGTTGTCACACAAAAAAGCAAGGCGCACAGACAGCACCCAGCCATTCCCTGCAACGGCAGCGAGTGGAGGCCGCAGGACCAACAGCATCAGCCCCTGCCGCTGCTTCTGCAGCTGCCGCTGCTGCAGCTGCCGCCGCTGCTGCTGCTGCAAGAGCACAGCTGCGGCCAAAAAATATGCCAGCAGCAGCAGTCGTGAGAAATGATGAAGGAGCAGAGCTAGTCTTGCGTCCAGCCCAGCCTCGGGCACTGGGGGAAGTATCAGCAAAAGCTGCAGGCTCCTCCGAAAACTCCTCGGAGTCTGGGAGAATGACCGCGCTGGGAGTAGGATGCGGTGGGCAGGTGCAGCTATGCGCGCAGTACTCACTGGTGGAGGTGGCGAAGGCGACGAGCGATTGGGCCGAGAGCAAGCGCATTGGCGGGGGAAGCTTCGGGGATGTGTACAAAGGCGAGTGCCCTAACAACCCCCAGGTCGTTTGGGCCGTGAAGCGAGCCAAGATCCTCACCAACGACTTCAAGCGAGAGGTATGGGTGTGTATAGTGTGGTGTGGTGTGCGGTGGTGTGGGGTGGTTTGTGGTGGTGTGTGGTGTGGTGTGGTGTGGTGTGGGGTATGAAGCGGTTGACTGCGCTGGTTTTGGATGGACTAGACCCCTGCTTGGTGGTGCGGGCTGTCAAGTGAGCCAAAATCCTCACCAACGACTTTAGCCGAGAGGTAGTAAGGGGTAGGGAAGTAATGAGATGAATGGGCGAAAAGATGTGAATTAGAGACTGGATGGCAGGGCGACTCATAACTGTTGGCTTTTTTTAATGTGTGCACGAGCCACCATCATTGTATAAGCTATAATCGGTCAAGGCCACGTCTGTCACTCTGCATAATAAGTTCGGTGCCATGATGCCAGTGATGACATTAGTAATATAGTCCTGCCTTTTGCTATTCTTGTCCACGTGAATGCATTTTTTGTTGCATGTCGTAATATTGCGACATGGCAGGTGAACGAGATGGCGACAAAGAATCATCCGAACCTGGTGCGGCTGGTGGGGTACTGCTTGGACTTCAGCCCTGTGACAGAGAGAATGGAGCAGATTGTCATCTACGAGTTCATGCCCAATGGCGACCTCGAACAGTGGATCGGCCCTTGTGAGCAGCTCTCTCATTTCCGCTCTTCTCTCTTCTCTTCAATATTTTCCCTCGTGGAATTTTACCTCTCATCCCTCTTTACCCTGCTTTACCCTGCTTCAGCCGCAAAGCAGCATCTGACGATCCGGCAGCGGCTGGAGATTCTCATAGGCATGGCTCGTGGCTTGGATTATCTTCATGAGTTTGGCATCGTGCATCGCGACATCAAACCCGCCAACATCCTCCTTGATGAAAAACTGAAGGTGAGATAGTGTACGAGTCAGTGTGAATCAGTTTAAGCCCATGGACAATAATTCTACTGCGTTTTGGCATGATACGTACTGCCTCCATAAATGTCCTTTATGTCCTCGATCGATGCTGGGCAGGCGAAGATTGCGGACTTTGGGTTGGTGAGGCATGGGGAGGGCACATCCGTGGCAGCCACTCGAGTGATGGGAACACCGGGCTATGTGGATCCCGCCTATTACAAGTCACAAAAAGCCACTCCCATGGCTGATGTGCACAGGTGTGTGAATGCTACGAGATGATAATGGCTTGTGAGGTACATGGTCTAAATGTACACACACTTATTGTCTGTGGCACATGTTTATTTATCCATGGCGGAATCCATTCATTGTCGTATTCTTCTAGCCCCGGTTTCCTCATCTCTCTACTTCTGACATCCTTCTCATCCCACCTTGCTAGCTTCGGAGTGGTGATGCTGACAATTCTCACGGCACGTAAAGCTGTTTGGAATTTGGAGTCAAACCTGGTCAACCTCAAGACGTGGGTAAGTGATTAATGCCGCATATTGCTACGTACCGACTTTTATCCCACTCACCTGTTTTGCCATGGAGTGCGATTCAATCTGTCTAATCCCTTTAAATCGATAGGTGGAACCTTTGGTGGCGGCTAAGGATGTGGCAACCTTCAAGGATCCATACCTGGAAGCACCGGATACCATGGTGCTGCGCCTGGCTCGCCTTGCGCTCAGCTGCACTGCCATGCCTACTGCATCCCGACCGTCCATGAGCCGAATCCTTGGAGAATTAGTGGCTATTAAGGACGAATATCTAGGGGCGAGGGTTGACAGGATGGCGGTGCGAATCGACCAGGAGCTTGGAGGCTCGGCAGATGCTGACTTCAATGTGGAGTTTGCTCGGATTGAAGGAATGCAGACTAGCAGTGCATATTCTAGCGATGCAACGCGGTGATGATCTCGATTGCAGAAGAAGTTCATAATCTGGTGACTTTGATGCACCAACTTTATTGTAATAAGGATCGTGGAGCACATGAATGCAGTTTGTTTTTCTTTGTTTTGGTCCATGAGTACTTAATGCCCTTGGCGTGCACCTCATGCCAAAGGGGTTTGAGGGCTGTAAAATGAAGGGTTTGTCCAAATCAGGGAGGTGATTTTGAGAGTTTTGAGGTTCCAGGGACGGGGAGCATCCAGGTCCAGACCTTCAATGCCACATTGGTATGAAACGGTCAGCCTCAGCCCCGGATTCAACCATGCTTGAACATCTTACAGCCTAACACCGTTCATATTTTGGTGCCTCTAGCCATAGCAGTATGATCATTGATCATAAGGTGAAGTTATCAACAGTGTTGGCCCGAGCGGCCACAAAAGCAAGGCAAAGCTGACCACAATGGTGCAACTCTTGAACGAGAAAGTAACGAAGACCAACGTGCTTCATTCTGTGCTCCAGTCTGTGCTCCTCACACAAGGCAATCATGGCCTTCTTGTCGGCGTACAGAACAGGAGGAGAACGAGGTTTCAAATATTATAGCCTGTAGTGGGTTGGGCTATATGGGGTACAACTAGTTAGGGTTAGGTTATGTACCCCAATTCTGTCAATACAACGCACTCCGCTGTAGTTCTCATTCTGACATGGTATCAGCAGTAGGTTAGCGCTCCTAGTCCTAGGCCCGCCCTTCCCTACCACTAGGGTTACCACTGCGCCCTGCCAGCCCGCCAGCGCCCTACCCCACGCCCCAGCCGGCGCGCCCCTCCCCTCCCCGCCCTTAGCCAGCGCGCCCGCCAGCCAGCGCGCTGCGCCGGAGCGCGCCTCGCCAGCGCGAGCCCCGCCGCCCCGCGCCCAGCCAGTGCGCGCCCCGCCTGCGCGCACCCGCCTCGCACTCACCTCCCTCTCCTCCTCCTCTCGCGGCTGGCGGCCGCTATCACTTGTCCTCGCCCCTCATGGCGACGTCTCGCGTGCTCCGTTTCGACCCTGAGGGGCGTGCGATCGACTTTAGTACCTGGCTGACGCAGGCCCAGCGCCACCTTAGGAGCCAGCGCCAGGATGGCGTGCACCTGTTTGCGCATGCGTCCGTTGCTCTGCGCGCCCCGCCGCAGACTTCACCGCTGCCCACTTCCCCACCGCCTACTTCCGAGCAGGAGGCTGAGTACCAGCGCCGGTTCCTCGCTCGTGACGTGTGGGAGTCTCGTGACGCTGCTGCCTGCCTCGCCCTGACCGACCTTCTCCCGCCAACTGAGGCTGTCCACTTCACTCAGGTCGAGTCTGCTGCAGACCTTTACACTGCTATTGTTCCTCGCTACTCCACTCCCTCCTCTGCCTCCCTCAGCCGCCTCCTTGTCCCCTTTATCTACCCTGACCTCGCCTCCTTTGAGACTGTCGCTGACCTCGCTACCCACCTGCGCTCCCTTGAAGCTCGCTTCAAGGCCGCTTGCACTGAGGAACAGCTTGCCCTTGCACCCCCCCCCATGTGGCTCACTATTCACTGGTTAGTCACTCGCCTCCCTGACCGTCTAGCCACAGCCCGCGACGCGCTTCTCCTGAAGCACCCCACTGAACTTACTATCCATCTTCTTGAGACCGCTCTCTCGAAGATTGAGAGTAACCTCCTCGCTGTTGCCTCCGCCTCTTCCGCGCCTCCTCCTCGTCTCTTTGAGGGGTGTGCGGTACCACAGCTTCCCACCGTCACTGCCTCGCTTGCCACTGCCGCGTCTTCTGCCTCTGAGGAGACGGCGGCCGTTTCTGTCTCTGGCGGACAGAAACGTGGCCAGTCCGGCAAGAAGGGAGGGAAGGGCGACGGGGGTTCTGGGGGTGTTGCGGGTGGCGGCGGTGGCGGTAGTACTAGTGGCGGAGGTGGCGGCGGGGGTGACTCGGGACCTGACGGCTCTCCTCTGGACGGTGGTGAGGGGTTTTCGCAGCAGCAGCAGCAGACTCCTCCGCAGCTGCCACCGCCTGGACAGCAGCAGCGGCAGGGACAGCAGCAGCAGCGCCAGGGCCAACAGCAGCGTCCGCCTCAGCAGCAGCTCCAGCAGTGGGGCACTCTGCAGCAGTGGGGCACTCAGCAGCAGTGGGGCCCTTCGCAGTAGTGGGCCCCCCCGCAGCAGTGGAGACCTACGGGCCCCCCGAGCACTGGGCGTAGTGGTGCCCCTTCTAGTCGGGGACCCCGCTCGGCCGGCCGCGACGTTGGTCTCTGTGAGTACTGGATCCTGACGGGTCCGCGCAGGGGCACGTACTGCGGTCGCCCTGACCACTCTGCTGCCCGCTTCTTCAGCTGTCTTGACGACCTGTACGTCCTGCACCACGGTCCCTCCGCTCCCCCGCCACCGCGCTGGGGACCACTCCTTGCTCGTGGTGTTGCTGTGTTTGATATGTCTATGGATGATGCTAGGTCTTATGCCATGTATGCTGATGTTGACTATAGTGCTGTCGGATCTGTTTACTTGCCTGTACCTAGCGTAGGATCTTTGCCTGTTGCTAGAGTAGGTGCTGGTGTAGGATCCTGTCTAGCTACTAGTACAGGTGCTCCCTCGGCGGACGCGTCGCTCTCCTTCACACTGGACTCCGGAGCGACGCAGTGCTTCTTCCGCGACAGCACGACTCTTACTCCACTCTCGGCGCCGGTTTCTGTAGCACTGGCCGATCCCTCTTCGGGACCGGTCATTGCGACTCACGCCACTACCCTCCCGTGCCCAGCTGCCCCTTCCGGTTCTCTGACCGGCCTCCACGTTCCTACTTTCTCTAGGAACCTGGTTGGTGTGGCTCCTCTGGCGAGACAGCACGTCGGGGTCTGGTTTGAGCCTTCGGGTGACACTGCAGTCTGTGTGGACGGTGACACGTACGCCCCTCTGGCCACTTTTCGTCAGGAGCCGGGCTCTGGTCTGTACACCCTCCACACCGACACCTGTCCGGTTCCCCCGTCCCACCAGGTAGCCAGGTCCAGTCAGGTAGCTGTGCCAGGTCTAGTGGCTGCGTCGTGCTCGTGTCGGTCGCTGTCCCACCCTGCCCTCCTCTGGCACCACCGCCTTGGTCACCCGTCCCTCTCTCGTCTCCGCGCTATGTCCAGTCAGCGTCTTGTCTTAGGCCTCCCCCGCGACCTCCCGCCGCTCCCGCCGTCCCCCGCTCCTCCGTGCGGTCCTTGTGTCCAGGGTCGGCTGCGCGCCACTCCTCACTCCTCCTCCCTTCGTCCAGCCTCCGAGCCCTTTGAGACACTCCACTTAGACGTCTGGGGCCCCGCTCCCCGGCTTGGACCTGAGCGAGAGAGCTTCTTCCTAGTGGTCGTTGACGACTACTCTCGGTACACCACCGTGTTCCCTTTGGCGAAGAAGTCCGACGTGACTTCTACGCTGATCCGGTGGCTGCTCGCCACCGAGAGTACTCGTCGCCGTCGTGTCAGTTGTCTCCACTCCGACCGTGGGGGTGAGTTTTGCTCCGGCATTCTCGCCAGATTCAGTGCTGAGCAGGGCATCACCCAGTCCTGGACTCTTCCAGACTCTCCACAGCAGAATGGGGTTGCTGAGCGCCGGCTAGGCCTGGTCATGGAGATTGCCCGCACCTCCATGATCCACGCCCGCGCGCCCCATTTTCTGTGGCCCTACGCGGCTCAGTACGCCGCTCACCAGCTGAACCTCTGGCCTCGCGTCTCTCGGGCAGGGGCTTCACCGACCTCTTTGGACAGGGTCCCCTGGTGTTGCGTCGAGGTTTAGTGTCTGGGGCTGCTTGGCGCTTGTCCGCGACACCTCTGCGGACAAGCTCTCACCTCGCGGCGTCCCCTGTGTCTTCCTTGGTTTCCCTGAGGCCTCCTCTGACTTCACCTTTTACCACCCTCCCTCCCACCGGTTCTTTGACTCTCGTGACGTCAGTTTCGACGAGTCCGTCCCCTACTACGTCCGGCACCCCTCTCGAGGTCTCCCGGTTCCCCCCCCTCCCCTCTTCCTCGCCCCAGCTCCTCCTCCTCCCGCTCCCTCTCCTCCGGTACCCCCCCCGGTTCCCGCTCCGTCAGGTGTGTCGCAGGCTACCCCCCCTCCCTCGGTCCCCCCCCAGGTCTATCCTCCTTCCCCACAGTCGTCCTCACAGCCTCCGCAGCAGCCGTCGGCGCTTCCTCTCCCGGCCACTGCGGACTCTGAGGGTGTTGGTGCTCGAGGTGAGGGCTCTGGCGGTGCCGGTTCTGGGGGTGTTGGAGTTGGAGCTGAGCGTGCACCTGCCGCAGCTGCACGTCCCGAGCGTGTTGGAGTCGGTGGTGGTGCTGGAGCTGGTGGTGTTTCTGGAGCTGGAGAGTCTAGGGCTGGTGCTGGTGCCACTGACGGCGCCACGACTGGGGGTGCGGGTACACCTCCTACAGGTACTGGTCGTGCTGCCGCAGGGGGTCCTCGCTCTAGGGGTGCTCAGCCGGGTCCTGTCGAGGGTGGAGCCGGTTCTTCTTCGTCGTCTCCTGACACCACTCCTCCTCCTCACCCCTACCCGATTCGTTACCAGGCCCTTCGTCTGCTAGAGCGTGAGGAGCAGCAGCGTTTGGAGCGTGAGAAGTCGGAGGTTCAGCAGCGGGTGGAGCGTGAGCGGTTGGAGTTTCAGCAGTAGCAGCAGCAGCAGCCGCAGCCACAGCCACAGCAGCAGCAGCAGCAGCAGCAGCAACAGCCGCAGCCACAGCCACAGCAGCAGTAGCAGCAGCAGCAGCAGCAGCAGCAGCAGCAGCCGCCGCAGCTGCCGGAGCAGCCTCCGGCCCCTGTTTCTGGCCTTCTGGCCCTTGGTCTCCCCTCCTCTCCTCCTGTGTTCGGTCCCACGTTTCCTCCTCCGGACTCCACTCCGGCTGTCTTCCCTCGTTCTCAGTCTCCTCCGTCCCCCCCTCCTCTCGCCCACACTTGGGCCTCTCGCCCTCCTCGTGCTCGTCCCTTGTCCCCTGTCACTGACCTCCGTACCGTGTTGTTTCGTCCTCGTCCTCCTCGTTCTCCTCCGTCTGTCCTTCCTCGTCCTCCTGAGTCTTCCCTCACTGCCTCCCTGTCCACTCCGGTCACCGACCACTACCGCACGTACCGCCCCACTCTCTCTCGTGTTCTCGCCTCTCTTGTTACAGACCCTCATGCCTCTCCTTTCCCGTCGCGGTCCTCACTGCCGCTGTCACTGACTTTACTGCGACGCGTTGCCTTGACTACGCCACTCGAGTTGTGGCAGCTCCTCCTGTCCGTCCTCTGTCCGCCGGGGGTGTGTGTGCCCTTGGCTGTGACGTCCTAGAGGACAGAGAGTTTGAGCTAGAGTTCCTGGCAGCTACTTCGCCTCATCTCTGTGCCATGTTGCTCACTCCTGAGGGAGACCCCGACGCTCCTGACATACCTACTCCTCGCACTTACGCTGAGGCAGTGTCAGGGCCTTGGGCCTCTCAGTGGAGAGCTGCCATGGACGCAGAGATGGCCTCCTACAGGTCCAGAGGCACTTACGTTGACGAGGTTCCCCCCCCAGGGGCGAACATTGTTGACGGCATGTGGATCTTCAAGGTGAAGCGGCCGCCGGGATCTCCCCTAGTCTTCAAGGCACGCTACGTGGCTAGAGGGTTCAGTCAGCGCGAGGGGGTTGACTTCTTTCAGACCTTCGCGCCCACCCCGAAGATGACCACTCTTCGGGTGTTACTGCACGTAGCAGCGCAGAGAGACTACGAGCTACACTCTCTTGACTTCTCCACTGCCTTCCTCCAGGGCTGCTTACACGAGGAGATCTGGCTGCGTCGTCCTCCGGGCTTCACTGGCACTTTCCCGCCTGGGACCCAGTGGAGCCTCAGACGACCGGTCTACAGTCTCCGCCAGGCACCGCGTGAGTGGCACGACACTCTCCGCTCTACTCTCTCCGACCTCGGGTTTGAGCCGTCTTCCGCCGACCCGTCGCTGTTTGTTCGTCGTGGCCGTACACCTTTCTTCGTCCTAGTCTACGTTGACGACTTGGTTTTTGCCACGGCCGACACAGCTGCACTGGCGGAGGTGAAGTCCGAACTGCAGAAGAGACACACCTGCACTGACCTTGGGGAACTGCGCCGCTACCTTGGCCTGCAGATCTCCAGGGACAGAGCCGCTCGCACCATCACTCTCACTCAGTCACACATGGTGCAGCAGGTTCTTCACCGGTTCGGGCTTCAGGACTTTTCTCCTGCCCCCACTCCTCTTGCTGTAGACCACAGACTCACTGGGCCTTTTCCTGACGAGCTGTTCGAGCCCAGTGGTCCCTACGCAGAGCTGGTGGGCTGCCTCATGTACCTGATGACGTGCACTCGCCCGGACCTCGCCTTCCCCCTTAGCATCCTGTCTCGCTTTGTTGCGACTGGGAGACACCGTCCTGTTCATTGGGCGGCGGCTAAGAGGGTGGCGAAGTACCTTGGCGTGACATCAGGCATGGGGCTTGTACTTGGAGGGACACAGTCAGTTGTACTCACCGGTCACTGTGACTCTTCCTACGCTGACGACGTTGAGACTCAGAGGTCTACGTAGGGTTACTGTTTCAGCCTGGGTTCTGGAGCTGTTTCGTGGAGGTCTACTCGGTACTCCTCTGTTGCGACTTCTACCGCAGAGGCCGAGATCTACGCTGGGGCCCTTGCTGCTCAGGAGCTACGCTGGTTGACCTTTTTGCTCACTAACCTTGGTGAGCGGCCGAGCTCTGCACCGACCCTGCTTGCTGACAACAGGGCGATGATTCTCCTGTGTCGTGAGCCTCGACTGGAGAGCAGAGTGAAGCACATCAACGTCAGGTACTTCCTCCTTCGAGAGTTGCAGAGACGCGGACAGGCTCGTCTGGACTTTGTGGCCTCCGAGGCCAACTCTGCAGACATCTTCACCAAGGCCCTCCAGCCTTGTGACCACCGTCGGTTTTGTCTGCAGTTAGGCCTCGTTGAGACTGGGTCTAGTTGACTGTTGTAGGGTGCTCTTTGTCTGTTGCTTGCTTGTACCTTATATATATATTTGTTTGCACACTTTTGGACTGGCCTTGTGGCCCTTTGCTTGTGCTCAGATTAGGTGGTGACGTTGTGATCCACCCTGAGCTTTGTTTTCTTTCTCTTGTTTTTTGACTGGTCTTGTGACCGTAGGTTGCTTGTTGTTGATTGGCCTTCCCCACTTAGGCTATGGGGGTGTGTCAAATATTATAGCTTGTAGTGGGTTGGGCTATATGGGGTACAACTAGTTAGGGTTAGGTTATGTACCCCAATTCTGTCAATACAACGCACTCTACTGTAGTTCTCATTCTGACACGAGGCCGCTCACCCAAGTCGGTCAGTACGTAGGTCAGCCAGCGTAACTCCTGTGCAGTTATAGCCCCAGTGTAGATCTCGGCCTCACAGCCATAACCAAGCACAGAAGATGAACGAGTGGACCGCCACGAGACAAAACCAGAGCCAAATCTAAAGTGTATCCCTCTCACAACCGCTAAGTCGCCTGGTCGTCAGCCTAAGAAGGATCTTCATGCACTGTGAGCATATTTGAACCCTATTGCCCAAGCACGAGCCCCATGCCTAATGTACCGCAGAAGTAACACAATACCCTCGCAACAACCCGGTAGTGCCCAGGCCGGTGTCTCCCAGGCGCAACGTAGCGCTTCAGGACGCTGAGAGGGTACACGAGGTCAGGTTGGGTGCAAGTCATCAGGTACATGAGGCAGCCCACAAGCTCTGAATACGGACCACTCGGCTCTACGGACTCGTCCGAAGGTGGAGCTAAGAGTGAGTGATTCGTAGGTAGAGAGGAGAACTGAAAGCGGAAGCGCTGAAGGACCTGCTGCACCATGTGTGACTGATCCAGAGTGATGGTGCGAGCTGCTCTGTCCCGGGTGATCTGCAAGCCATAGTTGCGCAGCTCACCCAGGTTAGTGCAAGTGTGTCTCTTCTACAACTCCACCATCAGAAGGGCCAATACCTCAGTGTCAGCAGTAGCAAAGACCAAGTGGTCGACGTAGACGAGGATGTAGAATGGTGGTAGAGAAGGGTCGGTGCGCAGAAACAACAACGGGTGAGCATTCAAAAGAGCGGACCCAAGAGCCTCAAGTGTAGTCCGCAGTGTGTCGTGCCACTCCCGGGGCGCCTGGCGGAGACCGTAGACTGGCCGTCGGAGGCTCCACTGGGTACTCTCAGGAAACGACCCAGTGAAGCCAGGTGGGCGGCGTTGCCAAATCTCCTCATGAAGGCTGCCCTACAGGAAGGCTGTGGAGAAGTCAAGTGAGTGGAGCTTGTACTCATGCTGTGCTGCAACGTGCAGTAACACCCGAAAAGTGGTCATCTTTGAGGTGGGGGAGAAGGTCTAGAAGAAGCCAGCTCCTTGTCGTTGACTGAAGCCGCGTGCAACGTAATGCGCCTTGAAGGCAGGAGGAGAACCCGGTGGCCGCTTCACTCTGAAAATCTACATGCCATCGACTATGTTCGCCCCAAGAGGGGGAACATAGGGGCATGTGGACTTCATAGATGCCATCTCTTTGTCCATGGCTATCTGCAAATGAGAGAAGTACTGACCCGAAATTGCCTCAAGAAAAGAGAGCAGGGTCGAAATGTTTAGTGCATCCGGGTCTTCCTCTGGGGCAAGTAGCATGGCCGAGAGATGAGGTACAGTTACCGCAAGGCACTCAAGCTCAAACTGCATGTCCTCAAGGACGTCACTACCAAGGGAAAGATTACCCCCGATAGATGGAGGACAGCCAGACTTAGACTCCGTAACAATTCTCGCAACGTAGTCGAGGCAACAGGCAACACCAAAGTCAACGAGCTCGGTGACTAAGGCAGACGCAGCAGGAGACTCAAAAGTAGGGTCAGCGACAAGTGTGTCTAGACAACGAGTGGCAGTGGGACTTGCAGCACGAGCAAGTCTAAACTATGAGTCAGGAACCTCAAGAAGAGAGGACGCTAAAGGAGACGGCAGGGCAACACGCTGTGGAGCTGCAGAAGGACAAACTGTCATAGTGTGTGTGCCGGGGACATGTCGAGGACGAACACGACAAGGCCAACGAACAGTGCGAACAGGTGAGGCAGGATGAGACGCAGGCTTACGACGCTCTGTCAGGGAGTCATTCTGCTCAGTGTAAGGAGAAGGAGCAGACAGTGGGGAGTCAGGCTGTAAATATGGTTGTGATTGGAGGACACAGTAGAGGAGGAGTAAGGCCTAAGGAGGACGGAAGTTTGAGATGGTGAAGCGCTGAGCCAGGCGGTGGCAGCGACGACTGCGGCTGGTCCAGGAAGAACGGTCGCTGCTGCACAGTATCCGCAGTTCCAGGACCTCCATCTCTAGTACCTCCAGCTCCAGTACCTCTAGCTCCAATACCCCCGGTACCAGTAACTCTGGCTCCAGTACTTCTAGCAGCTCCAGTTTCTCCAGTGCCTCTAGCTCCAGAGTCACCAACCCCAGGCTCAATACCTCCAGTGGCAACATCCCCATGCTTAGCACCCCCAAAAACAGCACCTTTTGAGGTAGCATGGTGTCCGACTACCCTCTCACGCAGCTGTTGCTGCAAGAGAGTCACCTGCAGAGGCGATGGCACCGGCTCTCCACCCCCAGGCTCAGGACCCCCGCAGTCAACACTCCCAGGCTCAGCACCCCCAGAACCAGTACGGCGTCTGACCACCAACTCACACAGCTAGTGCGGCAAGAGATTCTACTGCTGCCCACCTCCAGGTGCAGCACTTCTAGGCCCAACAACCTTACACTCAGCACCTCGAGAACCAGCTGTCAGAAACTAACGAGCAAGAATATGTGCATTGATAAAAAATGTGGTACAATTACTAACCCTAATTTGGTTGTATTCCATATAGGCTACCCCACTACAAACTACACAACATCAGCAACATTATTATTTGACACACCCCCGGACCCCATAGGCAAAGTGGGGGAGAACAAGGGATCACAAGACCAGTCAAGAAAAGCAAAGCAAGCTCAGGGTGGATCACGAAGTCACCACACACTCTAAGCACAAGCAAGTGGCCACAAGGCCAATTCACATGCGAAGTTATACATACATGAACAACCAGTACAGTGATCACAACCTAACAAGTGTAAGCATGCAGGTACAAGTATATAGATCACGGAACAAGCAAAGTCACGAAGTGAGCAAGTGACGCAAAGTAGGCACAAGACCTAAAACAATACAGAAACACTGATGATCACAAGGTTGAAGTGCCTTGGTGAATATATCAGCACTGTTGGCCTGAGTGGCCACGCGAGCAAGACCAAGCTAACCACGCTGCTGCAAATCTCGAGCAAGGAAGTAACTCAGAGCGATATGCTTCGTCCTATGCTCCAAATTGTGCTCCTGACACGAGGCAATTATGGCCTTGTTGTCTACGTATAGAACGAGGCCGCTCTCCCAAGTCGGTCAGCATGTGGGTGAGCCAACATAACTCATGTGCAGACATGGCCCCTGCGTAAATCTCAGCCTTACAACTAGAACTGAAAACAGAAGACGAGCGGGTAGACCGCCAAGAAATAGAACCGGAGCCAAGGCTGAAGGTGTAAACTTGTGACGACCGCTGCGTAGCCAAGTCGTCAACCCAAGACGCGTCTGCGTGGCCAGTAAGAACAACTCGACTCCGTCCTCCAAGCACGAGCTCCATGCCCGACGTACTGCACAAGTAGCCAACACCCTCTTAACGGCCTCCATGTGCTCTGGTCGGTGTCTTCCGAGCGCAACGTAGCGTCCCAATATGCTAAGAGGGTAAGCAAGGTCAGGTCGGGTGCAGGTCATCAGGTACATGAGGCAGCCCACAAGCTTTGGATACGGGCCACTTGGCTCTACGGACTCATCCGAAGGCAGAGCTGAGAGCGAGTGACCGGTAGCCAGAGGAGTGGACTACGGCAAGGACCAAGTGAAGACGAAGTGCTGCAGGACCTGCTGTACCATGTATGACCGAGTCAGGGTGATGGTGCGGCGTGCTCTATCCCAAGTGATCTGCAAGCCAAGATAGCTGCGCATCTCACCCCGGTCTGTGCACGTGTGTCTCTTCTGCAGCTCGGACTTCATGTGGGCGAATCTAGCAGTGTCGGCAATGGCAAAGTCAACGTACACGACGATGTAGAACGGCGGTAGCGAAGTGTCGGTGCGCAGAAACAGCGACGGGTCACAAGTCGAAGGAGCAAACCCAAGAGCTGCAAGTGTCGTCTTCAGTGTGTCGTGCCACTCATGAGGCGCCTAGCGGAGACTATAGACTGGCCGCCGGAGGCTCCACTGGGTACCTGCAGGAAACGACCCAGTGAAGCCAGGTGGGCGGCGCAGCCAGATCTCCTTGTGCAGGCTGCCCTGTAAAAGGTTGTGCTGTAGTCAAGAGAGTGAAGCTCGTAGTCGCGCTGAGCGGCGATGTATAGCAGCACTTGAAGAGTGGTCATCTTTGGGGTAGGGGAGAAGGTCTGAAAGAATTCAACTCCCTGTCGCTGACTAAAGCCTCTTTCAACGTAACGAGCCTTGAAGACAGGCGGAGAACCCGGCGGCCACTTCACCCTGAAAATCCACATGTCATCGACTATGTTCGCCGCAGGAGTGGGAACTGCGTTGACGTAAGTGCCTGTGGACTTCCAGGATGCCATCTCTGCATCCATGGCTGCCTGCCACTGAGAGGAGGAGGGACCTGTAATCGCCTCTGCGTAAGATCGCGTGGTCTGGATGTTTGGAGCATCCGGGTCTCCCTCAGGTGCAAGCAACATGGACACGAGATGAGGTACAATAGCTGCAAGACACTCAAATTCCTCATGCCTTTCTTGAAGGACGTCCGTGCCAAGGGCATGTTATGTGATGCTATCATTTACATTCACGTCTGGCCGCCTCCCGTCACATGTTCGTGCATTGCATGCGTGGTGTGAGCGTGCGCAGATATCTGAAGTGACGCAACTGCTCAAGAGCTTTCCGACGAACCAAGAATCGTCGTGATCGGAGCAAGAACGGCGAAGTTATGTTCGCTCGAAGTTTTGATTGGGATGCGGCGACTTTGGGAAGTTTGTTGAGTGACTCAATATGTGGTACAGACTTTTGGGGGTTGGGAAATTCGTCCCCATCACTGTAGTTGATGCCAAGTGGTTGGGAGAAGCCAAACCAGGTTGGCAAGTGTGGCCAGGTTGGGTGAGGTGGATGGCATGGGTTTGAAAAGTGACAAAAGTAAAAGTGGGGTTGCCATAGGGAGGGGATTTGATGGGCTTATGGGGTTTCCTTGGTTGGGGACTCCTTGGAGACCTTCCCTCTTGTCCTCCTCTTCCCTCCCTCATGGTTTCTAGCTACTTCAACTTTCTTGTGAAAACTTGCAAGACAATTGTGATTGAGTTAAGATTCTATGGCAGCTTACCCCTTTGTGCGCCGAAATTCATAACTCAAGAAATACTTCTCCTTATTTTATGATTCAAATTGGGAATTGTAGCCACGGAACAAGGCTACTAAATATCTAAGTTTGGTAAAGTTTTGAAGGTGAACGTTTCGTCGATCGCGTTTATAGTGGAATCGAGTTTTCTGTCCAGAGTTATAGACCAACGAATTTGAGATGTTTCGGCCCTTAAACGTTCGAGACTCCGTTCTTAGTCTCTAACAAGTGGTATCAGAGCTGATTAAGGACTTCAAGGAAATTCTACTGAAGTGTGAAGACCCTCCTAGACCCACCATGGCCGCCGGGCGTGCCTTAGTGGAATTCTAGTGGTTGCATGTGACTTCCGCTGAGGGGAATTTCTGCCGAAATTTCGTTGGAGCAGACACTTTTGGAAAGTGAGTGGGATATTGGTGTGGACACCAAAGGAGAAGCTAGAACCTGTGATTGGAAGCAGAGGAAATGAGTTTCGGCAATAGATGCAGCTGAGAAGAGGAATCACCCACCACCATCCAAGATCGAGGCATTGGATGGCTCCAACTATGAGGAATGGAGTGGGCGGATGTGGAGTGCGTTTAAGCGCTACAAGCTGCGTAAAATTACAATGGGAGAAGAGAAGATGTTGGAGGAAGGCGGCGCCTGCGATCGGTGGATTGAGAAGAGCGCGGTGCTGTACGGTCTAATCCCTCAATTGGTTAACAACGACATATTCCAGCACATCAAGGACTTGGTGGAGTTAGATGATTACGGACCGAAGATGTGGAAGCTGCTACGTGACGTAACTCAGTCCAACACGCTGCGGATGGTGATTCTGTTGGAGAAGGAACTTGCTGCCCTCTCCATGCGACTGGGAGATTATGTGAAGTCGGTCCTTGACAAGATCAAGGACACCTATGCGAGGATGGCAGCCGCGGGCAGCAATGTGTCGCAGATGCAGCAATGCACCAAAATCATCTTGGAGCTTGACAATACATGGGATAACCTCATCCCCACCCTCAACACTCAGCAGGACCAGTGGATGCCTGGGTGGCTACGGCAGTAGATTCTGCAAGAGGACTTCCGCAGGCGCCACATGGGAGATGGTGCTGCCAACAAAACTATTGAGGGGTATGGAGCTGCATGAGGCAACAAAGGAAGAGGGGGTGGGAGAGGCCGAGGCCGTGGGAGAGGCTTTGGCAGAGGGAGAGGCCGAGGTGACTATACTGAGGGGCATGGGAGCTCTGGTGCTAGGGAGAGCACCCATGGTTCAAGTGTTTTAGCCAGCCCGAGGGATGGGCGCCCCCAGGCATGAAGCCGCCAAGTGGTGAACGTGCACAAAGTGGTGCTGTGCAAGGTTCGGGTGCACAAGGTGATGATCCACAAGGTAAAGCTGACCCTTGGATGTTCCTTATGGTTGAGGATGTGAAAGGGAATGGGGGTGATGTAGGTTCAGTTAGGAAGGTTGTCATGCACCCCCTCACTCACTAGGTGATCGATTCAGGTTGCACAAGTCACATGATCCTATAGGCAGATTTGCTTGATGAGGTAAAACCCCCTGGGAAGATCAAGTTTGTGGCTGCCGCTTCAGGTGCTTTGCTCCCTGTGATTGGTGCTGGGAATGCCAAGGTAATGGGAGCCAATGGGGGGCTTGTGGGGCTCGGCAATGCGCTGTTGGTTGAAGGTTTGTCCGCTAACCTTCTTTCTGTGCGCCGGCTGCAGAAGAGCAAGGCCAAAGTGACCTTCGGCCCAACCAGATACCGTGCAAAGCTTGGGAAGTTGCTGCTGTGGGATTTGGAGGAGAAGAACAGTTGCATCAAGGAATTATGGCAGCTGCCCATTATCCATTGGAACGGAAAACCCCCAGCAACGGCAGCGGCTGCAGCAACGGCTAAAGCAACTGCGGGAGGAAAGGAGACTGCGCCAACTGATGGGGCCCTGGATGCAATCAAGAAGGTGCAGCAGCTACAGCAGGCAAATGGTGAGGAGTTTGCTGGTGTGGATGGGACGGCTGCATGGGCAAAGGTTTCATCTGGGAATGGTGATGCCGATTGGGAGACGTGGCACGAGAGGTTGTGTCACATCAATATTCCTATGCTGCAGAAGTTAGTGAAGGATGGAAGCTTGAAGGGGTTCGAGGTGAAGGGAGCACCAAAGGAGATTGGGAGCTGCCCTACATGCCTTGAGACCAAGTTCAAGAAATTTCCCTTCAACAGCAGCACGGGACCAGCCAAGGCTTCACTTTCACTTGTGCACATGGACGTGGTGGGCCCCACAAGGGGGCCCTGCAGGGAGGTGCTCGCACTCTCCTTGGGCGTGCGGGGCTGCATGATGCATTTTGGGTGACTGCACTGTGGCAGGTCGCTCTTGTGAAGAACCGGGTGTTGGCGACTGTGCGGGACAAGTAGTGGGTCCCCTACACCAAGTGGTATGGGAGTGCCCCTGCAGTCAACATGCTGAGAGCCTACGGGTGCATGGTGGTGTTTTATGTGCCTAAGGAGAAGAGGGGAAAGCTGGAAGCTTCTGGGAGATGGGGTGTGCATTTGGGGCTTGCTAAGGATCACAAGGGCTGGTTGATATGAAACTTGGCCAGCCAACAGCTGACTGTGTCAAGGGATGTGAAGTTCCTTGAGTCCTTGTACTACAAGGAGTGGAAGCAGCAGTAGTAGAAGCTTCCTGCTACATCATTGATTGTCGAGGCCGATGAGGTGCAGCGGCCTTTGAGGCAAGTAGAGTTTTCTGTCTCCGAGGAGGAGATCTCTGGGGTGATTGAGGATGGGGGAGAACCTGAGGTGGAGGAGCAACAGCAGCAGCGGCTACAGCGGCCGCAGCAACAGCAGCAGTAGCCACAGCAACAGTAACGTGCTCCACCACGTGCCCCACGACCGCTGAGCGTCTTGGGAGGGATGTGCGCCCACCTATCAGGCTGAGCTATAATCGCGGTGGCTCACGGAATGTGGAGCATGCTGGAAGTGTGGCTGAGCAGTGCGATGAGGGGTAGATAGCACACTGTGTCAAATGTCATATCTGCTGCAGTGGGGTAGTTACTATGGGGTACAGTAATTTTAGGGTTTCCTACTTGTACCCAACTCTTTCCTAGTTCAATTATTCTTGTTCATTCGGACATGGTATCACGAGCCTAGGTTATCCACATAGGACCGCTTACTACTACGGGCCCACCATTCCGCTAGAAGCGCCCTCGTGCGCCCTCGTGCGCCTTCCTTCTGCTAGTGCGCCCTCGCGCGTCCCGCCCTTCGTTCTGCCCGCGCGCCGTCCTCTACCCGAGCGCGCGTGGCCCGCTAGCCACCAGCGCGCCGCCTGATAGACGCCCGTGTGCAGCGCGCTAGCCGCCCACGCAGTTTGTACCGCCCTCTCGCGGCCCCTCGAGCCGCCAGCGACCTGCCTGCCCGTAGGCCGCCAACCGTAGGCTGCTTGCCGCCCGTACGCTGCCCGTAGGCCGCCCTTACGCAGCCCGTAGGGCGCCCGTACGTCGACCGTAGGCCGCCGCCGCCCGTAGGCCGACGCTTGTACGCAGGCTGTACCCCGCGCACCACGGCTGCTGCACTCCGGCGGCTGCAGCCCGCCGGGACCCGCGCGTCGCCCCCTCCCTCTTCACGACGCCCTTCCGGGACCCGCACGTCCCTCCCCGCCTCGTCGCAACGCCCCTGCGAAACCCGCGCGACGCCCCTGCGGGACCCGCGAGGCGCGGCTCCTCGCATCGCGCCGCCCCAGCGGGACCCGGGCGTCGCCCCCGTTCATCGCGACGCCCTTGCGGGGCCCGCGCGACGTCGCCCCTGCCTGCCGCGTCGCCCTGCAGTACCCCGCATCCGCTCTGCCCACCGCATCGCCCCTAACCCGCGCCTGGTCCCTGGAGCAGCCATCCCTGCAGCGGCTGCCTCTGGCCCCTGGAGCAGCCGCCACTGCAGCAGCCGCCCCTGGGCCATGGAGCAGCTGCCACTGCAGCAGCCGCCCTTGGCCCCTGGAGTAGCCGCCACTGCAGCAACCGCATCTGGCCCCTAGAGCAGCTGCACCTACAGCCGCCCCTGGCCCTTGGAGCAGCCGCCCCTTGCCAGTGGAGCAGCCGCCACTGAAGGAGCCGCCCCTGGAGCAGCCGCCCCTGGAGCAGCCGCCACTGCAGCAGCCGCCCCTACAGCAGCTACCGTCGCAGCCCGGTCCCGCCCTGCAACAACTGCGGTGGAGCCCCCTGCTGCGGTCGCGGCCCCGCCCTGCCGCTGTAGCGGCCCGGAAGTCGCCCCCGTCGTGCGCTTGCCCTTCCCACCACTGGTGAGCACTGTCCTACCCGTACTGCTAGTGCTGCTACTGCTGCTGCTACTACTACTACTGCTCTTGCTGCTATTGCTTCTACTGCTGCTCCTGGCGTGGCCAGATGCAGCTCCAGGGCCGTCCGCGTGCTTCCCTCACGCCCTAGAAGCTTCGTGAGTGGTACGTCAGTTGGGGTTGTCCGGGTGGCAGTAGTGGGAGTCATCATGGAGTGGGTAATTCGCCCTAGAGCAGCTCCCTAGACCGGTTGCTGTCTCCCTGGCTGACCCCTCTAGGGGTCCGGTCCTTGCGACCTCCACCACTGCCCTCCCTTGTCCTGCTATCCCGTTTGGCACATTGTCAGGCCTTTACCTCCCCTCGTTCTCTACGAACTTGGTGGCGGGTTTTGCGCTCCAGGACGCGGGTGTTCACCAGTTCACCTCTGCCTACGAGCGTGTGACACACTGCACATGTGCCCGGATGGGTCGTCACCTGGCTACCTTCACTCGGCAACCGGGGTCGGACTTGTACATACTGACCACTGAGTCCCCTCAGGTATCTGCGTCTGCGTCTGCGTCAGGTCAGTTGTCCGCCCCCTGCTTGTGTTGCAACCTGTCGCACCAGACTGTCCTCTGGCACCAACGCCTTGGTCACCCCTCTGTGCAGCGCCTTCTTGGCATGCACTCCCGGTACCTTGTCTCTGGTCTTCCCAGGGTTCTCCCTCCCCTCCCACCCTTGCCTGCTCCTCCTTGTCTTCACTGTGTCGAGGGGTGGCAGCGCGCCACTCCTCACTCCTCCTCATTCCCTCCCACAGAGGCTCCCCTGCAAACTCTCCACCTGGACGTGTGGGGCCCAGCCCGCGTCCGTGGATAGGGCCACGAGCGGTACTTCGTACTGGTCGTCGACGACTACACGCGCTACACCATGGTCTTCCCCTTACGCACCAAGGGTGAGGTCCCTGATGTTTTGATCCCTTGGATCGGCGCTACTCGTCTCCAGCTCCGCGAGCGGTTCCAGTCGGACTTTCCTGTCCTGCGTCTGCACTCTGACAGGGGTGGTGAGTTTTCCTCCGACCTCTTGGCACCCTACTGTGTGGATCACGGCATCCGCCAGACGTTCACACTTTCGGCCTCTCCACAACAGAATGGGGCTGCTGAGCGCCGCATTGGCTTAGTCATGGAGGTCGCTCGTAGCTCCATGATCCATACGGCTGCCCCCCATTTCCTGTGGCCGTTTGCACTGCAGTAGGCCGCGCATCAGCTCAACCTCTGGCCCCATGTCTCTGCTCCGGAGACCTTGCCCACACTACATTAGACAGGGGAGGTTGGCGATGCGTCGGTGTTCCGGGTCTGGGGATGTCGAGCCTTTGTCCGCGATACGTTCGCGGACAAGCTCTCCTCCCGTGCCGTTCCCTGTGTCTTCCTTGGCTTTGTCCCTAACGCGCCTGGCTGGCAGTTTCACCACCCCACTTCGCGCCGTGTCCTGCCCTCTTAGGACGTCACGTTTGACAAGTCGGTCCCCTTTTACCATCTCTTCCCCTACCGCAGTGCCCCGCTCCCCCCTCCGCCGCTCTTCCTCACGCCAGGTGCTGCTTTGGTTGAACCCCTATCTCCCCAGGGTCCTACTCCCTCAGGTGTTTCCCAGGTAGACCCGGTCGAGCCTGTCAAGGTAGCTGTCGACTCTGGTCCTGCGCGAGGTACTGCGTCTGGGGGTGCTGAGACTGGGGGTGCTGAGCCTGGGGGTGCTGAGACTTGGGTTGCTGAGCCTGGGTGTGCTGAGACTGGGGGTGCTGAGCCTTGGGGGTGCTGAGACTGGCGGTGCTGAGCCTAGGGGAGCTGCGACTGACCGTGCTGCGCCTGGTGGTGCTCCCTCTTCACAGCAGCTACGTGAGTGGTACTCTCAGCGTTGTGCCTCCAGCGTGGGATTGCTGGAGCTGGGGGTTCTACCGGAGTTGGAGCTGGTGGTGCTGCGGGTGCTGTGTCGCGGCCGGAGCCTCCCTCCCCACAGTGGCTGCGTGAGTGGTACGCTCGACGCTGTAGCCTCCGTAGTGGCGCTCCTAGCATTACGTGCCGCCCGCTAGAGGCCCTGGTGCTGCTGGAGGTACTAGAGCCTCTGGTCGTGGAGGAGCTCGTACAGGCTGTACTGGAGCTGCTGGGACTGGGGGTTCTACTGGAGCTGGAGCTGGAGCTTCTGGAGCTGGTGGTATTGGAGGTGCTGCTGGTGCTGGAGCTGCTGGAGGCGCTACTGGTGCTGGAATTGGAGCTGGAGGTGATGGAGGTGCTGGGGCTGCCGGTGGAGCTGAGGTCGCTGGGCCTACTGGAGTTGGTGTAGCTGCTGACCCTGGGGTTGGTGCTGCAGGGGCTGGAGCTGGAGGTGCTGACGCTCGTCCTCCTGCAGGTGCTGGAGCCGACGGTGCGGCTGAAGCTGGTACTACTGGGGGTCCTGGAGTTGGCACTAAAGGACCTGCTGGTGGTGCTCCGGGAGTTGGAGCTGCTGCTGGGGGTTCTGGTGCTGTCTCTGCTGATTCTGCGGGCGCTTCACAACCGCGACCGTACTTTGCTCCGCTCCTTCAGCAGGTTCTTGGTCAACCTCCTCCTCCTTATCCTGCTCCCTCCTTAGAGTGTCCTCTGCATGTCCAGCCGCAGGCCCAGTTACACCCTGCCTCGCCACTTCCTAGTCCTTCTCCCTACACTGGTCCGACAGGAGGTCTTACGGAGCGTCGTGAGCCTGAGTCTCGTCCTGTCTCGCCTGAGTCTCGTTCTACTTCGCCTGCTCGTGCTGCTCGCACTGGTCGTCGTTTCCCACATCAGAGTCCTCCTGCTGTCCCAGGCACTCACCAGATGATGCTTCGTCTTTCCACTACTCCGCAGCGTGTCTCTCTGCCTTCTCCTCCTGCGTCCTCTCTTTCTGCCCTTGCTGACCCGGAGTCTGACTCTCTTTGTGCTGCTAGTCCTACTGTCACGCGTCTCCTCGCCACTACTGTCGCTGACCCTTCCTTTGAGTCAGCTGCTGCGTCTGCCTTAGTTGCTGAGCTTGTCGACTTTGCTGCTCACTGTCGTCTAGACTACGCTGCCAGTCTTGTTGCTAAGTCTAAGTCTGTCTGTCCTCCGTCCGTTGGGGTTGAGTGTGCTCTTAGCATAGATGTCCTCGAGGACAGGCAGGAGGAGCTTGAGTGCTTTGCCTCTGCTGTACCTCATCTCGTGTCCATGCTGATTGCACCTGAGGGAGACCCGGATGCACCAGACATCCCAACCCTGCGCTCTTACGCTAAGGCGATCGCGGGTGAGTACTCCTCTCAGTGGCAGTCAGCCATGGACGTAGAGATGGCATCGTTGAGGCCCACAGGCACTTACGTTGACGAGAGGGAACCTCATTAGTGGCATGTGGATTTTCAAGGTGAAGCGGCCGCCAGGTTCGCCGCCTGTCTTCAAGGCTCGTTACGTTGCTCGAGGCTTCAGTCAGCGAGAGGGAGTTGACTTCTTCCAGACCTTCTCCCCCACCCCGAAGATGACCACTCTTTGGGTGCTGCTGCACATAGCCGCTCAGCGTGACTAAGACCTTCACTCTCTTGACTTCAGCACTGATTTCTTGCAGGACAGCCTCCACGACAAGATCTGGCTCCGCCGTCCTCCTGGCTTCACTAGGTCGTTCCCTCCTAGTACCCTCTGGAGCCTTCGGCGGCCAGTCTACAGTCTCCGCCAAGCGCCACGTGAGTGGCAGGACTTACTGAGGACTACACTTGCGGCTCTTGGGTTCGCACCTTCTACTGCTGACCCATCCCTGTTTCTGCGCACCGACACTTTGCTGCTGCCGCTCTACATCCTCGTGTACGTCAACGACTTGGTCTTTGCCACTGCTGACACTGAGGCTCTTGCTCTGGTGAAGTCAGAGCCGCAGAAGAGACACACGTGCACAGACCTGGGTGAACTGCACAGCTACCTTGGCTTGCAGATCACCCGGGACAAAGCACGCCGCACCATCACACTGACTCAGTTACACATGGTGCAGCAGGTCCTTCAGCGCTTCGGCTTCACCTGGTCCTCGGCACATGCCACTCCTCTGGCTACAGGTCACTCGCTCTCAGCTCCACCTTCAGACGAGTTCGTAGAACCGAGTGGTCCTTACCTAGAGCTAGTTGGCTGTCTCATGTACCTGATGATTTGCACTCGTCCTGACCTCGTGTACCCTCCTGGCCTTCTGGCTTGCTACGTGGCTCCTGGTCGGCACCGAAAGGTGCACATGGATGCTGCTAAGAGGGTACTGCGCTACTTGTGCAGTACATAAGGCATGGGACTTGTGCTTGGAGGGAGGAGCTCAGTTGTCCTCATAGGGCACTCAGACGCTTCTTGGGTTGACGACCAGGCTTGCAACGGTCGTCACAGGGTTACACCTTCAGCCTTGGCTCTGGTTCAGTTTCTTGGCGTTCTACTCACTCGTCTTCAGTTCTCAGCTCCTGTTGTGAGGCTGAGTTCTACGCCACAGCCATGGCTGCACAGGAGTTACGCTGGTTCACCTACCTGCTGACTGACTTGGGAGAGCAGCCTCGTTCTCCTCCAGTGCTGTACGTCGACAACAAGGCTACAATTGCCTTGTGTGAGGAGCACAGACTTGAGCACAGAACGAAGCACATCGCTCTACGTTGCTTCCTGGCTCAAGAGTTGCAGCAGCGTGGTCAGCTTCATCTGCGTTACGTGGCCACTCGGGCCAACACTGCTGATATATTCACCAATGCACTTCAGTCTGGTGATCATCAGCGTTTCTGCACTATGCTAGGGCTTGTGCCCATTTTTCCTCACTTGCTGTAGGCTTTGCATGCTCGCTTTGCTAGGTAGAGATCACTGTGATGTTTGTGTTGCATATATGCCTCTGCATGTGAACTAGCCTTGTGGCCCTTAGCTTGTGCTCATTGTGTGTGGTGACGTTGTGATCCACCTTGAGCTTGCTTTGAATTTCTTGATTGGTCTTGTGACCCCTTGCTCTCCCCCACTTTGCGTAAGGGGGTGTGTCAAATGTCATATCTGCTGCAGCTTGTTTGGGCTATAGTGGGGTAGTTACTATGGGGTAAAATAAGTTTAGGGTTTCCTACTTGTACCCAACTCTTTCCTAGTTCAATTACTCTTGTTCATTCTGACACATTGCTACAGGGTGGCCCTCCCTGAGCCCAAGACGCTAGCTGAGGCGTTGAGCGGGACAAATGCTGACGAGTGGAAGCAAAGTATGAAGGAGGAGTATGACTCTCTGTTGGAGAATGAGACTTGGGAGTTGTGTGAGCTGCCTCCTGGGAAGAAGGAAATCTCCTCGAAGCTAATCTTCAGGCACAAGTATGGGCCTGAAGGGGAGCTGACCCGCTACAAGTTGAGGCTTGTGGCGGGTTTCAGCAGACGAAGGGAAAGAACTTCGATGAGATATTTGCACATGTGGGGAAAGGGACAACACTGAGAGTGTCATTGGCAATGGCTGCAAACCGTGGATGGCGGGTGAAGCAGATAGACAGTACCACCGCCTTCTTCAATGGGATCATTATGGAGGAGTTGTACATGCTGCAGCCTGAGGGGCTAGATGATGGGAGCGGCAGGGTGTGCAGGCTGTAGAAGGCCATATATGGCCTGAAGCATGCTCCTCGTGCGTGGTACCACAAGCTAGAGGAGACACTAATGGCTGGGGGTTTCAAGAAGAGCGAGTGTGATTACAGCTTGTTCCTGCTACAAGAGAAGGAGTAGTTCCCCATGCTCCTGGTATACGTGGATGACATCCTTCTTTTCTCCGAGTAGTCTGCAATGATTGAGCGTGTGGAGGAGATGCTGGAAATGCATTTTAAATGTTCCAAGATGGGAGATGTGAAGTACTATTTGGGGATGCATGTGGAGAGGGACAATAACAAAGGAGTGTTGAGGTTGCACCAAAGGAAGTATTGTGAAAGGCTGGCTGAGAAGTATAGGCTCCAAAATGGAAGAAAACTAGCAACCCCACTGCTTTCGGGGTTCACTGTGGAGCCCTTTGCTGATGAGGAGGTGGTGGGTGAGAGTGACAAAAAACTATTTTACTCCATGGTCGGGGCACTCAACTATGCGGCTAACCACACGCGACCTGACATTGCCTTTGCTACATCCAGGCTTGCCAGTGTGGTCTCCCGCCCCTGTCATGAGCAGTTGGAAGCGGCCAAGAGGTTAAACCGCTATGTGAGTGCTACAACATCAGTCGGTTTGCAGTACAGTGCAGTGAGGCAAAGGCAGCAGCGAGGTGCTACTGATTTGGGCAAGGGGTAGATGGTCTTGACTTGCTACACCAACGCCAGCTTCAACTCTGTGAAGGCGGATGACACCAGCATTGGAGGTTATGTGTGCCTGTCTGAAGGTGGTGCAGTGAGCTGGCGCAGTAAGAAGCAGAACGAGGTGGGGCTATCTTCATGTGAGACAGAGTACATGGCCCTGCATCATGAGGCTAAGGAGGTGGTGTGGCTGAGGCGTTTGTTGTAAGAGATTGGAGTTGGTCAGAAGGAACCGACTGTGATTTTCTATGACAATGAGTCGTCTGCGAAGCTTGCCAAGAACGCTTGCCTTCATGGGCTGACGAAGCACATCAGGCCCAAGTGTCATTGGGTGAGGAGGCTCCTGGACAAAGAGGTGTGGCTGGAGATTGTGAACACCCATCAGCAGGCGGCTGACATTCTCACTAAGCGCCTGGCAGAACCTGAGCATTGGAAGGGCATGATGCTTGCTTGGATGAGTGTGCATTGAGGGTGCATGCTTGAGCTATGGCATGTGGGATGATGGTAGGCAGCTAGAGGGGGAGTTTGTTATGTGATGCTATCGTTTGCATTCACGTCTGTCTGCCTCCCATCACATGTCCGTGCGTTGCATGCGTGGTGTGAGCGTGCGCAAAAAATGTGTGGTGTGGTTTTGATTTTCTGAGTGTGTGTAAATATCATTTGGCTTGGGCAGATATCTGAAGTGACGCCACTGCTCAAGAGCTTTCCGACGAACCAAGAATCGTCGCGATTGGAGCAAGAAAGACGAAGTTATGTTCGCTCGAAGTTTTGATTGGGATGCGGCGACTTTGGGAAGTTTGTTGAGTGACTCAATATGGGTTACAGACTTTTGGGGGTTGGGAAATTCGTCCCCATCACTGTAGTTGATGCCAAGTGGTTGGGAGAAGCCAAACCAGGTTGGCAAGTTTGGTCAAGTTGGGTGAGGTGGATGGCATGGGTTGGGAAAGTGACAAAGTAAAAGTTGGGGTTGCTATAGGGAGGGGATTTGATGTGCTTATGGGGTTTCCTTGGTCGGGGACTCCTTTGGGACCTTCCCTCTTGTCCTCCTCTTCCCTCTCACATGGTTTCTTGCTACATCAACTATCTTGTGAAAACTATTAAGACAATTGTGATTGAGTTAAGATTCTATGGCAGCTTACCCATTTGTGCGCCGAAATTCATAACTCAAGAAATACTTCACATTATTGTACGATTCAGATTGGGAATTGTAGCAACGGAACAAGGCTACTACATATCTGAGTTTGGTGAAGTTTTGAAGGTGAACTTTTCGTCGACGGCGTTTCTTGTGGAATCGAGTTTTCTGTCCAGAGTTATAGACCAACGAATTTGAGATATTTCGGCCTTTAAACGTTCTAGACTCCATCCTTAGTCTCTAACAGAGCCCACTCACTTCCGACGGATGGAGGACAGACCGACCCAGACTAGGCAACAAGACTAGCGGCGTAGTCAAGACGGCAGGCGGCAGCAAAGTCAACAAGCTCAGCAACTATGGCAGACGCAGCAGTGGACTCAAATAAAGGGTCAGTGACAACAGTGGCCAAAGGACGTGTGACAGTAGGACTAATAGCACGAAGTAAGTCAGACTCAGGGTCCGCTCCGTCAGCAAGAGAGGACCCAAGGGGGGACGGCAGAGGGACACGCAGTGGAACAGAGGAAGGACGAAGTGACATAGTGTGTATGCCAGGAACAGGAGGAGGACGCGGACGCGGAACACGACAACCAGTGCGAACAGCACGAACAAGCAAGGCAAGACGAGACGTAGGCTCACGACGCTCTGTAAGAGAGTCCGACTGCTCAGTGTAAGGAAAAGGACCAAGCAGTGGGAGCCTGGCTATAACAGGAGGCCAGTAGAAGACGGGAGGCTTAGAACCTGGCAAAGCACCGAATGGGGGTGGCAGAGACGACGGTGACGGTGGAGCAAAGAACAGTCGCAGCTATGCAGTACCACCAGCACCAGTTTGACCAGCTCCAGCACCTCCAGTACAAGGACCAGTAGCCCCAGCGCCTCCTGCAGCTCTAGAACCTCCAACTCCAGCGCCTCTAGCTCCAGCACCTCCAGCTCCAGCGCCTCCAGCTCCATTGGCTCCAGCTCCAGAGCCCACACCACCACCAGCTCTAGTAACTCTAGCACTTGCAGCACCACCAGCTCCAGCAGCTCCTGTACCTCCAGTACGAGCACCTTCGGGACCAACAGCTCCAGCAGCTCCAGCACCTCCAGCACCTTCAGCAGCACCACCACCACCAGCTCCAGCAGCTCTAGTACCTCCAGCACCAGCAGCACTACCAGCTCCAGCAGCTCCAGTACCTCCAGTACGAGCACCTCCGGGACCAGCAGCTCCAGTACCTCCGGCATCTCCAGCACCTCCAGCAACTGCAGCACCACCAGCTCTAGTAGCTCCTGTACCTTCAGCACCAGTAGCACCACCAGCTCCAGCAGCTCCAGTACCTCTAGGACGAGCACCTCCGGGACCAGCAGCTCCAGCACCTCCAGCACCTATAGATCCTCTAGCAGCAGCAAAACCACCAGCTCCAGCAGCTCCAGTACCTCCAGCACCAGTAGCACCTCCAGCTCCAGCACCTCCAGTACGAGCACCTCCGGGACCAGCAGCTCCAGCACCTCCGGCACCTCCAGCACCTCCAGCAGCGTCACCACCACCAGCTCCAGTAGCTCCAATATCTCCAGTACAAGCACCTCCAAGACCAGCAGCCCCAGCACCTCCGGCACTACCAGCACCTCCAGCAGCAGCACCACCACCAGCTCCAGCAGCTCTAGTACCTCCAGTACCAGCACTACCTCCGCACCTCCAAGACTAGGAGCTCCAGGGCCTCCAGCTCCAGCAGCGCCACTTCGAAGGCTACAACGCCGAGCGTACCACTCGCGCAACCATTTGTCAGAACTTATAGCTTATGCTTTTGTGTAGGCTATAGTGGGGCATCCCATAGGGGGTACAACCAAATTAGGGTTGGTACTTGTACTCACACATTTCATAGTTCATTCATTCGTGTTCTTTCTTTCCACATGGAATCAAAGCAGGTTCCCTCCTAGGGACTGCTTCTAGGGCCCACCGAAGCGCGCCCCGAGGCGCGCGATTTTTTTTTTGCGACCCTCCGTGTCGCCCTTCCCCTCGCAGCCCCGCCGCCCTTCTTGCGGCCTCGCCGCCCTTCAGTCGCGGCCTCGCCGCCACCTTGTTGCGGCCCCGCCGCCCTTTCTCGCGGCCCCGCCACCCCTTCGAGCGGCCCCGCCACTCCGTCGCGGCCCCGCCGCCCTGTCGCGGCCCCGCTGCCTCTTCTTCGCGGCCCCGCCGCCCCGTCGCGGCCCCGCAACTCCGTCGCGGCCCCGCCACCCAGTCGCGGCCTCGCTACCCCTTCGAGCGGCCCCGCCACTCCGTCGCGGCCCCGCCATCCCTTAGAGCGGCCCCGCCACTCCGTCGCGGCCCACCCGCCGCCCTACCTGCGGCCCGCGAGCCGCCCTACCTGCGGCCCACCAGCCGCCCTACCTTCGCGGCCCACCCGCCGCCCTACCTTCGCGGCCCACCCGCCGCCCTACCTTCGCGGCCCACCCGCCGCCCGTCCTGCGGCCCGCGAGCCGCCCTACCTGCGGCTCTACGCCGCCCTACCTGCGGCCCGCCCGCCGCCCTACCTGCGGCCCACCAGCCGCCCTACCCGCGGCCGTCCCGCCGCCCTACCTGCGGCCCACCCGCCGCCCTACCTGCGGCCCACCCACCGCCCTACCTGCGGCCCACCCG
Organism: Closterium sp. NIES-65; assembly: GCA_948144175.1. Classification (NCBI taxonomy): domain Eukaryota; kingdom Viridiplantae; phylum Streptophyta; class Zygnematophyceae; order Desmidiales; family Closteriaceae; genus Closterium; species Closterium sp. NIES-65. The sequence continues at coordinate 644,557 of CANXME010002149.1, forward strand.
CCGCCCTACCTTCGCGGCCCAGCCGCCCTACCTACGCGACCCCAGCACCGGCCGAGCCGCCCAGCAGCAGCCGAGCCGCCCCGCAGCAGCCGAGCTGCCCAGCATCACCCGAGCCGCCCAGCAGCAGCCAAGCCGCCCAGCAGCAGCCGAGCCGCCTAGAGCCGCCGAGCAGCCTAGCAGCAGCCGAGCCGCCCAGAGCCGCCAAACTGCCCAGCGGCAGCCGAGCCGCCCGGGAGCAGCCGAGCCGCCCAGGAGCCGCCGAGCAGCCCAACCGCAGCCGAGCCGCCCCGCAGCAGCCGTCGAGTCGCCCTGCTACCGGGCCGCCCGACCTGCCCTGTCTGGTGAGCACAGCACTGCCCTACTGCAACTGCGTGCCCTTCCCCACTGCTTGCACTGCTAGTCTGTCGTCATGGCTACCCCCAGTGTCCTTGCTTTTGACGCTGAGGGTAGAGCCATTGACTTTGAGGTCTGGGTCGACGACCTGCAGTTGTTTTTACAGTGCGATAGGGCAGGCGGCCTTTCTCTCTTTGACCTCACCTCTGGCGCCTCTCCTGCTCCTGCTGCTGATGCTGACCCCACTGTTCGCTCTCAGTGGGCCACCCGCGATGCTGCTGCACGTCTTGCTGTGCGTCGCCACTTGCCCACCACTGAGCGCGCGCACTTTAGTCAGTACAAGAGTGCTCAGACCTTGTACGACGCTGTAGTTGCGCGCTACTCTTCCCCTGCCACTGCTGCACTGAGCCGTCTCATGCTACCGTACCTCTTTCCTGATCTCACTGCCTTTCCTACTGTCGCTGATCTCATTACGCACCTTCGCAAGAGTGACACTCGCTACCGCGCCGCCCTTCCTGCTGAGTTCTGCGCCAAGAACCCCCCCCCCCCATGTACATCGCTCTCTATTACATAGTCACTCGTCTCCCTGACTCCCTTCGCGTAGTCAGGGACCACTTCCTCTCAGTCTGTCCCACCACCCTCACTGTCGATCTCCTCGAGAAGGCCCTCCTAGCGGCGGAGAAGAGTATAGTCGCTGTAGGAGCCTCTCGTGGAGACCCGCGCACCCCCATCTTTGAGGGGTGTTCTCCTTCCCCCCTGCTGCCCTCTGTTGCCTCTGCTGCTGCTGCCGACCTGCTTGGTCTTGAGTCGGTTGGCGCGGCGTCTGCCCCTAGCGGGAGACGCCGCCCTGGCAAAGGCAAGGGGGGCAAGGGCGCGAGTGGAGCTGGCGGGGGCGGTGGGGGTGGCGGTGGAGGCGCCGGAGGGAGTGGGGGTGGCGGTGGGAGTGGTGGCGGGAGTAGTGGCGGTGGCGGCGGCAGTGGCGGCGGAGGCGGTGGCGGCGGAGGCGGTGGGAGCGGAGGTGGTGGTGGTGGCGGAGGTGGAGGAGGTGGTGGCGGGGAAGGTAGAGCCGGTCGGGGTGGTGCCCCGCAGAGGAGCGGCTCTGGTGGTAGTCCGCGGTTGCAGCAGCAGCAGCAGCAGCAGCGTGCTCAGGACATCCCCCCGCCTCAGCAGCTCCGTGAGTGGTACGCGCAGAGTCAGCGTGGTGGAGGTTTTGGCCCGTGCACCTACGTTCTTCGTAGTGGCGACCGCGCGGGTGAGCAGTGTGGGGGTGCCCACGCCACCCGGCGCTGCTTTGGCCGCGTGACGGACGCTTGGCGTCAGCAGTTCCCTGACGCCTCTGAGATCCCCCGCTGGGGAGACCTTTCTAGAGCCGGTGTAGCGATCTTTGAGCTAGACTTTGATGCTATCCTTGCTGCCATGTATGCTGTGTCTATTAGTGATGAGGGTGCATGTTACCGGTGTTTCCCGCCAGACTCGGGCATTGGTACGGCTGCGCTAGGTGCCTGTGTCACTGCTGCGTTCTCAGGTGCTGGTGAGGCTGCGCTCTCAGGTACTAGTGAGGCTGCGCTCTCAGGTACTAGTGAGGTTGCGCTCTCAGGTACTGGTGAGGCTGCACTCTCAGGTACCGCGTCGGCTTCGGCCTCCCTCACCTTTACACTTCACTCTAAGGCTTCTCGCTCCTTCTTTCGGGACCGCACCACACTCACGCCGCTTGGCCGGCCGGTTGCGGTCTCCCTGGCTGACCCCTCTGGGGGTCCTGTCCTCTCTCACTTCTCCACTGTTCTACCGTGTCCAGCTGCCCCCTCGGGCGCCCTGTCAGGCCTGTACCTCCCCTCGTTCTCGACGAAATTGGTGAGTGGTGCTGCCCTACAGGATGCTGGGGTTCACCAGTTTACTCTTGCGAGTCAGCGGGTGACCCACTGCACGGACGCGCGCACAGGTCGGCACCTGGCCACGTTCTCCCGTCGGCCGGGGTCAAGCCTCTACACCCTGACCACTAAGTCTCCTCCTGTCCCTGTGTCTGGCCAGGTAGCTGCGTCGGGTCAGGTGTTTGCTGCTGCGTCCAGGTCTGGTCCTGAGTCTGCCCCCTGCTCGTGTCGCCTCCTGTCTCACGAGACTCTCCTGTGGCACCACCGTCTTGGCCACCCCTCCTTGCCTCGTCTCAGGGACATGGCTTCCCGTGTCCTTGTCTCTGGTCTTCCCCGGTCTCTCCCTCCCCTTCCTTCGGGGTCAGGACCTTCCTGTGTCCCTTGTGTCGAGGGGCGGCTCCGGGCTGCCCCCCACTGCTCCCACTTTCCTCCGACAGAGGCTCCTCTGCAGACGCTCCACATGGATGTGTGGGGCCCGGCCCGCGTCCGTGGACAGGGTCACGAGCGCTACTTTCTGCTGGTGGTTGACGACTACTCGCGTTTCACCACAGTCTTCCCCTAGCGCAGCAAGGGTGATGTCACTGAGGTGTTGATCGACAGGATCCGCGCAGCTCGTCTCCAGCTCAGGAGGAGCTTCGGCTCGGACTTTCCTGTTCTGTGTCTGCACTCTGACCGAGGCCGAGAGTTTTCCTCTGGCCTTCTGTGAGCCTACTGTCGTGCACAGGGCATCCGCCAGACCTTTACGCTTTCGGAATCTCCACAGCAAAATGGGATTGCTGAGCGCCGCATTGGCATGGTCATGGACGTCGCCCGTACGTCCATGATGCATGCGGCTGCCCCCCATTTTCTGTGGCCGTTTGCGGTTCGGTACACGGCGCATCAGATCAACCTTCACCCTGGGGTTTCCCGGCCGGGAAAGGTCCGTACCTCCCCGGCCCTCCTGTGGACTGGGAAGGTCGGCGATGCGTCTGCGTTCCGTGTCTGGGGATCTCGGGCGTTTGTCCGCGACTTGTCTACGGACAAGCTGTCCCCTCGTGCTGCTCCCTGTTTCTTCCTTGGCTTCCCCCCTGACGCTCCAGGGTGGCAGTTCTACCACCCCTCCTCTCGTCGTGTTCTGTCCTCCCAGGACGTCACGTTCGACGAGTCAGTCCCCTTCTACCACCTCTTCCCCTACCGCACTCCTTCCCTCCCCCCGCCACCGGACTTCCTTGTGCCAGGTCCCCCCCGGTAGACCCCCTCCCCCCTCAGGTTCCTGCCCCTTCAGGTGTGTCCCAGGTAGACGCCGTCGAGCCGGTCAAGGTTGATGGTGACTCTGGTCCTGCTGAGTGTGCTCAGCCTGTAGGTGCTGACTCTGGGGGTGCTGTGCGCGTGGGTGCTGAGCCTGGGGGTGCTGACTCTGGGGGTGCTGCGTCTGGAGCTGCTGAGCCTGGGGGTGCTGAGTGTGGGGGTGCTACGTCGAGAGCTGCTGAGCCTGGGGGTGCTGCGTGTGGAGCTGCTGAGCCTGGCTGTGCGGAGCCTGCGGCCGCTGGACCTCCCCTTGTGGCGTCTGGCGGTGCTGGGCCTGGAGGTTCTCCGGGTGCTCCGTCTCGGCGGGAGCCTCTCTCTCCGCACGAGCTGCGCGAGTGGTTCGCTCGCCGCTGGAGACGTACTGCTGGTGCTGGAGCTTCTTCGGCCGCTGAGGGTGCTGGTGCCGCCGGTCCTGGAGCTGCTGGACCTTCGGGTCCTACTGGAGCTGGAGCTGCTGAGGGTGTTGGTGCTGAGACTACTGCTGTCTGTCCTGGCGGTGGTCCTGCTGCTGGTGCGGCTAGAGGTCCTGCTCCTGGAGGTGCTGTTGGCGGTGGTGCTGCCGCTGAGGGTTCTGGTGCTGTCCCTGCTGTGCCTGGAGTCCCCGCGCGGCCTCGGCCGTACTTGGTTCCGCTCCTGCAGCAGGTTTTTGGTCTTCCTCCTTCTGTAGAGTGTCCGTCGTCTGTCCAGTCGCAGTCACTGTTAGAGCCGGCCTCCCCACTGCATGCTCCCTCTCCTTACACTTGTCCTACTGGAGGTCTTGCTGAGCATCGTGAGCCTGCGTCTCGTCCCGCGTTGCCTGTTCGTGCTGCTCCCGCTAGTGGTCGCAGTTCGCGTCAGCGTCCTCCTCCTGTCCCTGGCACGCACCGGATGTCTCTGTGTCCGTCCACTGCTCCACTGCGTGGCCCTTTGCCGTCTCCTCTTGAGTCCTCTCTTCCTGCGCTTGCCGACCGGGAGTCGGACTCTCTTCGTGCTGCCAGTCCTACTGTCACGCGTCTTCTTGCTACTGTTGTCAGTGACCCCTCTTTTGAGTCCACTGCTGCGTCTGCTCTTGTCGCTGAGCTCGTCGACTTTGCTGCTCGCTGTCGTCTAGATTACGGTGCTAGTCTTGTTGCTGAGTCTGCGTCTGTCTGTCCTCCGTCCGTCGGGGGTGAGTGTGCTCTTGGCACGGACGTCCTTGAGGACAGGCAGGAGGAGCTCCAGTGTCTGGCTGCTGCTTCACCTCATCTCGCGTCTGTACTGCTTGCCCCTGAGGGAGACCCGGATGCACTAGACATCCCGACTCCGCATTCTTACGCGGAGGCCGTAGAGGGTCCCTACTCCTCTCAGTGGCATGCAGCTATGGATGCAGAGATGGCTTCCTGGAAGTCCACAGGCACCTACGTTGACGAGGTTCCCCCTCCTGGGGCGAACATCGTCAGTGGCATGTGGATCTTCAGGGTGAAGTGGCCGCCTGGCTCTCCACCTGTCTTCAAGACGCGGTACGTTGCTCGTGGCTTCAGTCAGCGGCAGGGAGTTGACTACTTTCAAACCTTCTCTCCCACCCCGAAGATGACTACTCTTCGGGTGCTGCTGCACATAGCTGCTCAGCGCAACTATGAGCTTCACTCTCTTGACTTCAGCACTGCTTTTTTGCAGGGCAGCCTGCACGAGGAGATCAGGCTGCGCTGTCCGCCTGGCTTCACTGGGACTTTCCTTCCTGGCACTCAGTGGAGCCTCTGCCAGTCTACGGTCTCCGCCAGGCACCGCGTGAGTGGCACGACACACTGAGGACTACGCTTGCCGCTCTTGGGTTTGCTCCCTCTACTGCTGACCCGTCGTTGTTTCTGCGCACCGACACTTCTCTGCCGCCGTTCTACATCCTCGTGTACGTCGACGACTTGGTCTTTACCACTGCTGACACTGCTGGACTCGCCTACGTGAAGTCCGAGCTGCTGAAGAGACACACGTGCACAGACCTGGGTGAACTGCGCAACTACCTTGGCTTGCAGATCATTCGGGACAGAGCACGCCGCACCATTACCTTGACTCAGTCACACATGGTGCAGCAGGTCCTTCAGCGCTTCGGCTTCACATACTCCTCGCCTCAGGCCACTCCTCTGCCTACTCGCCACTCGCTCTCAGCTCTGCCTTCGGATGAGTCCGTAGAGTCGAGTGGCCCGTACCCAGAGCTTGTTGGCTGCCTCATATACCACACGACCTGACCTTGCATACCCTCTTAGCATTCTTGCACGCTATGTTGCTCCTGGGAGACACCGACCAGAGCACATGGATGCAGCAAAGAGGGTGTTGCGCTACTTGTGCAGTACGTCGGGCATGGGGCTAGTGCTTGGAGGGCGGAGTCCAGTGGTCCTCACTGGTCACGCGGACGCTTCTTGGGCTGACGACCAGGCTACGCAGCGCTCGTCGCAGGGGTACACCTTCAGTCTTGGTTCTGGCTCTGTCTCTTGGCGGGCTACTTGCTCGTCTTCTGTTCTCGGCTCCAGTTGTGAGGCTGAGATCTACGCCGGGGCCATGGCTGCACAGGAGCTTCGCTGGCTCACCTACCTGCTGACTGACCTTGGAGAGCCGCCTCGTTCTCCTCCAGTGCTGTACGTAGACAACAAGGCCATGCTGGCCTTGTGTCGAGAGCAGCGCTTGGAGCATAGAACGAAGCACATTGCTCTCCGTTACTTCCTTGCTCGTGAGCTACAGCAGCGTGGTCAGTTGCGACTTGCGTACGTGGCCTCTGAGGCCAACACTGCTGATGTTTTCACCAAGGCACTTCCGCCTTGTGATCATCAGCGCTTCTGCACTCAGCTGGGACTTGTACCTGTCCTACCTCACTTGCTCACCTCTTGACCTTGGTTGTACTCTTGCATATATATATACCTGCTCTTTCTTGTTTAGTCTTATATATATATGTCTCATCTTGCATGTGAACTGGCCTTGTGGCCTTGACCTTGTGCTCGGACTGTGTGGTGACTTTGTGATCCACCCTGAGCTTTGCTTTGCTTTGCTTGACTGGTCTTGTGACCCCTTGTTCTCCCCCACTTTGCTTATGGGGGTGTGTCAAAACTTATAGCTTATGCTTTTGTGTAGGCTATAGTGGGGCATCCCATAGGGGGTACAACCCAATTAGGGTTGGTACTTGTACTCACACATTTCATAGTTCATTCATTCGTGTTCTTTCTTTCCACACCATTGTGGTGAGAGAGGCTCCCGTAGTGTAGATGTAGGAACCATAGGCTCAGCACCCCCAGACTGAGCACCCCCAGGCTCCGCACACGCAGGCTCAGCACCCCCAGGCTCAGCACGCTCAGACTCAGCACCTCCAGGCTCCGCACGCTCAGGCTCCGCAACCGCAGGCTCAGCACACCCAGGCGCAGCAACCCGAGCAGCACTAGAATCACCAGTGACCTCGATAGGCTCAATTAAGGTGAGTGGATCTACCTGAGACACACCTGAAGGAGCAGGACCCTGAGGGGGGAGGGGGTCTATCGGAGGAGGACCTGGAGGGAGGAAGAGCAGGGGGGGTGGGGGAGGGGGGGGGAGAGGGGCAGTGCGGTAGGGGAAGAGACGGTAAATGGGAACCGACTCGTCAAACGTGATGTCATGAGAGGGTAGGAAATGACGCGAGGTGGGGTGGTTAAACTGCCAGCCAGGCGCGTTAGGGGGAAAGCCAAGGAAGACGCAGGGAACGGCGCTCGAGGAGAGCTTGTCCGCGGTGGTATCGCGGACAAAGGCACAAGAACCCCAGACATGGAACACCAACACATTGCCAACCTCTCCCGTCCAACGTTGTGTGGGTGAGGTCTCCGGCAAGGAGACACGGGGCCAGAGATTGAGGTGATTCGCAATGTACCGGACTGCAAACGGCCACAGAAAATGGGAAGCAGCCGCATGGATCATGGAGGTACGAGCCACCTCCATGACTAAGCCAATGCGGCGCTCACCAACCCCATTTTACTGAGCAGAGCCGGAAGCGTGAACGACTCAAGGAAGCCCTCCCCACGAAAAAATTCCCGCAAGAGGTTGGATGAGAACTCACCACCTCTCTCAGAGTGCAGACGGAGGACAGGAAAGTCCGTGTCGAATCGCTCACGGAGCTGGAGACGGATAGCGTGGATCCAAGGGATCAAACCGTGGCGTAACATGAGTATTCGTCAACAACCAGCAAAAAGTATCGCTCGCGGCCCTGTCCCTAGATGCGGGCTGGGCCCCACACGTCTATGTGGAGAGTTTGTAGGGGAGCAGCCGTCGGGGGAAACAAGGAGTGAGGAGCGGCGCGCTACCACCCGTCGACACAGGGAAGATAGGGAGGGGCAAGCAAACCTGGGACGGGAGGTAGAGACCTGAGAAGACCAGAGACAAGGAGGCGGGAGTGCATGCCACAGAGGCGTAGAAGGGAGGGGTGACCTAGGTGTCAGAACATTATAGCTTATGCTGTTGTGTAGGCTATAGTGGGGTATCCCATACGGGGTACAACCCAATTAGGGTTGGTACTTGTACTCACACATTCCATAGCTCATTCTTTCCTGTTCTTTGTTTCACATGGAATCAGAGCAGGTTCCCTCCTAGGGACTGCTTCTCGGGCCCACCGAAGCGCGCCCCGAGGCGCGTTTTTCCTTTTTTTTTAGCGACCCTCCGTGTCGCCCCTAGCGGCCCGTCGCGCCGCCCTTACCTACGCGGCCCCGCCGCCCTTACGTCGCGGCCCCGCCGCCCTTACCTACGCGGCCCCGCTGCCCTTCTTTCGCGGCCCCGCCGCTCTGCTCACGCGGCCCCGCCGCCCTGCACTTCGCGGCCCCGCTGCCCTTCATTCGCGGCCCCGCCGCCCTGCACATCATGGCCCCACCGCCCTGCACGTCACGGCCCCACCGCCCTTTCTTCGCGGCCTCGCCGCCCTGCACGCCGCGGCCCCGCCACCCTTCCTTCGCGGCCCCGCCGCCCTGCACGTTGCGGCCCTGCCGCCCCCTGCTAACGTGGCCCCGCCGCCCTTCCTTCGCGACCCCGCCGCTCTGCTCACGCGGCCCCGCCGCCCTGCACTTCGCGGCCCCGCCGCCCTTCCTTCGCGGCCCCGCCGCTCTGCTTACGCGGCCCCGCCGCCCTGCACTTCGCGGCCCTGCCGCCCTGCACGTCGCGGCCCCGCCGCCCCTCCTTCGCGCCCCCGCCGCCCTGCACGTCGCGGCCCCGCCGCCCTTCCTTCGCAGCCCCGCCGCCCTGCACGTCGCGGCCCTACCGCCCCCTGCTAACGCGGCCCCGCCGCCCTTCCTTCGCAGCCCCGCCGCCCTTCATTCCGGCCCCGCCGCCCTTCCTTAGCGGCCCCGCCGCCTTGCACTTAGCGGCCCCGCCGCCCTGCACTTAGCAACCCCGCCGCCCTCAGCTCCTCGCCCAATGCATCGTGCACCCCAGCAGCCGACCGCCGCGCCGCCGAGTACCGGGAGAGCCGAGCCGCCCGATCGCCGAGCCGCCTTGCCGCCCTGCACTCAGCCGCCGAGCCGCCCAGCAGCCGAGCCGCCCTGCAGCCGAGCCGCCCTTCTGCCGAGCCGCCTGTCCTGCCCCGTCTGGTGAGCACGCCCCACTGCTACTGCGTGCCCTGCCCCCCACTGCTTGCACTACTAGTCTGTCGTCATGGCTACCCCCAGTGTCCTTGCTTTTGACACTGAGGGTCGAGCCATTGACTTTGAGGTCTGGGTCGACAACCTGCAATTGTTTTTACAGTGCGATAGGGCGGACGGTCTTTCTCTCTTTGACCTCACCTCTGGCGCCTCTCCTGCTCCTGCTGTTGATGCTGACCCCACTGTTCGCTCTCAGTGGGCCACCCGCGATGCTGCTGCACGTCTTCCTGTGCGTCGCCACCTCCCTACCACTGAGCGCGCGCACTTTAGTCAGTACAAGAGTGCTCAGACCTTGTACGACGCTGTAGTTGCGCGCTACTCTTCCCCTGCCACTGCTGCACTGAGCCGCCTCATGCTACCGTACCTCTTTCCTGACCTTGCTGCCTTTCCCACAGTCGCTGACCTCATTACGCACCTCCGCACTGGTGACACCCGCTACCGCGCCGCCCTTCCTGCTGAGTTCTGCGCCAAGAACCCCCCCCCCCCATGTACATCGCTCTCTATTACATAGTCACTCGCCTCCCTGACTCCCTTCGCGTAGTCAGGGACCACTTCCTCTATGTCTGTCCCACCACTCTCACTGCTGACCTCCTCGAGAAGGTCCTCCTAGCGGCAGAGAAGAGCATAGTCGCTGTAGGAGCTTCTCGTGGAGACCCGCGCACCCCCATCTTTGAGGGGTGTTCTCCTTCCCCCCTGCTGCCCTCTGTTGCCTTTGCTGCTAGCGCCGACCTGCTTGGTTTTGACTCGGTCGGCGCGGCGTCTGCCCCTAGCGGGAGACGCCGCTCTAGCAGAGGCAAGGGGGGCAAGGGCGTGGGTGGAGCTGGCGGGGGCGGTGGAGGTGGCGGTGGAGGCGGCGGAGGGAGTGGGGGTGGCGGTGGGAGTGGTGGCGGGGGTGGTGGCGGTGGTGGCGGTAGCGGAGGCGGAGGCGGTGGCGGCGGCGGCGGTGGGAGCAGAGGCGGCGGTGGTGGCGGAGGTGGAGGCGGTGGTGGCGGAGGAGGTGGAGCCGGTCGGGGTAGTGCCCCGCAGTGGAGCGGCTCTGGTGTTGGTCCGCGCCAGCAGCAGCAGCACCAGCAGCGGTCTCGGGACGTTCCCTCGCCTTAGCAGCTCCGTGAGTGGTACACGCAGCGTCAGCGTGGTGGAGGTTTTGGCCCGTGCACCTACGTTCTTCGTTTCGGTGACCGCGCATGTGAGCAGTGTGGGGGTGCCCACTACACCCCGCGCTGCTTTGGCCGCCTGTCGGACGCGTGGCGTCAGCAGTTCCCCGACGTTAGTGAGATCCCCCGCTGGGGAGAGCTGCATAGGGATGGCGTAGCGATCTTTGATCTTCACTTTGATGCTATCCTTGCTGCCATGTATGCTGTGACTATAAGTGATGAGGGTGACTGTTACCGGTGTTTCCCGCTCGACCCGGGCATTGATACTTCTACGCTAGGTGCTTGTGAGGCTGCTGCTCTAGGTGCCCGCGTGTCTGCGCTCTCAGGTCCTGGTGAGGCTGCGCTCTCAGGTACCGCGTCGGCTTCGGCCTCCCTCACCTTCACACTTGACTTGGGGGCTTCTCACTCCTTCTTTCGGGACCGCACCACACTCACGCCGCTTGGCCAGCCGGTTGCGGTGTCACTGGCTGACCCCTGTGGGGGTCCTGTCCTCTCTCACTTCTCCAATGTCCTCCCGTGTCCAACTGCCCCCTCGGGCACCCTGTCTGGTCTGTACCTCCCCTCCTTCTCGACGAACTTGGTGAGTGATGCTGACCTGCAGGATGCGGGGGTTCACCAGTTTACTCCTGCGAGTCAGCGGGTAACCCACTGCACGAACGCGCGCACAGGCCGACACCTGGCCACGTTCTCCCATCGGCCGGGGTCGAGCCTCTACACCCTGACCACTGAGTCTCCTCCTGTCCCTGTGTCTGGCGAGGTAGCTGCGTCGGGTCACGTGTTTGCTGCTGCGTCCAGGTCTGGTCCTGAGTCTGCCCCCTGCTCGTGTCGCCTCCTGTCTCACGAGACTCTCCTGTGGCACCACCGACTTGGCCACCCCTCCTTGCCTCATCTCAGGGACATGGCTTCCCGTGTCCTTGTCTCTGGTCTCCCTCGGTCTCTCCCTCCCCTTCCTTTGGGGCCTGGACCTTCCTGTGTCCCTTGTATCGAGGGGCGGCTCCGGGCTGCCCTTCACTCGTCCCAGTTTCCTCCGACAGAGGCTCCTCTGCAGACGCTTCACATGGACGTGTGGGGCCCGGCTCGCGTCCATGGACAGGGTCACGAGCGCTACTTCTTGCTGGTGGTTGACGACTACTCGCGTTTCACCACAGTCTTCCCCTTGCGCAGCAAGGGTGATGTCACTGAGGTGTTGATCGACTGGATCCGCGCAGCTCGTCTCCAGCTCAGGAGGAGCTTCAGCTCGGACTTTCCTGTTCTGCGCCTGCACTCTGACCGAGGCGGAGAGTTCTCCTCTGACCTTCTGCGAGCCTACTGTCGTGCACGAGGCATCCGCCAGACCTTTACGCTTCCGGACTCTCCGCACCAAAATGGGATTGCTGAGCGCCGCATTGGCATGGTCATGGACGTTGCTCGTACGTCTATGATGCATGCAGCTGCCCCCCATTTTCTGTGGCCGTTTGCGGTTCAGTACGCGGCGCATCAGATCAACCTTCACCCCGGGGTTTCTCGGCCGAGGAAGGTCCGTACCTCCCCGGCTCTACTGTGGACCGGGAAGGTCGGCGATGCGTCTGCGTTCCGTGTCTGGGGATCTCGGGCGTTTGTCCGCAACTTGTCTGCAGACAAACTGTCCCCTCGTGCTGCTCCCTGTGTCTTCCTTGGCTTCCCCCCTGACGCTCCAGGGTGGCAGTTCTACCACCCCTCCTCTCGTCGTGTCCTGTCCCCCCAGGACGTCACGTTCGACGAGTAAGACCCCTTCTACCGTCTCTTCGCCTAACGCACTCCTTCCCTCCCCCCGCCGCCGCACTTCCTTGTGCCAGGTCCCCCCCCGGTAGACCCCCTTCCCCCTCAGGGTCCTGCCCCTTCAGGTGTGTCCTAGGTAGACGCTGTCGAGCCGGTCGAGGTTGCTGGTGACTCAGGTACCGCTGCGGGTGTTGAGCCTAGGGGTGCTGACTCTGGGGGTGCCGTGCGCGTGGGTGCTGAGCCTGGGGGTGCTGAGTCTAGGGGTGCTGCGACTGAGGGTGCTGAGCCTGGGGGTGCAGAGTCTGGGGGTGCTGCCACTGAGGGTGCTGAGTCTGGGGGTGCTGAGCCTTGGGGTGCTGCCACCTAGGGTGCTGAGCCAGGGGTTGCTAAGTCTAGGGGTGCTACGCTAGAGGGTGCTGAGTCTGGGGGTGCTACGTCAGGAGCTGCTGAGCCTGAAGGTGCTGCGTCTTGAGCTGTTGCGCCTGGAGGTGCGGAGCTTGCCGCCGCTGGACCTCCCCTTGTGGCGTCCGGTAGTGCTGGGCCTAGAGGTTCTCCGGGTGCTCCGTCTCGGAGGGAGCCACTCTCTCCACAGAAGCTGCGCGAGTGGTTTGCTTGCCGCTGGAGGCGTACTGCTGTAGCTTGGGCTTCTTTGGCCGCTGAGGGTGCTGGTGCCGCCGGTCCCGGAGCTGCTGGGCATGCGGGTTCTAATAGAGCTGGAGCTGCTGAGGGTGGTGGTGCTGAGACTGCTGGTGTGTGTCCCGGCAGTGGTCGTGCAGTTGGCGCTGCTGGAGGTCCTGCCACTGGAGGTGCTGTTGGCGCTGGTGCTGCCGCTGGGGGTGGTGGTGCTGTCCCTGCTGTGTCTGGAGTCCCCGCGCAGCCTCGGCCGTACTTCGTTCCGCTCCTTCAGCAGGTTCTTGGTCTCTCTCCTCCTGTAGAGTGTCCACCGCTTGTCCAGTCCCAGTCACTGTTAGAGCCCGCCTCTCCACTGCCTGCTCCCTCTCCTTGCAGTGGTCCTACTGGAGGTCTTGCTGAGCGTCGTGAGCCTGCGTCTCGTCCCGCGTCGCCTGTTCGCGTCAGCGTCCTCCTCTTGTCCCTGGCACGCAACGAATGTCTCTGCGTCCGTCCACTACTCCTCTGCGTGCCCCTTTGCCTTCTCTTCCTGAGTCCTCTCTTCCTGCGCTTGCCGACCCGGAGTCGGACTCTCTTCGTGCCGCCAGTCCTACTGTCACGCGTCTTCTCGCAACTGTTGTTACTGACCCCTCTTTTGATGCCACTGCTGCGTCTGCTCTTGTTGCTGAGCTCGTCGACTTTGCTGCTCGCTATCGTCTAGACTACGCTGCCAGTCTTGTTACTGAGTCTGCGTCTGTCTGTCCTCCGTCCGTCGGGGGTGAGTGTGCTCTTGGCACGGACGTCCTTGAGGACAGGCAGGAGGAGTTCCAGTGTCTGTCTGCTGCTTCACCTCATCTCGCGTCTGTACTGCTTGCCCCTGAGGGAGACCCGGATGCACTAGACATCCCTACTCCGCGTTCTTACGCGGAGGCTGTAGAGGGTCCCTTCTCCTCTCAGTGGAAGGCAGCTATGGATGCAGAGATGGCTTCCTGGAAGTCCACAGGCACCTACGTTGACGCGGTTCCCCCTCTTGGGGCGAACATCGTCAGTGGCATGTGGATCTTCAGGGTGAAGCGGCCGCCTGGCTCTCCACCTGTCTTCAAGGCGCGGTACGTGGCTCGTGGCTTCAGTCAGCGGCAGGGAGTTGACTACTTTCAGACCTTCTCTCCCACCCCGAAGATGACTACTCTTCGGGTGCTGCTGCACATAGCCGCTCAGCGCGACTACGAGCTTCACTCTCTTGATTTGAGCACTACTTTCTTGCAAGGCAGCCTGCACGAGGAGATCTGGCTGCGCCGTCCACCTGGCTTCACTGGGACTTTCCCTCCTGGCACCCAGTGGAGCCTCCGACGGCCAGTCTACGGTCTCCGCCAGGCACCGCGTGAGTGGCACAACACACTGAGGACTACGCTTGCGGCTCCTGGGTTTGCTCTCTCTAGTGCTGACCCGTCGTTGTTTCTGCGCACCGACACTTCTCTGCCGCCGTTCTACATCTTCGTGTACGTTGACGACTTGGTCTTTGCCATTGCTGACACTGCTGGACTCGCCTACGTGAAGTCCGAGCTGCAGAAGAGACACACGTGCACAGACCTGGGTGAACTGCGCAGCTACCTTGGCTTGCAGATCACTCGGGACAGAGCACGCCGCACCATTACCTTGACTCAGTCACACATGGTGCAGCAGGTCCTTCAGCGCTTCGGCTTCACGTACTCCTCGCCTCAGGCCACTCCTCTGCCTACTCGCCACTCGCTCTCAGCTCTGCCTTCGGATGAGTCCGTAGAGTCGAGTGGCCCGTACCCAGAGCTTGTTGGCTGCCTCATGTACCACACGACCTGACCTTGCATACCCTCTTAGCATTCTTGCACGCTATGTTGCTCCTGGGAGACACCGGCCAGAGCACATGGCTGCAGCGAAGAGGGTGTTGCGCTACTTGTGCAGTACGTCGGGCATGGGGCTAGTGCTTGGAGGGCGGAGTCCAGTGGTCCTCACTGGCCACGCGGACGCTTCTTGGGCTGACGACCAGGCTACGCAGCGGTCGTCGCAGGGGTACACCTTCAGTCTTGGTTCTGGCTCTGTCTCGTGGCGAGCTACTCGCTCGTCTTCTATTCTTGGCTCCAGTTGTGAGGCTGAGATCTACGCCGGGGCCATGGCTGCACAGGAGCTTCGCTGGCTCACCTACCTGCTGACTGACCTTGGAGAGCAGCCTCGTTCTCCTCCAGTGCTGTACGTAGACAACAAGGCCATGCTGGCCTTGTGTCGAGAGCAGCGCTTGGAGCACAGAACGAAGCACATTGCTCTCCGCTACTTTCTTGCTCGTGAGCTGCAACAGCGTGGTCAGTTGCGACTTGCGTACGTAGCCTCTGAGGCCAACACTGCTGATGTCTTCACCAAGGCACTTCCGCCTTGTGATCATCAGCGCCTCTGTACTCAGCTGGGACTTGTACCTGTCTTACCTCACTTGCTCACCTCTTGACCTTGCTTGTACTCTTGCGTATATATATATATACCTGCTCTTGCTTGTTTAGCCATATATATATATGTCTCCTCTTGCATGTGAACTTGCCTTGTGGCCTTGACCTTGTGCTTGGACTGTGTGGTGACGTTGTGATCCACCCTGAGCTTTGCTTTGCTTTGCTTGACTGGTCTTTTTGACCCCTCGTTCTCCCCCACTTTGCCTATGGGGGTGTGTCAGATCATTATAGCTTATGCTGTTGTGTAGGCTATAGTGGGGTATCCCATAGGGGGTACAACCCAATTAGGGTTGGTACTTGTACTCACACATTTCATAGCTCATTCTTTCTTGTTCTTTGTTTCACACTAGGCGGTGGTGCCAAAGGAGAGTCTGGTGTGACACGAGGCGACACGAAAAGGGGGCTGCCATCTGAGGAGGCTAAGTAGTCAGTGTGTATAGGCTCAACCCAGGCCGATGGGTGAACGTGGCTAGGTGACGGCCCGTCCGTGCACACGTGCAGATCGCCACACGCTGTCCTCCAGGGATAAAGGTATTTACCCAAACATCATGAAGGACGGCGTTACTCACCAAGTTCATAGAGAACGAGGGGGGGTGAAGACCCGACAGTGATCTAGACGGAACTGCCGAACATGGGAGAACTGTGGAGGAACGTGCACGAACCGGTCCCCCAGAGGGGTCAGCCAGAGAAACTCCCCACTGACTAGCTGCACCGCGACTGCCGCTACTGCCGCTGCCACGACACCTACAAGCGTACCACTCATGAAGCTGCTGGGGCGTAAGGGTCTCACTCAGACGTCATTGCAGCTGCATCTGGCCACCGCTAGAAACTACCTACCGAACAGCTCCAAAACGACTGCTCCTGAGGCCGCCACCACTCCCACCGCTGCTGTGAAGAGAAGTCATGCGACCAATAGGGCAGCACGGAGGGAAGGAAGGGCGGCGAGGAGGCACTAGGGTAGGTCGGGGCGGTGCACGGTCAGGGAAGGGCAGCGCGCGGCCAGAGTAGGGCAGCGCTCGGTCAGAGCAGGGCTGCGCGCGGCAAGAGCAGGGCAGCACGCGGCTAGAGCAGGGCGGCGCGCGGCCAGAGTAGGGCAGTAGCTCCTAGGGTAGCAGCACCTAGGGGTCTTTTTTTCTTTCTTTCTTTCATTTCTTTTAGGGTTTAGCAGGGCGCGCTGGGCGCTGCAGAGGCGGCTCGCGGGCTGCAGAGGCAGTGTGCGGGCGCAAGAGGCAGGCGCGCTGGCTGCAAGGGCGGTTTGCGGGCTGCAGGGGAGGCTTGCGGGTTGCAGACAGGCGGCGCGCGGGCTGTAAGGGTCTGCGCGCAGACGGCGTGCACGGGGCGGCGCGACGCGGGGCGGGCAGGGGCGGCGCACAGTCAGGCAAGGCGGACGGGCATTGCGGCGGGCTGGGGCAGCCCGCTCTGGCGACGCGACGGGCACCGGCAGGGCCGACGGGCGACGCTACAGGCTGCAGGGGCGCACAGCGCGACGGGCAGAAGGGGCGTGCGACACGACGGGCTGCAGCTGAGCGTGACGTGCGGGCTGCCGTAGGGCACGACGCACATGGCAGCAGGGCGTGGGCTGTAGCACGATGCGGGGCACGGCAGGGCGTGCGCAGGGCAGCACGACGCGGGGCAGGGCAGGGTGTGCGAAGGGCAGTGCGACGCGGGGCAGAGCAGGGCATGCGCGGGGTAGGGCAGGCCGTGCGTGAGGCAGCGCGACGCGAGGCAGGGCAGGGCGTGTGCGGGGCAGCGCAACACGGGGGAGGGCAGGCCGTGTGCGGGGCAGTGCGATGCGGGGCAAGGCAGGGCGTGCGCAGGGCAGCACGACGCAGGGCAAGGCAGGGCGTGCGCGGGGCAGCGCGACGCAAGGCAGGGCAGGGCAGGGCTCGCGCTGACGGCACAGCGTAGGGCAGGGCGTGGGGTAATGCGGTAACCGTAGTCGGTCACTAGGTAATGGTGGGCCTGGAAAAAAAACGATCCGACGGACCTAGTGCTCTTATACCATGTCAGAAATTAACGTGCAGAAATAGGTGCATTGATCGGAAATGTGCTACAAGTACTAACCTTAATTGGGTTGTACCCGATATAGGCTACCCCACTACAGCCTACACAACATAAGCAGCATTATCGTTTGACACCAGCACCTCCAGCGTCTGCACCTCTAGTAGCATTGGATTCCACTGGGACATGCCGCAGAGGCGGTGAAGATGGCCGAGGCGGAAAGCGAGGAGGGGTCTCAAGCACAGAGAACGGAGAGAGGCCGCAATGGCGTCAACACCAAGGTCAACCCCCTCAGGTGGGCCAGAGGAGACCTCCAAAGGCTCATCCGGGGGGGGGGCGGTGTGGCCTGAGACACACCTGAGGGAGCAGGACGCGAGGGGGGGTGGGGGTCTATTGGGGGGTAACCTGGAAATACGAAGAGGGGCGGCGGGGGGACAGGAGAAGACACGTGGGGGAAGAGACAGTAGTAGCAAACCGACTCATCAAAGGTGACGTCCTGGGAGGACAAGATACGACGCATGGCTGGGTGGTAAAACCGCAAGCCAGGCGCGTCAGTGGGAAAGCCAAGGAAGATGTAACGAACGGTGCAAAAGGAGAGCTTCTTCGCGGTAGTATCGCAGTCAAGGGCCATCGAACCACAGACCCGAAACGCTGACGCATCACCAATCTCCCCCGTCCAACGCAGTGTAGGCAAGATCTTAGGCTCGGAGACACGGGGCCAGAGGTTGAGCTGATGCACGGCGTATCGGACCGCAAATGGCCACAGAAAATGGGAAGAGGCCGATCGATCATGGAGGTGCGAGCAACCCCCATGATCAAGCCAATGCGGCGCTCAACAATCTCATTCTGCCGTGGAGAAGCTGGAAGCGTGAACGACTAGGAGATGCCCTCCTCACGACAAAAGCCCTCAAGGAGACTAGAGGAAAATTCACCTCCACAGTCACAGTGGAGACGGAGTACTGGGAGGTCCTGATGGAACCATGCGCTCTGCTGGCGACGAATAGTGTGGATCCAAGGGATCAGAGCAAGACGGACGTCACCCTTACACTGCAAGGGAAAAACTGTGGTGTAGCGCGTGTAGTCGTCAACGTCCAGCAGGAAGTAGCGCTTCTGGCCCGGCCAAGGGACGGAGGCAAGGCCCCACGCGTCAGAGGTAATGAGGAGGAGTGAGGAGTGGCGCGCTGCAGACCGGTGAGACAGGGTGTGCATGGCGGCGCAAGCAACAGCGACAGCGGGGCAGGGACCTTGGAAGGTGAGAGACAAGAAGACGTGAGTGCATTCGACACAGACGCTGCAGGGAGGGGTGACCAAGACAATGGTGCCAGAGGTGGGACGGGTGCACGAGTAACTGGGACAAGCAAGATGCAGCTACCTGACTGGACGCAGCCAGCTGCGCAGACTCAACGTGCAGTGTGCACAGGCCAGACTCGGGTCTCCGAGTGAATGTGGCGAGGTGGTCGCTAGTCACTGAGTCCGTACAGATTGCCAAAAGCTTGCCCCCATGAGTGGTGGTAGTGACCAAGTGATCCTAGAGGACTGTGTTACTCACCAAGTTTGTAGTGATTAAGGGGAGGTGGAACACTGTAAGAGAACGTGTGGGGACTGCCGGACACGTGCAATGACAGGGCCAAAGGAGGGGTCGGCCAGAGTGACAGCGACAGGTTTGGTGAGTGGTGTGACTGTTGTGCAAGTAGTGAGACGCGCCTGAGTCTAGCGTGAAGGTGAGCAAAGCCTCCATCGAAAATGCACTGATGCTAGCAGACTCACAAGCACCTAGACTAGCAGCCTCTACACCACCAAGAACGCGTCGCTGGGAAACCCACTCTCAAAGCTGTTGCGGTGAGAGGGTCTCCGGCTGACGCTGCTGCCGCTGCTGTCCACCCCTAGAGCCTCCGCCTCCTCCAGCATCACCACTTGTACGTGGAGATGCTTAGGTACCTACACTCGCCTCCTCGACTAGCTGCTGCATCTCCCCAAACAACGGACGTCGCTGCTGTAGTGGCCGGGTTGCAAGAGAGAGGCAGGAGTAGTGTTTAACCACAATGTCGTAAAAAGTAAGTGCCGACGTTACCTGACGAAAGTGGGCCCTCTGGTCGACCAGTAGTTGAGCTCGAACGGCAAGCTGTGTGACATCGTCGCGCTCGATCCACCGTGTGCAGGCAACGTGGTCCGCCCGGTACCACTGCTGCATGTCCTTGCCAGCGTCACCAGCAGGCTCAGTGGGAGTCGTGGGGGTCTGAAGGGACCCCGACATGTGCTCGAGCAAGGAGACGCCATCTCTAATGAAACAACGGAGATACATGCGCAAGCATGTAAGCCAGAATCCTAACTTGAAAGGGCGTCCGTCTGCGTCAATCGCTAAGAAAGTGATAGGGGCCATGACAGACAATGGCGGTTAGCAGCAGCAACGCATGGGCAATAGTAGCGGCTGCAGCGGCGGCAGCTGGTTCGGCAGTTGCAGGGGTAGCAGAGACGGAGGCTGCGGCTGCAGCGATAGGGGACAGCTGTAGCGGCAGTGAACAAGCAGGCGCAGCGCAGCAGCGCACGTAGGCAGGCACGTCGTTTGCAGAAGCGCACGGACAGGCGTGTCGTAGCAGGGTGCTCAGGGCGTGGGGCAGCAGGGCGCGTGGGGCGCGCAGGGCAGCAGGGTGCGTAGCGCGCAGGGCAAGAGGGTGCGCGGGGGGCAGGGCAGTAGGGCGCCGGGCAGCAAGGCGCGTGGGGCATGCAGGGGTAGCAGGACGCGCGGGGCGCATAGGGCAGCAAAGTGCACGGTCAGCAGGGCATGTGTAGAATAGCAGGGGTGCGCGTAGGGAAGCAGGCCACGCATAGGGCAGCAGGGGCGTGCGTAGGGCAGTAGGGGCGCGCATAGGGCAGCAGGGCACGCGTAGGGCAGTAGGGGCGTGTGGGCAGTACGGCGCACTGGGCGCGCGGGCAGCAGGGGGTGCGGAGCGTGCAGGGCAGCAAAGCAGTGGCGCTCAAGGCGCGGGGCAGCGGGTCAAACCTGACCTAGTAGGTTTGGCAGTCGGACCTAACCTAGCGCATGATACCATGTCAAGAAAGAGAATACATTGGAATGATGAACTAAGAGGAATGGGAAGTATAAGTACTAACCCTATTGGGTTGTACCCTCTATGGGCTGCCCCACTACAGCATAGACAACAGTTATTGAAGACGATTGAATTTGAGTTATACCCTCTACAAGCAGAGTCTGTACCCATTCGCGCTTGCACTTCAAATTCTTCCTATTTTCAACTGTCTTCGATAGCTGTTTGCGTCGCTCGGTCTTCCTCCTCGCTGAAGTCATCTTCGTGTTGAGGCTTTGTTACTTTGAGAATGTTTACGTACTGTAACAAGCCCGAAACAGGGCCATAGGAACAAGCCCTGGGTGAGATTGAATTAGCAAAACAAGGTTTGCCCAAAAGGGGAAACGCAATGCAAGTATGAACGAAGGCTTAAAAATGCTAAATAGTGAAACCGTATTTAAAAGGTAACGCATGGAAGCGAACTATGTTATGCAGTGTTGGCAGGTTTGGGCGTATTCCTGACCCGTAGGCTGATTCAGCCATATATACCTAGGTAGGCAGGGTTTGGCGACATATGATGTGCATTTTCGCAAAAACTGGCGGTTGGTGTCGGGAGAAGATGTTGGAGTAAGAGAGAATTACCTTAAGCATTCCCGAAGGTGGAGCAGTATCGCATGTGCTACTATCGAAGCAATAGCCTGTACCATCATCACGTTACTCCATATAGGGCACGTAGGTTAACAGTCGCAAGTCAACTATCGCGAATGTTGACTGGCCTAGACCGAACGGTTGCGAAGAATTGCAATAGGCGTAACTGTTTCTACAGTTCCAAGCAGCCACTGAAATGTGAAGAATTGCAACCGTTAACTGAAGGATCGCAATAGTCATTAGGACTGTAGCGATGTCTGTATCACCAAAGAATAAGGGAATGTACCCCTCAGAGTGCATGTCTAGTTATGATCTATATATTGTGTGTAATGTTTTTAATTTAATCAATCTTGTCATTTACATTCACTATGCAACAAGGTTCCCACTACATAAAGACTTCCGTTACCAACTCTAGGCAGACTTATCATATCCAAAGTCTTTATTAACAGAAGGAAGGTCAAGGCCCAGTGTGCAGTGCTCTACGCTGGTTGCGACATAAGGAAAATTGTCAAGAATGTAAGTCAGGATACATATGTTCCTTCTTGTAAGGAATTTTCTCGGCATTCCTTACCATGACCTCCTAAATTGCGTACAGCAGCAGCCGTCGTTCGTCCGTTACTGCTAACAGGGCTTCGCCAACTTCGCGTACCCTGTTTCACCAAACCATGCACCACTGGCCCGGCCATGTCAGCCTACTTTTCAGGACTAGCCCGAGCCTCGATGCCAGCCTAGCACTAGCTAGCTCGCATGCACCGCGTTACCGTTTGCATGTTTCGCGTATAAATGTTCGCTCATGCCTTCGCGCACATTTTGTACGCGTTTGACAACTTAGTGCAATCCTCGCTACCTCGATTCATTGCACCCGTAGCACTTGGTTATCACAGCCACTTTCTTTTTGGATCCCGCATCTCCACACCCCAGGAAATCAACTTTTGATTTTTTACTTGAAGGGACTCACGCACCTTAGCCCTTAGGAGCCGCTGTCCTCGCGTTCTCTTGTAAGCGCGTGCAGCCACGATTGCACCTAGACTAAGCCAAGCCGACGACGTTTGTAATGGCCAAACCAATCGACGTCATGACGCTCACGCAGGACCGCCTGAACGAACTACTGCGCCAGCTGCACGAGAATTCAGAAGAAATTGCGGCGCTGACGGCGGAACGTACGTCCCTACAAAACAACGTCGCACAAGCACAACAAGCACAATCACAAGCACCTGACACTTCGGTATAGCCTACACCACAAGCATCGCAGCACAGAAGTGTGGGGCAACCCGCGAGCGCGGCCAGTGATGGCGTCATCTACCAGGACGGAGACGACCACCACAGCACGACACACCCCGAAGCAACGAATGCGGCCAGGAACCAGCCTCGCGTCACAATTTCGGCACCGATCAACGAGTCATCATTACCATCACCGATGCCACTGAAGCTGCAGCGTCCGCCATGTTTTGACCCGAGTCAATGGGGTGGTCCTACTGTTCAGGCGTGGTTAATTACGATGAACGTGTTTTTCGACGCCAACTCCATCTCGGAGGATACGGCAAAGATCCGCTATGCATTCTCGCTGCCGCGAGGACCCGCCATGGATTGGTGGCATGTTATCGTCACGAAGCCAAATGGCTATGCGACTCTACCGACATGGGAAGGACAAACCGGACCCTGGGCGCCGTCGTATTTCATGGAGGTGCCCCAAAATCGTACGTGGGACGCGTGGTGCACAGGTCTGCGCGCTCAATTTGAGCGAATTGCTGCTTCTATCGCGGCGCATCAGAAGCTCTGCACTTGGCGCCAACTCAGTTCCGTCCAAGATTACACTAGCGAGTTTTTGGTGGAGGGTATGGGGGTGGCGGGTGTTGGGGTGACGGGTGGTATGCTTCCCTTCCCCTCCTCCTCCTTTCTTTCCCACTGCTGCAGCTGCCGCTGGGGGGAGGGTGTGAGGGTGTGGGGGAGCTGGGGGAGTGGCACTGGGGTGGCGGGTGTGAGACCAACTTCCCTTCCCCTCCTCCTCCTTTCTTTCCCACTGCAGCAGTTGCCGCTGGGGGGAGGGTGTGAGGGTGTGGGGGAGCTGGGGGAGTGGCACTGGGGTGGCGGGTGTGAGACCATCCAGCAGCCGTCCCTCCACCTCTCCTCTCTTCCCCCCTTTGCTGCTACTGCAGCAGTGTGGGGGGGAGGGGGAGGGGGAGGGTGAGGAGATAGCAGGAATTCTTGCTCTACCTTTGCTGCTGTACTACCTACCTACCTACCTGCTGCTGCTGCTATTTGTGTACCCCTACAGGTTGTGTTCTGCACAAACTCCTGCTGCAGGCAGTTATGGGGGAGTGTCAGAGTTTATATTTGTAACTGCCTGTAGCTGTAGTTAGTGTAGTTATTACAAACTGTGTTAGGTGGTGCACCTTTGTTAACTTGCATATATGTGATTGCAAACCTATAGTGAACTCATCATTCTTCCCGAAATTCTCTCGACACCCTTGGAACGAACCACTCGATCTAGTTGGCCTAGACTACTAAGCCTAGGCCGTCCTACTTATCACTTACCTATCAAGCTTCTATCACGACATACCTGAGATCAACGCAGGACTGGTTGATAGCACGCCACTGACGACACGGGAACGTGTAGAATGGGTTCAGATTCGATGCGGGGGTAACTTCACGTTTAGCCAGGAAATGCTCGCAACAACCCTCGATGGAAGCGACATTTTACTCGGCTGTGATTGGCTGCGACGGCACAATCCGCGAATTGAGTGGACGACGGGTGACTGTACTGTGCGAGTGAACGGTAACAACATCGCCTTACCTCAATGAGGCTTGCCTAAGTCTTCGTCGGTGCATGTCAACGTAATCACGATGACACGCGCCGTAGCGGCAGGAGCTGGCGTGTGCGCGGTCAACATTCGGGAAGCCAAGGGGGAGGATTTACAGAAACTGCTCGCCAACATACCGGATAACTTGGCAACATTACTTAAGCAGTACAATGGGATTTTCCCGGACGACTTGCTGATAGGACTGCCACCTCAGCGACCGCACGACCACAGAATAGAGTTAGAACCGGGGGCATAGCCGATTGTACCGAGACGGTTCCAACTAACCCAACCTGAACTGGACAAACTAAGAAAGCAGCTGGATTCCTTGCTCGAGAAGGAGTTCATTCGTCCGAGTTCGTCACCCTTTGCAGCACCGATACTGTTCATACCGAAGAAGGACGGGGGGTTTTGCATGTGCATCGACTACCGCGCATTGAACAGGGTTACCATCAAGTCCCGTTACACCATCCCACGAGCCAACGAACTGACCGACCAACTGCGCACAGCCCGGGTTTTTTTTTCGAAAATTGACCTTCGAGAAGGTTACCGCCAGATCCGAGTCAACCCACCGGACTGCCCGAAAATAGCCTTCTGAACACACTACGGATCCTTCGAATACACTGTCATGCCCTTTGGACTGACCAACGCCCTCATCACTTTTCAAATGACGATGAACGAAGCCTTCCGCCCGCTTTTAGATAAGTGCGTCATCGTGTACCTCGACGACATACTGGTTTACAGCCCAGATCTAGCACAACACCTATAGGACATCGAAGCAGTTTTTAAAATGTTGAGTGTGAATTGCCTACTGACGAAAGCCTAAGTGTGAGTTTTTACATGACAGACTGGAGCTGTTGGGACACATTATTTCAACCGAAGAAGTGGAAATAGACCCGAAGAAGATCACGACGATTCAAGGGTGGCACGTGCCAACAAATTTGACCTAGTTGCAGAGTTTTTTGGGGTTCATCAACTACGTGCGCCAGTGTCAAACACTATATGTGTTATTATTGTGTAGGCTATAGTGGGTTAGCCTTTAGGGGGAACACAAAGTTAGGGTTTCCTACTTGTACTCCAACTTTCATAGTGCAATCACTTCTTCTTCGTAACATGGAATCAGAGCAGGTCCTCCGCTAGGACCGATTCCTAGGGCCCACCACTACTGCTACTTACTAGCGCCCTCGTGCGCCCTACTGTCGGAGCGCCCTCGAGCGCCTCCCCACCCTAGCGCCCTCGTGCGCCTCGTTTTCACGGCCCCCCTAAGGCCCTTAGTGACCCGCGCACCGCCCCTTAGAGGCCCCGTCGACCCAACAAGCCGCCCCCCTAGAGGCCCCTTAGAGGCCCCGTCGGCCCCGGTTGCCCCGCACGCCCACCCCCCTATTGGCCCCGCTGGCCCTGTCGACCTCGCGCGCCCACTCCCTAGTGGCCCCGTCGGCCCCGTCGACCCTAC
Source organism: Closterium sp. NIES-65 (assembly GCA_948144175.1). Classification (NCBI taxonomy): domain Eukaryota; kingdom Viridiplantae; phylum Streptophyta; class Zygnematophyceae; order Desmidiales; family Closteriaceae; genus Closterium; species Closterium sp. NIES-65. Next base: position 669,533 of record CANXME010002149.1, read on the forward strand.
GTGCCGCCCCATAGCGGCCCCGTTGGCCCCATCGACCCCGCGCGCCCACCCCTTAGCGGCCCCGTCGGCCCCGTCGACCCCACGCGCCGCCCCTTAGCGGCCCCGCTGCCCCCGTCGACCCCGTGCGCCACCCCCCTTAGAGGCCCCGTCAGCCCCGCATGCCCCGCGCGCGCCCACCCCTTAGTGGCCCCGTCGGCCCCCTCGACCTACGCACCGCCCCTTAGCACCCCACCATGACCCGAGCCGCCCAGCCCGAACCGAGCCACGCCGCCTGAACCCAGCCGCGCCGCCCTTCCCGAGCCGAGCCGCCCTACCTGAACCGAGCCGCGCCGCCCGTCCTGGACCGAGCTGCCCTACCTAAGTCGCACTGCCTACTGTTTTGAGGGTGCACCTACTGCTACTACTACTCATCTACTGCTACTCCTACTACTACTATGGCTAGCCCTCCTGTGCTAGCTTTCGATGCTGAGGGCCGCCCAGTGAAGCTCGAAACCTGGCTAGATGACCTACACCTCTTCCTACAGCTCACTGCCAAGGAGGACATCTCACTGTACGATCACGCCCTAGGCCATGCTACTCCCCCTGCTGCTACTGCTGACAGCACTGCCCGCTCACAGTGGCAGACTCGTGACGCCCACGCTCGCTTTGCTATTCGCAACTCCCTGCCGATAGATGAGCGCGAGCACTTTGGCCAGCACAAGACTGCACAGGCACTGTACACCACTGTCGTTGCCCGCTACTCCTCACCTGCCTCTGCCGCGCTAGGCCGTCTCTCACTCCCCTACCTGTTTCCCGACCTGGCCTCATTCCACACAGTCGGTGACCTCATCACGCACCTCCGTACTAGTGAGGCTCGCTTCCGTGCCGCCATGCCCAATGAGTTTCTTGCCAAGAACCCTCCCCCGCTCTGGCTCACTCTCTACCACCTAGTCACCCGCCTCCCCGACACTCTGCGTGCTGTCAAAGATCACTTCTTAGCTCGCTGCCCCACTGAGCTCACCATTGCCCTCCTCGAGAAGGAACTGCTTGCAGCTGAGGCTAGCATAGTCGCTGTAGGTGCCTCTCGTGGCGACCCCCGCACCCCTTTCTTTGAGGGGTGTTCCCCTTCCCCCCTTCTTCCCTCTATAGCCTCTGCTTCTGCTGTGGACCTCCTTGGTTTTGAGAAGGTCAGGGCCGCGTCTGCCTCGGGCGGGCGTCGCAGTGGCAAGGGCAAAGGGGGCAAGGGAGGCAGAGGTGACGGCGGGGGAGGCGGTGGTGGGGGTGGTAGCGGCGGTGAGGGAGGTGGTGGGACTGGTGGGGCTAGTGACAGCGGTGGGAGTGGTGGCGGCAACGGCGGGGGTGGTGGCAGGGGCGGGGGCGGTGGTGGGGGCGGCAGTGGACACGGCGGCGGCAGGGGAGGAGGTGGTCGAGGCGGTGGTGGCGGCAGTGGTGGTCGTGGAGGCACTGGCGGTGGTCAGAGCCTACAGCACTCTCCGTCACCCCAGGAGCTCCGTGAGTGGTACACCCGGCAGGGGGGGGGTGGTGGCCTTAGCTGCACGTACGTCATCCGCACTGGTGACCGCACTCGTCAGACGTGTGAGAGGGCGCACCCCACGCAGCACTGCTTCTCACGCCTTGACGACGCTTGGCGTACTCAGTTCCCTGACGCCACTGAGCTGCCCCGCTAGGCTGATCTGATGAAGCGAAACATTGATATCTTTGCTCTAGACTTTGATGCTATTCTCTCTGCCATGTATGTAATGTCTATTAGTGGAGAGGGTGCCCAGTACCTGAGTGTTCCGCCCGACCCGGGCATTCGACCCGATGAGGCTACCGCTCTAAGTGCTAGAGTGTCTGCTACCCCAGGTGCTGGTGAGGTTGCTGCTCTAGGTGCTGGTGCGTCTGCTTCCCCTGAAACTGAGTCGACTAAGGCACTGCACACCTTCACACTAGACTCAGGTGCCTCCCGCTGTTTGTTTCAAGACCGCACAGCTCTTGAGCAGCTTGCTCGGCCCGTTGCAGTCTCTCTCGCTGACCCCTCTGGGGGTCCAGTCATTGCGACCTCCTCCACTGTCCTCCCCTGCCCGGCCGTCCCGTCAAACACATTGTCCGGTCTCTACCTCCCCTTGTCCTCTACGAACTTGGTGGCGGGTAGCGCGCTCCAGGACAGGGGTGTCCACCAGTTCACCCCTGCCTACGAGCGCGTAACACACTGCACGTGTGCTCGGCCGGGTTGTAACCTGGCGACCTTCACACGGCAGCCGGGGTCAGACCTGTACACACAAACTACTGAGTCCCGTCAGGTAGTTGCATCTGCGTCTGCGTTAGGTCAGCTATCGGCCCCTTGCTCGTGCCGCTCTCTGGTACACGAGACAGTCCTCTGGCACCACCGCCTTGGTCACCCGTCCGTGCAGCGCCTTCGGGCAATGCACAAACGGTACCTTGTCTCTGGTCTTCCCAGGGTTCTCCCTCCCCTCCCACCCTCTCATGCTCCTCCCTGTCTTCCGTGTGTCGAGGGGCGGCAGCGCGCCGCTCCTCTCTCCTCCTCGGTTCCCCCACGACTACTCCCTTGTAGACGCTCCACATGGACGTGTGGGGCCCAGCCCGCGTCCGTGGTCAGGGCCAAGAGAGGTACTTCCTGATAGTTGTTGACGACTACTCGCGCTACACCACAGTCTTCCCCTTGCGCACCAAGGGTGAGGTTCCTGATATTTTGATCCCTTAGATCCGCGCTTCTCGTCCCCAGCTCAGCGAGCGTTTCCACTCGGACTTTCCTGTCCTGCGCTTGCACTCTGACAGAGGTGGTGAGTTCTCCTCCGACCTCTTGGCAGCCTACTGTGCTGAGCACGGCATCCGCGAGTCGTTTTGGCTTCCGGCCTTGCCACAACAGAATGGGGTTGCTGAGCGCCGCATTGGCTTGGTCATGGAGGTTGCTCGTACCTCCTTGATCCATGCGGTTGCTCCCCACTTTCTATGGCCGTTTGCGGTCCGATACGCTGTGCATCAGCTCAACCTCTGGCCCCGTGTCTCCTTGCTGGAGACCTCCCCGACACTACGTTGGATGGGAGAGGTTGGCAATGCGTCACGTTTTCGGGTCTGGGGATCCCAAGCTTTTGCTCGCGATACGTCCGCGCACAAGCTCTCTTCCCGCGCTGTTCCGTGTGTCTTCCTAGGCTTTGTTCCGGATGCGTGTGGTTGGCAGTTTTACCACCCTACCTCGCGACGTGTCCTCGCCTCTCAGGACGTCACTTTTGACGAGTCGGTACCCTTCTACCGCCTCTTCCCCTACCGCATTGCCCCGCTCCCTCCCCAGCCTCTGTTCCTTGCGCCAGGTGCTACTGTAGTAGACCCCCTCCCCCCTCAGGGTGCCGCTCTCTCAGGTGTGTCCCAGGTAGACCCGGTTGAGCTTGTCAAGGTAGCTGTCGACTCTCGTCCATCTCAGGGTGCTTAGCCTGAGCATGCGGAGCCTAAGGGTGCGGAGACTGGGGGTGCTGAGCCTGGGGGTGCAGAGTCTGGGGGTACTGAGCCTAAGGGTGCAGAGTCTGGGGGTGCTGAGCCTAGGAGTACGGAGCCTGCTTGTGCTGGGCTTGGGAGTGCTACGCCTGGAGGAGCTCCCTCCTCACGGCAGCTGCTTGAGTGGTACTTACAGTACTGCAGCCTTAGGAGAGGTGCATCTGGAGCAGGGGGCGCTGCTGGATTTGGTTCTCGTACTTCCTCGCCCAGGCAGGAGCTGCCCTCTCCCCAGCGTCTTCGTGAGTGGTACGCACGGCGCTGCAGTCTCAGGAGTGGCGCTTCTAGTGTCGCGGACCCAGCTGCTGGTGCTGCGGACCTGGACGTTGGAGCTGCTACTGGTGCAGCGGACCCGGGTGTTGGAGCTGCTGCTGGTGCTACGGACTTGGGCGTTGGAGCTGCTGCTGGTGCTGCGGACCCGGGCGTTGGTGCTGCTGGTACTACAGACCCGGGCGTTGGAGCTGCTGATGGTGCTGCGGACCCGGCCGTTGGAGCTGCTGCTGGTGCTGCGGACCCGGCCGTTGGAGCTGCTGCTGGTGCTGCGGACCTGGGCGTTGGAGCTCCTGCCGGTGCTGCGGACCCGGGCGTTGGAGTTACTGCTGGTGCTGCAGACCCGGGCGTTGGAGCTGCTGCTGGTGCTGCAGACCCGGGCGTTGGAGGTGCTGGGGGTGCTGCTGGAGCTGCTGGAGGATCTCGTGCTGTTTCTGTAGCTGTAGAGGGCACCTCACGGCCGCGGCCGTACTTTGTTCCACTCCTTCAGCAGGTTCTTGGTCAGTCACCTCCGCCTTGTCCCCCTCCCTCTGTAGAGTGTCCACCCCTGGTCCAGTCGCAGTCACAGCTACCGCCTACCTCGCCACTTCCTCGCCCTTCTCCCTACACTGGTCCTATAGGCGGTCTCACAGAGCGTCGTCAGCCTGAGTCTCCACCTCTCTCACCTATGTCCCGTCCTCAGTCCCTTGTTTGTACTACTTCCACCAGTCGCCGTACTCCGCAAGAGCGTCTGCCACTAGTCCCTGGCACACACCGGATGTCACTACGTCCCTCCAGTGCTCCACATTATGCCCCTCCGCCGTCTCCTCCTGAGTCCTCTCTTCCTACTCTTGCTGACCCTGAGTCTGACTCTCTTCGTGCTGCCAGTCCTACTGTCACGCGTCTCCTCGCCACTGCAGTCACTAACCCTTCGTTTGAGTCTGCTGCTGCGTCTGCTCTAGTTGCTGAGCTTGTCGACTTTGCTTCTCGCAGTCGTCTAGACTACGCTGCCAGTCTTGTCGCCGAGTCTGAGTCCGTCTGTCCTCCGTCTGTCGAGGGTGAGTGTGCTCTTAGCACGGACGTCCTTGAGGACAAACACGAGGATCTTGAGAGTCTTGCAGCCGCCGCGCCCCATCTCGTGTCCATGCTAGTTGCCCCTGAGGGAGACCCGGATGCACCTAACATCCCGACTCCTCGATCGTACGCTGAGGCGATTGAGGGTCCCTACTCCTCACAGTGGCTGTCAGCCATGGACACGGAGATGGCTTCCTGGAAGTCCACAAGCACCTACGTCGACGAGGTTCCCCCACCTGGGGCAAACATTGTCATTGACATGTAGATTTTCAGGGTGAAGTGGTCGCCGCGTTCTCCGCCTGTCTTCAAGGCTCGTTACGTTGCTCGAGGCTTCAGTCAGCAAGAGGGAGTAGACTTCTTCCAAACCTTCTCCCCCACACTGAAGATGACCACTCTTTGGTTGCTATTGCACGTTGCTGCTCAGCGCAACTACGAGCTTCACTCTCTTGACTTCAGCACAGCTTTCTTGCAGGGCAACCTGCACGAGGAGATCTAGATGTGCCGCCCTCCTGGCTTCACTGGGTCGTTTCCTCCTGGTACCCAGTGGAGCCTCCGGCGGCCAGTCTACGGTCTCCGCTAGGCGCCACGTGAGTGGCACGACAGAGTGAGGACTACACTTGTGGCTCTTGGGTTCGCGCCTTTTACTGCTGACCCGTCGCTGTTTCTGCGTTCCGACACTTTGCTGCCGCCGTTCTACATCCTCATGTCTGTCGACGACTTGGTCTTTGACACTGCTGACACTGAGGCTTCAGTGAGCGAGAGGGAGTAGACTTCTTCCAGACCTTCTCCCCCACCACGAAGATGACCACTTTTTGGCGTCTGCTGCACGTCGCCGCTCAGCGTGACTACGAGCTCCACTCTCTTGACTTCAGCACCGCTTTCTTGCAGGGCAGTCTGCACGAGGAGATCTGGCTGCGCCGCCCTCCTAGCTTCACTGGGTCTTTCCCTCCTTGTAGCGAGTGGAGCCTCCGCCAGCCGGTCTACGGTCTCCGCCAGGCGCCACATGAGTGGCACGACACACCGAGGACTACTCTTCCGGCACTTGGGCTCTCTCCTAGTGCTAACCTGTCGCTGTTTCTACGCACCGACACTTCGCTGCCGCTGTTCTACATCCTCGTGTACGTCAACGACTTGGTCTTTGCCACACCTGACACTGAGTCTCTCGCCCAGGTGAAGTCGGAGCTGCAGAAGGGACACACGCGCATAGACCTGGGTGAACTGCGTAGCTACCTTGGCTTGGAGATCACCCGGGACAGGGCACGCCGCACCATCACCTTGAGTCAGTCACACATGGTGCAGCAGGTCCTTCAGTGCTTTGGCTTCACATGGTCCTCAGCACAGGCCACTCGTCTGGCTATAGGTCACTCGCTCTCAGCTCTGCCTTCGGATGAGTCCGTAGAGTCGAGTGGTCCATACCCAGAGCTAGTTGGTTGCCTCATGTACCTGATGACTTCCACTTGTCCTGACCTAGCATACCCTCTTGGCCTTCTGGCTCGCTATGTGGCTCCTGGTTGTCACCGAAAGGTGCACTGGGATGCTTCAAAGAGGGTATTGCGCTACTTGTGCAGTACATCAGGCATGGGGCTCGTGCTTGGAGGAGGGGGCTCAGTTGTTCTCACTGGGCACTCAGACACTTCTTGGGCTGACGACCAGGCTACTCAGCGGTCGTCACAGGGTTACACCTTCATTCTTGGCTCTGGTTCAGTTTCGTGGCGCTCTACTTGTTGGTCTTCGGCTCTCAGCTCCAGTTGTGAGGCTGAGATCTACGCCACATCCATGGCTGCACAGGAGTTACGCTGGCTCACCTACTTGCTGTCCGACCTTGGAGAGCGGCCTAGTTCTCCTCCAGTACTATACGTCGACAACAAGGCTGCCATTGCCTTGTGTGAGGAGCACAGATTGGAGCAGAGAACGAAGCACATTACTCTTCGTTACTTCGTTGCTCGTGAGCTTTAGCAGCGTGGTCAGCTTCGTCTGCGCTACGTAGCCTCTCAAGCCATTACTGCTGATGTTTTCACCAAGGCATTTCAACTTGGTGATCATCAGCGCTTCTGTACTTTGTTGTAGGCTTTGCCTGTAGTGTGATCTCTATATATACTCCTGCCTCTTTACTCTGCTAGGTTGAGATCACCCTTGCTGTCTGTACTACTTTTATTTACTTCTGCATGTGAACTGGCCTTGTGGCCCCTTGCTTGTGCTCGGAGTGCGTGGTGACGTTGTGATCCACCCTGAGCTTGCTTGCGTTTCTTGACTGGTCTTGTGACATTGCCGTGGCAGCAGTACTATTGCAGGATTTCGGGAACGGCCTCTAGCAAATCGCGTACGAGTCTTGCAAGCTTCACCCACTCGAACGCAACTATCCAATACACGATTGCGAGCTGTGGCAATCGTGCACGCGTTCAAGGTGTGGCGATGTTACCTCACGGGAGGAGACGGGATAGTACAGACAGACCACCGATCACTACAGTACCTTTTGTCAAACATTGTATATGTTAATGTGCTGTAGGCTACAGTGGGTTTAGCCTTAGGGGGTACAACATTCTAGGGTTTTCCTACTTGTACTCTCAATCTTGCTAGTCCAATCACTTCTCTCATTCTAACATGGTATTCCAAGTCTAGGTTAGGAACCTAGGACCGAACGTTCCTAAGGGCCCACCGTTCCACTAGTAACGCCCTCGTGCGCCTTCTCTTACTTGCGCCCTCGTGCGCCTCGCTCCTAGTGCGCCCTCGAGCGCCCCGCTTTTTGGACGCGTGGCCCACTAGCCACCCGCGCGCGGCCTGTTTTTTGCCCGTGCAGCTCGCTAGCCGCCCTGCGCGTGGCCAGATTCTAGTGCGCGCGACTCGGTAGCCGCCCATGCCGTTGACACCGCCCACGCGTAGCCTGCCCTGGCCTTGCGCGGCCCCTAGAGCAGCTGGCGCGCTGCCCATCGACCGGCGCGTAGGCCGCCTCCTCGCCCACAAAGGCCGCCGCCCGCGCGTAGGACGCCACCCGCGCGTAGGCCGCCCCCAGCGCGTAGGCCGCCGCCCCCACGTAGGCCGCCGCCTCGAGCAGTGCCTAGGCCCGCCGTCGCGCCGCCCTACCTGCCCGAGCCGCGCTGCCCGAGTCGCGCCGTCCTGATCGAGCCGCGCTGGCCCACCTGCAACAACTGCTGTTCCTCTTCCTACTGCTACAGCTGCTACTACTACTGCTCTTCCTACTACTACTGCTATTGCTGCTACTGCCACTATGGCCAAGCCTATTGTTCTCACTTTTGACGCTGAGGGCCATCCGATTAAGTTTGATGTTTGGCTCGATGACCTGCAACTGTTCCTCTAGATCACTGCCAAGGACGATGTTTCCCTATATGACCACACGTCAGGCGCCGCTCCTGCACCTACTGCTACTGCTGACAGTAATACTCGCTCTCAGTGGCATACCCGTGATGCTCACGCTCGCCTAGCCGTTCGCAGCCACCTGCCGTTAGATGAGCGCGAGCACTTCGGCCAGCATAAGACCGCCAAGGAGCTGTACGACGCTGTAGTTGCCCGCTACTCCTCCCCTGCTACTACCGCGATAGGCCGTCTCTCGCTGCCCTACCTCTTCCCCGATCTGTCTGCCTTTGCCACTGTAGCTGACCTCATCACGCACCTTTGTATTAGTGATCTTCGCTACCGTGCCGCGCTTCCCCCCGATTTCCTAGCCAAGAACCCTCCCCCGATATACCTCACACTGTACCACCTAGTCACCCGCCTCCCTGACTCCCTTCGCACCGTCAGGGACCAATTTCTCGCCCTCTCCCCCACCGACCTCACCGCCAACCTGCTCGAGAAGGAAATCCTAGCAGCTGAGAAGAACATTGTAGCTGTAGGTGCCTCTCGTGGCGACCCTCGCTCTCCCTTCTTTGAGGGGTGCTCCCCCTCCCCCCTCCCCCCTCCTCCCCTCCATTGCATCTGCTCCTGCTGTCGACTACCTTGGTGCTGAGGGGGTCGGGGCTGCGTCTGCTCCCAGTGGGAGGCGCAAAATCGACAGGGGCAAGGAGGATAGGGGTGGCGGAGGTGGCGGCGGGGGCGGCAGCGGTGTAGGGGGCGGGGGTGGTGGCGGTGGTGGGAGTGGTGCTGGTGTAGGGGGGGTCAGTGGCAGAGCCGGGGGTGGTGGCGGCGGTGGTGGTGGTGGCAGTGGTGGCGGCGGTGGAGCTGGTGGCGGGAGCGGTGGAGCAGTGCAGCGTGGGGGGTTCGGCGGTGGCCAGAGGTTGCAGCAGCAGCGTCCCGGCAAGACTCCTTTGCCCCAGCAGCTCTGTGAGTGGTACTCTCAGCGTGGGGGGTCTGGGGGTGGAGGTACCTGCCCGTACGTCATCCGCACAGGTGACCGCACTGGCCGGACCTGTGGGAGGTTCCACATGGCGCAACGTTGCTTCTTTCGTCTCGACGACGCCTGGCGCGAGCACTTTCCTGACGCCGCTGAGCTGCCCCGCTGGGCTGATCTGCTTAAGAAGGGAATTGATATCTTTGCTCTTGATTATGATGCTATCCTTGATGCTATGTATGCATTGACTATTAGTGTTGAGGGTGACTGCTACCTGAGTGTACCGCCCGGCCCGGGTATTGGGATCACCGAGACTGCCGCTCTAGGTGCTAGTGCGTCTACTGCCCTAGGTCCTGGTGAGGCTGCTGCTCTAGGTGCCAGTGAGTATGCTGCTCCACGTGCTTGTGAGTCTGCGTGTGCTGGTACTGCGTCTACTTAGGCACTGCACACCTTCACACTGGACTCGGGTGCTTCCCGCTGCTTCTTTCGTGACCGCACTGTCCTTGAGCAGCTAGCTCGGCCTGTTGCTGTCTCTCTCGCTGACCCCTCTGGGGTCCTAGTCCTTGCGACCTCCTCCACTGTCCTTCCTTGTCCGGCGGTTCTGGCCGGCACCCTGTTGGGTCCTTACCTCCCCTCATTCTCTACGAACTTGGTGGCGGGCTCTGCTCTCCAGGACGGGGGTGTTCACCAGTTCACCCTTGCCTATGAGCGTGTGACCCACTATACGTGTGCTCGGACGGGTCGCCACCTGGCTACCTTTACTCGGCAGCCGGGGTCCGACCTGTACACAATGACCACGGAGTCCCCTCGGGTAGCTGCATCTGCGTCTGCGTCAGGTCAGCTATTGGCCCCCTGCTTGTGTCGCACACTATCGCACCAGACCGTCCTCTGGCACCACCGCCTTGGTCACCCGTTAGTGCAGCGCCTTCGTGGGATGCACTCCCGGTACCTTGTCTCTGGTCTTCTCAGTGTTCTCCCTCCCCTCCCACCCTCGCCTGCTCCTCCCTGTCTTCCCTGTGTTGAGGGGCGGCAGCGCGCCACTCCTCACTTCTCCTCGTTCCCTCCCGTAGAGGCTCCTCTGCAGACTCTCCACCTGGACGTGTGGGGCCCAGCCCGCGTCCGTGGACAGGGCCATGAGCGGTACTTCCTGCTGGTCGTCGACGACTACACGCGCTACACCACGGTCTTCCCCTTGCGCACCAAGGGTGAGGTCCCTGATGTTTTGATCCCTTGGATCCATGCTGTTCGTCTCCAGCTCCGCGACCGGTTCCAGTCGGACTTTCCAGTCCTGCGTCTACACTCTGATAGGGGTGGTGAGTTTTCCTCCGACCTCCTGGCAGCCTACTATGCAGAGCACGGCATCCGCCAGACGTTCACACTTCCGGCCTCTCCACAGCAGAATCGGATTGCTGAGCGCCGCATTGGCTTAGTCATGGAGTTCGCTCGTACCTCTACAATCCATGCGGCTGCCCCCCATTTCCTGTGGCCGTTTGCAGTGCAGTACGCTACGCATCAGCTCAACCTCTAACCCCGGGTCTCTGCTCCGGGGACCTCGCCCACACTGCGTTGGACGGGGAAGGTTGGCGATGCGTCGGTGTTCCGAGTCTGGGGATGTGGAGCCTTTGTCCGCGATACATCAATAGACAAGCTCTCCTCCCGTGCCGTTCCCTGTGTCTTTCTTGGCTTTGTCCGTGACGCGCTTGGCTGGCAGTTTCACCACCCCACCTCGCGTCGTGTCTTCCCCTCTCAATACGTCACTTTTGACGAGTCAGTACCCTTTTACCGTCTGTTCCCCTACCACATTGCGCTGCTCCACCCCCCCCCCCCCCCCCCCCCCCCCCCCCGCCACTCTTCCTCACGCCAGGTGCTGCTTCGGTAGACCCCCTCCCTCTCCAGGGTCCTAGTCCCTCTGGTGTTTCCCAGGTAGACCTGGTCAAGCCTGTCAAGGTAGCTGTCAACTCTGGTCCTGCCAGGGGTACTGAGATTGGGGGTGCTGAGCCTGGGGAAACTGAGAATGAGGGTGCTGAGCGTGGGGGTGCTGAGCCTGGGGGTGCGGAGCCTTGGGGTGTTGAGCCTGGGGGTGCTGAGGCTAGGGGTGCTGAGCCTGGGGGTGCTGCGCCTGGTGACGCTCCCTCTTTACAGCAGTTGCGTGAGTGGTACTCTCAGCGTTACAGCCTCTGGCGTGGGGCTGCTGGAGCTGGGGTTCTGCCGGAGTTGGAGCTGGTGGTGCTATGGGTGCTGGGTTGCAGCCGTCGCCTCCCTCCCCACAGCGACCGCGTGAGTGGTCCCCTCGGCGCTGCAACCTCCGGAGCGGCGCTCCTGGCACTAGGGTGCTGCCCACTGGAGGCCTTGGTGCTGCTGAAGTTCCTAGAGCTTCTAGTCCTTCAGGTGCTCGTACAGGTGGTACTGGAGCTGCTGGGACTGGGGATTCTGCTGGAGCTGGTGCTACTAGAGGTGCTGCTGGTGCTGTAGTTGGAGCTGCAGGTGCTGGAGCTGTTGGAGTTGCCGGTGGAGCTACGGACGCCGGGCCTACTAGAGTTAATGTCACTGACGACCCTGGGTTTGGTCCTGCAGGTGCCGGAGCCAACGGTGCGGCTGGAGCTGACGCTACTTGGGGTACTAGAGTTGGCACTAATGGAGCTTTTGGTAGTACTGCTAGAGTTGGAGTTGCTGCTGGGGGTTTTGGTGCGGTCTTTGCTGGTTCTGAGGGCGCTTCATGACTGCGGCCGTACTTCGTTCCGCTCCTTCAACAGGTTCTTGGTCAGCCTCCTCCTCCTTGTCCTGCTCCCTCCTTAGAGTGTCCTCCGCTTGTCCAGTCGCAAACACAATTACAGCCCGCCTCGTCTCTTCCTCGTACTTCTCCCTATACTGGTCCGAGAGGAGGTCTTACGGGGCGTCGTGAGCCGGAGTCTCGTCCTGTGTCGCCTGAGTCTTGCTCTGTGTTACCTGTTCCTGTTGCTCGCACTGATCGTCCTGTCCCGCGTCAGCGTCCTCCTGCTGTCCCACGCACTCACCAGATGACGCTTCGTCTTTCCACTGCTCCACAGCGAGTCGAGTCCCTCTGCCTTCTCCTCATGCGTCCTCTCTTCCTGCCCTTGCTGACCCGGAGTCTCACTCTCTTCGTGCTGCTAGTCCTACTGTCACGCGTCTCCTGGCCACGGTTGCGACTGACCCTTCTTTTGAGTCTGCTGCTGCGTCTGCCCTAGTTGCTGAGCTTGACGCCTTTGCTGCTCGCTGTCGTCTAGACTACGCCGCGAGTCTTGTTGCTGAGTCTGAGTCTGTCTGTCCTCCGTCCGTTGGGGGTGAGTGTGCTCTTGGCAAGGACATCCTTGAGGACAGGCAGGAGGAGTTTGAGTGCTTTGCCAGTGCTGTACCTAATTTCGTGTCCATGCTGATTGCACCTGAGGGAGACCCGGATGCACCAGACATCCCGACCCCGCGCTCTTACGCTAAGGCGATCGCGAGTGAGTACTCCTCTCAGTGGCAGTCAGCCATGGATGCAGAGATGGCATCCTGGAAGTCCAGTGGCACTTACGTCGACGAGGTTCCCCCTCCTGGGGCGAACATTGTCAATGGCATGTGGATTATCAGGGTGAAGCAGCCGCCAAGTTCTCCGCCTTTCTTCAAGGCTCGTTACGTTGCTCGAGGCTTCAGAGAGCGAGAGGGAGTAGACTTCTTCCAGACCTTCTTCCCCACCCCAAAGATGACCACTCTTCGGATGCTACTACACGTTGCGGCTCAGCATGACTATGAGCTTCATTCCCTTGATTTTAGCACAGCTTTCTTACAGGGCAGCTTGCACGAGGAGATCTGGCTGCGCCACCCTCGTGGCTTCACTTGGTCGTTTCCTCCTGGTACCCAGTGGAGCCTCCAGCGGCCGGTCTACGGTCTCCGCCAGGCGCCACGTGAGTGGCAGGGCACACTGAGGACTACACTTGCGGCTCTTGGGTTCGCATCATCTACTGCTGACCCGTCGCTGTTTCTACGCACCGACACTTCGCTGCCGCCGTTCTACATCCTCGTGTGTGACGACGACTTGGTCTTTGCCACTGGTGACACTGCTGGACTGGCCCACGTGAAGTCAGAGCTACAGAAGAGACACACGTGCACAAACGTGGGTGAACTGCGCAGCTACCTTGGCTTGCATATCACCCGGGACAAAGCACGCCGCACCATCACACTGACTCAGTCACACATGGTGCAGCAGGTCCTTCAGCGCTTCCGCTTCACCTGGTCTTCAGCACAGGCGACTCCTCTGGCTACAGATCACTCGCTCTCAGCTGTGCCTTTGGATGAGTCCGTAGAGCCGAGTGGTCCTTACCCAGAGCTAGTTGGTTGTCTCATGTACCAGATGACTTGCACCCGTCCTGACCTAGCGTACCCTCTTGGCCTTCTGGCCCGCTACGTGGCTTCTGGTAGGCACCGAAAGGTGCACTGGGATGATGCAAAGAGGGTATTGCGTTACTTGTGCAGTACATCGGGCATGGGTCTCGTGCTTGGAGGGAGGAGCTCATTTGTTCTCACTGGGCACTCAGACGCTTCTTGGGCAGACGACCAGGCTACTGAGTGGTTGTCAGAGGGTTACACCTTCAGCCTTGGCTCTGGCTCAGTTTCGTGGCGTTCTACGCATTCGTCTTCAGTTCTTAGCTCTAGTTGTGAGGCTAAGATCTACACCACAGCCATGGCTGCACAGGAGTTATGCTAGCTCACCTATCTGGTGACCGACCTGGGAGAGCGGCCGCATTCTCCACCAGTGCTGTAGGTCGACAACAAGGCTGCCATTGCCTTGTGTGTGGAGCATAGAATGGAGCAGAGAACAAAGCACATCGATCTACGTTACTTTCTGGCTCGAGAGTTGCAGCAGCGTGGTCAGCTTCGTCTGCGTTACGCGGCCACTCAGGCCAACACTGCTGATATATTCACCAAGGCACTTCAGTGTGGTAATCATCAGCGTTTCTGCACTATGCTAGGGCTTGTGCCCACTTTTCCTCACTTGTTGTAGACTCTGTCTGTACTGTGATGTATATATATATATATATATATACATTGATGAGGTGGTGATGGACGTGGTGGGCCCCCTGAAGCTTGGAGCTGCTGGAGCTGAGTATTTTCTCACCATTGTCGACGTCTACACCCGCATGACTTGGGTGTATGTGCTGGCCAAGAAGAGCGACGTGGCTGAAACGTTGAAGACGGATTGGTTCCCGATGGTGGAGCGGCAACAAGACCGTCTAGTCAAGTCAATCCGCACCGATCAAGGGGGAGAATTTCTGAGCAAGGAGTTTGGGTTGTGGCTGAAGAAGAATGGTATTCGGCACTCCCTCACCATGCCATACTCCCCTGCAATGAACGGCATCGCCGAGCGAGCGAACCGCACAATCACGGAGGCGGCACGCGGGTTGCTCATTGAAGCCGGGCTACCCGACTATTTCTGGCCTGATGCGGTGCGGAGCGCGTGTGTGGCCAAGAACCGAGCCTTGACTCATGTGGGAGCAGACAAATGGGTGCCCTATGTGGAGTGGCTAGGAAGGAAGCCAAAGGTGGATATGCTTCGGGTGTTCGGGTGCATGTGCATGGCGCTTGTGCCTAAGCATCTTTGGCACAACAAGTTTGGTGCCAAGGCGGTGTGGGCCGTGCACTTGGGCATGGCTCAAAACAGCAAGGGATGGCTTCTTTGGGACCCATTCACCAAGAAGTTCTTGGTGAGCAGGGACTGCAAGTTCATGAAGAACTTCATGTACAATGATTGGAAGGCGGAGAATGAGGCGAAGATAGGAGTGCGGTTTGGGGAAGTGAAGAGTTCCGGCTTGGAGCATGTGGAGCTGCCTTTGGAGCTGAGCAGCGGCAGCACAACCACGAGGCAATCCTCCCTTGTGAATGGGGGAGAGGAGGCCAATGATGCAGAGGAAGAAGAGGAGGAGGTGCAGCAAGCGAGCGAGCGTGCACCGTCACTCCCTTCCCGTACTATGAGTGCTCCACGGATTCGAGCCACACCGCAGCAACACCAAGGCCTTCAAGTCCCTGCAGCTGAGGAGGAAGGAAGGGGGAAGAGGAGAGCTCAACCCCCTAATAGGCTGACTTATGATGCACTGGGAAAGCAGGGCAAGACAGCCCTGGCTGGAGCGGCAATGATGGTCGGAGACGACGAGGAGAGTGACTACGAGGAGTGTGCCTTCGCGTTCTTCTGTCCGGTGGAGATGCCGGGAGAACCAGCAACTCTCAAGGAGGCTTTGGAGAGTAGTGATGCTGAGGAGTGGAAGAAGGCCATGGAGAGTGAGCTGAAGAGCATCGAGGAGAATGACACATTCGAATTGGTGGAGCTACCGGAGGGGCGTACGGCGATAACGTCCAAGTGGCTCTTCAAAATCAAGTCGGATGCCGACGGCAAGATCGATCGCTACAAGTCTAGGCTTGTAGCCAAGGGGTACCAGCAGAAGGAGAAGGTGGACTTTAAGGAGCTGTTTGCCCGTGTGGTGAAGCCGACGACGCTGCGAACCCTATTCGCGGGAGCCGCCATCAAAGGATGGGTAGTAAAACAAATGGACATCGTAACGGCATTCCTTAACGGCATCCTTGAGGAGGAGATTTTTATGGCACAGCCAGAGGGTTTTGATGATGGTAGTGGCAGAGTGTGGAAGCTGAAGAAGGCCCTCTATGGGCTGAAGCAGGCCCCTAGGCAATGGTACATGAAGCTGCACGAAGTGTTGGAGGAGATCGGCTTCACTCCCTCAACGGCCGATCACTCCTTGTTCATGCTTGGCGAGGGGGAGCAGAGGAGCTTCATGGTGGTTTATGTGGATGACATTCTCATATTCTCACCCTCCTCTGACCTTGTGAAGGAGGTGATGCTGAAGCTGCATGACAAGTTCAAGTGCAAGTCCCTTGGTGACGTGAACTTCTACCTTGGGCTCCACATCGAACGAGACGTGGAGAAGCGGAGCATGCGAGTGCACCAACGGAAGTACCTGGAGGCATTGGCCGCCAACTTCGGCCAGAGTGAAGGTCATGTGGCTACTCCCTTTCCCTCTGGGTTCAAGTGTGTGAAGGGGCCAGAGGAGGAGAGCGTTGGAGAAGAAGAGAGGCGCCGTTTTCACTCGTTGGTGGGCAGCCTCATGTATGCGGCGGTAAACACCCGACCGGACGTCGCGTTTGCTACCGGGCAGCTGGCTAGGGTTGTGCAATGCCCTAATGAGGAGCAGGTAGCAGCTGGAATGAGGGTGGCCAAGTATCTTGGCCAAACACCGACCGTTGGGCTGCAATACTCGGCGGCGGCACAAAGGCGCCAAAAGGGCGCGGATGGTGTTGAGCCCGGGCGTTTGTTCCTCACCGCCTACTCGGATGCTTCATATGCATCAGAACCAGAGGACATGACAAGTGTGGGAGGCTTCATATGCTGTGTTGGTGGAGGCCCAACTGCTTAGGAGAGCAAGAAGCAGGTTGACCAAGCTTTGAGCTCGGTTGAGTCCGAGTACATGGCACTCTTCCGTGCCGTACGGGAGATTGTGTGGCAGCGTCGTTTGTTGGCTGAATTGGGGGAGGAGCAGCAAGGACCTACCCCACTCTACTGTGACAGCCAGGGTGCCATTGCTCTTGCTAAGAACCCTGTGTTGCATGGACTCACAAAGCACATGAGGGTGAAGTGGCATTGGACGAGGAGCATGGTGACCGCGGGTGAAGTTGAGTTGCGGTACGTGAAGACCACGGGGCAGCCGGCTGACATGATGACTAAGAGGCTGGTGGAGCAGCAGCATTGGAAGTGTTGCAAGCTGGCTGGGATGGCTCTGAACTGAGAGAGCAACATATCCTAAGGCCAACAATCCGAGGGGGAGTTTGTTGGTGCAACCCTACGGTTTGCACTCGGCTTGTTGTCCGTGTGCGTGCATGTGTGTGCGTATGGAATGGTATGAGGGCATGGGATAATATATATTTCATGCTTATAATTGTGTGTGAATGTTGAGTCATGATGTCGAGTGTGTGTGTCGAGTCAATAGCGAGATATCGCTAGACGCGTGTTACGCGGTCGTTTGTGTCTCACGCGCGGTTTCTATTTTGTCCTGTGTCGAACGTTCGGCGTGTCGCAGGTGTGTGCAGAAGACCCATCAAGAACCCAAGGATGAGTTTGTGATGAAGAGCCCGATCCTTTGTGTCAGGCCTCGAGTGATTTCGAAGCTCGCCAAAAGGGAGCACCTCAAGATATTGAAGATAGTTACATTACTTTGTGTAGTGTAACATTTCACTTGGTGTAGGCCCTAGTGAAGGGTAGTTTCGAGACCCTTCGTGGTTGGGGACAGTGTGGCACTGTTCCACATCACTGGACCTCGGCTCTTGGGGTTTGTAGGAGCTGGGAGTCATTCCCAACTCGTAACTCTTCCTAACTCTTCCTATCTTGTGTTCTAAGACTATAGTGGCTGCCATAGTGCCGTTCGTTCAAACCAGCGCTGTGTCGTCAATACTTGGTCAACTCGTGCGATCTAAATTGCCTATTGTAGGCGACAATAAGACGCTCCAGATCCAAGTTGAATCAAGGCATTTGAAGCTGTGACTAGAACGATATGAACGTTTGAAGCCGCTGGGCAGAAATCCGACTGTGCACTCTTTCGTTTTAGGCACATTGGAGCCTACTGTGACGATAACATGTCGCTCTCGGCCGTCACCGGAAGGAGCACATGGATGCAGCTAAGAGGGTGTTGCGCTACGTGTGCAGTACGTCAGGCATGGGGCTAGTGCTTGGAGGACGAGCCCGAGTTGTCCTCACTGGTCACGCAAACGCTTCTTGGGTTGACGACTTGGCTACGAAGCGGTCGTCACAGAGTTACACCTTCAGCCTTGGTTCCGGCTCTGTTTCGTGGCGATCTACCCGCTCGTCTTGTGTTCTCAGATCCAGTTTTGATGTTGAGATCTACGCAAGGGCCATGGCTGCACAGGAGTTACGCTGGCTCACCTACTTGCTGACCGACTTGGGAGAGGCGCCTTGTTCTCCTCCAGTTCTGTACGTCGACAACAAGGCCATGCTTGCCTTGTGTCAAGAGCACAGACTGGAGCACAGAACGAAGCACATTGCTCTGCGCTACTTACTTGCTCGAGAGTTGCAGCAGCATGGTCAGCTTTGTCTTGCTTACGTGGCCTCTCGGGCCAACACTGCTGATATCTTTACCAAGGCACTTCAGCCTTGTGATCATCAGCGTTTTTGTACTATGTTAGGTCTTGTGCTTACCTGGCCTCAGTTGCTCACCTCTTGACTTTGCTTGTACTGTGATCTATATATACTTGCACCTGCATGCTTACCATTGCTAGCTTGAGATCACTGTCTTGCTTGTTCACCTTGATTTTTAACCCTGCATGTGAAATGGCCTTGTGGCCTTGTACTTGTACTCCGAATGTATGGTGATGTCGTGATCTACCTTGAGTCTGACCTTGCCTTGTTCTCTTGCTTGTCCCCCACTTCGCCTATGCGGGTGTGTCAGAACTATATTGTAGGCTGTAGTGGGGCACTCTTTATGGGGTACAGTATTGTTAGGCTTTGCCTATACAAACCTTGGACTGTCCTGTTTTTTAGTCATTCTCGTTTCTTTCTTTGCGACAGACTCGGAGCAGTGCTTCAACTAATGCCAAAGTGCCACGCGCATGGTGGTAGAGCGCTGCATCGGCGCCTTCAAAGGCAGGTGGAGGCTCTTCGGAGGCTGCAAGGACTGCAAACTGTGGCGCGTGCTTGCAGGGGCGTCGTGTTGCGTCGTCTTGCACAACATGTGTGAAACGATGGGGGAGGTGAGGCCCTTGGTGGACCCGTTGCGTCGTCGCCGATTTCAAATGGGATTCTGTCGTGCCATGCAATCAAGCAACATTGCATGAAAGGCGGAAGAGGCTCGGTGAGGCATTGGAGTTGTCGTACCTTACTCAGCGTCGCCGCGAACCCACACCTCCTCGACCTCATCTGGGTTAGCGGTGTCTTCACTGGCCTATCCGCGATGGAACGATCCTTTGTCGCCGCCTTCGGCGGCGTTCGTTGCAGGCTGGGTGTTCGCCTCCTCGGGGACGACGTTGGGAGTCCGCGGAGCAGGGGCCGGACCCTTGTTGCGTCCGCGCGCAATTTCCGCGTCTTGCTACATCCAGGCGCGGACGAGGCCCTCTAGCTTGGTCATCGCATCCATGTTGCATCCCTTGATGGTCTCACAGACCAGCTGGGCAGCAGCCATGGTAGCTGTCTCTGCAACACGCGGGCGCTTAGAAGGAGGGGTGCTCGGCGGAAGGGGGGCTGCACACGCACAAACGGGTAGTTAACTTTCTTTAGCGACATGTGGTTGTTGTTAACTAAAACAATATTAACGATGGAAGATTTGCCAACATCACTTTAACAACCAAACATTGAAACAGAGGAGAGCATGAAGTGTGGCCTCACCCGTGAACATCGGAGTAGAGGTGCATGGAGAGGACGTTGACGATACAGAGAACCCGCACGGCACATTCACGTGTATGGCCCCGCCGCCATCCACGGCATGCGGCTCAGTGGCAGCCCTGTTGTTATGAAATAGTTCCATGTACGACCACCACGGCGGCTTACACACCGCACCCTTACTGGACGCCCTCTCCCCCTTCTTCATCTGTTTGTAGATGCTGACGAGGTTGCGCCATTGCTTCTGCACGGTGTTCACGCCACAAACCCACCCAGTGTTTTCCGTCTCGATGTGACGAACAAGGCGGGCCCAATACTGCGAGCCCTGCTTCCCTAGAAAAGGCTCGAGCTCGTCCTTCATGAACCAGCGCGCAGCAACAAGGATTGTGTTCTTCGACGGCGATCACATGATGCGCTTCACCGGGATGTGGTCGCGGGTCTTTGGAGCAAGGTGTGTTGGCTCCCCGCCCTTAGCGGTGGCCTTGACGCCAGATGCCGCCTTAGCACGACCACGGCGAGCTATCGGTGCCGCGGGCTGCGATTCCTCCGGGGCGTCGTCGTCGTCACCCTCCGCGTCGTCACCGTCCGTGTCGCCCTCCGAGTCGGACATGTCCTTGTCCTCCTCTTCTCCCGAGATCGCCTCGTCGTCAGTGCTGACGGCGTCCACGCTATAGTCGGAGTCGTCATCGTCGTCACCGTCCTTGTTAACTTCGGGGCTGCGAGATGATGCCACACAGTCCGCGTCACGGCGGCCGTGCATCGGGATGTCATAAGGGGCTTGGTAAGAGGTGTCTCCACGCGAAGGAGTTTCTCCGGGCTGCAGGCTTATGTCCCGCGGTGAGCTGCTTGTTCATCCAAGAAATATACGGGATCTCGTTGAGATCCCGCGGGCACACGTTCGCGCCTTCAGATGCGCTCTTACGCTTACGCGCCATGGCTAACAAAGGGGTAGAGATCTTGAGAGAAGGAGAAACAAGAAACGAGAAATGAAATTGACAGAAGGTGGAGAAGAAGAGATCCAGGATGGTTGCAGGACAGATGAGTTGAGAAGAGGAGTGGTTCCGTTGGGCAGGCATGCGTGAGACAGGGGGAGGAAACCCCTTCCGAGGCTACCCGAACGTGGCAGTTTCTTTTCCCGCTCAAATCTGTCACATCGTCGTGCGTCCAGATGCATGTGGTCAGGCCGGGCAATTGCTTGACATTTTGACCCGCATGCGATTTCGGGGACGTGAGAGGGCCTCGTCCAGCTCGTCCGCGACACTAGCGCAATACATGCTGACCAATGAAAAAATATAGTAAAAGTCGTTTTAGGGCGACACGCGTTTGTGACACTGTACGTTCTATGCTGTTTTTACGCATCCCAATAGGTTTGAGACACAAATGTCGACACAGGATGTACACTTTCTACAATGGCTACATATAGTACAATCTATCAAACATTATATATATTTCTGTTGTGTAGGCTACAGTGGGTTAGCCTTTAGGGGGTACATTTCACTAGGGTTTCCTACTTGTACTCCAACAACATTCTAGTGCATCACTTCTTGTTTCTGACATGGTATTAAGAGCTTAGGTCTTAGTCCTAGGACCGCTTACCTAAGGGCCCACCGCTAGAAGCGCCCTCGAGCGCCGTATCTATTTAGCGCCCTCGAGCGCCTCTCTCCTAGTGCGCCCTCGTGCGCCTCTCTTCCTCTTGCTGCCCGTGCGCAGCTCGCTAGTGCCGCGCACAGCCCTTTTTTTTTAGCGCGCGTAGCCCGCTAGCAGCCTGCGCGCGACCTTTTTCTGAGCACGGGCCAATCCCTAGCCGCCCGCGCGATCGGCACCGCCCACGAACAGCCACTAGCCGCCCGTCGACCGCCGCCCAGAGCGTCACAGCCCCGCACGTAGGCCGCCGCGACGCCACCTATAGGCCGCCGCCCGCACGCTAGTCAGGCCCACGCACAGCCACGGCCCGCCCGCTACAGCCGCCCACGCGCACGCCCCCCGTCGTGCACCGCCGCGTAGCCCAGCTCGAGCCGAGCCGCGCCGCCCGAACCGAGCCGCGCCGCCCGAACCAAGTCGCACCGCCCTGGCCGAGCCGCGCCGCCCTGGCCGAGCCGCGCCGCCCTACTGTGCCCCACCTGCAGCAACTCTTGTTCCTGTTCCTGCCGTACTACATCTTCAGCTGCAACTGTTACTGCTACTACTGCTACTGTTCCTACTACTGCTAGTGCCACTATGGCCACTCCCTCTATTCTCACCTTTGATGCTGAGGGCCGTCCGATTAAGTTTGAAGTTTGGTTAGATGACCTCCACCTGTTCCTCCAGATCACTGCCAAGGACGATGTCTCCCTGTATGACCGCACGTCAGGCGCCGCTCCCGCCCTCGCAAGGGTCCGGTCCTTGCGACCTCCACCACTGCCCTCCCTTGTCCTGCTGTCCTGTCTGGCACGCTGTCAGGCCTCTACCTCCCCTCGTTCTCTACGAACTTGGTGGCGGGTTCCGCGCTCCATGACGCGGGTGTTTACTAGTTCACCCCGGCCTACGAGCATGTGACGCACTGCACGTGCGCCCGGACGGGTCGTCACCTGGCTACCTTCACTCGGCAGCTGGGGTCAGACTTGTACACACTGACCACTAAGTCCCCTCAGGTAGCTGCGTCTGCGTCTCCGTCTACGTCAGGTCAGATGTCGCCCCCCTGCTCATGTCGCTCCCTGTCACACAGAACTGTCCTCTGGCACCACTGCCTTGGTCACCCGTCAGTGCAGCGCCTTCGCGGCATGCACTCCAGTTACCTTGTCTCTGGTCTTCCGAGAGTTCTCCCTCCCCTGCCACTCTCGCCTGCTCCTCCCTATCTTCCCTGTGTTGAGGGGCGGCAGCGCGCCGCTCCTCACTCTTCCTCGTTCCCTCCCACAGAGGCTCATCTGCAGACTCTCCACCTAGACGTGTGGGGCCCCGCCCGCGTCCGAGGACAGGGCCACGAGCGGTACTTTCTGCTGGTCGTCGACGACTACACGCGCTACACCACAGTCTTCCCCTTGCGTACCAAGGGTGAGGTCCCTGATGTCTCGATCCCCTAGATCCGCGCTGCTTGTCTCCAGCTCCGCGAGCGGTTCCAGTCGGACTTTCCTGTCCTACGTCTGCACTCTGACAGAGGTGGTGAGTTTTCCTCTGACCTCTTGGCAGCCTACTGTGCGGAGCACGGCATTTGCCAGACGTTCACTCTCCTGTCCTCTCCTCAGCAGAATGGGGTTGCTGAGCGCCGCATTGGTCTTGTCATGGAGGTCGCTCGTACCTCCATGATCCATGCGGCTGCCCCCCATTTCCTGTGGCCGTTTGCAGTGCAGTACGCCGCGCATCAGCTCAACCTCTGGCCCCATGTCTCTGTTCCGAAGACCTCGCCTACCCTGCGTTGGACGGGGGAGGTTGGCAATGCGTCCGTGTTCCGAGTCTGGGGATGTCGAGCCTTTGTACTCAATACGTCCGCGGACAAGCTCTCCTCCCGTGCCGTTCCCTGTGTCTTCCTTGGCTTTGTCCCTGACGCGCCTGGCTGGCAGTTGTCAGAACATTATAGCTTATACATTTGTGTAGGCTGTAGTGGGGTAGCCCATAAGGGGTACAACCCAATTAGGGTTAGTACTTGTACCCATTCATTCCATTCTCACTTCTCGTCATGGTATCGAGCAGGTTCCCGAGTGGGAATACTGCCTCGGGCCCACCACGAACTTTTTTCCTTCCCTGCCCGGAGCGCGCTTCGCTCCTAACCAGACTAGCGCCTCGAGCCGCCTTAGTGGCCCTTGTTGGCCGCACTTACTGCCCCTCGAGCCGCCCTCTACGCCCTCGCTTAGGCCTCTTACGGCCACGTAGCGGCCCCGCTTAGGCCCCTCACGGCCGCGTCGCGGCTCCGCTTAGGCCCCTTATGGCCCCGTAGCGGCCGCGCTTAGGCCCCTTACGGCCTCATCGCGGCCCCGCTTAGGCCCCTCCGCGGCCCCGTCGTGACCCTTACGGCCCCTCTACGGCCCCGTCTGACCCCTTACGGCCCCGCTACGGCCCTACTACGGCCCCGCTACGGCCCCGCTACGACCCCGCTACGGCCCCACTTTGACCCCGCTACGGCCCCTCTTAGGCCTCGCTACGGCCCCGCTACGGCCCCCCCTTTACGGCCCCGTCGCCACCTGCGGCCCCGTCGCCACCTGCGGCCCCGTCGCCACCTGCGGCCCCGCCCACTGCGGCCCCGTCGCCCACTGCGGCCCCGCCCACCCTTGCGGCCCGCCGCCACCTTTAGGCCCCGCCGCCACCTACGGCCTCGCCACCACATGCGACCCCGCCGCCCAGCGGCCGCAGCGCCGAGCAGCCGAACAGCCAGCCAGCTGAGCCGCCCGACCGCCCGAGCCGCCCATCAACCGAGCCGCCCGACCGCCAAGCCGCCCACCAACCGAGCCGCCCAGCAGCCAAGCCGCCCAGCAGCCAAGCCACCCGTCAGCCGAGCCGCCCAGCACCGTGCTCGGCCGCCCGGTAGCCAAGCCGCCCAGCAGCCGAACCGCCCAGCAGCCAAGCCGCCCAGCAGCCAAGCCACCCGACAGCCGAGCCGCCCAGCACCGAGCCCAGCAGAGTGGGCTCTTACCAGGCAGGTTTGGCGATCGGGCTGCTCGGCGTCTCGGCTGTCGGGCGGCTCGGCTGCAGGGCGGCTCGGCTGCTGGGCGGTTCGGCTGGTGGGCGGCTTGGCTACCAGGCGGCTCGGGTGCTGGGCGGCTCGGCTGCCTGGCGGCTCGGTTGCTGGGCGGCTCGGCTGTCAAGCGGCTCGGGTGCTGGGCGGCTCGGCTACCTAGCGGCTCGGTTGCTGGGCGGCTCGGGCGGTCAGGCAGCTTAGCTGCTCGGCGCTGCGGGCGCTGGGCGGCGGGGTTGCAGATGGCGGCTGGCCGCAAGGGTGGGCGGGGCCACGGTGGCGACGGGACGGGGCCGTAGCAGAGGCCTAAGAGGGGCCGTAGCGGGGCCGACGGGGCCGTAGCGGGGCCGACGTGGGGCCTAAGTGGGGCCAAAGAGGCCGAAGCGAGGCCTAAGCGGGGCCGTAGCGGGGCCGACGGGGCCGTAGCGGGGCCGACGGGGCCTAAGCGGGGCCGAAGCGAGGCTGTAGCGGGGCCTAAGCGGGGCCGACGGGGCCGTTGCGGGGCCGACGGGGCCGACGGGGCCTAAGTGGGGCCGACGGGGCCGTAGCGGGGCCGTAGCGGGACCGTAGAGGGGCCTAAGCGGGGCCGGCGGGGCCTAAGTGGGGCCGACGAGGCCTTAGCGGGGCCGATGGGGCCTACGAGGGGCCGACGGGGCCTAAGCGGGGCCGACGGGGCCTAAGCGGGGCCAACGGGGCCGTCGCGGGGCCGTAGCTGGGCCGTAGCGAGGCCTAAGCGGGGTTGACGGGGCCTAAGCGGGGCCGACGGGGCCTAAGCGGGGCCGACGGGGCCGTAGCGGAGCCGTAGCGGTGGCCGTAGTGAGGCCTAAGCGGGGCCGACGAGGCCGTAGCAGGGCCAACGGGGCCTAAGCGGGGCCGATGGGGCCGTAGCGAGGCCATAGTGGGGCCTAAGCGGGGCCGACAGGGCCGTAGCGGGGCCGAAGCGGGGCCGTAACGGGGCCGACGGGGCAGTAGCGGGGCCGTAGTTAGCGGCTCAAGGGGCAGTATGGGCGGCCAAAAGGGGGGCCACTAAGGTGGCTCGGGGCCCTACTCGGGTTAGGAGCTAGGCGCGCTCCGGGCAGAGAAGGAAAAAGGTACGTGGTGGGCCCTAGGCAGTATTCCCACTCGGGAACCTGCTCGATACCATGACGAGAAGTGAGAATGGATAAATGAACTACGAAACAGTTGGGTACCAGTAATAACCCTGATTGGGTTGTACCCCATATGCTCTACCCCACCACATCCTACACAAATGTATAAGCTATAATGTTCTGACAACCCTGTCCCCTCAACAGCTTCGTGAGTGGTACACTGCGCGCCAGCGCGGTGGGGGTTTCGGTCCCTGCTCTTACGTCCTCCATACCGGTGACCGCACTGGTGAGCAGTGCGGAGGCCCGCACTCCACCCAGCGATGCTTTGGTCGCCTGACAAACGCGTGGCGTCGCCAGTTCCCTGAGGCGTCAGAGATCCCTCGCTGGGGAGATCAGGCTAAGGCCGGGGTTGCAATCTTTGATCTTGACATTGATGCTATTCTTGCTGCCATGTATGTTGTTGCTGATAGTGTTGAGGGTGCCTGTTACCTGTGTGTACCGCCTGACCCGGGCATAAAGCTGCTGCGCTAGGTGCTGGTGAGGCTGCTGCTCTGGGTACTAGTGCGTCTACTACACCACGTGCCAGTGCGTCTGCCGCCCCAGGTGCTTGTGAGTCTGCTCTCTCAGGTACTACGTCGGCTCAGGCCTTCCACACCTTCACCCTGGACTCGGGTGCGTCCCGCTCCTTCTTTCGAGACCGCACCACTCTTACGCCGCTTAGTCGGCTGGTTGCGGTCTCCCTCGCAGACCCCTCTGGGGTTACTGTCCTTGCTAGCTTCTCCACTGTCCTTCCGTGCCCTGCAGCCCCCTCTGGCACCCTGTCTGGTCTCTACCTCGCCTCGTTTTCTACTAACTTGGTGAGTGGAGCAACCTACAGGATCGAGGGGTTCACCAGTTCACTCCTGCGAGTCAGCGAGTGACCCACTGCACGTGTGCTCGCATAGGCCGATACTTGGCCACGTTCACCCGTCGGCCACAGTCGAGCCTGTACACCCTTACTACTGAGTCTCCTCCTACTGCTGAGTCTGCCCAGGTAGCTGCGTCGAGTCAGATGTTTGCTGCGGCGTCCAGGTCTGGTCCTGAGTCTACCCCCTGCTCGTGTCGTCTTCTGTTCCACCACACTCTCCTTTGGCACCACCGCCTTGGTCACCCCTCCTTGCCTCGTCTCCGAGGCATGGCCTCCCGTGTCCTTGTCTCTGGTCTTCCTCGGTCTCTCCCTCCCCTCCCTCCGGAGCCTGGCCCTACCTGCATCCCCTGCGTCGAGGGGCGACAGCGCGCCGCCCCTCACTCCTCCGATTTTCCTCCGACAGAGGCTCCCCTGCAGACTCTACACATGGACATGTGGGGCCCAGCCCGCGTCAATGGGCAAGGGAGAGAGCGGTACTTTCTGCTGGTCATTGACGACTACTCGCGTTACACCACAGTCTTCCTCTTGCGCAGCAAGTGTGACGTTACTGAGGTGTTGATCGACTGGATCCGCACAGCTCGTCTCCAGCTCAGAGAGAGTTTCGGCTCCGACTTTCCTGTTCTGCACTCGGACAGAGGCGGGGAGTTTTCCTTTGCCAGTCTCGGAGCCTTCGGTCGTGAACAGGGCATCCGCCAGACCTTCACGCTTCCGGCCTCTCTACAACAAAATGGGATTGCTGAGCGCCGCATTGGCATGGTCGTGGACATCGCTCGTACGTCCATGATGCATGCGGCTGCCCCCCATTTTCTGTGGCCGTTTGCGGTTCAGTACGCCGCGCATCAGCTCAAACATCAGCCCCGGGTCTCCTTGCCAAAGACCTCCCCTGCCTTGCGGTGGACAGGGAAGGTTGGTGATGCGTCTACGTTTCGGGTCTGGGGATCTCGAGCGTTTGTCCGCGACTTGTCTGCAGACAAGCTGTTCCCCCGTGCTGTTCCTTGCGTCTTCCTTGGCTTCCCCCCCAACGCACTTGGCTGGCAGTTTTACCACCCCACCACGCACCGTGTTCTGTCCTCCCAGGACGTCACCTTTGACGAGTCGGTGCCTTACTACCGTTTCTTCCCTACCGCACTGCTCCCCTCCCCCCGCCGCCGTTCTTCCTTGAGCGAGTTGCTACCCAGATCGACCCCCTCCCCCGTCAGGGACCTGCCCCGTCAGGTGTGTCCCAGGTAGACGCGGTCGAGCCTATCGAGGTAGCTATTGACTCTAGTGCTGCTAGAGGTGCTGAGCCTGCGGGTGCCGGGTCTGGGGGTGCTGAGTCTAAGGGTGCTGTGATAGGGGGTGCTGAGCTTGGGGGTGCTGAGCTTGGGGGTGCTGAGCCTGGGGGTGCTGGGTCTACTCGTATGGCCGCCGGCGGTGCTTCGTCGAGGCGAGAGCCGCTCTCTCCACAGGAGCTGCGCGAGTGGTTCGCCCGCCGCTGGAGACGTGCTGCTGAGTCTGGGGGTACTGCTGGAGCTACTGGAGCTGCTGTCGGTGCTAATGGTGCTGGAGGTGGAACTGCTGGGGGTGTTGGCGGTGGTGTTTCTGCTGGTGCTGGTGCGTCTGGGGGTGCTTCAAAGGCTGCTAGAGCTGACGTCTCTACTGGAGCTGGTGCTGCTAGAGCTGGAGCTGCTGGGGGTGTTGGCGCTGGCGGTGCTGCTGGCACTGCTGCTTCTAAGGGTGCTCGAGTTGGAGCTGTTGGAGCTGGAGGTTCTGCTAGTGCTGGTGCTGGCGCTGGGGGTACTAGTGCGGTCCCTGCTGGTTATGGAGGCGCTAAGCGGCCGAGGCGGTACTACGTTCTGCTCTTGGTGCAGGTTCTTGGTCTCCCGCCCTCTCCTGGTCCTGCTCCTCCCTTAGACAGTCCACAGCCTGTCCAGTCGCAGTCACAGTTACAGCCTTCCTCCCCGCTACCTGCTGCTTCTCCCTACACTGGTCCTACTGGAGGTCTTGCTGGGCGTCGGGAGCCTACGTCTCGTCCTGCGTCGCCTGTTCGTGCTGCTCGCACTAGTCGTCGTGCTACGCGTCCGCGTCCTCCAGCGGTCCCCGCCACACACCAGATGGCACAGCATCCTTCCAGTGCTCCTCTGCGTGTCCTTTTGCCGTCTCCTCTAGAGTCCTCTCTTCCTTCCCTAGCTGACCCGGAGTCTGACTCCCTTCGTGCTGCTAGTCCTTCGGTCACGCGCCTTCTTGCTACTGTTGTCACTGACCCTTCCTTTGAGTCCCGTGCTGCGTCTGCTCTAGTTGCTGAGCTCGTCGACTTCGCTGCTCGCTCTCGTCTAGACTACGCTGCCAGTCTCGTTGCTGAGTCTGGGTCAGTGTGTCCTCCGTCTGTCGGGGGTGAGTGTGCTCTTAGCACAGACATCCTTGAGGACAGGCCGGAGGAGTTCGAGTGCTTTGCGGCTGCTTTGCCCCATCTCGTGTCCACGCTCATTGCCCCTGAGGGAGACCCGGATGCACCAGACATCCCGACTCCTCAATCGTACGTTGAGGCAATCAAGGGTCCCTACTCTTCTCAGTGGCAGTCGGCCATGGACGCAGAGATGGCTTCCTGGAAGTCCACAAGCACCTACGTCAACGAGGTTCCCCCTCTTGGGGCGAACATCGTCAATGGGATGTGGATTTTCAGGGTGAAGTGGTTGCCGAGCTCTACGCCTCTCTTCAAGGCGTGTTACGTGGCTCGAGGCTTCAGTCAGCGGCAGGGAGTTGCCTACTTTCAGACCTTCTCTCCCACCCTAAAGATGACCACTCTTCGGGTGCTACTGCACATAGCCGCTCAGTGCGACTACGAGCTTCACTCTCTTAACTTCAGCACAGCTTTCCTGCAGGCCAGCCTGCATGAGGAGATCTGGCTGCGCCGCCCTCCTGGCTTCACTCGGTCGTTTCCTCCTGGTACCCGGTGGAGCCTCCGGCGGCCAATCTACGGTCTCCGCCAGGCGCCCCGTGAGTGGCACGACACACAGAGGACTACACTTCCGGCTCTTGGGTTTGCTCCTTCTACCGCCGACCCGTCGTTGTTTCTGCGCACCGAAAATTCCTTGCCGCCGTTCTACATCCTCGTGTACGTCGACGACTTGGTCTTTGCCACTGCTCACACTACTGGACTCGCCCACGTGAAGTCCGAGCTGCAGAAGAGACACACGTGCACAGACCTCGGTGAGCTGCGCAGCTACCTTGGCTTGCAGATCACCCGCGATAGAGCACAGCGCACCATTACCCTGACTCAGTCACACATGGTGCAGCAGGTCCTTCAGCGCTTCGGCTTCACGTACTCCTCGCCTCAGGCCACTCCTCTGTCTACTCGCCACTCGCTCTCAGCTCTGCCTTCGGATGAGTCCATAGAGTCGAGTGGCCCATACCCAGAGCTTGTTGGCTGCCTCATGTGCCTGATGACCTGCACACGACCTGACCTTGCATACCCTCTTAGCATCTTGGCACGCTATGTTGCTCCTGGGACACACCGACCAGAGCACATGGCTGCAGCAAAGAGGGTGTTGCGCTACGTGTGCAGTACGTCGGGCATGGGGCTAGTGCTTGGAGGGCGACGTAGAGTGGTCCTCACAGGTCACGCAGACGCTTCTTGGGTTGATGACCAGGCTATGCAGCGGTCGTCACAGGGTTACACCTTCAGCCTTGGCTCCGGCTCTATTTCGTGGCGGTCTACGCGCTTGTCCTCTGTTCTCGGCTCCAGCTGTGAAGCTGAGATCTACGCAGAGGCCATGGCTGCACAGGAGCTACGCTGGCCCACCTACCTTCTGGCTGACCTAGGAGAGCCGCCTCGTTCTCCTCCAGTTCTGTACGTAGACAACAAGGCCATGCTGGCCTGGTGTCGGGAGCATAGACTGGAGCACAGAACGAAGCACATTCCTCTCCGCTACTTTCTGGCTCGTGAGCTGCAGCAGCGTGGTCAGCTCCGCCTCACCTACATGGCCTCTGAGGCCAACACTGCTGATATCTTCACCAAGGCCCTTCCGCCTTGTGATCATTAGCGTTTCTGTAGTGTGCTAGGTCTTGTGCCTACCTGGCCTCACTTGCTCACTTCTTGATCTTGTTTGTACTGTATTCTTTCTATACCTGCCCTTGCTTGTTTTACCTATATATATATGACCTTGCATGTGAACTGGCCTTGTTGCCTTACTCTTATGCTCGGACTGTGTGGTGACTTTGTGATCCACCCTGAGCTTGCTTTGCTTTGCTTTGCTTGACTGGTCTTGTGACCACTTGTTCTCCCCAGTTTGCCTATGGGGGTGTGAGAGAACATTATAGCTTATACATTTGTGTAGGGTGTAGTGGGGTAGCCCATAAGGGGTACATTCCAATTAGGGTTAGTACTTGTACCCAACTGTTTCATAGTTCATTCATTCCATTCTCACTTCTCGTCAGCAGTTTTACCACCCCACCTCGCGCCATGTCTTCGCCTCTCATGTTGTCATCTTTGACGATTCGGTACCCTTTTACCGTCTCTTCCCCTACCGCATTGCCCCGCTCCCCCCCCCCCCCCCCCCCCCCCGCCGCTCTTCCTCACCCCAGGTGTCCTGTCGGTAGGCCCCCTCCCTTCCAAGGGTGCTGCTTCATCAGGTGTTTCCCAGGTAGACCTGGTCGAGCCTGTCGAGGTAGTTGTTGACTCTGGTCCTGCACGAGGTGCTGAGCGTGCTGAGCCTCGTGGTGCTGGGTATGGGGGTACTGAGACTAGGGGTGCTGAGCCTAGGGGTGCAGAGTCTGGGGGTGCTGAGTCTAGGGGTGCGAAGACGGCGGGTGGTGAGCCCTGGGGTGCTGCGACTGGGGGTGCTGAGCCTAGAGGAGCTGAGGCTGGAGGTTCTGAGACTGACCGTACTCCCAGCGTTACAGCCTCCGTAGTGGGGCTACTAGAGCTGGGAGGTCTGCTGGAGTTGGGGCTGGTGGCCCTGCGGGTACAGTGTCGCGGCGGGAGCATCCCTCCCCTCAACGGCTGCATGAGTGGTACGCTCGGCGCTGCAGCCTCTGGAGTGGAGCTCCTGGTGTTGAGGTACAGCCCGCTGGAGGCCCTACTGCTGCTGGAGGTTCTGGAGCTGCTGGAGGTGCTGCTGGTGCTGGAGCTACTAGAGGTGCTGCTGGTGCTGGTTCGGTTGGAGGTTCTGGAGCTGCTAGAGGTGCTGCTGGTGCTGGAGCTGCTGGAGGTGCTGCTGGTGCTGCTGGAGGTGCTGCTGGAGCTGCTGGAGGTGCTGCTGGTGCTGGTTCGGCTTGAGGTTCTGGTGCTGTCTCTGCTGCTTTTGGGGGCACTTCACGGCCGCGGCCGTACTTCGTTCTGCTCCTTCAGCAGGTTCTTGGTCAGCCACCTCCTCCTAGTCCTCCACCCTCCTTAGAGTGTCCTCCGCCTGTCCAATCGCAGTCACAGCTACCCCTTGCCTTGCCACTTCCTGGTCCTTCTCCCTACACTAGTCCGACACGCGGTCTCACAGAGCGTCGTGAGCCTGAGTCTTGTCCTGTGTCGCCTATGTCTCGTCCTATGTCACGTGTTCGTGCTGCTCGCACTGGTAGCCGTGTTCCGCGTGAGCGTCCTCCACCTGTCCCTGGCACATACTATATGACTCTGCGTCCTTCTACTGCTCCACAGCGTGTCCCTCTACCGTCTCCTCCTGCGTCCTCTCTTCCTGTTCTTGCTGGCCAGGAGTCTGACTCTCTTCGTGCTGCCAGTCCTACTGTCACGCGTCTCCTGGCCACTGCTGTCACTGACCCTTCCTTTGAGTCTGCTGCTGCGTCTGCCCTAGCTGCTGAGCTTGTCGACTTTGCTGCCCACTGTCGTCTAGACTACGCCACCAATCTTGTTGCTGAGTCTGAGTCTGTCTGTCCTCGGTCCGTCGGGGGTGAGTGTGCTCTAGGCACGGACGTCCTTGAGGACAGACAGGAGGACCTTGAGTGTCTTGCAGCCGCTGCGCCTCATCTCGACCCTTGAGGGAGACCCAGATGCTCCAAACATCCCGACACCGCGCTCTTACGCTGAGGCGATCGCGGGTGAGTACTCTCAGTTGCAGTCAGCCATGATGCAGAGATGGCGTCCTGGAATTCCACAGGCACTTACGTCGACGAGGTTCCCCCTCCTGGGGCAAACATCGTCAGTGGCATGTGGATTTTCAAGGTGAAGCGGCCGCCGGGTTCTCCGCCTGTCTTCAAGGCTGGTTACGTTGCTCGAAGCTTCAGTCAGCGAGAGGGAGTAGACTTCTTCCAAACCTTCTCCCCCACCCCGAAGATGACCACTCTTCGGGTGCTACTGCACGTTGCCGCTCAGCATGACTACGAGCTTCTCTCTCTTCACTTTAGCACAAATTTCTTGCAGGGCAGCCTGCACGAGGAGATCTAGCTGCGCCGCCCTCCTGGCTTCACTAGGTCGTTTCCTCCTGGTACCTAGTTGAGCCTCCGGCGGCCGGTCTACAGTCCCCGCCGGGCGCTACGTGAGTGGCACGACACACTGAGGACTACTCTTGCGGCACTTGGGTTCACGCCTTCTACTGCTGACCCGTCGCTGTTTCTGCGCACCGACACTTTGTTGCCGCCGTTCTACATCCTCGTGTACGTCAACGACTTGGTCTTTGCCATCACTAACACTGAGGCTCTTGCCCACGTGAAGTCCGAGCTACAGAAGAGACACACGTGCACAAACTTGGGTGAACTGCACAGCTACCTTGCCTTGCAGATCACCCGGGATAGAGCACGCCGCACCATCACACTGACTCATTCACACATGGTGCAGCAGGTCCTTCAGCGCTTCGGCTTCACCTAGTCCTCAGCACAGGCCACTCCTCTGGCTATAGGTCACTCGCTCTCAGCTCTGCCTTCGGATGAGTCTGTAGAGCCGAGTGGTCCTTACCCAGAGCTAGATGGTTGCCTCATGTACCTGATGACTCGCACTCGTTCTGACCTAGCATACCCTCTTGGCCTTCTGGCCCGCTATGTGGCTCCTGGCAGGCACTGAAAGGTGCACTGGGATGATGCAAAGAGGGTATTGCGCTACTTGTGCAGTACATCGAGCATGGGGCTCGTGCTTGGAGGAGGGATTCCAGTTGTTCTCACTGGGCACTCAGACACTTCTTGGGTTGACGACCAGGCTACTCAGCGGTCGTCACAGTGTTACACCTTCAGCCTTGGCTCTGGTTCAGTTTCTTGGCGTTCTTCACGTTCGTCTTCAGTTCTCGGCTCCAGTTGTGAGGCTGAGATCTACGTGCAGCCATGGCTGCACAGGAGTTACGCTGGCTCACCTACCTGCTGACGGACCTGGGAGAGCAGCCTCGTTCTCCTCCAGTGTTGTACGTCGACAACAAGGCTGCCATTGCCTTGTGTGAGGAGCACAGAACGAAGCACATCGCTCTACGTTACTTTCTGGCTCGAGAGTTACAGCAGCGTGGTCCGCTTCGTTTGCGTTTTGTGGCCTCTCAGGCCAACACTGCTGATATATTCACCAAGGCACTTCAGTGTGGTGATCATCAGTGTTTCTGCACTTTGCTAGTGCTTGTGCCCACTTTTCCTCACTTGTTGTAGACTTTGCCTTTAATGTGATCTATATATCTATACGTGCATACTTGCTAGACATAGATCACTGTGATGTTTGTGCAACATATATGCCTCTGCATGTGAATTGGCCTTGTGGTCCTTTGCTTGTGCTCAGAGTGTGTGGTGACGTTATGATCCACCCTGAGCTTGCTTTGGTTTTCTTAACTAGTCCTATGACCCCTTGTTCTCCCCACTTAGCCTATGGGGGTGTGTCAAACATTATATATGTTTCTGTTGTGTAGGCTACAGTGGGTTAGCCTTTAGGGGGTACATTTCACTAGGGTTTCCTACTTGTACTCCAACAACTTTCTAGTGTATCACTTCTTGTTTCTGACATAGTCCTTATCGTAAGCTCTCGGATAGTAGATCCCCCGGAATAGAAGACCCACGGGTCTGTATTATGGGGGCGGGTCTTTTATTTTGGCAGGTTTTCACTATACCCCCCCTTGAAGGGGTACACATTACTAGACCCCCCCCCCCCCCCCCCCCCCCTTATGGTTGTCACTAGTTTATAATGGAAATAAGATGTCTTTTCAAGTGCTTCACTAGCAAGACAAGTTTGACACCAATGCAACCTATTCACGGTTTGCATTTCATAGATTTAGGGGGCAACAAGGGGTGAGAAAAAACATAAAAAGAGTCACTCATCCTCACCTGCAACCCACTCCTCCACTTCCTCTCCCTCATAGCAGCCTGCTGCCCACCAGTCGTCTCCATCCTCACTCCACTCGTCCGCACCTCCCATCTCTGCATCTGCCTCATCCCCCTCCTCATCCGGAGCCATCACATCCCCTTCCTCGGCAGCAGCACCCACCACATCCTCCTCCCTTGCAAGCCCTTCCTCCTCGTCCTCTGCCTCGACCTCCTTGGTGGCGGCGGGCTCAGGGGCGTGCGAGGGGTCTTCGTAGAACGGGTTGGGGTTCACCCCGTCCCCCCCCTCGTCCAGCACATCCTCCAGCACCTCCACTTCCGCCTTGTCCCGCAGGTGAGCGAGGATCAGATGATCCTCGCTCCCGTCTTCGGCACTGGAGATGCCGCAGGTGAGGAATGCTTTCTTCACCAGCTCTTGGCACATCAGCCCATGACTCGACGATCCACTTCAGGATCACTTCCAAGGGGTGCTTCTTCAAGTTCCCTGGAGTTCACTAGAAGGATGAACGGCAGAGATGTAAAGGCAGTGAAGTTAATGCTGCCTAGTCATATTAAAGCTCACGAATCGACCACGACTCACCTGCACGTGTCGTTTGGCTGATCCCGACCTCCTCAAACCACGTGCTGTAGCGGTGGCAAACACTGCACTTGAAACTGTGGTTGATGGAGACGTCAAGCGGATGCACCAGGGGGGTGCAACCGCCAGGGATGACGGCACGCGTCACCTTAAACATCTTCAGAGTTTGCCCCACGGATTCCGCCAGATGCCCCTTGTACGAGTCAATGACAAGGAGCGCTTGCTTGCGCCGTCTGCCCTCATCCCACAACGGCTTCAAGAAGAGGACGAGCACCTGTGTCGTCCATCGAGCCCTTCTCTTGGGCGCGGATGACGATACCTGCATAATTTACAACTAGAAATCAGTCACGGAGAAACGAGGAACATAAGGAATCAACGACGGAAACACATCGGGCTCACATGGTGGCACCACGATTCGTGGCACCGTCTTCCGCTTGAAGATGACATATTGGGGAAGCTTCACGCCGTCAGCCGTCACTGCCAACATGACAGTGACACGCTCCTTCTCGTACCCTGCCAACCTGACATGCACCGCGCGGGCGCCTTTCATTTCGAGGGTGCGTTCTGCCGGCATCTCCAATTAAAGCGGGGTCTGGTCAGCGTTCATGGGCCACTTCGCCCTACGCACTCCACCGTTAAGACGTTGGTGACAACCAGCGGAAACCTCGAGACGCTCCTTGAGTCGCCTCCACTCGCGGATTCGCTTGGGCTGCACCTTGGCGAGCTTTGCCAAGCCACGGATGCTGAGGTCAGGCTATGACTCCAACGTGGCTAGCCAGTGCAGTTTCTCCTTGGCGGTGAACGCGTTACGAGAGCGTTTCATCATCCTATGACGAGGGGAAAGAGGTGCAGCATCTAGAATTCTTCGTTTCATGCCTTGCGGGCGACTAGACTCCGGAAAAGTAGGGATCACGAATCTAGGAAGCGGCGGTCGGCGAATGCCATGGGAATTGTCGCTAGGATCACTGGAGGAAGGTGAAGTTGTTGGCAAAACGGGACGGGGTGAAACTCGTGCTTGCGATGCTCGATTAGCGCTAGTGGGACGAGGGCGCCTTGCGTGCGACATCCCTGAATCTGGAGACGTCACCATCGTCAACAATAGCTTACACCTCTAGCTACTGCTCTAAGTACTTCCTCCAGCCATGTTAAGACGACCATCCTAGAGCTACGGGCCCTAAGCGCACCACTCTGCCGAGCAGATATCAGTTTCGTGGGTGGATGAAGAAACAGTCGGAAGAGCAGGATTGTGAAAGGATTGACGTGCCTCTCGTTGAACAGTAGGGGTTCCTGCTGGGGCCACCGTGCAACCCCTCCGCTCGAGCCGTGCATGTGTCAGGGTGTCGAAGTGGGATGGCACGCTGACGAGCCACAAAACGAATCTTAATTATGGAATGTAGTAATGTCTCAATGAGAAGGCCAATGAGAAGGCCACAAACTGATTCCCCTATGTGATGTGGCTACATCGCAGAAGACGCACACGTGCAGCCCAAACAACAGTGAAAAAAAAAAATGTCAAGCATCCTCATCCATGAGGCATTCGATTAAGACCCGGGTCGATCATTATAGCAATTTAATAAGACCCGGGTACTATACAATCTTGTGCCGTTGACAAGACCCCCCCTATTTTTACATAAGACCCTAGGGTCTACTATCCGGGAGATATGTCTCGGAGTATGGATTGTGTTGTCATAGAAACTCGAATGCAGCAACCAGGCCAACATTGGTGCCAATCCAGCAGTTCATGTTTTTTGGAGAAGACATTGTTGCCCAACCTGGGGCTTATGGGGGGTTGATTGGGCATTCTGTTTCCAATGCACATCACCATCGCTGCGACAGACACAATGACCTCTTAAACGAGCCAATTGTACCGTCACCCCCCGGATATAAGCGCCACCCTAGGATAAGCGCCTGGCGCTTCTAATTGGCATATGGCGCTTATATCCCCTCCTCGATTATAAGCGCATACCCTAGAGTCGTACGGATTATAGCCGCATACCTGTACCTTACACATTATAACTGCCACTTTTTTTAAAAAAAAAAATTCTACACGCTTCACTAACCACATTAACATTGTATATTTTCATCTAATTAATTACAAAGTCAATTTGTCTAAAGTTTTTTCTAATTACAGTTCTAAATCTACCTACGAGTCTCACAGGCTACAACAATTTCTAGATCTACGTAATCTAGTCATCAGCTGCGGTAGGATCATCCGGGTCGGCCTCAGAGTCCGACTCTGGTTCTTCTACGTTGTTGCAGAAAAAGCCATCTGCTGCAATGTCGTCGTCGATGTCTATTTCGTCGCCCTCAAGCTCGTCGCGCCTGTGTTGCAGGCACATCTTGTCCTGGGACCCATCCAGGGCGTTACTAATGCCACAGGTGAGGAAAGCCCGTTGAATCAAGTCCCTGGGCACGGCCTTCCAAGCCGCTGATATCCACTTGAGCGTTAGCTCGGGTGGTGGCTTCTTGATGTTGCCTGCCATAAAATTTAAACAATCAAAAGTCAGCCACCGCTACAAACTGTTAAAGCAGCACACGCATGGCCTGCCTCTCTCACCTTTCTTTGTCAAGGTGTCGACCCCCTCGCTCTCGAACCACTCCTGGTAGAGCTGGCGAACGGATGCCTTGAAGGAGCGATTCACCGCGACGTCCAGAGGTTGAATCTCCGAGGTGCAGCCAGCTGGGATAACGGCAGGGACGATGTTCAGCTCCCCGAACTTCTTCTTCACCTCCGCAGTCAGGTGCCCGCGGTACGAATCCAAGACGAGCATCGCTTTGCGGGGCCTCACTCCGAACTTGGGGTGGACGAACGGCTTCACTGCCCCGTCGAGCCACTCGATGACTCCGTCCGCGTCCATCCAACCGTTGGGATGGACGGACACCGTAACATCTGCACAGCCATAAACGCACGTACAACATCAGTAGACATAGAAAAAAAAAAAACATGCAGCAGTGGGTGTTAATGCTCACCTGAAGGGAAATCCCCTTTAGGCAGGGTCTTCCGTTTGAAGAAGACCCACGGCTTCAGCTTCTCACCGCTGGCAGTGCAGGCGAGCATCACCGTAACTCGCTCCTTCTGATAGCCGCCGCTGCGGATAGGCACAGAGCGCAGACCCACCTCCTCGACTGTGCGTTCGGCAGGCATCTCGAGCCACAGTGGTGTCTGGTCCGCGTTTATTATCCACTGCGGGTCAATCTTGTATTGGCGGCGGGTGTGACGCACGAACTTCCAGAAATTCCTGACGTCAGTCTCGCAGTCTGGGAGTACGGGTGGGAGGGAAAGAGAGAAGAGAGTATTAATGACGCGTTAAAATTCAACCGTGAAACATAAAGAGACAAACAACACAAAGCAGTACACATTAAACTGCAACCATTTCCCACAAAACTCACTGGCAGCAAGCTTCTGGCCGACCCTGGTCTTCGCTCGGGTTGTCAGATTCCAACGGCGGCGAAACCGCTCAGTCCACCGCTGCGAGCCGGACCACTTTACCTGTGGGTGCAATTCTTTCATCACCTCATGCGACCACTTCTGTAGGCGAGCAATCGAGACCGCGAGACATTTTTTACGGTGGGCAAGAAACCTCCTGTAGACTTCAGCTTCCATGTCGCGATACCACGAGCTCCTTCCGCGCCCATGAAGACGCTTGCGAGCAGCATGCGCGCCCTCCAGGTCAGCCTTCCGGGTCTTCCATTCTGCGAGTGACCTTCGGGAGATGCCGGTTTGGCGAGACATCTGCCGCACGCTCATGTGCCCGGACTCAAGCTTGAGAATCCACTGCAGTTTCTCCTGCGATGTGTAAGAGTGCCGCTTGTGACTTGAAGGCTTGTGCCTGGGGGAGGGAGGACGGGCATCGCGATTCTCGCGAGAAGGGTGGGGCCGTTTCTTATTGGGGGGGGGGAAGGTGGGAATAGGCAGGTGCTCTGGAAGACCGTCGGCAGCCCAAAACTCCACGTCATCCTCCGCACCAGTCGCGGATTCGTCCAACGGGCAATCAGCCGGGGCTCCCCAGCGTGGCGACGGTGCGGAGGAAGACGATGCGCCACCGGCGCGGTCGGGCTCGGACAGGTACGCGTCAAACGCCGAGTAGCCAGGAGGGAGGAGAAGCTGCAGGACCCCCTGACGTGGAGCACAAAACACAGGCGGGTCAGGAGGGGACGGAGGAGCTGGAGGAACCGGAGGCGCCGGGGGAGCGGGAGGTGCAGGAGGAGTTGGGGGAGTGGGAGGAACGGGAGGAGCTACTGGTTGACACGGAGGGACGGGCGCAGGGCGCGACTGCCATTGAGAGTAGTCACAGGTGTCTCGGCGGGTGTTTTCTCTGGCAGCAGGATGGCGGCGGAACAAGAAATGCGTGCCTGGAAGGCCCGCCATGGCCACGGCAGGCCAAACGAACAAAGAAACTGAAGGCAAAAGTCGAGAATGAGGGCTGTATGAAGCCCTCGCCCGAGACCCCTTCATTTTCGCGGCCCGGCCTCCTCTGCGGGAAAAGGGTGGCCCCAGTCAAGATTCCCCGCAGAGGAGCTGAGCTGGGCAGCTCCTTGCCTCGGTGGCGGGGAATTTTGCTGTTGATGGGCACACCGTGGCTGAACCACGACGTGCCCACGATCGCATGCAACCCTGATTGGGCCGCTGTGATGCGAGGTACGTGTGCACTGGCATGGGTCAGGTTCACGTTCGATGAACCTGGCCTGGCCAACAAGGCGTGGAAGGCGTGAAGCCACGCCTTGTTGGCTGTTTCACACGCAATGCATGCACAGTTTCGAACGTTCTCGACCCAGGTGAATCCGCGTTTGAGAATGCTTCGATTTGGTATATTAAAAAACAAATTTCAAATTTGACAAATTATAAACGCCGGCGCTTATAAATTTACTATATTATAAGCCCACCCCCTCAAAAAAACATGTTATATTATAGCCCCCCATGGGGGTATATCCGGGGGGTGACGGTATCTTCCGGCAACTATTGCGTGGAAGGAGCGGAGGATGGAGAGGGAGAGAGGGAGGGTGCTCGGCGTCAATGGTTGGTTCGCTACCCAAGGTACCACATATTTTTCCAATGAGAATGATTCACCCGATTCCTCCACAAATGAACTCAACAGATGGTTACAGATTCACAAAACGGGCAGTCATTACTGATCCTGTTGCTCCCGCAGGAGCAGCTGCTGCTGCTGCTCCGGCTGCACCTGCTGCTGCCCCTCCACCTGCCCGTCACCTCCAG
This sequence comes from Closterium sp. NIES-65, assembly GCA_948144175.1. Lineage (NCBI taxonomy): Eukaryota > Viridiplantae > Streptophyta > Zygnematophyceae > Desmidiales > Closteriaceae > Closterium > Closterium sp. NIES-65. The sequence continues at coordinate 709,657 of CANXME010002149.1, forward strand.
CATCCCCTGCCCCCCATCTCCTCCGCACAAGCCACACCAGGCATCGCCCCATGAGAAACACTCCAGAGAACCACAGGCAGAAGGACTCTGAAAGGAGAGACTCAGGCCGAATGGCCCACGCATAGGGGCACACAACCCCCCTCCTCCCTTCGCCTCTTGCACCTTTTCCTCCCCGAACCACACCCAATCCCCCCCCCTGCTGCCACCACTGCTGCTGCTGGAGGTGCCTGGTTTGCCGCTTGGAGTCTTCCAAAGCAGCCATGTACGGACACATGTGGAAACTGGATGCTACCCCATGCAGGAATGGCTTGGCTTCTTCACCTGCTGTGCCTGCCTCATCCACTGCTCCGCCTTCCGCTTCTGCATGTATGCTTGCGCCTGTGCTGGCGCCAGCTTGCGATGAGTCAGCAGCAGCTTGTGCTGAGTCAGCGGCAGGGGAAGGTGAGTCGGATCCAGCGCGCTTGGAGCCCCAGGTGACTGCAGAAGCAGGTTGATCCCAGCCAAACCATAGACTGAGAGGTGAAGAGTCAGTGGCGAAGGGGTTGGGGGACGGCTGCAGGGGAGAGAAAGGGGAGCTTGTGGGACCTGGATGGAGGGAAGAGGGAGCGGGGAGGAGTGAGAGAGGAGGGGTTACAGTGGGAATCGAAAGAAGGGTGGAGAGTACGACATAGCAGTTATTGGAAACACCGTGGTACATTCAACCATTATCTGGAAGAAATTAGCCATAACAACAAAGGGAGTGAGGTCGGAGATGTCTTGCAGCAGCAAAGCCATTGTTGCAAGGAATGACGCTTGTCATGTACGAGAGTGAACCTACTTACACTTGCTGCCCTTACACTTGCTGCCCTTACACCCACTGCCCTCACACCCGCTGCCCTTACACCCGCTGCCCTTACACCCACTGCCCTCACACCCACCGCCCTTACACCCACCGCCCTTACACCCACCGCCCTTACACCCACTATCCTTACACCCACTTCCCTTACACCCACCGCTCTTACAGCGAGTAAACGCTGAAATGTATTCGGAGAGGTGTGCGGCAGTGCGTGGGCCCCGGTAGCGGATCCGAGTGGTGGAGTTCTGCAGAAAGAGAGCCGGCACACTGTACACGCCCATGCGCGAAAGAACGCTGCAGGAGCATCGCAGAAAGGGGGTGGCAGGATGGGATATGGTAGGAAAAAGTGGCGAGAAGAAGAAGGGGAAGGAAATGGAGAAGACAGGTTGGTCGGGAGGAGGGGTGGGCGGGAAAGAGGGGGGAGAGGAGCAGGAGAGCAGAAGACAGCCAGAAGCAAGACAGCCTGAAAAAAACTGGACAACTCAACCACCTTGAACCTCTTGCATCACACAGAGCTCGTTCCTTTCCAACCTTAACTCCGCATCCCCCCGACAACGGTTAGTTCGCTTGTACGTGTGTCACCTCACCTGGGTCAGAGCTCCTTCTTATCGAAGGCCACGTGTAGTATGTGGGGGAATCACCTTGTCATCAGCTGGTAAGTGCGTTACCTTAATTCAAACTGGCAGGTAAGTCACGTCACCTGGGTCGGAGCTCTTTCTTGTCGATGGCCACGTGCAGTATGTGGGGGAAGAGTGGCGCAGTGGATGAGAGGAGTACGCGCAGCTGCGAGGAGAAGGGGCACCAGTCCGTGTATACCAGCACACACGCTGCACGGCACACTACAGAAGCACGGTTTGCCGCACCGCTCCTGCTGCCCCTGCTCTTGCTCCTGCTGCTGCTGCTGCTGCCGGTGCTGGAGCCGGTGCTGCTGGTGGTAGCGGTGTTACTCCCGCTGTCGCATGTTCCTTGGTGGCCGGTTTGGCTAGGGCAGGTGTGGGGTGGTTCAGAAGGGGTTGGCTTGGATTCCGAGGCGGAGTGGGTGGATGTGGGGGGAGAAGGGGAGGTGTGCGGATGGGGGAAGGGAAGCGACGGGGAAGGGGTTGTGGAGTGGAAGGAGGATGAGGGAGTTGCGGGTGGAGAAGTGAGTGCTGTCGGGTTGGAAGCGGTGAGAAGCTCAAAGAGGCGGTTGAGAGTGGTGGCGTTGACCTGAGGAGGTGGAAGGTTGGGAGAGACACGTGAGGATGGGAGATAGAGTGGAATTGGGAAGGAGTGTTGAGGGAGAGGGAAGGGGGAAAATATGAGAAGGAAATGAAGATTGGAGGTTATGTGCAGGCATGAAAGAGGTAAGAGTGAACACGAAGTGGTTGTGAGTGGTGAATGAGAAAAACGACGAAGGGCTGAGAACTGATGACGTATAACCTGACCTCTATGATAGGCTCCTCATCTGCCTCTCGCCTCAACTGCGTTTCAAATGCGTCCCAATCTGACACGACCGGGACTTGAGATGACACGGGCTCGGATTGAGATGAAACGGCCTCCGGCTGAAACGAGACGGGGTCAGATTGAGGTGACATGGCTTCAGGTACAATACGAACTTCGTCATCATGACCTTCTGGAATCGCGTCAGGAGCTCCTATTGCCACGTCAGACAGGGAGATGACCGCGGGGAACGCGTCGAAGATGCACAACACTGACAGCAGAACGACAAGGTTTCGAAATTTGTCGCGACGTGGTCGTAGTCTACCAAAGGTGTCTGGATCCGAACGCGAAGCGTTTCGTAGACGCCACCTAACGAGCATTTTGCGGGCGTGTGCTTTTTGCCGAGCTCTGCGCCACGGAAGAACCAAGTAGAGATGTCGTGAAGAGGAACTGATCCAAGCCAGCTTTGGTATGCAGAATCTGACTGACGCATCGGGTTTCTCTGCTCTACACACACGGGCTGCCTTCTCAAGTTCTAGAACACTAGATTAGTGATATAGACTAGAGAAGTGTTACGAGGTAGCGAGGATTGCACTAAGTTGTCAAACGAGTACAAAATGTGAGCGAAGGGATGAGCAAACATTTATAAGCGAAACATGGAAACGGTAACGCGGTGCATGTGAGCTAGCTAGTGCTAGGCTGGCATCGAAGCACGGGCTAGTCCCGAAGCGTAGGCTGACACGGCAGGGCCAGCAGAACATGGTTTGGTGAAACAGTGCGCGCGAAGTTGGCGAAGCCCTGTTAGCAGTATCGGGGGAACAACGGCTGTTGATGTACGCAATGTTGCAGGTTGCGGTAAGGAACGTCGAGAAAATTCCTTACACTACCCCCCCCCCTTCAAGAAACCCCCTCCGCTACGCGAGTGCGTGTATATCGCGAAAACCCCGGCTCCTCAGGTACACTTGCAAGGCAAGGTGGGTTTCAATGCTGGCCAAGGGCACCTTGTTGGAATAACGGAACAGGAATGGATGAACTAACAGTGAAAACAGTACAAATACCTAACCCTAGAATTGTGTACCCCCTATAGGCTAACCCACTGTAGCCTAAACAAGCACAACATGTATAAAGTTTGACACACCCCCATAGGCGAAGTGGGGGAGAACTAGGGGTCACAAGACCAGTCAAGGCAAAACAAGCTCGGGGTGGATCTCAACGATACTACACAAATTCCAAGCACAAGCAAGTGGTCACAAGACCAGTTCACATGCAGGTTTATAATAGAACAATTGGTACAATGATCACAACCTAGCAAGAGTAAACATGCAGGTATATACATATAGAGATCACAGTACAAACAGACTCAAGAAGTAAGCAAGTGAGGTACAGTAGGCACAAGGCCTAGAAGAGTGCAAAAGCGCTGATGGTCACAAGGCTGAAGCGCCTTGGTGAACACATCAGCAGTGTTGGCCTCAGAGGCCATGTAACGCAGACGAAGCTGACCACGCTGCTGCAGCTCTCGAGCAAGGAAGTAGCGCACAACAATGTGCTTCGTTCTGTGCTCCAGTCTGTGCTCCTGACACAAGGCAATGGCTGCCTTGTTGTGGACGTACAGCACTAGAGGAGAACGAGGCTGCTCTCCAAGGTCGGTCAGCAAGTAGGTGAGCCAGCGTAGCTCCAGGGCCGCCATGGCTGTGGCGTAGATCTCAGCCTCACAACTGGAGCTGAGAACAGAAGAAGAGCGAGTAGAACGCAAAGAAACCGAACCAGAGCCAAGACTCAAGGAGTAACCCTAAGACGACCACTGAGGCGTCCGAGTGCCCAGTGAGAAAAACTGGGACTCGCCCTCCAAGCACTAGCCCCATGCCCGACGTACTGCACAAGTAGCGCAACACCCTCTTAGCTGCATCCGTGTGCTCCTTTCGGTGACGGCCGGGAGCGACATAGCGTGCAAGAATGCTGAGAGGGTATGCAAGGTCAGGTCAAGTGCAGGTCATCAAGTACATGAGGCAACCCACAAGCTCTGGATACGGGCCACTCGGCTCTACAGACTCATCCGAAGGCAGAGCTGAGAGCGAGTGACCGGTAGGCGGAGGAGTGGGCTGAGGCGAGGAGTACGTGAAGCGGAAGCGCTGAAGGACCTGCTGCACCATGTGTGACTGAGTCAAGGTGATGGTGTGGCGTGCTCTGTCCCGGGTGATCCTCAAGCCAAGATAGCTTATCAGTTCACTCAGGTCTGTGCACGTGTGTCTCTTCTGCAGCTCCGACTTCACGTGGGCGAGTGCTGCAGTGTCAGCAGTGGCAAAAGACCAAGTCGTCGACGTACACGAGGATGTAGAACGGCGGCAGTGAGGTGTCGGTGCGTAGAAACAGCGACGGGTCAGCAGTAGAAGGCGCGAACCCAAGAGCCGCAAGTGTAGTCCTCAATGTGTCGTGCCACTCACGTGACGCCTGGCGGAGACTGTAGACTGGCCGTCGGAGGCTCCACTGGGTACCAAGAGGGAACGACCCAGTGAAGCCAGGTGGACAGCGTAGCCAGATCTCCTCGTGCAGGCTGCCCTGTAGGAAAGCAGTGCTGAAGTCAAGAGAGTGGAGCTCGTAGTCACGCTGAGGGGCGACGTGCAGCACAACCCGAAGAGTGGTCAACTTCGGGGTCGGGGAGAAGTTCTGGAAGAAGTCAACTCCCTCTCGCTGACTGAAGCCTCGTGCAACGTAACGCGCCTTGAAGACAGGCGGAGAGCCCGGCGGCCGCTTCACCCTGAACATCCACATGCCACTGACGATGTTCTCCCTAGGCGAAGGAACCTCGTCGACGTAGGCGCCTGTGGACTTCTAGGAAGCCATCTTTGTGTCCATGGCCGACTACGACTGAGAGGAGTAGGGACCGGCCATCGCCTCTGCGTAAGAGCGTGGGGTCGGGATGTCTGGTGCATCCGGGTCTCCCTCAAAGGCAACAAGCATGGACACGAGATGGGGCAAAGCGGCACTAAAGCATTGGAAATCCTCCTGCCTGTCCTTAATGACGTCAGTGCCAAGAGCACACTCACCCCCAACGGACGGAGGACAGACAGACTCAGACTCAGCAACCAGGCTGGCAGCGTAGTCTAGATGACAGGTGGCAGCAATGTCGACAAGCTGAGCAACTAAGGAAGACGCAGCAGCGGACTCAAAGGAACGGTCAGTGACATTAGTAGCCAGGAGACGCGTGACAGTAGGACTGGCAGCACGAAGGGAGTCTGACCCCGGGTCAGCAAGAGCACGAAGAGAGTACTCTGGAGGAGACAGCAGTGGGACACGCTGAGGAGCAGTGGAGGGACAAAGCGCCATCCGGTGAGTGCCTGGGACAGCTGGAAGACGCTGACGCTCGACACGACTACCAGTGAGAGCAGCACGGATAGGCAACGCAAGACGAGACTCAGGCGACGCAGGACGAGACTCACGCTCACGACGCTCAGTAAGACCTCCAGTCGGACGAGTGTAAGGAGTAGGACCAGGGAGAGAGGAGGCAGACGGTAGCTGCGACTGGAGCGGGACAAACGGAGGACACCCTAAGGAGGGAGGAGGACAAGGAGGAGGGAGCTGACCAAGAACCTGCTGAAAGAGCGGAACGAAGTACGGCCGCGACCGTGCAGCGACACCAGTACCAGCAGAGACACCCGCACCTGGGTCCGCAGCTCCAGTAGCTGCACTAGCGACACGGTCTCCAGTACCAGCAGCAGCACCAACGCCCGAGTCCCCAGCACTAGCAACAGCTCCAACGCCCGGGTCCGCAGCACCAGCAGCAGCTCCAACACCCGGGTCCGCAGCACCAGCAGGAGCTCCAACACCTGGGTCCTCAGCACCAGCAGCAGCTCCAACGCCCAGGTCCGCAGCACCAGTAGCAGCTCCAACACCTGGGTCCTCAGCACCAGCAGCAGCTCCAACACCTGGGTCCGCAGCACCAGCAGCAGCTCCAACACTCGGGTCCTCAGTACAAGCAGCAGCTCCAACACCTGGGTCCTTAGCACCAGTAGCAGCACCCAGGACAGCGGGGTCCGCGACACGAGGCGCGCCACTTGGAAGAATGCAGCGCCGCTCGTACCACTCACGGATCCGCTCACGGGAGGGGAGATCCCGACTAGGAGGAGAAGCACTAGCACCAGTCCCAGTAGCACGCTTGGCTCCAGAGGTACCTCTCCTAAGGCTGTAGTACTGTAAGTTCCACTCACGCAGCTGACCCGAGGAGAGGGCTCCTCCAGGTGTAGGACTATCGTGCTTAGCACCTCCAGACTCAGAACCCCCAGACTCCAGACTCTGCGGCTCACCACCCCGAAGCTCAGCATCCCCAGGCTCAGCACCCCCAGACTCCACACCCCCAAGCTCCGCACCCCCATGCTCCGCACCCCCAGGCTCCGCACCCCCAGGCTCAGCACCCCCAGTCTCAGCACCCCCAGGCTCAGCACCCCCAGCAGGACGAGAGTTGAGAGCTACCTCAACAGGCTCAACTGGGTCTACCTGAGACACACCTGAGGGAGCGGCACCCTGAGGGGGGAGGGGGTCTGCAACAGCAGCACCTGGCGCGAGGAAGAGAGGCGGGGGGGGAGCGGGGCAGTGCAGTAGGGGAAGAGGCAGTAGTAGGGGACGGACTTGTCAAAAGTGACGTCCTGGGAGGGCAAGACTCGACGCGAGGTGGCGTGGTAAAACTGCCAACCAGACGCGTCCGGGACAAAGCCGAGGAAGACGCAGGGAACAGCACGGAAGGAGAGCTTGTCCGCAGACTTATCGTGGACAAAAGCTCGAGATCCGAAGACGCGGAAAGGCGACGCAACGCCAACCTCCCCCATCCACAGCAGCGTGGGCGAGGTCTCCGGCAAGGAGACACGGGGCCAGAGGTTGAGCTGATGCGCAGCGTACCGGACTGCAAACGGCCACAAAACGTGGGGGGCAGCCGCATGGATCAAGGAGGTACGGGCGACCTCCATGACCAGGCCAATGCGGCGCTCCGAAATCCCATTCTGCTGTGGAGAGGCCGGAAGCATGAACGACTGCTCAATGCCGTGCTCAGCACAGTGCCAAGAGGTCGGAGGAGAACTCACCACCTCTGTTAGAGTGCAAGCGTAGGACAGGAAAGTCCGAGTGGAAGCGCTCCCTGAGCTGGAGACGAGCTTTGCGGATCCAAGGAATCAAGACATCAGGGACCTCACCCTAGTGCGCAAGGGGAAGACCGTGTTGTAGCGCGAGTAGTCGTCAACAACGATCAAGAAGTACCTCTCCTGACCCTGACCACGGACGCGGGCTGGGCCCCACACGTCCATGTGGAGCGTCTACAAGGGAGTAGTCGTCGGGGGAAACGAGGAGGAGTGAGGAGCGGCGCGCTGCCGTCCCTCGACACAGGGGAGACAGGTAGGAGCAGGTGAGGGAGGGAGGGGAGGAAGGACCCTGGGAAGGCCAGAGACAAGGTACCGGGAGTGCATGGCACGAAGCCGCTGCATAGACGGGTTGCCAAGGCGGTGGTGCGAGAGGACAGTCTCGTGCGCCAGAGAGCGACACGAGCAGGGGGCCGACAGCTGACTTGACGCGAACGCAGACGCAGACGCAGCAACCTGATGGGACTTACTGGTTAGTGTGTACAGGTCCGACCCCGGCTGCCGAGTGAAGGTAGCCAAGTGACGGCCCGTACGAGCACACGTACAGTATGTGACGCGCTCGTAGGCAGGGGTGAGCTGGTGAACACCCCCGTCCTGGAGCGCACATCCTGCCACCAAGTTCGTAGAGAACGAGGGGAGGTGGAGACCTGATAGTGTGCTTGACGGGACCGCAGGACAGGGAAGGACAGTGAAAGAGGTCGCAATGACCGGACCCCCAGAGGGGTCAGCAAGGGAGACAACAACTGGCAGAGCAAGCGGCTCAAGGGCATTGCGGTCACGAAAGAAGCTGCGAGAAGCACCTGAGTCCAGTGTGAAGGTGTGCAGTGCTGTTGACGACTCAGTACCAAGGGGGGCAGACGCAGAAGCACCTAGAGCAGTTGCCTCACCAGCATCTGGGGTAGCCGACACGCGAGTACCTGGAGCGGCAGACGCACTAGTTCTAATTCCTGGGTCGGGCGGCACACACAGGTACTTAGCACCCTCTCCACTAGTAGACATCACATACATAGCAGATAGAATAGCATCAAAGTCTAGAGCATAGATATCAATCCCCTTCTTCAGGAGATCAATCCAGCGGGGCAGCTCAATGGCCTGAGGGAACTGAACACGCCAAGCGTCATCGAGACGAGCGAAGCAGCGCTGTGTGGCGTGCGGTCGTCCACACTGCTGACCAGTGCGGTCACCAGTGCGAATGATGTATGTGCAGCTAAAGCCACCCCCCCCCCCCCCCCGTGCAGAGAGTACCACTCACGGACCTCTTGGGGCGACGGAGTGTGCTGCTGGCCCTGGCCACCGCCAGCGCCTCCACGACCACCACCGCTGCCGCCACCTCCTCGACTACCCCAACCCTTGCCGCCGCCTCGTCCACCGCCACCCCAACCACCGCCTCCGCCCTTGCCACCTCCCCCGCCGGTGCCGCCACCACCCCCACCGCTGCCACTAGCCCCTCCTGTCACGCCACCACCCCCACCGCCTCCACCGCCCCCACCATCGCCTCCTTCGCCGTCACTGCAACCACCCTTGCCCCCTTTGCCCTCGCCGCTGCGGAGCCCGCTCGAAGCAGACGCAATACCGACCTTCTGAGCACCAAGGAGGTCGACAGCAGCAGCAGAGGCGACAGAGGGAAGAAGGGGGGAAGGAGAACACCCCTCAAAGAACGGGGTACGGGGGTCGCCAGGAGAGGCACCTACAGCGACTATGCTAGTCTCAGCTCCAAGCAGTTCCTTCTTGAGGAGGGCAATGGTTAGCTCAGTGGGGCAGCGAGCTAGGAAGTGGTCCCTGACAGCACGAAGTGTGTGAGGGAGGCGGGTGACTAGGTGGTAGAGAGTGAGCCAGAGTGGGGGGGGGGGTGAGTGGCAAGGAACTCAGCGAGCATGGCGACACGGAAGCGGGCCTCACTAGTACGGAGGTGCGTGATGAGGTCAGCGACAGTGTGGAACGAGGCCAGGTTGGGAAACAGGTAGGGGAGGGAGAGACGGCCTAGCGCGGCAGAGGCAGGTGAGGAGTAGCAAGCAACGACAGCCGTGTACAGTGCCTGTGCAGTCTTCTGCTGGCCAAAGTGCTCGCGTTCGTCTATCGGCAGGGAGTTGCGAATAGCGAAGCGAGCGTGGGCATCACGAGTCTGCCACTGTGAGCGAGCAGTGCTATCAGCAGTAGCAGCAGGGGCAGTGACATGGCCTAGGGCGTGGTCGTACAGTGAGATGTCGTCCTTGGGTGTGAGCTGTAGATAGAGGTGCAGGTCATCGAGCCAGGTGTCAAACTTCACTGGGCGGCCCTCAGCATAAAAAACTAGAACCTGTGGGCTAGCCATAGGAGCAGTAGAAGTAGCAGCAGTAGGAGGGGGAGGAAGGAGTTAGGGCGGCCCAGTTCGGGTGTGGCGGCTCGTTTCGGGTCGGGTCGCGCGGCTCGGCTGGGTTCGCGCGGCTCGGCTCGGGTCGCGCGGCTCGGTTCGGTCCCGGGCTGTGGCGGTCACGGGCCGCTCGGGGCCTCTAGGGGTGGTGGGCTCGGTGTCGTTCGGGGCCTCTAGGGACGGTGAGCGCGGGGCCGACGGGGCCGTTCAGGGCCTCTAGGGACGGTGGGCGCGGGGCCGATAGGGCCATTCGGGTCCTTTAGGGAGGTGAGCGCGGGGCCTTAACGGGGCCTCTAGGGGTCGACGGGGCCGTTCGGGGCCGCTAGGGAGGTGAGCGCGGGGCCGTAAAGGGGCCTCTAGGGGCCGACGGGGCCGTTCGGGGCCTCTAGGGAGGTGAGCGCGGGGCCGACGGGGCCGTAAGGGACCTCTAGGGAGGTGAGCGCGGGGCCGACGGGGTCGTTCGGGGCCTCTAGGGAGGTGAGCGCGGGGCCGACGGGGCCTCTAGGGAGGTAAGCGAGGGGCCGACGGGGCCGTTAGGGGCGATCGCGGGGCCGAAAAGGGGCCGCTAGGGGCGAGCGTGTGGGCCGTTTGGGGCCTCTAGGGGCGGGCCGTCGGGGCCTTAGATGGCCGTGAAAAAACCGAGGTGCCCTAGGGCGTAGGTAGGTAGGTAGGTAGGTAGTGGTGGGCCCTAAAAATTGGTCCTAGGAAGGACCTGCTCTATACCATGTTCTAATAACGGAACAGGAATGGAGGAACTAACAGTGAAAACAGTACAAATACCTAACCCTAGAATTATGTACCCCCTATAGGCTAACCCACTATAGCCTAAACAAGCATAACAACATATACAATGTTTGACACACCCAGCTATCCTCAGCTGGCATGCGCTCCTTCCAACGAGCGAGGTGCTGATATAACCAAAGAAACAAGTAGATAGGATAAGATCCGCTAAGTCTGAGAGGAGACAATGAAGTCTCTGTGGTGACCTTGTTGATGAGAATTTGAAAGAGAACAAGATGATTATAAGATAGAAGTGTCAAATTCTAATGTTGTGTACTAGAGGACGGGAATCGGGTGAACTTGTCTTGCATGCACGTCGGGCAGCTAAGTACCTCATTGGGCTCCCCCTTCACACGTATGCCAGCAACCATCTCATTCTTCACTAGCTGCTGCAAGATGGGCAGGGCCACATGCCCCATGCACCGATGCAAGGTGAGCCAATCACACTCCCCCGTAGCCGAAGTTGGATTGGAGAATGCCGCGCTTGCAATAGCGCCCCACATACTCTCTCCGTAGTCCTCCTCCGCTGCTGCCTCGGGGTTCTCCTCACCCTTTTGCTGCTCCTTAGCTGCTGCACCTCTCTCCATAGGTTCACCAAGCTTGCTGGTCCCTCCAAGATTGCACTTCTTGGACTCCTTCTCCTTAGCGCGACCGTCCGCGCAATCGCCGCTACCAACCGCTCCACCTTTAGTGCTGACGCTTGCTGCCACTTGCCTCTCCTTGGGCATTGGGATCACAGGGATCTGCCACATCTCGTTGTAGACATCTCTGTCCTCATGAAGGTCCCAAAGAATCCGATCACCAAGCCTTGCGGTGTAGGTCTTGGCTCCCTTCGAGTTAGTGTCCATGCCGGCCTTTGCCAACCGCTGCACGGAAATCAGGTTGGCAGCAAGGTTGGGCACCCAAAGCACGTTCTTGAGGCCCACCATCTTCCCATCAGCACCCTTGAACATGGCCTTCCCCATGCCTTTCACCTCTGCTCGCTGCCCCAAAGCCGATGAGACATGCTTCACCGGTGACGGTTCGAGTTCGGTGAGCAAGTCCGGGCGAGGTGTCATGCTATAGGTAGCGCCACTATCAATCACCCAATAGTCCAGGGGGTGTAGGGTCACCTTCCCCACAGCTGCTGGCTCCTCAAAGCCTTCATCCTTCTCTGGACCAGCCGGTACTTGCGTCGACACGAAGTAGAATAGACCCGGGTATCGATCGTCGCTCGGGTCCTTGTCGTTGTCTCCGTTCTTCATGTTTGTAGCTCCACCACCGCGACCGCCGCGTCCTCCACGGCCTCGTCCTCTCCCTCCTCCTGCTCCTCTACCCTCTTGGCCTTGAGCAGGGGTCCAACCATCAGGGAGTTTGTAGCAGTCGCGCCACATGTGTCCGCTCTTGTGGCAATAGTGACACTCGCCGTCAAATCGGCCGCGACCGCGTCCGTAGCTCTTGTCGTCGCTGCCGTAACCGCCACTCCCGCGGCCTCCGCCGAAGTTGCTGCTGTGAAAGATAAGAGAACAGGAATGAAATGACTAAGTCAGAGTTGGGTACAAATACAACCCTAGAAAGCTGTACCCCATATGTGCTACCCCACTATAGCCTACAAACATGCATCAGTTATAATACTCTGACACACCCCCATAGGCAAAGTGGGGGAGAACAAGGGGTCACAAGACCAGTCAAGCAAAGCAAAGCAAAGCAAGCTCAGGGTGGATCACAAAGTCACCACACAGTCCGAGCACAAGAGCAGGGCCAGAGGCCAGTTCACATGCAGGAGGACAGACATATATATAAAACTAGACAAGCAAGAGCAGGTATATATATATGTCACAGTACTAGTGAAGTCAAGAGGAGAGCAAGTGAGGCAAGACAGGCACAAGGCCCAGCTGGGTGCAAAAGCGCTGATGGTCACAAGGCGCGAGTGCCTTGGTGAACACATCAGCAGTGTTGGCCTCGGAGGCCACGTACGCAAGTCGCAACTGACCACGCTGCTGCAGCTCACGAGCAAGGAAGTAGCGGAGAGCAATGTGCTTCGTTCTGTGCTCCAAGCGCTGCTCTCGACACAAGGCCAGCATGGCCTTGTTGTCTACGTACAGCACTGGAGGAGAACGAGGCGGCTCTCCAAGGTCACTCAGCAGGTAGGTGAGCCAGCGAAGCTCCTGTGCAGCCATGGCCCCCGCGTAGATCTCAGCCTCACAACTGGAGCCGAGAACTGAAGACGAGCGAGTAGACCGCCACGAGACAGAGCCGGAACCAAGGCTGAAGGTGTAACCCTGTGACGACCGCTGCGTAGCCTGGTCGTCAGCCCAAGAAGCGTCCGCGTGGCCTGTAAGGACCACTGGACTCCGCCCTCCAAGCACTAGCCCCATGCCCGACGTACTGCACAGGTAGCGCAATACCCTCTTCGCTGCTGCCATGTGCTCTGGTCGGTGTCTCCCAGGAGCAACATAGCGTGCAAGAATGCTCAGAGGGTATGCAAGGTCAGGTCGTGTGCAGGTCATCAGGTACATGAGGCAGCCAACAAGCTCTGCATACGGACCACTCGACTCTACGGACTCATCCGAAGGCAGAGCTGAGAGTGAGTGGCGAGTAGGCAGAGGAGTGGCCTGAGGCGAGGAGTACGTGAAGCCAAAGCGCTGAAGGACCTGCTGCACCATGTGTGACTGAGTCAAGGTAATGGTGCGGCGTGCTCTGCCCCGAGTGATCTGCAAGCCAAGGTAGCTGCGCAGTTCACCCAGGTCTGTGCACGTGTGTCTCTTCAGCAGCTCGGACTTCACGTAGGCGAGTCCAGCAGTGTCCGCTGTGGCAAAGACCAAGTCGTCGACGTACACGAGGATGTAGAACGGCGGCAGTGAAGTGTCGGTGCGCAGAAACAGCGACGGGTCAGCAGTAGAGGGAGCAAACCCAAGAGCCGCAAGCGTAGTCCTCAGTGTGTCGTGCCACTCACGCGGTGCCTGGCGGAGACCGTAGACTGGCCGTCGGAGGCTCCACTGGGTGCCAGGAGGGAAAGTCCCAGTGAAGCCAGGCGGACGGCGCAGCCAGATCTCCTCGTGCAGGCTACCCTGCAAGAACGCAGTGCTGAAGTCGAGAGAGTGAAGCTCGTAGTCGCGCTGAGCGGCTATGTGCAGCAGCACCCGAAGAGTGGTCATCTTCGGGGTGGGAGAGAAGGTCTGAAAGTAGTCAACTCCCTGCCGCTGACTGAAGCCACGAGCAACGTACCGCGCCTTGAAGACAGGTGGAGAGCCCGGCGGCCGCTTCACCCTGAAGATCCACATGCCACTGACGATGTTCGCCCGAGGAGGGGGAACTGCGTCAACGTAGGTGCCTGTGGACTTCCAGGAAGCCATCTCTGCATCCATAGCTGCCTGCCACTGAGAGGAGTAGGGACCCTCTACGGCCTCCGCGTAAGAGCGCGGAGTCGGGATGTCAAGTGCATCCGGGTCTCCCTCAGGAGCAAGCAGTACAGACGCGAGATGAGGTGAAGCAGCAGCCAGACACTGTAACTCCTCCTGCCTGTCCTCTAGGACGTCCGTGCCAAGAGCACACTCACCCCCGACGGACGGAGGACAGACAGACGCAGACTCAGCAACAAGACTAGCAGCGTAGTCTAGACGGCAGCGAGCAGCAAAGTCGACGAGCTCAGCGACAAGAGCAGACGCAGCAGTGGACTCAAAAGAGGGGTCAGTGACGACAGTAGCAAGCAGACGCGTGACAGTAGGACTGGCAGTACGAAGAGAGTCCGACTCAGGGTCGGCAAGCGCAGGAAGAGAGGACTCAGGAGGAGAAGGCAAAGGGGCACGCAGAGGAGCAGTGGACGGACGCAGAGACATCCGGTGCGTGCCAGGGACAGGAGGAGGACGCTGACGCGAACCGCGACCACTAGCGCGAGCAGCACGAACCGGCGACGTGGGACGAGACGCAGGCTCACGACGCTCAGCAAGACCTCCAGTAGGACCAGTGTAAGGGGAGGGAGCAGGCAGAGGAGAGGAAGGCTCCAACAATGACTGCGACTGGACAGGCTGCGGACACTCTACCGAAGGAGAAAGACCAAGAACCTGCTGTAGGAGCGGAACGAAGTACAACCGAGGCCGCGCGGCAGCTCCAGACTCAGCAGGGACAGCACCAGCACCCTCAGCGACAGCACCAGCGCCACCAACACCTCCAGCGGTAGGACCTCCAGCAGCACCAGCAGCAGAACCACCGCCAGGACAGACAGCAGTAGTCTCAGCACCAACACCCTCAGCAGCTCCAGCTCCAGTAGGACCCGCAGGCCCAGCAGCTCCGGGACCGGCAGCACCAGCACCCTCGACGGTCGACGAAGCTCGAGCTCCAGCAGCACGCCTCCAGCGGCGAGCAAACCACTCGCGCAGCTCCTGTGGAGAGAGGGGCTCCCGGCGAGACGCAGCAGCAGGAGAAACCCCAGGCTCATAAGCTCCAGACTCAGCACCCCCAGGCACAGCAGCTCCAGACGTAGCACCCCCAGGCTCAGCAGCTCCAGACTCAGCACCTCCAGGCTCAGCACCTCCAGACTCAGCACCCCCAGGCTCAGTAGCTCCAACTCCAGTAGGACCCGCAGGCCCAGGAGCTCCGGGACCGGCAGCACCAGCACCCTCAGCAGGCGAAGAAGCTCCAGCTCCAGCAGCACGCCTCCAGCGGCGAGCAAACCACTCGCGCAGCTCCTGTGGAGAGAGCGGCTCCCGCCGAGACGGAAGAACCGGAGAGCCCCCAGGTCCAGCAGGCGCAGGCTCCGGACCTCCAGGCCCAGCACCCCCAGACTCAGCACCCCCCGGCCTCGCACCCCCAGGGTCAGCACCCCCAGCAGCAGCACCCCCAGGCTCAGCACCCGCAGCAGGACCAGACTCAGCAGCAACCTCGACTGGCTCGACTGTGTCTACCTGGGACACACCTGAAGGGGCAGGAACCTGAGGGGGGAGGGGGTCTACCGGGGGGGGAACTGGTACCAGGAAGTCCGGTGGGGGGGGGAGGCAAGGAGTACGGTAGGGGAAGAGGCGGTAGAAGGGGACTGACTCGTCGAACGTGACGTCCTGGGAGGACAGAACACGACGAGAGGAGGGGTGGTAGAACTGCCACCCTGGAGCGTCAGGGGCGAAGCCAAGGAAGACACAGGGAGCAGCACGGGGGGACAGCTTGTCCGCAGACAAGTCGCGGACAAACGCCCGAGATCCCCAGACACGGAACGCAGACGCATCGCCGACCTTCCCCGTCCACAGTAACACTGGGGACATCGCGGGCCGAGAGACCCTGGGGTGAAGGTTGAGCTGATGCGCCGCGTATCGAACTGCAAACGGCCACAGAAAATGGGGGGCAGCCGCATGCATCATGGACGTACGAGCGACATCCATGACCATGCCAATGCGGCGCTCAGCAATCCCATTTTGCTGTGGAGAGTCCGGAAGCGTAAAGGTCTGGCGGATCCCCTGTGCACGACAGTAGTCTCGCAGAAGGCGAGAGGAGAACTCCCCACCTCGGTCAGAGTGCAGACGCAGAACAGGAAAGTCCGAGCCGAAGCTCCTCCTGAGCTGGAGACGAGCCTCGCGGATCCAGGCGATCAGCACCTCAGTGACAGCACCCTTGCTGCGCAAGGGGAAGACTGAGGTGTAACGCGAGTAGTCGTCAACCACCAACAGGAAGTAGCGCTCGTGACCCTGCCCACGGACGGGGGCCGGGCCCCACACGTCCATGTGAAGCGTCTGCAGAGGAGCCTCTGTCGGGGGAAACTGGGAAGAGTGAGGAGCAGCCCTGAGGCGCCCCTCGACACAAGGGACACAGGAAGGTCCTGGTCCCGAAGGAAGGGGAGGGAGAGACTGGGGAAGACCAGAGACAAGGACACGGGAAGCCATGCCCCGAAGACGGGGCAAGGAGGGGTGGCCTAGACGGTGGTGCCACAGGAGAGTCTCGTGAGACAGGAGGCGACACGAACAGGGGGCAGACTCAGGACCAGACCTGGACGCAGCAGCAAACACCTGACCCGACGCTGCTACCTGACCGGACGCGGGGACAGGAGGAGACTCAGTGGTCAGGGTGTAGAGGCTCGACCCCGGCCGACGCGAGAACGTGGCCAGGTGCCGGCCTGTGCGTGCGTCCGTGTAGTGGGTCACCCGCTGACTCGCAGGAGTGAACTGGTGAACCCCCGCATCCTGTAGGTCTGCACCACTCACCAAGTTCGTCGAGAACGAGGGGAGGTACAGGCCAGACAAGGTGCCCGAGGGGGCAGCCGGACACGGGAGGACAGTGGAAAAGTGAGCGAGGACAGGACCCCCAGAGGGGTCAGTCAGGGAGACTGCAACCGGCCGACCAAGCGGCGTGAGTGTGGTGTGGTCCCGAAAGAAGGAGCGAGAAGCCCCAGAGTCAAGTGTAAAGGTGAGGGAGGCCGAAGCCAACGCGGTACCTGAGAGCGCAGCCTCACCCGCACCTGAGGAAGCAGACTCACTAGCACCTAGAGCAGCAGCCGCACCTGTACCTGGAGCAGGAGACTCACTAGCACCCAGAGCAGCAGCCTCACCAGTAGCTAGAGCAGCAGGTCCTATACCTGGGTCAGGCGGGACGCACAGGTGACCGGCACGGTCAGCACTAGTAGGCAATGCATACATGGCAGTGAGAATAGCATCATAGTCAAAAGCAAATATATCTACCCTCTGCCTAAGTAACTCCACCCAGTCGGGAAGCTCAGCCTCGTCGCCAAACACGGTACGCCAGGCGTCGCTCAGACGGGCGAAGCAGCGGGACTGTGTATGACTAGGTGTCCCACAAGGCTGACCAGTTCGAGTACCAGTGCGAATCACGTAAGAGCAGCGAACAGCACTGAGAGACCCTCCACTCTGAGCGTACCACTCACGAAGCTGGCGAGGCGTGAGAGACACGCGAGAGGGTCGCGGGAGCTGCATCTGGCCGCCACCACGAGTAGAAGCAGCAGGAGTGGTAGTAGGAGTAGTGCCGCCACCCCTACAGCCCCAACCAGCGTACCACTCACGCAGCTGCTGGGGCGTGAGGGACTCACGCAGGCGTCGCTGGGGTTGCATCGGGCTCCGCAAGTAGAAGCAGGAGCAGGACTAGCAGCAGGAAGGCAGGCAGCCAGGTAAGCCAAAAGGCAGGCAGGCAGGCAAGCAGGCGACGCGCAGTGTGCTAGCAGGGCAAGAGCTCACCAGTGGTGGGAAGAGTAGGCTCGGCGACTCAGCGGCTCGGCAGCTCGGCGGCTCTGCGGCTCGGGCGACGCGGGCGGCTCGGCGGCAAGGCGGCTCGGCAGCAACTGCAGCTCAGCAGCTCGGCGACTCGGCGGCTCGGCGGCAGGGCGGCTCGGCAGCAACTGCAGCTCAGCAGCTCAGCGACCCGGCAGCTCGGCGGCAGGGCGGCTCGGCTGCTGGGCGGCTCGGGTGCAGGGCGGCTCGGCGGTGGGGCAGCTCGGCTGCTGCAGGTGAGCGGCTCGGCTGCTGCAGCGGGAGATGAAGGAGGAGGAGAAGCAGGGGAGGCCACACACCTGCCACCCCTCTGCTGCGGCCCCCGAAGGAGCCGCGACGGGCGACGGGAAAAGGGGGGGGGGGGGGGGTGGTGGGGGCCGGTAGGTGCAGCGGCGGGGCCAGCAGGTGCAGTTGCGGGGCCGGTAGAAGGGGACGGCAGGAGCCGTCAGGAGGGGACGGCGGGGCCGTCAGGAGTGGACGGCGGGGCCGGCAGGAAGGGACGGCGGGGCCGTCACGAAGGGACGGCGGGGCCGTCAGGAGGCGACCGGGCCGCGACGGGGCGGCAAGAGAGCCGGCGGCGGGGCCGCAAGAGAGTCGGCGGCGGGGCCGCGTGAGAGCCGGGGCGGGGCCGCGTCAGGGCCGGCGACGAGGCCGCGAGAGAGCCGGGGCGGGGCCGCGATCAGGAGGCGGCGGCGGGGCCGCGTCAGAGCCGGCGGCGGGGCCTCGTCGAGGCGGGCGGCGGAGCCGCGTTGGAGCCGGCGGCGAGGCCGGCTAAGAGCCGGCGGCGGGGCCGCGTCAGGGCCAGCGGCGGGCCGCGATCAGCGGGCGGCGGGGCCGCGTCAGAGCCGGCGGCGGGGCCGCGTCAGAGCCGGCGGCGGGGCCGCGATCAGTGGGCGGCGGGGCCGCGTCAGAGGAGGCGGCGGAGCCGCTGCAGAGGAGGCGGCGGGGCCGCGTCAAGCAGGGGTGGCGGGGCCGCGTCAGAGGGACAGCGGGGCCGCGAGAGTAATGGCGACCCGAAGGGTCGCGAAAAAAAATGCGCGCCTCGGGGCGCGCTTCGGTGGGCCCTAAAAAAAAACGGTCCTTAGGAAGGACCCGCTCTATACCATGTGAAAGATAAGAGAACAGGAATGAAATGACTAAGTCAGAGTTGGGTACAAATACAACCCTAGAAAGCTGTACCCCATATGTGCTACCCCACTATAGCCTACAAACATGCATCAGTTATAATACTCTGACAGCTGCCACCAAACCTTCCTCCCCCTCGTCCTCTGCCTCTTCCTTGACCATATCCACGGCCGATGCTTGCTGCCCCAGCGCCATCCGCACTCGCAAACTCACGGCGGCGGAAATCCTCTTGAAGGATAGCTCGCTTCACGTCTTCGAGCGAGAGGCGGGGCAAGTCGCGATTCAGGTTGATGATGAGCGAGGACCATGATTCAGGGAGTAGGGCCAGCAACTTGGTCTTCTTTTGGAGCTCACTTTAGTTCAAATCAGCTCCCTCAAGCCGCGTCAACAAGTCGAAGAATTTCTGCACCCCTTCTTCAACCGCTTCATCCTCTTCAATTCGTAACGTCGCCATTTGCCGTTCCAACACCACAGCTACCGCCGCTGTTGCAGGAGCGTGTACACCCTTGAGAGCAGCCCATGCTTTTGGTCCCTTCTCTTGTTCACGCTGGAAAGGCTTGATGTGACGGATTTGGCTGCTCCCCAACGCTTGCCCAAGTAGGAGGTAGCCTTGTGCACTCTTCCGCACCCACGGGCTCTTCTCCGGGTCGTTCTCGGGACGCTTCTCCGTTCCTTCCATCACCTCCAGCAGGTCATAGTGGTCAAATATGTTCTCCATTCTGAAGGACCACTCAGCAAAGTTGTCACCATTGAACTTGTTAAGGCCAAACACTCTAGGCTCATCCCTAGATGGGCCAACACTTGGTTGCACGGGCGCCATGGCTGAGTCACGGGGTTGGCCTTGAGCTTGGGCTTCTCCTCTACCACCAGCACCTCTGCCACCCCTTTCCTCATGTCCAGCCATTGTCGAAACTGCTCCAAGGGGCTCTGATACCACTTGTTATAGTCACAGTAGGCTCCAATGTGCCTAAAACGAAAGATAGATTGCACAGTCGGATTTCTGCACAGCGGCTTCAAACGTTCATATCGTTCTGGTCACAGCTTTAAATGACTTGATTCAACTTGGATCTGGAGCGTCTTATTGTCGCCTACAATAGGCAATTTAGATCGCACGATTTGATCAAGTATTGACGACACAGCGCTGGTTTGACGACACAGCGCTGGTTTGAACACACAGTAAGGTGTGTCAAATTTAAGAAACTACTCGCGCGAGAGCCAATCGACTGGCACTGCCCGCATGTCAGGTATGTGTGGGGGACTTTCAAGCAGCGGGACTGGAAGATTCCAGTCGTGGTCGTCGTCGTCGGTAAAATCGTGGCGCGGACTGAACGGGTTATTGTTGGAGAACGCGCCAACGGTGTGCGGTGCTGGCTTAGGTGATGGTGAGCGCATGCAGCGATGGTGCGACTCGCTCGTCATGGCCATGTTGCTCATGACGTTGCGTACTGGGGCAGACGATGACGGCTGCTGCTGCTGATACTGAACCGTTGGGTTTAGGTTGCGCGCGGGGGGTTGATAGCCCTGGGCTGGACGCACGTCGCCTCGTGCGTCTTGTCGGCCGGACCAATTGCTCGGATTGGTCTAGCGAGGGCGAGATCGGGACTTGCAGCGATCCACCAAGTGCCCGAAGTTTCTGCAAATCTTGCAGTAGAGGCACCGCGGCCGTCGCTCTTCGGTGTTGTCGGCGTAGAGGGCGAGCTGTTCATGTCCTTGTCGTGGCACTGGTCGCTGCTGATCTACATCCCGTTGTTCGACGAGAAGGGCGGCGCAAAGGGCGGCCTCCGAGATGACCCCCTTCTACCGGAGAAGCGCCTTGCAGGGCCGCCACACTGGGCCGAACCCTTAAAGCACGTTGCTGACAAAAATCTCCTCTAATATCGAGCTTCCCAACTTCGCGATTTGATCGCGAAGACTCCGACAGCGATTAATATCACTGTTGGCCTTCTCCCTTGGGGCCATTTTAGTCTCCAGTAGCTGCTGGAGCAGCCGGCTCGAAAAAATGGAGTCTTTCGGCTGATACACGCCGTTCAAGTGGCGCCAAGCGTCGAGGGCTAGAGCGGGCAAGGTTTTGTACGAACGAATGTTCAACTCCTCCGCCGGCGACATGTTGCGCAAAATAATACCTTAAGTCATCAGGGACTCGTTGTAGTACCTCGCCTTAGCGTCGTCGGTATCTTTAGCAGGCTCCGTATAACTCTCGTCGAATCAGTGAAAAATATGAGCATTCTGCAGCAAGAGCTCCAGCTCGAAGCTCCAGGTATAGAAGTCTCTACCATTAAAACACACACTTGTCTACATTTTATATATGCTGAGAAACCTTGATTGCGCAGAGAGAATTGACTCTTCACTGGGACGGGGAGTCTTGGGGGTTGAGCCATTTGTGTCGAGGGAGAAAGTGTGTGGGGCGGCGTCCTGGCCGTTTGGGGTCTGTTGAGTAGGTTGTGAGGAGGTTCCCGCGTTGCCGTTCTGCAATATTTGGAGCCCTTGCTCTGTCAAACATTATCTAGGTTGTGTTTGTTTAGGCTACAGTGGGTTAGCCTACAGGGGGTACACAATTCTAAGGTTAGGTACTTGTACTGATGTCTCTGTTAGTTCAATCATTCCTGTTCAGTTATTCCAACATGGTATAGAGCAGGTCCTTTCTAGGACCGAACTTTTAAGGGCCCACCACTACCTACCTGCCTACCTACCTACCTACCTAGGGCACCTCGGTTTTTCACGGCCACCTAAGGCACCGACGGCCCGCCCCTAGAGGCCCCACACGGCCCACGCGCTTACCTCCCTAGAGGCCTAGTACGGCCCCGTCGGCCCCTAGACGCCCCCTTTGACGGCCCCGCGCTTACCTCCCTAGCGGCCCAGAACGGCCCCGTCGGCCCCTAGTGGCCCCGTTAGGCCCCGCGCTCACCGTCCTAGCGGCCCCATCAACCCCTAATAGGCCCCGTTAAGGCCCCGAACGGCCCCGCGCTTACCTCCCTAGCGGCCCCTAGTGGCCCCGTTAGGCCCCGCGCTCACCGTCCTAGCGGCTCCGTCGACCCCAAACGGCCCC
The DNA here is from genome assembly GCA_948144175.1 of Closterium sp. NIES-65. Lineage (NCBI taxonomy): Eukaryota > Viridiplantae > Streptophyta > Zygnematophyceae > Desmidiales > Closteriaceae > Closterium > Closterium sp. NIES-65. The sequence goes on from CANXME010002149.1 coordinate 731,519, forward strand.
GTCGGCCCCGTGCTTACCTCCTTAGCGGCCACAAACGGCCCCGTTGGCCCCTAATAGGCCCCGTCAGGCCCCGCGCTCACCTCCCTAAGGCCCCAAACGGCCCCGTCGGCCCCGTGCCGGCCGTCCCTAGAGGCCCCAACTGGCCCCACGCCCACCGTCCCTAGAGGCCCCGAGCGGCCAGGTACCGCCACAGCCCGGGACTGAACAGAGCCGCGCGACCGAACCGAGCCGCGCAACCCAAGCCGCATGACCCGAGCCGAGCCGCGCGAACCCAACCGAGCCGCACGACCCGACCCGAACCGAGCCGCCCCACCCGAGCCCTAACTGCTTCTCCTAATACTACGGCTACTACTTCTACTGCTCCTGTGGCTAGCCCACAGGTTCTAGTTTCTTATGCTGAGGGCCGCCCAGTGAAGTTTGACACCTCGCTAGATGACCTGCACCTCTACCTACAGCTCACAGCCAAGGATGACATCTCACTGTACGATCACGCCCTAGGCCATGTCACCGCCCCTGCTGCTACTGCTGACAGCACTGCCCGCTCACAGTGGCAGACCCGTGATGCCCACGCTCGCTTTGCTATTCGCAACTCCCTGCCGATAGACGAACGCGAGCACTTTGGCCAGCACAAGACTGCACAGGAACTGTACACAGCTGTAGTTGCTCGCTACTCCTCACCTGCCACTTCCGTACTAGGCCATCTCTCCCTCCCCTACCTGTTTCCCGACCTGGCCTCTTTCCACACAGTTGCTGACCTCATCACGCACCTCCGTACTAGTGAGGCTCGCTTCCGTGTCGCCATGCCCGCTGAGTTCCTTGCCACGCACCCCCCTCCACTCTGGCTCACTCTCTACCACCTAGTCACCCGCCTCCGTCACACACTTCGTGCTGTCAGGGACCACTTCCTAGCTCGCTGCCCCATTGAGCTCACCATTGCCCTCCTCGAGAAGGAACTGCTTGCAGCTAAGACTAGCATAGTCGCTGTAGGTGCCTCTCGTGGCGACCCCCGTACCCCGTTCTTTGAGGGGTGTTCTCCTTCCCCCCTTCTTCCCTCTGTCGCCTCTGCTGCTGCTGTCGACCTTCTTGGTGCTGAGAAGGTCGGCACTGCGTCTGCTTCGAGCGGGCGCCGCAGCGGCAAGGGCAAAGGGGGCAAGGGTGGTGGTGGTGACAGCGGGGGAGGCGGCGGCGGGGGCGGTGGAGGCGGCAGGGGTGGTGGCACGACTGGAGGGTCTAGTGGCAGCGGTGGGGGTGGTGGCGGCAGCGGCGGGGGAGGTGGCAGGGGCGGAGGCGGTGGTTGGGGTGGCGGTGGACGAGGCGGCGGCAGGGGTTGGGGTGGTCGAGAAGGTGGCGGCGGTGGTGGTGGTCGTGGAGGCGCTGGCGGTGGCCAGGGCTACCAGCACACTCCGTCGCCCCAGGAGGTCCGTGAGTGGTACTCTCTACACGGGGGTGGGGGTGGCCTTAGCTGCACGTACGTCATTCACACTGGTGACCGCACTGGTCAGCAGTGTGGACGACCGCACACCACACAGCGCTGCTTCGCTCGTCTCGACGACGCTTGGCGTGTTCAGTTCCCTCAGGCCACTGAGCTGCCCCGCTAGATTGATCTCCTGAAGAAGGGGATTGATATCTATGCTCTAGACTTTGATGCTATTCTATCTGCCATGTATGAGATGTCTACTAGTGGAGAGGGTGCTGAGTACTTGTGTGTGCCGCCCGACCCGGGAATTAGGGCTAGTGCGTCTGCCGCTCCAGGTACTCGCGTGTCTGCTACCCCAAGTGCTGGTGAGGCAGCTGCTCTAGGTGCTTGTGTGTCTGCCCCCCTTGGTATTGAGTCGACTGCAGCACTGCACACCTTCACACTGGACTCAGGTGCTTCTCGCAGCTTCTTTCATGACTGCACTGCCCTTGTGCTGCTTGCTCGGCTAGTTTTTGTCTCCCTTGCTGACCCCTTTGGGGGTTCGGTCATTGCGACCTCTTTCACTGTCCTTCCCTGTCCTGCGGTCCCGTCGGGCACACTGTCAGGTCTCCACCTCCCCTCGTTCTGTATGAACTTGGTGGCAGGATGTGCGCTCCAGGACGGGGGTGTTCACCAGTTCACCCCTGCCTACGAGTGCGTGACACACTGTACGTGTGCTCGTACGGGCCGTCACTTGGCTACCTTCACTCGGCAGCCAGGGTCGGACCTGTACACACTGACTACTGAGTCCCCTCAGATTGCTGCGTCTACGTCTGCGTCCGCGTTAGGTCAGCTGTCGGCCCCCTGCTCGTGTCGCTCTCTCGCACACGAGACTGTCCTTTGGCACCACCGCCTTGGCCACCCGTCTGTGCAGCGGCTTCGTGCCATGCACTCCCGGTACCTTGTCTCTGGCCTGCCTAGGGTCCTTCCTCCCCTCCCACCCTCACCTGCTCCTACCTTTCTCCCTTGTGTCGAGGGACGGCAGTGCGCCGCTCCTGACTCCTCCTCGTTTCCCTCGACGACTGCTTCCTTGCAGACGCTCCACATGGACGTGTGGGGCCCAGTCCGTGTCCGTGGTCAAGGTCAGGAGAGGTACTTCCTGATAGTTGTTGAGGACTACTCGCGCTACACCACGGTCTTCCCCTTGCGCACCAAGGGTGAGGTCCCTAATGTCTTGATCCCTTGGATCCGCAGAGCCCGTCTCCAGCTCAGCGAGCATTTCCACTCGGACTTTCTTGTCCTGCGCTTGCACTATGACAGAGGTGGTGAGTTCTCCTCCGACCTCTTGGCAGCCTACTGTGCTGAGCACAACATTGAGCAGACGTTCTTGCTTCCGGCCTCTCCACAGCAGAATGGGGTTGCGGAGCGCCGCATTGGCCTGGTCATGGAGGTCGCTCGTACTGTCAGACATATAGCTTTTGCATATTGTGTAGGCTATAGTGGGGTAGCCCATAAGGGGTACAATCCAATTAGGGTTAGTACTTGTACTTACTTCATTCTTAGTTCATTCTTTCTTGCTCAACTCTTCTCATGGTATCGAGCAGGTTCCCCCGTGGGAATTGTGCCTAGGGCCCACCACTTCGAAATTTTTTTTTTGCCCGAAGCGCGCTCATCACGAGTCGCGCCTCGGGCTATTACCTCGACGAGCCGCCCTAGCGGCCCTCCCTCCCCTAGCGGCCCCGCCGCCCTACTGTCGCGGCCCCGCCGCCCTGCTTTAGCGGCCCCGCCGCCCTGCTTTAGCGACCCCGCCGCCCTACTGACGCGGCCCCGCCGCCCTACTGTCGCGGCCCCGCCGCCCTACTTTAGCGGCCCCTCCGCCCTACTGTCGCGGCCTCGCCGCCCTACTCTCGCGGCCCCGCCGCCCGTCTGCTGTCGCGGCCCCGCCGCCCTACTGTCGCGGCCCCGCAGCCCTACTGTCGCGGCCCCGCCACCCTGCTTTAGCGGCCCCGCCGCCCAACTGTCGCGGCCCAGCCGCCCTGCTTTAGCGGCCCCGCGGCCCTACTGTCGCGGCCTCGCCACCCTACTGTCGCGGCCCCGCCGCCCCACTTCGCGGCCCCGCCGCCCTACTCTACCGGCCCCGCCGCCCTACTCTCGCGGCCCCGCCGCCCGTCTACTGCGGCCCCGCCGCCCTACACCTGCGGCCCCGCCGCCCTACACCTGCGGCCCCGCCGCCCTACACCTACGGCCCCGCCGCCCTACTTCAGGGCCCCGCCGCCCTACTCTATCGGCCCCGCCGCCCTACTCTCACGGCCCCACCGCCCGTCTGCTGCGGCCCCGCCGCCCAACACCTGCGGCCCCGCCGCACTACTTCACGGGCCCCACCGCCCTACTCTACCGGCCCCGCCGCCCTACTCTCGCGGCCCCGCCGCCCGTCTGCTGCGGCCCCGCCGTCCTACACCTGCGGCCCCGCCGCCCTACTTCAACGGGCCCCGCCGCCCGTCTGCTGCGGCCCCGCCGCCCGAGCCGCCGACCGCGGCATCGTCCTGCAGCTGCACGCACAAGCCGCCGACCGCTGCACCGCCCTGCAGCAGCACCACCGAGCCGCCCTGTACCAGAGGAGCCGAGCCGCGCCGCAGCCGAGCCGCGCGGCCGCCCACCAGCCGAGCAGCTGTTCAGCAGCGCGGCCCTACAGCAGAGCCGCCCTAGCAGCCCTGTCCGGTGAGCACAGCCCCTCTGTCACTGCGTGTCCTTCCCCTACTGCTTGCGCTGCTAGTCTACCGTTGTCATGGCTACCTCTAGTGTCCTCGCTTTTGACGCTGAGGGTCCAGCCATTGACTTTAAGGTCTCGGTCAACGACCTGCAGCTTTTCTTAAAGTGCGATAGGGCGGACGGTCTTTCTCTCTTTGACCTCACCTCTGGCGCCTCTCCTGCCCCTGCTGCTGATGCTGACCCCACTGTTCGCTCTCAGTGGGCCACCCGCGATGCTGCTGCACATCTTGCTGTGCGTCGCCACCTGCCTACCACTGAGCGCGCGCACTTTAGTCATTACAAGAGTGCTCAGACCTTGTACGACGCTGTAGTTGCGCGCTACTCTTCCCCTGCTACTGCTGCACTGAGCCGCCTCATGCTACCGTACCTCTTCCTTGACCTTGCTGCCTTTCCCACATTCGCTGACCTCATTACACACCTCCTCACTAGTGACACTCGCTACCGCGCTGCGCTTCCTGCTGAGTTCTGCGCCAAGAACCCCCACCCCATGTACATCACTCTCTCTTACATAGTCACCCGCCTCCCTGACTCCCTTCGTGTAGTCAGGGACCACTTCCTCTCAGTCTGTCCCACCACTCTCACTGTTGACCTCCTAAAGAAGGCCCTCCTAGCAGCGGAGAAGAGCATAGTCGCTGTAGGAGCCTCTCGTGGTGACCCTCGCACCCCCATCTTTGAGGGGTGTTCCCCTTCCCCCCTTTTGCCCTCTGTCGCCTCTGCTGCTGCGGCCGACCTCGTTGGTCTTGAGTCAGTCGGTGCGGCGTCTCCCCCTAGCGGGAGATGCCAATCAAGCAAGGGCAAGGGGGGCAAGGGCGCGGGTGGAGCTAGCGGGGGTGGTGGCGGTGGCAGTGGAGGTGGCGGACGGAGTGGGGGTGGCGGTGGGAGTGGTAGCGGGGGTGGAGGTGTCGCTGGCAGCAGTGGAGGCGGAGGCGACGGAGGCGGTAGCAGTGGGAGCGGAGGCGGCGGTGGTGGCGGAGGTGGAGGAGGCGGTGGTGGAGGAGGTGGAGCTGGTCGCGGTGGCGCTTCGCAGCGGAGCAGCTCCGGTGGTGGTCCGCGCCAGCAGCAGCAGCAGCAGCGGTCTCGGGACATCCCCCCCCCCTTCAGCAGCTCCGTGAGTGGTACACGCAGCGTCAGCGTGGTGGGAGTTTTGGTCCGTGCACCTACGTCCTTCGCACTGACAACCGCGCGGGTGAGCAGTGTGGGGGTGCCCACCCCACCCAGCGCTGCTTTGGCCGCCTGACGGACGCTTGGCGTCAGCAGTTCCCTGAGGCTAGTGAGATCCCCCGCAGGGGAGAGCTGTCTAGGGCTGGTGTAGATTTTTTTGATCTTGACTTTGATGCTATCCTTGCTGCCATGTATGCTGTGACTATTAGTGATGAGGGTGACTGTTACCGGTGTTTCCCGCCTGACCCGGGCATTGGTACTGCTGTCCTAGATGCTAGTGAGGCTGCTGCTCTAGGTGCCAGCGCGTCTCCGCTCTCAGGTATTGGTGAGGCTGCGCTCTCTGGTACCGCGTCGGCTTCGGCCTCCCTCACCTTCACACTTGACTTAGGGGCTTCTCGCTCCTTCTTTCGGGACCGCACCACACTCACGCCGCTTGGTCGGCCGGTTGCAGTCTCCCTGGAAGACCCCTCTGGGGGTCCTGTCCTCTCTCACTTCTCCACTGTCCTCCCGTGTCCGGCTGCCCCCTCTGGCACCTTCTCTGGTCTTTACCTCCCCTCATTCTCGACGAACTTGGTGAGTGGTGCTGACTTGCAGGATGCGGGGGTTCACCAGTTTACTCCTGCAAGTCAGCGGGTGACCCACTGCTCGGACGCCCGCATAGGCGGACACCTGGCCACGTTTTCACGTCCGCCGGGGTCGAGCCTCTACACCCTGACCATTGAGTCTCCTCCTGTCCCTGCGTCTGGCCACGTAGCTGCGTCAGGTCTGGTGTTTGCTGCTACGTCCAGGTCTGGTCCTGAGCCTGCCCCCTGCTCGTGTCGCCTCCTGTCTCACGAGACTCTCCTGTGGCACCACCGTCTTGGCCACCCCTCCCTGCCTCGTCTTCGGGGCATGGCTTCCTGTGTCCTTGTCTCTGGTCTTCCCGAGTCCCTCCCTCCCCTTCCTTTGGGGCCTGGTCCTTCCTATGTCCCCTGTGTTGAGGGGCGCCTCCGGGTTGCCCCTCACTCCTCTCAGTTTCCCCCGACAGAGGCTCCGCTGCAGACGCTTCACATGGACGTGTGGGGCCCGGCCCGCGTCCGTGCACAGGGTCACGAGTGCTACTTCCTACTGGAGGTTAACGACTACTCGCGTTACACAACAGTCTTCCCCTTGCGCAGCAAGGGTGATGTCGCTGAGGTGTTGATCGACTGGATCCGCGCAGCTCGTCTCCAGCTCAGGAGGAGCTTCGACTCGGACTTTCCTGTTCTGCGTCTGCACTCTGACCAAGGTGGAGAGTTCTCCTCTGGCCTTCTGCGAGCCTACTGTTGTGCACGAGGCATCCGCCAGACCTTTACGCTTCCGGACTCTCCACAGCAAAATGGGATTGCTGAGCGCCGCATTGGCATGGTCATGGACGTCGCTCGTACGTCCATGATGCATGCGGCTGCCCCCCATTTTCTGTGGCCGTTTGCGGTTCGGTACGCGGCGCATCGGATCAACCTTCACCCCAAGGTCTCCCGACCGGAGACCTCCCCAGCTCTGCTGCGGACGGGGAAGGTCGGCGATGCGTCTGCGTTCCGTGTCTGGGGATCTCAGGCGTTTGTCCGCCACTTGTCTGCGGACAAGCTGTCCCCTCGTGCTGCTCCCTGTGTCTTCCTTGGCTTCCCCCCTGACGCACCAGGGTGGCAGTTCTACCACCCCTCCTCTCGTCGTGTTCTGTCCTCCCAGGACGTCAAATTTGACGAGTCAGATCCCTTCTACCGCCTCTTCCCCTACCGCACTCCTTCCCTCCCCCCGCCACCGCACTTTCTTGTGCCAGGTCCCCCCCAAACTCCCTTCCCCCTCATGGTCCTGCCCCTTCAGGTGTGTCCTTGGTAGACGCAGTCGAGCCGGTCGAGGTTGCTGGTGACTCTAGTACTGCAGCGGGTGCTGAGCTTGGGGGTGCTGACTTTGAGGGTGCTGCGCGCGTGGGTACTGAGCCTGGGGGTGCTGAGTCTGGGGGTACTGCGACTGGGGGTGCTGAGCCTGGGGGTGTGGAGCCTGGGAGTACTGAGCCTGGGGGTACTGAGCTAGAGGGTGCTAAGTTTGGGGGTCCTGCGACTGGGGGTGCTGAGCATGGGGGTGCTCAGCCTAGCGGTGCTGCGTCTGGAGCTGCTGAGTCTGGAGGTGCAGAGCCTACGGCCGCTGGACCTCTCCTTATGGTGTCTGGTGGAGCTGGGCCTGGAGGTTCTCCTGGTGCTTCGTCTCAGCGGGAGCCGCTCTCTCCACAGGAGCTGCGCGAGTGGTTTGCTCGCCGCTGGAGGCGTACTACTGGAGCAGGAGCTTCTTCAGTCGCTGAGGGTGCTGGTGCCGCCGGTCCCGGAGCTGCTGGGCCTGCGGGTCCGCCTAGAGCTGGAGCTGCTGAGGGTGTTGGTTCTGCGACTACTACTGTCCGTCCTGGAGGTGGTCCTGCTGCGGGTGCTGCTGGTGCTGTTGGAGGTCCTGCCGCTGGAGGTGCTATTGGCGCTGGTGCTGCCGGAGGTGCTGAGGGTGGTGGTGCTGTCCCTAGTGTGTCTGGAGCCGCCGCTCGGCCTCGGTCGTACTTGGTTCCGCTCCTGCAACAGGTTCTCCTCCTGTAGAGTGTCCACCGCCTGTCCAGTCCCAGTCACAGTTAGAGCCCACCTTCCCACCGCCTGCTCCCTCTCCTTACACTGGTCCTACTGGAGGTCTTGCTGAGCGTCGTGAGCCTGCGTCTCGTCCCGTGTCGCCTGTTCGTATTGCTCGCGCTAGTGGTCGTGGTTCGCGTCAACGTCCTCCTCCTGTCCCTGGCACGCACCGGATGTCTCTGCGTCCGTCCACTGCTCCTATGCGTGCCCCTTTGCCTTCTCCTCCTGAGTCCTCTCTTCCTGTGCTTGCCGACCCGGAGTCGGACTCTCTTCGTGCTGCTAGTCCTACTGTCACGCGTCTTCTTGCTACTGCCGTCACTGACCCCTCTTTTGAGTCCACTGCTGCGTCTGCTCTTGTTGCTGAGCTCGTCGACTTTGCTGCTCGCTGTCGTCTGGACTACGCTGCTAGTCTTGTTGCTGAGTCTGCGTCTGTCTGTCCTCCGTCCGTTGGGGGTGAGTGTGCTCTTGGCAGGGATGTCCTTGAGGACAGGCAGGAGGAGTTCCAGTGTCTGGCTGCTGCTTCACCTCATCTCGCGTCTCTACTACTTGCCCCTGAGGGAGACCCGGATGCACTAGACATCCCGACTCCGCGCTCTTACGCGGAGGCCGTAGAGGGTCCCTACTCCTCTCAGTGGCAGGCAGCTATGGATGCAGAGATGGCTTCCTGGAAGTCAACAGGCACCTACGTTGACGCGGTTCCCCCTCCTGGGGCGAACATCGTCGGTGGCGTGTGGATCTTCAGGGTGAAGCGGCCGCCTGGCTCTCCACCTGTCTTCAAGGCGCGGTACGTTGCTCGTGGCTTCAGTCAGCGGCACGGAGCTGACTACTTTCAGACCTTCTCTCCCAACCCGAAGATGACCACTCTTCGGGTGCTGCTGCACATAGCCGCTCATCGCGACTACGAGCTCCACTCTCTTGACTTCAGCAGTGCTTTTTTTGCAGGGTAGCCTGCACGAAGAGATCTGGCTGCACCGTCCACCTGGCTTCACTGGGACTTTCCCTCCTGGCATCCAGTGGAGCCTCCGACGGCCGGTCTACGGTCTCCGCTAGGCACCGCGTGAGTGGCACGACACACTGAGGACTACGCTTGCGGCTCTTGGGTTTGCTCCCTCTACTGCTGACCCGTCGTTGTTTCTGCGCACCGACACTTCTCTGCCGCCGTTCTACATCCTCGTGTACGTTGACGACTTGGTCTTTGCCACAGCTGACACTGCTGGACTCGCCTACGTGAAGTCCGAGCTGCAGGATAGACACACGTGCACAGACGTGGGTGCACTACGCAGCTACCTTGGCTTGCAGATCACTCGGGACAGAACACGCTGCACCATTACCTTGACTCAGTCACACATGGTGCAGCAGGTCCTTCAGCGCTTCAGCTTCACGTACTCCTCGCCTCAGGCCACTCCTCTGTCTACTCGCCACTCGCTCTCAGCTCTGCCTTCGGATGAGTTCATAGAGTCGAGTGGCCCATACCCAGAGCTTGTTGGCTGCCTCATGTACCTGATGACCTGCACACGACCTGACCTTGCATACCCTCTTAGCATTCTTGCACGCTATGTTGCTCCTAGGAGACACCGACCAGAGCACATGGCTGCAGCAAAGAGGGTGTTGCGCTACTTGTGCAGTACGTCGGGCATGGGGCTAGTGCTTGGAGGGCGAAGTCCAGTGGTCCTTGTCAAACTTTATATATGTTATGCTTGTGTAGGCTACAGTGGGTTAGCCTATAGGGGGTACACAATTCTAGGGTTTACTACTTGTACTCATTTCACTTCTAGTTGATTCATTCCTGTTCGCTTATTCTCACATGGTATAGAGCGGGTCCTTCTAAGGACCGTTTTTTTTTGGGCCCACCGAAGCGCGCCCCGAGGCGCGATTTTTTTTAGCGACCCCTCGGGTCGCCATTTCCCCTGCGGCCCCGCCGCCTCCACTGACGCGGCCCCGCCGCCCTCCCTTACGCGGCCCCGTCGCCGGCTCTCACGCGGCCCCGCCGCCGGCTCTGTCGCGGCCCCGCCCCGGCCTTTACGCGGCCCCGCTGCCTGCTCTCACGCGGCCCCGCCCCGGCTCCTACGCGGCACCGCCCCGGCTTTCACGCGGCCCCGCCGACGGCTCTGTTGCGGCCCCGCCCAGGCCCTTACGCGGCCCCGCCGCCTACTCTCACGCGGCCCCGCCCCGGCTCCTACATGGCCCCACCGCCGGCTCTCCTACGGCCCCGCCGCCGGCTCTTCCGTGGCCCCGTCCCGGCTCTTACGCGGCCCCTGCCCCGGCTCTCACGCGGCCCTGCCGCCGGCTCTCTTGCGGCCCCGCCCCGGCTCTCACGCGGCCCCGCCGTCGGCCCTCTCCAGGCCCTGCCGCCGGCTCTCTTACGGCCCCGCCGTCGGCCCTGACGCGGCCCCTACCCCGGCTCTCAAGCGGCCCCGCCGCCGGCTCTTTTGCGGCCCCGCCGCCGGCTCTGAAGCGGCCCCGCCCCGGCTCTTACGCGGCCCCGCCGCCGGCCCTCACGCGGCCCCTGCCCCGGCTCTCACGCGGCCCCGCCGCCGGCTCTTTTGCGGCCCCGCCGCCGGCTCTGAAGCGGCCCCGCCCCGGCTCTCACGCGGCCCCGCCGCTGGCCCTCACGAGGCCCCGCCCCTGCTCTCTCACGCGGCCCCGCCGCCACACCTGCAGCAGTCGGGCAGCAGTGCAGCCGAACCGCCCGGGAGCCGAGCCGCCCAACGCCCGAGCCGCCCTGTCGCGGAGCCGCCCGGGACCCGAGCCGCCCTGCACCCGAGCCGCCCTGCCGCCGAGCCGCCCGGGAGCCGAGCCGCCCTGCACCCGAGCCGCCCTGCCGCTGAGCCGCCCGGGAGCCGAGCCGCCCTGCGCCCGAGCCGCCCTGCCGCCGAGCCGCCCGGGAGCCGAGCCGCTGTGCACCCGAGCCGCCCGGTCGCCGAGCCGCCTTTCTGCAGAGCTGCACGACCTGCCCTGCCTGGTGAGCACAGTCCCACTGTCACTGCGAGCTCTTTCCCTACTGCTTGCACTGCTTCGTTGTCGTCGCCATGGCTACCCCTAGTGTCCTAGCTTTTGACGCTGAGGGTCGCGCCATTGATTTTGAGGTCTGGTTAGACGACCTGCAGCTGTTCTTACAGTGTGACAGGGCTGACGGCCTTTCTCTCTTTGACCTCACCTCTGGCGCCTCTCCTGCTCCTGCTGCTGATGCTGATCCCACTGTCCGCTCTCAGTGGGCCACCCGCGATGCTGCTGCACGTCTTGCTGTGCGTCGCCACCTCCCTACCTCTGAGCGTGCGCACTTTAGTCAGTACAAGAGTGCTCAGACCTTGTACGACGCTGTAGTTGCGCGCTACTCCTCCCCTGCCACTGCTGCACTGAGCCGTCTCATGCTTCCCTACCTCTTTCCTGACCTCTCTGCCTTTCCCACTTTCGCTGACCTCATTACGCACCTCCGCACTAGTGACACTCGCTACCGCGCCGCCCTTCCTGCTGAGTTCTGCGCTAAGAACCCACCCCCCATGTACATCGCTCTCTACTACGTAGTCACGCGCCTCCCTGACTCCCTTCGCGTAGTCAGGGACCACTTTCTCGCAGTCTGTCCCACCACCCTCACCGTCGACCTCCTCGAGAAGGCCCTCCTCGCAGCGGAGAAGAGCATAGTCGCTGTAGGTGCTTCTCGTGGTGACCCTCGCACCCCCATCTTTGAGGGGTGCTCTCCTTCCCCCTTGCTGCCCTCTGTTGCCTCTGCTGCTGCTGCCGACCTGCTTGGTCTTGAGTCGGTTGGCGCGGCGTCTGCCCCTAGTGGGAGACGTCGCTCCACCAAGGGCAAGGGGGGCAAGGGCGCGGGTGGAGCTGGAGGGGGCGGTGGCGGTGGCGGCGGTGGCGGCGGAGGGAGTGGGGGTGGCGGCGGGACTAGTGGCGGGGGTGGTGGTGGTGGTGGCAGCAGCGGCGGAGACGGTGGTGGTGGTGGCAGCGGTGGTGGTGGAGGCAACGGCGGAGGTGGAGGCGGCGGAGGTGGAGGCGGTGGAGGCGGCAGCGGAGGAGGCGGTGGTGGTGGAGGAGGTGGAGCTGGTCGGGGTGGTACCCAGCAGCGTAGCGGCGGTGGTGGTGGCCAGCGCTCGCAGCGGCAGCAGCAGCAGCGCTCGCGGGACATCCCTCCGCCTCAGCAGCTTCGTGAGTGGTACGCTGGGCGTCAGAGGGGTGGGGGTACTGGTCCCTGCACCTACGTTCTTCGTTCCGGCGACCGCGCGGGTGAGCAGTGTGGGAGTGCCCACTCCACCCAGCGCTGCTTTGGCCGCCTGACGGACGCTTGGCGTCAGCAGTTCCCCGGGGCTAGTGAGATCCCTCGCTGGGATGAGCTCCTTAGGGCTGGTGTAGCGATCTTTGATCTTGATTTTGATGCTATCCTTGCTGCTATGTATGCTGTGACTATAAGTGAGTAGAATGAGGGTTACCGGTGTTTCCAGCCCGACCCGGGCATTGGTACTGCTGCGCTAGGTGCTTGTGAGGCTGCTGCTCTAGGTGCCAGTGCGTCTGCGCTCTCAAGTACTGGTGAGACTGCGCTCTCAGGTACTGCGTCGCCCTCGTCCTCCCTCACTTTCACACTTGACTCCGGGGCTTCTCGCTCCTTCTTTCGAGACCGCACTACCCTTACGCCGCTTGGCCGGCCGGTTGCGGTCTCCCTTGCTGACCCCTCTGGAGGTCCTGTCCTGTCTCAGTTCTCCACTGTCCTCCCGTGTCCGGCTGCCCCTTCGGGCACCCTGTCTGGTCTGTACCTTCCCTCGTTCTCTACGAACTTGGTGAGTGGTGCAGCCCTGCAGGATGCGGGGGTTCACCAGTTCACTCCTGCGAGTCAGCGGGTGACCCACTACACGGACGCACGCACAGGCCGGCACCTGGCCACGTTCTCGCGTCGGCCGGGGTCGAGCCTCTACACCCTGACCACTGAGTCTCCTCCTGTCCCCGCGTCCGGTCAGGTAGCAGCGTCGGGTCAGGTGTTTGCTGCTGCGTCCAGGTCTGGTCCTGAGTCTGCCCCCTGTTCGTGTCGCCTCCTGTCTCACGAGACTCTCCTGTGGCACCACCGTCTTGGCCACCCCTCCTTGCCCCGTCTTCGGAGCATGGCTTCCCGTGTCCTTGTCTCTGGTCTTCCCCAGTCTCTCCCTCCTCTCCCCTCCGGGCCAGGACCTTCCTGTGTCCCCTGTGTCGAGGGTCGCCTCCGGGCTACTCCTCACTCCTCCCACTTCCCCCCGACAGAGGCTCCTCTGCAGACGCTTCACATGGATGTGTGGGGCCCAGCCCCCGTCCGTGGGCAGGGTCACGAGCGCTACTTCCTGTTGGTGGTTGACGACTACTCGCGTTACACCACAGTCCTCCCCTTGCGCAACAAGGGTGCTGTCACTGAGGTGCTGATCGACTGGATCCGCGAGGCTCGTCTCCAGCTCAGGAAGAGCTTCGGCTCGGACTTTCCTGTTCTGCGTTTGCACTCGGACAGAGGCGGAGAGTTCTCCTCTCGCCTTCTGCGAGACTACTGTCGTGCACGGGGGATCCGCCAGACCTTCACGCTTCCGGACTCACCACACCAAAATGGGATTGCTGAGCGCCGCATTGGCATGGTCATGGATGTCGCTCGTACGTCCATGATGCATGCGGCTACCCCCCATTTTCTGTGTCCGTTTGCGGCGAGGTACGCGGCGCATCAGCTCAACCTTCACCCCCGGGTCTCTAGGCCTGCGATGTCCCCAGCCTTGCTGTGGACGGGGAAGGTTGGCGATGCGTCTGCGTTCCGTGTCTGGGGATCTCGGGCGTTTGTCCGCGACTTGTCTGCGGACAAGCTGTCCCCTCGTGCTGCTCCCTGTGTCTTCCTTGGCTTCCCCACTGACGCCCCAGGGTGGCAGTTTTACCACCCCTCCTCTCGTCGTGTTCTGTCCTCCCAGGACGTCACGTTCGACGAGTCAGTCCCCTTCTACCGTCTCTTCCCCTATCGCACTCCTTCCCTCCCCCCTCCCCCGGACTTCCTTGTGCCGGTTCCTCCCCCGGTAGACCCCCTCCCCCCTCAGGTTCCTGCCCCCTCAGGTGTGTCCCAGGTAGACGCCGTTGACCCGGTCGAGGCTACTGGTGACTCTGGTGCTGCTGCGGGTGCTGAGCCTGGGGGTGCTGACTCTGGGGGTGCTATGCGCGGGGGTGCTGAGCCTGGGGGTGCTACTGCTGGAGGTGCTGGGCCTGGGGGTACTACTGCGGAGGGTGCGGAGCCTTGGGGTGCTGCGCTGGGGGGTGCTGTCCCTGGAGGTGCTGGGTCAGGGGGTGCTGGGTCGGGAGCTGCTGAGCCTGGGGGTGCTGAGCTGGGAGCTGCTGAGCCTGGGGGTGCTGCGTCTGGAGCTGCTGAGCTTGGGGTTTCTCCTGCTGCTACGCCTCACCGGGAGCCCCTCTCTCCACAGGAGCTGCGCGAGTGGTTTGCTCGCCGCTGGAGGCGTGCTGCTGAGTCTGGGGGTGCTGCTGGACCTGGAGCTGGAGCTTCTTTGACCGTCGAGGGTGCTAGTGCTGCCGGTCCCGGAGCTTCTGGGCCTGCGGGTCCTCCTGGAGCTGGAGCTGCTGAGGGTGTTGGTGCTGAGACTACTGCTGTTGGTCCTGCCACTGGAAGTGTTGGTGGCGCTGGTGCTGTCGCTGAGGGTGCTGGTGCTGTCCCTGCTGCGTCTAGAGCTGCTGCGCGGCCTCGGCCGTACTTCGTTCCGCTCCTGCAGCAGGTTCTTGGTCTTTCTCCTCCTGTAGAGTGTCCACAGCCTGTCCAGCCGCGGTCACTGTTTGAGCCTACCTCCCCACTGCCTGCTCCCTCTCCTTACACTGGTCCTACTGGGGGTCTTGCTGAGCGTCGTGAGCCTGCGTCTCGTCCCGCATCGCCTGTTTGTGCTGCTCGCGCTAGTGGTCGCAGTTCGCGTAAGCGTCCTCCTCCTGTCCCTGGCACGCACCGGATGTCTTTGCGTCCGTCCACTGCTCCTCTGCGTGCCCCTTTGCCTTCTCCTCCTGAGTCCTCTCTTCCTGCGCTTTCCGATCGGGAGTCGGACTCTCTTCGTGCTGCCAGTCCTACTGTCACGCGTCTTGTTGCTACTGTTGTCACTGACCCCTCTTTTGAGTCCACTGCTGCGTCTGCTCTTGTCGCTGAGCTCGTCGACTTTGCTGCTCGCTGTCGTCTAGACTACGCTGCTAGTCTTATTGTTAAGTCTGCGTCTGTCTGTCCTCCGTCCATCAGGGGTGAGTGTGCTCTTGGCACGGACGTCCTTGAGGAAAGGCAAGAGGAGTTACGGTGTCTGGCTGCTGCTTCACCTCATCTCGCGTCTGTACTGCTTGCCCCTGAGGGAGACCCGGATGCACTAGACATCCCGACTCCGCGTTCTTACGCGGAGGCCGTTGAGGGTCCCTACTCCTCTCAATGGCAGGCAGCTATGGATGCAGAGATGGCCTCCTGGAAGTCCACAGGCACCTACGTTGACGAGGTTCCCCCTCTTGGGGCGAACATCGTCAGTGGCATGTGGATCTTCAGGGTGAAGCGGCCGCCTGGCTCTCCACCTGTCTTCAAGGCGCGGTACGTTGCTCGTGGCTTCAGTCAGCGGCACGGAGTTGACTACTTTCAGACCTTCTCTCCCACCCCGAAGATGACTACTCTTTGGGTGCTACTGCACATAGCCGCTCAGCGCGACTACGAGCTTCACTCTCTTGACTTCAGCACTGCCTTCTTGCAGGGCAGCCTACACGAGGAGATCTGGCTGCGCCGTCCGCCTGGCTTCACTGGGATTTCCCTCCTGGCACCCAGTGGAGCCTCCGACGGCCAGTCTACGGTCTCCGCCAGGCATCGCGTGAGTGGCACGACACACTAAGGACTACGCTTGCGGCTCTTGGGTTTGCTCCCTCTACTGCTGACCCGTCGTTGTTTCTGCGCACCGACACTTCTCTGCCGCCGTTCTACATCCTCGTGTACGTCGACGACTTGGTCTTTGCCACTGCTGACACTACTGGACTCGCCTACGTGAAGTCCGAGCTGCAGAAGAGACACACGTGCACAGACGTGGGTGCACTTGGCAGCTACCTTGGCTTGCAGATCACTCGGGACAGAGCACGCTGCACCATTACCTTGACTCAGTCACACATGGTGCAGCAGGTCCTTCAGCGCTTCGGCTTCACGTACTCCTCGCCTCAGGCCACTCCTCTGTCTACTCGCCACTCGCTCTCAGCTTTGCCTTCGGATGAGTCCGTAGAGTCAAGTGGCCCGTACCCAGAGCTTGTTGGCTGCCTCATGTACCTGATGACCTGCACACGACCTGACCTTGCATACCCTCTTAGCATTCTTGCACGCTATGTTGCTCCTGGGAGACACCGACCAGAGCACATGGCTGCAGCGAAGAGGGTGTTGCGCTACTTGTGCAGTACGTCGGGCATGGGGCTAGTGCTTGGAGGGCGGAGTCCAGTGGTCCTCACTGGTCACGCGGACGCTTCTTGGGCTGACGACCAGGCTACGCAGCGGTCATCGCAGGGGTACACATTCAGTCTTGGTTCTGGCTCTGTCTCTTGGAGGGCTACTCGCTCGTCTTCTGTTCTCGGCTCCAGTTGTGAGGCCGAGATCTACGCCGAGGCCACGGCTGCACAAGAGCTTCGCTGGCTCACCTACCTGCTGACTGACCTTGGAGAGACGCCTCGTTCTCCTCCAGTGCTGTACGTAGACAACAAGGCCATGCTGGCCTTGTGTCAAGAGCAGCGCTTGGAGCACAGAACGAAGCACATTGCTCTCCGCTACTTCCTTGCTCATGAGCTGCAGCAGCGTGGTCAGTTGCGACTTGCGTACGTGGCCTCTGAGGCCAACACTGCTGATGTTTTCACCAAGGCACTTCCGCCTTGTGATCATCAGCGCTTCTGCACTCGGCTGGGACTTGTACCTTTCTTACCTCACTTGCTTACCTCTTGAACTTGCCTGTACTCTTGCATATATTTATACCTGCTCTTACTTGTTTAGCCTTTTATATATATGCCTTCTCTTGCATGTGAACTGGCCTTGTGGCCTGAACCTTGTGCTCGGACTGTGTGGTGACTTTGTGATCCACCCTGAGCTTTGCTTTGCTTTGCTAGATTGGTCTTGTGACCCCTTGTTCTCCCCCACTTTGCCTATGGGCGTGTGTCAGATTTATATGACATAGTTGCTGTAGGCTATAGTGGGGTAGTACATATGGGGTACAGGTTTCTAGGGTTGTACTTGTACCCAATCTTTCCTTAGTCATTTCATTCCTGTTCTTCAACTCTCACAGTGAGGACTGTGAGAATAAGCAAACAGGAATGAATCAACTAGAAGTGAAATGAGTACAAGTAGTAAACCCTAGAATTGTGTACCCCCTATAGGCTAACCCACTGTAGCCTACACAAGCATAACATATAAAATGTTTGACACACCCCCATAGGCAAAGTGGGGGAGAACAAGGGGTCACAAGACCAGTCAAGCAAAGCAAAGCAAGCTCAGGGTGGATCACAAAGTCACCACACAGTCCGAGCACAAGAGCAGGGCCAGAGGCCAGTTCACATGCAGGAGTACAGACATATATAGAAAACTAGACAAGCAAGAGCAGGTATATATATATGTCACAGTACAAGTAAAGTCAAGAGGAGAGCAAGTGAGGCAAGACAGGCACAAGACCCAGCTGGGTGCAAAAGCGCTGATGGTCACAAGGCGCAAGTGCCTTGGTGAACACATCAGCAGTGTTGGCCTCAGAGGCCACGTACGCAAGTCGCAACTGACCACGCTGCTGCAGCTCACGAGCAAGGAAGTAGCGGAGAGCAATGTGCTTCGTTCTGTGCTCCAAGCGCTGCTCTCGACACAAGGCCAGCATGGCCTTGTTGTCTACGTACAGCACTGGAGGAGAACGAGGCGGCTCTCCAAGGTCAGTCAGCAGGTAGGTGAGCCAGCGAAGCTCCTGTGCAGCCATGGCCCCGGCGTAGATCTCAGCCTCACAACTGGAGCCGAGAACCGAAGACGAGCGAGTAGACCGCCACGAGACAGAGCCGGAACCAAGGCTGAAGGTGTAACCCTGTGACGACCGCTGCGTAGCCTGGTCGTCAGCCCAAGAAGCGTCCGCGTGGCCTGTAAGGACCACTGGACTCCGCCCTCCAAGCACTAGCCCCATGCCCGACGTACTGCACAGGTAGCGCAATACCCTCTTCGCTGCAGCCATGTGCTCTGGTCGGTGTCTCCCAGGAGCAACATAGCGTGCAAGGATGCTCAGAGGGTATGCAAGGTCAGGTCGTGTGCAGGTCATCAGGTACATGAGGCAGCCAACAAGCTCTGCATACGGACCACTCGACTCTACGGACTCATCCGAAGGCAGAGCTGAGAGTGAGTGGCGAGTAGGCAGAGGAGTGGCCTGAGGCGAGGAGTACGTGAATCCGAAGCGCTAAAGGACCTGCTGCACCATGTGTGACTGAATCAAGGTAATGGTGCGGCGTGCTCTGTCCCGAGTGATCTGCAAGCCAAGGTAGCTGCGCAGTTCACCCAGGTCTGTGCACGTGTGTCTCTTCAGCAGCTCGGACTTCACGTAGGCGAGTCCAGCAGTGTCCGCTGCGGCAAAGACCAAGTCGTCGACGTACACGAGGATGTAGAACGGCGGCAGGGAAGTGTCGGTGCGAAGAAACAGCGACGGGTCAGCAGTAGAGGGAGCAAACCCAAGAGCCGCAAGCGTAGTCCTCAGTGTGTCGTGCCACTCACGCGGTGCCTGGCGGAGACCGTAGACTGGCCGTCGGAGGCTCCACTGGGTGCCAGGAGGGAAAGTCCAAGTGAAGCCAGGCGGACGGCGCAGCCAGATCTCCTCGTGCAGGCTACCCTGCAGGAACGCAGTGCTGAAGTCGAGAGAGTGAAGCTCGTAGTCGCGCTGAGCGGCTATGTGCAGCAGCACCCGAAGAGTGGTCATCTTCGGGGTGGGAGAGAAGGTCTGAAAGTAGTCAACTCCGTGCCGCTGACTGAAGCCACGAGCAACGTACCGTGCCTTGAAGACAGGTGGAGAGCCCGGCGGCCGCTTCACCCTGAAGATCCACATGCCACTGACGATGTTCGCCCCAGGAGGGGGAACCGCGTCAACGTAGGTGCCTGTGGACTTCCAGGAAGCCATCTCTGCATCCATAGCTGCCTGCCACTGAGAGGAGTAGGGACCCTCTACGGCCTCCGCGTAAGAACGCGGAGTCGGGATGTCTAGTGCATCCGGGTCTCCCTCAGGGGCAAGCAGTACAGACGCGAGATGAGGTGAAGCAGCCGCTAGACACTGTAACTCCTCCTGCCTGTCCTCTAGGACGTCCGTGCCAAGAGCACACTCACCCCGACGGACGGAGGACAGACAGACGCAGACTCAGCAACAAGACTAGCAGCGTAGTTGAGACGACAGCGAGCAGCAAAGTCGACGAGCTCAGCGACAAGAGCAGACGCAGCAGTGGACTCAAAAGAGGGGTCAGTGACGACAGTAGCAAGCAGACGCGTGACAGTAGGACTGGCAGCACGAAGAGAGTCCGACTCAGGGTCGGCAAGCGCAGGAAGAGAGGACTCAGGAGGAGAAGGCAAAGGGGCACGCAGAGGAGCAGTGGACGGACGCAAAGACATCCGGTGCGTGCCAGGGACAGGAGGAGGACGCTTACGCGAACTGCGACCACTAGCGCGAGCAGCACAAACAGGCGATGCGGGACGAGACGCAGGCTCACGACGCTCAGCAAGACCCCCAGTAGGACCAGTGTAAGGAGAGGGAGCAGCCAGTGGGGAGGTAGGCTCCAACAGTGACCGCGGCTGGACAGGCTGTGGACACTCTACAGGAGGAGAAAGACCAAGAACCTGCTGTAGGAGCGGAACGAAGTACGGCCGTGGCCGCGCGGCAGCTCCTGGCCCAGCAGGGACAGCACCAGCACCCTCAGCAGCAACACCACCGCCACCAACACCTCCAGCGGCAGGATCTCCAGCAGCACCAGCAGCAGGACCACCGCCAGGACAGACAGTAGTAGTCTCAGCACCAACACCCTCAGCAGCTCCAGCTCCAGTAGGATCCGCAGGCCCAGCAGCTCCGGGACCGGCGGCACCAGCACCCTCGACAGTCGAAGAATCTCCAGCTCCAGTAGTACGCCTTCAGCGGCTTGCAAACCACTCGCGCAGCTCCTGTGGAGAGAGGGGCTCCCGCCGAGTCGGAGCACTAGGAGAAACCCCAGGCTCAGCAGCTCCAGACGCAGCACCCCCAGGCTCAGCAGCTCCAGACTCAGCACCCCCAGGCTCAGCAGCTCCAGACTCAGCACCCCTAGGCTCAGCAGCTCCAGGCACAGCACCCCCCGGCTCAGCACCCCCAAGCTCAGCACCCTCAGCAGTAGCATCCCCAGGCTCAGCACCCCTAGTAGCAGCACCTCCAGGCTCGGCACCCTCAGGCTCAGCACCCATGCGCACAGCACCCCCAGAGTCAGCACCCCCAGGCTCAGCACCCGCAGCAGCACTAGAGTCACCTGTAACCTCGACCGGGTCAACTGCGTCTACCTGGGACACACCTGAGGGGGCAGGAAACTGAGGGGGGAGGGGGTCTACCTGGGGGGGAACCGGCACAAGAAAGTCCGGTGGTGGGGGGAGAGAAGAAGTGTGGTAGGGGAAGAGGCGGTAGAAGGGGACTGACTCGTCGAACGTGACGTCCTGGGAGGACAGAACATGACGAGAGGAGGGGTGGTAAAACTGCCACCCTGGAGCGCCAGGGGGGAAGCCAAGGAAGACACAGGGAGAAGCATGGGGGGACAGCTTGTCCGCAGACAAGTCGCCGACAAACGCCCGAGATCCCCAGACACGGAACGCAGACGCATCGCCGACCTTACCCGTCCACAGTAAGACTGGGGACATCACGGGCCGAGAGACCCTGGGGTGAAGGTTGAGCTGATGCGCCGCGTACCAAACCGCAAACGGCCACAGAAAATCTGGGGCAGCCGCATGCATCATGGACGTACGAGCGACATCCATGACCATGCCAATGCGGCGCTCAGCAATCCCATTTTGCTGTGGAGAGTCCGGAAGCGTGAAGGTCTGGCGGATCCCCCGTGCACGACAGTAGTCTCGCAGAAGGCGAGAGGAGAACTCCCCACCTTGATCAGACTGCAGACGCACAACAGGAAAGTCCGAGCCGAAGCTCCTCCTGAGCTGGAGACGAGCCTCGTGGATCCAGTCGATCAGCACCTCAGTGACAGCACCCTTGCTGCGCAAGGGGAAGACTGTGGTGCAACGCGAGTAGTCGTCAACCACCAACAGGAAGTAGCACTCGTGACCCTGTCCACGGACGGGGGCCGGGCCCCACACGTCCATGTGAAGTGTCTGCAGAGGAGCCTCTGTCGGGGGAAACTGGGAGGAGTGAGGAGCAGCCCGGAGGCGCCCCTCGACACAGGGGACACAGGAAGGACCTGGTCCCGAAGGAAGGGGAGGGAGAGACTGGGGAAGACCAGAGACAAGGACACGGGAAGCCATGCCCCAAAGACGGGGCAAGGAGGGGTGGCCAAGCCGGTGGTGCCACGGGAGAGTCTCGTGAGACAGAAGGCGACACGAACAGGGGGCAGACTCAGGGCCAGACCGGGACGCAGCAGCAAACACCTGACCTGACGCAGCTACCTGACCAGACGCAGGGACAGGAGGAGACGCAGTGGTCAGGGTGTAGAGGCTCGACTCCGGCCGACGAGAGAACGTGGCCAGGTGCCGGCCTGTGCGTGCGTCCGTGAAGTGGGTCACCCGCTGACTCGCAGGAGTGAACTGGTGAACCCCCGCATCCTGCAAGTCCGCACCACTCACCAAGTTCGTCGAGAACGAGGGGAGGTACAGGCCAGACAGGGTGCCCGAGGGGGCAGCCGGACACGGGAGGACAGTGGAGAAGTGAGAGAGGACAGGACCCCCAGAGGGGTCAGCCAGGGAGACCGCAACCGGCCGACCAAGCGGCGTGAGTGTGGTGCGGTCTCGAAAGAAGGAGCGAGAAGCTCCTGAGTCAAGAGTGAAAGTGAGGGAGGCCGAAGCCGACGTAGTACCTGAGAGCACAGCCTCACCAGTACCTGAGAGCGCAGCCGCACTGGCACCTAGAGCAGACGCCTCACAAGTACCTAGCGCAGCAGTACCAATGCCCGGGTCGGGCGGGAAACACTGGTAATAGTCACCCTCATCACTAATAGACACAGCATGCATGGCAGCAAGGATAGCATCAAAGTCTAGCTCAAAGATCGCTACACCAGCCCTAGAAAGGTCCCCCCAGCGAGGGATCTCAGAAGCGTCAGGGAACTGCTGACGCCAGGCGTCCGTCAGGCGGCCAAAGCATCGCCTGGTGGCGTGGGCACCCCCACACTGCTCACCCGCGCGGTCGCCGCTGCGAAGCACGTAGGTGCACGGGCCAAAGCCTCCACCACGCTGACCCTGCGTGTATTACTCACGGAGGTGCTGAGGCGTGAGGACGTCCCGAGCACGCTGCTACTGCTGCTGCTGTCGCGGACCACCACTAGAGCCGCTCCTCTACGGAGCACTCCCCCGACCAGCTCCACCGCCTCCGCTCCCACCGCCTCCGCCGCCACCACCTCCGCCGCCACTGGTGCCGCTACCACCACCACTCTCGTCACCACTCCCACCGCCACCCCCACTCCCTCCGCCGCCTCCACTGCCCCCTCCACCGCCCCCGCCAGCTCCACCCGCGCCTTCGCCCCTCTTGCCCTTGACAGTGCGGCGTCTCCCGCTAGGGGCAGATGCCGCGCCGACCGACTCAAGACCAAGCAGGTCGGCAGCAGCAGCAGAGGCAACAGAGGGCAGCAGGGGGGAAGGAGAACACCCCTCAAAGATGGGGGTGCGCGGGTCACCACGAGAGGCTCCTACAGCGACTATACTCTTCTCCGCCGCTAGGAGGGCCTTCTCGAGGACATCGACAGTGAGGGTGGTGGGACAGACTGAGAGGAAGTGGTCCCTGACTACGCGGAGGGAGTCAGGGAGACGAGTGACGATGTAGTAGAGAGCAATGTACATGGGGGGGGGGGTTCTTGGCGCAGAACTCAGCAGGAAGGGCAGCGCGGTAGCGAGTGTCACTAGTCCGAAGGTGCGTAATGAGATCAGCGACAATAGGAAAGGCAGTGAGATCAGGAAAGAGGTACGGTAGCATGAGACGGCTCAGTGCAGCAGTGGCAGGGGAGGAGTAGCGCGCAACTACAGCGTCGTACAAGGTCTGAGCACTCTTGTACTGACTAAAGTGCGCGCGCTCAGTGGTGGGCAAGTGGCAACGCACAGCAAGACGTGCAGCAGCATCGCGGGTGGCCCACTGAGAGCGAACAGTGGGGTCAGCATCAGCAGCAGGAGCAAGAGAGGCGCCAGAGGTGAGGTCAAAGAGAGAAAGACCGTCCGCCCTATCGCACTGTAAAAACAACTGCAGGTCCTCGACCCTGACCTCAAAGTCAATGGCTTTGCCCTCAGCGTCAAAAGCTAGGACACTGGGGGTAGCCATGACGACAGACTAGCAGTGCAAGCAGTGGGGAAGGGCACGCAGTAGCAGTAGGGCAGTGCTGTGCTCACCAGACAGGGCAGGACGGGCGACTCGACTGCTGCAGGAAGGCTCGGCCGCTGCGGGGGGCGCGGCTGCGGCTGGGCGACTCGGCTGCTGCTGGGCGGCTCGGCTGCTGCTGGGCGGCTCGGCTGCTGCTGGGCGGCCCGGCTACTGCTGGGCGGCTCGGTTGATGCCGGGCGGCTCGGCTGTGCCGGGGCGGCTCGGCTGCTGCTGGGCGGCTCGGCTGCGGCTGGGCGGCTCGGCTGCTGCTGGGCGGCTCGGCTGATGCTGGGCCGCGTAGGTAGGGCGGCGGGTAGGCCGCAAGTAGAGCGGCGGGTGGGTCGCTGGTAGAGCGACAAAGGGCCACGGGTAGGGCGGCGGGTGGGCCGCAGGTAGAGCGGCAGGTGGGCCGCTGGTAGGGCACGGGTGGGCCGCAGGTAGGGCGGCAAAGGGCCGCAGTTGAGGCGGCTGTAGGGCCGCAGGTGGAGGCGGCGGGGCCGCGTCGAGGAGTGGAGGGGCCGCAACAAAGAGGCGGCGGGGCCGCAACTCAGTGGCGGGGCCGCGAAAGGGCGGCGTGGCCGCGACGAGGCGGTGGGGCCGCGAGTGATGGCGGCGGGGCCGCGCCTGAAAAGGCGGCGGGGCCGCGTCTGAACGGGCGGCGGGGCCGCGTATGAACGGGCGGCGGGGCCGCGTCTGAACGGGCGGCAGGGCCGCGTCTGAAAGGGCGGCGGGGCCGCGTCCGAAAGGGGCAGCGGGGCCGCGTCCGAAAGGGCGGCGGGGCCGCGTCCGAAAGGGCGGCGGGGCCGCGTCTGAAAGGGCGGCGGGGCCGCGTCCGAAAGGGGCGGCGGGGCCGCGTCCGAAAGGGCGGCGGGGCCGCGTCCAAAAGGGCGGCGGGGCCGCGTCTGAAAGGGCGGCGGGGCCGCGTCTGAAAGGGCGGCGGGGCCGCGTCCGAAAGGGCGACGGGGCCGCGTCTGAAAGGGCGGCAGGGCCGCGTCTGAAAGGGCGGCGGGGCCGCGTCTGAAAAGGGCGGCGGGGCCGCGTCTGAAAAGGGCGGCGGGGCCGCGTCTAAAGGGGCGGCGGGGCCGCGAGAGGAAGGGCGACACGGAGGGTCGCTGGAAAAAAAAGAATTCGCGCGCCTCGGGGCGCGCTTCGGTGGGCCCTAGGCGAAGTTCCCACAGGAACCCGCTCTATACCATGTGAGAGTTGAAGAACAGGAATGAAATGACTAAGGAAAGATTGGGTACAAGTACAACCCTAGAAACCTGTACCCCATATGTACTACCCCACTATAGCCTACAGCAACTATGTCGTATAAATCGGACACTCACTGGGCACGCGGACGCTTCTTGGGCTGACGACCAGGCTACACAGCGGTCCTCACAGGCTTACACCTTCAGTCTTGGCTCCGGCTCTGTTTCATGGCGGGCTACTCGCTCGTCTTCAGTTCTCGGCTCCAGTTGTGAGGCTGAGATCTACGTCGGGGCCATGGCTGCTCAGGAGCTTCGCTGGCTCACCTACCTACTGACTGACCTTGGAGAGCCGCCTCGTTCTCCTCCAGTGCTGTACGTAGGCAACAAGGCCATGCTGGCCTTGTGTCGAGAGCAGCGCTTGGAGCACAAAACGAAGCACATTGCTCTCCGCTACTTTCTTCCTCGTGAGCTGCAACAGCATGGTCAGTTGCGACTTGCGTATGTGGCCTCTGAGGCCAACACTACTGATGTTTTCACCAAGGTACTTCCGCCTTGTGATCATTAGCGCTTCTGCACTCAGCTGGGAATTGTATCTGTCTTACCTCACTTGCTCACCTCTTGATGTTACTTGTACTCTTGCATATATATATACCTGCTCTTGCTTGCTTAGTGCTATATATATATGTGCACTCCTGCATGTGAACTGGCCTTGTGGCCTTGACTTTGTGCTCGGACTGTGTGGTGACTTTGTGATCCACCCTGAGCTTGCTTTGCTTTGCTTTGCTTGACTGGTCTTATGACCCCTTGTTCTCCCCCACTTTGCCTATGGGGGTGTGTCAGAACATATAGCTTTTGCATATTGTGTAGGTTATAGTGGGGTAGCCCATAAGGGGTACAACCCAATTAGGGTTAGTACTTGTACTCACTTCATTCATAGTTCATTCTTTCTTACTCAACTCTTCTCACGTACCTCCTTGATCCATGCGGCTGCCCCCCACTTTCTGTGGCCGTTTGCGGTCCGGTACGCTGCGCATCAGCTCAACCTCTGGCCCCGTGTCTCCTTGCCGGAGACCTCGCCCACACTGCAGTGGACGGGTGAGGTTGGCGATGCGTTGCGTTTCCGGGTCTGGGGATCTCGAGATTTTGTCCGCGATACGTCTGCGAACAAGCTCTCCTCCCGTGCTGTTCCCTACGTCTTCCTCGGCTTTGTCCCGGACACGTCTGGTTGACAGTTTTACCACGCCACCTCGCGCCGAGTCTTGCCCTCTCAAGACGTCACTTTTGACAAGTCCGTCCCCTACTACCGCCTCTTCCCCTACCGCACTGCCCCGCTCCCCCCCCCCCCGCCTCTCTTCCTCGCGCCAGGTGCTACTGTTGTAGACCCCCTCCCCCCTCATGGTGCCGCTCCCTCAGGTGTGTCTGAGGTAGACCCGGTTGGGCCTGTTGAGGTAGCTGTCGACTCTCGTCCTGCTGAGGGTGCTCAGCCTGGGGGTGCTGAGCCTGGGGGTGTGGAGCCTGGGGGTGCGGAGCCTGGGGGTGTGGAGCCTGGGGGTGCTTAGCTTGAGGGTGCTGAGCCTGGGGGTGTTGAGCCTGGGGGTGCTGAGCTTCAGGGTGCTGAGCCGCAGGGTTTGGAGTCTGGGGGTTCTGCGTCTGAAGGTACTGAGCCTTGGAGTCCTACACCTGGAGGAGACCTCTCCTCGGAGCAGCTGCGTAAGTGGTACTTACAGTACTGCGGCCTCAGGAGAGGTGCCTCAAGAGCCAGGCGTGCTGCTCGGATTGGTGCTAATGCTTCTCCTCCTAGTCAGGAGCTCCCCTCCCGTGAGCGGATCCGTGAGTGGTACGAGCGGCGCTGCACTCTTCATAGTGGCGCGCCTCGTGTTGCGGACCCCGCTACCGTGGGAGCTGCTGCTGGTGCTGAGGACCCGGGTGTTGGAGCTGCTGCTGGTGCTGCGGACCCGGGCGTTGGAGCTGCTGCTCGTGCTGAAGACCCAGGTGTTGGAGCTCCTGCTGGTGCTGCGAACCCGGGCGTTAGAGCTGCTGCGGGTGCTGAGGACCTGGGCGTTGGAGCTGCTGCTGGTGCTGCGGACCCAGGCGTTGGAGCTGCTGCTGGTGCTGCGGACCAGAGATTGGAGCTGCTGCTGGTGCTGCGGACCGGAGCGTTGGAGCTACTGCTGGTGCTGCGGACCCAGGCGTTGGAGATGCTACTGGTGCTGAGGACCTCGGTGCGGGTGTCTCTGCTAGTTCTGGTGCCACTGCACGGCCGCGTCCGTACTTTGTTTCGCTCCTTCAGCAGGTTCTTGGTCCGCTCCCTACTCCGTGTCCTCCTCCCTCCTTAGGGTGTCCCTCCGTCAGCCCTGCTGTCGTCGCAGCTACCGTCTGCCTCTTCTCTCCCTGGTCCTGCTCCTTTCACTGGTGCGACTGGAGGACTTACTGAGCGTCGTGAGCGTGAGTCTCGTCCTGCGTCGTCTGAGCCTCATCGTGCGTCACCTGTCCGTACTACTCTCTCTAGTAGTAGTATCCCGCGTCAGCGTCTTCCTGCTGTCCCAGGCACTCACCGGATGGCGCTTCGTCCGTCCACAGCTCCACAGCGTGTCCCACTGCCGTCTCTCTCTACTTCCTCTCTTCCTGCTCTTGCTGACCCTGGGTCCGACTCCCTTCGTGATTCCAGTCCTACTTTCATGCGTCTCCTAGCTACTGTTGTCACTGACCCTTCCTTTGAGTCCACTGCTCTGTCTGCCTTAGCTGCTGAGCTTGTCGACTTTGATGCCACCTGTCGTCTAAGGTACGCTGCTAGCCTAGCTGCTGAATCTGAGTCTGTCTGTCCTCCATCCGTCAAGGGTGAGTGTGCTCTTGGCACTGACGTCCTTGAGGACAGGCAGGAGGGGTTTGAGTGCTTTGCTACCGCTTTGCCCCATCTTATGTCCATGCTTGTTGCCCCAGAGGGAGACCTGGATGCACCAGACATCCCGACCCCGCGCTCTTACGCAGAGGCGATGGCCGGTCCAAAATCCTCTTAGTGGCAGTCGGTCATGGACACAGAGATGGCCTCCTGGAAGTCCACAGACACCTACATCGACGAGGTTCCCCCACCTGGGGCGAACATCGTCAGTGGCATGTGGATCTTCAGGGTGAAGCGGCCGCCGGGCTCTCCGCCTGTCTTCAAGGCGCGTTACGTTGCACGAGGCTTCAATCAGCGAGAGGGAGTTGACTTCTTCCAGACCTTCTCCCCGACCCCGAAGATGACCACTCTTCAGGTTCTGCTGCACGTTGCCGCTCAGCGTGACTACGAGCTCCACTCTCTTGACTTCAGCACTGCTTTCCTACAGGGCAGCCTGCACGAGGAGATCTGGCTGCGCCGTCTACCTGGCTTCACTGGGTCGTTCCCTCCTGGTACCCAATGGAGCCTCTGACGACCAGTCTACGGTCTTCGCCAGGGGCCTCGTGAAAGGAACGACACACTGAGGACTACATTTGCGGCTCTTGGGTTCGCGCCTTCTACTGCTGACCCGTCGCTGTTTCTACGCACCGACACCTCACTGCCGCCGCTCTACATCCTTGTGTACGTCGACGACTTGGTCTTTGCCACTGCTGACACTGCGGCACTCGCCCATGTGAAGTCGGAGCTTCAGAAGAGACACACGTGCACAGACCTGGGTGAACTGACAAGCTATCTTGGCTTGCGGATCACCCGGGACAGAGCACGCCGCACCATCACCTTGACTCACTCACACATGGTGCAGCATGTCCTTCGGCGCTTTGGCTTCACGTACTCCTCGCCTCAGCCCACTCCTCTTCCTACCGGTCACTCGCTCTCAGCTCTGCGTTTGGATGAGTCCGTAGAGTCGAGTGGCCCGTATCCAAAGCTTGTGGGTTGCCTCATGTACCTGATGACCTGCACTCGACCTGACCTTGCATACCCGCTTAGCATTCTTGCACGCTATGTCGCTCCGGGCCGTCACCGGAAGGAGCACATGGATGCAGCCAAGAGGGTGTTGCGCTACTTGTGCAGTACGTCGGGCATGGGGCTAGTGCTTGGAGGGCGAGTCCCAGTTGTTCTCACTGGGCTCTCAGAAGCTTCTTGGGCTGACGACCAGGCTACTCAGCGGACGTCTCAGGGTTAATCCTTCAGTCTTGGCTCTGGTTCTGTTTCTTCGCGTTCTACTCGCTCTTCTTCTGTTCTCAGCTCTAGTTGTGAGGCTGAGATCTACGCCACAGCCATGGCGGCCCAGGAGCTACGCTGGCTCACCTACTTGCTGACTGTGAAACAAGTGAACAGGAATGAAATGACTAAGTCAGAGTTGGGTACAAATGCAACCCTAGAAAAGTGTACCCCATATGTGCTACCCCACTATAGCCTACAAACATGCATCAGCTATAGTAATCTGACACACCCCCATAGGCAAAGTGGGGGAGAACAAGGGGTCACAAGACCAGTCAAGCAAAGCAAAGCTCAGGGTGGATCACAAAGTCACCACACAGTCCGAGCACAAGAGCAGGGCCAGAGGCCAGTTCACATGCAGGAGTACAGGCATATATATAAAACTAGACAAGCAGGAGCAGGTATATATATATATGTCACAGTACAAGTAAAGTCAAGAGGAGAGCAAGTGAGGCAAGACAGGCACAAGACCCAGCTGGGTGCAAAAGCGCTGATGGTCACAAGGCGCGAGTGCCTTAGTGAACACATCAGCAGTGTTGGCCTCAGAGGCCACGTACGCAAGTCGCAACTGACCACGCTGCTGCAGCTTACGAGCAAGGAAGTAGCGGAGAGCAATGTGCTTCGTTCTGTGCTCCAAGCGCTGCTCTCGACACAAGGCCAGCATGGCCTTGTTGTCTACGTACAGCACTGGAGGAGAACGAGGCTGCTCTCCAAGGTCAGTCAGCAGGTAGGTGAGCCAGCGAAGCTCCTGTGCAGCCATGGCCCCGGCGTAGATCTCAGCCTCACAACTGGAGCCGAGAACTGAAGACGACCGAGTAGACCGCCACGAGACAGAGCCGGAACCAAGACTGAAGGTGTAACCCTGTGACGACCGCTGCGTAGCCTGGTCGTCAGCCCAAGAAGCGTCCGCGTGGCTTGTAAGGACCACTGGACTCCGCCCTCCAAGCACTAGCCCCATGCCCGACGTACTGCACAGGTAGCGCAATACCCTCTTCGCTGCAGCCATGTGCTCTGGTCGGTGTCTCCCAGGAGCAACATAGCGTGCAAGAATGCTAAGAGGGTATGCAAGGTCAGGTCGAGTGCAGGTCATCAGGTACATGAGGCAGCCAACAAGCTCTGGGTACGGGCCACTCGGCTCTACGGACTCATCCGAAGGCAGAGCTGAGAGCGAGTGGCGAGTAGACAGAGGAGTGGCCTGAGGCGAGGAGTACGTGAAGCCGAAGCGCTGAAGGACCTGCTGCACCATGTGTGACTGAATCAAGGTAATGGTGCGGCGTGCTCTGTCCCGAGTGATCTGCAAGCCAAGGTAGCTGCGCAGTTCACCCAGGTCTGTGCACGTGTGTCTCTTCAGCAGCTCGGACTTCACATAGGCGAGTCCAGCAGTGTCCGCTGTGGCAAAGACCAAGTCGTCGACGTACACGAGGATGTAGAATGGCGGCAGTGAAGTGTCGGTGCGCAGAAACAGCGACGGGTCAGCAGCAGACGGAGCAAACCCAAGAGCCGCAAGCGTAGTCCTCAGTGTGTCGTGCCACTCACGCGGTGCCTGGCGGAGACCGTAGACTGGCCGTCGGAGGCTCCACTGGGTGCCAGGAGGGAAAGTCCGAGTGAAGCCAGGTGGACGGCGCAGCCAGATCTCCTCGTGCAGGCTACCCTGCAGGAACGCAGTGCTGAAGTCGAGAGAGTGAAGCTCGTAGTCGCGCTGAGCGGCTATGTGCAGCAGCACCCGAAGAGTGGTCATCTTCGGGGTGGGAGAGAAGGTCTGAAAGTACTCAACCCCCTGCCGCTGACTGAAGCCACGAGCAACGTACCGCGCCTTGAAGACAGGTGGAGAGCCCGGCGGCCGCTTCACCCGGTAGATCCACATGCCACTGACGATGTTCGCCCCAGGAGGGGGAACTGCGTCAACGTAGGTGCCTGTGGACTTCCAGGAAGCCATCTCTGCATCCATAGCTGCCTGCCACTGAGAGGAGTAGGGACCCTCTACAGCCTCCGCGTAAGAGCGCGGAGTCGGGATGTCTAGTGCATCCGGGTCTCCCTCAGGAGCAAGCAGTACAGACGCGAGATGAGGTGAAGCAGAAGACAGACAATGTAACTCCTCCTGCCTGTCCTCTAGGACGTCCGTGCCAAGAGCACACTCACCCCCGACGGACGGAGGACAGACAGACGCAGACTCAGCAACAAGACTAGCAGCGTAGTCTAGACGACAGCGAGCAGCAAAGTCGACGAGCTCAGCGACAAGAGCAGACGCAGCAGTGGACTCAAAAGAGGGGTCAGTGACGACAGTAGCAAGCAGACGCGTGATAGTAGGACTGGCAGCACAAAGAGAGTCCGACTCAGGGTCGGCAAGCGCAGGAAGAGAGGACTCAGGAGGAGAAGGCAAAGGGGCACGCAGAGGAGCAGTGGACGGACACAGAGACATCCGGTGCGTGCCAGGGACAGGAGGAGGACGCTGACGCGAACTGCGACCACTTGCGCGAGCAGCACGAACAGGCGACGCGGGACGAGACGCAGGCTCACGACGCTCAGCGAGACCTCCAGTAGGACCAGTGTAAGGTGAAGGAGCAGGCAGAGGAGAGGAAGGCTCCAACAGTGACTGCGACTGGACAGGCTGTGGACACTCTACAGGAGGCAAAAGACCAAGAACCTGCTGTAGGAGCGGAACGAAGTACGGCCGAGGCCGCGCGGCAGCTCCAGACTCAGCAGGGACAGCACTAGCACCCTCAGCGACAGCACCAGCGCCACTAACACCTCCAGCGGCAGGACCTCCAGCAGCACCAGCAGCAGAACCACCGCGAGGACAGACAGCAGTGGTCTCAGCACCAACACCCTCAGCAGCTCCAGCTCCAGGAGGACCCGCAGGCCCAGCAGCTGCGGGACCGGCAACACCAGCACCCTCGACGGTCGAAGAAGCTCCAGCTCCAGCAGCACGCCTCCAGCGGCGAGCAAACCACTCACGCAGCTCCTGTGCAGAGAGGGGCTCCCGTCGAGACGCAGCAGCAGGAGAAACTCCAGGCTCAGCAGCGCCAGACCCAGCACCCCCAGGCTCAGCAGCCCCAGACTCAGCACCCCCAGGCTCAGCAGCACCCAACTCAGCACCCCAAGGCTCAACAGCTCCAGGCACACCACCCCCCGGCTCAGCACCCCCAGGCTCAGCACCCTCCGCAGTAGCACCCCCAGGCCCAGCACCCCCAGGCTCAGCACCCCCAGTAGCAGCACCTCCAGGCCCGGCACCCCCGCGCACAGCACCCCCAAAGTCAGCACCCCTAGGCTCAGCACCCGCAGCAGCACCAGAGTCACCAGTAACCTCGACCGGGTCAGCTGCGTCTACCTGGGACACACCTGAGGGGGCAGGAACCTGAGGGGGGAGGGGGTCTACCGGGGGGGGAACTGGCACAAGGAAGTCCGGCGGAGGGGGGAGGGAAGGGGTGCGGTAGGGGAAGAGGCGGTAGAAGGGGACTGACTCGTCGAACGTGACGTCCTGGGAGGACAGAACACGACGAGAGGAGGGGTGGTAAAACTGCCACCCTGGAGCGTCAGTGGGGAAGCCAAGGAAGACACATGGAGCAGCACGAGGGGACAGCTTGTCCGCAGACAAGTCGCGGCCAAACGCCCGAGATCCCCAGACACTGAACGCCGACGCATCGCCAACCTTCCCCGTCCACAGCAAGACTGGGGACATCGCGGGCCGAGAGACCCTGGGGTGAAGGTTGAGCTGATGCGCCGCGTACCTCACCGCAAACGGCCACAGAAAATGGGGGGCAGCCGCATGCATCATGGACGTACGAGCGACATCCATGACCATGCCAATGCGGCGCTCAGCAATCCCATTTTGCTGTGGAGAGTCCGGAAGCGTGAAGGTCTGGCGGATCCCCCGTGCACGACAATAGTCTCGCAGAAGGCGAGAGGAGAACTCTCCGCCTCTGTCCGAGTGCAGACGCAGAACAGGAAAGTCCGAGCCAAAGCTCTTCCTGAGCTGGAGACGAGCCTCGCTGATCCAGTTGATCAGCACCTCAGTGACAGCACCCTTGCTGCGCAAGGGGAGGACTGTGGTGTAACGCGAGTAGTCGTCAACCACCAACAGGAAGTAGCGCTCGTGACCCTGCCCACGGACTAGGGCTGGGCCCCACACGTCCATGTGAAGCGTCTGCAGAGGAGCCTCTGCCGGGGGGAACTGGGAGGAGTGAGGAGTAGCCCGGAGGCGACCCTCGACACAGGGGACAGAGGAAGGTCTTGGCCCGGAGGGAAGGGGAGGGAGAGACCGGGGAAGACCAGAGACAAGGACACGGGAAGCCATGCTCCGAAGACGGGGCAAGGACGGGTGGCCAAGACGGTGGTGCCACAGGAGAGTCTCGTGAGACAGGAGGCGACAAGAACAGGGGGCAGACTCAGGACCTGACCGGGACGCAGCAGCAAACACCTGACCTGACGCAGCTGCCTGACCAGACGCAGGGACAGGAGGAGACGCAGTGGTCAGGGTGTAGAGGCTCGACCCCGGCCGACGTGAGAACGTGGCCAGGTGCCGGCCTGTGCGTGCGTCCGTGCAGTGGGTCACCCGCTGACTCGCAGGAGTGAACTGGTGAACCCCCGCATCCTGCAGGGCCGCACCACTCACCAAGTTCGTAGAGAACGAGGGAAGGTACAGTCCAGACAGGGTGCCCGAAGGGGCAGCTGGACACGGGAGGACAGTGGAGAAGTGAGAGAGGACAGGACCCCCAGAGGGGTCAGCCAGGGAGACGGCAACCGGCCGGCCAAGCGGCGTGAGGGTGGTGCGGTCTCGAAAGAAGGAGCGAGAAGCCCCGGAGTCAAGTGTGAAAGTGAGGGAGGACGAGGGAGACGCAGTACCTGAGAGCGCAGTCTCACCAGTACCTGAGAGCGCAGACGCACTGGCACCTAGAGCAGCAGCCTCACAAGCACCTAGCGCAGCAGTACCAATGCCCGGGTCGGGCTGGAAACACCGGTAACCCTCATTCTCCTCACTAATAGACACAGCATACATAGCAGCAAGGATAGCATCAAAATCAAGATCAAAGATCGCTACACCAGCCCTAAGAAGCTCATCCCAGCGAGGGATCTCACTAGCCCCGGGGAACTGCTGACGCCAAGCGTCCGTCAGGCGGCCAAAGCAGCGCTGGGCGGGGTGGGCACCCCCACACTGCTCACCCGCGCGGTCGCCGGAACGAAGGACGTAGGTGCAAGGACCACTACCCCCACCCCTCTGACGCTGAGTGTACCACTCACGAAGCTGCTAAGGCGGAGGGATGTCCCGCGAACGCTGCTGCTGCTGCCGCTGCGAGCGCTGGCCACCACCACTGCCGCTCCGCTGCTGGGTACCACTCGACCAGCTCCACCCCCTCCACCACCACTGCCTCCTCCGCTGCCTCCTCCGCCGCCTCCACCTCCGCCGCTGCCACCACCACCACCGCTGCCACCACCACCGCCGTCTCCGCCGCTGCTGCCACCACCGCCACCACCCCCGCCACTACTCCCGCCGCCACCCCCACTCCCTCCGCCGCCTCCGCCGCCACCGCCACCGCCCCCTCCAGCTCCACCCGCGCCCTTGCCCCCCTTGCCCTTGCCAGTGCGACGTCTCCCACTAGGGGCAGACGCCGCGCCGACCGACTCAAGACCAAGCAGGTCGGCAGCAGCAGCAGAGGCAACAGAGGGCAGCAAGGGGGAAGGAGAGCACCCCTCAAAGATGGGGGTGCGAGGGTCACCACGAGAAGCTCCTACAGCGACTATGCTCTTCTCCGCTGCAAGGAGGGCCTTCTCGAGGACGTCAACGGTGAGGGTGGTGGGACAGACTGCGAGAAAGTGGTCCCTGACTACGCGAAGGGAGTCAGGGAGGCGCGCGACTACGTAGTAGAGAGTGATGTACATGGGGGGGGGGTTCTTAGCGCAGAACTCAGCAGGAAGGGCGGCGCGGTAGCGAGTGTCACTAGTGCGGAGGTGCGTAATGAGGTCAGCGACAGTGGGAAAGGCAGAGAGGTCAGGAAAGAGGTAGGGAAGCATGAGACGGCTCAGTGCAGCAGTGGCAGGGGAGGAGTAGCGCGCAACTACAGCATCGTACAAGGTCTGAGCACTCTTGTACTTACTAAAGTGCGCGCGCTCAGAGGTAGGGAGATGGCGACGCACAGCAAGACGTGCAGCAGCATCGCGGGTGGCCCACTGAGAGCGGACAGTGGGATCAGCATCAGCAGCAGGAGCAGGAGAGGCGCCAGAGGTAAGGTCAAAGAGAGAGAGGCCGTCTGCCCTATCGCACTGTAAAAACAACTGTAGGTCGTCTACCTAGACCTCAAAGTCAATGGCGCGACCCTCAGCGTCAAAAGCGAGGACATTGGGGGTAGCCATGACGACGACAGCGAAGCAGTGCAAGCAGTAGGGTAAGAGCACGCAGTGACAGTGGGACTGTGCTCACCAGGCAGGGCAGCTCGGGCAACTCTGCAGAAGGTCGGCTCGGCGACTCAGCGACTTGGCTGCTGGGCGGCTCGGCTCCCGGGCGGCTCGGCGGCAGGGCGGCTCGGGTGCAGGGCGACTCGGCTCCCGGGCGGCTCGGCGGCGGGGCGGCTCGGCTGCACTGCTGCTCGGCTGCTGCAGGTGGGCGGCTTGGCTGCTGCAGGTAGGGTGGCGGGGCCGCGAGAGAGTCGGGGCGGGGCCGTGTGAGAGGCGGGGCGGGGCCGCATGAGAGACGGGGCGGGGCCGCGGCAGAGCCAGCAGCGGGGCCGGTAGAGAGCCGGGGCGGGGCCGCGTGAGAGACGGGGCGGGGCCGCGGCAGAGCCGCCGGCGGGGCCGGTAGAGAGCCGGGGCGGGGCCGCGTCAGAGCCGGCAGCGGGGCCTAGTGAGAGCCGGGGCGGGGCCGGGTGAGAGACGGGGCGGGGCCGCGGCAGAGCCGGCGGCGGGGCCGGTAGAGAGCCGGGGCGGGGCCGCGTGAGAGCCGGGGCGGGGCCGCGTTAGAGCCGGCGGCGGGGCCTGGTGAGGGCCGGGGCGGGGCCGGGTGAGAGTCGGGGCGGGGCCGCGTGAGAGACGGGGCGGGGCCGCGGTAGAGTCGGCGGCGGGGCCGCTAGAGAGCCGGGGCGGGGCCGCATGAGAGCCGGGGCGGGGCCGCGTGATAGCCGGGGCGGGGCCGCGTCAGAGCCGGCGGCGGGGCCGCGTCAGAGCCGGCGGCGGGGCCTCTTCGTGGCGGGCGGCGGGGCCGAGGTGGAGCCGGCGGCGAGGCCGGCTAAGAGCCGGCGGCGGGGCCGCGTCAGGGCCGACGGCGATGCCGCGTCAGAGCCGGCGGCGGGCCGTGACGTAGCGGGCGGCGGGGCCGCGTCAGGGCCGGCGGCGGGGCCGCGTCAGATTAGGCGGCGGGGCCGCGTCAGAGGAGGCGGCGGGGCCGCGTCAAGCAGGCGGCGGGGCCGCGATCAGGAGGGGTGGCGGGGCCGCGTCTGAGGGACAGCGGGGCCGCGAGGGAAATGGCGACCCGAGGGTCGCTAAAAAAAATGCGCGCCTCGGGGCGCGCTCCGGTGGGCCCTAAAAAAAAAACGGTCCTTAGGAAGGACCCGCTCTATACCATGTGAAACAAGTGAACAGGAATGAAATGACTAAGTCAGAGTTGGGTACAAATGCAACCCTAGAAAACTGCACCCCATATGTGCTACCCCACTATAGCCTACAAACATGCATCAGCTATAGTAATCTGACACTGATCGACCTTGGAGAGCAGCCTCGTTCTCCTCCAGTGCTGTACGTCCACAACAAGGCAGCCATTGCCTTGTGTCAGGAGCACATACTGGAGCACAGAACGAAGCACATTGTTGTGCGCTACTTCCTTGCTCGAGAGCTGCAGCAGCGTGGTCAGCTTCGTCTGCGTTACGTGGCCTCTGAGGCCAACACTGCTGATGTGTTCACCAAGGCGCTTCAGCCTTGTGATCATCAGCGCTTTTGCACTCTTCTAGGCCTTGTGCCTACTGGACCTCACTTGCTTACTTCTTGAGTCTGTTTGTACTGTGATCTCTATATACATATACCTGCATGTTTGCTCTTGCTAGGTTGTGATCATTGTGCCTCTTGTTCTATTATCAACCTGCATGTGAACTGGTCTTGTGACCACTTGCTTGTGCTCGGAATTTGTGTGGCATCCTTGAGATCCACCCTGAGCTTGTTTTGCCTTGCTTGCCTTGACTGGTCTTGTGACCCCTAGTTCTCCCCCACTTCGCCTACGGGGGTGTGTCAAACATTATATAGGTTGTGTTTGTTTAGGCTACAGTGGGTTAGCCTACAGGGGGTACACAATTCTAGGGTTAGGTACTGATTTCTCTGTTAGTTCAATCATTCCTGTTCAGTTATTCCAACATGCTCCAGACTGGTGAGTCTCTGAAGTAATTGTGCGATGACTTCGGTCCTGATCGTCGTCGTTTCCTTGCTTCTCGCAGCCGGGTTGGGTTGCGCTTCAGCCATCAGATTTGTTTGACCACCATATCCTCCAGCCATTCTCACACGCCACCGTGTGCCACACGCCACTTTCCGAAAGTCGTAGATATCGGAGATTGCAGTGCGAAGGTTACCCGAGTCGCTCTCATACCATGCTGCGATAAAAAAGGTGATCATTCCTAGGATTCGCACACAGGTAGATAGTGATGGTGGGCCCTTGACCTCAATAGCAGAGTGAATGTAAAATGCTTGAGATAGTTAAAATCTGCAAATACAAGGATATAAATATGATTGCAGGGGAATTCGAATCGGCCTAGCTAGCCATATACTCTAAGGGGTAAATTCCCTTATTCAAATTCATTCCCAACCGGGAAGCGCATACAGTTACGAAACTGTTCCCGCCAAATTCCTCTTGCTTGCAGCTGCCCGATGCCGTTTGCTCCGACGGTCCAGATCCACCCTAATCGTCTGACGCTTAGAGGCAACTACGACTCCTTGCATTCATTCTTGATACTGCGTGCTTCTTTTGCTGCGGTTAGGAGTGCACATTAATGTTTTAATCCGTTGTTGTTTCTAATAGATACTACATGATTGTCCTTGAAGAGCTTAATTATATATTCGTTACATTACCACAATTGTGCTCCAGATGGAAAAATCAGTGAAGAGAAAACTGGGAAGAGGAGGATGGTTGGAACTTGGAATTCTCCCACCGAAGAGTATTGCATGCATGCTCCTACATCTAATATATCATTCATCTTCAGCCTTTCTCCATCTTGGAGTCTGCCGGTGTCAACCTTTCTTAGATTTCTTGAAGCCACAAAAATATCCAAGGTTGTTGCCCTAGTTTTTTTCAGATTCGTTGCTCTCGCATCCTCTTTATCTATTAAGGTGTGAGCACCTGTAAATTGTAAGGAAATTTCTCGATATTCCTTAGCGCACCCTGCAACACCGCTTACAGCAGCAGCCGTTGTTCCCCCGTTACTGCTAACGGGGCTTCGCCGGCTTTGCGCGCACTGTTTTACCAAACCTCGCACTGCTGGACCGGCCGTGTCGGCCTACGCTTCGGGACTAGCCCGAGCCTTGCTTCCGGCGTAGCACTAGCTAGCTCGCACGCACCGTGTTACCGTTTGCATGTTTCGCGTATAAATGTTCGCTCATGCCTTCGCTCACATTTTGTACTCGTTTGACACCTTAGTGCAATTCTCGCTACTTCGATTCATTGCACCCGTAACACTTGGTTATCAAAGCCTCTTTCTTTTGGACCGCGCATCTCCGCACCCCAGGAAATCAACTTTTGATTTTTCACTCGAAGGGACTCACGCACCTTAGCCCCTAGGAGCCGATGTCCTCGCGATCTCTCGTAAACACGTGCAGCCACGACTGCGCCTAGACTAAGACGAGCTGACGCCCTTCAGAATGGCCGACCGCATCGACGTCACCACCCTCACGCAGGACCACCTGGACGAGCTGCTACGACAATTGCACGAAAGCTCCAAAGAAATCGCGGCATTAACTGCGGAACGCACCTCCCTGCAAAATGGCCTTGCGCGAACACAATCCCAAGCACCTGGGACTTCGATACAGCCCGCACCACAAACATCCCAACACGGAAGTGTGGCGCAACCCACGAGCACGGCCAGTGATGGCGTCGTCCGCCACGACGGAGACGACGACCACAGCACGACACACCCCGACGCGTCGAATGTGGCCCGAAATCAACCTCGAGTCACAAATTCCGTGCAAGCCAGCGAATCAACTTTACTATCGCCGATGCCGCTGAAGCTGTAGCGTCCGCCGTGTTTTGACCCGAGTCAACAGGGTGGTCCTACCGTTCAGGCGTGGCTATTCATGTTGAACGTTTTCTTCGACGCGACGTCTTGGAGGATACGGCGAAGATTCCCTACGCCGTGTCGTTACTGCGAGGACCTACCATGGACTGGTGGCGCGTCATCGTCATGAAGCCGGTGGACTATGCGACTCTACCGACACGGGAAGGACAAACTGGACCCTTGGCGCCGTCGTATTTCGTGGAGGTGCCCTAGTATCGCACGTGGGACGCGTGGTGCGCAGGTCTGCGCGCTCGTTTCAAGCCAATTGCGGCTTCGATTGCGGCGCGACAGAAGCTCCGCACTTGGCGCCAGCTCGGTTCCGTCCAAGACTACACGAGTAGATTTCTGGCGCTATGCAAATAGGTAGGATACATGCATGAGAGCGAGCGCATCGACCACTACATCGGCGGCCTTAAGTAGGACATCGCTCAGGAAATCCAGCTTCGCGGCGTCATCGACTTCTAAGAAATTCTTGCTATGGCGGAGAAACTCGACTTCTTCCGCCGACCGAGACCCGGGTCCTACAGAAGCAGCAATTGGGGACATCGGCCTCGTGGGACGAACAAGGGCGCTACGATACATGCCGTCACCGCAAATGCTGCTGCCGCACCATTCAAAGGGCGCTGCTTTGCGTGCAATGGGCCGGGACACCGTAAGAGCGAATGCTCGGAAAACGCTAAGGGAAAGGGGGAAGCTGAGTAGCAGAAACAGACCAAGCAGTAGGGAAACGATGGGAGTCAGTAGAAGACGGGCCCTCTAGTGACAGGTCACGCTGTCAGTAGATCTGCACTGTGGATGCCCGATTGATCCTGGAGAGGGTTACCGGCGCGTTCGCCTGGGGGGTTATGGGCGCATTGACCCGCTACTGAAACAAGCCCTTTTA
Organism: Closterium sp. NIES-65; assembly: GCA_948144175.1. Classification (NCBI taxonomy): domain Eukaryota; kingdom Viridiplantae; phylum Streptophyta; class Zygnematophyceae; order Desmidiales; family Closteriaceae; genus Closterium; species Closterium sp. NIES-65. Next base: position 771,448 of record CANXME010002149.1, read on the forward strand.
TCCCAATGGTCTAGTGGTTGGGATTCTGAGATGGTATCAGAGCGAAAGTCTCGAGTTCGAATCCCAGTGTATGCTCTTCGGGCATCCTTGTGCGGGGGGGTATCAGAGGTCCACTGGTGATCCCCGATTGATCCTAGGGAAGGGTTACAGGCACGTTGGCCTGGGGGGTTATGGGCGCATTGACCCGCTACTTAACAAGCCCTTTTATCCCAATGGTCTAGTGGTTGGGATTCTAAGATGGTATCAAAGCGAAGGTCTCGGGTTCGAATCCCGATGTATGCACTTCGAGCATCCTAGTGCGGGGGGGTGTCAGAGGTCCACTCTGTTAGAATCTTAAGCAAGGGTAGGCTTAGAAGCCATAGCGTAGGTGCCTAGGTGATCGAGTTTGAGTGAGTTAGGAAAGTATCGAGAGATTTTTGAAAGAGAAGTGGTTTCACTAGCAAGAGTTGGGATACAAGTACAATGCCCTAAATTGGGTTGTACTCATTACAGAGTACCCCACTGCAAGCTAGACAGCAAATATATTCTGACACACCCCCATAGCCAAAGTGGGGTGTAATCAGCAGAGCAGGCAAAGCAGTACAAGCTCAGGGTGGATCACAATGTCACCATACATTCAAAGCACAAGTTCAAGAAGCAATAGTTAAAGTGCACAATTATCAGCAAAGCTAGTGGTGGTCACAACGGGCAAGTGAGGAGGAGGAGGGAGAGTGAGAGGAGAGGAGATAGAAGGCGGCGGCTGAAGCTGCAGACACACGGGCAACAGGAGTGGCGAGCACAGTGGCTACCGGACTAAGCGCCCGGACTACAGGAGCAACAGGCCCCGCGGCTCAAGTAGCGGCAGACGGGCAACGGACCCACAGGCGACTGGCGCAGCGACAAGCTCACTGGGCTACCGGGACAGCGCCCCGGACTACAGGTGCTGCGGACGACAAACTGGCAACCTCCTCTCAACCTCCCGCACACAGTCCCACCCCCCCCCGACACACACCCGCTGCTATACCACTAGCTCCACTCCCACCCACCCCCCCTTAGAACCTAAACCCAAGACTCCCACACAACCACCCCCCTCAGCGAGAGCTGTAGCAGTGGGAGACGAAGGAGGAGGAGGAGGAGGGGACGGCACGCACAACCGACAACCCCACAACGAGCACCCCCACACTCACCCCCCACGGCTGCACCTGGTCCATGAGCGACTGCTGCAGGGGCCAGGGGCGGCTGCTGATGGTGCGGCTGCTCCAGTGGCTGCTGCTGCTCGGGCTGCTGCGGGGGAGGCTCCAAGGGCTGATGCTAGGGCGGCTGCTCCGGGAGCTGCTGCTGCTGCTGCTGCGGTGGCTCCTCTAGGGGCTGCTGCTGGGGCGGCTGCTGCTGCTCCAGGGGCTGCTGCAGCTTGGGTGGCCGCCCCAGAGGCGGCTGCTGCTGGGGCAGCTGCTCCCGGGGCTGCTGCTGCTGGGGCGGCTCCAGGGGCTGCTGCTGGGGCGGCTGGTCCCAGGGCTGCCGCTGCTGCTGCTGCTCCAGGGGCTGCTGCTCCCGGGGCTGCTGCTGCTGCGGCGGCTCCTCCAGGGGCTGCGGCTGGGGCGGCTGCTTCTGCTCCAGGGGCTGCTGCTGCTGGGGCGGCCGCTTCAGAGGCAGCTGCTGCTGGAGCGGCTGCTCCAGTGGCTGCTGCTGGGGCGGCTGCTCCCAGGGCTGCTGCTGCTGGGGCGGCTGCTCCCGGGGCTGCTGCTGCTGGGGCGGCTGCTCCACGAGCTGCTGCTGCTGGGGTGGCTGCTCCACGAGCTGCTGCGGCTAGGGTGGCCGCTTCACGAGCTGCTGCTGCTGGGGTGGCTCCAGGGGCTGCTGCTGGGGCGGCTGCTCCCAGGGCTACCGCTGCTGCTGCTGTCCCAGGGGCTGCTGCTCCCGGGGCTGCTGCTGCTGCGGTGGCTCCTCTAGGGGCTGCGGCTGGGGCGGCTGCTTCTGCTCCAGGGGCTGCTGCTGCTGGGGTGGCCGCTTCACGAGCTGCTGCTGTTGGGGCGGCTCCAGGGGCTGCTGTTGGGGCGGCTGCTCCACGAGCTGCTGCTGCTGGAGTGGCTGCTCCACGAGCTGCTGCTGCTGGGGTGGCCGCTTCACGAGCTGCTGCTGCTGGGGTGGCTCCAGGGGCTGCTGCTGGGGGGGCTGCTTCCAGGGCTGCCGCTGCTGCCGCTGTCCCAGGGGCTGCTGCAGCGGAAAGTAGGACGAAGGGGAGGTGAAGGGCGTGGCCCCCGAAAGTGCCTCGACGGGCAGCGAGAGGGGACCGTGCGCAGGCCCCTAAGGCGCCGCGACGAGGCAGCGGGAGGGGCCGTCTCGCGAGCCCCGAAAGTGCCGCGACGAGGCGACGAGAGGGACCTGCGTGCGGGCCCCCAAAACGCCGCGACGAGGCGACGGTCGGGGCCTGTGCGCGGGCTCCCAGGACGCCGCGACGAGGGAGGTACCCGCCGCGCGCATCGGGGCGCACGGCGGGCAGAAAACTGCCACGCGCACCGAGCGCGTGGCGGGAAGAAAAATAGGTGGTCACGCGCCACGGGGCGCACGACACACAGTAGGGCAGCGGAATCGAGTGGGCCCACTGGCCAGGAGCGTTAAGCTCTAATACCATGTTAGAATCTTAAGCAAGGGTAGGCTTAGAAGCCATAGCGTAGGTGCCTAGGTGATCGAGTTCGAGTGAGTTAGGAAAGTATCGAGAGATTTTTGAAAGAGAAGTGGTTTCACTAGCAAGAGTTGGGATACAAGTACAATGCCCTAAATTGGGTTGTACTCATTACAGAGTACCCCACTGCAGGCTAGACAACAAATATATTCTGACACACTCGTGATCCCCGATTGATCCTAGGGAAGGGTTACAGGCACGTTGGCCTGGGGGGTTATGGGCGCACTGACCCGCTACTTAACAAGCCCTTTTATCCCAATGGTCTAGTGGTTGGGATTCTGACATGGCATTAGAGCGGTCTCGGGTTCGATTCCCAATGTATGCACATGTAGGCCGTTGCCGATGTGCTTAGTCCTGGGCCTCCTAGTGTTGGGGGGGTGTTAGTAGATCTGCACTGTGGATGCTCGATTGTTCCAAGAGAGGGTTACAGGCACGATCGCCTGGGGGGTTATGGGCGCATTGACCCGCTACTGAAACAAGCCCTTTTAGCCCAATGGTCTAGTGGTTGGGATTCTGAGACACGCCGCTCTCCCGACCCAACCGACCCTCACCGAGTGATTGTGCCGGTTCACGCAATCGGCCACATCCGGCCAAATAAGGAGGGTACTACGGTAGACAACCCCATACTGCTTAGTGGGAAAATCGGGACAGACTTAGTAAAAATCTTCGTAGACGGAGGGGCCAGCCACAGCCTTATCAACACTGCCACAACATGAAAACTGCGACTGCCACTAGACAGATGCTTACCTGAGATCGACGCAAGACTGGTCGACGGCACGCCACTGGCAATCCAGGAACATGTGGACCGAGTTTGGATTCGATGCTTCACGTTTAGCCAGAAAACGCTCGCAACGACCCTCGACGGAACCGACATTTTACTGGCTGCGATTGGCTCCGACGACACAATCTGCGAATTCACTGGACGACGGGTGACTGCACTGTGCGAGTGAACGGTAAGAACATCGCCTTACCTCGCTGGGGCTCGCCTGAGTCTTAGTTGTCAGAATATTATCTTATTGTTCTAGCCTGTAGTGGGGTGCTCTATAGCGAGTACAACCCTTCTAGGGTTTGCTATTTGTATCCCCATTTCTGCTAGTTCAACCCTCTTTTTCTTCTTCTAACTTTTGTCATGCTATCAGAGCAGGTCGATCCCCTTGGATCGATCCTGTGGGTGGGTTTCCACCTCGCTTCCGCTGCTACCTTTCCTTCCCGCCGTGCGCCCCGAGGCGCGCGGCGGTTTTCCTTCCCGCCGTGCGCCCCGGGGCGCGCGGCGGTTCTTTGCCCGCTGTGCGCCCCGAGGCGCGCGGCGGGCGTCTTCCCTACCTTCGCGGGCGTCCGCCCTACGTCGCGGCCCCGCCCTACGTCGCGGCCCCGCCCTGCGTCGCGGCCCCGCCCCTCGAAGCGGCCCTGCCCTACGTTGCGGCCCCGCCCCGACCGTCGCGGCCCCGCCCTACGTCGCGGCCCCGCCCCTCGTCGCGGCCCCGCCCCTCGAAGCGGCCCTGCCCTACGTCGCGGCCCCGCCCCGACCGTCGCGGCCCCGCCCTACGTCGCGGCCCCGCCCTGTGTCGCGGCCCCGCCCCTCGAAGCGGCCCTGCCCCTCGTCGCGGCCCCGCCCCTCGTCGCGGCCCCGCCCCTTGTCGCGGCCGCGCCCTCCAACCAGGCCCTGTGGGGTGGCGGGTATGGGGGTGCTCGGTGTGCCTTCCTCCCTTTGCTCCTCCTCCTCCTTCGTCTCCCACTGCTGCAGCTGTCGCTGAGGGGGGTGGTTGTGTGGGAGACTCGGGTTTAGGGTTTAAGGGGGGTGCGTGGGAGTGCAGCTAGCTGTGTAGCAGTGGGTGTGCATCAGGGGGGTGGGACTGTGTGCGGGAGGTTGAGTGGAGGTTGTCAGTTTGTCGTTCGCAGCACCTGTAGTCCGGGGCGCTGTCCCGGTAGCCCAGTCGTAGCCAGCTGTGCCAGCCGCCCGTGGGTCCGTTGCCCGTCCGCCGCTATTTGAGCCGCGGGGCCTGTTACTCCTGTAGTCCGGGCGCTGTCCGGTAGCCGCTGTGCCAGTGTGCCTCCTGTTGCCCGTGTGCCTGCAGCTTCAGCCGTCGCCTCCTATCTCCTCTCCCCTCACTCTCTCTCCTCCTCCTCACTTGCCCGTTGTGACTACCACTAGCTCTGCTCATAATTGTGAACTCTAAACTATCTCTTCTTGAACTTGTGCTCAGAATGTGTGGTGACATTGTGATCCACCCTGAGCTTGTACTACTTTGCCTGCTCTGCTGATTACACCCCACTTTGGCTATGGGGGTGTGTCAGAATATTATCTTATTGTTCTAGCCTGTAGTGGGGTGCTCTATAGCGAGTACAACCCTTCTAGGGTTTGCTATTTGTATCCCCATTTCTGCTAGTTCAACCCTCTTTTTCTTCTTCTAACTTTTGTCATTAGTCGGTGCGTGTCAACATGATCACAATAAAACGCGCTGTAGCGGCAGGAGCTGACGTGTATGCGGTTGACATTCGGGAAGCTAAGGCAGCACACAAAGGAGGAGATTTACAGAAATTGCTAGCCGACGTACCGGGTGATTTGGCAGCACTGTTGAAGCAATACAGTGACATTTTCCCGGACGACCTACCGACGGGACTGCCACCTCAGCGACCGCACGACCACAGGATAGAACTAGAACCGAGGGCACAGCCAACAGTACAGCAACTGTTCTGACTGACCCAACCCAAACCAAACGAATTGAGGAAGCAGCTGGATTACTTGCTCGAGAAGGAGTTCATTCGCCCGAGTTCGTCGCCCTTTGCAGCACCGATATTGTTCACGCCGAAGAAGGACGGGGGTTTTCGCATTTGCATAGACTACAGGGCACTGAACAGGGTTACCATAAAGTCCCGTTTCCCCACCCTTCGAGCCGATGAACTGATCGACCAACTGCGCACAACCCGGGTTTTCTCAAAAATCGACCTTCGGGGAGGTTACCACCAGATTCGCGTCAACCCACTCAACTGCCCTAAGACACCCTTCTGAACACGCTACGGATCCTTCGAATACAGCGTCATGCCCTTTGGACTGACCAACGCCCCCGCCACTTTTCAAATGACCATGAACAAAGCCTTCCGCCCGCTTTTAGATAAGTGCGTCATCGTGTACCTTGACGACCTACTGATTTACAGCCCCGACAGAGCACAGTATATACAGGACATCGAAGCAGCCTTTAAGATTCTGAGTGAGAACCGCCTACTGACAAAAGCGTCTAAATGTGAGTTTCTACTAGACCGACTGGGGTTTTTGGGACACATTATTTCAGCTGCAGGAGTGGAAATAGACCCGAAGGACGATTCAAGCATGGCACGCGCCGACCAACTTGACCGAGTTGCAGAGTTTCCTGGGGTTTGTCAACTACGTGCGTCGATTCATCCCTGACATGGCGAAGCTAACTGCCCCGTTGACCGACCTGCTGAGGAAGGGGGTTGAGAATACGTGGGGGGAAAAATAGCAAGCTGCCTTCTCTGCCCTCAAAAATATTTTGTGCTCACCGCCCGTGCTTCACATTGTCGATCAGCACCGTCCGTTCGAGCTCGTCACCAACGCTAGCAGCATCGCTGTGGGTACAGTACTGATGCAGGACTTCGGGAACGGCCTCCAACCAATCACGTATGAGTCCCGCAAGCTCCACCCACCCGAACGCAAGTACCCGATACACGACCACGAGATGTTGGCGATTGTGCACGCGTTCAAAGTGTGGCGATGTTACCTCACGGGAGCAGACATGACAGTACGGTCAGACCACCGATCCCTACAGTAACTTCGCGCCCAACCGAATCTCAACCCACGACAAATCCGCTGGTTGGACTATCTGGATTCCAACTTCCACTACACTGTCACGTACAAAAAAAGCGCATCCAACATCGCCGACGCACTCACACGCCCCATCGCCCAACTCCACGCCATCATACTCGCCCAAACCAACCCACTGTTAACGGGCCTTTTCACCCACGGATACAGTACCGACCCATTTTTCACGACCGGAAATTCACAGCAACTGGCAGAGGCCAAAGGAATCTATTACGTAAAAGCAGGCACCATTCGCATCCGGGTACCCGCGTACTCACTACTGAGGGAACTGTTACTGCGGGAGGCACACGACGCGATTACCTCGGGACATTTTGGGGTAGAAAAAACGCGACAGCAACAGCAACGGTATTACTACTAGCCGGAGCTGTTGACCGACGTATGTGAAACTATGAGCAGAGGAATGAATTGACTAAGTCAGAGTTGGGTACAAATACAACCCTAGCAAACTGTACCCCATATGTGCTACCCCACTATAGCCTACAAACATGCATCAGCTATAATAATCTGACACACCCCCATAGGCAAAGTGGGGGAGAACAAGGGGTCACAAGACCAGTCAAGCAAAGCAAAACAAGCTCAGGGTGGATCACAAAGTCACCACACAGTCCGAGCACAAGAGCAAGGCCAGAGGCCAGTTCACATGCAGGAGTAAAGACATATATATAAAACTAGACAAGCAAGAGCAGGTATATATATGTCAAAGTACAAGTAAAGTCAAGAAGAGAGCAAGTGAGGCAAGACAGGTACAAGACCCAGCTGGGTACAAAAGCGCTGATGGTCGCAAGGCGCAAGTGCCTTGGTGAACACATCAGCAGTGTTGGCCTCAGAGGCCACGTAAGCAAGTCGCAACTGACCACGCTGCTGCAGCTCACGAGCAAGGAAGTAGCGGAGAGCAATGTGCTTCGTTCTGTGCTCCAAGCGCTGCTCTCGACACAAGGCCAACATGGCCTTGTTGTCTACGTACAGCACTGGAGGAGAACGAGGCAGCTCTCCAAGGTCAGTCAGCAGGTAGGTGAGCCAGCGAAGCTCCTGTGCAGCCATGGCCCCGGCGTAGATCTCAGCCTCACAACTGGAGCCGAGAACCGAAGACGAGCGAGTAGACCGCCACGAGACAGAGCCGGAACCAAGGCTGAAGGTGTAACCCTGTGACGACCGCTGCGTAGCCTGGTCGTCAGCCCAAGAAGCGTCTGCGTGCCCAGTAAGGACCACTGGACTCCGCCCTCCAAGCACTAGCCCCATGCCCGACGTACTGCACAGGTAGCGCAATACCCTCTTCGCTGCAGCCATGTGCTCTGGTCGGTGTCTCCCAGGAGCAACATAGCGTGCAAGGATGCTCAGAGGGTATGCAAGGTCAGGTCGAGTGCAGGTCATCAGGTACATGAGGCAGCCAACAAGCTCTGCATACGGACCACTCGACTCTACGGACTCATCCGAAGGCAGAGCTGAGAGTGAGTGGCGAGTAGGCAGAGGAGTGGCCTGAGGCGAGGAGTACGTGAAGCCGAAGCGCTGAAGGACCTGCTGCACCATGTGTGACTGAGTCAGGGTAATGGTGCGGCGTGCTCTGTCCCGAGTGATCTGCAAGCCAAGGTAGCTGCGCAGTTCACCCAGGTCTGTGCACGTGTGTCTCTTCAGCAGCTCGGACTTCACGTAGGCGAGTCCAGCAGTGTCCGCTGTGGCAAAGACCAAGTCGTCGACGTACACGAGGATGTAGAACGGCGGCAGGGAAGTGTCGGTGCGAAGAAACAGCGACGGGTCAGCAGTAGAAGGAGCAAACCCAAGAGCCGCAAGCGTAGTCCTCAGTGTGTCGTGCCACTCACGCGGTGCCTGGCGGAGACCGTAGACTGGCCGTCGGAGGCTCCACTGGGTGCCAGGAGGGAAAGTCCCAGTGAAGCCAGGCGGACGGCGCAGCCAGATCTCCTCGTGCAGGCTACCCTGCAGGAACGCAGTGCTGAAGTCGAGAGAGTGAAGCTCGTAGTCGCGCTGAGCGGCAATGTGCAGCAGCACCCGAAGAGTGGTCATCTTCGGGGTGGGAGAGAAGGTCTGAAAGTAGTCAACTCCCTGCCGCTGACTGAAGCCACGAGCCACGTAACGCGCCTTGAAGACAGGCGGCGAGCCCGGCGGCCGCTTCACCCTGAAGATCCACATGCCACTGACGATGTTCGCCCCAGGAGGGGGAACCGCGTCAACGTAGGTGCCTGTGGACTTCCAGGAAGCCATCTCTGCATCCATAGCTGCCTGCCACTGAGAGGAGTAGGGACCCTCTACGGCCTCCGCGTAAGAACGCGGAGTCGGGATGTCTAGTGCATCCGGGTCTCCCTCAGGGGCTAGCAGTACAGACGCGAGACGAGGTGAAGCAGCGGCTAGACACTGGAACTCCTCCTGCCTGTCCTCTAGGACGTCCGTGCCAAGGGCACACTCACCCCCGACGGACGGAGGACAGGCGGACTCAGACTCAGCGACAAGACGAGCAGCGTAGTCTAGACGACAGCGCGCAGCAAAGTCGACAAGCTCAGTGACAAGGGCAGACGCAGCAGACGACTCGAAGGAAGGGTCAGTGACAGCAGTAGCAAGGAGACGCGTGACAGTAGGACTGGCAGCACGAAGAGAGTCCGACTCCGGGTCGGCAAGAGCAGGAAGAGAGGAAGCAGGAGGAGAAGGCAAAGGGGCACGCAGAGGAGCAGTGGACGGACGCAGTGACATCCGGTGCGTGCCAGGGACAGGAGGAGGACGCTGACGCGACCCGCGACCACTAGCGCGCTCAGTACGAACAGGCGACGCAGGACGAGACGCAGGCTCACGACGCTCAGTAAGACCTCCAGTCAGACCAGCGTAGGGAGAAGGAGCAGGCAAAGGGGAGGCAGGCTGTAGCTGTGGCTGTGACCGGACAGGCTGCGGACCCTCTAAGGAAGGAGGAGGAGGTGTAAGACCAAGAACCTGCTGCAGGAGCGGAACGAAGTACGGTCGAGGCCGCGCGGCGACGCCAGAAACAGCAGGAACAGCACCAGCACCCCCGGCAGGAGCACCCACTCCAGCAGCACCTCCAGCAGAACCACCAGAAGCTCCAGAACCTCCAGCAGCAGCACCAGGAGCACCGTCAGTCGGACCACCAACCGCAGGCTCAGCGCCAACGTCCTCAGCAGGACCAGCTCCAGGAGAACACTCAGACCCAGCAGCTCCAGCACCCACAGGACGAGCACCGCCAGGTCGCGTGGCAGCAGCGCCCTCCGCAGCCGAAGAACCACCAGCACCAGCGGCACGCCTCCAGCGCCGGGCAAACCACTCACGCAGCTCCTGTGGAGAGAGCGGCTCCCGGTGAGACGAAGCACCCCCAGGCACAGCACCTCCAGGCTCGGCACCTCCCGGCTCAGCACCCCCAGGCTCAGTACCCCCAGACACAGCACCCCCAGGCACAGTACCCCCAGGCTCAGCACCCCCAGGCTCAGCACCCCCAGACTCCGCACCCCCAGGCTCAGCACCCCTAGACTCCGCACCCCCAGGCTCAGCTCCCGCAGCAGCACCGGAGTCACCAATGACCTCGACAGGCTCGACCGCGTCTACCTGAGACACACCTGAAGGGGCAGGACCCTGAGGGGGGAGGGGGACTACTGGGGGGGGACCTGGTACCAAGAAGAGGGGGGGTGGGGGGAGGGACGGAGTGCGGTAGGGGAAGAGGCGGTAGTAGGGTACCGACTCGTCGAACGTGACGTCCTGGGAGGACAGAACACGTCGAGAGGTGGGGTGGTAAAACTGCCACCCAGGGGCGTCGGGGGGGAACCCGAGGAAGACGCAGGGAGAAGCACGAGGGGACAGCTTGTCCGCAGACAGGTCGCGAACAAACGCCCGAGATCCCCAGACCCGGAACGCCGACGCATCGCCAACCTTCCCCGTCCACAACAGAGCTGGGGAGGTCTCCGGTCGAGAGACCCTGGGGTGGAGGTTGATCTGGTGCGCAGCGTACCTGACCGCAAACGGCCACAGAAAATGGGGAGCAGCCGCATGCATCATGGACGTACGAGCGACGTCCATGACCATGCCAATGCGGCGCTCAGCGATCCCATTCTGCTGTGGTGAGTCCGGAAGCGTGAAGGTCTGACGGATGCCTCGCACACGACAGTAGGTACTCAGGAGGGCCGAGGAGAACTCTCCGCCTCTGTCCGAGTGCAGACGCAAGACAGGGAAGTCAGAGCCAAAGCTTCTCCGAAGCTGAAGACGAGCTGCGCGGATCCAGTCGATCAACACCTGAGTGACCTCACCCTTGCTGCGCAAGGGGAAGACTGTGGTGTAACGCGAGTAGTCGTCAACCACTAGCAGGAAGTAGCGCTCCTGACCCTGTCCACGGACGCGGGCTGGGCCCCACACGTCCATGTGAAGCGTCTGCAACGGGGCCTCTGTCGGAGGAAACTGGGAGGAGTGAGGGGCAGCACGCTGGCGCCCCTCGACACAGGGGACACAGGCAGGGCCAGGGCCCGGAGGAAGGGGAGGGAGGGACCGGGGAAGACCAGACACAAGGACCCGCGAGGCCATGCCTCTGAGCCGAAGCAGAGAGGGGTGGCCAAGGCGGTGGTGCCAGAGGAGGGTCTCGTGAGACAGACGACGACACGAACAAGGGGCAGACTCAGGACCAGACCTGGACGCTGCAGCAAACACCTGACCAGACGAAGGGGCCCTACCAGACGCAGTACCTGGAGGAGAAGCAGTGGTCAGTGTGTACAGGCTCGATCCCGGCCGACGTGTAAACGTAGCCAGGTGGCGACCTGTATCCGCCTCCGTACAGTGGGTCACCCGCTGACGAGCAGGGGTGAACTGGTGGACACCTGCATCCTGGAGGTCAGCACCACTCACCAAGTTCGTCGAGAACGAGGGGAGGTAGAGACCAGTCAGGGTGCCAGAGGGGGCCGCCGGACACGGGAGGACAGTGGAGAAGCGAGACAGGACAGGCCCCCCAGAGGGGTCCGCCAGGGACACCGCAACAGGCCGACTCAGCGGCGTGAGAGTGGTGCGGTCCCTAAAGAAGGAGCGAGACGCTCCAGAGTCAAGGGTGAAGGTGTGAGAGGCCGAAGCCGACACAGTACCTGAGAGGGCGGACTCACCAGTACCTGACGCGGCAGTACCAATGCCCGGGTCGGGCGGGAAACACCGGTAACAGTCATCCTCATCACTACCAGTCACAGCATACATAGCAGAGAGAATAGCATCAAAATCAAGATCATAAATAGCTACACCAGCCCTAGACAGCTCTCCCCAGCGGGGGATCGCAGCGGCCTCCGGAAACTGCTGACGCCAGGCGTCGGTCAGGCGGCCAAAGCAGCGACGGGCTGTGTGGGCGCCTCCACACCTCTCCCCTGCACGGTCACCAGTGCGAAGAACGTAGGGGCAGGGACCAAGCGCACCACCGCGCTGACGCTGCAAGTACCACTCACGGAGCTGCTGAGGGCCGGGGACGGTGCGAGAGCGCTGCTGCTGCTGCGGCTGCTGCTGTGGCTGCTGCTGCTGCTGGCGCTGACCACCCCCAGAGCTGCTCCGCTGGGACGAGCCACTCCGACCCCCTCCTCCACCGCCACCCCCGCCTCCACCGCCACCCCCGTCGCCACCGCCACCTCCCCCACCAGGACCGTCGCTCCCACCGCTCCCACCGCCTCCTCCGCTACCACCTCCGCCGCCACCTCCGCCTCCACCGCCGCCACTACTACCTCCACTCCCGCCACCACCCCCCCCGCCACCCCCACTCCCCCCTCCACCCCCACCGCCTCCTCCACCGCCCCCTCTGGCTCCACCCGCTCCCTTGCCCCCCTTGCCCTTGCCAGTGCGGCGTCTGCCACTGGGGGCAGACGCCGCGCCGACCGACTCAAAACCAACGAGGTCGGCCGCAGCGGCAGAGGCGACAGAGGGCAGCAGGGGGGAGGGACCACACCCCTCAAAGATGGGGGTGCGAGGGTCACCCCGAGAGGCCCCTACAGCGACAATACTCTTCTCAGCCGCTAGCAGGGACTCCTCAAGGAGGTCGACAGTGAGAGTGGTGGGACAGACAGAGAGAAACTGGTCCCTAACGACACGAAGGGACTCAGGAAGACGGGTGACGAGAAAGTAGAGAGTGATGTACATGGGAGGAGGGTTCGCAGCGCGGAACTCAGCAGGAAGGGCAGCGCGGTAGCGGGTGTCACTAGCGCGGAGGTGGGTAACGAGGTCAGCGACAGTGGGAAAGGAAGCGAGGTCAGGGAAGAGAAACGGTAGCATGAGGCGGCTAAGGGTAGCGGAGGAAGGGGAGGAGTAGCGCGCAACTACAGCGTCGTACAAGGCCTGAGCGGTCTTGCACTGACTAAAGTGGGCACGCTCAGAGGAAGGGAGGTGGCGACGCACAGCAAGACGTGCAGCAGCATCGCGGGTCGCCCACTTGGAGCGAACGGCAGAGTCAGCATCAGCAGGCGGGGCAGGGACAGCGCCAGAGACAAAGTCAAAGAGAGAGACCTCATCTACCGCATCACACAGTAAGTACAGCTGCAGATCCTCGATCCAGACGGCAAAGTCAATGGCCCTCCCCTCAGCGTCAAAAGTGAGAACATTGGGGGTGGCCATAGCAGCAGCTGAAAGTCTCACCGGGATGGGAGAGTCGGGTAGGTCAGCAGCAGGCGGCTCGGGCTGCTCGTGCAGCTCAGGCGGCTCGGGCTGCTCAGGTACCGGGCGGCTCGGCTACTGCGGGGCGGCTCGGCTACTGCGGGGCGGCTCGACTGCTGCTGGGCGGCTCGGCTGCTGCTGGGCAGCTCGGCTGCTGCTGGGCGGCTCGGCTGCTGCTGGGCGGCTCGGCTGCTGCTAGGCGGCTCGGCTGCTGCTGGGCGGCTCGGCTGCTGCTGGGCGGCTCGGCTGCTGCTGGGCGGCTCGGCTGCAGTGCAGTGGCGGGGCCGGGACAAGGCCGGCGGTAGGGCCGGCGGTAGGGCCAAGTAGGAGCCGGCGGCGGGCCGAGTAGGAGGCCGGCGACGGGCTGAGTAGGAGGCCGGCGGCAGGGCCGTGTAGGAGGCCGGCGGCGGGCCGAGTAGGAGGCCGGCGACGGGCCGAGTAGGAGGCCGGCGGCAGGGCCGTGTAGGAGGCCGGCGGCGGGCCGAGTAGGAGGCCGGCGGCGGGCCGAGTAGGAGCCGGGGCCGGGCCGTGTAGGAGGCCGGCGGCGGGCCGTGTAGGAGGCCGGCGGCGGAGCCGAGTAGGAGCCGGCGGCGGGGCCGTGTAGGAGGCCGGCGGCGGGCCGAGTAGGAGGCCGGCGGCGGGCCGTGTAGGAGGCCGGTGGCGGGCCGAGTAGGAGGCCGGCGGCGGGCCGTGTAGGAGGCCGGCGGCGGGGCCGAGAAGGAGGCCGGCGCGGGGCCGCGTAAGGGGCCGAGTAGGAGCCGGCGGCCCAGGGCCGCGTAAGGGGCCGGCTCGGAGCCGCGTAAGAGGCCGGCGCGGGGCCGCGTAGGAGCCGGCGGCGCAGGGCCGCGTAAGGGGCCAGCGCGGGGCCGCGTAAGGGGCAGGCGGCCGGGCCGCAGGGGAGAGGGCGACCCGAAGGGTCGCTAAAACAAAAAAGGGCGCGCCTCGGGGGCGCGCTTCGGTGGGCCCAAAAAAAAATTCGGTCCTGGAGGGACCTAGCTCTATACCATGTGAAACTATGAGCAGAGGAATGAATTGACTAAGTCAGAGTTGGGTACAAATACAACCCTAGCAAACTGTACCCCATATGTGCTACCCCACTATAGCCTACAAACATGCATCAGCTATAATAATCTGACAACGTACAGCACCACGTGGGCTCGTGTCCTGCGTGTCAGGTGATGAAGAGCTCGCGAAAAAGAAAGGCGGGTCAGTTGCAGCCGATTCCATCGCCTGGGCGCGCCTGGCAGCAGGTTACCATGGATTTCGTCACGGGGTTACCTTCGAGCCCTAGGGGTAACGACGCAGTTATGGTCGTCATTGACAGGTTGACGAAGATGGCACACTTTGCTGCGTGCAAGAAATCGATCTCAACCGAAGAAACCGCTCGCCTGTTCACCGCAGCCGATCGCTCGACTGCACAGGATACCAGCCGTGATAATCAGTGACTGTGACACGAAGTTGACCAGCAACTTTTGGAAAAACCTCTGGGAGCAGTTCGGGACCAGGCTACAGTTCAGCTCGTCGTACCACCCCGAGACCGATGGTCAAACGGAGCGGACGAAACAGACGATGGAGCAGTTGATTCGTGCCACGTGCGACGACCCTACCACTTGGGAGCAGCACATGTCGCTGATCGAGTTCGTGTACAACAACACCACATCAACGATAACGCAGCAGTCCCCCTTCTACCTGAACTACGGGCAAAATCCTACAGTGCCCATGACGCCGAGTCTGGACAACCCAACACCAGGTGCACAGCAATTCGCCAAAATTCTGCAAGGTGCCCGCACCAGAGCAGCAGAAGCAATTGAAAAAGCCAATGTCCTCGCTAAGCGCAACGCTGACCGCCGCAGCTGCCCACTCATGTACCAGTCAGGAGACTACGTACTGCTCGACACACAAAACTTAAGACTGCCCGTCATACCAAAATTACGACCCCGCTACTGTGGACCATTCCAAATCAGCCACATGATTACCCCAGTGACAGCCCACTTACTGTTGCCGACGGACTGGTACATTGGCCCTTCATTCCACGTCAGCCTGATTCGCCCATACATCCCAACCACAAGCCAACTGCCTCGTTGTCAGAACTAGCAGTTAGAAACAAGAATGAAGAAAGGAGGGGTTGCACTAGCAAGCAGGTTGATACAAATAGGAAACCCTAATCGGGTTGTACTTGCTATAGAGTACCCCACTACAGGCTAGACAATAATAACATTCTGACACACCCCCATAGTCAAAGTGGGGTATAATCAGCAGAGCAAGCACAGCTAGAGGCATTCACAATGGGCACGTGAGGAGGAGGAGGCTGGACTGTGAGAGGAGAGGAGATGGGAGGCAACGGCTGAAGCTACAGACACACGCGCAACAGGAGCGGCTGGCACAGTGGCTACCGAGAGCAAGACAGGCTCCGGACTACAGGAATAACTGGCTCCGCGGCTACGACGAGCGGCTGGAGCAACGGACCCACGGGGGACAGGCATAGCAGGCTCGCTGGGCTACCGAGAGCAAGACAGGCTCCGAACTACTGGCGCTGCAGGCGACACAACGGCAGCCTCCACGCAACCTCCCCCAACTGTCCGACACCCCTCTTTTACACACCCCTTGCTGTACCCCTAGCTCCATTCCCACGTCACCCCCCTAGCACCACTCCTTCGGCTCCCACATACCCACCCCCCTCAGCGGCAGCTGCAGCAGTGGGAGACAGAGGAGGAGGAGAAGTAGGGGATGGCGCACACAACCGGCACCCCCACAACCGCCACCCCCATACCCTGGGTGTGCGGTAAGCGAGTTCAGGTGTGCGCGAAGTGAGCACAAGTGTGCGGGAAGCGAGCTCGGGTGTGCGGTAAGCAAACTCAGGTGTGCGGGGAGGGGGGCCGCAGGGCGACATACGGGTCAACGGGGACGGGCGCACGGGTCACCGAGGGCAGCGCGCGGGTCGACGCGGCCGCCGGGAAGGGCGACGGAGAGCCGCGCGCGGGTCGACGGAGCTGCTGCGAAGGGCGACGGGGAGCCGCGCGCGGGTCGACGGGGCCGCCGCGAAGGGCAACGGGGAGCCGTGCGCAGGTCAACAGGGACGGGCGCGCGGGTCGACGGAACGCAAAACCGCCGCGTGCGTCCAGGGTACGCGGCGGGCAGGAAACTGCCACGCGTCCCAAGCACATGGCGAACAAAAAACCGCCGCGCGCCTCGGGGCGCACGGCGGGCAGAAAACCGCCGCACGCCCCGAGCGCACTGCGGGATGAAAAACGCCGTGCGCTCCGAGTGCGCGGCAGGAAGAAAGGGTCGCGCGCCCAGGGCGCGCGACACCAGTAGAGCAGCGGAAGCAACGGGTGGGGCCCACCCACAGGATCGACCTAGGAGGGTCGACCTGCTCTGATAGCATATCAGAACTAGCAGTCAGAAACAAGAATGAAGAAAAGAGGGGTTGCACTAGCAAGCAGGTTGGTACAAATAGGAAACCCTAATTGGGTTGTACTCGTTGTAGAGTACCCCACTGCAGGCTAGACAATAATAACATTCTGACACTCGTCACCGCCCATCATCCATGACTCGCCATGCATCGGAGCCGATCATCGAGCCCGAAAAAATCCTCAGCCATCGGATTCGACACCCCACGGGAACCAAGAGGATTGAATTCCTCGTTCGCTGGAAGGATCGCACGCCAATTGAAGATTGTTGGGTGCCCCTGGCCAACATCGAAAACCACTCGGCCTTGCAAGTGTACCTGAGGAGCCGAGGTTTCCGCGATATACACGCACTCGCGTAGCGTAGGGGGCTTCTTGAGGGGGGGGGGGGGGGGGGGGGGGGGATAGTGTAAGGAATTTTCTCAATATTTTTTAGCGCACCCAGCTACACCGCGTACAGCAGCAGGCGTTGTTCGCCCGTTACTGCTAACGGGGCTTCGCCGACTTCGCGCGCACTATTTTACCAAACCTCACACAGCTGGACCGGCCGTGTCGGCCTACGTTTCGGGACTAGCCCGAGCCTTGCTTCCAGCGTAGCACTAGCTAGCTCGCACGCATCGCGTTACCGTTTGCATGTTTCGCGTATAAATGTTCGCTAATGCCTTCGCTGACATTTTGTACCTTCGTGCAATTCTCGCTACTTAGATTCATTGCACCCGTAACATAAAGACACTTCAGCTTATTTGTAATGAATATGACTTATTCATTACGGAGTCTGCTCCTAGGGCGTACAGCCCCGAGCACTTCGGGGCACTCTCAAGGTTCGGCCTACACTTCGGCCCGAACCACTACCGAGTCGCCCCGCACCAATCGCGACATTTCCGAGCCACGCACATCTGGAGGTTCTCGCCTAGCTAGTTTTCGCCCTATATATTCTCGCTTTCTTCATTGTTTCGTCATTCTGTAATCACGTCTTCGTTATAAAGTCTTCCGCGCACTCTGTCTAGTATAACTCATAACACTTGGTATCAGAGCTACTTTCCTAGCTTCCCCGTTTTTTAGAGTGTAATACCCCTCGGGGGGGGGACAGGGAAGGATGCCGGGGTGACAGGAGCAGCGCAAGAGCCAGCCAGGAGAACGGGTAGTTGCTCCTAGCGGCCAGGAAGTTCAAGGCGCTCCTGCGGCACCGATGGATCCTTGCCCTCGACGGTCGAGATGGACCGTGGCCTCCCTCCCCCCGGGTGGCGGACAGCTTTTGCTGTCGTCGCAATTAATGCGTGAGTAACAGTAATCGTTTTCGATAATTTTGGAGTTAATGCTGTGTGGCGGCTGACGTCGGCAGGCTCGTCGTCGGCGTACGTCCGAAGTTGTCGGAAGCAAGATCGTCGTGCAAGTTGCGTCGACACGTGGTCGACAGCTGCGCGCGACAATTACGGAGCTATTTGCGTGCGGCAAGTGGCGATGGGCATCTTCGTCACATTGCGCACGAGCTAGTGGAAGTCTTCGGCAAGTGGCGCGTCGTCACTGTGCGCGAAGATTTCGGGTAGCAGCACGTGGAAAACGACCGCTGGTCGAGTAGCCAGGCGCAATGTGTGATTTGCGTCGGAAAAACCGACGGCGAGGAGAGGCGGCGTGACGACTGCCCGAAGAAAGCGGGGGTCTACCGTCGTCCCGCCCGGGTGCGGCAGGTGTTGCTGCAAGAGGGTGCGTCGTGGGCGTTTTTCGGCAGAGCGGCACAGTGTGGGACGGAAGTTGTTCTTCAAACCACCGAAAAGTTCGGAAAAGGCCGCCTACGACCAGACTGTTCCGGCTTGGGTGACCACTGTTTTTGGCACAATGATAATCGGCGAAAATTTCGGAGCAACAGTGGCAGCCGATTCTGCACTTCACGCGGCACAGTTCCCTCCGGCCAGAGGTACCTGTGTTTGCAGACAGCCCATTACACCACGGAACAACGATTCGGCGCAGCGTTTAGACCCGCGAATTTTCGGGGGTTCTACCGGCTACAATAAACGGAGTTGCGACTAATACGGGTCCGGCGAGAGAAACGGGTTCCGACTTCAGGAGGCAAGAAAAACGACCTACAGCGACGGCTTTTGCTGAGGCCGAGTCTCACGGCTAAGCGGCGGTAGCAGAAGGAGCTCCCTACCGGCCAAGTCTACCGACGTTTCACATACCTCACACCAGAAAAGCCTCGAAGGCAATTCGTATGTCCTGTTGGCTACTGGATAAAAAGGTGGGGCCCTGTGTTGTTTAGCCCTGTGCTGGTTAGAAAGGCGTGAGTGGCGCTGGTTCGACAGCAGGGCGTACAAGAAAACAGTTTGTTGTGCGACACTGTTCGGCCCCGACAAAAACGGACCATCGGCGACAGTTACCCTGCCGAAAAAGTCGGGACTGAGGAAATTGTGGCAGCTGTCGGTGTTTTTCCTGATTCAACGATCTACCCAACGGCGGTGTAGCAGCCAAGATGGAGTTCCCGAAGCTGTGGAGTCTTTTCAGTGCGATAGGCACGGTGGGCAGCGAAGCGGCCGGGCGGGCGTTTGATACGATAAACTCACCCCGGCTACGATTGTGTTCGCGCCTTCATCGAACGCCAGAAAAATCGCGGGACAACACGAAGAATGTCTCATTCGACAAAAGCGGGACGCTGGGTGAACGGCGTCATGCGAAATTGTCGGGGGGCGAAAGCAAAACAAAAAAGGAGGGAAAGTTGTGGGTGTCGTTTCAAGCTACTTGAGTGATAGGCGGAGCCCGTATACCACTCCACCGCGAATTTCGGAGTCTATTCGGTAGACCCCCAAAAGGGTTTGATATCGTTACATGGAGGCGCGGCGAGGGGTGTATTGCCAAGGATGCCTGGGATTTGCTAAGTGTTTTCGACAGGTACGAAGATGGGTGAACGTCGGAGTAGCAGGGCTAACGGCGGAAATGTCGGGACTACAAGGCAGAAAATACTTCGGGGCTTGATTCCTCAACCATGATTTTCGGGTGCAACTTCGACGGTGGGAGACGGGTGAACGTCTGCTCGCCAGCTGTTTAAGCTGTCAGAATGTTATCTTATGTTCTAGCCTGTAGTGGGGTGCTCTATAGCGAGTACAACCCTTCTAGGGTTTGCTATTTGTATCCCCATTTCTGCTAGTTCAATTCTCTTTCTTCCTTTAAACTTTGACATAAGCGTTTCTCGGTGTACTTCGAAGCAGTTTGGGGGAGTTCTGCTGCGAGATCTGCGGCGTTGATGCGCGCTAGGGTCCGTGAAAATCGGTCTCGGAAGACCCATAAGTACTGGGTTCCACGCCAAAAAAGCACCTCCTGTTGGTGGGTCGCTTGGGTGGTTAACCGCACGAAAAAAATGGTGACCGGGTGGGCGCGATAGAAACACCGGTTCTTTCGGGGGACAACCTGCAGGCGACCAAGATTTTACGTGGTGTGGTTATTGTCAGAGGTCCACTGGTGATCCCCGATCGATCCTAGGGAAGGGTTACAGGCATGTTGGCCTGGGGGGTTATGGGCGCACTGATCCGCTACTTAACAAGCCCTTTTATCCCAATGGTCTAGTGGTTGGGATTCTGACATGGTATCAGAGCGGTCTCGGGTTCGAATCCCGGTGTATGCACTTCGGGCATCCCAGTGCGGGGGGGTGTCAGAGGTCCACTGGTGATCCCCGATCGATCCTAGGGAAGGGTTACAGGCATGTTGGCCTGGGGGGTTATGGGCGCACTGATCCGCTACTTAACAAGCCCTTTTATCCCAATGGTCTAGTGGTTGGGATTCTGACAGTTATTTCCGACATTTGCGGGTGGACCCAGCAGTTCCGAGAATGAGTCTTAACGGAGTCAGCGGGGTCGCTGACAGTATCCGTGCCGGCGGCGGAGTTACAGCGGTGCTTGATTAAGCGCGCGAAGGCACTCGTCGTCACATATGTAGCCGTACAAATCGGAAGCTGCTCGGGGGTACCAGCCGCAACACGAGGGAAAAATTTGCAACAGGTGGGGGGAGAAGGCGACAGCTGTTTTTCGCCCCTGCCCTGAGGTTTTCGGCGAGTCACGACAACACCGATAATGCAGCTGACGTCATCGGCAGTTCAAGTTCGTGTTTGAAAAAATATTTGCGAGGTCAGGGGGAAGAGCAGCAATTGTTTTTCGCCTCTGCCCGGTATTTCTCGGCGAATATCGACAAAAGCCTCGGCGAGTCTGGACAAGACTGCCAGGGGCGCCGACAGCTGGAACAATTACAGCGAGGCATTTCGCCACAGCAACAAGACAGACAGCAGCAATTTCGGGGTGGCAGTCACGGGAGATTCTGCAGCAGCAGTCGCGACTACAAGACAAAAAGATTGATTTCTGCAGGAAAAAATATCTCCAAGGGTTTCGAGTCTCAGCGCACAACAATTTTACCACTCAAGGGTTTTCGATGCGATTTACCCTGGAAGCAGTACGAGTCAGAATTTCGACATTTCCGCCACCGACAACAATGTCGACAGCACAGCGGCTGATTTTCAGGCAGGAGTTTATAACATTTGGTATTCTGTTCTACCCTCGGCCTCAAGACGATTGTGGTTTTGTGCCCGCGCAGCTGTGCACATGTCGGGGGGCAGCAGTTATCTTCAGGGGGGGGGGGGAGAAAGCGTGCTCGCGCACTGTTCTCGGCAGATCTCTGACATTTCGGCAGTTATTTTCTAACAGCTTCGTCTGACAATCCGGCACGACGGACGCTTGCGATGTCTTTATCGGCATCGACGACCTCCGAATCACTGACATCTGACAGCGTGTCAGAACTTCCGCCAGCATCGCCAGCGTCAACACCGCACGATTTACATCGACGGCTTTCCTTCGTCGAAAGGTTTCAACTCGTCATTCGCCTTCAACCACCCGATCGACATCGGCAGTATCGAACGGCTGACATTCCAACTCTCTGAAATTCGCCTGGTCAACGTGCTCAGCCACGCGTCAACTCAAAAGTCAACACGCGTCCGCACCGTCAAATCGGTTTTCGACCGAGATCTGCAGTTTTCACGCTACTGCAAGACTCGCCTACGTATAAGGGCACCTTATTTAGAAGGTGGGAGAGTGTAATGAATATGACTTATTCATTACGGAGTCTGCTCCTAGGGCGTACAGCCCCGAGCACTTCGGGGCACTCTCAAGGTTCGACCTACACTTCGGCCCGAACCACTGCCGAGTCGCCCCGCACCAATCGTGACATTTCCGAGCCACGCACATCTGGAGGTTCTCGCCTAGCTAGTTTTCGCCCTATATATTCTCGCTTTCTTCATTGTTTCGTCATTCTGTAATCACGTCTTCTTTATAAAGTCTTCCGCGCACTCTGTCTAGTAAAACTCATAACATTATTACTGGTTGTGCGTTACAGAATATGTACCGTACAGAACTATTTTTGTGACGCGTGTGGGTGGTGCTTAGGACGCGGTAGAAGTAGACGATCGATCGTCAGTTGTGATCGATGTGCGGGTCAGATGCTATAGTTCGCTTTTTGGCCCAATTTTTTGGACAGTTTGTGAATGCGACTGATCACAAATCGCGGGAGATCTATCAAATTTCAGTGGCGATCGTTACAACTTCGCGATCGCCACGCTTCGCTAATCGATCTGCCCAATCGATTGCGGGGATCGATATGTGCAGACGATCCTGCGATATTTGCACATCTACCGCGTCCTTACATGCACAGAGAAAGCCGCCTCGGGTGAGCCGGCTGCTGCTGCATCCTTTCCTTCCCTCCTCGCAGTCCAAAGCCCCCACTCCCCCCCAACCAACCACACATTTCCGTTTCAGCGCGATGGCATGGCACCACCACCAGTCGCAAAAGGCTTCAGCAGCAGTCAGCAAGTTGCTAGCTTGTGCCACTCATGAACGAGGGACGACGAGACGAATCCGCGAGCAGTTAATATTTTATATCGCGTGCTTCTCAGCCGCGTTTCACACGAGCCTCAAGATAAGGGGCGCCAGTCACGTTAGTCCTCCTGCTGCTCTCACTCAGTGTGTGTGTGTGTGTGAGTGTACTCTGCTGTGCTCCCCACCACCAGGTCGTCTAGTCTAGTGGCTGGTGGTGAGTCAGAGATGCCGAGATCAGGTCGATGCGCACAGCCAAGAAATGCGCCTTTTCACGAATCACAACAACCACTTTGGCGTCTACGAGTCGCGTCTGACACCGTACGGTACAGTTCTGTCCTGTCACCGCCGCAGATAGCCGCCCCCAAACATGGATTATGTGGTCTGGTGGTGGCTCCTTTCCAGTGTGAGGGGAATCGGCTGTGGCAGGTCGGTGCGGTGCGGCCCTCGGTTCTGGTACGGAAACCTATTCGAGGGTTTATTCGTGGCTACCGAACTACAACTATCTGCGAGCTAGAGTCAGGCGTTGGACACATAGAGTCCAGCTCTAGTAGAGTCCAGCTCTAGTAGAGTCCAGCTCTAGCAATAGCAAAAAGCCTATTCATTGGAGGTGTCATTAGTTTCTTTCGTAACAAAACAACGAGGTGGTACGCGGCACTGCTATGATAAACAAAATCTCAGCCAGATTCGCCGCGACCGCCGCCGCGGCATCGCCATAGTAGCTCTTTCTTTCAGCTTTCGCGAGCCGCGCTCTTCAATAAGTTCTTCCGTGGAACAGTTGCTTTTTCGCCTTCCCGGAGCGCTCTTCAAGAAGGAGCGCGAGATGCGCCGCCTGATGCGGTCGCTCTCCCGCGGCGCGGCATCTCCGCCGATTCCTGTTACTGTTACTGCGGCTGCGAGTAGTACTACTATTAATACCGCTACTCCTAGTAGTACTAGTAACAGCGGTACTACTATTAGTACTAGGCAGGTGCGGCGACGACTGCCAGAGCAAGACGATGGTACCGTCTCGGCGGCCGCAGGATCATCCCGCGCATCATCATGGGCGCCGCGCGGCTTACGAGAACGAGGAGTAGTCCGGAGAGTCGCGGCAGTGTTGCTGCTCGCCGCTCTCAGCGCAACGCTGCCGCTACCACCGCCCGCATTCTTCCCCAAACTGGCGAATGCCGAGCCTTTAGAACCCTCGCAAGGTACTACCACTGGCCATTCCGTTCCACACCAGACTGGGTATGCCTGATCGTCACGTGCCGCGCGGTCTAGTGCGGTGTAGTACGATAGAGGGCGGTATAGTCAGGTCTAGCGAGGTTGAGTGCGGTTTAGCGCGGTCTAGGGCGGTGTCATGCGGTGCGGTGCGGTGCCACCGTGCAGTGCAGTGTGTACCATGCGGTGCTGTGTGATGCCATCCGATGTGCCGTGCAGCCACGATAAAGACAGGCCTTGATAATATTATAAAGATTACATTACATGCCCAGTGCCCAACCCAAGCCAAGAACAGTGAGCTCGCTTCAAGACATAACCCTTCTCCACCGCACCCCACCGCCTGCACTGCTCTCCACTGCTGCTTCGCTGTGCTCTGCTGTGAATGCGCAGTGCAATTCTTGAGGGACTGCGAGCAGGCATGGAGCCGGAGCTTCAATGGGTGGGACCCCGAGGTCCCAGACTGCCTGGCGACAGAGCTGGTGGAGTGCCGAGGAGGCAACGGCATGATCTCCAGCATGTGAGACCTCTACGTGACTGCTGCTCCTGCTGCTGCTCCTACTCCCTCCCTTCCCGCTTCCATCCCACTCCCTACTCACTCACTCCCACTCCCATCCCACTGCTACTCCCGCTATCACTCCCACTCCCACTCTTAATCTCAACCCCAACTCTACCCACACTCGGTGCTCCCGTTCCCATCCCACTCCTACTCCTACTCCCAACCCCACTTCCACGCGCAATCTCACTCCCACGCGCAATCTCACTCCCACTCTCCCCCCCATTCGGAGCTCCTGGTAGAGTAGAGTTTCCTGCACAGGGGGGATGATGCAAGATGTTGGTGACACCATGAGACATGGGGATGCCAGGGTGGTTCGGTTGTATTGGTGATGGGGATGGAGGGAAGATGCTCCTTAGTTGTGGTGGTACTCACAGCAGGTGTTGTTGTTGTTGTTGTTGTTGTTGTTGTTGTTGTTGTTGTTGTTGTTGTTGTTGTTGTTGTTGTTGTTGTTGTTGTTGTTGTTGTTGTTGTTGTTGTTGTTGTTGTTGTTGTTGTTGTTGTTGTTGTTGTTGTTGTTGTTGTTGTTGTTGTTGTTGTTGTTGTTGTTGTTGTTGTTGTTGTTGTTGTTGTTGTTGTTGTTGTTGTTGTTGTTGTTGTTGTTGTTGTTATTGTTGTTGTTGTTGTTGTTGTTGTTGTTGTTGTTGTTGTTGTTGTTGTTGTTGTTGTTGTTGTTGTTGTTGTTGTTGTTGTTGTTGTTGTTGTTGTTGTTGTTGTTGTTGTTGTTGTTGTTGTTGTTGTTGATGATGATGATGATGATGATGATGATGATGATGATGATGATGATGATGATGATGATGATGATGATGATGATGATGATGATGATGATGATGATGATGATGATGATGATGATGATGATGATGATGATGATGATGATGATGATGAAACAGGTTCGCAGAAAGCGAGCGCCTTTTTGGCCCTCTTCCGAACTCAATCAGCAACCTCTGGCATCTTACTTCCCTGTAGGTTCACTGTGCACCCTTCCCAAGTGCCCACACTCGTTTTTCAAACCCCTGCTATTGCCCGCTTTATCTTTGTCTCTGCTCTCCATCATCCCACTACCCACTGTTTGATACGTCAATCGCAATTATTAGCACAAAAACTGGTCGCTACATCAGCGTGACACAGTGCGCTGCAATGCAATGCATAGGGCCGTGCAAGGGGTTCGTGATGGCTGCGGCTTTTGAGACGTCTCAAAAGTCTCTGCAATGAATGCATAGGCCCGCGCCAGAGGTTCACGACAGGCTGCGGTGCAGGGAGATTCGTGCATGCATGCATGCATGCGTGCGTGCGTGCATGCATGCAACAATGCATGGCCGGCCACTGGGGCCGTCCACGTGCTCCATCCTGCCAGCCACGTGCTATACCATTCTACCAGCCCAAGCTATTGCACTGCAGGCATAAAACGTGTGCAACCGCTGCACAAGTGTGTACTGCTTTGAGTGCTGTGGCCAAGTCTAGTCCAAGCCAATGCACACCGTACCACTTCCGACGTCTTTCTGCGCATTTGGCCTTTGAGACGTCTCAAAAGTCGTCAACGCACAAGTGTGTGTGTACTGTTGAGTGCTGTGCCCAAGGTTAAGCCAATGCACCGTACCTGTTTCGACGCCTTTCTGCGCAGCTGGCAGGAACCCTTTTTGCCTTTTATTTGTGCTTCCTGCTTCTGTTCATCCCTTCTGTTCCTCCCTCGCTCTTTTCCTTCCGCTGTGCTACTGCCCTCCCATCCCTCTTGCATTCGTGAGCTGCAGTTTGTTTTTCCAGTGTTGTTGTTGTCATCCCTCCTGGGCCTTTGTTCTTGTTTCCTTCTCCTCAGGTCCCTACAGTACACCGGCATCAGGGGGTCTATTCCGTCAGGACTTGGAGCACTGTCATATCTACAGGAGCTGTGAGTGTGTGTGGGCGTGCGTGCATTTTTTCTTGCTCCCCACTTCTCTCGTCAGCTCATTACTTTTCATCTGCTCATTGCTTCTCATCCGCGCATTACTTCTCTCCAGCTCTCGCCTCTTCTCTCATCAGCTCATTACTTCTCATCTGCTCAGTCCAATCACTCGTGCTCTTGAGCAGATGCAATGCAGCACGCTTCTCTTGTGCTTAGCCATATTCTCGACTTCCTTACAAAGTTTCTTCACTTCTCTCGTATTCAGTCTTCTCCTCACTTCTCCTTCCGTGGCCGCGTCTCTTTCCAGAAATTCCCCCCCTGCGCCCCGCCACTCATTTCATCGGTTCTCCCCTCTCTCGGTCTTTTGCCCTGTTCTCTCTCCTTTGCTTGTTCTTTCCCTGTTCTCTGTTTCGCCTTTGACTCTCCTCACCGCCTCTCCTGTCCACCCCGCTTCTCTCCCTTCCTCTCCCTTCCTCTCCTTTCCTCTCCTCTTCGTTATTCTCCTGTGGTTGTCTCCATCAACTGCCTCATTCGCATCTCTCCACTCCATTTAGATTGGGTCTGCCTTTCAATCTGTTGCATATGCATCCGGTGTGTCTTCTCACCTCACCTCCGTTCGGTCAAACCCCTTGCAGCCTTCTCTTGCGCCGATCCTCATCTCATCCTTGTCTCGGCCCATCCTTCTTATCCCATCCTTATAACGTGCCATCCCTACATCGTCTCATCGCGCTTCAGGTACCTAAATAACAACCAATTCTCAGGAACAATTCCGGACATTTTTTCCTCCCTCACCATGCTGTCCATATTGTGAGAGCGAAGTGAAATATTGTACTGTTTTGTGGCTGCAATGCAACGCAATGCAATGCAACCCTGCTGACTTTCGAACGACAATCAGTCACATCACATCCCCATATTCTCTTCTCCATCCCCAGCTCTCCCATTAGGGCGTGTAAAGTCGCCAAACATCTTAAATCTGCAAGATCCGTCGGGCCGTTTTTGGCGAAGGTAACCAGCTAACGACGTTCGTTGATAAATTAACGAACCTCGTCAATTTCGCAAAAAATATGCGAATTAGATGGCCGTTTTACCGAGACGACACCGAAACGATGCGGGGTCAACTCCATCCGGCCACGTAGCCGACTTGTCAGTGCGACAGATACATGCGATGCCGCACACTGCTCATCGCGACAGAACGTGTGATCCCCACACCGCATCAAATACTGGCATCAAATTTACGACACCGTTTCTAGCCATTTGTGCGACTGCAAATCTGACAACTTCGATACAACGGCCTGCAAATCGGCCACCAAAGCTGGCAATTTCGCAAAACTTCAAATCTCGGCCGCAAATCTGTCGACAAGTTGTCGACCAATCTGTCGGCTTTATTAAAAGAAAATTCGACCGTGGTTGACGAATAACCAGCCAAAAGCAGATCTCGCTTATGTTCGGGGCTTTTACACGCCCTTATAATGATTCTCAAGAGTGACACTCCTCCCCACACACAACACACTCGGCTGACCTCGTGTTTTGAGTCGACCCAAAACACGATTCCTCAAGAGTGGCACTCCCCTCCTCCCCCACACAACACACCCCGCCTGCCTGAGCTCGCCCCTCCGCCATCCTTGCCCATCACACCACCCTTTTGCGTCGACTCAAAACGAGGTGACTTTTGAGTCGACTCAAAAGTCACTTTGGTACTTCGCCTCCTCCCACACACACCACACCCCGCCTGCCTGACCTCGCCCCTCCGCCATCCTTGCCCATCACACCGCCCTTCCCTCACCACCTCTCTCCTTGTTTCTACCGATGATGGATGTAACTCGTTTGCTCCAATACGCTTCCAGTTTTTACTTCTACCCGTTGCTTCCAGTGTTTATCTCTCAACCCCAACTGTCTGCTTCCGTTGCTTCCGTATCCCCCCTCCCCTCATTCCCCACCCCACCCTCACTATGACCCTCCATCCCTATCATTATCCACTTAACTGCAAGCAAGCAGGTCGGTTGGAACCTGGATGGGTTTTATTATCCCGCAGTGAATAAGCTCCCTCATCATTCTTCCCCGTCGCATGAACTGCCCCCTCCCACCTCATCACTCCCCCTCTCTCCATCATTCCTCAGGCATCTTGAAGACAACAGGCTGGTGGGGTTCATCCCTCCGTCTATGGGCTTGCTCACCCGCCTCACCACCATGTCAGTCAGTTCCGTCAGTCAGTCACATCTGTCAGAATATTATCTTATTGTTCTAGCCTGTAGTGGGGTGCTCTATAGCGAGTACAACCCTTCTAGGGTTTGCTATTTGTATCCTCATTCTTGCTAGTTCAATCCTCTTTCTTTCTGTAACTTTGACATGCTATCAGAGCAGGTCGATCCCCTTGGATCGATCCTGTGGGTGTGTCCCCACCTTGCTTCCGCTGCTACCTTTCCTTCCCGCCGTGCGCCCCGAGGCGCGCGGCGATTTTTTTTTCCTTCCCGCCGTGCGCCCCGAGGCGCGCGGCGGTTTTCTGCCCGCCGTGCGCCCTAGGGCGCGCGGCGGTTCTTTGCCCGCTGTGCGCCCCGAGGCGTGCGGCGGGCGTCTGCTCTACGTCGCGGCCCCGCCCTACGTCGGGCTTCTCCCCTACGTCGCGGCCCCGCCCTTCGTCGCGGCCCCGCCCCTCGACGCGGCCCCGCCCTATGTCGCGGCCCCGCCCTGCGTCGCGGCCCCGCCCCTCGAAGCGGCCCTGCCCCGACCGTCGCGGCCCCGCCCCACCTTCGCGGGCGTCTGCCCTACGTCGCGGCCCCGCCCCGACCGACACGGCCCCGCCCTTGTCGCGGCCCCGCCCTACAGTCGCGGCCCCGCCCTACAGTCGCGGCTCCGCCCTACGTCGCGGCTCCGCCCTGCGTCGCGGCCCCGTCCCTTCGAAGCGGCCCCGCCCCTTGTCGCGGCCCCGCTCTCCTCTCAGGTCCGTCGTGGGCCCCACTCTCCCCCCCCCCCCCCCCCCTCCCTCCCCCTACCATTTCCCGTCGCCCGTCGCGGCTCCTTCGGGGGCCGCTGTGGGGTGGCGGGTATGGGGGTGGCCGGTGTGCCTTCCTCCCTTTCTGCTCCTCCTCCTTCGTCTCCCACTGCTGCAGCTGTCGCTGAGGGGGGTGGTTGTGTGGGAGACTGGGTTTAGGGTTTTAGGGGGGTGCGTGGGAGTAGAGCTAGTGGTGTAGCAGTGGGTGTGTATCAGGGGGGTGGGACTGTGTGCGGGAGGATGAGCGGAGGTTGCCAGTTTGTCGTCAGCAGCACCTGTAGTCCGGGGCGCTGTCCCGGTAGCCCAGTCGTAGCCAGCTGTGCCAGCCGCCCGTGGGTCCGTTGCCCGTCCGCCGCTATTTGAGCCGCGGGGCCTGTTACCCCTGTAGTCCGGGCGCTGTCCGGTAGCCGCTGTGCCAGTCTGCCTCCTGTTGCCCGTGTGTCTGCAGCTTCAGCCGTCGCCTCCTGTCTCCTCTCCCCTCACTCTCCCTCCTCCTCCTCACTTGCCCGTTGTGACTACCACTAGCTTTGCTTATAATTGTAAACTCTAAACTATTTCTTCTTGAACTTGTGCTCAGAATGTGTGGTGACATTGTGATCCACCCTGAGCTTGTTTTGCTTTGCCTGCTCTGCTGATTACACCCCACTTTGGCTATGGGGGTGTGTCAGAATATTATCTTATTGTTCTAGCCTGTAGTGGGGTGCTCTATAGCGAGTACAACCCTTCTAGGGTTTGCTATTTGTATCCTCATTCTTGCTAGTTCAATCCTCTTTCTTTCTGTAACTTTGACAACATCACGCACATACTTCATTGGATTTTTATTTTCTAACTTACAGTAGTTTCTCACGTCGTGTCATTGCACGAGTGTGAGCTCCTCACGTTAGTATTATGTACTGTGGCTCACACAGGAGAATGAGCGGGCTTGCTGAACCGCCGTATCTCCCTGTGGATGGGTGAGTGTGCTGCCATGCACACATTCATGCCGAGTGTCTCGTTTTGCCACGATTTCTGCAGCAACCGAGCCATCAATTCTGGGCCTAGAATACCCCAACAGCCGCTGTAGCAACACGCTTTAGCATTGAATGGATTTCAGTTAACCAGCAACACTACTGACGATATATATTTCCACATTTTGTACTCAACCTTAAGAACGTGACATTGCTTGTTTCCATTGATGCTCTCTTGTTTCCATCGATGCTCGGCCTCTTGTTTCCACTGATTTGCGATCTCCTGATTTCACTGATTCACGATCTCTTATTTCCACTGATGATGATCTCTCGCTCTTCGCAGGGTACTTACAAGGAACCAGCTCTATGGATCCTTCTTACCAGCATTCAAAGACTTCACAGACCTACAGTATCTGTGAGTTGCAAGCAAGCAAGCTATCCGTGCCATCCGTTCCGTATCTCATCGTCCTTCTTGTCTCAAATTCTTCTCCTGATTCAGATGATTTAGAACCAGAGAAGAAGTATGAGTCATGGCTCAGCTCCGGCTCAGCATAACTCTGCGCATGCTCGGTCGTTGTACCAGTCATTGAAATCGGAGCATTTGTTTCTGTGTTTAGGTTCGCTGCAAGTCAAATGCGCGAACCCGCTGGGATGGGATGCAAGCCGCTTCGCGCATCTCGCTGTGTGAACACGCACACGCTGCTGCCGCTGCAAGCCAGGCCGGCTGCAACTCTCACTTGCGCGGCTTATCGATGCCCGGGGCGAGTTGACCTTTGAGTCAACCCAAAAGTCAACTGTGAGGCGAGCCGACTCTGGCTGTTACTTGCAGGGCTCACTCATTGATGCCAGGCCGGCACGATATCAGATCAGTTCACCCTGGTCGAGCCAACTGCAGACCGTGCAGCAGAGGGGTTGCTGCTGGCCGTGCAGCAAAGACGTTAGTGTTCCACACCGTGCGCGTGGGCGGGAGTGAGTGTCTTTTGTTTCAGTAGATCGAAGCAAAGGCTAGAGCAAAGGAGAGCAGAGGTAGGCAGCAAGCCTATGCTGGATGCCCCCGCCAAGCTCGCCTGTGTGTGCGTGCGTGCCGCACCACAGTGTGCGCTCATCTCTGCGGTGCTGCCTCGCCAGTGCATACTTAGCATTAGCAGTACCACTGCTGCAGCAGCAATGATGTGTGCGCACGAGCCACCTTCCACTGCGCACGAGCCACCTTCCACTGCGCACGAGCCACCTTCCACTGCGCACGAGCCACCTTCCACTGCGCACGAGCCACCTTCCACTGCGCACGAGCCACCTTCCACTGCGCACGAGCCACCTTCCACTGCGCACGAGCCACCTTCCACTGCGCACGAGCCACCTTCCACTGCGCACGAGCCACCTTCCACTGCGCACGAGCCACCTTCCACTGCGCACGAGCCACCTTCCACTGCGCACGAGCCACCTTCCA
The DNA here is from genome assembly GCA_948144175.1 of Closterium sp. NIES-65. NCBI lineage: Eukaryota > Viridiplantae > Streptophyta > Zygnematophyceae > Desmidiales > Closteriaceae > Closterium > Closterium sp. NIES-65. Next base: position 802,825 of record CANXME010002149.1, read on the forward strand.
CTGCGCACGAGCCACCTTCCACTGCGCACGAGCCACCTTCCACTGCGCACGAGCCACCTTCCACTGCGCACGAGCCACCTTCCACTGCGCACGAGCCACCTTCCACTGCGCACGAGCCACCTTCCACTGCGCACGAGCCACCTTCCACTGCGCACGAGCCACCTTCCACTGCGCACGAGCCACCTTCCACTGCGCACGAGCCACCTTCCACTGCGCACGAGCCACCTTCCACTGCGCACGAGCCACCTTCCACTGCGCACGAGCCACCTTCCACTGCGCACGAGCCACCTTCCACTGCGCACGAGCCACCTTCCACTGCGCACGAGCCACCTTCCACTGCGCACGAGCCACCTTCCACTGCGCACGAGCCACCTTCCACTGCGCACGAGCCACCTTCCACTGCGCACGAGCCACCTTCCACTGCGCACGAGCCACCTTCCACTGCGCACGAGCCACCTTCCACTGCGCACGAGCCACCTTCCACTGCGCACGAGCCACCTTCCACTGCGCACGGGAGCCACCTTCCACTGCGCACGAGCCACCTTCCACTGCGCACGAGCCACCTTCCACTGCGCACGAGCCACCTTCCACTGCGCACGAGCCACCTTCCACTGCGCACGAGCCACCTTCCACTGCGCACGAGCCACCTTCCACTGCGCACGAGCCACCTTCCACTGCGCACGAGCCACCTTCCACTGCGCACGAGCCACCTTCCACTGCGCACGAGCCACCTTCCACTGCGCACAGAGCCACCTTCCACTGCGCACGAGCCACCTTCCACTGCGCACGAGCCACCTTCCACTGCGCACGAGCCACCTTTCCACTGCGCACGAGCCACCTTCCACTGCGCACGAGCCACCTTCCACTGCGCACGAGCCACCTTCCACTGCGCACACGAGCCACCTTCCACTGCGCACGAGCCACCTTCCACTGCGCACGAGCCACCTTCCACTGCGCACGAGCCACCTTCCACTGCGCACGAGCCACCTTCCACTGCGCACGAGCCACCTTCCACTGCGCACGAGCCACCTTCCACTGCGCACGAGCCACCTTCCACTGCGCACGAGCCACCTTCCACTGCGCACGAGCCACCTTCCACTGCGCACGAGCCACCCTTCCACTGCGCACGAGCCACCTTCCACTGCGCACGAGCCACCTTCCACTGCGCACGAGCCACCTTCCACTGCGCACGAGCCACCTTCCACTGCGCACGAGCCACCTTCCACTGCGCACGAGCCACCTTCCACTGCGCACGAGCCACCTTCCACTGCGCACGAGCACGAGCCACCTTCCACTGCGCACGAGCCACCTTCCACTGCGCTACGAGCCACCTTCCACTGCGCACGAGCCACCTTCCACTGCGCACGAGCCACCTTTCCACTGCGCACGAGCCACCTTCCACTGCGCACGAGCCACCTTCCACTGCGCACGAGCCACCTTCCACTGCGCACGAGCCACCTCCACTGCGCACGAGCCACCTTCCACTGCGCACGAGCCACCTTCCACTGCGCACGAGCCACCTTCCACTGCGCACGAGCCACCTTCCACTGCGCACGAGCCACCTTCCACTGCGCACGAGCCACCTTCCACTGCGCACGAGCCACCTTCCACTGCGCACGAGCCACCTTCCACTGCGCACGAGCCACCTTCCACTGCGCACGAGCCACCTTCCACTGCGCACGAGCCACCTTCCACTGCGCACGAGCCACCTTCCACTGCGCACGAGCCACCTTCCACTGCGCACGAGCCACCTTCCACTGCGCACGAGCCACCTTCCACTGCGCACGAGCCACCTTCCACTGCGCACGAGCCACCTTCCACTGCGCACGAGCCACCTTCCACTGCGCACGAGCCACCTTCCACTGCGCACGAGCCACCTTCCACTGCGCACGAGCCACCTTCCACTGCGCACGAGCCACCTTCCACTGCGCACGAGCCACCTTCCACTGCGCACGAGCCACCTTCCACTGCGCACGAGCCACCTTCCACTGCGCACGAGCCACCTTCCACTGCGCACGAGCCACCTTCCACTGCGCACGAGCCACCTTCCACTGCGCACGAGCCACCTTCCACTGCGCACGAGCCACCTTCCACTGCGCACGAGCCACCTTCCACTGCGCACGAGCCACCTTCCACTGCGCACGAGCCACCTTCCACTGCGCACGAGCCACCTTCCACTGCGCACGAGCCACCTTCCACTGCGCACGAGCCACCTTCCACTGCGCACGAGCCACCTTCCACTGCGCACGAGCCACCTTCCACTGCGCACGAGCCACCTTCCACTGCGCACGAGCCACCTTCCACTGCGCACGAGCCACCTTCCACTGCGCACGAGCCACCTTCCACTGCGCACGAGCCACCTTCCACTGCGCACGAGCCACCTTCCACTGCGCACGAGCCACCTTCCACTGCGCACGAGCCACCTTCCACTGCGCACGAGCCACCTTCCACTGCGCACGAGCCACCTTCCACTGCGCACGAGCCACCTTCCACTGCGCACGAGCCACCTTCCACTGCGCACGAGCCACCTTCCACTGCGCACGAGCCACCTTCCACTGCGCACGAGCCACCTTCCACTGCGCACGAGCCACCTTCCACTGCGCCACGAGCCACCTTCCACTGCGCACGAGCCACCTTCCACTGCGCACGAGCCACCTTCCACTGCGCACGAGCCACCTTCCACTGCGCACGAGCCACCTTCCACTGCGCACGAGCCACCTTCCACTGCGCACGAGCCACCTTCCACTGCGCACGAGCCACCTTCCACTGCGCACGAGCCACCTTCCACTGCGCACGAGCCACCTTCCACTGCGCACGAGCCACCTTCCACTGCGCACGAGCCACCTTCCACTGCGCACGAGCCACCTTCCACTGCGCATCGAGCCACCTTCCACTGCGTCCACGAGCCACCTTCCACTTGCGCTACGAGCCACCCTTCCACTGCGCCACGAGCCACTTCCACTGCGCACGAGCCACACCTTCCACTGCGCACGAGCCACCCTTCCACTGCGCCCGAGCCACCTTCCAACTTGCACGAGCCACCTTCCACTGCGTCAGAGCCACCTTTCCACTGCGCACGAGCCACCTTCCACTGCGCACACGACGCCACCTTACCACTGCGCACGAGCCACCCTTTCCACTGCGCACGAGCCACCTTCCAACTGTGCACCGAGCCACCTTCACTGCGCACGAGCCACCTTCCACTGCGCACGAGCCACCTTCCACTGCGCACGAGCCACCTTCCACTCGCGCACGAGCCACCTTCCACTGCGCACGAGCCACCTTCCACTGCGCACGAGCCACCTTCCACTGCGCACGAGCCACCTTCCACTGCGCACGAGCCACCTTCCACTGCGGCACGAGCCACCTTCCACTGCGCACGAGCCCACCTTCCACTGCGCACGAGCCACCTTCCACTGCGCACGAGCCACCTTCCACTGCGCACGAGCCACCTTCCACTGCGCACGAGCCACCTTCCACTGCGCCGAGCCACCTTCCACTGCGCACGAGCCACCTTCCACTGCGCACGAGCCACCTTCCACTGCGCAAGAGCCACCTTCCACTGCGCACGAGCCACCTTCCCACTGCGCACGAGCCACCTTCCACTGCGCACGTAGCCACCTTCCACTGCGCACGAGCCACCTTCCACTGCGCACGAGCCACCTTCCACTGCGCACGAGCCACCTTCCACTGCGCACGAGCCACCTTCCACTGCGCACCGGAGCCACCTTCCACTGCGCACGAGCCACCTTCCACTGCGCCACGAGCCACCTTCCACTGCGCACGAGCCACCTTCCACTGCGCACGAGCACCTTCCACTGCGCACGAGCCACCTTCCACTTGCGCACGAGCCACCTTCCACTGCGCACGAGCCACCTCCACTGCGCACGAGCCACCTTCCACTGCGCACTGGCGAGCCACCTTCCACTGCGCACGAGCCACCCCTTCCACTGCGCACCGAGCCACCTTCCACTGCGCCGAGCCACCTTCCACTGCGCACGAGCCACCTTCCACTGCGCACGAGCCACCTTCCACTGCGCACGAGCCACCTTCCACTGCGCCACGAGCCACCTTCCACTCGCGCACGAGCCCACCTTCCACTTGCGCACGAGCCACCTTCCCACTGCGCCACGAGCCACCTTCCACTGACGCAGAGCCACCTCCATGGCCACGAGACCACCTTCCACTGCGCACGAGCCACCTTCCACTGCGCACTGAGCCACCTTCCACTGCAGACACGAGCCACCTTTCCACTGCGCACGAGCCACCTTCCAACTGCGCACGAGCCACCTTTCCACTGCGCACGAGACACCTTCCCTGCGCACAGCCAACTTTCCACTGCGGCACGAGCCACCTCCACTGCGCTACGAGCCACCTTCCACTGCGCCACGAGCCACCTTCCACTGCGCACGAAGCCACTTTCCCACTTGCGCCTACGGAGCCACCTTCCACTGCGCAACGAGCCCACCTTTTCCACCTGGCGGCACGAGCCACCTTCCCACTGCGGCACCTTCCACTGCGGAGCCACCTTTCCACTGCGCACGAGCCACCTTCCACTGCGCCACGACCGCCACCTTCCACTGCGCAACCGAGGCCACCTTCCACTGCGCACGAGCCACCTTCCCACTGCGCACCGAGCCACCTTCCACTGCGCACGAGCCACCTTCCACTGCGCCGAGCCCACCTTCCACTGCGCACGAGCCACCTTCCACTGCGCACGAGCCACCTTCCACTGCGCACGAGCCACCTTCCACTGCGCACGAGCCACCTTCCACTGCGCACGAGCCACCTTCCACTGCGCACGAGCCACCTTCCACTGCGCACGAGCCACCTTCCACTGCGCACGAGCCACCTTCCACTGCGCACGAGCCACCTTCCACTGCGCACGAGCCACCTTCCACTGGCACGAGCCACCTTCCACTGCGCACGAGCCACCTTCCACTGCGCACGAGCCACCTTCCACTGCGCACGAGCCACCTTCCACTGCGCACGAGCCACCTTCCACTGCGCACGAGCCACCTTCCACTGCGCTACGAGCCACCTTCCACTGCGCACGAGCCACCTTCCACTGCGCACGAGCCACCTTCCACTGCGCACGAGCCACCTTCCACTGCGCCACGAGCCACCTTCCACTGCGCACGAGCCACCTTCCACTGCGCACGAGCCACCTTCCACTGCGCACGAGCCACCTTCCACTGCGCACGAGCCACCTTCCACTGCGCACGAGCCACCTTCCACTGCGCACGAGCCACCTTCCACTGCGCACGAGCCACCTTCCACTGCGCACGAGCCACCTTCCACTGCGCACGAGCCACCTTCCACTGCGCACGAGCCACCTTCCACTGCGCACGAGCCACCTTCCACTGCGCACGAGCCACCTTCCACTGCGCACGAGCCACCTTCCACTGCGCACGAGCCACCTTCCACTGCGCACGAGCCACCTTCCACTGCGCACGAGCCACCTTCCACTGCGCACGAGCCACCTTCCACTGCGCACGAGCCACCTTCCACTGCGCACGAGCCACCTTCCACTGCGCACGAGCCACCTTCCACTGCGCACGAGCCACCTTCCACTGCGCACGAGCCACCTTCCACTGCGCACGAGCCACCTTCCACTGCGCACGAGCCACCTTCCACTGCGCACGAGCCACCTTCCACTGCGCACGAGCCACCTTCCCTTCCACTGCGCACGAGCCACCTTCCACTGCGCACGAGCCACCTTCCACTGCGCACGAGCCACCTTCCACTGCGCACAGGAGCCACCTTCCCACTGCGCACGAGCCACCTTCCACTTGCGCACGAGCCACCTTCCACTGCGCACGCAGCCACCTTCCACTGCGCACGACCGAGCCACCTTCCACTGCGCACGAGCCACCTTCCACTGCGCACGAGCCACCTTCCACTGCGCACGAGCCACCTTCCACTGCGCACGAGCCACCTTCCACTGCGCACGAGCCACCTTCCTTCCACTGCGCACGAGCCACCTTCCACTGCGCACGAGCCACCTTCCACTGCGCACGAGCCACCTTCCACTGCGCACGAGCCACCTTCCACTGCGCACGAGCCACCTTCCACTGCGCACGAGCCACCTTCCACTGCGCACGAGCCACCTTCCACTGCGCACGAGCCACCTTCCACTGCGCACGAGCCACCTTCCACTGCGCACGAGCCACCTTCCACTGCGCACGAGCCACCTTCCACTGCGCACGAGCCACCTTCCACTGCGCACGAGCCACCTTCCACTGCGCACGAGCCACCTTCCACTGCGCACGAGCCACCTTCCACTGCGCACGAGCCACCTTCCACTGCGCACGAGCCACCTTCCACTGCGCACGAGCCACCTTCCACTGCGCACGAGCCACCTTCCACTGCGCACGAGCCACCTTCCACTGCGCACGAGCCACCTTCCACTGCGCACGAGCCACCTTCCACTGCGCCACGAGCCACCTTCCACTGCGCACGAGCCACCTTCCACTGCGCACGAGCCACCTTCCACTGCGCACGAGCCACCTTCCACTGCTGCACGAGCACCTTCCACTGCGCACGAGCCACCTTCCACTGCGCCACGAGCCACCTTCCACTGCGCACGAGCCACTTCCACTGCGCACGAGCCACCTTCCACTGCGCAAGAGCCACCTTCCACTGCGCACGAGCCACCTTCCACTGCGCACGAGCCACCTTCACTGCGCCACGAGCCACCTTCCACTGCGCACGAGCCACCTTCCACTGGCCACGAGCCACCTTCCACTGCGCCCACGAGCCACCTTCCACTGCGCACGGAGGCCACCTTCCACTGCGCACGAGCCACCTTCCACTGCGCACGAGCCACCTTCCACTGCGCACGAGCCACCTTCCACTGCGCACGAGCCACCTTCCACTGCTGCACAGTAGCGCCACCTTCCACTGCGCACGAGCCACCTTCCACTGCGCACGAGCCACCTTCCACTGCGCACGAGCCACCTTCCACTGCCGCACGAGCCACCTTCCACTGCGCACGAGCCACCTTCCACTGCGCACGAGCCACCTTCCACTGCGCACGAGCCACCTTCCACTGCGCACGAGCCACCTTCCACTGCGCACGAGCCACCTTCCACTGCGCACGAGCCACCTTCCACTGCGCACGAGCCACCTTCCACTGCGCACGAGCCACCTTCCACTGCGCACGAGCCACCTTCCACTGCGCACGAGCCACCTTCCACTGCGCACGAGCCACCTTCCACTGCGCACGAGCCACCTTCCACTGCGCACGAGCCACCTTCCACTGCGCACGAGCCACCTTCCACTGCGCACGAGCCACCTTCCACTGCGCACGAGCCACCTTCCACTGCGCACGAGCCACCTTCCACTGCGCACGAGCCACCTTCCACTGCGCACGAGCCACCTTCCACTGCGCACGAGCCACCTTCACTGCGCACGAGCCACCTTCCACTGCGCACGAGCCACCTTCCACTGCGCACGAGCCACCTTCCACTGCGCACGAGCCACCTTCCACTGCGCACGAGCCACCTTCCACTTCCACTGCGCACAGAGCCACCCTTCCACTGCGCACGAGCCACCTTCCACTGCGCACGAGCCACCTTCCACTGCGCACGAGCCACCTTCCACTGCGCACGAGCCACCTTCCACTGCGCACGAGCCACCTTCCACTGCGGCACGAGCCACCTTCCACTGCGCACGAGCCACCTTCCATGCGCACGAGCCACCTTCCACTGCGCACGAGCCACCTTCCACTGCGCACGAGCCACCTTCCACTGCGCACGAGCCACCTTCCACTGCGCACGAGCCACCTTCCACTGCGCACGAGCCACCTTCCACTGCGCACGAGCCACCTTCCACTGCGCACGAGCCACCTTCCACTGCGCACGAGCCACCTTCCACTGCGCACGAGCCACCTTCCACTGCGCACGAGCCACCTTCCACTGCGCACGAGCCACCTTCCACTGCGCACGAGCCACCTTCCACTGCGCACGAGCCACCTTCCACTGCGCTACGAGCCACCTTCCACTGCGCACGAGCCACCTTCCACTGCGCACGAGCCACCTTCCACTGCGCACGAGCCACCTTCCACTGCGCACGAGCCACCTTCCACTGCGCACGAGCCACCTTCCACTGCGCACGAGCCACCTTCCACTGCGCACGAGCCACCTTCCACTGCGCACGAGCCACCTTCCACTGCGCACGAGCCACCTTCCACTGCGCACGAGCCACCTTCCACTGCGCACGAGCCACCTTCCACTGCGCACGAGCCACCTTCCACTGCGCACGAGCCACCTTCCACTGCGCACGAGCCACCTTCCACTGCGCACGAGCCACCTTCCACTGCGCACGAGCCACCTTCCACTGCGCACGAGCCACCTTCCACTGCGCACGAGCCACCTTCCACTGCGCACGAGCCACCTTCCACTGCGCACGAGCCACCTTCCACTGCGCACGAGCCACCTTCCACTGCGCACGAGCCACCTTCCACTGCGCACGAGCCACCTTCCACTGCGCACGAGCCACCTTCCACTGCGCACGAGCCACCTTCCACTGCGCACGAGCCACCTTCCACTGCGCACGAGCCACCTTCCACTGCGCACGAGCCACCTTCCACTGCGCACGAGCCACCTTCCACTGCGCACGAGCCACCTTCCACTGCGCACGAGCCACCTTCCACTGCGCACGAGCCACCTTCCACTGCGCACGAGCCACCTTCCACTGCGCACGAGCCACCTTCCACTGCGCACGAGCCACCTTCCACTGCGCACGAGCCACCTTCCACTGCGCACGAGCCACCTTCCACTGCGCACGAGCCACCTTCCACTGCGCACGAGCCACCTTCCACTGCGCACGAGCCACCTTCCACTGCGCACGAGCCACCTTCCACTGCGCACGAGCCACCTTCCACTGCGCACGAGCCACCTTCCACTGCGCACGAGCCACCTTCCACTGCGCACGAGCCACCTTCCACTGCGCACGAGCCACCTTCCACTGCGCACGAGCCACCTTCCACTGCGCACGAGCCACCTTCCACTGCGCACGAGCCACCTTCCACTGCGCACGGCCACCTTTCCACTGCGCACGAGCCACCTTCCACTGCGCACGGAGCCACCTTCCACTGCGCTAAGAGCCACCTTCCACTGCGCACGAGCCACCTTCCACTGCGCCACGAGCCACCTTCCACTGCGCACGAGCCACCTTCCACTGCGCACGAGCCACCTTCCACTGCGCAAGAGCCACCTTCCACTGCGCACGAGCCACCTTCCACTGCGCACGAGCCACCTTCCACTGCGCACGAGCCACCTTCCACTGCGCACGGAGCACTTCCACTGCGACACGAGCCAACCTTCCACTGCGCACGAGCCACCTTCCACTGCGCACGAGCCACCTTCCACTGCGCACGAGCCACCTTCCACTGCGCACGAGCCACCTTCCACTGCGCATACGAGCCACCTTCCACTGCGCACACCACCTTCCACTGCGCACGAGCCACCTTCCACTGCGCACGAGCCACCTTCCACTGCGCACGAGCCACCTTCCACTTCGCACGAGCCACCTTCCACTGCGCAACGAGCCACCTTCCACTGCGCCTACGAAGCCACCTTCCACTGCGCACGAGCCACCTTCCACTGCGCACGAGCCACCTTCCACTGCGCACGAGCCACCTTCCACTGCGCACGAGCCACCTTCCACTGCGCACGAGCCACCTTCCACTGCGCACGAGCCCCTTTCCACTGCGCTACGAGCCACCTTCCACTGCGCCACGAGCCACCTTCCACTGCGCACGAGCCACCTTCCACTGCGCACGAGCCACCTCTCACTGCGCACGAGCCACCTTCCACTGCGCACGAGCCAACTTTCCACTGCGCACGAGCCACCTTCCACTGCGCACGAGCCACCTCTCCACTGCGCACGAGCCACCTTCCACTGCGCACGAGCCACCTTCCACTGCGCACGGAGCCACCTTCCACTGCGCACGAGCCACCCTTCCACTGCGCACGAGCCACCTTCCACTGCGCACGAGCCACCTTCCACTGCGCAGGGACGAGCACCTTCCACTGCGCACGAGCCACCTTCCACTGCGCACGAGCCACCTTCCACTGCGCACGAGCCACCTTCCACTGCGCACGAGCCACCTTCCACTGCGCACGAGCCACCTTCCACTGCGCTACGAGCCACCTTCCACTGCGCCACGAGCCACCTTCCACTGCGCACGAGCCACCCTTCCACTGCGCACGAGCCACCTTCCACTGCGCACGAGCCACCTTCCACTGCGCACGAGCCACCTTCCACTGCGCACGAGCCACCTTCCACTGCGCACGAGCCACCTTCCACTGCGCACGAGCCACCTTCCACTGCGCACGAGCCACCTTCCACTGCGCACGAGCCACCTTCCACTGCGCACGAGCCACCTTCCACTGCGCACGAGCCACCTTCCACTGCGCACGAGCCACCTTCCACTGCGCACGAGCCACCTTCCACTGCGAACGGCAATAATAGAGTCTTCAAATTGAAGTGGCTGGTTGAGCGCCCAGCCCAGGAGGAGAGTGCTGTGTTTTCTGGCGTAATTCTGGAAAGTCTATCCAAAGGAGGTGGAGAGAGATGAGGCTACCGTAAGGGGTGGCAGACAAGGTGGGAGGGAGGGAGTCGTATGGTATCTTGCATGGCATTGGGTATCTGATGGAATGACCGAGGGGGTTGGATCCTTGTGTCACTTTTGAGAGACGTGGCTGGTAAAAGTCAGTCCACACGTGGCTCCACTCCACTGCCTGAACAGTCACTATTTGCATGTATGCATTGCCGTCAATTCATGGCTAGTTAGTTGGTTGGTTGGTTGGTTGGTTGGTTAGTTGGCTGGTTGGTTGGTTGGTTGTTTGGTGCGTGAAAGTCGCACGGTGCACATTTGTGGGCAGCACTCGTGGATGGACTAGAATCTTCAGCACTTGGTGGCTGGCATCACTTATTTCTAGCTCTCTTATTTAGAGGGGAGGATGGGAAGATGAGAAGGGATAATGGTTTGATGCTGGAGCATTTGAATGACGTTCGTCATACGATTCTGTGGTTATGATTTAGTTCACTGTCCATCCTGACCTTACCCCAACTTCAATCATTTGAGGTTATATGCTTGATTGAGACGGTATTGTTGGGATTGCTGTTCTTCTTTGACTCTGTGTGTGAGTTGAATCTACTCTATGCACCACTTATGTGGCGCCTCAATGGATGTATGCACGCACCTGATGCGAAAACTGAACTCTTGAAGTGAGGGAACTTCGTTTTGTGGAGCCTCTCCTACGTTCTTCACATTTCTGCTTGTGCTTCCTCTTTTGTCTTCTATCTCTCACCCTCTCCTCCACGGCAGTCTGTCTTCTTCCCAACCATCATTAGACCGTTCACCTTGTACCCTTTGTTATCCTTCAGGTACCTGGATGACAACCAGTTCACAGGAGGAGTATTCGACGTTTCTGGCCTAACCAAGCTGGTTATCTTGTCAGTTCTTACATTCCTTGTGTGTGATTGGCTATTGTATTATTATGATTGTTGTTGTTGCTGCTGCTGCTGCTGCTAATGTTGTTGTTAGTACTGTTATCATCATCTTCATCATCATCATCATCATCATCATCATCATCATCATCATCATCATCATCATCATCATCATCATCATCATCATCATCATCATCATCATCATCATCATCATCATCATCATCATCACCATCATCATCAACAACAACAACACCTGCACCACCACCACCACCACCACCACCACCACCACCACCACCACCACCACCACCACCACCACCACCACCACCACCACCACCACCACCACCACCACCACCACCACCACCACCACCACCACCACCACCACCACCACCACCACCACCACCACCACCACCACCACCACCACCACCACCACCACCACCACCACCACCACCACCACCACCACCACCATCATCATCATCATCATCATCATCATCATCATCATCATCATCATCATCATCATCATCATCACATCATCATCATCTTCGTCGTTGTCGTCGTCAATAATTTTAATGTTAATAACAACAAACAACGATAATGACATAGCAATAACAACAACAATAATATTAGTAATAACAATAGTCATAATAATAGCAGCAATATTAATATAATAATTGGCCTGTTGCAAGAAAACCCTGTTTGTTGCGATTTGTCACTTTCGCAACACTACTTCTCTCAGTCCTCGTTCTCCTTTCTTCCCTACTATTACAACACCATACCCTGCGTCCCGCATGTTGCAGGAATCTCCAGCGCAACAGCCTAACAGGTCCCGTTCCTGCATCCCTTAGCCGGTTAAGCGAACTGCGTTACCTGTGAGTGCGATCAAGCAGTCTGGCATCCATCATACCATCCATCATATCATCCATCATATTGTGTGAGCATCCCATGGCATTGCATGGCATTTCATGGCCTAACATGGCATCCCATGGCACTTCGTGGCATTTCAAGGCACTTCAGGCATACATGGCAGTTCATGGCACTTCATGGCACCCCATGGCATGTCATAACATTTCAGTCCCGTACATGCTGTTGTTTATTACACCTTAAGTTGGGGTTTGCTCTGCTGTTCATTCATAGACTGCAGCTGCTGCCATGCCATTCCCGTTAACACAAGTGCTGCTCATGACTAAACCCGGATGCACATGTTCCCTACTACCTAGCTTCATTTGTTGGGCTCGGATTTTGACTTTTGACTGTGTTGCGTTGCCCCACCAGTGAAGCTGTTCTTTTACAGTTCTGTTCTCACAGCCTCATTCATGTCATGACAAGACATTTCCTTCATATCATATGACCCTGTCCATCATATATTTTCCACCCTCCAGTTACTTAAGCCACAACCAACTCTCTGGAACAATTCCTGACATATTCGCGCCGCTCACCAAGTTATATAACCTGTATGTATGAATCACGCATTGTATTTCTTTCTTTCTTTTCTTTCTTTCCTTCTTTCTTTCTTTCTTTCTTTCTTTCTTTCTTTCTTTCTTTCTTTCTTTCTTTCTTTCTTTCTTTCTTTCTTTCTTTCGTTTTTTCTTTCTTTGCAAAGTTGTTCGTTTTCCATCATTTGAAAGGTTGAGACCCTTCAAAAGGTTATACAAGCATACCCCTTGTTCGGTTCTCCTCATCCCTCACTTGCAATGTTCTTCCAACCGTCCAGGTGCTGCTTCCTTACTCCCTCAGTCGCCCTCCCACCTTATGTCATCACCCTGCCTCCATCCATCACCCTTCAGGCAATTCCAAAAGAACAGGCTCCTAGGACCGATTCCGACCTCCATTGGCTTGCTAACTGAGCTGAGAGTGCTGTGAGCACCTTCACTTAATCACTCACTCACTCACTCACCCACTTCTCTCCTTACCACGGCTTTCATCTCATTATTTGCCTCCTCTTTTCTCTCCTCAGATCCCCTGTTCCCATTCATTGGCTCAATTACACTCCTCTGTTTCTGGATTAATCCTGCTGAAGAGTTCACTGTTCCATTTCAAACCACGATCATCCTTCAGGTACCTGGAAAACAACCGTCTTTCTGGAACTATTCCCGATCTCTTCACTACCCTCACCAATATGGACCTAATGTAATGATACACTTTGTTGTCGGCGTCAGTGTGTGTGTGTGTGTGTGTGTGTGTGTGTGTGTGTGTGTGTGTGTGTGTGTGTGTGTGTGTGTGTGTGTGTGTGTGTGTGTGTGTGTGTGTGTGTGTGTGTGTGTGTGTGTGTGTGTGTGTGCGCGCGCGCGCGTGCGTGCGTGCGTGCGTGCGTTGTGTTTTTTGTAAGGCATCTACCCCGTCACTAAGAGAATACATTTCCATCATCAACAACAACCGAGACAAGAGATGGCTTTTGAGGCTCCTAAAGATGTCCAGTGCATGGCCTCCAGTGCCATATCGAACCATTCACTGCATCCAGTCACCCCTCATCCAGTCACCCCTCATCCAGTCACCCCTCATCCAGTCACCCCTCATCCAGTCACCCCTCATCCAGTCACCCCTCATCCAGTCACCCCTCATCCAGTCACCCCTCATCCAGTCACCCCTCATCCAGTCACCCCTCATCCAGTCACCCCTCATCCAGTCACCCCTCATCCAGTCACCCCTCATCCAGTCACCCCTCATCCAGTCACCCCTCATCCAGTCACCCCTCATCCAGTCACCCCTCATCCAGTCACCCCTCATCCAGTCACCCCTCATCCAGTCACCCCTCATCCAGTCACCCCTCATCCAGTCACCCCTCATCCAGTCACCCCTCATCCAGTCACCCCTCATCCAGTCACCCCTCATCCAGTCACCTCTCATCCAGTCACCCCTCATCCAGTCACCTCTCGTCCAGTTTCCCTTCATCAGTTGTGCTAACTACACACATCTGCTTATGAACTGAGAATAACCTTTTTAACGGCCAGCTGAAGGTTCGGTTCGTGAATAGAACAAGGTTGTATACTCTGTAACTCACAGGTGAAATAGGTGAGCACATGCATATATCCTCTCCTCTCCTCACATCTCTTCTCCCTCTCATATCCGCATCGCTCCTCTCCATCTCACTTCCGATAACCATTTCCCTTTAGTCGCCTAGTGCCTGCTCCAGTCGCCTAGTGCCTGCTCCAGTCGCCTAGTGCCTGCTCCAGTCGCCTAGTGCCTGCTCCAGTCTCCTCCTCGTGCCTGCTCCAACTCTCAACCAGCCTTGGCTTCCCACGAGTCTCCTTTCCTTCCTCGTCCAATGATCATGAGGCGTTTAAACCATCCTGCTCGTAGCGAACCTTACCTACCTTCCTCTCTGTCTCCCATGTGTCCCCTTCGCCCTCCAACCAACCATCCACCCACAACCACCCTTCAGGTACTTAGGCAACAACCTTCTCTCTGGAACGATTCCTGATTTCTCTTCCCTCTCATACATTAATTTTCTGTAAGTCCCATACATGCATTCTTTGGTGTTTCTTCTTGTACTGTAGACCGCGATAAAGCCAGTTTTTCAGGCACGTCCAGAATAAATCCCATAGAGTTGCACGATCTCATGATCTCATTCAAACCCCCTGCAGACTCCAATTGCCTCCACCCCTGGTCCTCTTTTTACTCAACCCCTAAGCATCCACACCACTGCGTTTCTGCTCCTCATCTTCCCTTTCTCGTCCCCATTCTCTCTCCTACACTCCCATGCTTCAGGGATCTGAGCTACAACAGTCTAACAGGACCCATCCCTTCGTCCATTGGCAAGTTGAGCCAGCTATGCTACTTGTGAGTGCCGTCAACCAGTCACCCCTCTTGAGGCGCCTCAAAATTCATTGGCACATTGAAGCCAGCTATGCTGCTTGTGAGTGCCATGGACCTGTTAGCCCTCTGCTCATCTGTTAACACTCCACTCAATTCCATTGCCCGACATACTCCTGATACACTCTACGACACACCACGACCCTTGTTCTGTGTTCGTTCCTGATAAGACTCCATTGTTTCTCCTTGAATCTGCTTCTCCATAGTCTACTGCATTGTGCTCCCATTTTACCTACTCCCATTTTACCTCACACCATGCTTCCTCACACCATGGTTTCATTCAATGCGTGCACTCGAGTTTGTGCAGGGCACTCAAATGGAACAGCCTCACAGGGCCTATTCCCTATGCATTGCAGAGTCTTACCAACCTGCAGTATTTGTGAGTGCTTTCTCAGTCTCATAGTCACCTGACTGGATCGCATACTCTGCTTACCAACTGGCTCTATCTTTGAGTGCCCGTGGCAGCATTCGCTTTCCCCCCTCTCCTTTCACGCGTCATTGCTTGCCTCTCGCTCCTCCTTTTTTCGGCACCCCTTGTTTTCATCTTATGCCACCCCGTCTCGCATTCAATATTCTTCTCATTCTTGAGGCGCCTTAAAAGTCGTTCCAACCCTCTGTTCGCACTACCATCCCACCCACCCTCATCCTCCAGAGATTTGGTTTCCAACCAGTTCTCTGGAACTATCCCCGACTGGCTTACCTCCTTCCCCATTCTTATCATTCTGTACGCCTTGACTGGCTTACACTTTAACTTCAACATGCTTCTGAGTGAGGCTATTTTTCCTACGGTGCTCTGCGCTGCTACCCCGCACTCGAGGACCTCTGGTCCTCTGAATAAAAAAGGCACCCAAGAGAGAGAAGTTCCTCTTACAGTGCTGTGACCTGCTCTGTTCCCCTGCTCTTGAGGACCTCTGGAACTCTCCTCTGAATGAAAAGGCACCCAAGAGAGAGATAGTTTCCGCTTGCAGTGCTGTGACCTGTCAGAGTCAAGTCAAGTGCAGCAAGCAAGTTGGCCGGCCCTTCATTTCACCCTCGTTCGTACATCGGGATGAGAAAGGATGGATGGATACGTGCGAAAGACCGTCGTCGTTCGGAAGTTTTGTTGATTTCAAAAGCTAAAAAGGATGAGGAGACGGAGGGAAGGGAACTGTATGTCAGATGCTGTACAGCTCCTTACCCTTCCCTGTTCATTTCTGCTCACCACCATGGGTTACAGGATGGAACTTAGAACTCTGTCTATCTAGTGCTTATAAAGAAAGGAAAGTTGTTTCGATAACAAGGAGATTGAGACTGGGACTTGAGATGCCTCCCGTCACAGCCAGAATCAAATTTTGTTTTCCATTAAAGCTGGACAAATCCTCTGAACACCCACCGTGTTGAATAGAACCCAGCAAGCACAGATAAGGTGCATTGTACCAGCAACAACAACTCTCCCCTTCTGCCTATATCTCCTGTCATCACATCCCATTCTCTCTCTCTCAATCAAACAAATCTGTCTACATCATATATTGCACTCCACAAGCTCATTCAGTCATTCCCAATTCTTGTCCCTCCCTCCATCTTGCACGCTCCTGCTCCAGAGATTTGAGCTACAACAAATTCACAGGAACCATCCCTTCCTCCGTTGGCTCACTCAGTTTGCTTGAGGGCTTGTGAGTTTGCTTTGAGGGCTTGTGATTTGCTTTGAGGGCTTGGGATTTTGCTTTGAGGGCTTGTGATTTGCTTTGAGGGCTTGGGAGTTTGCTTTGAGGGCTTGTGATTTGCTTTGAGGGCTTGGGAGTTTGCTTTGAGGGCTTGGGAGTTTGCTTTGAGGGCTTGGGAGTTTGCTTTGAGGGCTTGGGAGTGCTCAGATCAGAGCAGTGCATGCAGGCAAGCCTTTGGCCTCAATTTCGATTCCACCACGTGACGTACACCGAACTCATCATCAATCAAGAGATTAAGCACGGCTCATTCCCCGTGTCAATCCCCTTCGTTGTCTCTAAATCGGTTTCTCCTCTATTGTTCATCCCCTTCCTGTTTTTAAACTCTCTCCGTGCATCTGCTGTTGATTCAACACCCACCCACTAGGTCATTCGCTCACAACCAGCTGTATGGAAGCATCCCCGAGGCACTGACCAGTCTCACAAAGTTATTTAATATGTACTTTTTTTAGAATTCTTAATAATGGAATCATCTCTGATCTGAGCTGAGGCACTGACCAGTCTCACAAAACTTTTTACCTTGTACGTTCTTGAGTTTTTTTTAGATTGAAAGCATCCCTGAGAGGCATTTACCTGTCTCACAAAACTCTTTGTCTTCTACGATAAAACATCCCCCACTTCCCCCAAAGTCATACATAACCCCCCAGTGCAGTCACCAATACGTGACTTCTCCTTTTGAGCTCAAACGTGATACAAACAAACATCATACACAACCCCAGTGCAGCGTTAGAAACAAGCACCTCCTCTCCCCTTCTTTCCGCCCCCCTCTTCTCCCTCCATCCATTTCACACCTCTCCTTTCCCCCCATTAAACTGCTCCTCACACCGCCCCCACTCCTCCCGTACCCCCTACGGCCCGCCCCTTCCCCTCCCACCACCGCAGGGACCTCTCACACAACTACCTCACAGGAGCCGGGCTGAAGCCAAAGCAGGCATATGCAGACCTATCCTTCAACTACCTCTCCGGCCCTATCCGCGAGTGCTCGTCTACCAACTATGATGCGAATTGCATCGCAGTGACAGGCGCCTGTCTTTCACAGATGCGTCCGGAGTCTGTCTGCAATTCGTTCTGTGGCATCTCGGGAACCTCCGCTGCCTGTGCGGGTCACGGGGTGTGCTACCCTACAGGCGCTAGCTTGCGGCCGGCGTGTGCGTGCGACCAGGGGTTTAAAGTTGTTGATGGCTTGACGTGCGTTCCTGAAGGTAAAAAAACACCGAGCAAGCCTGCAGGCTTTTGAGGCGCCTCAGAAGTACCCTACTGGCGCTATCTTGCGGCCAGCGTGTGCGTGTGACCAAGGGTTTAAAGTTGTTGATGGCTTGACGTGCGTTCCTGAAGGTAATGATGACCCTCAAGGAAGGCTGCAGGTCGTTCATGTGGGGCCCTCCCTAACGATGTATGTAGTGCCTCGGCTGTGCGGCGTTCATGTGGGGCCTCTTCATGTGTAAGGCTTGTTGGAAAAGGATTGAGTAGGTGCAAGGTTCTTGTGGCCCTGATTGACTTGTGCTCTTGCTGATGTATTGTTTGTTCACTCACTGCATTCCCTGAGCTGGGCTGAGCTGTTGTCTCACTCTCGCACTGTGTAGAAAGTGCCACCTCATGCACATAACGCACTGTGCGATTATGGTGTCTCGTGTACCAGCTCCGGGCTATGTACAACTTCTCCTCACTATATCGCAGCCTAACAAAGTGTATTTTCAAGGTTCTCCTCCTGCTGTGGGCACCGTTCTGGGTTCTGGGTCGCATCACAGACCCTGTACTCAGAACTCGTTCCTATTTCTTTTCTCGTGTTCCCCGTTGCTACTTCTCGTGCTTCCCCAAACCCACCCCTTGCTCGCCCAACTCTACGCAGAGCAAGACGAGGGCTACTCATTCACCAACACCATCGTTCCTCCACAGACCGAACTTACCAAGGGAACACGGAAGGAAACAGCAGGCAAGTTCACTGAAGATCCGGTCATGCTCTTCCTCTACGAGCAAGGCCGGGAAGACCCAGGGTGTGGGACAGAGCTCGCATTCAACGTCAACTTCACCTTCTCCCTCTCGCCCAAGCCTGGCAAAGCCGGCGCAAACGGCTTTGCGTTTGTCATCTCTGCAAAAAACCGTCCGGGGAACAGCAGCAGCGGTGGTGTGGGGTACGGAGGCATGGAGAGTCGAAGCATGGCGATAGAGTTTGACACGTTTCAGGACCCCAAGAACGGGGACCCAGACTATCAGCACATAGGGCTGAACGTGCAAGGTAGGGACGTGTCATTTGCGACAGCCAAGGCGCCATTTGTGCTGAACGACAGGAAGGAGTACACAGCATGGGTGGACTATGTCCCGGGGGATCCCGGCACCATTCAGGTGTTTCTGGCGAACTCCACAGCCAAGCCGGGAGCGGCGGTGCTGGAGCGGCGGTTCTCGCTGTGCGAGGTGCTGCAGCCGGGGCCACCGCAGGTGGAGCAGGGCGAGGAGGCGCAGGTGCAGGCGTACTACGTGGGGTTTGTGGCGTCCACCACTGTGGCGCCGTTCCAGAAGCACGTGGTGCTGGACTCCTGGGTGCATGCTGGTGAGGCTGCTGGTGGTGGTGGTGGTGGCAGTAGGGGTGGGGGTGGGAGGGGTGGTGGTGGGGTTCGTAGGTTGTTGTGTTGTGTCCATGATTGTGTGCAGGTCTATGCATGAGTTATCCATCCCGATTTCCTTCTCCTTTTTTTCTTTTCTACAATCTTATCTTAATGCCCGTAAGTTACGATAAACTCACGTCTTCTCTTGCTTGTGTGCTTGACAGGCCTGCCTCCGCCACACAAGCCAGTCAACATCGTTCCCAGTAAGTCCTTCAGCTTAGAGTGCATGTTCAGCTACTGAGTGCAGCGATCACAAATCAATTGTCCTTGTGACAACATGCCTGGGCAAGGACACTCACCCATTCTTCCACGTTCCCCACAAGCAAGACATCCCCAGGCACGGAAAGCTCTCCCCTTTCCTGCTCGTATGATATGTTCTCAGGCATCTCCCTTTCCGTCTCCCTCGTCACCACCACAAGGTTAGCACACTGCTTCATGTCCACTTCAACACGCCTCTATCCACTCCCACACACCCCTCGCAGCATATGGGCTGGCGGCAGTATCGATTGAGTCTTACGTGCCACAGTGACTTTTGAGTCGACTCAAAAGACACCCCTCGCAGCATGTGGGCTGGCGGCGGTATCGGTTGAGTCGTACGTGTCGCAGCAGGGGCGAGCCCCTTCCCGCGCTACTCCTTAACCATGCACACTGCTTCATCTCCTCTTTAAATACACGCCTCTCCGCTCCCACACACCCCTCGCAGCATACGGGCTGAACGCGTCGGTGGAGACGTATGCACCGCAGCAGGCGAGTCCGTTCCACTCAATCCCACACACGCCTCTCCATCCCACACACGCCTCTCCATCCCACACACGCCTCTCCATCCCACACACCCCTCTCCATCCCACACACGCCTCCCCACGCCCTCACTCGCAGCATACGGGTTGAACGT
Organism: Closterium sp. NIES-65; assembly: GCA_948144175.1. Classification (NCBI taxonomy): domain Eukaryota; kingdom Viridiplantae; phylum Streptophyta; class Zygnematophyceae; order Desmidiales; family Closteriaceae; genus Closterium; species Closterium sp. NIES-65. The sequence continues at coordinate 823,287 of CANXME010002149.1, forward strand.
GTCGGTAGAGACGTATGCACCGCAGCAGGCGAGCCCGTTTCCGCGCTACGTGAGTGCAGACTACCGCGTGGCGGCGGACAAGAAGGACTCGTGGCGCTTCAGCGACTACCACTCCTGGGACTCCGTGCCCTTCCTCGGCTGGCCCGTCAAGGACCAGACCACCTGCAGTGAGTCGTGAGGACCAGACCACGTGTAGTGCGTCATGGGACATCTCAATATTGAGTGGTGAGACACGAGCTATTCAAACTCTGAGTTTTGAGACACCTCAAAACTGGCCCATCAAGGACCAAGCCACCTGCTGCAGTGAGTCATGGGACGTGAGCCGTTTCAACTTGAAGTGCTGTAACTTGCAATGATCAGCATTCTGTCTGGTTCGTATTGCTGCCTGAATCGTGGGCATGGCAAGTCTGCACCTTGTCATTGTCACACGCACAGCACAGGCACTACATAGGCGGCGTATGTAGTGCCTGTGCCAGTGCACTACGTAGGATGCAGCATCTTTCGCTCACATCCTCATCCCTAACCACCTCTTGTATAGACGTCTCAAAAGTAGTGCCTGTGCCTGTGCCAGTGCACTACATAGGATGCAGTGTCTTTCGCACACATCCCCATCCCCAGCCACCTCCATCAACGAACCCCCTGCCCTGCAGATGCGTGTTGGGCATACGCAGTGGTGGCGAGCATAGAAGCAGCGTACGGCATAGCAACAAGGCAGGAAGCTCCACGCCTCTCAGTGGACTCGCTCTTCACACTCATGGGTCTCACCACCGCGGCTGACAGGTGCTCTGCGGGGGGCTCGCCCACAGAGGCCTTTGAGAAGCTGCGCGCTCTGCCTAAGGACGGGCTTGTGCTAGCAGGGACGGGCGGCTCGCAGACGAACAAAGATACGGTGAGTGCAGCGGGGCTCTGTTTCTGAAACGTCTCTGAGAAACCTCGGAGGCAGGTCCTGCCACCTGTGCAGGAGGCCCCGTGGGTTCGCTCTTCTCGCTCATGCGCTTGCAGGGGGCTCTTTTCGCCACCCCGGCAGACAGGTGTCTAAGTAGTAATTCCCCACCTGAAAAAACAAGAAAAGTCTCAGGCTGAATCTGTTATTATTATCATTATTATCGTTATTATTGTTATTGTTATTATTATTATTACTATTATTACTATTATTACTATTATTACTGTTACTCTGGCTGAACCTGTTCGTTAGAAATTCTTTGGCCGTCTTTTTTTTTTTTCCTCTCAAATTCTCTGGCTGATTAAATAACAAAAAAAAAAAAAAACACAGAAAGGAAACGGAGTACATCCTCATCTAAAAAACAAGGGATGTACAGAACTGATGATTAGGAAACAGGGACTCTTGGGTCTAGCTTTTGCGTCCCATTAATATTCTGATGGTGGTGTATCTACCTGTTGACCAATTTACCTCTGTTTACGCATTTCCCCTTCTCTCCCTCTCTCTCGCCCTCACTCCTCACCGCCGCCACCTGGACATGAGAAGAAGCGGTACCCGATCCAGGGATTTGAGCGCACGTTCTTCAAGGGGTACATGGGGCTCATGCTGGCAGTGCAGCACCAGCCAGTTGTGGTGCACATCCAGGCCTCCACACAGTCATTCCTCGAATACGACGGGGTGAGTCACCCTCGCTTGCTCTTACTCCCTGCTTTCAGTTATTCCTTGCAAGGTGACTTTTGAGGCGACTCACAAGGCACCCAGCCAGTAGTGGTGCACGTACAGGCCTCCACACAGCCCTTTCTTGAATACGATGGGGTGCGCTTTGATTTCTCTTGCCTCTGATTCCCTGCCAGCGCTGCTGCTCTTCTGTGCTCCTTCTCTTCTGAGCGGAGAGCGGATTGCCAAAACAACTTGCATCCTGTTATGTGTTGTTTTCTCCCTTGTGTTATTTTGCTCTTGTTCTTCTATTTTTGTAATTGTTGTCCACAGAGATTTCCTGATTTTATTCTGGTTAACGCTGGCCCGTCTCTTTCTTCCCTCTCTTCCTACCCTGTCTCCCCTCCCTCCCCTCCCTTCCCTCTCACCCCTCCCTCTCTCCTCTCTTTTCCCAGACCTTCAAGTACCAGGACCCACAGTGCTACTCGGCCAACTTGAACCACGTGGTACTCGTTGTGGGCTACTTCATTTTCCGCGACGACGGCAGCCAGAACCGCATAGCGCCGCCCTTCTGGATCGTGCGCAACTCGTGGGGAGTGGAGTGGGGCGACCGGGGCCACATGCGCATGGACATCCAGGGAGGGGACGGCGTGTGTGGCATCAATGTGCTACCTGGCATCGTGCCCATTGTCAAGAGTATGCCTTCTTCCCTCCACCCAGCCTTCGTTCTGGAGGAGCACTCACTGTGCTGCCTGCCCAGTTGTTTTTTTTTCCTCTAATGCAAGTCAGGCACAAAAAAGGGTAACATGACGTTGGCGTTTTATCCATCTTACATATCGTCTGCATGGGACTCGCACATATTCACGAGCCCCGTTCTTTTTCCATCAACCAGCCATGTTTTCATCAACCACCTACTTCCACAGAAGCATCACAAATAGAAACTTCCACATGTTAAGTCCACCCCATCACCTGTTTTCTCCACCCTTGCTCCTCTTTTGTTCCTGACTCCAGTTCCCAAGGACCCGTGTGGGCTGAGGAGCTACAAGGGTGATGGGGACGTGCAGCCGGCGATGAACCCGTGTGGGCGCTTCACGTGCCGCCCCATCCCCAAGAACGACTCCAACTCCTGTGACTGCTTCATCCCGGAGGAGCCCAAGCAGCCCTTCGCTGAGGTCGCCAATGGATACGGCGCCAACACCTGTGCCTACGGTGAGGCTGTTGGCTCCAACACCTGTGCCTGTGCTGTGGTTACGGTGAGTCCGTTTTCTTGCAATGAGGTATTCTCATACCGCCATTGCCCAATGTTGTAACCTACTGTATCGCCAGCTCTGTAACCTTGCCCAGCTCAGTAACCCCCTTTCTTTCAACTTTGTGATTTCTTTTCTTGACCCTGCAACCCCCTTCGCTCAACCCTGGAACCCGCTCTGCCCCACTTTGAAGTCCCTCTGCCCCACTTTGCGACCCGCCAGTGGACGTCTGTGGGTCATACTTCAAGAGCCCCTGCTCTCAACTCTGTAACGTCCTTAGCTAAATCCTCTGACCATCTTTGCCCAACCCCATGCTGCAACCCGCCAGTGGACGTGTGTGGGTCGTACTTCAAGAACCCATGTGCGGTGGGCACATGCATCAACGATGGCAAGGGCGCCTACTCCTGCATCTGCCCTCCCACCTACATCTCCAGCCGCACCATCCTCAACTTCCCCACCTGCGACCCAGGTGCTGCTCCTGCCCCTGCCCCTGCCCCTGCCCCTGCCCTGTCCCTGCCCCTGCCCGTGCCCCTGCCCCGCCATGCAATCCACACCACTCGCACCTCTGTTGTTGCAGCTTGCATCTTGAAGAGAGCATCAGTAGTAGCCTTATTTCTGTAACAAGTCTACAGGAACCAGCTAACTGTTGAATCCAAGCGGATTTAACCCCATTCCCCACTTCCCCTGCATACTTCTGTCTAATTAACTATGCACCGTACTCCCTCTCTTCTCATGTCATCCTGTGTGCATACTCCTATCCTACTTCAATCCACGACCCTGCATGCTCCCTGCTGCCCCCACCCCTTGTACTTGCCTCTCTCCCAGTAAATGTCACGGCCACAGCAATGGCAGTGAGCGGGGTCAACTGGCGCTGCTCAGATGTCTATCCCATTGTGGGGATATCATACAATCAGTTCAGGCAGCAAAACCCGGTATGTGTGTTGCCTTATCCTTTCCTGTCAATGAATTAGCCAAGTGTGTGAGCAGAAGAGACCGATTGGTCACAGACTGGAAAGTACGCCTCGTAAGTGCTACACTAAATCACCTTGGAGTTGCGTTTATGCTCAGTGTAAGAGGTTGTGAGCGACCTACAAGAAAGATACAAGATCCATGGGAGGCCCATGCCAACGGCTGTGTGAAGAGTAGAGGGCAACATGAGCGGGAGGTGAGTGAATGGCAGCATGCATACAACCAAAGTCTCTCAATAAATACAGACAAGTGTCAGTGCTTTTGCCTCGTTTATTCATTCGGGTAAATAGAAAGACCTCCACTTTCTATGCCTTACTCCCATCCGTTGCATGCACTTCCTCTTTCTGTCTGGCCTGGCCAGCAAGTGGACTGCACTAAGCCGTTGGCGATAAGCACAACGCTGTCCGTGGGTGGGAGTCCTGAAATCCCCTGCACTTCCTATTTCTACGCCCTCCAAGTGAGCACTGATAGATGCATGCCCGTTCTATGCCCGCTCTTTCTTTCTTTCTTTCTTTCTTTTGCTTCTTTGTCGCTTATTAACCGTCGCAATCAAAGCTATCCTTCACCGCAAGGGTCCTTGCCAAGCTTGTCCTTGTCTTACATGGAGGTTTCATTTCTAGCCAGAGTCCTGCTGCTCCACGTCTCAACAAGACTCTGGGATTTGCTTCAGAAATCACTTTTTTTGTAGATCCCACTGTCTCAGCACTGCCCTTTATCAAATAAGCATTGCCATAATCCAAGACATCCCTCTGTGCAACAAGGAGAGCTGAGACCTGCCTCATTGACGATCTCTTTGTTTGCCATGAAGCAAGCAAGAAGCAAGGACAAGAGACCACTTTTTCCACCACCCCCATTCTTGCTCCCCACACCCATTCGTATTCCATTTGTGATCACACCCATTCTTTATCCCCACAAACATTCTTGATTTCCACTCCCATTCTTAATTCCCAGAACAATCATAAATCCCCACACCCATTCTGAATCCCCACACATCCCCACACCCGCTCTTAATCTCCACACCCTCAATCCTACGCCCATTCGTATCTCCCTCACGCCAGGGGGACACGTGTCGTTCCATGGCATATCAGCTCATAATGGCCCGCAGCAAGCTCATAGAGCTCAACCCCGGTCTGGACTGCGCCGTCCCTATCAAGCCCGGCCGCTCCGTGTGCATCGAACGCAGTGCTGCATACGCGTACACCGTTCCGTTGTGTCTCAAGTACGGGGTCATGCTGGCGCAGGACTCATGCGAGCGCATGCTGCAAGGGCTGGCGGGAGATGTGAATGCGACTACGTGGGCCATGCTGTATCGCACGAACCCCGGGCTGGTGTGCTCGCAGGTCATCCCGACTTCCATCGCGGCTGTTGGCAGCAACATTGGTGTGCAGGTGATGTGTGGTTCTGTTTGTCTCTCTCTCTCTCTCTCTCTCTCTCTCTCTCTCTCTCTCTCTTTCTCTCTCTCTATCACACACACACACACAGACACACACACACACACTCACAAAGGCAGTATTGGGGTGTACTTGATGCGTGATTCTGAATCATTTGTTTACATTCTGACAAGCATCATCGTCGTGCAGGTGATGAAAATATAAATCATTTGAGAGAATCAGGTGGTTCATCCTCTCACAAAAGAGTAGCCGTAGAGGGTTATGGGTAGATTTTCTTCAAGTCCGCCATAAGCTGTGAAAACTTGGGTTTACGATGATACTATTCCTCTTAACGTTCGCTCTGCTCTGCTCCCTTTGTCTCTGGTGTCCAATTGTCTTCCTGCCCCAGGTGTGCTTAAGAGTGGAGTATTGGCCATTCACACTAGGCCGCTGTAATAAGGGAAGGGCCAAAAATGTTTCGCCAACGTTGTCGTGTTCCGGTGCTTATAGTTTCTATGATGCAGACAAGAAGAAAGCATCTGCCAAGTTTTCCACCTACAACGGAAACGCATGTGCAGGGAACGTTGGAGGCAAATTTATTTGTGTGCCATAACCATTGTGTGCTGTTTTTATCTCAATGCTGCCGAATGGAATACCTTTTAAGAGAGATACATAGCAGAATGATGATGCTACAATATGAAATTCAATTAGAAGGGATTCTTGTATGGTGCAAGAGCCGACTCTACCGAGTACGAAGTTGAGTCAGAAGAGTTGAAGCGACACTAGCAACTGTCTCACCACGACCGATGAAGGCAAACGCTTTTTAAATCAAAAGAGTGGGAACAGGTTTGAAACGGGTTCCCGCGCCGCACGGTTCGAATTTGCTGTAATAAGAGAATGTATCCCTTATAGAACTGGCTAGTCTAGGTCGTTTCGCTTTCCTTTGTATTTCTATATAAACTCGATGTATGCATGCTATTATCAATCTCAGTTATTTACATTCACTCTAACCTGAGGACATAACTTCCGCTGCAAACTACATGCGATCAACCCTGAGGCGATCCTTCACTAAGTCACATTTGGGATTGTAACATGATATGAGAGCTACTTAGGGATTCTTCGCAACTTCACTTACGTGAAATCCGTCGAACCAAGATCTGGCGAGCGGCACACGCTCCAAGACCAAGATGGCCGGAGGATTCGGAGGCCGAACCAATCTAACGGCCAAAGGTCAAACCAACCAGGCGGCAACTACGATAAGCAAAACTGCAATCGAGCTGTTGTTTTCGCGATTGACAACTATGGAGGAAGATCTCCAAGCATTGCGCAAAGGCGACGTGGGTGTTGGAAACAATCGGTCCTAAGCGCCTCTATCGTGTCGAAACACTAAGGCACAAGCGAAGCAAAGCATATCGAGGCACCAGCGAGTCAACCCTCGGAGGTTGAAGTAACTGCTGGAGGTTACGCGAAAGTCAAAGGTCAGCGACCTTTGACCTGACAAGTACAGCGAGACAGCAAGGACACACAACTGACTCGCTACAGAGCAGTTGCACGAGTCGTCACTGTATCGAACCGCAACATCAACAAGTAAAACAGTTAGAACCGTATCTCTTCGTATTCCTTGTACTCTTATATAATCTTGTATCTCTTTGTTTTAATCAACTTACTATGCCCTCACATACTAGCGCAAGGTGGTTCACAAATCTTTATTAACGCTTCAGCTACTACACCAACTCTACCCAGAGTTCACCCCTACAAAGATCCTAAGGTCTTTTTCAGCCCAACAGTGGGAACCTCCTCGCAACCAGCACAACCTGCTCAACCGGCCACAAACACCCGTGATACCGCCGCGCACACCTTCTCCCTCGACACAAACAAATCAACATCAACAGCCCCCTGTCCAAGTGACGAAGCTATCAACTCTGCGCAAGCACGCTTTCTGAGGGATTCAAAAATCAAGACTACTGCCGCATTTGACAACAATGACTTCTATACATGGAGTTTTGAGCTGGAGCTCCTCTTACAAATAGCGCATATCTACCACTACTTCGACGACTCCTACTCTAAACCAGTGGAAGACACCGAAGACACTCAGGCTCAGTGTCAAAACATATGCATATCACTATCTAGGCTATATTGGGGATAGCCTTAGGGGGTACAGAAACTTTCTCGACACTCTAGTCTTGTACCCAAACCTTGACCTTATCTCATCATCCTTGCCTTAGTTATTTACATGGTAACTAGAGCAGGAGGTCTCTTGGACCTAAGAATTGGGCCCACCTAACTGCCTGCCTTGCCTACTGCCCGCGCGCGCCTCAGCTGCAGCGCGTGTCACTTTTTTTTTTTTTTTCGCGCACGCCTCGACTACTAGCGCGCGCGTCACTGTTTTTAGCGCGCGCCACTGCTGTAGCGCCGCACGCCGGCCCGCGTCGCCCGCACAGCCCGCGTAGAGCCCGCGCAGCCCGCGTAGAGCCCGCGCAGCCCGCGTAGAGCCCGCGCAGCCTGCGTAGAGCCTGCGTAGCCCGCCGTCGCGTGCAACCCGCCGTCGCCCCACGCGCTGCGTCTGTCGCCAGCGCGGCCCGCCGCTGCGCCGCACGTTGCGTCGGCCCGCTACTGCTTAGCGCGCTGCTTTTGGAGCTCGCGTGTGGCCGCTCCTGCCTGCTGCCTACTGTCTCCTGTCTCTTGCCTGCTGCCTGCTGTCTCTTGCATGCTGCCTTCTGCCTCTGTCTTTGCTTGTGGCCTGGTGCCTGCTCCCTATTGTCTGCTGCCTGCTGTCTCCTGCCTCTGCCTGCTGCCATTATGACGACGCCTAACGTTCTCGTGTTCGAGCCTGACGGTCGCCCCATAGAGTTCGCTGTGTGGTTAGATGATCTCCAACTGTTCCTTCTGACCGATGCCAAAGAGGGCGTTTCACTGTTCAATTACGTGTCTGGCACTGCCGTTGCTCTTGCTGCTGATGCTCCTACTCTTGAACGCTCACAGTGGCAGACTCGCGATGCTGCTGCATGCCTAGCTATTAGGAACCATCTGCCGATTACTGAGCGCGCGCATTTCAGCCAACACAAAACTGCTAAGAAGTTGTACGACGGTGTGGTTGCGCGCTACTCCTCCCCGGCCACCGCAGCCATAGGCCGGCTCATGCTACCCTACCTGTTCCCCGACCTTTCCTCGTTCACCACTACTGAGGACCTCATTTCCCACCTGCGCGCTACTGACACTCGCTTTCGTGCCGCCCTTTGAGTCGAGTTCTGCGCCGCAAACCCCCCCCCAATGTACTTCACTCTCTATTTCCTCGTCACCCGCCTCCCTGACACTCTTAGCTCAGTCAGGGACTACTTCCTCGCGCTAGACCCCCCCACTCTCACTGTCGACGACTTTGAGAAGCACCTCCTTGCAACAGAGAAGAACATTCTCGCTGTAGGTGCTGCTCGTGGCACTCCTCGCTCTCCCCTCTTTGAGGGGTGCTCCCCCTCCCCTCACACCCCCTCCTATGCCTCCGCAGCTGCTGCTCACGGCTACCTTGGTGCTGAGGAGGTCGGGGCTGCTTCCGCTCCCAGTGGGAAGCGTCGCAGCGGCAGGGGCGGCAAGGGTGGCAGGGGAGGTGGGGGTGGCAGTGGAGGTGGCGGTGGTACAGGCGGCGGGGGAGGTGGAGGTAGTGGGGGTGGTCGTGGGGGTGGAGGTGGTGGAGGTGGTGGTGGGGGCGGCGGAGGCACTGGGAGCGGTGGAGGTGGTAGCAGCGGTGGTGGGGGAGGAGGGAGCGGCGGTGGGGGAGGAGGGAGCGGTGGTGGCAGTGGTGGTCAGGGCCAGCAGCAGTCACAGCCGCAGCAGCAACAATAGTAGCGTCAGCGCAAGACCCCCACTTCCCAGCAGCTTCTTGACTGGTATGCCGGGCGTGGGGCTTTTGGGGGTCTTGGTCGCTGCCCCTATATCATTCGCACAGGTCCCCGCACTGGTCGCTAGTGCACAGGGTTTCACACTGAGCAGCGCTGCTTTGCTCAGCTTAGCGACGCCTGGCACGCCAAGTTTCCTGATGCTCCCGAGTTCCCCAACTGGGCAGAACTGCTTAGGCGTGATGTACCTATCTTTGATCTTGACTATGAGGCTATTCTTGCTGCTATGTATGCATTGTCTGTTAGTGCTAAGGGTGACTGCTACTTCTGTATACCGCCGGATCCTGGTATAGTCCCTGGTATAGCGCCTGCAGCACTAGGTGCTTGTGAGTCTGCTCCCCTTGGTACTGTACCTGCACAGGCCTTGCACACTTTTACACTTGACTCTGGTGCTTCCCGCTGTTTCTTTCGCGACAGTACCACAGTCACTCCCCTCCTTGCACCTGCTCCTGTCTCACTGGCTGACCCCTCTGGGGGCCCAGTTCTTGCACGGTCTTCCACTGTGCTTACGTGTCCGGCGGTCCCGTCTGGTGAGCTGTCTGGTCTCGACCTCCCCTCGTTCTCTACGAACTTGGTGAGCAACGCTGTCCTCCAGGATGCGGGGGTTTGCACGTGCTCCGAGACCGGCCGCCACCTGGCCACGTTCACCCGTGCGCCAGGGTCTAGTCTGTACACCCTCACCACCGCGTCGCGCTCCACCCCTTCGTCTCCCCAACTGCACATGTCTGCTCAGGTAGCTACCCAGTGTGAGTGTCGCCGGCTGTCGCACGACACTCTCCTGTGGCACCACCGCCTTGGTCACCCCTCCTTGCCTCGCCTGCGTAGCATGCACTCTCGCTTCCTGGTCTCTGGTCTTCCCAGGTCTGTGCCTGTCCTCCCTCCCTCGCCTACTCTGCCCAGCATTCCTTGTGTCGAGGGGCGACAGCGCGCCGCACCTCACTCCTCCTCGTTCCCTCCCACAGAGGCTCCCCTGCAAACTCTCCACCTGGACGTATGGGGCCCTACCCACGTCCGTGGACAGGGCCATGAGCAGTACTTCCTGCTGGTAGTCGACGACTACACGCGTTACACCACGGTCTTCCCCTTGCAGCGCAAGGGGGATGTCCCTGATGTTTTGATCCCCTGGATCCGCGCTGCTCGTCTCCAGCTCCGCGAGCGGCTCCAGTCAGACTTTCCTGTCCGCGTCTGCACTCTGACAAAGGTGGTGAGTTCTCCTCAAAACTCTTGGTGGCCTTCTGTGCGGAGCACGGCATCCGCGAGACGTTTGCGCTTCCGGCCTCTCCGCAGCAGAATGGGGTTGCTGAGCGCCGCATTGGCTTGGTCATGGAGGTCGCTCGTACCTCCATGATCCATGCGGCTGCCCCCCATTTTCTGTGGCCGTTTGCGGTCCGGTACGCCGCGCATCAGCTCAACCTCTGGCCCCGTGTCTCCTTGTCGGAGACCTCGCCCACACTGCTGTGGACGGGGAAGGTTGGCGACACGTCGTGTTTCCGGGTCTGGGGTGCTCGTGCCTTTGTCCGCGATACCACTGCGGACGAACTCTCCCCTCGCGCCATTCCTTGCGTCTTCCTTGGCTTAGTCCCTAACGCGCCTGGCTGGCAGTTTTACAACCCCACCTCGCGCCGTGTCTTTGCGTCTCAGGACGTCACCTTTGACGAGTCGGTCCCCTTTTACCGCCTCTTCCCCTACCGCTGCGCCTCATCTCGTGGCCATGCTGCTTGCCCCTGAGGGAGACCCGGATGCACTAGACATCCCCACCCTGCGCTCTTACGCTGAGGCGATCGCGGGTGAGTACTCCTCTCAGTGGCAGACAGCCATGGACGCAGAGATGGCATCTTGGAAGTCCACAGGCACGTACGTCGACGAGTTTCCCCCTCCTGGGGCCAACATCATCAATGGCATGTGGATCTTCAGGGTGAAGCGACCGTCAGGTTCTCCGCCTGTCTTCACGGCTCGTTACGTTGCTCGAGGCTTCAGTTAGCAAGAGGGAGTAGACTTCATCCAGACCTTCTCCCCCACCCCGAGCATGACCACTCTTCGGATGCTGCTGCACGTTGCCGCTCAGTGTGACTACGAGCTTCACTCTCTTGACTTCAGCACAGCTTTCCTGCATGGCAGCCTGCACGAGGAGATCTGGCTGCGCCGCCCACCCGGCTTCACTGGATCGTTCCCTCCTGGAACCCAGTGGAGCCTCCGGCAGCCGGTCTACGATCTCCGCCAGGCACCACGTGAGTGGCACGACACATTGAGGGCGACACTTGCGGCTCTTGGGTTTGCTCCTTCGACTGCTGACCCGTCGCTGTTTCTGCCCACTGACACTTCGCTGCCGCCGTTCTACATCCTTGTGTACGACGACGACTTGGTCTTTGCCACTGCTGACACTAAGGCTCTCGCCCTGGTGAAGTCGGAGCTGCAGAAGAGACAAACATGCACAGACCTGGGTGAGCTGCGCAGCTACCTTGGCTTGCAGATCACCCGGGACAAAGCACGCCGCACCATCACACTGACTCAGTCACACATGGTGCTGCAGGTCCTTCAGCGCTTCGGCTTCACCTAGTCCTCAGCACAGCACACTCCTCTGGCTACAGGTCACTTGCTCTCGGCTCCACCTTTGGACGAGTCGGTAGAGCCGAGTGGTCCTTACCCAGAGCTAGTGGGCTGCCTGATGTACCTGATGACCTGCACTCGTCCTGACCTGCACTCGTCCTGACCTTGCGTACCCTCTTGGCCTTTTGGCTCGTTACGTGGCTCCTGGTTGGCACCGAAAGGTGCACATGGATGTTGCTAAGAGGGTACTGCGCTACTTGTGCAGTACATCGGGCATGGGGCTCGTGCTTGGAGGGTGGAGTCCACTTGTCCTCACTGGGCACTCAGACGCTTCTTGGGTTGACGACCAAGCTACACAGCGGTCGTCACAGGGTTACACGTTCAGCCTTGGCTCTGGCTCTGTTTCTTGGTGGTCTAGATGCTCGTCTTCTGTTCTCAGCTCCAGTTGTGAGGCTGAGATCTACACCACAGCCATGGCTGCACAGGAGTTATGCTGGCTCACCTACCTGCTGACCGACCTGGGAGAGCAGCCTCGTTCTCCTCCAGTTCTGTACGTAGACAACAAGGCCGCCATTGCCTTGTGTCAGGAGCACAGACTGGAGCACAGAACGAAGCACATCGCTCCGAGTTACTTCCTGGCTCGAGAGCTGCAGCAGCGGGGTTAGCTTCGCCTTGCTCATGTGGCCACTCGGGCCAACACTACTGATATATTCACCAAGGCACTTCCGTCTGGTGACCATTAGCGCTTTTGTTCTTTGTTGGGCCTTGTGCCTACGTTTCCACACTTGCTGTAGTCTCTACTTGTACTGTAATATACATATATACATATATATATGTACACCTGCATGCTTGCTCTTGCTAGGTAGAGATCACTGTGCTGTTCTTGTTGCTTATATACCTCTGCATGGAGACTGGCCTTGTGGCCGTTGCTTGTGCTCAGTGTGTGTAGTGATGTTGTGATCCACCCTGAGGTGTGTTTTGTTTCTTCTCTTGACCGGTCTTGTGACCGTTGCTTGCTCTGGCTATCCTCCATTTCACCTATGAGGGTGTGTCAAAACATATGCATATCATTATCTAGGCTATATTGGGGATAGCCTTAGGGGGTACAGAACCTTTCTTGACACTCTAGTCTTGTACCCAAACCTTGACCTAATCTCATCATCCTTGCCTTAGTTCTTTACACTCAGTACTACAGTGAGTCCCTCATGGAATATGATGTGCTGCTACGCAATATGACACCTGCGGAGCAACTCGGCATTCGCTCCTACAAAGAGAGTGCCGCTCCAGCCTTCGAACCCTGGAAGCTCCTGGTTGAGGTATATCAGCCGAAGGACTCAGTCACCTCCAACAGGCTCCTAGAGCAACTCATGGAGACCGAGATGGGGCACGGGGAGAAAGCGAATAGATATATTAATCGATGTCGGAACATTCGTGACCAAATCACGAAACATAGAAGCGCGGCTTCAGAGAAGATTTTCGTCAACATCGCTCTCCAAGGACTTGGGCCTTAGTGGAAGCCCTGCAAAGCGCTACTCTGACAAAGAGGAATTATATAGAAGCCGGCTATTTGCCGCACTCCTGACAGAACAGCAGGATATGGACTCGAGCAGGAGAAGCTCGACGCCACGCCGAGAGTGCCTCGCCTTCTACGCCGACAATCGTGAAGAGCGATGACAACCAAGGCGCCACTATTGCAAAATTTGCAAGGTCTTCGGACATTCAACATATCGATGCAAATCCCGGTCCAATTATCACTCACCACAACAACTTGGTCGGCCGACAAGTCGCTTGTCACTTCCAGCCTCAACATCAAGCTTATCGCCCTCCTGCACAGCAACAACACCAACAGCAGACACAAGCATCCCAAGTGGGAGCTACCAGAAACGTAATCGCAAACATGGCAACAAGGGGTCGCCCACGAGATGCTTCACCGAAGAGGAGGAACCCGCTGGCGAGATAATCCAACCTGAAGAAGGGTGGAACAATCCCTTCACAGAACATTACTACTACAAATGACGACTAGCAAGAGTGGCATCAGCCAATATAACTACGGGAAAGCCCACTCCACAATCACCAGCGCTTCGTTCCCGTGGGATGGAGAGAGGATGAATATTTTGAGAGAAGATGTAAGGCAACCCTTTTCACACCGTGGCTCACACTCCTCCTGCGCAAAAACAACGCCAACCACAATACCTGGTACCTGGACATCTGTTGCGGCCAACACATGGTGGGATCCGTTTGTTACATCTCAAACATCAGCCGTGCTCCCGCCACCTACGTCACTGTCGCCAACAATGAACAACTTTGCGCAAACGCATAGGGCATTGTCGTACTGCAAGCCCGTAATAGCAACACGCACATCACCTTCAATGACGTGCACTTCAATCTGCTGTCCGCGGCACAACTCTCTGACTGTGGAGTCATGCTCGCCATGGATCCCTACACACGCGACCTCATTCTCACCTATGCTCCCCCTGACACACCAGTCGAGTCGCGCAAGTACCTTGGGCGAGCACGGTCACTTAACGAAGTCTACGTATTTGACTTTGACATACCTGACTGCAAAGCATCATCATCCCAGCTATTGGATCTTGTCCCCCTGGATTTTCTTCGCATAAACATGGAATCATGGCAGCACTCGGATGGATGGCCCTGGATCTGCCGCAGTCCTCAACCTCGTGAGATAAATCTGCACGAACCTGGACCAGATGGACTTTGCATGACCTGCTTCACACCCACAGCAAGTCGCAAAGAGGAGGTCAAAAGAGATCTTGCGGCAATCCAAGAAGCAAAAAGCACCAAAGTAGAGCCGGAAGGCATGACAGCAATGGAGCTAGCAGTTCCCACTCATCGCATCTTCGGCACCGCAGACGAGAAGTTCGGGATGACGGAGCAGGAGCACCCAAAACTGACGGCGGGAACTCTAAGCTAGATCCTGGAAGAAGCCAAGATCAGAACATTTGACAAAGAAAATCGACCGCGCCCATACCCCCGCGACGTCTACCGCACCATCGACAAGGAATGGAAAGACCCCAATGCACCAAAGGAGCTTAGCGTCAAGGAGGAAGAAGAAATGGCGAAGGCTAAAAGGAAGGAGAAGCTGCATCAGGAACGCATCACGGCAGGCTGGGACGAGGAGCTGGCACGACGTTGTACATGGGGGGATGACGACGACACCGGAGCGACATGGGGATCTGCAAATGGCACATCTAGCACTGTTCGAGGATGGGGAACTGGCGGATGGGGTGATTCAGAAGAAAGGGGACTCCCGAAGGAGAACTAACCCAAGAATAAATTGAGGAATTAGAGAGAGAGAGAGAGAGAGAGAGAGAGAGAGAGAGAGAGAGAGAGAGAGAGAGAGAGAGAGAGAGAGAGAGAGAGAGAGAGAGATCACATGCTGCTGCCTGCAGACGTCGCCACGCCTCTCCACGCATGGCTATCGGAGTGCGAAGCGGCTTTACCAAAGGATGCACGGGAGATCCTGGAGAAGGAGCGGCTGGAGCGATCAGACATTAGGCTCCAGCACGCATTGGCACTGAGGGTACATGGAAGCAGATATGCCGTACAGGTCATGGAGACTCAACGGATGGCGCTGAACCCTCTGTGCGGACACACGCAGCGGATGTACTCACTCACTGGCTACGGGACCAGGGATTGGCTGACCGCTATCCCCATTGCGGCCAACAGGAGGATAGGGCCCACCCACTTCTCTAATGCCGTGCGTTTCCGGCTGGCCCTCCCCTTCTCCACACCAAAGAAGTGTGACTGCGCTGATCATACCGCCATCACGGACCCCCGCCTCCCTAACCACCTACTCCGCTGCGGCACGGGCAAGCATCGCATCAACACCCATAACGAGGTGCGTGATGCCTGCATTAGCATGGCCCAAGACGCGGGGTTCATTGTCCACAGCGAGTCATCGGCGCACTGCCCCATTGAGGAACAGACGGCAGATTTTACAATGACGGACAGAAGCAGTGGGGCAGTCTACGTATGCGACGTCACCATTACTGACCCTATTAGCACTAGGGATCCAGAGGCGCAGAAAGGCAGGGGCTGGGCGGCAAGGGAGCAAGCGGACAAGAAGATCCAGCACTACGCCACCCTGCCAGAGACAGTGAAGTTCTTCCCACTTGCGGTAGACACCTACGGCTGCCCCTGCGTAGAGATGCCAGTCTTCCTGAAGCTCTTGGCGGACACTGCAGCTCGGCGCCACTTCAACGCCGACTCCAAATCGTTCTATGCTGCAAAGTTCCTGCACCAGTTCAGGCAACGCTGGTCGGTGGCCCTGCAAAGAGCCCAATCTGTGGGTCTCCTGCTCAAGCTTGGAGAGGCTGCGGCAGTAGAAAACCGGCCTGTAGGGGGAATTGGGGACGAGTTGCACCTTGGGGACTGCTTTGCGGTCATTGAGCCCCTGGTGGAGTTGTAGATCTGCGGTGCTTGTACTTTGCATGCGTGTAACCTATGCCTCTATGACTTGCATGCTTGTACTTGCCGTCTATATCAATACAAGGACCATTAGAGAGAGAGAGAGAGATGGAGAGAGAGAGAGAGTGGGAGGGAGACCCACTCATTGCATGTGTGTACCTTTCTAGCTTATCAATATACGGACCATTAGAGAGAGAGAGAGAGAGAGAGAGAGAGAGAGAGAGAGAGAGAGAGAGAGAGAGAGAGAGAGAGAGAGAGAGAGAGAGAGAGAGAGAGAGAGGCACTAGGCCCTTTCCTTAGTCTCTCCAAGCTCTCTAGCTTAGCTTAGCCTTAGCATAGCATAGACTTAAGGCTTCCTTAGCCTCCGGTCCCTAGTGTATTCCCTGCAGCTTGCCTACAAGGAGTACATTAACACTTATAGCTTCCCCTACTGCCTCATTCCTGCCATTATTTTCTGGTGAGCTTGGTTCCTCCCAACCCAGCGGCTCGCGCCGGCCGCCTTCGGCGGCCGACGCTCGACAGCGCGGCCTTCGGCCGCGCATTAGGGGTGGCAAGGAAAAAGGGGAAGACGACAGTTACACACGGAGCAGTACAAGCATGCAAGCCTAAGCCCCGCCGACCTAGGCAAAGGTAAGTCGCAGCCAATGGGGATGGAGAAGCACACAAACAAAGCATCAACCAAGGCAACGCCTACATCCGCCTCACCCTCCGCCCAAGCCACCGGAGCAAACACGCGAGTGCGGGCACGATGCCAAGCGGGCACTCCTCAGCAGCCGTGGCTACCATGCGGAAAGCCGCTGCGCCAGGTCCGTCGTCCAACGAAGGGTCCCCGGGCTCAAGTGGCAGATGCAGGACATCCCACAGCGCGCTCTCCACTGCCCGTCGCACACGACTCTGCTGGTCTTCATTCATGTGCGGATCCCGCGCCACCACCTCCCGAGACAGAAGGGCGTCGTGCAGGAGGTCAAGCACGAACGAGAGCTCAGTCACGCAACGGCCAATCGACTGAAGATGCCGCCAACGAGACTCGTAATCCCCCGGTCCATAAGAAGGCGTCCCCCAAGGGGGGCTCGGGGGCGGAGCGCACGAGCCCCAGTTCCCCCCGTCCTGCTTCTGAGGCCACGAGAAGCAACCATCCCAATCAACCCCCGGGTCGCGAGGGGTGCCCGGCACCTCGTCGTCGCTCCAGTAGCCGCGGGCAATCCCAGGCACAGGCTGATGCTGCAGGAACAGGGGAAGGGAAAAAGGACGACAAACAGGGACACGGTGATTCACGGCGGGAAAGTACAGGGCAGGGCAAGACAGCATGCGGCGAGCCAGGGGAACACATCACGGGAGTGGACTCACAAATCCAAACCGAGCTCCAGGAGGACGAGACCCTGGCACGAGGGGATGCTGGCGCCGAGGGCCGCAGTAGGCGGGATCCGGGAAAGGGAGCCCGCGAGGGCCCGGAGGAGCGGAGTCCGTCACATCCAGCCGAGGGGGGTACGAACACGCATACGGCACAGCAGGGGTCGGCACGGACAAGGAAGGCACGGCTGGTTGAGGAGACGGCGGGAGAGGAGGCGGCTCAGAGCCTGGCACTGGGGCCGCAGACGGGAGAGGCGCCTGTTCGACCAACCGAGGAGCAGAACCGCCCAGGGAGGATGAAGAGACAGGGTGAGACGGTGGCGACTGAGGTGGCGCCTCAGGATCTGGATCAGGAAGAGATGGCCGCGACAGAGGAACAGGGGGCGCAGACTGCGCCGGAGCCTGCGCAACCGGTGGAGCCTGCTGCGACGAGGCGGAGTGCACCGGGGGAGGAGGTAGGTGCAACGGGGACGACTGAAAGGCGGGAGCGTGGTGCTGAGGCGGTCGGCGAGCCTGGCCTGACAACGGAGGGCGAGGAGGGCGGCGGCGACGGAAGGTTTGCCCGCGCGCGCGAAGGAATGGATGGGTGCGCCCGCGGGGGGATCGATACACAGGCTCCCGCGGCCGAACAGTCGCCAGTGGGGGCGCCGAGGGCGCGATGCCAACGCCCGCAGTTAGGCAGTCCGCGACGGCTCGGAACAGGGCTGGCACCTGCCCGCCCTGGGCCGCTGGTTGGATGGGAACAGCAGGAGGCCCCGCCGCCGCGATCACATCGCGCCGGGGGGGCCGACGCCGGCCTGCCATCAGGAACGGAACGCGCCGCGGGACAAGCGGCCGACGGAGCTGAAGGGGAGACGGCAGAGGTGGAGGGCGGGACGGCAGCCGTGGAGGAGGAGCAGGTGACCGCGATCGATAGGCGCCGAGGGGGAACCACACGTCAGAGGGTGCTGCGAGAACGGGCGGCGGAGTAGGCGGCAGGAAATCCGCCGTCGGGAACGAGAGGACAGCCGCCGGCAGGGGGGAGAGGACGCGGCGTACGGGGGGCGATCGGGCGGGCAGGCCGGGGGGGCCTGGCTGCAGCCGTGGCAAGAGAGAAGGCCAGATCTGGACCTTGGCGGGAAAGACATGGGAGGCCTGAGCGAGGACAGAGTGGAGCTCCAATGAATAACGACGAGGAACAAGGGGATGAGGATTATATGGAAGAAGAACAAGGGGACTCAGAGGATGTGTCAGTGGAGGATGAGCAGGGCATCCCGGCGGGAGGGACAAATCGTGGGGTAAGGAGTGGAGGAAACCAAGCTGATGCCAACGAGGGTGAGTCACGCGGCGCCCAACCCAACGAGACTGCCAGCAAGGCAAGATCACCAGCAGATATTGCTGATGACCCGGAGATCTGGCGCCAGGTGGAAGGGTGGGAGCTGGGCCCGATGTGTTGCAGTGCTCAACCCTTCCTGTTCCGGAAGCTGCCCCCCAAAATCCTGGGAGTTTACGCCTACTGCATGACGATCCCCCTGCTGCGACTCGCGAAGGTTCCAGGCTGCGCGGGAGCATGGCGAATCCTGCAATTCCTACCCAGGTTGACCCTCCGAGCCGAAGTTGAGAACGTTCCGAGAAACCGGTGGGCCGGGGTGGAAAAGAGACTCCAACAATTTCAAGAAGAAGAGTGGGAAGTGCTCTTCTCGGAAGCATGCATCATCCCCCCAAACCCTCAACCCAGCAGACACCACTTTATTGAGGGCACTAGGACTCCACTTTACATCATCCCCGATCACAACTTTCTCGCGCTCTACCTCACAACAGCACCTGCAGAAGGGGAGACAGCAGGAGAACTAGAAGCAGAGGAGCAAGAAGAAGGACTAGTACTCCTAATTCCTCACGAGACAGAAGCAGAGGCAGTAGAACATCATGCACGCACAAGAAGACCTCTGGCACCAACGACTCGGCCACCCCCCACGCAAGATGTTCAACAACAGCCTTTGCACCAAAGTTTTCCTGCCTGAAGCTCTACTCCGCCCTGATGGCACGTAACCACTCTGGACATCACACCCAGCCACATGCACGTCTGCCCCACAGCTGCCCTCACGCATGAAGCCTACCCCTTGCTGGAGCCAAGTACTAGTCGCTACAATAAGCTGCAGAAGGTCTACAGCGACTAAATTGTGCTCACCTTCAAAGGTATCAATAATGAGGACAACACCCTCATCTTCGTGGACGCATACTCCCGCTACGTCTAGATTGCCAACGTCGACGTCCGTTTCAAGGCACATGAGATCTTCCGCATCTTGCTCGCTCATGCGCAACAAGAATTAGGCAAGTTAAAAAAAAAATTGCAGATCGACGAAGCAAGGGAATTTCGCAGCAACGAACTGGAAAGACTTTTCGCGGAGAAGGGGATCAAGCACCACCAGCAGCAAGGTGTCGCTGAAAGGGTCAACCGCACCCTCATGGCGAAAGTCCGCACCCTCATGAACCAGTCCGGCTTGCCCAAGAAGTATTGGCCATATGCCATGAACCACACTGTTTGCATGCACAACCTCCTCCATAGCCAATAGGCGTAACCTCTCTCCGCAGATGAAGTGGACCAGTCCAAGGGGAGATACCTCCATGCTAAGGGTTTGGGGGTATGTGGTACAGTACCGGCCGACTTCCACATCGGCAAGTTCACCCAACGCGCACGATGGGGAATTCATTTGGGGCTCGGCCACGAGTACAAGGGCTGGCTGGTTCTAGACATTGACACCAACAGGATCGTACCTGCGCGCGACATTCTCTTCTACCAGCGACTCACCCTGCAGCAGTGGATCGAGGACCAGCGCAGCAACATCACACGCGCCTACGCCAACAACGGCCACATCTTCGCATCACTGGAGGACGAGGCAGCAGTAGAAGCACTCGACTGCCACCCTGCCGATGAACATCCCGGCGTACCTTCCCACCCGCACGACGACGACGACGACGATGATGACAGTGATGACAGCAATGACACCCCCGCGCCAGGACCGTCACGTCGCAATGCTCCGCAAAACAGCTCCTCACCCGCATACGACAGCGACAATGACGACGTGGTGGAATTCAATGCTCAGGAGACCGAAGGGACCTCCAATGTCACAGGCCTGCAGCTTCTCGACCTGCATACGGCCGTTATTACAATCGCACTATCATCGAGCCCAAGAACCCGCGATGTCAGAGGTCCACTGTGGATCCCCGATTGATCCTAGGGAAGGGTTACAGGCACGTTGGCCTCGAAGGTTATGGGCGCAGAAACCTGCTCTACAAACAAGCAATTTTATCCCAATGGTCTAGTGTTGGGGTTCTGACATGGTATCAGAGCGAAGGTCTCGGGTCCGAATCTCTGTGTGTACAATTCGGGCATCCCAGTGCGTGGGGGTGTCAAAGGTCCAGTGGAGATCCCCGATTGATCCTAAGGAAGGGTTATAGGCATGTTGGCCTGGGGGGTTATGGGCGCACTGACCCGCTACTTAACATGCCCTTTTATCCCAATGGTCTAGTGGTTGGGATTCTGACACCCGACAGGCCCTAACCGGCCTTCATGCCAAGGAGTGGTGTGCGGCTATGGATACGAAGCTTATGGCGTTAAAATCACGCGACACGTGGGTACTAGTCGATCGTGCCGCAGTGAAGGGGAGGGGGGTGCTAAGCGGCAAATGGGTCTTCGGCCTTAAAACTGCCGTCGACGGAACTATCAAGCGCTTCAAGACACGTTGGGTCGTCCGCGGCTACGACCAGCGCCACGGCATCGATTTCGACCAAACCTTCGCCCCTGTCAGTCGCCATTCCTCTGTGCGGATCCTACTCGCCATCGTTGCCGCTATGCATCTACCACTACGGCAAATCGATGTCAAAAACATGTTTCCATACGCATTGGTGGATGTGGCCAAATTTGTGGAGCAGCCACACACCTACGAGGAAGGAGTTCCCATGGTCTGCTAGTTGAAGAAATGCTTTTACGGGATAAAATAGGCGCCGCGTCTCTCTGGCAACAGCACTTGCACGAAATTCTTCTGGAAATCAGTTTCCGGCAGCTGCCACAGGATCTGGAAATGTACCGCCTTTAAGACAACGGCAATTACATCCTCGTGACAGTTTACCTCGACAACCTACTGTACACCAGGACCTGCAACAAGCTCCTCAATCAGTTTGAGGAAAACCTGGCGCAGCGCGTTGACATCACCATCAACCATAACGCCACGCAGTTCTTGGGGTTGAACATCTCCTACGAGCCAGGAGTAATTCATCTGTCAGCCACCAAATATGCAGAAAAACTAGGAGAACGCTTCAAAATTTTGCCAGCACCACTCTCAACTCCTTACCGCTCTTCGAGGACCAACTACAAACCAAACAATAAACCTCTATCACCTGCACGACTCAAACTGTACCAGCAGCAACTGGGGGGGCCTTGCTATTTGCCTCTGTCACCTGCCGACCCGACCATTCGTACATCGCCAGCTAATTGGCACAGTACTCTCGCAAACCAGTAGCTAAGAACTAGCTGGACTTGGAGCGCGTCCTGTAGTACTTCATCTCCACACCTAACATCGGGCTCTCCAATTCCACGCTGACGACAACTTTCTACAACCTTACCGGCTGCGTGGACGCCGATCATGCCGCTGACTCTGCGAATCAATGATCACGAACCGGCTTTGTATTCCGCCTGAAGCCAACGGGACCAATCTCCTGGAACTCGCAGAAGCAAGAGCTGGTTGCCCTGTCATCGGTGGAAGCACAGTACATCACCGCGACAACCGCACTTCGCAAAGGCCTTTACTTGCAAGAATTGCTTCAGGAGGCAAAAATTCAAACTTCGCCTACATTTTGCCTTCACTGCGACAACCAGAGCGCCATCAAGATCGCGAATAAGCCAGGATTTGTCAACCGCACGAAGCACATCGCGCTTCGATACTTCTTCGTCAACGACGAAATTGACCAGGGCAAAGTTGATCTCACGTACCGGCCCACTACCGAGATGGCAGCTAACTTTCTCACCAAGCGACTGCCACGTCAGCAGTATCGTCACCCCCCGGATAAGCCCTTATGAGGGGGGTATGATAAAACATGGTTTTTTAGGGGGGGTGGGCTTATAATTGAGTAAATTTATAAGCGTCAGGGCTTATATTATGACATATACGAGATTTACTGTTTTGGGCATCAAATTGGTTATCTCGTTCTTGAGATTTGAATTGAGTTAAAATTAGTGAGGGCTGTGAATAAGAATATCGTGTAAGTTGGCAGGGATAGATTTTGTGCCATTACACAGAGTTAGAGTGAGTCATGTTTCCCCCATGACAGGTCATTCTGACTAGACGCGCATGAAATGAGTCGCGCGAGGGGGAAGGCCATCAAAATTCGGGACGCAAAGTGTGTGTTTCGTTACAGATGTTTCATTAAAAAAAAAAACAAATAAAGGCGCTTACACTTTATAAGCCATCAAGGGTGCGCTTATAATCGAGGAACGGATATAAGCTCCATATGCCAATCATAAGCGCGTGGCGCTTATCCTAGGGTGACGCTTATATCCGGGGGGTGACGGTACATGCATTGCTCCGACCTCACAAGAGTAGTCAAGCGAGCCTGCGCTCTGCGCGTTTAGGAATAAAGGGGAGTGTTACAATATGAAATTCAATGAGAAGGCATTCTTGTATGCTGCAGGATCCGGATCTACCGAGTACGAAGTTGAGGAGTCAAAAGAGTCGAAGGGAGACTAGCAATCGTGTGACCAAGAACGAGGCAGAAGCATTTGAAATGAAAAGAGGAGGAACAGGTTTGAAACCGTTTCCCGCGCCGCACGGTTTGAATTTGCTGTAATAAGGAAACGTACCACTTAAAGTATATGGCTAGTCTATGTTAGAATAGGTAGCTAGGAATGAATGAGACTATCGAGAAAGTTTGGTACAAAATAGGAAGAAGGGGTTGTACCCCATAGTGGCTACCCCACTACAGCTTAGATAAATAACCTAAACATATATGTTTGACACACCCCCATAGGCAAAGTGGGGGAGAACAAGGGGTCACAGGACCAGTCAAGTGAATCAAAGCAAGCTCAGGGTGGATCATAACGTCACCACACTCTCTGAGCACAAGCAAAGGGCCACAAGGCCAGTTCACATGCAGACGTATATAAGTATCAACAAGCAGTACAGTGATCACTACCTAGCAAGTGTAGGCATGTAGGTATATAATAGAGATCACAGTACAAGCAAGGTCAAGAGGTAAGCAGGTGAGATGAAACAGGTACAAGGCAAAGAGCAGTGCAGAAGCGTTGATGGTTACTAGGCGGAAGCGCCTTGGTGAACACATCAGCAGTGCTGGCCTGTATGGCCACGTACACAAGATGGAGCTGTCCACGTTGCTGCAGCTCTCGAGCCAGGAAGCAACGCAGGGCGATGTGATTAGTTCTGTGATTTAGTCTGTGGTCCTGACACAAGGAAATCATGGCCTTGTTGTCGACGTACAGAACTGGAGGAGAACGAGGCGGCTCTCCCAAGTCGGTAAGCATGTAGGTGAGCCAGCGTAGCTCATGTGCAGCCATGGCCTCTGCGTAGATCTCAGCCTCACAATTGGAGCTGAGAACAGAAGACGAGTGGGTAGACCGCCACGAAACAGAACCGGAGCCAAGGCTGAAGGTGTAACCCTGTGACGACCACTGCGTAGCCAAGTCGTCAACCCAAGAAGCGTCTGCGTGATAAGTGAGGACAACTGGACCCCGTCCTCCAAGCACGAGCCACATGCCCAACGTACTGCACAAGTAGCGCATCACCCTCTTAGCGGCCTTCCAGTGCTCTGGTTAGTGTCTCTCGGGCGCAACGTAGCGTGCCAGGATGCTAAGAGGGTATGCCAGGTCAGGTCCAGTGCAGGTCATCAGGTACATGAGGCAGCCCACAAGCTCTGGATATGGGCCAGTCGGCTCTACGGACTCATCCGAAGGCAGAGTTGGGAGCGAGTGACCGGTAGGCAGAGGAGTGGCCTTTGGCGAGGAGTACTAGAAGTCAAAGTGCTTAAGGACCTGCTGCACCATGTGTGAGTAGGTCAAGGTAATGGTGCACCGTGCTCTGTCTTGGGTGATCTACAAGCCAAGATAGTTGTGCAGCTCACCAAGGTCTGTGCATGTGTGTCTCTTCTGCAGCTTTGACTTCACTAAAGTCATTGCCTCAGTGTCAGCAGTGGCAAAAACCAAGTCGTGGACGTACACGAGGATGTAGAACGGCGGCAGCGAAGTGCCGGTAGGCAGGAACAACGACAGGTCAGGAAAAGAAGGAGAAAAACCAAGTGCCGCTAGTGTGGTCCTCAGTGTGTCATGCCACTCACAAGGAGCCTGGCGGAGACCGTAGACTGGCCGTCGCAGGCTCCACTGGGTACCCTTAGGAAACGATTGAGTGAAGCCACGGGGACGGTGCAGCCAGATCTCCTCGTGTAGGTTTCCCTGCAAGAACGATGTGCTGAATTCAAGGGAGTGGAGCTCGTAGTCATGCTGAGCAGCAACGTGCAGCAGCACCCGAAGAGTGGTCATCTTTGGGGTGGGGGAGAAGGTCTAAAAGTAGTCAACTCCCTCTCACTGTCTGAAGCCTCGAGCAACGTAATGCGCCTTGAAAACTGGCGGAGAACCTGGGAGCCGCTTGACCCTGAAAATCCACATGCCACTGACGATGTTTGCCCCAGGAGGGGGAACCTCGTCGACGTAAGTGCCAGTGGACTTCCAGGATGCCATCTCTGCGTCCATGGCTGACTGCCACTAAGATGAGTAAGGACCCGTAATCGCCTCTGCGTAAGAGCGCGGGGTCGGGATGTCTGGAGCATCTGGGTCACCCTTAGGTGCAAGCAGCAAGGACACGAGATGAAGTACAGCGGCTGCAAGAGACTCAAACTCCTCCTGCCTGTCCTCGAGGACGTCTGTGCTAAGAGCACACTCACCCCCGACGGATGGAGGACAGACAGACTCTGACTCAACTACAAGACTAGCGGCGTAGTCTAGACGACAGCGAGCAACAAAGTCGACAAGCTCAGCAACTAAAGCAAACGCAGCATGGACTCAAAGGAGGGGTTAGTGACAACAGACACAAGGAGACGCGTGACAGTAGGACTGGCAGCACGAACTAAGTCAGACTCAAGGTCCGCACCCTCAGAGAGAGAGGACGTAGGAGGCAACGGCAGAGGGACGCGCTGTGGGGCAAAAGAAGGACGAAGCTCGATAGTGTATGTGCCAGGGACAGGAGGAGGACGCTGACGACTAGTGCGACCAGTGCGACTAGTGCAACCAGTGCGACCAGTGCGAGCAGTGCGAACAGGTAAGGCAGGGCAAGACTAGGGCTCAGGACGCTCTGTAAGCAAGGCTGGCTGCTCAGTGTAGGGGGTAGGAGCGGGCAGTGGGGAGCCGGGCTATAACGGTAGGCCATTAGAAGACGGAAGGCTAAGGACCTGACGAAGTACCGTGTCAGGCGGCGGCAAACTCGACGGCGTCGGAGGAGAGAAGAGCAGTCGCGTCGGTGCGGTACCCTCAGCACCAGCACCTCCAACAGTAGCACCCCCAGAACCGGTACCTTCCGTTCCAGGATCTCCAGCTCCAGTACCTCCAGCAGCAACACCCACAGAACCGGCACCTTCAGCTCCAGGGTCTCCAGCTCCAGCACCTCCAGCAGCAGCACCCCCAGGTACGGCACCTCCAGCTCCAGGGTCTCCAGCTCCAGTACCTCCAGCACCAGCACCCCCAGAACCGGCACCTTTAGCTCCAGGGTCTCCAGCTCCAGCACCTCTAGCAGTAGCATCCCCAGAACTGGCACCTCCACCTCCAGGGTCTCCAGCTGCAGTACCTCCAGAACCACAACCTCCAGCTCCAAGGTCTCCAGCACCACCGGCCCCGGCAGCTCGAGTACCTCCTGTACGAGCACCTCCAGGGCCTGCAGTGTGTTGGTGCAACCCTATGGTTTGCACTCGGCTTGTTGTCCGTGTGCGTGCATGTGTGTGTGTATGGAATGGTATGAGGGCATGGGATAATATATATTTCATGCTTATAATTGTGTGTGAATGTTGAGTCATGATGTCGAGTGTGTGTGTCGAGTTAATAGCGAGTTATCGCTAGACGCGTGTTATGCGGTCGTTTGTGTCTCGCGCGCGGTTTCTAATTTGTCGTGCACTGTTTCTATTTTGTCCTGTGTCGAACGTTCGGCGTGTCGCAGGTGTGTGCAGAAGACCCATCAAGAACTCAAGGATGATTTTGTGATGAAGAGCCCGAGCCTTGGTGTCAAGCCTCAAGTGATTTCGAAGCTCGCCAAAAGGGTGCACCTCAAGATATTGAAGATAGTTACATTACTTTGTGTAGTGTAACATTTCACTTGATGTAGGCCCTAGTGACGGGTAGTTTCGAGACCCTTCGTGGTTGGGGACAGTGTGGCACTGTTTCACATCACTGTACCTCGGCTCTTGGGGTTTGTAGGAGCTGGGAGTCATTCCCAACTCGTAACTCTTCCTAACTCTCCCTATCTTGTGTTCTAAGACTATGTTGCTGCCATAGTGCCGTTCGTTCAAACCAACGCTGTGTCATTAGTTCTTAATGAAAGCGTGCGATCTAGATTGCGTATTGTAGGCGACGTTAAGGCGCTCCAGATACAAGTTGAATGAAGTCATTTAGAGTTGTGAGCAGATCGCTATGAATGTTTGAAGCCGCTGTGCAGAAATCCGACTGTGCACTCTATCTTTCGTTTTAGGCGCATTGGAGCCTACTGTGACTATAACAAGTGGTATCAGAGCCCCTTGGAGCAGTTTCGACAATGGCTGGACCTGAGGAAAGGGGTGGCAGAGGTGCTGGTGGCAGTGGAGAAGCCCAAGCTCAAGGCCAACCCCGTGACTCAGCCATGGCGCCCGTGCAACCAAATGTTGGCCCATCTAGGGACAAGCCTAGATTGTTTGGCCTTGACAAGTTCAACGGTGACAACTTTGCTTCGTGGTCCTTCAAAATGGAGAACGTGTTTGATCACTATGACCTGCAAGAGGTGATGGAAGGAACGGAGAAGCGCCCCGAGAACGACCCGGAGAAGAGCCCGTGGGTGCGAAAGAGCGCACAAGGCTACCTCCTACTAGGGCAAGCGTTGGGGAGCAGCCAGATCCGTCACATCAAGCCATTCCAACGTGAACCAGAGAAGGGATCAAAGGCATGGGCTGCTCTCAAGGGTGTACACGCTCCTGCAACAGCGGCGGTAGCTGTGGTGTTGGAACGGCAAATGGCGACGTTACGAATTGAAGAGGATGAAGCGGTTGAAGAAGGGGTGCAGAAATTCTTCGACTTGTTCACGAGGCTTGAGGGAGCTGATTTGAACTAAAGTGAGCTCCAAAAGAAGACCAAGTTGCTGGCCCTACTCCTTGAGTCATGGTCTTCGCTCATCATCAACCTTAATCGCGACTTGCACCGCCTCTCCCTTGAAGACGTGAAGCGAGCTATCCTTCAAGAGGATTTCCGCTGCCGTGAGTTGGCAAGTGCGGATGGCGCTGGGGCAGCGAGCATCGGTCGTGGATATGGTCAACAACTTTGGCGGAGGCCGCGGGAGTGGCGGTTACGGCAGCGACGACAAGAGCTACGGACGCAGTCGCGGCCGATTTGACGATGAATGTCACTATTGCCACAAGACCGGGCACATGTGGCGCGATTGCTTCAAAATCCCTGAAGGATGGACCCCTGCTCAAGGCCATGAGGGTAGAGGAGCAGGAGGAGGGAGAGGAAGAGGCCGTGGAGGCCGTGGCAGTTGTCAGATATATATGACATAGCTGTTGTAGGCTATAGTGGGGTAGCACATATGGGGTACAGCTCTCTAGGGTTTGTATTTGTACCCAACTTTCACTTAGTCATTTCATTCCTGTTCTAGTATTCTCACATGGTATAGAGCGGGTTCCCTGTGGGAACTTCGCCTAGGGCCCACCGAAGCGCGCCCCGAGGCGCGCTAACCTTTTTTTTCCTCTCTCTCGAGCGACCCTCCGTGTCGCCCTTCCCTCGCGGCCCCGCTGCCCTCTCAGACGCGGCCCCGCCGCCCCTTTCGAACGCGGCCCCGCCGCCATTTCAGACGCGGCCCCGCCGCCCACTTCGGACGCAGCCCCGCCCGCCCCTTCAGACGCGGCCCCGCCGCCCGCTCCGACGCGGCCCCGCTGCCTGCTCAGACGCGGCCCCGCAGCCTGCTCAGACGCGGCCCCGCCGCCTGATCAGCCGCGGCCCCGCTACTGGCTTCGACGCGGCCCCGCCGCCCACTCGGACGCGGCCCTGCCGCTTGCTCAGCCGCGGCCCCGCCGCCCGCTACGAAGCGGCCCCGCCGCCTCCTCTGACGCGACCCCGCCGCCTCCTCAGCCGCGGCCCCGTCGCCCACTCAGGCGCAGCCCAGCCGCCTGCTCTGCCGCGGCCCCGCCGCCTGCTGAGCCGCGGCCCCGCCGCCCTCCCCTCCGACGCGGCCCCGCCGCCTGCTCAGACGCGGCCCTGCCGCCCGTTCCGACGCGGCCCCGCCGCCGTCACTCGCGGCCACCCCGCCCTTGCGCGGCCCCGCCGCCTCCTACCTGCGGCTCTACGGCCGCCTCTACTGCGGCCCTTCGCCGTCCCTGCAACCCGGCCCCGCCGCCCCTTCCTCTCGAGCCGCCCAACTGCGGCAGCCGAGCCGCCCGCCTGCAGCAGCCGACCTGCCCAACTGCAGCAGCCGAGCCGCCGGACCACCGAGCAGCAGTGCACCCGAGCCGCCCTGCACCCGAGCCGCTCTATCGCCGAGCCGCCCGGGAGCCGAGCCGCCCAGTAGCCGAGTCGCTGAGTCGCCGAGCAGCCCTTCTGCAGAGCTGCCCGACCTGCCCTGCCCGGTGAGCACAGTACCGCTGTCACTGCGTGCTCTTCCCCTACAGCTTGCACTGCTTCGCTGTCATCGTCATGGCTACCCCTAGTGTCCTAGCTTTTGACGCTGAGGGTCGCGCCATTGACTTTGAGGTCTGGGTAGACGACCTGCAGTTGTTTTTACAGTGCGATAGGGCAGACGGCCTCTCTCTCTTTGACCTCACTTCTGGCGCCTCTCCTGCCCCTGCTGCTGATGCTGATCCCACAATGCGCTCTCAGTGGGCCACCCGCGATGCTGCTGCACGTCTTGCTGTGCGTCGCCACCTCCCTACCTCTGAGCGCGCGCACTTTAGTCAGTACAAGAGTGCTCAGACCTTGTACGACGCTGTAGTTGCGCGCTACTCCTCCCCTGCCACTGCTGCACTGAGCCGTCTCATGCTTCCCTACCTCTTTCCTGACCTCTCTGCCTTTCCCACTGTTGCTGACCTCATTACGCACCTCCGCACTAGTGACACTCGCTACCGCGCCGCCCTTCCTGCTGAGTTCTGCGCTAAGAACCCCCCCCCCCCCATGTACATCACTCTCTACTACGAAGTCGCGCGCCTCCCTGACTCCCTTCGCGTAGTCAGGGACCACTTTCTCGCTGTCTGTCCCACCACCCTCACCGTCGACGTCCTCGAGAAGGCCCTCCTCGCGGCGGAGAAGAGCATCGTCGCTGTAGGAGCTTCTCGTTGTGACCCTCGCACCCCCATCTTTGAGGGGTGCTCTCCTTCCCCCCTCTTGCCCTCTGTTGCCTCTGCTGCTGCTGCCGACCTGCTTGGTCTCGAGTCGGTTGGCGCGGCGTCTGCCCCTAGTGGGAGATGCCGCTCTGGCAAGGGCAAGGGGGGCAAGGGCGCTGGTGGAGCTGGAGGGAATGGTGGAGGTGGCGGTGGAGGCGGCGGAGGGAGTGGGGGTGGCGGCGGGAGTGGTGGCGGGGGTGGTGGTGGTACTGGTGGCAGCGGCGGAGGAGGCGGCGGTGGTGGCGGCGGCGGTGGTGGTGGCGGCAGTGGTGGCGGTGACGGTGGGGGAGGCGGTGGCGGAGGAGGCGGTGGTGGCGTAGGAGGTGGAGCTGGTCGAGGCGGTACCCAGCAGCGGAGCGGCGGTGGTGGTGGTCAGCGCTCGCAGCAGCAGCAGCTCCAGCGTTCGCGTGACGTCCCTCCGCCCCAGCAGCTCCGTGAGTGGTACACTCGGCGTCAAAGGGGTGGGGGTACTGGTCCTTGTACCTACGTCCTTCGCTCTGGCGACCGCGCGGGTGAGCAGTGTGGGGGTGCCCACTCCACCCAGCGCTGCTTTGGCCGCCTGACGGACGCTTGGCGTCAGCAGTTCCCCGGGGCTAGTGAGATCCCTCGCTGGGATGAGCTTCTTAGAGCTGGTGTAGCGATCTTTGATCTTGATTTTGATGCTATCCTTGCTGCTATGTATACTGTGACTATTAGTGAGGAGGGTGACTGTTACCGGTGTTTCCCGCCTGACCCGGGCATTGGTACTGCTGCGCTAGGTGCTTGTGAGGCTGCTGCTCTAGGTGCCAGTGCGTCTGTGCTCTCAGGTGCTGGTGAGACTGCGCTCTCAGGTACTGCGTCGCCTCCGTCCTCCCTCACTTTCACACTTGACTCCGGGGCTTCTCGCTCCTTCTTTCGAGACCGCACTACCCTCACGCCGCTTGACCGGCCCGTTGCGGTCTCCCTGGCTGACCCCTCTGGGGGTCCTGTCCTCTCTCACTTCTCCACTGTCCTCCCGTGTCCGGCTGCCCCTTCGGGCACCCTGTCTGGTCTGTACCTTCCCTCGTTCTCTACGAACTTGGTGAGTGGCGCGGACCTGGAGGATGTGGGGGTTCACCAGTTCACTCCTGCGAGTCAGCGGGTGACCCACTGCACGGAGGCACGCACAGGCCGACACCTGGCCACGTTCTCGCGTCGGCCGGGGTCGAGTCTCTACACCCTGACCGTTTAGTCTCCTCCTGTCCCTGCGTCTGGTCAGGTAGCTGCGTCAGGTCAGGTGCTTGCTGCTGCGTCCCGGTCAGGTCCTGATTCTGCCCCCTGTTCTTGTCGCCTCCTGTCTCACGAGACTCTCCTGTGGCACCACCGTCTTGGCCACCCCTCCTTGCCCCGTCTTCGGAGCATGGCTTCCCGTGTCCTTGTCTCTGGTCTTCCCCAGTCTCTCCCTCCCCTTCCCTCCGGGCCAGGACCTTCCTGTGTCCCCTGTGTCGAGGGTCGCCTCCGGGCTGCTCCTCACTCCTCCCAGTTCCCCCCGACAGAGGCTCCTCTGCAGACGCTTCACATGGACGTGTGGGGCCCAGCCCCCGTCCGTGGGCAGGGTCACGAGCGCTACTTTCTGTTGGTGGTTGACGACTACTCGCGTTACACCACAGTCCTCCCCTTGCGCACCAAGGGTGCTGTCACTGAGGTGCTGATCGACTGGATCCGCGAGGCTCGTCTCCAGCTCAGGAAGAGCTTCGGCTCGGACTTTCCTGTTCTGCGTCTGCACTCGGACAGAGGCGGAGAGTTCTCCTCGCGCCTTCTGCGAGACTACTGTCGTGCACGGGGGATCCGCCAGACCTTTACGCTTTCGGACTCTCCACAGCAAAATGGGATTGCTGAGCGCCGCATTGGCATGGTCATGGATGTCGCTCGTACGTCCATGATGCATGCGGCTGCCCCCCATTTTCTGTGGCCGTTTGCGGTTCGGTACGCGGCGCATCAGCTCAACCTTCACCCCCGGGTCTCTCGGCCCGCGATGTCCCCAGTCTTGCTGTGGACGGGGAAGGTTGGCGATGCGTCGGCGTTCCGTGTCTGGGGATCTCGGGCGTTTGTCCGCGACTTGTCTGCGGACAAGCTGTCCCCTCGTGCTGCTCCCTGTGTCTTCCTTGGCTTCCCCACAGACGCTCCCGGGTGGCAGTTTTACCACCCCTCCTCTCGTCGTGTTCTGTCCTCCCAGGACGTCACGTTCGACGAGTCAGTCCCCTTCTACCGCCTCTTCCCCTACCGCACTCCTTCCCTCCCCCCTCCGCCGGACTTCCTTGTGCCGGTTCCCCCCCCGGTAGACCCCCTCCCCCCTCAGGTTCCTGCCCCCTCAGGTGTGTCCCAGGTAGACGCGGTTGACCCGGTCGATGTTACTGGTGACTCTGGTGCTGCTGCGGGTGCTTGGCCTGGGGGTACTGACTCTGGGGGTGCTGTGCGCCGGGGTGCCGAGCCTGGAGGTGCTGCTACTGGGGGTGCTGAAGCTGGGGGTGCTGGGCCTGGGGGTGCTACTGCGGAGGTTGCTGAGCCTGGGGGTGCTGAGCCGGGGGGTGCTGTGCCTGGAGCTGCTGAGCTAGGGGGTGCTGGGGCTGGGGGTGCTGGGTCGCGAGCTGCTGAGCCTGGGGGTGCTGAGTCTGGAGCTGCTGAGCCTGAGGGTGCTGCGGCTGGAGCTGCTGAGCCTGGGGTTTCTCCTGCTGCTGCGTCTCGCCGGGAGCCCCTCTCTCCACAGGAGCTGCGCGAGTGGTTTGCTCGCCGCTGGAGGCGTGCTGCTGGAGCTGGAGCTTCTTCGACCGTCGAGGGTGCTGGTGCTGCCGGTCCCGGAGCTGCTGGGCCTGCGGGTCCTACTGGAGCTGGAGCTGCTGAGGGTGTTGGTGCTGAGCCTACTGCTGTCTGTCCTGGCGGTGGTTCTGCTGCTGGTACTGCTGGAGGTCCTGCCGCTGGAGGTGTTGGTGGCGCTGGTGCTGTCGCTGAGGGTGTTGGTGGTGCTGGTGCTGTCCCTGCTGAGTCTGGAGCTGCCGCGCGGCCTCGGCCGTACTTCGTTCCGCTCCTGCAGCAGGTTCTTGGTCTTTCTCCTCCGGTAGGGTGTCCGCAGCGTGTCCAGTCGCAGTCACTGTTGGAGCCTTCCTCTCCACTGCCTGCTCCCTCTCCTTACACTGGTCCTACTGGAGGTCTTGCTGAGCGTCGTGAGCCTGCGTCTCGTCCCGCGTCGCCTGTTCGTCCTGCTCGCGCTAGTGGTCGCGGTTCACGTCAGCGTCCTCCTCCTGTCCCTGGCACGCACCGGATGTCTCTGCGTCCGTCCACTGCTCCTCTGCGTGCCCCTTTGCTTTCTCCTCCTGAGTCCTCTCTTCCTGCACTTGCCGACCCTGAGTCGGACTCCCTTCGTGCTGCCAGTCCTACTGTCACGCGTCTGCTTGCTACAGTCGTCACTGACCCCTCTTTTGAGTCCACTGCTGCGTGTGCTCTTGTCGCTGAGCTCGTCGACTTTGCTGCTCGCTGTCGTCTAGACTACGCTGCTAGTCTTGTTGCTGAGTCTGCGTCTGTCTGTCCTCCGTCCGTCGGGGGTGAGTGTGCTCTTGGCACGGACGTCCTAGAGGACAGGCAGGAGGAGTTACAGTGTGTGGCGGCTGCTTCACCTCATCTCGCGTCTGTACTGCTTGCTCCTGAGGGAGACCCGGATGCACTAGACATCCCGACTCCGCGCTCTTACGCGGAGGCCGTAGAGGGTCCCTACTCCTCTCAGTGGCAGGCAGCTATGGATGCAGAGATGGCTTCCTGGAAGTCCACAGGCACCTACGTTGACGCAGTTCCCCCTCCTGGGGCGAACATCGTCAGTGGCATGTGGATCTTCAGGGTGAAGCGGCCGCCGGGCTCTCCACCTGTCTTCAAGGCGCGGTACGTTGCTCGTGGTTTCAGTCAGCGGCAGGGAGTTGACTACTTTCAGACCTTCTCTCCCACCCCGAAGATGACCACTCTTCGGGTGCTGCTTCACATAGCCGCTCAGCGCGACTACGAGCTTCACTCTCTCGACTTCAGCACTGCGTTCCTGTAGGGTAGCCTGCACGAGGAGATCTGGCTGCGCCGTCCACCTGGCTTCACTGGGACTTTTCCTCCTGGCACCCAGTGGAGCCTCCGACGGCCAGTCTACGGTCTCCGCCAGGCACCGCGTGAGTGGCACGACACACTGAGGACTACGCTTGCGGCTCTTGGGTTTGCTCCTTCTACTGCTGACCCGTCGCTGTTTCTGCGCACCGACACCTCTCTGCCGCCGTTCTACATCCTCGTGTACGTCGACGACTTGGTCTTTGCCACAGCGGACACTGCTGGACTCGCCTACGTGAAGTCCGAGCTGCTGAAGAGACACACGTGCACAGACCTGGGTGAACTGCGCAGCTACCTTGGCTTGCAGATCACTCGGGACAGAGCACGCCGCACCATTACCTTGACTCAGTCACACATGGTGCAGCAGGTCCTTCAGCGCTTCGGCTTCACGTACTCCTCGCCTCAGGCCACTCCTCTGTCTACTCGTCACTCGCTCTCAGCTCTGCCTTCGGATGAGTCCGTAGAGTCAAGTGGCCCGTACCCAGAGCTTGTTGGCTGCCTCATGTACCTGATGACCTGCACACGACCTGACCTTGCATACCCTCTGAGCATTCTTGCACGCTATGTTGCTCCTGGGAGACACCGACCAGAGCACATGGCTGCTGCGAAGAGGGTATTGCGCTACCTGTGCAGTACGTCGGGCATGGGGCTAGTGCTTGGAGGGCGGAGTCCAGTAGTCCTTACAGGCCACGCTGACGCTTCTTGGGCTGACGACCAGGCTACGCAGCGGTCGTCACAGGGTTACACCTTCAGTCTTGGTTCCGGCTCTGTCTCGTGGCGGGCTACTCGTTCGTCTTCGGTTCTGAGCTCCAGTTGTGAGGCTGAGATCTACGCTGGGGCCATGGCTGCACAGGAGCTTCGCTGGCTCACCTACCTGCTGACTGACCTTGGAGAGCCGCCTCGTTCTCCTCCAGTGCTGTACGTAGACAACAAGGCCATGCTGGCCTTGTGTCGAGAGCAGCGTCTGGAGCACAGAACGAAGCACATTGCTCTTCGCTACTTCCTTGCTCGTGAGCTACAGCAGCGTGGACAGTTGCGGCTCGCGTACGTGGCCTCTGAGGCCAACACTGCTGATGTGTTCACCAAGGCACTCGCGCCTTGTGACCATCAGCGCTTCTGCACCCAGCTGGGTCTTGTGCCTGTCTTGCCTCACTTGCTCTCCTCTTGACTTTACTTGTACTGTGATATATATATACCTGCTCTTGCTTGTCTAGTTTTATATATATATATATGTCTGTACTCCTGCATGTGAACTGGCCTCTGGCCCTGCTCTTGTGCTCGGACTGTGTGGTGACTTTGTGATCCACCCTGAGCTTGTTTTGCTTTACTTTGCTTGACTGGTCTTGTGACCCCTTGTTCTCCCCCACTTTGCCTATGGGGGTGTGTCACATATATATGACATAGCTGTTGTAGGCTATAGTGGGGTAGCACATATGGGGTACAGCTCTCTAGGGTTTGTATTTGTACCCAACTTTCACTTAGTCATTTCATTCCTGTTCTAGTATTCTCACAGCGGTCGCGGTGGCGGAGCTGCAAACATGAAGAGCGGAGACAACGACAAGGACCCGAGCGACGATCGGTACCCGGGTCTATTCTACTTTGTGTCGACGCAAGTACCGGCTGGTCCAGAGAAGGATGAAGGCTTTGAGGAGCCAGCAGCTGTGGGGAAGGTGACCTTACACCCCCTGGACTATTGGGTGATCGTTAGTGGCGCTACCTATAGCATGACACCTCGCCCGGACTTGCTCACCGAACTCGAACCGTCACCGGTGAAGCATGTCACATCGGCTTTGGGGCAGCGAGCGGAGGTGAAAGGCATGGGCAAGGCCATGTTCAAGGGTGCTGATGGGAAGATGGTGGGCCTCAATAACGTGCTTTGGGTGCCCAGCCTTGCTGCGAACCTGATCTCTGTGCGGCGGTTGGCAAAGGCCAGCATGGACACGAACTCGAAGGGAGCCAAGACCTACACCGCAAGGCTTGGCGATCGAATTCTTTGGGA
Organism: Closterium sp. NIES-65; assembly: GCA_948144175.1. NCBI lineage: Eukaryota > Viridiplantae > Streptophyta > Zygnematophyceae > Desmidiales > Closteriaceae > Closterium > Closterium sp. NIES-65. The sequence continues at coordinate 859,364 of CANXME010002149.1, forward strand.
ACTTCATGAGGACAGGGATGTCTAAAACGAGATGTGGCAGATCCCAGTGGTCCCTATGCCTAAGGAGAGGCAAGTGGCAGCAAGCAACAGCACCAAGGATGGAGCGGTTGGTAGCGGCGATGGCGCGAACGGTCGCGCTAAGGAGAATGAGCTCAAGAAGAGCAAACCTGGAGGGACCAGCAAGTTCAATGAACCTAAGGAGAGTGGTGCTGCAACCAAGGAGCAGCAAAAGTGTGAGGAGAACCCCGAGGCAGCAGCAAAGGAGGACTACGGAGAGAGTATGTGGGGCGCTATTGCGAGCGCGGCATTCTCCAATCCAACTTCGGCTACGGGGGAGTGTGATTGGCTCACCTTGCATCAGCGCATGGGGCATGTGGCCCTGCCCATCTTGCAGCAGCTAGTGAAGAATGAGATGGTTGCTGGCATACGTGTGAAGGGGGAGCCCAATGAGGTATTTGGCTGCCCGACGTGCATGCAAGCCAAGTTCACCCAATTCCCGCTCTCTAGTTCGGAGGCGACGGCTAAGGCACCGCTTGATGAGGTGGTGATGGACGTGGTGGGCCCCCTGAAGCTTGGAGCTGCTGGAGCTGAGTATTTTCTCACCATTGTCGACGTCTACACCCGCATGACTTGGGTGTATGTGCTGGCCAAGAAGAGCGACGTGGCTGAAACGTTGAAGACGGATTGGTTCCCGATGGTGGAGCGGCAACAAGACCGTCTAGTCAAGTCAATCCGCACCGATCGAGGAGGAGAGTTCTTGAGCAAGGGGTTTGGGTTGTGGCTGAAGAAGAATGGTATTCGGCACTCCCTCACCATGCCATACTCCCCTGCAATGAAAGGCATCGCTGAGCGAGTGAATCGCACGATTACGGAAGCGGCACGCGGGTTGCTCATTGTAGCCGGGCTACCCAACTATTTCTGGCCTGATGCGGTGCGGAGCGCGTGTGTGGCCAAGAACAGAGTTTTGACTCATGTGGGAGTAGACAAATGGGTGCCCTATGTGGAGTGGCTTGGAAGAAAGCCAAAGGTGGATATGCTTCGGGTGTTCGGGTGCTTGTGCATGGCGCTCGTGCCTAAGCATCTTCGGCACAACAAGCTTGGTGCCAAGGCGATAAGGGCTGTGCACTTGGGCATGGCTCAAAACAGCAAAGGGTGGCTTCTTTGGGACCCATTCACCAAGAAGTTCTTGGTGAGCAGGGACTGCAAGTTCATGGAGAACTTCATGTACAAGGATTGGAAGGTGTGAGGATCTGGGATCGAGCTCAGAAAAGATGATTCAAATTGAATTGAATTGAATTGAATTGAATGTCCACCTGGGTACAACACGAGGCTATATATAGGCTCGACACAAGGCCCCGTAACCAGGTGTTACGCGAAGGTTCCGCGGGTCGCGAAGCGTCCCGAACAGATCCTTACCGAATTCAGTAGAGGGCAATTCGGTGGCAACCGAAAAGCCAGAATTCGGTGCACGCAACCTAGCTCGGTGCTATAACTATAATAAAATATAGGAAAGCACCTAGCCTAGGAAATCAAGCAATTCATGCATGCATATAATTATCCTATGCTAGAAATAGCATGATAAAAGTAAAGGCAAGCAAGCATAGCTGGCATAAGCCGTCGTACTCTCACACGTCCCCCCCTCAAAGCTGGGTGGCGTGAGATACACCCTGCTTGACAAGATAGTCCTTGAGAGCACGGCGTGCGTTGCCCATATCAGCTTCTGCAACCCAACTGTCCTCAGTGGGGTCGTATCCCTTCCAGCGTATCAGGAACTCGAGGGTCTTGTTGCCGCGGCGCCGATGAGAGAGAATGCGTTCGATCTCGTACTCGGGTTCATCCTGCACAAGAACAGGTGGTGGTGGCGGTAGTTGCCGTCCCTGGAACTGTTGGTTGGGGTCCTTGTAGGGCTTCAGTAGCTGGACATGGAAAGCGTTGTGAAGCTTCCATGGATCTGGTAAGCGCAAGCGGAATGTAATTGGTGTCACATGTGCCTCAACGAAAAAAGGACCACAGAAGCGAGGCCGGAGTTTGGATGGGAGGTGAGACAGGTTCAAGTTGCGCGTGTCAAGAAGCACCTGATCTCCGACTGCTACTGAGTGATCACGTCGCTGACGATCGGCATACTGCTTCTGGGAGTTTTGCATCGTTGTGAGACGTCGCTGAGTCTTCTCCCATAGCTGCTGCATGTTGGTGACGAAGTCATGTGCGGCTTGGACGTATGCCGATGTAGTTGGCTGCTGTGGTGTGAGTGGTTCCCGTCTGTAACACAGGAAGAAAGGAGTTTTCCCTGTGGCCGCATGTGATGCGTTGTTGTAAGCGAACTCTAGGGTCGGTAACTGTGTGTCCCAGTGGCTGACGTCGTCCTTGCAAGCTGTGCGCAGTAACTGTTCAACCACTTGATTGAGTCGCTCTGTCTGTCCGTCAGTCTGGGGGTGGTATGCTGAAGACATTGCAAGCTTTGTCCCCAACAGTCCCATGAGCTCCTTCCAGAACTTACTCGTGAATTTTGGGTCTCTGTCTAAGATGAGTGTAGCGGGGATGCCGTGGATGGTGATGATGCGGTCGAAGAAGAGGCGAGCAGTTGCTTCAGCTGTAGCTATGGCGTTGGTCGGTATGAAGTGACCCATTTTGGAGAACTTATCGATCACCACGAGGATGGAATCATGTCCCCGTGAGGTCGAAGGAAGCCCTGTGATGAAGTCGAGGCTAACGACCTGCCATGGCTGCTCCGGTACGGGTAGAGGCTGAAGTAACCCTGCTTTTTTCTGCTTGCTGCTCTTCATCCGCTGGTACGTGTCGCAAGAGGTGACGAACTGCTGCACGTCTGCTGCCATCCCGGGCTAGTAGTAATACTTTGCTATCCCTGCTAACGTCTTATTGCTCCCGAAATGTCCCGCGTAAGGTACGTCGTGAAACTCCTCCAATAGGATCTGCCATAGCGGGCCGTAATTCGGTACCCAAATCTTTCCTGAACCCTTCCTTACAGCTAAGTCTTTCTCCCACAGTAATAGCTTCTTGGTCTGTGCTGTAGCAATCTCTGCGTCCACGTAGTACCCATGTTGGAATAGACCCTTGAGTAGAGGGTTCATCCCGTCGAGCTGGATGCCTGCTACATGTCCGGGGCGGCTCAACGCGTCTGCCTTGTTGTGTAGCCCGGGCTTGTAGACGATGTCGTAGTGGAAGTGAGTTTCCAGGAAGTCCACCCACCGCACCTGTCGTCGTGAGAGCGTCGGCTGTGACTTCAGGTATTTGAGACTGCAGTGGTCAGTATAGACTGTAGTCTTGGCTCCCTCTAGGTAACACCTCCACGCCTTGAAGGCTATGACTATCGCTAAGGCTTCCTTGACGTGAATGGGGTAGTTTAGTTCTGCTCCGTGTAGCTTCTTACTGAGGTAGGCGATGGGCTGTAAACCGCGTCCGTGATCCTGCATCTGTACTGCTCCGACTGCTTGGTCACTAGCGTCTGCTTCCACCACGTAGTCCTTGTCTGGATCCGGCAAGATGAGTACTGGCGATGTAGTCAGTGCTGTCTGTAGCTGCTCCATGGCTTGCTGATGAAGGGTATCCCATTTGTAGGGCGTATCCTTTTTCAGTAGGTCGGTCAGTGGCGCTGCTATCTTAGCGTACTGCGGCACGAACCTGTTGTAGTAGTTGGCGAAGCCTAGGAACTGCTGTAACTCCTTCACGTTCTCCGGTACTTCCCACTTCTTGACGGCTTCGATCTTCCGTGGGTCCACGTGTACGCCCTCGGCACTCACCATGTGCCCGAGAAACTGCACCTTCTTCAGGGCGAAGTCGCTCTTTGACAGCTTCACGTAGAACTTGTTTTTTCGCAGGATCTCGAACACCTTCCGCAGATGCTCCACGTGCTCCTTCATGTTCTTGGAGTAGATGAGAATGTCGTCCAGGTATACCACAACGCACTCGTCCAACAGGGGTCGTAAGATGTGATTCATCTCCGCCTGAAACGTTGCTGGTGCGTTGCAGAGTCCGAACGGCATCACCAAGTATTCGTAGGAGCCGTATCTGGTACGGAATGCCGTCTTGTGGATCGAGTTGACCGCCATCTTGATCTGCCAGTAGCCCGATCGTAGGTCCAGCTTCGAAAATACTGTTGCTCCACGCAGTTGATTGAGTAGGTCGTCTATGCGCGGTATGGGATATTTGTTTTTGACTGTCTGTTTGTTCAGTGCGCGGTAGTCGATGCACATCCGTAGACTGCCGTCTGGTTTTGGAGTGAAGAGAACTGGTGCGCCGTAGGGAGAGGTGGATGGGCGGATCAGTTGTCTGTCCAGTAGATACTCTATCTGTTTTTTCATGTCTGTCAGTTCAGTCGGACTTAGTCGGTATGGTGCACGTGAGACGGGTTTCGCACCTGGTTCCTCCACGATCTCGTGCTCGTGGGTGCGTGCTGGAGGTACGCCTGCAGGTAGGTCGTCGGGCATTATATCCTTGTACTGCTCCAAGACTTCTTTCACTGCTGCAGGTAGCTCGGAACTCGGCTTCTCCTCCTCTGCTGCTGCCATAACCAGTGCTAGGTAACCCGTGTTACTCTTGTTCACCGTCTGTTCGAACCGTGCCAGTGTCGTTTCAGGTACGTCCCCTACATCCGTCCAGCTTTGCAGTGCTATCCGCTTCCCATTGTTGTAGATGCACACCTTGCTGTTGACCCAATCGATCTCGGGGTTGGACTGCTTCAGGAAATCTCGCCCCAAGATAAAATCTAATCCTTTGATGTTGGTGACTGGTAGCTTCGGCTTCCACCTCAACGCACCTATATGCAGATGCAGTGATGCTTCGCCGTGGATAGGAAGCTTCGTACCGTCCACCATGGTTGCTGAAAACTGGGTCTCTTCCGCCTTCTCTCCAATTTTCTCCAATGCTCCGCGGTCACACACCGAGTGAGATGCACCGCTGTCCACAAGTGCCTGGAGGCGTCGCCCATTGCATAACACCTCGAGGAGTAGTGGTTTCTGCTGTGCTGAGTAGCCAAAGAGGGTCTTGTTAATAGGATCATAGGGTACATCAAACTTAATACCTTCCCTTTTTCCTATACCTGACTCAGCGCTTTCCAACTTCACCTGGGGGGTAGGAGGATTTTTCCGAAGCTTGTATAATTTTTCCTGAGCCTGGATGTCTCCTCTAAGCCTTGGCAGCTGTGTAGGCTTCACCTGTGGGCGACGGGGAGCCTTAACACTGTGCTGTGGGGAGAGAATATTAACTCCACGGAACGCACGACCCTGTTCTACGCTCCGTAGTACTTTGCCCAACTTCTCAGGTACCTGAATAATTTCTAAAGGCTTTTTCTTGGCCTCTAGACCTCCCCTGAATTTTTTGAAGGCTTGTAATGTCAGATCATTATAGCTGATGCATGTTTGTAGGCTATAGTGGGGTAGCACATATGGGGTACAGTTTGCTAGGGTTGTATTTGTACCCAACTCTGACTTAGTCAATTCATTCCTCTGCTCATAGTTTCACATGGTATAGAGCTAGGTCCCTCCAGGACCGAATTTTTTTTTTTGGGCCCACCGAAGCGCGCCCCCCGAGGCGCGCCCTTTTTGTTTTAGCGACCCTTCGGGTCGCCCTCTCCCCTTACGCGGCCCCGCGCTGGCCCCTTACGCGGCCCTGCGCCGCCGGCTCCTACGCGGCCCCGCGCCGGCCTCTTACGCGGCTCCGAGCCGGCCCCTTACGCGGCCCTGGGCCGCCGGCTCCTACTCGGCCCCTTACGCGGCCCCGCGCCGGCCTCCTTCTCGGCCCCGCCGCCGGCCTCCTACACGGCCCGCCGCAGGCCTCCTACTCGGCCCGCCACCGGCCTCCTACACGGCCCGCCGCCGGCCTCCTACTCGGCCCGCCGCCGGCTCCTACACGGCCCCGCCGCCGGCTCCTACTCGGCTCCGCCGCCGGCCTCCTACACGGCCCGCCGCCGGCCTCCTACACGGCCCGGCCCCGGCTCCTACTCGGCCCGCCGCCGGCCCCCTACTCGGCCCGCCGCCGGCCTCCTACACGGCCCTGCCGCCGGCCTCCTACTCGGCCCGTCGCCGGCCTCCTACTCGGCCCACCGCCGGCCTCCTACTCGGCCCGCCGCCGGCCTCCTACACGGCCCTGCCGCCGGCCTCCTACACGGCCCTGCCGCCGGCCTCCTACTCGGCCCGTCGCCGGCCTCCTACTCGGCCCGCCGCCGGCTCCTACCTGGCCCTACCGCCGGCCCTACCGCCGGCCTTGTCCCGGCCCCGCCACTGCACTGCAGCCGAGCCGCCCAGCAGCAGCCGAGCCGCCCAGCAGCAGCCGAGCCGCCCAGCAGCAGCCGAGCCGCCTAGCAGCAGCCGAGCCGCCCAGCAGCAGCCGAGCCGCCCAGCAGCAGCCGAGCTGCCCAGCAGCAGCCGAGCCGCCCAGCAGCAGCCGAGCCGCCCCGCAGTAGCCGAGCCGCCCCGCAGTAGCCGAGCCGCCCGGTACCTGAGCAGCCCGAGCCGCCTGAGCTGCACGAGCAGCCCGAGCCGCCTGCTGCTGACCTACCCGACTCTCCCATCCCGGTGAGACTTTCAGCTGCTGCTATGGCCACCCCCAATGTTCTCACTTTTGACGCTGAGGGGAGGGCCATTGACTTTGCCGTCTGGATCGAGGATCTGCAGCTGTACTTACTGTGTGATGCGGTAGATGAGGTCTCTCTCTTTGACTTTGTCTCTGGCGCTGTCCCTGCCCCGCCTGCTGATGCTGACTCTGCCGTTCGCTCCAAGTGGGCGACCCGCGATGCTGCTGCACGTCTTGCTGTGCGTCGCCACCTCCCTTCCTCTGAGCGTGCCCACTTTAGTCAGTGCAAGACCGCTCAGGCCTTGTACGACGCTGTAGTTGCGCGCTACTCCTCCCCTTCCTCCGCTACCCTTAGCCGCCTCATGCTACCGTTTCTCTTCCCTGACCTCGCTTCCTTTCCCACTGTCGCTGACCTCGTTACCCACCTCCGCGCTAGTGACACCCGCTACCGCGCTGCCCTTCCTGCTGAGTTCCGCGCTGCGAACCCTCCTCCCATGTACATCACTCTCTACTTTCTCGTCACCCGTCTTCCTGAGTCCCTTCGTGTCGTTAGGGACCAGTTTCTCTCTGTCTGTCCCACCACTCTCACTGTCGACCTCCTTGAGGAGTCCCTGCTAGCGGCTGAGAAGAGTATTGTCGCTGTAGGGGCCTCTCGGGGTGACCCTCGCACCCCCATCTTTGAGGGGTGTGGTCCCTCCCCCCTGCTGCCCTCTGTCGCCTCTGCCGCTGCGGCCGACCTCGTTGGTTTTGAGTCGGTCGGCGCGGCGTCTGCCCCCAGTGGCAGACGCCGCACTGGCAAGGGCAAAGGGGGCAAGGGAGCGGGTGGAGCCAGAGGGGGCGGTGGAGGAGGCGGTGGGGGTGGAGGGGGGAGTGGGGGTGGCGGGGGGGGTGGTGGCGGGAGTGGAGGTAGTAGTGGCGGCGGTGGAGGCGGAGGTGGCGGCGGAGGTGGTAGCGGAGGAGGCGGTGGGAGCGGTGGGAGCGACGGTCCTGGTGGGGGAGGTGGCGGTGGCGACGGGGGTGGCGGTGGAGGCGGGGGTGGCGGTGGAGGAGGGGGTCGGAGTGGCTCGTCCCAGCGGAGCAGCTCTGGGGGTGGTCAGCGCCAGCAGCAGCAGCAGCAGCAGCCACAGCAGCAGCCGCAGCAGCAGCAGCGCTCTCGCACCGTCCCCGGCCCTCAGCAGCTCCGTGAGTGGTACTTGCAGCGTCAGCGCGGTGGTGCGCTTGGTCCCTGCCCCTACGTTCTTCGCACTGGTGACCGTGCAGGGGAGAGGTGTGGAGGCGCCCACACAGCCCGTCGCTGCTTTGGCCGCCTGACCGACGCCTGGCGTCAGCAGTTTCCGGAGGCCGCTGAGATCCCCCGCTGGGGAGAGCTGTCTAGGGCTGGTGTAGCTATTTATGATCTTGATTTTGATGCTATTCTCTCTGCTATGTATGCTGTGACTGGTAGTGATGAGGATGACTGTTACCGGTGTTTCCCGCCCGACCCGGGCATTGGTACTGCCGCGTCAGGTACTTGTGCAGCTGCTGCTCTAGGTGCCAGTGCGTCTGTGCTTTCAGGTACTGGTGAGTCCGCCCTCTCAGGTACTGTGTCGGCTTCGGCCTCTCACACCTTCACCCTTGACTCTGGAGCGTCTCGCTCCTTCTTTAGGGACCGCACCACTCTCACGCCGCTGAGTCGGCCGGTTGCGGTGTCCCTGGCGGACCCCTCTGGGGGGCCTGTCCTGTCTCGCTTCTCCACTGTCCTCCCGTGTCCGGCGGCCCCCTCTGGCACCCTGACTGGTCTCTACCTCCCCTCGTTCTCGACGAACTTGGTGAGTGGTGCTGACCTCCAGGATGCAGGTGTCCACCAGTTCACCCCTGCTCGTCAGCGGGTGACCCACTGTACGGAGGCGGATACAGGTCGCCACCTGGCTACGTTTACACGTCGGCCGGGATCGAGCCTGTACACACTGACCACTGCTTCTCCTCCAGGTACTGCGTCTGGTAGAGCCCCTTCGTCTGGTCAGGTGTTTGCTGCAGCGTCCAGGTCTGGTCCTGAGTCTGCCCCTTGTTCGTGTCGTCGTCTGTCTCACGAGACCCTCCTCTGGCACCACCGCCTTGGCCACCCCTCTCTGCTTCGGCTCAGAGGCATGGCCTCGCGGGTCCTTGTGTCTGGTCTTCCCCGGTCCCTCCCTCCCCTTCCTCCGGGCCCTGGCCCTGCCTGTGTCCCCTGTGTCGAGGGGCGCCAGCGTGCTGCCCCTCACTCCTCCCAGTTTCCTCCGACAGAGGCCCCGTTGCAGACGCTTCACATGGACGTGTGGGGCCCAGCCCGCGTCCGTGGACAGGGTCAGGAGCGCTACTTCCTGCTAGTGGTTGACGACTACTCGCGTTACACCACAGTCTTCCCCTTGCGCAGCAAGGGTGAGGTCACTCAGGTGTTGATCGACTGGATCCGCGCAGCTCGTCTTCAGCTTCGGAGAAGCTTTGGCTCTGACTTCCCTGTCTTGCGTCTGCACTCGGACAGAGGCGGAGAGTTCTCCTCGGCCCTCCTGAGTACCTACTGTCGTGTGCGAGGCATCCGTCAGACCTTCACGCTTCCGGACTCACCACAGCAGAATGGGATCGCTGAGCGCCGCATTGGCATGGTCATGGACGTCGCTCGTACGTCCATGATGCATGCGGCTGCTCCCCATTTTCTGTGGCCGTTTGCGGTCAGGTACGCTGCGCACCAGATCAACCTCCACCCCAGGGTCTCTCGACCGGAGACCTCCCCAGCTCTGTTGTGGACGGGGAAGGTTGGCGATGCGTCGGCGTTCCGGGTCTGGGGATCTCGGGCGTTTGTTCGCGACCTGTCTGCGGACAAGCTGTCCCCTCGTGCTTCTCCCTGCGTCTTCCTCGGGTTCCCCCCCGACGCCCCTGGGTGGCAGTTTTACCACCCCACCTCTCGACGTGTTCTGTCCTCCCAGGACGTCACGTTCGACGAGTCGGTACCCTACTACCGCCTCTTCCCCTACCGCACTCCGTCCCTCCCCCCACCCCCCCTCTTCTTGGTACCAGGTCCCCCCCCAGTAGTCCCCCTCCCCCCTCAGGGTCCTGCCCCTTCAGGTGTGTCTCAGGTAGACGCGGTCGAGCCTGTCGAGGTCCCTGGTGACTCCGGTGCTGCTGCGGGAGCTGAGCCTGGGGGTGCGGAGTCTAGGGGTGCTGAGCCTGGGGGTGCGGAGTCTGGGGGTGCTGAGCCTGGGGGTGCTGAGCCTGGGGGTACTGTGCCTGGGGGTGCTGTGTCTGGAGGTACTGAGCCTGGGGGTGCTGAGCCGGGAGGTGCCGAGCCTGGAGGTGCTGTGCCTGGGGGTGCTTCGTCTCACCGGGAGCCGCTCTCTCCACTAGAGCTGCGTGAGTGGTTTGCCCGGCGCTGGAGGCGTGCCGCTGGTGCTGGTGGTTCTTCGGCTGCGGAGGGCGCTGCTGCCACGCGACCGGCGGTGCTCGTCCTGTGGGTGCTGGAGCTGCTGGGTCTGAGTGTTCTCCTGGAGCTGGTCCTGCTGAGGACGTTGGCGCTGAGCCTGCGGTTGGTGGTCCGACTGACGGTGCTCCTGGTGCTGCTGCTGGAGGTTCTGGAGCTTCTGGTGGTTCTGCTGGAGGTGCTGCTGGAGTGGGTGCTCCTGCCGGGGGTGCTGGTGCTGTTCCTGCTGTTTCTGGCGTCGCCGCGCGGCCCCGACCGTACTTCGTTCCGCTCCTGCAGCAGGTTCTTGGTCTTACACCTCCTCCTCCTTCCTTAGAGGGTCCGCAGCCTGTCCGGTCACAGCCACAGCTACAGCCTGCCTCCCCTTTGCCTGCTCCTTCTCCCTACGCTGGTCCGACTGGAGGTCTTACTGAGCGTCGTGAGCCTGCGTCTCGTCCTGCGTCGCCTGTTCGTACTGAGCGCGCTAGTGGTCGCGGGTCGCGTCAGCGTCCTCCTCCTGTCCCTGGCACGCACCGGATGTCACTGCGTCCGTCCACTGCTCCTCTGCGTGCCCCTTTGCCTTCTCCTCCTGCTTCCTCTCTTCCTGCTCTTGCCGACCCGGAGTCGGACTCTCTTCGTGCTGCCAGTCCTACTGTCACGCGTCTCCTTGCTACTGCTGTCACTGACCCTTCCTTCGAGTCGTCTGCTGCGTCTGCCCTTGTCACTGAGCTTGTCGACTTTGCTGCGCGCTGTCGTCTAGACTACGCTGCTCGTCTTGTCGCTGAGTCTGAGTCCGCCTGTCCTCCGTCCGTCGGGGGTGAGTGTGCCCTTGGCACGGACGTCCTAGAGGACAGGCAGGAGGAGTTCCAGTGTCTAGCCGCTGCTTCACCTCGTCTCGCGTCTGTACTGCTAGCCCCTGAGGGAGACCCGGATGCACTAGACATCCCGACTCCGCGTTCTTACGCGGAGGCCGTAGAGGGTCCCTACTCCTCTCAGTGGCAGGCAGCTATGGATGCAGAGATGGCTTCCTGGAAGTCCACAGGCACCTACGTTGACGCGGTTCCCCCTCCTGGGGCGAACATCGTCAGTGGCATGTGGATCTTCAGGGTGAAGCGGCCGCCGGGCTCGCCGCCTGTCTTCAAGGCGCGTTACGTGGCTCGTGGCTTCAGTCAGCGGCAGGGAGTTGACTACTTTCAGACCTTCTCTCCCACCCCGAAGATGACCACTCTTCGGGTGCTGCTGCACATTGCCGCTCAGCGCGACTACGAGCTTCACTCTCTCGACTTCAGCACTGCGTTCCTGCAGGGTAGCCTGCACGAGGAGATCTGGCTGCGCCGTCCGCCTGGCTTCACTGGGACTTTCCCTCCTGGTACCCAGTGGAGCCTCCGACGGCCAGTCTACGGTCTCCGCCAGGCACCGCGTGAGTGGCACGACACACTGAGGACTACGCTTGCGGCTCTTGGGTTTGCTCCTTCTACTGCTGACCCGTCGCTGTTTCTTCGCACCGACACTTCCCTGCCGCCGTTCTACATCCTCGTGTACGTCGACGACTTGGTCTTTGCCACAGCGGACACTGCTGGACTCGCCTACGTGAAGTCCGAGCTGCTGAAGAGACACACGTGCACAGACCTGGGTGAACTGCGCAGCTACCTTGGCTTGCAGATCACTCGGGACAGAGCACGCCGCACCATTACCCTGACTCAGTCACACATGGTGCAGCAGGTCCTTCAGCGCTTCGGCTTCACGTACTCCTCGCCTCAGGCCACTCCTCTGCCTACTCGCCACTCACTCTCAGCTCTGCCTTCGGATGAGTCCGTAGAGTCGAGTGGTCCGTATGCAGAGCTTGTTGGCTGCCTCATGTACCTGATGACCTGCACTCGACCTGACCTTGCATACCCTCTGAGCATCCTTGCACGCTATGTTGCTCCTGGGAGACACCGACCAGAGCACATGGCTGCAGCGAAGAGGGTATTGCGCTACCTGTGCAGTACGTCGGGCATGGGGCTAGTGCTTGGAGGGCGGAGTCCAGTGGTCCTTACTGGGCACGCAGACGCTTCTTGGGCTGACGACCAGGCTACGCAGCGGTCGTCACAGGGTTACACCTTCAGCCTTGGTTCCGGCTCTGTCTCGTGGCGGTCTACTCGCTCGTCTTCGGTTCTCGGCTCCAGTTGTGAGGCTGAGATCTACGCCGGGGCCATGGCTGCACAGGAGCTTCGCTGGCTCACCTACCTGCTGACTGACCTTGGAGAGCTGCCTCGTTCTCCTCCAGTGCTGTACGTAGACAACAAGGCCATGTTGGCCTTGTGTCGAGAGCAGCGCTTGGAGCACAGAACGAAGCACATTGCTCTCCGCTACTTCCTTGCTCGTGAGCTGCAGCAGCGTGGTCAGTTGCGACTTGCTTACGTGGCCTCTGAGGCCAACACTGCTGATGTGTTCACCAAGGCACTTGCGCCTTGCGACCATCAGCGCTTTTGTACCCAGCTGGGTCTTGTACCTGTCTTGCCTCACTTGCTCTCTTCTTGACTTTACTTGTACTTTGACATATATATACCTGCTCTTGCTTGTCTAGTTTTATATATATGTCTTTACTCCTGCATGTGAACTGGCCTCTGGCCTTGCTCTTGTGCTCGGACTGTGTGGTGACTTTGTGATCCACCCTGAGCTTGTTTTGCTTTGCTTGACTGGTCTTGTGACCCCTTGTTCTCCCCCACTTTGCCTATGGGGGTGTGTCAGATCATTATAGCTGATGCATGTTTGTAGGCTATAGTGGGGTAGCACATATGGGGTACAGTTTGCTAGGGTTGTATTTGTACCCAACTCTGACTTAGTCAATTCATTCCTCTGCTCATAGTTTCACATGTAAACCACGAGAAGCAATATTCTTCGTTAGAGCATCTTTATAGGATACTTTTAACAAATTCTTACTTTCGTGCGTGTCGGCTGGAGTTTCCCGATCGGTGCAGAGTCTTTTTTCGCGGAGCCTCCATTCGCCTCGGCGATTCCCCTGATGCCAGCCGGTCGTGACGTTTTAAATTCGCGCCATCATTTTCTCCTTTTTTCACCCGCTCCGAAGTCGCCACGTCGTCGCCTTTTCCTGCTTTTCGGATCTTTACGCGATCGCCAGGTCGATCCGCGGCTACTGGCGATTCCCGTTTTTTTACTTCGGGGGTGCTCTACTGTTTCCGTCCCAGAGTGCCGCACGTGCTTTCTTCATTTTGTAGCACGACAAAAACTGATGTCCTGCTGCGCCGCAAAATTCGCATTTTGTCGGCTGCTGCTTTGCATCGTATTTGTCGATATCCATCGGTTCGGTGAGCGTGGGGTGTGCCGATCGCTCCGTGCCGAATGTACGGTTCGGCGTGAAGCGTCGTGTTCCGGGTTGACTTCGAGTCAGCGCGTCGTATCGCTCGGCAGCACGCACGATGTCTCTGTAGCTGTTGTAATTCGCCGCAATCACCTGCCGCCGAATCTCCATTTTTAATCCTTCGGTGTACGCCTGGATTTTTTCGCCTTCAGTCAGGTCGGTGATGCGGTTGAACAGTAACTCCATCTGCTGCGTGTACTGTGTTACACTACTGTATTGCTTGTGTCGGTGTATCTACTGCCGCGCCATGTAGGTTGTATTAATTGGTTCAAAACGCTCGATTAAATCTGCCCGAAACTGCTGCCACGTTTTCTCCCCGCGGGCTACGTCGGTGTAGTAAATCCATTCGAGAGCCGGTCCACGTAACAGTGTCGCTGTGAGCCGAATCCTTGCTGCGTCGTGTTGCGGGGTCGAACAGCCAATGGCCTCGAAGTAAATTTCGAGGGTGGCCACGAATCGCCGGACGTCGGATCCCTTCGCGCTTGGATCGAACGCCTCCGGGAGCCTCGGTCGTGCTGCTTCGAGGTTCGGCGACAGTGGTGCCATTGGTCCGTGAAATGTCAGTGTCGCCACTGCTGCTGGAGTTTTCGGTGCTGCAGTCACTGTAGTCGCTGCTGCTGCGGTGGCAAACCCTGGTTGGCTTGTCAGAAAAGCCTCGAGTCGACAAAGCGTCGCCTGCGTCTGCTCCATGTCGGTGCGGAGGCTCGCAATGTCGCTCGTAGTCGCGTAGTTGTCGCCTTGGCCCTCCATTTGGTGATTTACAGGAAGATGCGCGACAAAAATGATCGAATTCTAGGTGTTGGTCGACTTACTGCGAGTCAAATTGACTGTAGAATCGACGAGCGCGAATTCTGTAGGTTGCGTAAATCTCCCTTAGGCGAAATTCGGGTCCAATCTTGGCCTTTGAGGAGAAATCGATCCGACGCTCCAAATTCCAACTTTTTTGGGCGAAATTCTCTGGGCCGTTGAGATGAAACTCGATCGAACGGTCGAAACTCCAACCTTTCCACCAGTAAATCTGAGGGGTGTTCGAAAACCAAATCGAGGGGGAATTAGAAAAATTGCGCGGAACTGGTTTTACATACCCGTATCGGCGCTTTCGTCGTCGCCCCCGCGCTTTTTAAAGGCCGGAACTAAGCCGTTGAAGACCTCGCGTGTAAACCCGCTCTGATTACCAAGTGTGAGGATCTGGGATCGCGCTCAGAAAAGATGATTCAAATTGAATTGAATTGAATTGAATTGAATTGAATTGAATGTCCACTAGGGTACAACACGAGGCTATATATAGGCTCGACACAAGGCCCCGTAACCAGGTGTTACGCGAAGGTTCCGCGGGTCGCGAAGCGTCCCGAACAGATCCTTACCGAATTCGGTAGAAGGCAATTCGGTGGCAACAGAAAAGTCAGAATTCGGTGCACGCAACCTAGCTCGGTGCTATAACTATAATAAAATATAGGAAAGCACCTAGCCTAGGAAATCAAGCAATTCATGCATGCAGATAATTATTCTATGCTAGAAATAGCATGATAAAGGTAAAGGCAAGCAAGCATAGCTGGCATAAGCCGTCGTACTCTCACAGAAGGCGGAGAATGAGGCAAAGATAGGCGTGCGGTTTGGAGAGGTGAAGAGTTCCGGCTTGGAGCACGTGGAGCTGCCTTTGGAGTTGAGCAGCGGAAGCACCACCACAAGGCAATCTTCCCTTGTGAATGGGGGAGAGGAGGCCAAGGATGTAGAGGAAGAAGAGGAGGAGGTGCAGCAAGTGAGCGAGCGTGCACTGACACTTCATTCCCGCACTACAAGCGCTCCACGGATCCGAGCCACACCGCACCAACGCCAAGGCCTTCAAGTCCCTGCAGCTGAGGAGGAAGGAAGGGGGAAGAGGAGAGTTCAACCCCCTAATAGGCTGACCTATGATGCACTGGGAAAGCAGGGCAAGACAGCCCTGGCCGGAGCGGCAATGATGGTCGGAGACGACGAGGAGAGTTACTACGAGGAGTGTGCCTTCGCGTTCTTCTCTCCGGTGGAGATGCCGGGAGAACCAGCAACTCTCAAGGAGGCTTTGGAGAGTAGTGATGCTGAGGAGTGGAAGAAGGCCATGGAGAGTGAGCTGAAGAGCATCGAGGAGAATGACACGTTTGAATTGGTGGAGCTACCGGAGGGGCGTACGGCGACAACGTCCAAGTGGCTCTTCAAAATCAAGTCGGATGCCGACGGCAAGATCGAGCGCTACTGTTATAGTCACAGTAGGCTCCAATGTGCCTAAAACGAAAGATAGAGTGCACAGTCGGATTTCTGCACAGCGGCTTCAAACGTTCGTAGCGATCTGCTCACAACTCTAAATGACTTCATTCAACTTGGATCTGGAGCGCCTTAACGTCGCCTACAGTAAGCCATTTTAATCACACGCTTTCATTAATAACTGATGACAGAGGGTTGGTTTGAACGAACGGCACTATGGCAGCAACATAGTCTTAGAACACAAGATAGGAAGAGTTAGGAAGAGTTACGAGTTGGGAATGACTCCCAGCTCCTACAAACCCCTAGAGCCGAGCTACAGTGATGTGGAACAGTGCCACACTGTCCCCAACCACGAAGGGTCTCGAAACTACCCGTCACTAGGGCCTACACCAAGTGAAATGTTACACTACACAAAGTAATGTAACTATCTTCAATATCTTGAGGTGCACCCTTTTGGCGAGCTTCGAAATCACTTGAGGCTTGACACCAAGGCTCGGGCTCTTCATCACAAACTCATCCTAGAGTTGTTGATGGGTCTTTTGCACGCACTTGCGACACGCCGAACGTTCGACAGAGGACAAAATAGAAACCGCGCACGACAAATGAGAAACCGCGCGCGAGACACAAACGACCGCGTAACACGCGTCTAGCGATAACTCGCTATTGACTCGACACACACACTCGACATCATGACTCAACATTCACACACAAATATAAGCATGAAATATATATTATCCCATGCCCTCATACCATTCCATACACACACACATGCACGCACACGGACAACAAGCCGAGTGCAAACCGTAGTAATACTTTGCTATCCCTGCTAACGTCTTGTTACTCCTGAAATGTCCTGCGTATGGTACGTCGTGAAACTCCTCCAATAGGATCTGCCGTAGTGGGGCGTAATCCGGTACCCAAATCTTTCCTAAACCCTTCCTTACAGCTAGGTCTTTCTCCCAGTGTAACAGCTTCTTGGTCTGTGCTGTAGCGATCTCTACATCCACGGAGTACCCATGTTGGAATAGACCCTTGAGCAGAGGGTTCATCCCGTCGAGCTGGATGCCTGCTACATGTCCGGGGCGGCTCAATGCGTCTGCCTTGTTGTGTAGCCCGGGCTTGTAGCCGATGTCGTAGTAGAAGTGAGTTTCCACGAAGTCCACCCACCGCACCTGTCGTCGTGAGAGCGTGGGCTACGACTTCAGGTATTTGAGACTGCAGTGGTCAGTATAGACCGTAGTCTTGGCTCCCTCAAGGTAACACCTCCAAGCCTTGAAGGCTATGACTATCGCTAAGGCTTCCTAGTCATGGATGGGGTGGTTCAGTTCTGCTCCGTGTAGCTTCTTACTGAGGTAGGCGATGGGCTGCAAACCGCGTCCGTGATCCTGCATCAGTACTGCTCCGATTGCCTAGTCACTAGCGTCTGCTTCCACCACGTAGTCCTTGTCTGGGTCCGGTAGGATGAGTACTGGCGCTGTAGTCATTGCTGTATGTAGCTGCTCCATGGCTTGCTGACAAGGAGTATCCCATTTGTAGGGCGTATCCTTTTTCAGTAGGTCGGTCAGTAGCGCTGCTATCATAGCGTACTGCGACACGAACCTGTTGTAGTAGTTGGCAAAGCCCATGAACTGCTGCAACTCCTTCACGTTCTCCGGTACTTTCCACTTCTTGACGGGTTCGATCTTCCGGGGGTCCACGTGTACGCCCTCGGCACTCACCATGTGCCTGAGAAACTGCACCTTCTTTAGTGCGAAGTCGCTCTTCGACAGTTTCACGTAGAACTTATTCTTTTGCAGGATCCCAAACACCTTTCTCAGATGCTCCACGTGCTCCCTCAAGTTCTTGGAGTAGATGAGGATATCGTCCAGGTACACCACTACGCACTCGTCCAGCAGTGGCCGTAGGATGTGATTCATCTCCGCATGAAACGTTGCTGGTGCATTGCAGAGTCCGAACGGCATCACCAAGTATTCATAGGAGCCGTATCTGGTACGGAACGCCGTCTTGTGGATCGAGTTGTCCGCCATCTTGATCTGCCAATAACCCGACCGTAGGTCCAGCTTCGAGAAGACTGTTGCACCACGCAGTTGGTCCAGTAAGTCGTCAATGCGCGGTATGGGGTATTTGTTTTTTACTGTCTGTTTGTTCAGTGCGCGGTAGTCGATGCACATCCGTAAACTGCCGTCTGGTTTTGGAGTAAAAAAAACTGGTGCACCATGGGGAGAGGTGGATGGGCGGATCAGTTGTCTGTCCAGTAGATACTCTATCTGTTTCTTCATGTCTGTCAGTTCTGTCGGACTCAGTCGGTATGGTGCACGTGAGACGGGTTTTGCACCTGGTTCCTCCACGATCTCGTGCTCATGGGTGCGTGCTGGAGGTACGCCTGCAGGTAGGTCGTCAGGCATTATATCCTTGTATTGCTCCAAGACCTCCTTGACTACTGCAGGGAGCTCGGAACTCGACTTCTCCTCCTCTGCTGCTGCCATGACCAGTGCTAGGTAACCCGTGTTACTCTCGCTCACCATCTGTTCGAATCGTGCCAGTGTCGTTTCAGGTACGTCCCCTGTATCCGTCCAGCTTTGCAGAGCTATCCGCTTCCCGTTGTTGTAGATGCACACCTTGCTGTTGACCCTATCGATCTCGGGGCTGAACCGCTTCAGAAAATCTTGCCCCAAGATAAAATCTAACCCTTTGATGTTGGTGACTGGTAGCTTCGGCTTCCACCTCAACGCACCTATATGCAGCTGCAGTGATGCTTCGCCGTGGATAGGAAGCTTCGTACCGTCCACCATGGTTGCTGAAAACTGGGTCTCCTCCGCCTTCTCTCCAATTTTCTGTCAGAACATTATAGCTTACTTATTTGTGTAGGCTATAGTGGGGTATCACATAGGGGGTACAACCCAATTAGGGTTTCCTATATGTACTCACTTCATTCATAGTCATTTCACTCTCGTTCTCATTTTCACATGGAATCATAGCAGGTCCCCTCCTAGGGACTGTTCCTTGGGCCCACCGAAGCGCGCCTCGAGGCGCGCGTTCCTTTTTTAAGCGACCCGTCGGGTCGCACCTAGCGGCTCGTCGCGCCACCCTTACGGTCGCGTCGAGCCGCCTTACCGGCTGCGGCGCGCTGCCCTTCTCCCGGCCCGTCGCCGCCCTTACCTGCGGCTTCGCGCCGCCCTTATCGGCGGCTTCGCGCCGCCCTTGCCTACGGCTTCGCGCCGTCCCGGCCCGTCGCCGCCCTTCCCGCGGCTTCGCGCCGCCCTTACCTGTGGCCTCGCGCCACCCCGGCTCGTCGCCGCCCCAACCTACGGCTTCACGCCGCCCTTACCTGCGGCCTCGCGCCACCCCGGCCCGTCGCCGCCCTTACCTGCAGCTCCACGCCGCCCTTACCTGCGGCTTCGCGCCGCCCCGGCCCGTCGCCGCCCTTATCTGCGGCCTCGCGCCGCCCTTCCCTGCGGCCCACTTGCCGCCCTTACTGCGGCCTGACCGCCGCCCTACCTACGGCCCACCAGCCGTCCCGGCCGCACACCGCCGTCCCGGCCCCCCACGCCGCCGTCACGGCCGCACGCCGCCGTCTCGGCCGCACACTGCCGTCCCGACCGCACGCCGCCGTCTCGGCCCCATGCCGCCTGTGCCGCTGAGGAGCCGAGCCGCCTGTGTCGCTGAGGAGCCGAGCCGCCCGAGCCGCCTGTGCCGCTGAGTGCCCGAGCCGCCCGAGCCGCTCGAGCCGCTCGAGCCGCCCGAGCCGCCCAAGCCGCCTGCGCCCCCCGAGCCGCCCTAGTCACCTGAGGAGCCGAGCCGCTGGTCCCGCGGAGCTGCTGTTGCTGCTGGACCGTCCGAGCAGCAGTGTTCCCGTGTTGCTGTACTGCTGAGCTGCCAGACCCGCCCTGTCTGGTGAGATCGTCCACTGCTGGCATGGCTACCCCTAGTGTCCTAGCTTTTAACGCTAAGGGTCGCGCCATTGACTTTGAGGTCTGGGTCGACGACCTACAGCTGTTCTTACAGTGCGATAGGGCAGACGGTCTTTCTCTCTTTGACCTCACCTCTGGCGCCTCTCCTGCCCCTGCTGCTGATGCTGACCCTACTGTTCGTTCCTTATGGGCTACGCGCGATGCTGCTGCACGTCTTGCTGTGCGTCGCCACCTCCCTACCTCTGAGCGTGCGCAATTTAGTCAGTACAAGAGTGCTCAGACCTTGTACGACGCTGTAGTTGCGCGCTACTCCTCCCCTGCCAATGCTGCACTGAGCCGCCTCATGCTCCCCTTCCTCTTCCCTGACCTTGCCGCCTTTCCCACAGTTGCTGATCTCATTACGCACCTCCGCACTAGTGACACCCGCTACCGCGCTGCGCTTCCTGCTGAGTTCTGCGCCAAGAACCCCCCCCCCCCATGTACATCACTCTCTACTTTCTAGTCACCCGCCTCCCTGACTCCCTTCGTGTAGTCCGGGACCACTTCCTCGCGGTCTGTCCCACCACTCTCACAGTCGACAGCCTAGAGAAGGCCCTCCTAGCGGCGGAGAAGAGCATCGTCGCTATAGGAGCCTCTCGAGGTGACCCCCGCACCCCCATCTTTGAGGGGTGTTCTCCTTCCCCTCTCTTGCCCTCTGTCGCCTCTGCCGCTGCGGCCGACCTCGTTGGTCTTGAGTCGGTCGGTGCGGCGTCTGCCCCTAGCGGGAGACGCCGCCCTGGCAAGGGCAAGGGGGGCAAGGGAGCGGGTGGGGCTAGCGGGGGCGGTGGCGGTGGAGGTGGAGGCGGCAGAGGGAGTGGGGGTGGCGGTGGAGGAGGTGGCGGGGATGGGGGTGCTACTGGCAGCAGTGGAGGCGGAGGCGGCGTTGGCGGCGGCGGTACTGGCGGGGGTAGCGGCGGTGGCGGAGGTGGAGGAGGTGGAGGTGGAGGAGGTGGAGGTGGTCGGAGTGGCACTTCACAGCGGAGCGGCACTAGGGGTGGTCAGCGCCAGCAGCAGCAGCAGCAGCAGCAGCGTTCTCGCGACGTCCCCACCCCTCAACAGCTCCGTGAGTGGTACACGCAGCGTCAGCGTGGTGGGGGTCTTGGTCCCTGCACCTACGTCCTTCGCACCGGCGACCGCGCGGGTGAGCAGTGTTGGGGTGCCCACCCCACCCAGCGCTGTTTTGGCCGCCTGACTGTCGCTTAGCGTCAGCAGTTTCCGGAGGCCACGGAGATTCCCCGCTGGGGAGAGCTGTCTAGGGCTGGCGTAGCTCTCTTTGATCTTGACTTTGATGCTATCCTTGCTGCCATGTATGCTGTGACTATTAGTGATGAGGGTGACTGTTACCGGTGTTTTCCGCCCGACCCGGGCATTGAGAATGCTGCTCTAGGTACTGGTGAGGCTGCTGCCCTAGGTGCTTGCGACGCTGCTGCTCTAGGTGCTAGTGTGTCTGCGTCCTCAGGTACTGGTGAGTCTGCGCTTTCAGGTACTACGTCGGCTTTGGCCTCCCACACCTTCACCCTTGACTCTGGGGCGTCTCGCTCCTTCTTTCGGGATCGCACCACACTCACGCCGCTTAGTCGGCCGGTTGCGGTTTCCCTGGCTGACCCCTCAGGGGGTCCTTTCCTGTCTCGCTTCTCCACTGTCCTCCCGTGTCCGGCGGCTCCCTCTGGCACCCT
Source organism: Closterium sp. NIES-65 (assembly GCA_948144175.1). Classification (NCBI taxonomy): domain Eukaryota; kingdom Viridiplantae; phylum Streptophyta; class Zygnematophyceae; order Desmidiales; family Closteriaceae; genus Closterium; species Closterium sp. NIES-65. Next base: position 880,532 of record CANXME010002149.1, read on the forward strand.
GTCTGGTCTCTACCTCCCCTCGTTCTCTACGAACTTGGTGAGTGGTGCTGACCTACAGGATGCGGGAGTCCACCAGTTCACCCCTGCTCGTCAGCGGGTGACGCACTGCACAGAGGCTAGCACAGGTTGACACCTGGCTACGTTTACCCGTCAGCCAGGGTCGAGCCTGTACACACTGACCACTGCGTCTCCCCCAGTTACTGAGTCTGGTAGGGTCCCTGCGTCAAGCCAGGTGTTTGCTGCAGCGTCCAGGTCTGGTCCTGAGTCTGCCCCCTGTTTGTGTCGTCTCCTGTCTCACGAGACTCTCCTCTGGCACCACCGCCTTGGTCACCCCTCTCTGCTTCGGCTCAGAGGCATGGCCTCCCGTTTTCTTGTGTCTGGTCTCCCCCGGTCCCTCCCTCCCCTTCCTTAGGGCCCTGGCCCTTCCTGTGTCCACAGTGTCGAGGGGCGCCAGCGTGCTGCCCCTCACTCCTCCAAGTTTCCTCCGACTGAGGCCCCATTGCAGACGCTTCACATGGACGTGTGGGGCCCCGCCCGCGTCCGTGGACAGGGTCACGAGCGCTACTTCCTGCTTGTTGTTGACGACTACTCGCGTTACACCACAGTCTTCCAATTGCGCAGCAAGGGTGATGTCACTGAGGTGCTGATCGACTGGATCCGCGCAGCTCGTCTCCAGCTCAGGCAGAGCTTTGGCTCGGACTTTCCTGTTCTGCGTCTGTTCGTGCGCGAGGCATCCGTCAGACCTTCACGCTTTCGGGCTCACCGCAGCAAAATGGGATTGCAGAGCGCCGCATTGGCATGGTCATGGACGTCGCTCGTACGTCTATGATGCATGCGGCTGCCCCCCATTTTCTGTGGCCGTTTGCGGTGAGGTACGCGGCGCACCAGATCAACCTTCACCCCAGGGTCTCCAGGCCGGAGACCTCCTCAGCCCTGCTGTGGACGGGGAAGGTTGGCGATGCGTCGGCGTTCCGGGTCTGGGGATCTAGGGCGTTTGTCCGCGACTTGTCTGCGGACAAGCTGTCCCCTCGCGCTGCTCCCTGCGTCTTCCTGGGGTTCGCCCCCGACGCCCTTGGGTGGCAGTTCTACCACCCCACCTCTCGCCGTGTTCTGTCCTCCCAGGACGTCACGTTCGACGAGTCGGTACCCTACTACCGCCTCTTCCCCTACCGCACTCCGTCCCTCCCCCCACCCCCGCTCTTCTTGGTACCAGGTCCCCCCCCGGTAGACCCCCTTCCCCCTCAGGGTCCTGCCCCTTCAGGTGTGTCCCAGGTAGACGCGGTCGAGCCTGTCGAGGTCACTGGTGACTCTGGTGCTGCTGCGGGTGCTGAGCCTAGGGGTGCTAAGACTGGGGGTACTGTGCCTAGGGGTGCTGAGACTGGGGGTGCTGAGCCTGGGGGTGCTAAGCCTGGGGGTGCTGAGCCTGGGGGTGCTGAGCCTGGGGGTGCGGAGCCTGGGAGTGCTGAGCCTTGGGGTGCTGAGCATGGGGGTGCTGAGACTGGAGGTGCTACGCCTGGAGGTGCTTTGCCTGGGGGTGCTGAACCTGGAGGTTCTTCGCCTGGAGGTTCTCCGGGTTCTTCGTCTCGCCGAGAGCCACTCTCCCCACAGGAGTTGCGTGAGTGGTTTGCCCGGCGCTGGAGGCGTGCTGCTGGTGCTGGAGGTTTCTCGGCTGCTGAGGGTGCTGCTGTCGCGGGTCCCGGAGGTGCTCGTACTGGGCCTGCGGGTTCGACTTGAGCTGATGCTGCTGAGGGTGTTGGCGCTGAGACTACCACTGGCGGTCCCGCTGGGGGTGCTCCTGGTGCTGCTGGAGATTCTGGAGCTGCTGAAGGTGCTGCTGGAGCGGGTGCTCCTGCTGGGGGTACTATTGCTGTCCCTGCTGTGTCTGGAGTCGCCGCGCGGCCTCGACCGTACTTCATTCCACTCCTGCAGCAGGTTCTTGGTCTTCCACTTTCTACTGGTCCTCCTCCTCCCTTAGAGGGTCCACAGCCTGTCCCGTCAGAGTCACAGCTACAGCCTGCCTCCCCTTTGCCTGCTCCTTCTCCCTACACTGGTCCTACTGGAGGTCTTACTGAGCGTCGTGAGCCTGCGTCTCGTCCTGCGTCGCCTGTTCGTACTGCACGCGCTAGTGGTCGCAATTCGCGTCAGCGTCCTCCTCCTGTCCCTGGCACGCACCGGATGTCACTGCGTGCGTCTACTGCTCCTCTGCGTGCCCCTTTACCTTCTCCTCCTGAGTCCTCTTTTCCTCCTCTTGCCGACCCAGAGTCGGACTCTCTTCGTGCTGCCAGTCCTACTGTCATGCGTTTCCTTGCTACTGTCGTCACTAACCCTTCTTTCGAGTCTTCTGCTGCGTCTGCCCTCGTTACTGAGCTCGTCGACTTTGCTGCTCGCTGTCACCTAGACTACGCTGCTAGTCTTGTCGCAGAGTCTGAGTTTGTCTGTCCTCCGTCCGTCGGGGGTGAGTGTGCCCTTGGCACGGACGTCCTCGAGGACAGGCAGGAGGAGTTCCAGCGCCTGGTAGCCGCTTCACCGCATCTCTTGTCCGTACTGCTTACCCCTGAGGGAGACCCGGATGCACTTGACATCCTGACTCCGCGCTCTTACGCGGAGGCGATAGAGGGTCCCTACTCCTCTCAGTGGCAGGCAGCTATGGATGCAGAGATGGCTTCCTGGAAGTCCACAGGCACCTACGTTGACGCTGTCCCCCCTCCTGGGGCGAACATCGTCAGTGGCATGTGGATCTTCAGGGTGAAGCGGCCGCCGGGTTCTCCGCCTGTCTTCAAGGCGCATTACGTGGCTTGTGGCTTCAATCAGCGGCAGGGGGTTGACTACTTTCAGACCTTCTCCCCCACCCCGAAGATGACCACTCTTCGGGTACTGCTACACGTTGCTGCTCACCGTGACTACGAGCTGCACTCTCTCGACTTCAGCACTGCTTTCTTGCAGGGCAGCCTGCACGAGGAGATCTGGCTGCGCCGCCCACCTGGCTTCATTGGGTCTTTCCCTCCTGGTACCCAGTGGAGTCTCCGGCGTCCAGTCTACGGTCTCCGCCAGGCGCCCCGTGAGTGGCACGACACACTGAGGACTACACTTGCGGCTCTTGGGTTTGCTCCTTCCACTGCCGAACCATCGCTGTTTCTGCGCACCGACACCTCTCTGCCGCCGTTCTACATCCTCGTGTACGTCGACGACTTGGTCTTTGCCACAGCTGACACTGCTGGACTTGCCTACGTGAAGTCCGAGCTGCAGAAGAGACACACGTGCACTGACCTGGGTGAACTGCGCAGCTACCTTGGCTTGCAGATCACCCGGGACAGAGCACGCTGCACGATTACCCTGACTCAATCACACATGGTGCAGCAGGTCCTTCAGCGCTTCGGCTTCACGTACTCCTCGCCTCAGGCCACTCCTCTGCCTACTCGCCACTCGCTCTCAGCTCTGCCTTCGGATGAGTCCATAGAGTCGAGTGGCCCGTATCCAAAGCTTGTTGGCTGCCTCATGTACCTGATGACCTGCACTCTACCTGACCTTGCATACCCTCTTAGCATTCTCGCACGCTATGTTGCTCCTAGGAGACACCGACCAGAGCACATGGCTGCAGCGAAGAGGGTGTTGCGCTACATGTGCAGTACGTCAGGCATGAGGCTAGTGCTTGGAGGGCGCAGTCCAGTGGTCCTCACTGGGCACGCGGACGCTTCTTGGGCTGACGACCAGGCTACGCAGCGGTCGTCACAGGGTTACACTTTCAGTCTTGGTTCCGGCTCTGTTTCGTGGCGGGCTACCCGCTCATCTTCTGTTCTCGGCTCCAGTTGTGAGGCTGAGATCTACGCCGGGGCTATGGCTGCCCAGGAGCTTCGCTCGCTCACATACCTGCTGACCGACCTTGGAGAGCCGCCTCGTTCTCCTCCAGTCCTGTACGTAGACAACAAGGCTATGCTGGCCTTGTGTCGAGAGCAGCGACTGGAGCACAGGACAAAGCACATTGCTCTCCGCTACTTTCTTGCTCGTGAGCTACAGCAGCGTGGACAGTTGCGGCTTGCGTACGTGGCCTCTGAGGCCAACACTGCTGATGTCTTCACCAAGGCACTTGCGCCTTGTGATCATCAGCGCTTCTGCACTCAGTTGGGTCTTGTGCCTGTCTTGCCTCACTTGCTCACTTCTTGACCTTGCTTGTACCTTGACCTATATATATACTCTTGCTCTTGCTTGCTTAGCCTCTTGTATATCTATATATATGATCTTGCATGTGAACTGGCCTTTTGGCCTTTGAACTTGTGCTCGGAATGTGTGGTGACTTTGTGATCCACCCTGAGCTTTGCCTTGCTTTGCTTGACTGGTCTTGTGACCCCTTGTTCTCCCCCACTTTGCCTATTGGGGTGTGTCAGAACATTATAGCTTACTTATTTGTGTAGGCTATAGTGGGGTATCCCATAGGGGGTACAACCCAATTAGGGTTTCCTATATGTACTCACTTCATTCATGGTCATTTCACTCTCGTTCTCATTTTCATATTTTCTCCAATGCTCCGCGGTGACACACCGAGAGAGATGCACCGCTGTCCACCAGTGCCTGGAGGCGTCGCCCATAGCATAACACCTCAAGGAGTAGTGGTTTGTGCTGCGCTGAGTAGCCAAAGAGGGTCTCGTTAATAGGATTATAGGGTACATCGAACTTAATACCTTCCCTTTTTCCTATACGTGACTCAGCGCTTTCCAACTTCACCTGGGGGGTAGGAGGATTTTTCCGAGGCTTGTATAATTTCTCCTGAGCCTGGATGTCTCCTCTAAGCCTTGGCAGCTGTGTGGGCTTCACCTGTCGGCAACGGGGAGCCTTAACACTGTGCTGCGGGGAGAGAATATTAACTCCACGGAACGCACGACCCTTTTCTACGCTCCGTAGTACTTTGCCCAACTTCTCAGGTACCTGAATAATTTCTAAAGGCTTTTTCTTGGCCTCTAAACCTCCCCTGAATTTTTTAAAGGCTTGAAAACCACGAGAAGCAATATTCTTCGTTAGAGTACCTTTATAGGATACTTTTAACGAACTCTTGCTTTCGTGGGTGTTCGGCTGGAGTTTCCCGGTCGGTGCAGAGTCTTTTTTCGCGGAGCCTCCATTCGCCTCGGCGATTTCCCCTGATGGCGGCCGGCCGTGACGTTTTAGATTCGCGCCATCATTTTCTCCTTTTTTCACCCGCTCCAAAGTCGCCACGTTGTCGCCTTTTTCTGCTTTTCGGATCTTACGCGATCGCCAGGTCGATCCGCGGCTACTAGCGATTCCCGTTTTTTTACTTTAGAGGTGCTCCACTGTTTCCATCCCGGAGTGCCGCACGTGCTTTCTTCATTTTGTAGCACGACAAAAACTGGTGCCCTGCTGCACCGCAAAATTCACATTTTGTCGGCTGCTGCTTCGCGTCGTATTTGTCGATATCCATCGGTTCGGCGAACATGGGGGGTGCCGATCGCTCCGTGCCGAATGTACGGTTCGGCGTGAAGCGTCGTGTTTCGGGTCGACCTCGAGTCAGCGCATCGTATCGCTCACCAGCACGCACGATGTCTCTGTAGCTGTTGTAATTCGCCGCAATCACATGCCGTTGAATCTCCATTTTTAACCCTTCGGTGTACGCCTGGATTTTTTCGCCTTTGGTCAGGTCGGTGATGCGGTTGAATAGTAACTCCATCTGCTGCGTGTACTGTGCTACACTACCGTATTGCTTCTGTCAGTCTATCTGCTGCCACGCCATGTAGGTTGTATTAATTGGATCGAAACGCTTGATTAAATCTGCCCAGAACTGCTGCCACGTTTTCTCCCCACGGGCTACGTCGGTGTAGTAAATCCATTCGAGAGCCGGTCCACGTAGCAGTCTCGCTGCGAGCCGAATCCTTGCTGCGTTGTGTTGCGGTGTCGAACAGCCAATGGCCTCGAAGTAAATTTCGAGGGTGGCCACGAATCGTCGGACGTCGGATCCCTTCGTGCTTTGATCGAACGCCTCCGGGAGCCTCGGTCGTGCTGCTTCCAGGTTCGGCGACAGTGGTGCCATTGGTCCGTAAAATGTCGGTGTCGCCACTGCTGCTGGAGTTGTCGGTGCTGTAGTCGCTGCGGTCGCTGCTGCTGCAGTGGCGAACCCTGGTTGGCTTGTCAGAAAAGCCTCAAGTCGACGAAGCGTCGCCTGCGTCTGCTCCATGTCGGTGCGGAGGCTCGCGATGTCGCTCGTAGTCGCGTAGTTGTCGCCTTGGCCCTCCATGCCTGACATCAATGCGTCCGAAAAACCAAATCGAGGGGGAGAGAAAAACACGGAACCAGTTTTACGTACCCGAAATCGATGTTTGACTGCGTCGCCCCCGCGGTTTTTTAAGACTGGTTTTAGCGGTCGAAAGAACTTCGCGTGTAAACGGGCTCTGATTACCAGGTGTGAGGATTTAGGATCGAGCTCAGAAAAGAGAATATGAATTGAATCGAATTGAATGAATCACCTGGGTACAACACGAGGTTATATATAGGCTCGACACAAGGCCCCGTAACCAGGTGTTACGCAAAGGTTCCGCGAGCCGCGTAGCGTCCCAAACAGATCCTTACCGAATTCGGTAGAAGGCAATTCGGTGGCAACGAAAAGCCAGAATTCGGTGCACGCAACCTAGCTCGGTGCTATAACTATAATAAAATATAGGAAAGCACTTAGCCTAGGAAGATCAAGCAATTCATGCATGCATATAATTATCCTATGCTAGAAATAGCATAATAAAGTAAAGGCAAGCAAGCATAGCTGGCATAAGCCATCGTACTCTCACACCCCTAGGCTCCTCAACCCCAGGCTCAGCACCTCTAGGCTCCGCACCCTCCAACTCAACACCCCCTGGCTCAGCACCCTCACACTCCACAACCCCAGGCATAGCACCCCCAGACGTAGCACCCCGAGCGGGACCACCCCCAGCAGCACCTGAGTCACGAGTGACCTCGACAGGCTTAGCGATGGGAGGAGGGTCTACCTAAGAGACACCTGAAAGAGCAGGACCCTCAGGGGGGAGGGGGTCTACCGGAGGGGGACTAGGAGCAAGGAAGAGCGGCGGGGGGGGGAGAGGCGCAGCGCAGTAGGGGAAGAGAAGGTAGAAAGGAACCGACTCATCAAAAGTGACGTCCTGAGAGGGGAAGACATGGCGCGACGTGGGGTGGTAAAACTGCCAGCGAGGCGCGTCAGGGACAAAGCCAAGGAAGACGTAGGGAATGGCGCGAGAGGAGAATTTGTCCGTGGTGGTATCGCGGACAAAGGCACGAGAGCCCCAGACCCGGAAGCGCGATGCATCACCAACCTCCCCCGTCCAACGCACTGTCGGCGAGGTATCCGGCAAGGAGACCCGGGGCCAGAGGTTAAGCTGATGCGCAGCGTACCGGACCGCAAACGGCCACAGAAAATGGGGAGCAGCCGCATGGATCATGGAGGTACGAGCGATCTCCATGACTAGGCCAATGCGGCGCTCAGCAACCCCATTGTGCGATGGAGAGGCCGGAAGCGTGAACAACTGGGTGATGCCCTCCCCTTGACAGAAGGCCCGCAAGAGGTTGGAGGAGAACTCACCACCTCTGTCAGAGTGCAAACGCAGGACAGGGAAGTCCGAGCAAAACTGCTCGCTGAGTTGGAGATGGACTGCGCGGATCCAAGGGATCAAGACAGCAGGGACCTCACCCATGCGACGTAAGGGGAAGACCGTGGTGTAACGCGAGTAGTCGTCAACAACCAGCAGGAAGTACCGCTCGACTCCCTGACCACGGATGCGGGCGGGGCCCCACACGTCCATGTGAAGATTCTGTAGGGGAGCCTCTGTTAGGGGAAACGAGGAGGAATGAGGAGCAGCACGCTGCCGCCCCTCGACGCAAGGAATGCAGGGAGAGGCAAGGGAGCATTGGAGAGAGGACAGCGACCTGGGGAGACTAGAGACATGGACGCGACTGTGCATGCCACGAAGGCGTGGCAGGTAGGGGTGACCAAGGCGGTGGTGCCAGAGTAGAGTCTGGTGAGAGAGGTGGCGACACGCACAAGAGGCTGATGCCTGACGCGACGCAGCTTCCTGACACAACGCAGCTACCTGGGGAGCCTCAGTGGTAAGTGTGTAAAGACTGGATCCTAGCGTACGGGTGAACATGGCCATGTGACGGCCAGTCCATACACACGTGCAGATCGCCACACGCTGACCTCCGGGGGTGAAGGTATCAACCCACTCATCTTGAAGGCCAGCGTTGCTCACCAGGTTCGTTGAGAACGAGGGGAGATGGAGACCTGACAGTGAGCCGGACGGAACAGCCGGACACAGGAGAACAGTGGTGGAACGTACAAGCGCCGTGCCCCCCAAAGGGTCGCGAGTATGGTGTTGTCGCGAAATTAACAACGGGAGACAACAGCGAGTAGCACCAGAGTAAAGTGTGAAAGTGTGCAAGGCCTGAGCAGGCGTAGTACCAGAAAGAGCAGACTCACCAGCACCTAGAGCAGCAGACTCTATACCTGGGTCACGTGGCACGCACAAATAACAGTCACCCTCAGCACTAGTAGACAAAGCATACATGCCACTGAGAATTGTGAGAATCAAAACAAGGAATGACTAGAATGAGAGCAGTACAAGGTTTGTATGGGCAAAACCTAACAGTGCTGTACCCAATAAGGAGTGCTCCACTACAGCCTAGAGTATAGTTCTAACACACCCCCATAGGCAAAGTGGGGGACAAGCAAAAGAACAAAGCAAAGGTCAAGCTCAGGGTGGATCACGACGCTACCACGCATTCAGAGCACAAGCAAAAAGACCACATGCAGAGTTATATAAAGAGAAGAACAAGTAGTACAGTTATCACAACCTAGCAAGTGTAAGAATGCAGGTGCAGGTATATATAGATCACGAAACAAGCAAAGTCAAGAGGTGAGCAAGTGAGGCAAGCTAGGCACAAGACCTAACATAGTACAAAAACGTTGATGATCACAAGGCTGAAGTGCCTTGGTAAAGATATCAGCAATGTTGGCCCAAGTGGCCACGTAAGCAAACGAAGCTGACCACGTTGCTGCAACTCTCGAGCAAGGAAGTACCGCAGAGCAATGTGCTTCGTTCTGTGCTCCAGTCTGTGCTCTTGACACAGGGCAAGCATGGCCTTGTTGTCGACGTACAGAACTAGAGGAGAACGAGGCGCCTCTCCCAAGTCGGTCAACAGGTAGGTGAGCCAGCGCAACTCCTCTGCAACCATGGCCCCAGCATAGATCTGAGCCTCACAACTAAAGCTGAGAACAGAAGACGAGCGGGTAGACCGCCATGAAACAGAGCCGGAACCAAGGCTGAAGGTGTAACCCTGTGACGACCGCTGCGTTGCCAAGTCGTCAGCCCAAGAAGCGTCTGCGTGACCAGTGAGGACAACTCGAGCCCGTCCTCCAAGCACGAGCCCCATGCCCGATGTACTGCACAAGTAGCGCAACACCCTCTTAGCTGCATCCATGTGCTTTGGTCGGTGTCTCCCAGAAGCAACATAGCGTGCCAAGATGCTAAGAGGGTATGCCAGGTCAGGTCGAGTGCAGGTCATCAGGTACATGAGGCAGCCCACAAGCTCTGGGTACGGGCCACTCGGCTCTACGGACTCATCCGAAGGCAGAGCTGAGAGCGAGTGGCAAGTAGACAGAGGAGTGCTCTGAGGCAAGGAGTACGTGCAGTTGAAGCGCTGAAGGACCTGCTGCACCATGTGTGACTGAGTCAAGGTAATAGTGCGCCGTGCTCTGTCCTGGGTGATCTGCAAGCCAAGATAGCTACGCAGCTCATCCAGGTCTGTGCACGTGTGTCTCTTCTGCACCTCCGACTTCACGTGGGCCAGTCCAGCAGTGTCAGCAGTAGCAAAGACCAAGTCGTCGAGTGTCGGTCGGTGCGGAGAAACAACGACGGGCCAGTAGTGGAAGGAGCAAACCCAAGAGCCGCAAGCGTAGTCCACCGTGTGTCGTGCCACTGACGGGGCGCCTGGCGGAGACCGTAGACTGGCTGCTAGAGGCTCCAATGGGTACCAGGAGGAAACGACCTAGTGGAGCCAGGTGGGCGGCGCAGCGAGATGTCCTCGTGCAGGCTGCCCTGGAGGAAGGTTGTGGTGAAGTCAAGAGAGTGAAGCTCGTAGTCATGCTGAACGGCAACGTGCAGCAGCACCCGAAGAGTGGTCATCTTTGGGGTGGGAGAGAAGGTCTGAAGTAGTCAACTCCCTACCGCTAACTGAAGCCTCGAGCCACGTAACGCGCCTTGAAGACAGGCGGAGAACCCGGCGCCCGCTTCACCCTGAAAATCCACATGCCATCGACAATGTTCGCCCCACGTGGGGGAACCTCGTCGACGTAGGTGCCTGTGGACTTCCAGGAAGCCGTCTCTACATCCATGGCTGTCTACAACTGAGAGGAGTAGGGACCCTCTATCGCCTCTGCGTAAGGGCGGCGGGTCGGGATGTCTGGTGCATCCGGGTCTCCCTCAAGGGCAAGCAGCATGGACACGAGATGAGGTAAAGCAGCAGCAAAACACTGGAACTCCTCGTGCCTGTCCTCAAGGACGTCCATGCTAAGAGCACACTCACCCCCAACGGACGGAGGACAGATAGACTCTAACTCAGCAAGAAGACTAGCGGCGTAGTCTAGACGACAGTGAATAGCTAGGAGACGCGTGATAGTAGGACTAGCAGCACGAAGGGAGTCAGACTTTGGGTCAGCGAGGGCAAGAATGGAGGACGCAGGAGGAGACGGTAGAGGGACATGCTGCGAAGCAGTGGAAGGTCGCAAAGCCATCTGGTGCGTGCCAGTGACAGGAGGAGGACGCTGACGCGAACCACGAAAACTAGTGCAAGCAGCACGAACAGGCGAGGCAGGACGAGACTTAGGCTCACAATGCTCCGTAAGCCCTCCGGTCGGACCAGTGTAAGTAGAAGGAGCAGGCAGTGGGGAGGCGGGCTGTAACTGTGACTGCGGCAACTTCAGCAGCACCTCTAGCAGCTCAAGTAGCGCCAACTCTAGCACCCGTAGGAGCACCGGCTCCAGCAGCACCTACAGCTCCAGCACCTCCAGCTCCAGCAGGACCACCAGAAGCCCCAGCAGCTCTAGTAGCGCCAGCTCCAGCACCTCCAGCAGCACCTGCTCCAGCAGCACCGCCAGCTCCAGCACCTTCAGCAGCTCCAGCTCCAGTAGCACCACCAGGCCCAGAAGCTCCAGTACCTCCAGTACGAGCACCTCCGGGACCAGTGGCTCCAGAACCCCCAGCAGCTCTAGCAGCAGCAGGACCTCCAGCGCCCGTAGCACCACCAGCTCCAGCAGCACGGCTCCAGCATCGAGAAAACCACTCGCGCAGTTGCTGTGCTGAGTGTGGCTCCCGCCGGGACAAAGCACTTGAAGGGCCTTCAAGCTCAGCACCTCCAGACTCCACACTCGCAGGCTCAGCACCCTCAGGCTCCGCACCCCCAGACTCAGCAACCCCAGGCTCAGCACCCCCAGGCTCAGCACCCTCAGGCTCCGCACGCTCAGGCTCAGCACACCCTAGACCCGGCACCCTCAGGCTCAGTATCTCCAGACCCGGCGCCCGCAGGCTTAGCACCCCTAGCAGCACCAGAGTCAACAGCTACCTCGACAGGCTCGACTGCGTCTACCTGAGGGGGCAGGACCCTGAGGGGGGAGGGAGTCTACCGAGGGAGGACCTGGCGCAAGGAAGAGCGGTGGGGGTGGGAGTTGGGCAGTGCGGTAGGGGAAGAGACGGTAGTAAGGAACCGACTCGTCAAACGTGACGACCTGAGAGGACACAACACGGCGCGAGGTGGGGTGGTAAAATTGCCAACCAGGCGCGTCAGGGGGGGAGGCCAAGGAAGACACAAGGAACAGCACGGGAGGACGGCTTGTCCGCAGACAAGTTTCGCACAAAAGCTCGAGATCCCCAGACACAGAATGCAAATGCATCGCCAACCTTCCCCGTCCACCGCAGAGTAGGTGTGGTCTCCGGCATGGAGACCCGGGGCTGAAGGTTGAGCTGATGCAAAGCGTACTGAACCACGAATAGCGACAGAAAATGGGGAGCAGCCGCATGGATCATGGATGTACGAGCGACGTCCATGACCATGCCAATGCGGCGCTCAGCAATCCCATTTTGCTGCGGAGAGGCCAGAAGCGTGAACAACTGGCGGATGCCCTCCGCACGACAGATGACTTGCGGAAGTTCTGAGGAACACTCTCCACCTCTGTCGGAGTGCAGACGCAGAACAGGAAGGTCCGAGCCGCAACTCTCGCTGAGCTGACAACGGGCAGCGCGGATCCAGTCAATCAGCACCTCAGTGACCTCACCCTTGCGGTGCAAGGGGAAGACTGTCGTGTAACGCGAGTAGTCGTCAATGACTAGTAGAAAGTAGCGCTCGTGATCGCGTCCACGGACGCGGGCTGGGCCCCACACGTCCATGTGAAGAGTCTGCAGGGGAGCCTCTGTTGGAGGGAACTCGGAGGAGTGAGGAGCGGCGCGCTGCCGCCCCTCGCTGCAAGGAACGTAGGTAGGGGCTGGCCCCGGGGGAAGGGGAAGGAGAGACCGGGAAAGACCAGTAACAAGGACACGGGAGGCGATGCCTTGGAGACAAGGCAGGGAGGGGTGACCAAGGCGGTGGTGCAAGAGGAGAGTCTGGTGAGACAGGAGGCGACACGAGCAGGGGGCAGACTCAAGACCAGACCGGGATGCCGCAGCAAACACCTGAGTGAATAGTAGTGGGTCACTCGCTGACCTCCAGGAGTGAACTGGTCAACCCACTCGTCCTGAAGGTCAGCTCCACTCACCAAGTTCGTGGAGAACGAGGGGAGGTGGAAGCCAGACAGAGAGCCAGACTGGACCGCCGGACATGGCAGAACCGTGGAGGAGTGTGCAAGGACCGGACCCCTAGAGGGGTCAGCCAGAGAGACTACCATTGGCCGACTGAGCGGCGTGAGTGTGGTGCAGTCGCAAAAGAAGGAGCGGGAAGCTCCTAAGTCAAGCGTGAAGGTGTGCAAGGCCGCAGTAGGTGCAGTAACAGAGAGAGCAGACTCACTAGCACCTGGAGCAGTAGACTCACTAGCTCCTAGAGGAGCAACCTCACCGACGCCTGGAGCAGGAGATGCACCAACACCTAGAGCAGCACACTCACCAGCACCTAGAGCAGTAGACTCTATACCTGGGTCATGCGGCACACACAGGTAAAAGGCACCCTCAGCACTAGTAGGCAATGCATACATGGCAGTGAGGATAGCATCATTGTCAAGAGCAAAGATATCTACCCTCTGCCTAAGCAGCTCTAGCCAGGAGGGGAGCTTAGCATCATCACCAAACTCTGTACGCCAGGCGTCGCTCAGACAGGAGAAGCAGCGGGACTTTGTGTGACCAACCGTCCCGCAAGGCTGACTAGCCCAAGCACCTGTGCGAATGACGTACGGGCAGCAAGCAATACTCCGTGTTTCTCTACCCTGAGCGTACCACTCACGAAGCTGTTGGGGCGAAAGGATCTCGCGCTAACGCCGCTGCAGCTGCACCTGGCCACTACAAGAAGCTCCCGAACTACCCGCTCCAGGGCGACTCCCACCACGGCCAACCCTACAACCCCAACTAGCATACCACTCACGAAGCTGCTGGTGTGTGAGGGACTCACGCGGACGTTGTTGGAGCTGCATCTGGCCACCAGAGGCGGGTAGGGCAGGTGCTTACTAGAGGCGGGTAGGGCAGATGCCACCGGCGGCGGTGGGCAGGCGCTCAACGGGCATGGGTAGGGCAGTGCAGGCGCTCGGCGGGCGGCTGCAGCGGGGCCGCGACGGTGGCTACGATGGGGCCGCTATGGCGGCTGCAGGCACGACGGCGGCTACGGCTTGGCAGGGCCGGGACAGCGGCAACGGTGGGGCAGGGCTTGACACCGGCTACGGCGGGGCCGCGACCGCTGCTGCAGACGCGACTGCGGCAGGGCAGGGCAGGGGCGGGCGCGGGGTGGGGCAGGGCGCGGGCGGGCTGCAGATGAGGCAGGGCGCGGCGGCCAGGGGGCGCCGCGACGAGCAGGGGCGACGCCGCGCGGGTCCCGCAGGGGCATCGCGACGAGTAGGAGCAGCGCCGCGCGGGTCCCGCAGGGGCGTTGCGACGAGCAGGGGCTACGCTCGGGTCCTGCAGGGGCGTCGCGACGAGCAGGAGTGGCGCCGCGCGGGTCCCACAGGGGCGTCGCGACGAGCAGGGGTGACGCCCGGGTCCCGCAGGGGCGTCACGACGAGCAGGGGCGGCGCCCCACGGGTCCCGCAAGGGCGTCGCGACGAGCAGGGGCGACGCTCGGGTCCCGCAAGGGCGTCGCGACGAGCAGGAGCTGCGCCGCGCGGGTCCTGCAGGGGCGTTGCGACAAGCAGGGGCGACGCGCGGGTCCCGCAGGGGCGTCGCGGGGTCCAGGGGCGGCGTCGCGGGGTCCATAGGCAACGCCGCGAGGTCCAAGGGCAGCATCGCGGGTGTAGGGCAGGCCCGCGCGCGGCCTACAGGGCAGGGCGACGGGCAGGCGCTCGAGGGCGCGGGTAGGGCAGGCGCTCGAGGGCGCGGGTAGGGCAGGCGCTCGAGGGCGCACGCAGGGTAGGCGCTCTAAGGCGCGGGTAGGCAGGCGCAAGGCGCTTGACGGGGCAGGCAGGCACGGCAGTGCGCTTCGGGCAGGGCAGAAAAAAAAGTTCGTGGTGGGACCTAAAAAAAACGTTCCCACTAGGGAACCTGCTCTGATACCATGTGAGAATCAGAACAAGGAATGACTAGAATGAGAAAAGTACAAGGCTTGTATGGGCAAAACCTAACAAGGCTGTACCCAATAAAGAGTGCCCCACTATAGCCTAGAGTATAGTTCTGACAAGAATAGTATCTAAGTCAAGTTCAAATATATCTACGTTAGCCTTAAGCAGATCTACCCAGCGGGGCATCTGATTATCATCGCTAAACTCATTGCGCCAACCATCATTTAGATAGGAGAAGCAATAGTAGCCTTGCGTTAGCCGGTGCGAATGAAGTACGGGCAAGAGAGAACACCCCCAGACCCCTGGCACTAAGCATACCAGTCACGAAGCTGCTGGGGCGAGAGGGGCTCACGCTGGTGCTGCTGCTGCTGCTGCCGCTGACCACCTCCAGTCCGCCCACCGCTGCTGCTGCTGCCACCACCACTCCCGTCACCACCACCACTGCCCCCACTGCATCCATTGTCACCACGACCGCTGCCATCACCACCCCCGCCGCTGCCACCGCCCCCACCGCCTGCTCCCCCACTCCCGCCACCACTCCCACCGCCACCACTGCCCCCTCCACTGCCTCCACCGCCTCCACCACTACCGCCTCCACCGCCACCACCCCCACCACCCTTGCCTCCCTTGCCCCTGCCGCTGCGGTGCCTCCCACTAGGAGCAAAGGCAGCACCGACTCCCTCAACACCAAGGTAGTCGACAGCAGCAGCAGAAGCGACAGATGGGGCAAGGGGGGAGGCAGAGCACCCCTCAAAGAAGGGCGTGCGGGGAGTGCCACGAGCAGCACCTACAACGACAATATCCGTCTTGCCTGCGAGGAGGTGCTTTGAGAGCAGGTCGATAGTGAGATCTGTGGGGCGAAGGGCTAGGAGGGTGTCGCTGACTGCATTGAGACAGTCTGGGAGGCGAGTGACTATAAAGTAGAGTGTGATGTAGATGGGGGGCTCATTCTTGGGCAGAAACTTTGTGGGGAGGGCGGCATGGTAGCGAGCGTCTATAGTGCGGAGGTGGGTGATGAGGTCGTCGACAGTGTCAAACGAGGACAGCTTGGGAAAGAGGTAGGGGGGAATGAGGCGGCCTAGTGCTGCAATGGTAGGGGAAGAGTAGCGCGCAACTACAGCGTCGTACAGTTCCTTGGCTGTTTTGGTC
Source organism: Closterium sp. NIES-65 (assembly GCA_948144175.1). Taxonomy (NCBI): domain Eukaryota; kingdom Viridiplantae; phylum Streptophyta; class Zygnematophyceae; order Desmidiales; family Closteriaceae; genus Closterium; species Closterium sp. NIES-65. The sequence continues at coordinate 896,406 of CANXME010002149.1, forward strand.
TGATCGAAGTGCGCACGCTCGGACATGAGCAGGTGGTTACGGACAGCTTATCGAGCGGCAGCGTCATGAGTGAGTCATTTCGAGCGAGTCGTGCTATCGGCAGAGGCGGCAGGTTCAGGACTAGCTCAAGACGTGAGGTCATACAATGAAACATCGTCTCTAAAGTCGCTCAGTAGGAACAGTTGTAGCTCCTGCAGCCAAGTTTCAAACTTAATGGGGCGGCCATCAGGATCGAATTTGAGAACGCTGAGCGAGGCCACAACTGTTGAAATATATTTCTTATATAAACTGCTTGTAGTGGTAGTTAGTGTAGCGTTACATTGTTTGGTGGTGCACCTTGCTTGCTTTGCCTATATCCTTGTACCTTCTCTCTTTATTGAACATCTTTTCTCCTTCGGAACTCTCTCGACATCCCCCTTCAACCCTAAACCTAAGTTCCTAAGCCACTCTAGCCATGGCTCCTAAGCCTAACTACCTTTAGCTTATTTTGACATGGTTTCATAGCGTTTCGTTCCTCAGGACCAACCCTTTACACTTCCGCTGCCTATCGGTGTGTCGCGCGCCTCGGGCGCGCGGCGTTTTCTGCCCGCCGTGCGCTCGGGGCGCGCGGCAGTTTTCTGCCCTCCGTGCGCCCCGGGCGCGCGGCGTTTTCCTGCCCCGGACGCGTGGCGTCTTTCTGCCCCGCGCGCGGCCTGCCTTCCCGCCACCTGCGCGCCTGCCCCATGTTCGCATGCGGGTCTGTTTTGCCCGCACGCGCCCTGCCCGTCGCCGCCGCGCGCGGGTCTTTTGCTCGTCGCGGCACCCTCTGAACGCCGCCCCTGCCTCACTCGTGCCTGCCCTCGCGCAGCCGCACCCGCGCCTGCCCTCGTGCAGCCGCCCCTGCCTCACCCGCGCCTGCCCTCGTGCAGCCGCCCCTGCCTCACCTGCGCCTGCCCTCGTGCAGCCGCCCCTGCCTCACCCGCGCCTGCCCTCGTGCAGCCGCCCCTGCCTCACCCGCGTCCTGCCCTCATGCAGCCGCCCCTGCCTCACCCGCGCCTGCCCTCGTGCAGCCACCCCTGCCTCACCCACGCCTGCCCTCGTGCAGCCGCCCCTGCCTCACCCGCGCCTGCCCTCGTGTAGCCGCCCCTGCCTCACCCGTGCCTGCCCTCGTGCAGCCGCCCCTGCCTCATCCGCGCCTGCCCTTATGCAGCCGTGGGGGGGAGGGTATGGGGGTGGCGGGTGTGGGGGTGATGAGTGTGGGTGCTACCCTTCCCCTCCTCCTCCTCCTTCTTCGTCTCCCCCTTCTGCAGCTGCCGCTGAAGGGGGGTGGATGTGTGGGAGCCGAGGGGAGTGGAGCTAAAGGGGTGTCGTGGGAGTGGAGACAGGGGTGCAGCAAGGAGGTGTGTGAGAAAGGGGTGTGGAACTCTTAGGGGAGGTTGAGCGGAGGTCGCCGTTGTGTCGTCAGCAGCGCCAATAGTCCGGAGCCCTCGAGCTCTCGGTAGCCCAGCGAGTTTGCTTCGCCAGTCGCCTGTGGGTCCGTTGCTACTGCCGCTAGTCGTAGCCGCTGAGCTAGATACTCCCGTAGTCCGGTGCCCACGTGCGCTCCGTAGCCACTGTGCGCGCTGCTCCTGTTGTCCGTGTGACTGTGGCTTCACCTATCGCCTCCTATCTCCACTCCTCTCACAGTCCCTCCTCCTCCTCACTTGCCCTCTCCTTCTGCTGCGCTTGGTGTACCCCTTCAGGGGGTGTCTCCGCATTAGCTTCCTATTGCAAGCAGTTTATGTGACAACTTGAGCTAGGCTAAGGAGCCATAGCTAGTTGAGTTCGAGTGAGTTAAGTTAGAGTCGAGAAAGTTGAAAAGAGAAGGAGGGTTTTCACTATAGAGCGAGCAGTACATATAGGCAAAATGAAAGGTGCACCACCAAAACAGAACATTATATAACTACACTAGTCTACACTACAGGCAGTTACAAAAACAATATATAGAAATATATATTATTCTTGACACGCCCCCATAAGTGCCTGTAGGGAAGAATATGCAGTCAACGCCCCCATAATGGGGTACACCAAGCAGGAGCAGTGACAACCAATGCAGAAAACAGAGAACAGGAGGTGATAGGCTCCCCTCAACCTCCCCCTCCCCCTCCCCATCCCCCTCACACTGCTGCAGGAGCAGCAGAGGGGGGGGGGGGGGGGGGCAAACGGAGGAGAATGGGGCCGTAGGGCTAGGGGAACAGACATCACCCATCACCCCCACACCCGCCACCCCCAGTCCCTCCCCGGGCTCCCCCACACTCTCACACCCCCCCCCCCAGCGGCAGCTGCAGCAGAGGGAACAAAAGGAGGAGGAGAAGAGGGGGGGAGGGAGGGGGGGGGCCGACGCACGGCCTCCCCGGGCGCCAAAGCAGGCGGCAGAGGGGGCGACGCCTGCCCCCCCCTTCCAGGTCGCCCCTCCCGTCACCTGTCGAGGCGACCTGAGGGGGCCGCGTGCGGCCCCCGAAGGAGCCGCGACGGGTGACGGGAAAAGGGGGGGGGGCGGTGCACGTGCCCCCGGTGTGCCGCGGCTGGCGACAGGGCATGGCCAGGGCGGGGTCGGGGCCGCAAGAGGGCGGGGCCGCAGGTGGCATCGGTGCCTAGGGTGGGTACCGCACGGGCGGCGACGGGCCGGGACGGGTGGCACGTGACGCCGCGAAGGGCGGCGACGGGCTGGTACGGGCGGCGACGGGCCGGGACGGGCGGCGACGGGGCCGTAGGAGTAGAGCGGCGAGGCCGCAGTGTAGGGCGGCGGGGCCGCGACAGCAGAGAGGCGGCGAGGCCGCGACAGTAGGGCGGCGGGGCCGCTTAAGAAGGTGCGGGGCCGCGAGCGGGTGGCGGGGCCGCGAATAAAAGGGCACACCACGGGGCGTGCAGTACACTCAGTAGCAGCGGAAGCAAAAGGCCAGGATCGTAACTCTCTCTGATAGCATGTGACAACTTGAGCTAGGCTAAGGAGCCATAGCTAGTTGAGTTCGAGTGAGTTAAGTTAGAGTCGAGAAAGTTGAAAAGAGAAGGAGGGTTTTCACTATAGAGCGAGCAGTACATATAGGCAAAATGAAAGGTGCACCACCAAAACAGAACATTATATAACTACACTAGTCTACACTACAGGCAGTTACAAAAACAATATATAGAAATATATATTATTCTTGACAGTTTAGGGGGTGTGTTGAAATATATTTCTTATATAAACTGATTGTAGTAGTAGTTAGTGTAGTGTTACATTGTTTGGTGGTGCACTTTGCTTGCTTTGCCTATATCCTTGTACCTTCTCTCTTTATTGAACACCTTTTCTCCTTTGGAACTCTCTCGACATCCCCCTTCAACCCTAAACCTAAGTTCCTAAGCCACTCTATCTATGGCTCCTAAGCCTAACTACCTTTAGCTTATTTTGACAATAGTGTCTTAGTGAATGAGGCCGCGCAAGCAAGCAAGCAGGAAGCTTCCAAGAAGCTGCGAGGGCTGCAGGTGAGCGGTGAACAGAACGGCAGCAGTAGAGGGGCGGTAAGCAGGCCAGCAGGAGCAGCACGCGGGCAGGTGCGGGCGGCGCTAGAGGGTGCAGCGTAACAGTGGCTGCACCAGCAGTGCGGGCGGCGGGTGGGCGCAGCAGGCAGCTGCGGCAGCAGGGCAGGCGGCACACGGGGCTGCAGGGGGCCGGCAGGAGCAGCTGCAGCAAGTAGCAGCAGCAGTAGCAGCAAGGAGCAGCAGCTGCAGCAAGTAGGAGCAGCAGCAGCAAGGAGGAGCAGCTGCAGCAAGTAGGAGCAGCAGCAGCAAGAAGGAGCAGCTACAGCAAGTAGGAGCAGCAGCAGTAAGGAGGAGCAGCTGCAGCAAGTAGGAGCAGCTGCAGCAAGTAGGAGCAGCTGCAGCAACTCTGGTGCAGCAGCGCGCTAGGAGTTGAGGCAGCGCATGGCGCTACAGGCGGCCGGCAGGGCAGCAGGGCGGGCCGCACGCAAGGCCTAATGGGCGGCTGCAGTAGCAGGGCGGGCGGCGCCTAGGTGCAGCAGGCAGCCGCGACAGCAGGGCAGGCGGCGCACGGGGCGACTAGCGGCCGGCAGAGCAGCAGGGCGGGCAGCGCACGGGGCTGCAGGGCAGCGCGACAGGCGGCGCGCTGGGCGTAGCGTGCAGCCGCGGCAGGAGCAGGCGGCGCACGGGGCTACAGGGCCTACGGGGCTGCTGGCGGGCGGCGCGCGGGTCGGTAGGAGCTGCGCGCGGGCTGCGCGGACAGCAGGCGGGTCGCGCGGGCTACTAGCGGGCGACGTGCGGGCCAGCAGAGGCGACTAGCGGGTCGCGCGGGCTACTAACGGGCGACGCACGGGCCGCACGGGCTGCTAGCGGGACTAGGGCAGTGCAGGGCTCGGGGTAGCTCGGTAACCGCAAGTGGTAGGTGGTGGGCCAAAAAAAAAACGCTCCTAAGGTCCTAAGGACCTATTGCTCTTAATACCGTGTTAGAATAGGTAGCTAGGAATGAGTGAGACTATCGAGAAAGTTCGGTACAAAATAGGAACAAGGGGTTGGACCCCATAGTGGCTAGCCCACTACAGCCTAGATAAATAACCTAAACATATATGTTTGACAGTTGAGGTCGTTTTGCATTCTTTTGTATTTCTATATAAACTCAATGTATGTATGCTATTATGAATCTCAGTCATTTACATTCACGCTAACTAGGGATCATTACTTCCGCTGCGAACTATCTGCGATCAACCCTAAGGAAATCCTTTGCTAAGTCCCATTTGGGATTGTAACAGATGATGACTAGCAAAGCGGGAGATACAAATGCAAAGCCTAGAAAGTGTTGTTCCCCTTACAGTACAGCCCTACTCACTCTAGCCTATCAATAAAATGTATAACATTTGACAACACCCACCATTCCACCTATACGAAAACATCATGCCTAATGTGTAGCTCTGTACTCCAGGGGTAATAAGAATATGTTGGAAATAAGAAGTCGCTAGAGCGCAGCGGAAGCTCTAGGAATTAACGACATCCCTACGGCGGGGCTATTGGTCACTCAGAGGTAGCTCTCCTGGCTTGTAACGTGGTGCCAAAGCAGCGGCCGAGGGTAGGCCGGACACAAGCTTGAGAATTGTGTAATATGAGCAAGGCATTACATTCTGTTATATAGCAAACGCATAGGGCAAACAGTTACCAAGGCGCAACTGTATAACAGTTGCGCTACGTCGCTTGGGTTGCCTTGTTACAGTCGCGCTGGCGAGACTTTTCAGCTTCGGCAAGGGCGCGGTATCCTGCCGCGCCCTACAGGTCAGTTTCGCGTACTGTAGATGATGAAACCTGCTGTCGATTCGATTCTTGAGTTGCCACGCGGGTCACAACCGCTGTGCTCGGTTGTGGCCCGTAGACTCGCCACCAGGTTCAAATCCCTCGCTATGGCGAGCCTCTGTAAACACACTTCGAACAGTGCACTTATAATAAAAGCATACAAACATATTCTCAACGCTCCCCTCCACTGTTAGAAGTGTAGAAACGAGGAGAGCTGCAATCTTGCCGGGTTGAGGTTGTGAAGTCCTTGCCATGGACTTTGCTGTAACTCCTTGAAATTCGTCTTGCAGAGTCGCCCAAAATGATGCGACGGTGCGTTGAAGATTTCCTCCGCGTAGTGCTCCGTAGGAAGTGGCAGGTCGAACCTGCTCCAGAAGATGCTCCTGGTGATGACTCAGGTGGTGGGCTCATTTGTAGAAATTATCACAGGTTCCAAGGTTTGGAACTCTTGCTCGTGTTACCATGTTGGACTGAAAAAACCCTTAGGATCTTTGCAGGGGTGAACTCTGGGTAGAGTTGGTGTAGTAGCGGAAGCGTTTAATAAAGAGTTGTGAACCACCTTGCACTAGTATGTGAGGGCAAAGTAAGTTGATTGACACTGTTACGAGTGCAATTGAGTGAACGAATGAGAATTGCACTATCGAAGCAAGAGTACAATGAGCGAAGCCATGAGCGAAGAATATATAGCGAAACTACAGTGGTAACGGTAATGGTCGCGCGACGAGCCTGGGACTGAGGTTGGGAAAATGTCGAGGCGTAGGCCCGGAGCGCGGGTTACCAGCCGAGCCGTGAGGCCGGGATGCGATGTGCGAAAATGGCGGGATGATGAATGATGCAATGGTCGCGAGTGGTAACGGTGCTGAATGAGGTGCTACAGTGATGTACGTGTTGAGCAGGGATGCGAAGTAAGGAAAAGGGAATTTCCTTACACTACCCCCCCCTCCTAAGGAGGTCCTCCTTACGAAAGCGCGTGGACGTCTTGGAAGTTTCGGCTGCGCAGATAGTCGGTGACGACAGGGTGGTTTTTAATTCTGTCCAGGGGAACCCACTCTCAGAATCCCAACCACTAGACCATTGGGATAAAAGGGCTTGTTTCAGTAGCGGGTCAGTGCGCCCATAACCCCCCAGGCAAACGTGCCTGTAACCCTTCCCTAGGATCGATCGGGGATCACCAGTGGACCTCTGACACCCCCCCGCACTGGGATGCCCGAAGTGCATACACCAGGATTCGAACCCGAGACCTTCGCTCTGATACCATCTCAGAATCCCAACCACTAGACCATTGGGATAAAAGGGCTTGTTTCAGTAGCGGGTCAGTGCGCCCATAACCCCCCAGGCAAACGTGCCTGTAACCCTTCCCTAGGATCGATCGGGGATCACCAGTGGACCTCTGACACCCACTTGTCCTCGGTGGGTGTACGATCTTTCCAGCGGATAAGAAACTCAACTTTTCGGGCTCCTCGAGGGTCGCGAACTCTGTGGCTCAAGATTTTGTCGGGGGTGATGACTGGTTCGGTTGGTGGTCGTGACATGCTGGATGGTCGATGTCGTGGGAGTTGGCTGGTGGATGGTACGTAAGGGCGAAGCAGGCTGACGTGGAACGAGGGGCTGACGTACCAGTCAGCAGGAAGGAGGAGGTGCGCGGTGACAGGTGTGATCATGTGACTGATTCGAAATGGCCCACAGTATCGAGGGCGGAGTTTGGGAGTGATGGGCAGGCGGAGGTTCTGAGTGTCGAGTAAAACGAGGTCGTCAGGCTGATAAGTGACGGGTCTGCGGTGGCGATCGGCGTTGCGTTTAGCGATGATATTTGATTTTTTAATTGCTTCTGCTGCCCTGGTCCGTGCTGCTTGCAAAATCTCGGCGAACTGTTGTGCGCGTGGAACGGGATTGTCGGGGTTTGGTGTCATGGGTACTGTTGGGTTCTGTCCGTTATTCAAGTAGAATGGCGACTGTTGGGTCGTGGTAGATGGCGCGTTGTTGTATGCGAACTCGCTGAGAGGCAGCTGCTGCTCCCACGTGTTTGGATCGTCACACGTGGCTCGAATGAGTTGCTCCATAGTCTGGTTTGTCCGTTCTGTCTGTCCGTCGGTTTCGGGGTGATACGATGAACTGAATTGAAGTCGCGTGCCGAACTGCTGCCACAGGTTCCGCCAGAAATTGCTGGTAAACTTCGTGTCCCTGTCGCTGATGATCGACGCTGGTATCCCGTGCAGTCGAACGACGGTGGCGATGAAGAGTCGGGCTGTTTCCTCGGCTATGATTGATTTCCTGCATGCTGCAAAATGTGCCATTTTCGTTAGTCGATCGACGACAACCAGGATCGCGTCATTCCCACTCGCCCCGGCCGGTAACCCCGTGACGAAGTCCATCGTCACCTGCTGCCAAGCATGCTCTGGAGGTGGGATTGGTTGTAATTGTCCCGCCGGCCGCTTCCTGGTTGACTTCATGAGTTGGCAAGTGGGACACGATGCCACGTGTCGTTGCACGTCGGTCAACATTTCCGGCCAGTAATAGTACCGCTGCAGCTGCTGCCGTGTTTTTTCTACTCCGAAATGTCCCGAGGTAACTCCGTCGTGTGCCTCCTGTAACAGTAGTTCCCGTAGTAGCGTGTACCCTGGTACCCAGATGCGGTCGTATCCAGCTTTTACATAATAGACTCCCTTGGCTGCTGCGAATTGCTGTGAATTTCCTCCTGTGAAGAATGGGTCTGTTTGATATCCGTGGGTAAATAGTCCTGTCAGTAACGGGCTGGTCTGGGCGAGTAGTATCGCATGGATTTGGGCAGTGGGGCGGGTCAGTGCGTCGGCGATATTCGAGGCTCCTTTTTTATATGTGACCGTATAGTGGAAATTCGACTCGAGGAAGTCGAGCCACCGAATCTGTCGTGGATTGAGGTGGGGCCGTGCGCGTAGGTACTGTAGGGATCGATGGTCTGTCCGTACTGTCACGTCTGCGCCGGTCAAGAAGCAGCGCCATACTTTGAATGCATGCACGATCGCGAGCATTTCGCGGTCGTGTATCGGGTGATTTCGCTCAGGTGGATGTAGCTTGCGTGATTCGTAGGCGATGGGTTGGAGGCCGTTGCCGAAGTCCTGTAACAGTACGGCTCCGATGGCGATGTCACTCGCGTCTGTAACAACTTCGAAGGGGCGGTGTGGGTCAGCGATGCTTAGGACGGGTGGTGAACAGAGAACATTTTTCAGGGCAGAGAAGGCAGCATGCTCTTTCTCCCCCCACGTAAAAGGGACCCCCTTACGCAGTAAATCAGTTAGCGGGGCTGTTAAGCGTGCCATGTCGGGGACGAACCGACGAACGTAATTAACAAACCCTAAAAAACTCTGCAGCTCCGTGATGTTCGTCGGGGGATGCCACGCTTTTACGGTATCCAGCTTCTTAGGGTCTATCTCAACCCCAGCCTCCGAAATGACGTGACCTAAAAACTCTAGCCTGTCCCGAAAAAACTCGCACTTGGAGCCCTTGGTGAGTAACCGATGTGCCTCTAAAATTTTAAAAACTGCTTCGAGATCTACTAAGTGCTGCTGCTGGTCCCGACTGTAAACGAGGATGTCGTCGAGGTAAACTATGACGCATTTATCTAAAAGTGGCCTAAACGCCTCGTTCATGGTCATCTGAAATGTTGCAGGCGCGTTGGTCAGCCCGAAAGGCATCACCGTGTATTCGAATGACCCGTACCTAGTCCTAAATATTGTCTTGGCGCAGTCCGATGGTTCGACCCGAATTTGATGGTAACCCCCCCGTAAGTCTATTTTCAAAAATACTCGTGCGGTTCGCAGCTGGTCAATCAGTTCGTCGGCGCGGGGGATGGGGTATCGTGATTTGACTGTTACCCTGTTAAGCGCGCGGTAGTCGATGCACATGCGGAACCCTCCGTCTTTTTTTGGTGTGAACAGTATCGGTGCGGCGAACGGTGACGAGCTCGGTCGGATAAACTGCTTCTCTAACAGGTAATCTAACTGCTTCCTTAGTTCGTCGAGCTCGGGCTGTGTCAGTCGAAATTGGCGCTGTACAGTTGGCTGTGCCCCTGGTTCTAACTCGATCCTATGGTCATGCGCCCGCTGAGGTGGCAGCACTTGCGGTAAGTCATCCGGAAAGATACCCGGGAACCGTTTCAGTAGTGCCTGTAGTTCGGGTGGTACGGCTGCCAACAGTTTCTGCAAATCACTCGGCTGCTCCTCTTCTTCCACTAATGCGATATCCACTGCGTACACGTCTGCTCCAGCAGCAACAGCCCGTTTCATCGTGATGGCGTTGACCTGGACCGTCGAAGACTCGGGTGGCTGCCAGCGAGGTAGGACGACCCAGTTACCACTACTTCGCACTGTGCAGCTACCCGTCGTCCAGTCAATTCGTGGGTTATACCTTCGCAGCCAATCACGTCCCAATAAAATGTCGTGCCCATCCAGTGTCGTCGCGAGCATTTCCTGTGTAAACCCGAAGTTCCCTCCGCAGCGGACTTTTACTCTCTCCACCTTTTCCCGTATAGCCAGAGGCGTGCCGTCGACTAAGCGTGCATCTATCTCAGGTAAACATCGGTGAAGTGTTAACTGTGATTTCCGTGCGGTTGCGGTTTTAACTAAGCTGTGACTTGCTCCTCCGTCAATAAAAATCTTCACTGTTGCTCCCTGTATTTTCCCGTAGATTAGTACCGGGCAATCCGTCGCTGTACCCTCCTTATTCATCCGAGCCCGATCGATGGCATGAATCGGTACTGTGACTCGGTGAGGGTCAGTGTGGTTGGGCGAGCAGGCAGTCTCGTCAGTAGTTGGCCCAACTTCTACTGACTGCTGGCGTTTCCCTGCCTCTGAGACTCCCTCCCCTGCTCTGCTCCTCGGCGCCTCAGCTTCTCTGGGCATTCGCTCTTGCGATGGCCCAGCCTGTTGCAAGCAAAGCAGCGCCCCTTAAACGGTGCGGCAGCTGCATTCGTTGCGACGGCGTGTACAGTGGCGTGCTCGGTCGGTCCTCGAGGACGATGTCCGTAATAGGACCCCGGTCTCGGTCGGCGTAGAATGTCGATCTTCTCGGCGAGCGCGAGAATCTCGTTGAAATTAGAGAGTCCGCGCAGCATTATCTCGTGCGAGATGTCCGGCTTCAGCCCTCCGACGTAACGGTTCACCCGCTCCGCTTCGTGCATGTAGCCGACCTGCTCGCAAAGTGCAAGAAAACCGCTGGTATAGTCTTGAACTGACCTGAGCTGGCGCCAAGTGCGCAGTTTCTGACGCGCCGAAATTGAAGCCGCGATCGGCTCAAAACGCGCCCGAAGCCCTGCGCACCACACATCCCACGTGCTGTATTGGGCGGTCTCGCAGAACGAACTCTAGGTAACAGCTGGACCCAAGGGCCCTTCCTCGTGCGACGGTGGCTCGTAGGCGCGTGGCGACGTCACGATGACTCGCCACCAGTCCATGGCGGGGCCCCTTAGCAGTGAAACCGCATACCGGATCTTTGCGGCGTCCGACTCGACGTAATTGGCGTCGAAGAAAACGTTCATCGTGAAGACCCACGATTGAACTATCGGACCGCCGCGTTGACTTGGGTCGAAGCACGGCGGGCGTTGCGGCTTGAGCGGCATTGGTGCCATGTTGGATTGTTCGCCACTTGTCGCCACAAATTCCACGTGCCGACGGACTTCTCGAGGCTCCCGTGGGTTTGGTGCGATCCTGTTTCCTCCCATGCCAGGCATCGGCTGGGCGGCGCCCTCACTGGCTGCGCCTGAGCGTTGTCCCGTGCTGTCGTGTTGTGTTGGTGTGCCGGACGAGATGATGATCGGCTCATCCGAATGTGCAGATGCGTTTGTTGCTGCGTGGGATGTCGGCGGTATGTTCAACGTGGATTGTTGACGGGCGGAGTCACGTTCCGCCGTGAGGGTCGCGATTTCAAGCGCCGAATCCTCCAGTTGACGCACGAGACGATCAAGTTGCTCCTGCATCAATGTGGCGAGCGTGAAGTCGGCCATGGCGGGGGTGTCGGGCAAGCTCAGCGAGAGCCTCGGTCGTGGCCGTGCATGCTTGCGAGAGAGCACTACGAGCGGCGGTGCTGTATCGCTGAGAGACGTCTACCCCCCCCCAAAAATTGAGATAGTGGGGAAGCGAAGGTGTGGATGCGGTCCGAGATGGGATCGTAGGCTCTGATTACCAAGTGTTACGAGTGCAATTGAGTGAACGAACGAGAATTGCACTATCGAAGCAAGAGTACAATGAGCGAAGCCATGAGCGAAGAATATATAGCGAAACTACAGTGGTAACGGTAATGGTCGCGCGACGAGCCTGGGACTGAGGTTGGGAAAATGTCGAGGCGTAGGCCCGGAGCACGGGTTACCAGCCGAGCCGTGAGGTCGGGATGCGATGTGCGAAAATGGCGGGATGATGAATGATGCGATGGTCGCGAGTGGTAACGGTGCTGACTGAGGTGCTACAGTGATGTACGCGTTGAGCAGGGATGCGAAGTAAGGAAAAGGGAATTTCCTTACAGGACACAAAGAGATGCAAGATTATATATGAATACAAGGAATATGAAAAGACACAGTTATAACTACTTTACTGTTGCTGTTGCGGTTCGATACAGTGACGACTCGGGCAACTGCTCTGTAACGAGTCAGTTGTGTGTCCTTGCTGTCGCGCTGTAATTGTTAGGTCAAAGGTCGCTGACCTTTGACTTTCGCGTAGCCTCCAGCAGTTACTTCAACCTCCAAGGGTTGACTCGCTGGTGCCTTAGTGTTTCGACACGACAGAGGCGCTTAGGAACGATTGTTTTCCAACAGAATACACGGGTGCTTTACCCACATACCCAGGTGCTTAAAGCCCGGTGTCAGCATGGTAATTTTTCAAGTTATGTGGTTTTGAAATAGTGTTAGCGAAACCTCGAAAACAAGAATTTCGGCAAAGTCGGTGTAGCGAAAAAGGGATTCACTGACGAGGGAAAAAGGGGTCCCTCCAAACGTGAAGCGATAATAAACGGTACTGTGCAGCTTTGACAAATTTGCATAACAGCATCGGGCGACTGGAAGGAGTGTCGCACGGTTCAGCCAATCAGGTTTACGTAGTGGAGAATGTCCACGCACGATGCAACGACTAGCATAAACGAAGACGGGAAGCTCCAACAACCTCAGAACGAGTGAGGAGAAAAAACACCACGATCAATCTACTACTTCAATCAATCAAGCTAACTACTCCACCTACGCAGGTAGCACAGTGCAGCATAGGTTACGTAGGATATAGGGACTCTACAAGCGCATACACAAAGTTACAGTGGTTGGAGAAGGTGAGTGAAGCCACTTCACCATGCCTGCCCACGCACCTCCCTGAGTGGCTAGCTCCTCCAATCGTCGCGCTTCCCATTGTCGCGTTCCTCCGCCCATCCCGCCACCTCCTGTCGCGCCACCCATCCTTTCGTTGCGCATCCTTTCGTGCCTTGCCTCCCCTCATCGCGCCTCCCTTCGCTGCGCCTCCCCTCATCTTCACGCCTCCCCTCGTTTCTGGAAGCCTCCCCTTGTCGCGCCTCCGCTCGCCTCTCCGCGCCGCTTGCGTCACCGCGCCTCCGCTCGCCTCGCCGCGCCTCCGCTCGCCGTTCCCCCCCCCCGCGGTTTCTCCCGCGCCTTGCTCTGTTTTCGCAGGGTTGGGCGCGCCCGTGATGGTGGGGGAAATGGTGCTGGACGTGCAGGGAAGAGCGGGCGCGGAGAGGGCGCTGGAACGAGGCACCACCACGCCAGGATAGATACACATGCTCTGCCCCCTGCGCTCTGCGCCCTAGGCTCTGCGCCCTATGATCTGTGCCCTATTATCTGTGCCCTGTGATCTGCGCCTTGTGATCTGCGCCCTATGATCTGCGCCCTGTGATCTGTGCCCCGTGATCTGCGCCCTGTGATCTGCGCCCTGTGATCTGCGCCCTATCACCTGCCACTCCCATCCCTCGAGTCCACCCCCCCCCTCTCTCACGGCCCTCTAGGCCCATGGCCCACCCTTTCACCCCCACTCTTCCTATCCCCTTTCCCTCTCACATCGTCCTATCTCCCCCTTTCCCTTTCTGTTGGGCTGAAACGCCCTAGGATCTTTGTAGAGTTAAAGTCTGAGTAGATGTTGTAATAGCGGAAGCGTTAAATAAAGCTCTTTGAACCACCTTGCGCTGGTATGTGAGGGCAAAGTAAGTCGATTAAACAAGCAAATACAAAGGTTTATATAAGAGTACAAGGAATACGAATAGATAAGTTTAAACCGTTTTACTGTTGCGATTCAATACTGTGCGACTCGGGCAACTGCTCAATGTCGAGTCAGTTGTGTGTCCTTGCTGTCGCGCTGTCAAGTCAAAGGTCGCTGACCTTTGACCTTCTCCTAACCTCCAGGCGGTTACCTCAACCTCCGAGGGTTGACTCGCGATGCTTCGATTCGGACTGCTTCGCTAGTGTCCTGAGTTTCGACACGACAGAGGCGCTTAAGACTTATTATTCCCAACACTCCCCTTCGCTTCTGGAGTGTCGCTGACGGTGACGTGGCCTTGTCCAGTCAGCAGCATGCAGTACTCGAACTTCTGTTTTCCGAGTTTCTTGGTCAAGTAGTCGGCTGCCATCTCGGACGTGGGACAGTAGGATAATTCGAGTTTCCCTTTCTCGATCTCGTCCTTCACGAAGAAGTATCGCAGAGCGATGTGCTTCGTTCTGTTCGCGAATCCGCTTTTGTTGGCGATGCGAATGGCAGATTGGTTGTCGCAGAATAGGGTGAAGTTGGGTAACTCGGCTAACTTTGCTTCTTCCAGCAGCTCGCGAAGGTAGAGTCCTTCCTTGGTGGCTGAACATAGGGCGATATATTCTGCTTCAGCTGAAGAGAGAGCGATTAGTTCCTGCTTACTCAACTGCCAGGAGATAGGTCCGATAGGCTCGAGACGATAGACGTAGCCAGTGCGAGAGCGCCTGTTATCAGAATCGCCGGCATGGTCAGCATCGACGTAGCCGATTAGTTTCGTCGTCGTAGCTTCGCCTTCGTAGTAAGTCAGGCCGATCGTCGGTGTGCTTACGAAGTAGTGTAGTGCGCGATCGAGCTCCGCCAGATGCTCTGCTTCGGATTTCTTGAGATAGGTGGCGAGTTGGCTTGCGGAGTAGGATAGATCCGGGCGACAGGTGACAGCTGCGAAGAGAAGGCAGCCCAGTTTCCTTTGGTAGTCTCGTATTCCGGCAGCTTTGAGTGGAGCGGAATTTCCCTTGTCGTTTCCTGCCGTGTAGCGGTATGGTGTGGCGATGGCGGTAGGTGTGAGTGAAAAACGTTTGGCGATGGTGTCGGCGTATTTCTCGGCGCTTAGGTAGATTGCATTTTCTTCTTCGCGGATGTTGAGCCCAAGGTACTGGGTCACGGTAGAAGAGACCGTGAGCGTGAGGTCTTTCTGTAGCTCCCCTTCGAACCAGGTGGTGACGTCGTCGGTGGAGCCGATGTAGAGCAAGTCGTCGACATAGACGATCAGCAGGATGTAGTCGGTGCCTTTAGTGAGTCGGTACATCCCTTGGTCATGAGGTAGTTGGCGGAATCCGATGCGGGTGAGACGGGTGTGTAGGTGCTGTTGCCACAGCCGCGGGGCTTGTTTGATTCCGTAGAGCGATTTCAGTAGTTGGCAGATCTGATTAGGATTTCCGTGAGTGCCGTGTGGAAGTTCGACGAAGATTTCGGCGTCGACGGGTGCGTAGAGGAATGCGTTGGCAACATCGATTTGTCGCAGCTTCTTCTTCTTCATGGCGGCAACGGCGAGAAGGATTCGGAGAGAGGTATGTCGACTAACTGGGGCGAATGTCTCGGTGAAGTCTCGTCCTTGCTCTAAGTCGAATCCACGCACGACCCAACGTGCTTTGAACTTTTCGATTGTGCCGTCGGCTTCCGTTTTGATGCGGAAGACCCATTTTCCGGTGAGAATGGTCTTGTTCCGTGCCACGCTTGCGGGAACGACCTTCCAGGTGTTGCGTTCCTCTAATGCCTTTAATTCCCTGTCCATGGCTTCACGCCATTTCTCCCTGTGTTCCCCCCCCAGAGCCTGCTGAACTGTCGCAGGCTCTTTAGGAAGAGTGTTGCTTGTGTTCCCGTGGACTGCGGTGACGAGACCGAGGATTTGCAGCCCAGTCTGTGAGTATCAGGGAAGTGTTGTGTCCTCGGGATAAGCTGCTTCGTCTCCTGCTTCTGGATCGGGTATGAAATTTGGCCCTATCCTTTCTGCTTCATTTGTGTTGACTGTCGCAGGTGTTACGTAACCGTTGTCGGCGAAGTGATGAAGACTTCAGCGTTGTTACTGTCGCGAGGATTTTCTTCGTCCATGGGCACGTCGACGGAGCAGTACGGGAGAGGTCCGGCTTCTTCCGATGCGTTGTCGACGTTCTGTTCATCCCAGTCTGCTTCGTCCGCTGCTGAGGCGAAGGCTCGGTCACCACGAAAGCCACCTGTGAGGTCCCGATTCTCATGCAAGTTGGCGAGGTACGTCTGAAGGGTGAGTCGCTCGTAGAAGATCACATCACGTGCTGCTACTGTTTCTTTTGTGTGGACGTCGAAGATTTTCCACGCGTTGTAATTTTTCTCGATGCCGAGGTGTAGTCCCCACTGTGCCCGTTGCGAAAATCTTCCCGCTCGTGCTTCTGGGGGTCGGTACTGTACCATGCATCCGAAAACTCGTAACATTCTTGTGCTGCCCAGCTTCCCTGTCCACAGCAGATGCGGTGAGGCGTTGTTCGGGAGTGACGACGACGACAACAAGTTGTGCAGCATGACAGCATGGTCCATTGCTGCAGGCCACTGGTGGTTGGGTAGCCGCATGCCACGTAGCAGTTTGCGCATGCTGTTCTGCAGAGTCCTGTTCATTCTTTCTGCTACACCTTGCTGCTGATGTGCGTAGGGAAGGGAGAGGAGTTGCTTGATCCCCCTTTCCGCCAGTACTGCTTGAAGCGCTGAGAGGTGTACTCTCCTCCTCCGTCTGACTGGAAGCTTTTCAGTTGTGTTCCTGATTCCCTCTCTGCTACCGGTAGCCAAGCGGCGAATGCTGCGAGTGCCATGTCGCGGCTGGGTAGGTTGCGATGCCAGACATATCGAGTGGCGGCGTCGATGAAGGTGATCGTGTAATTATAGGTGACTTGTCCTGGTTCTCGATTGTAGAGGATGTCGCTGTAAACTTTCTCGAGTGGTGAGTATGCAGGTGCGCTCGGGTTGTGGTGGGAGGAAAACGGTCGATGGGGTAAGTCGGCTTCGGGGCAGATGAGGCAAGTCCCTCGTGCACGTTGAAGTTCTCTGCCGTCGAGTAGTAGTAGTGAATCCTTGTCTAGAACTCCTGCTCGTATCGTGTTGTTTAACACCGTATTGCTTGGATGTCCTGTGCGTGCGTGCCAGATGTCTTCAAGAGCGCGATGTCCGGGTGAGCGTTGATACGCGTCAGAGTTGGAGTAGAAGCTGGCGACGATGTTTGCGCTTCGGTGGACTTCTCGTTGAGTCGGGTTCAGCTGTTGTGCGGGTGTTGGTGGTTCTTCGTTGACAGAGACTGGTGTCGTTGGTCCTGCTGCTGCCGATGATGTCTCTGCTGCTGACGTTGTTGTCTCTGCTGCTGCCGTTGTTGTCTCTGCTGCTGCCGTTGTTGTCTCTGCTGCTGCCGTTGTTGTCTCTGCTGCTGCCGTTGTTGTCTCTGCTGCTGCCGTTGTTGTCTCTGCTGCTGCCGTTGTTGTCTCTGCTGCTGCCGTTGTTGTCTCTGCTGCTGTCGTTTGTTGAATCGTTGCTAATGCTCGTGTTCGTTCTGCCTCAGGGATGGTGTACGAGTACCAGAAGCCTCCCGGGCTGAAGTCGGGATCGAGATCCGGGGGATGAGTCCAATCGGTGAAGTTGACAATGGCGTCGCTGTCTGCAGTGCCTAGGTTGGGGACAAAATCGAGGACGAAGACGTTATTCTTCAACACTGCTTTTCCGATGTAGAGGCCGCCCTTCCCGTGGTATAACTTAAACTCCTGGGTGGTGCTGTCGGCTTCCAAGTGGATGCCTTTCGCCATCAACTGGCTAACACTCAGTAAGTTGTAGCCTAGTCCCTCAGCGATAAGTACCTTTGACATGTGTAATATGACATTTGTCTCTCGTGACTGAAGCTGTACCACTCCTTGTCGTCGTGTGCGCAGGTTCTGATTGTTGGCGACCGTGATGACTACTTCTCGCTGGAGTCGATGTTCGCGTTGAACAAAGCGCCCGGAGGAGCACATATGTTGTCCGCAGCAACTATCCAAGAACCAAGTGTCTTGGCCAGACGGTTCGCTTTGAGCGATGGCAGCGTACGTCGGATTCGGCTGGAGTGATTCACGGCGAGGCGTCCTGTTGTCGAGCTCTTCTTCTGGTGAGTAGTGGGGTGGTGACTCGGTTGTGCAAGAATCGTTTATCTTCACCATGCAATTGACGATGCTTCTTGTTCCTTGTGCAGGTTGTCCAGTTGAATTCGTTGAAGCTTGGATTGTGGTCGTCGGACTTGCTTGCGTTGAAGCAACTTGGGAGCTTGAAGGCCGGAGTTGTCGCTGTGGTGTCGTCGACTGCTGACGAGACGGGCAATGCGTGCGAGGATGTCCCGAGGTCTTGCAGATGTGGCAAAACGGAGGTACCGTCTTCACTTGTTGATGTCGGTTGTTGTTGCCGTTGTATCGTCGCTGAGTGTGAAACGCAAACTCTGGTGCTAATGCTTTCTTCTTGTGTCTTTCTTCTTGCAGGTCCATGTCTTGCTGCTCAGCATGAATTTCGGCGCAGAGTGCCGCTTCGGAAATCCTCCCGTGTGCTCGTAATATGGCGCGAGTGGAGCGCCAGTGGGGGCCGAGACCGCCGATGACCACCGTGACAAAGGCGTCTTCTGAAATCGACCCGCCGCATCAAAGAAGCTTGTCGCGCAGTTCGCGACAGCGGCTGATATAAGCCATGCCTTTCTCGCCTGGTTTCATTTCAATCGTTGTCAGCTGCGCCATTAACCTGCTTTGATTTACGCTGTCTGGTGCTTGATACAGGTTCTTCAGGTGGTTGTACGCGAGCTCCGCGGAGTTGCCGTAGCCTCGGTAAGTCCTGATGTTCTGCTGCTGGGTCGGGGTGATGTTCCTCAGCAGTATCGTGTACGCCATCATCGATTGATAAGTATATTGTTGCTTCTCATATTGCGTCCCGTTTGTTGGATATGGCAGGGACCCGTCGAAGAAGCCGAGAATCTGTGCTCCTTCCATCATCAGCTCGAATTCGAAAGACCAGGTGAAGAAGTCTTTTCCGTCAAAGGGCTTTGTCGTTTGCAGCTTTAAAACGTGCGCGAATTGCAACTGAACTTGTAATGCGTCCAGTGCTCTCTCTTGTCCCGGTGCATGTTGTGGTTGCGGCATAAAGCTGACGGAGCCACGCTGGGGCTCGTACGGAGCAAAGGTGGGTTGTTGATGTTGATTCCCGCGCGCGTAGGATGAGCCGTCGAGACTCATAGGCGTCACGTTGTTGTTGTTGTTGCTGTTGTTTGATTGCGCAGGTGCTCCTTGCTGGTGCTGCTCGTAGAAGGACATGAAGGAGAAAAATTTCTCCATCATGCTTGGATCGAAGCCCGCGCCTTGGTTTGCGGGTGTTTCCGTAGACCCAGCTGCTGGTCTCGTCGTTGTCCCCTCCTCTGTCAGTAGGCCAGAGGCAGGCGGTGGAGTAGGGGTAGTACCGGGAGAACCGTTGGAGGAGCTCCTCTCCTTCCTTGCAGACATGTCTTCTTGTATTGAGTGTTAAAAGGAAAAACAACTTTAAAACTCTAACTGCTCTCATACCATGTTGGGCTGAAACGCCCTAGGATCTTTGTAGAGTTAAAGTCTGAGTAGATGTTGTAATAGCGGAAGCGTTAAATAAAGCTCTTTGAACCACCTTGCGCTGGTATGTGAGGGCAAAGTAAGTTGATTAAACAAGCAAATACAAAGGTTTATGTAAGAGTACAAGGAATACGAATAGATAAGTTTAAACCGTTTTACTGTTGCGATTCGATACAGTGCGACTCGGGCAACTGCTCAATGTCGAGTCAGTTGTGTGTCCTTGCTGTCGCGCTGTCAAGTCAAAGGTCGCTGACCTTTGACCTTCTCGTAACCTCCAGGCGGTTACCTCAACCTCCGAGGGTTGACTCGCGATGCTTCGATTCGGACTGCTTCGCTAGTGTCCTGAGTTTCGACACGACAGAGGCGCTTAAGACTTATTATTCCCAACACTTTCAACCTGCTTCCCTCTTCCCCCTCTTCCCTATCCCCCCTGTTTGACTTTTTTTTCTTTCTTTCTTGTTCCCCCTCCCCATCCTTCGTATTCTCTCTCTTCATATGCGACCTCCTTCTTTCCCTCATTTACCCCGCTGCTTTTTCTCGTTTCCCCCTCTGCTCTCATAGTTTCCCCACCTGCTTCCCCTCATTCACCCCCTCCTTCCCCTCTTTTCCCCCGCTGCTGCCCCTCATTTCCCCCACTGCTTCCCCTCATTTCCCTCCCTGCTTCTCCTCAATTCCCCTTGCTTCCCCTCATCCCTACTTCCCCTCATTTTTCTCCTTGCTTCTCCTCAGTTCCCCCCTTGCTTCCCCTCATTTCCCTCCCTGCTTCACCTCATTTCCCTCCCCTGTTTGACTTTAGTCTTGTTCCCCATTCCCATCCCTCGTATTCCCTCCCTCTCCCTGGGTAGTGCAGTGACACCACTAAAGATTTTCTGGCCGAAGCCCATCATCCCATGCCACGCTTGTGGAGAAACCAGTTCCCCTCATGTTTTCTTCAAGGCCTTGAGAAGGGTACAATCTAAAGTATCAGGATCATGCCTCTTATCTACCCTTCTGACACTCTTAGTGTCCATGCATCTTGGAAGAATATTTTGCACTGCAGAAACAATAGTACATATTATGCTTTTGAGATGGATTTTCCCAATAGTAATACAGTATCATGCTTGCACACAACAAAAAAGAAACAGGTGGTGCTACGGTGTAAAGCATCGACTAGCTCTAGCTGCGCCTCAGCTTGCTCTTCTTCTTGACCACTGGAAATTTGGGGAGTGGAGTAGGCAGAAAGAACTATGTGACAAAACATGGGGGAGGTGGTGTGAGGTGCCAAGCGAACAACTGCAGGGGAACACAAGCAAGCGCACATGATGAAAGCATGGGGAGACACTGATGGGTGCACATGCATGGGAACTAGAGGGCGAAAGGTGAGGGGGAAGGGGAGGGCATGACATGAAAGGGAAGGGTTGAGAAGGGAAGGGCAGGGCAGGGAGGGAAAGGCCGGGATATGGAGGGCAGGTGGGAACAGGGGAGAGGGTGAGGGGAAGGAGGGCTGAGGGTGGTGGGAAGGAGAGTGCGAGTGCGAGAGGACGGAGAGAGAGAGGGAGTGCGAGATGACTGAGAGAGTGAATGTGGGAGGAAGGAGAATGAGAGTGATGGGAGGCAGCAGGGGAGGGGATGGGGGGAAGCAGGGAAGGGGATGGGGGGAAGCAGGGAACGGGATGGGGGAAAGCAGGGCAGGGGATGGGTGGAAGCAGGGAAGTGGAAGGGGGGAATCAAGGTAGGGGATGACGGGAAGCAGAGAAGGGGATGGGAGGAAGCAGGGAAGGGGATGGGGGGAAAGCAGGGAAGGGGATGGGGGGAATCAAGGAAGGAGATGGGGGGAAGCAGGGAAGGGGATGAGGGGAAGCAGGGTGGGGGATGGGGGGAAGTAGGGCAAGGGATTGGGGAAAGCAGGGAAGGGGATGGGGGGAAGCAGGGAAGGGGATGGGGGAAATCAGAGCAGGGGATGGGCAGAAGCAAGGCAGGGGATGAGGGGAAGAGGGAAGGGGGTGGAGGGAAGCAGGGAAGGGGATGAGGGGAAGAGGGAAGGGGATGGGGGGAAGCAGGGCAGGGGAGGGGGGAAAGCAGGAGGAGGGATGGGAAGAAGCAGGGAAGGGGATGGGGGGGAAGCAGGGCAGGGGATACGAGGTAAGAGGGGATAGGATGGGGGGAACCACGGCAGGGGATACGGGGAAACAGGGAAGAGGATGGGGAAACGGGGGCAGATGCCGGGGAGAGAGCTGGGGGGAGGATGGTGGGGAGTAGAGAGGGGATCTGTTCCTCCCCATCTGTTCCTCCCCATCTGTTCCTCCCCATCTGTTCCTCCCCATCTGTTCCTCCCCATCTGTTCCTCCCCGTCTGTTCCTCCCCATCTGTTCCTCCCCATCTGTTCCTCCCCATCTGTTCCTCCCCATCTGTTCCTCCCCATCTGTTCCTCCCCGTCTGTTCCTCCCCATCTGTTCCTCCCCATCTGTTCCTCCCCATCTGTTCCTCCCCATCTGTTCTTTCCCATCTGTTCCTCCCCATCTGTTCCTCCCCATTTGTTCCTCCCCATTTGTTCCTCCCCCTCTGTTCCACCCCTTCGGAAGGAATGAGGAAGGTATGACGGGCTGGAGATGGTGAGATGGGGAGAGGGGAAGAGCGGATGGAAACGCGGATGACGAGGGGAAGCGCAAGTGACTGGGAGGGAAGCCCGACGACGGGACGCGCGGGCGACGAGGGGAGGCAAGGGCGGCGAGGGCCGGCACGGGTGATGAGGGGAAGCGCGAGCGACGAGAGGGAATGTGGGTGACTAAGAGAGGTGAGGGCGGCAAGGATCGGTGCGGGTTGACGAGGGTGATGAGGTAAGCGCGGGTGACGATCTGAAGCGCGGTATGTTTACGAACAGCGATTACGACGAGGGGATGTGTGGTTAACGTGGGAACCCGCGGGCGACTAGGGGAACATATGTGACCAGAGGGTCGGTGAGGGTGATGAGGGAAAGCGCGGGTGATGAGGAAAGTGGTCTGACGTGGGAAAGAGCGGCCGACGAGGAGGAACATGTGCGACTAACGACTGAGTGCGTCACGCGAACCAGTACGGCATTCGCGTGAGCGACCCGTGCCTAAAACAGTACGATCGTGACACGAAGCTTAACCGCAGCAAGTGTGACAAGAGCCTGCGTGTGCGACGCGAGCTTGAATGCAAGACGCGAGTAACGCGAATCTCGTTTACTACCGTAAGTGCCGTGGGTGAACGGGTTGTAACATGAGACCGGTGATGTTAGAGAGAGATCGGAGCGTGCACTGACTAAGATGGTTGAGGTGGACTTATATTTCTTTCCGCACAAAAAAAAAGCCTATCAACGACTCGCTTTTGCCAACTAGCGCTAGTTTTTGCCTTGGAGCCTCCTAGTCTAAGAGTACTACTTGGTGCGCAAGTTATGTGAGTGGTGAACAGTGCATATGGTTGGCGATCATCGTGTCAGTTCTGGTTTTGGGCAATCGGGTTCCGTTGTCGCAGGACGATTGCCTGGGATCGCGAGAGCTTTTTCAAAACAAGTAGGGTAACCCTGTTTTTGGCGACTTCAAGTTCAAGAGTCTTGAACTTGAAAATTACCATGCTGTACTCGGGCCTTAACCATAGTACAATCGTGCCATACCATAATACCCCCACAATGTGGTTAGTTTCTGGAGTCCACAGAAACCCGCACATACAAGTGTTAGAGGGGTGTTTACTGTTCATTCCGAACAGTACATTCCTAGTCACCATTATCCTTATCTTCTCAGATTCTCTAGTGCCACGTGGCACTCTACTTTTCTTGCACTCCAATTCTTGGTCCCACATTCCACTTTCCAACCTTGTTTCTTGCATGCTATATAAACCTTGCTTGTACTTGCCATTATCAATCAATTCTCATTCAACTCTTCTTCAATTACTCAGTAACTTCTTCGCCTATTTCGCCAATAGTTCTTTCGCCAAAGTCTTCCGCCGCGTTTCATCCTCGACTTAGTCGACCCCGCTAATTCTTTAGCGGACTTAGGCCGTCGGGCCTAACACTTGGTATCAGAGCCTTCGCGGGGAGCGACTTCCAACGAGCGACCGTCGACGACGAGACTACGACGTCATCGTCCCGCGGTGCCGACTTGCAGACTTGGAGTCGTTGAGCGAACATGGACGAAACCATGCACGCAGTCCCCCACGACATGGGCAACACGCTTGCCGAACTCATGCGCCAACTTCAAGAGTTGACGCTGGAAAATCGACAGGTACGAGCTGAAATGCAACAGCTTCGTGAATTGGCTTCTAACCCCCATGGTCATGCCACACCAACTCTTGCGCCCAACACGTCGACTGGCGCGGAAGCGCTGCCGGAACGTCGAAGCGCACTCAAGCCGCAGAAACCCGAGTCGTTCGACCCAAGTCAACGCGACGCGAACGTGCGGACGTGGCTCTTCATGCTGAACAACTACTTCGCCGCGAGCGGGGTGCAAGAGGCGGACGCGCAGCAGCGGATCGAGTACGCTGTTACACTGCTGAGGGGCCTGGCCTTGGAGTGGTGGCGCCAACTCACTCAAACTGCTGTAAGAAGGGCTCAGACGGACGGGCATCAACAGGGCGTGGGGCATGCAGCTGCAACTTCGAGCTTAGGGAGTTTAGCTTTGGGTGTTACCACGGTTCCGACCACATGGGAAGGATTTGAAGCGGCGCTGAAAAGTAGGTTCGATTTGGTGAACGCCTCCGAAGCTGCTAGGGAGCGTCTGCGTCATTTCCGACAGATAGGCAACGTCCAAGAGTACACACGACGGTTCTTGAGCATCTGCAGCGAGATAGACGATATCACGGAAGCAGAGATGCGCGATCGCTACCTCGAAAGGTTGAAGCCGGACATAGCGGAAGTCATTGCGATTCACGGGTTGTCCACCTTCGAGTCGGTAGTTGCAGCAGCAGAACGCGTCGACGCAGTACGAAGCCGACGGGGTCGTGACGATCGCGATAGGGGATACAACAGACCGATCAACGACGCTCGATCGAGGGACGGACCCTCGCCCATGGAGATTGGTGCAGTTTGTCAGAACATATATATAGCTTATACTATTGTGTAGGCTGTAGTGGGGTATCCCATAGGGGGTACAACCAGTTAGGGTTTCCTATTTGTACTCACTTCATTCATAGTTCATTCATTCTCGTTCTATTCTCAACATGGTATCGAGCAGGTTCCCCCGTGGGAACTGTGCTTAGGGCCCACCACCTTTAAACTTTTTTTTCTGCCCGGAGCGCGCTCCGGGCCCTCGCTTTCACCTTTTTTTTCGGCCTGCCCTGAGGCCCCTAGCCGCCCAAGCGCCGCCCGTCCCGGCCCCTAGCCGCCCACGCACCGCCCGTTCAGGCCCTTAGCCGCCCGCGCGCGCCCGTTCAGGCCCCTAGCCGCCCACGCGCCGCCCGTCCCGGCCCTTAGCCGCCCGCGCGCCGCCTGTCCCGGCCCCTAGCCGCCCGCTGGCCGCCCGTCCCGGCCCCTCGACGCCCGCGCGCCGCCGTCCCGGCCCCTAGCCGCCCGCTGGCCGCCCGTCCCGGCCTCTCGACGCCCGCGCGCCGCCCGTCCCGGCCCCTGATCGCCCGCGCGCCGCCGTCCCGGCCCCTAGCCGCCCGCTGGCCGCCCGTCCCGGCCCCTAGCCGCCCGCTGGCCGCCCGTCCCGGCCCCTCGACGCCAGCGCGCCGCCGTCCCGACCCCTAGCCGCCCGCTGGCCGCCCGTCCCGGCCCCTCGACGCCCGCGCGTCGCCGCCCCGGCCCCTAGCCGTCCGCTGGCCGCCCGTCCCGGCCTCTCGACGCCCGCGCGCCGCCCGTCCCGGCCCCTGATCGCCCGCGCGCCGCCCGTCCCAGCCCCGGGCCGCCCTGTGTCGCTGACAGCCCGAGCCGCCCGAGCCGCCCGCGCCGCCCGAGCCGCCCGAGCCGCCCGAGCCGCCCTCGCCGCCCTCGCCGCCCAAGCCGCCCGAGCCGCCTGCACCGCCTGAGGAGCCGAGCCGCTGGTCCTGCGGAGCTGCTGTTGCTGCTGAGCCGGTTGAGCTGCTGTGTTGCTGTACTGCTGTGCTACTGCGCTGCCCGACCCGTCCTGTCTGGTGAGACCTTCTACTGCTGTCATGGCTACCCCTAGTGTCCTAGCTTTTGACGCTGAGGGTCGCGCCATTGACTTTGAGGTCTGGGTCGACGACCTGCAGCTGTTCTTACAGTGCGACAGAGCAGACGGCCTTTCTCTCTTTGACCTCACTTCTGGTGCCTCTCCTGCCCCTGCTGATGATGCTGATCCCACTGTGCGCTCTCACTGGGCCACCCGCGATGCTGCTGCACGTCTTGCTGTGCGTCGCCACCTCCCTACATCTGAGCGCGCGCACTTTAGTCAGTACAAGAGTGCTCAGACCTTGTACGACGCTGTAGTCGCGCGCTACTCCTCCCCTGCCACTGCTGCACTGAGCCGTCTCATGCTTCCCTACCTCTTTCCTGACCTCTCTGCCTTTCCCACTGTCGCTGACCTCATTACGCACCTCCGCACTAGTGACACTCGCTACCGCGCCGCCCTTCCTGCTGAGTTCTGCGCCAAGAACCCCCCCCCCATGTACATCACTCTCTACTACGTAGTCGCGCGCCTCCCTGACTCTCTTCGCGTAGTCAGGGACCACTTTCTCGCGGTCTGTCCCACCACCCTCACCGTCGACATCCTCGAGAAGGCCCTACTCGCGGCGGAGAAGAGCATCGTCGCTGTAGGAGCTTCTCGTGGTGACCCTCGCACCCCCATCTTTGAGGGGTGCTCTCCTTCCCCCCTCCTGCCCTCTGTTGCCTCTGCTGCTGCTGCCGACCTGCTTGGTCTCGAGTCGGTTGGCGCGGCGTCTGCCTCTAGTGGGAGACGCCGCTCTTGCAAGGGCAAGGGGGGCAAGGGCGCGGGTGGAGCTGGAGGGGGCGGTGGAGGTGGCGGTGGAGGCGGCGGAGGGAGTGGGGGTGGCGGCGGGAGTGGTGGAGGGGGTGGTGGTGGTAGTGGTGGCAGCGGCGGAGGAGGCGGCGGTGGTGGCGGCAGCGGTGGTGGTGGCGGCAGTGGTGGCGGTGACGGTGGGGGAGGCGGCGGCGGAGGAGGCGGTGGTGGCGGAGGAGGTGGAGCTGGTCGGGGCGGTACCCAGCAGCGGAGCGGCGGTGGTGGTGGTCAGCGCTCGCAGCAGCAGCAGCAGCAGCGTTCGCGCGACATCCCTCCGCCCCAGCAGCTCCGTGAGTGGTACACTCGACGTCAGAGGGGTGGGGGTACAGGTCCTTGTACCTACGTCCTTCGCTCTGGCGACCGCGCGGGTGAGCAGTGTGGGGGTGCCCACCCCACCCAGCGCTGCTTTGGCCGCCTGACGGACGCTTGGCGTCAGCAGTTCCCCGGGGCTAGTGAGATCCCTCGCTGGGATGAGCTTCTTAGGGCTGGTGTAGCGATCTTTGATCTTGATTTTGATGCTATCCTTGCTGCTATGTATGCTGTGAGTATTGGTGAGGAGGGTGACTGTTACCGGTGTTTCCCGCCCGACCCGGGCATTGGTACTGCTGCGCTAGGTGCTTGTGAGGCTGCTGCTCTAGGTGCCAGTGCGTCTGCGCTCTCAGGTGCTGGTGAGACTGCGCTCTCAGGTACTGCGTCGCCTTCGTCCTCCCTCACTTTCACACTTGACTCCGGGGCTTCTCGCTCCTTCTTTCGAGACCGCACCACCCTCACGCCGCTTGGCCGGCCGGTTGCGGTCTCCCTGGCTGACCCCTCTGGGGGTCCTGTCCTCTCTCACTTCTCCACTGTCCTCCCGTGTCCGGCTGCCCCCTCGGGCACCCTGTCTGGTCTGTACCTTCCCTCGTTCTCGACGAACTTGGTGAGTGGTGCGGACCTACAGGATGCGGGGGTTCACCAGTTCACTCCTGCGAGTCAGCGGGTGACCCACTGCACGGACGCACGCACAGGCCGGCACCTGGCCACGTTCTCGCGTCGGCCGGGGTCGAGCCTCTACACCCTGACCACTACGTCTCCTCCTGTCCCTGCGTCTGGTCAGGTAGCTGCGTCAGGTCATGTGTTTGCTGCTGCGTCCCGGTCAGGTCCTGAGTCTGCCCCCTGTTCGTGTCGCCTCCTGTCTCACGAGACTCTCCTGTGGCACCACCGTCTGGGCCACCCCTCCTTGCCCCGTCTTCGGAGCATGGCTTCCCGTGTCCTTGTCTCTGGTCTTCCCCAGTCTCTCCCTCCCCTTCCTTCCGGGCCAGGACCTTCCTGTGTCCCCTGTGTCGAGGGGCGCCTCCGGGCTGCTCCTCACTCCTCCCAGTTCCCCCCGACAGAGGCTCCTCTGCAGACGCTTCACATGGACGTGTGGGGCCCAGCCCCCGTCCGTGGGCAGGGTCACGAGCGCTACTTCCTGTTGGTTGTTGACGACTACTCGCGTTACACCACAGTCCTCCCCTTGCGCAGCAAGGGTGCTGTCACTGAGGTGTTGATCGACTGGATCCGCGAGGCTCGTCTCCAGCTCAGGAGGAGCTTCGGCTCGGACTTTCCTGTTCTGCGTCTGCACTCGGACAAAGGCGGGGAGTTCTCCTCTCGCCTTCTGCGAGACTACTGTCGTGCACGGGGGATCCGCCAGACCTTCACGCTTCCGGACTCTCCACAGCAAAATGGGATTGCTGAGCGCCGCATTGGCATGGTCATGGATGTCGCTCGTACGTCCATGATGCATGCGGCTGCCCCCCATTTTCTGTGGCCGTTTGCGGTGAGGTACGCGGCGCATCAGCTCAACCTTCACCCCAGGGTCTCTCGGCCCGCGATGTCCCCAGTGTTACTGTGGACGGGGAAGGTCGGCGATGCGTCTGCGTTCCGTGTCTGGGGATCTCGGGCGTTTGTCCGCGACTTGTCTGCGGACAAGCTGTCCCCTCGTGCTGCTCCCTGTGTCTTCCTTGGCTTCCCCCCTGACGCTCCAGGGTGGCAGTTCTACCACCCCTCCTCTCGTCGTGATCTGTCCTCCCAGGACGTCACGTTCGACGAGTCAGTCCCCTTCTACCGCCTCTTCCCCTACCGCACTCCTTCCCTTCCCCCACCACCGGACTTCCTTGTGCCGGTCCCCCCCCCGGTAGACCCCCCCCCCCCCTCAGGTTCCTGCCCCCTCAGGTGTGTCCCAGGTAGACGCACTTGACCCGGTCGAGGTTACTGGTGACTCTGGTGCTGCTGCGGGTGCTGAGCCTGGGGGTGCTGACTCTGGGGGTGCTGTGCGCGGGGGTGCCGAGCCTGGGGGTGCTACTGCGGAGGGTGCTGGGCCTGGGGGTGCTGACTCTGGGGGTGCTGTGCGCGGGGGTGCCGAGCCTGGGGGTGCTACTGCGGAGGGTGCTGAGCCTGGGAGTGCTGAGCCGGGGGGTGCTGTGCCTGGAGCTGCTGAGCTAGGGGGTGCTGCGTCTGGAGCTACTGGGCCTGGGGGTGCTGCGTCTGGGGCTGCTGAGCCTGGGGTTTCTCCTGGTGCTGCGTCTCGGCGGGAGCCCCTCTCTCCACAGGAGCTGCGCGAGTGGTTTGCTCGCCGCTGGAGGCGTGCTGCTGGAGCTGGAGCTTCTTCGACCGTCGAGGGTGCTGGTGCCGCCGATCCCGGGGCTGCTGGGCCTGCGGGTCCTACTGGAGCTAGGGCTGCTGAGGGAGTTGGTGCTGAGACTACTGCTGTCTGTCCTCGCAGTGGTTCTCCTGCTGGTGCTACTGGAGGTCCAGCCGCTGGAGGTGTTGGTGGCGCTGGTGCTGCCGCTGAGGGTGCTGGTGCTGTCCCTGCTGAGTCTGGAGCTGCCGCGCGGCCTCGGTTGTACTTCGTTCCGCTCCTGCAGCAGGTTCTTGGTCTTTCTCCTCCGGTAGAGTGTCCATAGCATGTCCAGCCGCAGTCACTGTTGGAGCCTTCCTCCCCTCTACCTGCTCCCTCTCCTTACACTGGTCCTACTGGAGGTCTTGCTGAGCGTCGTGAGCCTGCGTCTCGTCCCGCGTCGCCTGTTCGTGCTGCTCGCGCTAGTGGTCGCGGTTCGCGTCAGCGTCCTCCTCCTGTCCCTGGCACGCACCGGATGTCTCTGCGTCCGTCCACTGCTCCTCTGCGTGCCCCTTTGCCTTCTCCTCCTGAGTCCTCTCTTCCTGCGCTTGCTGACCCTGAGTCGGACTCCCTTCGTGCTGCCAGTCCTACTGTCACGCGTCTGCTTGCCACTGTCGTCACTGACCCCTCGTTTGAGTCCACTGCTGCGTCTGCTCTTGTCGCTGAGCTCGTCGACTTTGCTGCTCGCTGTCGTCTAGACTACGCTGCTAGTCTTGTTGCTGAGTCTGCGTCTGTTTGTCCTCCGTCCGTCGGGGGTGATTGTGCTCTTGGCACGGACGTCCTAGAGGACAGGCAGGAGGAGTTCCAGTGTCTGGCTGCTGCTTCACCTCATCTCGCGTCTGTACTGCTTGCTCCTGAGGGAGACCCGGATGCACTAGACATCCCGACTCCGCGCTCTTACGCGGAGGCCGTAGAGGGTCCCTACTCCTCTCAGTGGCAGGCAGCTATGGATGCAGAGATGGCTTCCTGGAAGTCCACACGCACCTACGTTGACGCGGTTCCCCCTCCTGGGGCGAACATCGTCAGTGGCATGTGGATCTTCAGGGTGAAGCGGCCGCCGGGCTCTCCACCTGTCTTCAAGGCGCGTTACGTCGCTCGTGGCTTCAGTCAGCGGCAGGGAGTTGACTACTTTCAGACCTTCTCTCCCACCCCGAAGATGACCACTCTTCGGGTACTGCTGCACATAGCCGCTCAGCGCGACTACGAGCTTCACTCTCTCGACTTCAGCACTGCGTTCTTGCAGGGTAGCCTGCACGAGGAGATCTGGCTGCGCCGTCCACCTGGCTTCACTGGGACTTTCCCTCCTGGCACCCAGTGGAGCCTCCGACGGCCAGTCTACGGTCTCCGCCAGGCACCGCGTGAGTGGCACGACACACTGAGGACTACGCTTGCGGCTCTTGGGTTTGCTCCTTCTACTGCTGACCCGTCGCTGTTTCTGCGCACCGACACTTCACTACCGCCGTTCTACATCCTCGTGTACGTCGACGACTTGGTCTTTGCCACAGCGGACACTGCTGGACTCGCCTACGTGAAGTCCGAGCTGCTGAAGAGACACACGTGCACAGACCTGGGTGAACTGCGCAGCTACCTTGGCTTGCAGATCACTCGGGACAGAGCACGCCGCACCATTACCTTGACTCAGTCACACATGGTGCAGCAGGTCCTTCAGCGCTTCGGCTTCACTTACTCCTCGCCTCAGGCCACTCCTCTGTCTACCCGCCACTCACTCTCAGCTCTGCCTTCGGATGAGTCCGTAGAGTCGAGTGGCCCGTACCCAGAGCTTGTTGGCTGCCTCATGTACCTGATGACCTGCACACGACCTGACCTTGCATACCCTCTTAGCATTCTTGCACGCTATGTTGCTCCTGGGAGACACCGACCAGAGCACATGGCTGCAGCGAAGAGGGTATTGTGCTACCTGTGCAGTACGTCGGGCATGGGGCTAGTGCTTGGAGGGCGGAGTCCAGTGGTCCTTACAGGTCACGCGGACGCTTCTTGGGCTGACGACCAGGCTACGCAGCGGTTGTCACAGGGTTACACCTTCAGCCTTGGTTCCGGCTCTGTCTCGTGGCGGGCTACTGGTTCGTCTTCGGTTCTCAGCTCCAGCTGTGAGGCTGAGATCTACGCAGGGGCCATGGCTGCACAGGAGCTTCGCTGGCTCACCTACCTGCTGACTGACCTTGGAGAGCCGCCTCGTTCTCCTCCAGTGCTGTACGTAGACAACAAGGCCATGCTGGCCTTGTGTCGAGAGCAGCGTCTGGAGCACAGAACGAAGCACATTGCTCTTCGCTACTTCCTTGCTCGTGAGCTACAGCAGCGTGGACAGTTGCGGCTTGCGTACGTGGCCTCTGAGGCCAACACTGCTGATGTGTTCACCAAGGCACTCGCGCCTTGTGACCATCAGCGCTTCTGCACCCAGCTGGGTCTTGTGCCTGTCTTGCCTCACTTGCTCTCCTCTTGACTTTACTTGTACTGTGACATATATATACCTGCTCTTGCTTGTCTAGCTTTATATATATGTCTATACTCTTGCATGTGAACTGGCCTTTGGCCTTGCTCTTGTGCTCGGACTGTGTGGTGACTTTGTGATCCACCCTGAGCTTTGCTTTGCTTTGCTTGACTGGTCTTGTGACCCCTTGTTCTCCCCCACTTTGCCTATGGGGGTGTGTCAAAAACATATATATAGCTTATACTATTGTGTAGGCTGTAGTGGGGTATCCCATAGGGGGTACAACCAGTTAGGGTTCCCTATTTGTACTCACTTCATTCATAGTTCATTCATTCTCGTTCTATTCTCAACACAGTTAACAGTGACGGCTCACAGAAAATGAGATTTAGGGGGAACTGTCACTACTGCAAAAAGCCGGGACACATGAAGCGAGACTGCCCACAGCTTAAGGAGCGGCAGCAGGGAAACGGAAACCGCCAGTAGATAGCGGGTCGCTAGCTGGTGTGGTGGTTCCCGTACCCGCCACGTCTACCAACGTAGAGGAGACGGCTTTGCAGCAGTCATCTACGGAGAACGAGGTAGACACTGTTGATCGTCCAGTCGTGCTTCTAGGGAAGCTTCGCGGAGTTCCTGTTAAGATTCTCGTAGATAGCGGAGCTAGCCACTCGTTCGTCTCTTCATCGTTAGTTTCTCGTCTCCATCTCGAAGCAGATTCAGCAGTCAACTTCAAGGACGCTCGCATGGTAGATGGGACGCCACTTCACATAGGACCGATCATCCGCAAGTTGCGCGTAGTGCTAGGACCGATCACAGTCAGGCGTGATTTCGACTCTGCGACGCTGGACGGATACGATTTTATCTTCGGGAGAGATTGGCTACGGACGGTTAGTACTCAGTTCGATTGGGCTCAGGGAAGCTGCAGCGTCAAGGTAGACGGGGAGTTCCGGGAGCTGCCACAGTGGAGCGATGGGGCCACATCATCCACAGCTATCATTAATGCTGTTCGTGTGCGACAGTTAGTGAAGCGTGCGGCACGGATCTTCGCGGTTTTTCTTGAGGAGGTGGAAGCTAAGGAGGGGAAAGGAGGGAGTGCAGCAGTTAGTCAGAAGGCGACTCTTCCTGCTGAGGTGAGTGCACTGTTAGCAGAGTTCGCAGACGTCTTCCCCGACGAGTTGCCCCCAGGGTTGCCTCCCAGCCGAGCAGTAGACCATCGAATATAATTGGAGCCGGGGAGCAGGCCAGTAGCGAAGCCGCAGTGGAGGTTGAGTCCAGCGGAGACAGAAGAGATGACGCAGCAAGTTAGGCACTTTCTCGCACAGGGTTTCATACAGCCATCTAGATCGCCTTGGGCCGCACCGATACTTTTCGCACCCAAGAAAGACGGAGGGTTACGGATGTACATAGATTACCGCGCACTGAACGCCGCCACCGTCAAGAATAGATTCCCGGTGCCGAGAGTAGAGGATCTTCTCGATGCAGTGCAGGGCGCTAGAGTCTTCTCAAAGATCGACCTTCGTTCGGGTTACCACCAGATTCGAGTAGTTCCAGAGGACCAGCACAAGACGGCGTTTCGTACGAAGCAGGGGTTGTACGAGTTTAGGGTTCTACCGTTCGGATTGACCAACGCCCCAGCGACGTTTCAGACGCTCATGAACACAGTCCTCTCCGAGTTCCTAGGGTCGTTCGTTGTCGTTTACCTAGACGACATCCTAGTGTTCTCTAAGACGAAAGATGAGCACGTGCAGCACTTGCAGAAGGTCTTCGAGGTCTTACGGAGGGAGCAGTTATACGCTAAGCAGTCGAAGTGCGAGTTCTTCCTTCCAGAGGTCGAGTTCCTAGGACACGTCGTATCCGCTAGTGGCATTAGGACTGACCCGAAGAAGATCGCAGCAGTACAGGATTGGGTAGCACCGACCTCAGTCAAGGAGTTGCAGAGCTTCCTCGGTTTCGCGAACTACTACCGTCGTTTCGTTCAGGGTTACGCATCGATCGCTAGTCCACTCACCGACCTACTTCGGAAGGGCGTAGAGTACGTTTGGGGTCCAGCGCAGCAGCAGGCGTTCGAGCAGATGAAGCAGTCGCTCACGTCCTCACCGACACTGTCGTACCCTGATCCCACTCGCCCATACGTTGTAGTGACCGACGCTTCCGATCAGGCCATAGGAGCAGTGCTTCTTCAGGACCAGGGACGCGGGTTGCAGCCGATCGCGTACGAGTCGCGTAAGCTTAGGGGAGCGGAGTTGAACTATCCCATACACGACAAGGAGGCGCTCGCGATCATCCATGCGTATAAGGTGTGGAGGTGCTACCTGGAGGGGGCAGATAGTGTTATACGCACGGACCACTGTTCGCTTCGTTTCCTCAAGTCGCAGCCGCAGCTGAGTCGTCGCCAGGCTAGGTGGATGGAGTTCATGGAAGGGAGCTTTCACTACAGGATAGAGTACAAGCCAGGCATGCGCAACCTAGCAGATCCGCTCACTCGCCCTAGTTGTCAGCTCGCCAGTCTCACAGTCACTGCTGGCCACCCACTTCTCACAGCACTCTTCGAGCACGGTTACACAGTAGATCCCGACTTCACACCGCAGCCGCCCGCAGGAGCAGAGGTGCAGGGTAGTGTCTACATACGGAAGGGTACCACACGGATTTGGGTTCCAGCCTACCGCCCTCTTCGACAGCTCCTTCTCTCAGAGGCGCACGACGTAGTTAGTGCAGGGCACTTTGGAGCAGATAAGATGGCTAAGACGCTTAGTCGCACGTACTACTGGCCCGGGCTTGCAGCAGACGTAGAGGATTACATTCGCTCGTGCGACACGTGTCAGCGTACGAAGTCCTCTCGCCAGCGCAAAGCAGGACTCTTGCAGCCGATTCCACCGCCCGACCGCCCTTGGCAGGTAGTTACCATGGACTTCATCATGGCTTTACCGCGCACAGTTAGGGGTCACGACGCCATCTTCGTAGTAGTGGATAAGTTTTCTCGAGCAGCGCATTTCATCCCCACGCACGGCAAGGTCACAGCAGAGGAAGCCGCGACGCTGTTCGTAGATAACGTAGTCCGACTGCACGGGGTTCCAGATTCCATCATCTCAGACCGCGACCCTCGTTTCACTTCGAAGTTCTGGAAGCAACTTTTCGCACTGTTTGGGACTCGCTTAGCCATGTCGTCTGCGTACCACCCAGAGACAGACGGACAGACCGAGCGTGTGAACCAGACCTTGGAGCAGATCCTTCGCAGCATCACGATGCACGACGCAGCCGCATGGGACAAGAAGCTGAGAATGGCAGAGTTCGCCTACAACAACACGCACCACTCCGCCACAGGCATGTCACCGTTCTTTGCACTTTACGGTCAGCACCCCAATGTCCCCACTCGTGTCGATCTCACACCCACAGTCCCTCGTGCGGACAACTTCCACCAGCATCTCACCTTCATTCATGATCACGTGAGGAAGCACCTTGAGCTCGCAAATGCACGCATGGCACGCACCACCAACCGCAGTCGTCGTGAGGTGTCGTTCGCAGTCGGCGACCGTGTTCTCTTGGATAGCTGCAACCTCCGACTGCCACAGGACAGCAAGCTTCGTCCACGTTTCATTGGTCCATTCGTCATTGAGCGCGCACTAGGTCCAGTCGCATACCGCCTTCGCCTTCCCGCACATTTCCGCATGCACCCGTCATTCCACGTGTCTCTCCTTCGCCCATACACCGATCCCAATGCCACCTTCTCGAGCCGTGATCGCACTCCACTGCCGGTAGCTGTTGACACCGACGAGCCCGACTACCAGATCCAGCGCATCCTCAGGCACCGTCGCCGTCTCCAGGGGGGTGTCACTTTCATCGACTTCTTGGTTCGTTGGCGTGGTTACGACGCAGCAGACGACAGCTGGGTTCCTTCGTCCTCGCTGTCTCCTGACAACGCTTGCCTCCAAGCGTACCTTCAGTCTGCAGGCGCCGCGGACGTCGCCTCCTTGGGCGGGGGGTAGTGTTAGAGGGGTGTTTACTGTTCATTCCGAACAGTACATTCCTAGTCACCATTATCCTTATCTTCTCAGATTCTCTAGTGCCACGTGGCACTCTACTTTTCTTGCACTCCAATTCTTGGTCCCACATTCCACTTTCCAACCTTGTTTCTTGCATGCTATATAAACCTTGCTTGTACTTGCCATTATCAATCAATTCTCATTCAAATCTTCTTCAATTACTCAGTAACTTCTTCGCCTATTTCGCCAATAGTTCTTTCGCCAAAGTCTTCCGCCGCGTTTCATCCTCGACTTAGTCGACCCCGCTAATTCTTTAGCGGAATTAGGCCGTCGGGCCTAACACAAGAAACGTAGGCTGCGTGTATTTATGGGCTAGCGTGATTCAGATCTTGCAAGTTTTTCATGATTCTCTTTGGAGGAAGAAATTTATAAGGATGATTGAGAAACTAGGAGTGTTTTGGGTAGTGTTGCGTCTTGTACTTATAAGCGCGCTTGTACTAAAACCCAAAAGTACTATAACCCACTATGCGGCTGCTAGTATCGCATGCGCATGGAGCCAAATCTACTGTACCTTGCCTGCATTGCACACCATCGTGCCAACCACGCAACGCTTCTCCATCCGATCATAGCATTGATGTGATGTGGTCGCAACGATGAACGGGGAAATGGTGGTGTTTCGATTATGCGACCATGCCGCACTCTGTGAGTACCGCGAATGGAGCTTCGGGACAGGAAGCTCATTGGGTCGGGTCGGGCAGGGACTCGGGTCTTTACTGCGACGACGAGCTCCTCATTCTGTTACGACTATATTTCAGTTGTGGACACTCGGTCGGTACACGGAGCTACCAAGAAGCTCAATCCGCACTCGTGATACGAGATGGTGATGTGCATCCACCCATGGATAGAGTGAGGCCGGGTATGCACGAGTTGCCATGTTCCTTGCGCTGCACGCCACCCAGCATAGTAGCAGCAGGCCTCGCTCTACTCAATGCTACTGTATAATATTCACATTCATTGCGGAAAACGTTACGAACTCATTTACAAAGTAAATAATCACAAAGCATCATGGCGACAACGTCAGGTGTTACCCGTGGCGAAGACACCGTGATCAACTCGCAAACCGTCTCGCCCTTCCGCGAAGCCTCGTCAGTCACCGTGGCGCTGCTGCCGCCGCACCCGCCGAAATTACCGCACGCGGAGGCTTTAGACGAAGAGGAGCGGCGCCGCCCCGGCGCTGAAAGCAAGGAGCGCGCCGCGGAGTGTTCAGTGAGCATCCCGGCGGCTCGAGGCCCCCTACACGCCGCGACCACCACCGCTACTGCCGGCGTGCGTCGCGACGAGGCCGACCCCGTCTACTGCTTTCCACAGCGCGACTCGGCATGGGCCGCGGCCCTCGCGGCGTGCATCGCGCTGCTGATCGTCCACGAGCTCGTCTCGCCGCTCTTCGCGCTCCAATGGCCGTTCCTCTTCTCCCTCGCCTTCTTCCTTCTTTGCTCCGTCTCCGCATTCGTCCTCTCCCTGTTCCCTTCCTGCTTTGCGCTCCGCCGACTTTCCAGTAACTTCACTCCTCGCGCCGTGACTGTGTCGTGCGTCGTCAGCAGCATAATACTCTTCTGCTGTTGGGGGGTTGGAGTCTCCTATGTGTTCTTCACATACGACCCTGCGCCAATTACATACCTAATCTACTCCACTGAGTCGGCCATATGCATATTACTGCTGCTGCTCACCATCCTCCCCCTTCTCACCTTACACCACCACCTCGATACTGTCACATCCATTATTGGTCGCGCTATCGGGCTGGCGCTTTCGTTCGATACCAGTGTCCTCCTGACAATCACATTGCAAGGGGTGTTATCCATTCTTGTTCTCACACCCATTATGCAAGCGGGCTCTGACTATTTCAGCTGCTTTGGCGACTGGTCCTTCGGTAACACGTGTTACGTGGATGGAAGGCTGGTTACACCAACTCGTTACCCCTCAATTCTCACCATAGCTTTGGTATTCATCGCAATCTGGGTTCTGCTCGCTATAGTCACATCCGCTCTATTGACCATATCGGCAAGGTTTGGGCTAGGGTGCACTGCTGCCGACGTATTTACAGGCAGTGGCAACAGCAGTATGGACGATGGTGGAGCCTGTATTGCTCCTCATGGTGCAGATGCTGATGGTGCCAGTGGCGCTGTTGCTTCTGCTGATGGTGTTGGTGCTACATCAACTGAATTTGACAAGGCTGGGAAGCAGCATGGGAGGTGGCAGAGGATAGTGCACGTGGCCAAGCACGACAGGTGCGTGGACAAGTGTGTGCGCGTGAGTGCGTGTGCGTGAGTGTGTGCGCGTGAGTGCGTGAGTGCGTGTGCGTGAGCGAGTGTGTGTGTCCGTCCATGTGTGTGTTCCTTCGATCCTTTCGTTCCAATAACGCATTTCTCCACGCCTTTGTTTCCCTTGGCTCTACTACCCTTCACAGTGCGTTCATGTGCGAGTGGATTGGCACTGCCAGTGCCATCAGCTGTGCCGGCACCGCAACGCTCCTCCTTGCTGTGTTCGCCAGCATGTCAGCATACAGTTCTCTAGGTGCAGGCATGGCTGCTGCACTGGCCTCGGGTCTGGTTGCCTGGATTGCGGCTCTTGCCTTGTGCTTCCTCTACTGGTGCGTGCCATGGGTGCATGCAGTTTGATGTTGCGTGCCATGGGTGCATGCAGTTTGATGGTGCGTGCCATGGGTGCATGCAGTTTGATGGTGCGTGCCATGGGTGCATGCAGTTTGATGGTGCGTGCCATGGGTGCATGCTGATGGTGCGTGCCATGGGTGCATGCTGATGGTGCGTGGCATGGGCGCATGCAGTTTGATGGTGCATGCTATGCGCGCATGTTGACGGTGCATGGCGTGCATGCATTCAATGGTGCATGCATGCTGATGTTGCATGCCATGCGCACGTGCATGCAATTGGAGGTTTCAATGCCAGTGACAGATTATAACCAAGGCACGCCATTCCCCATTCAAGCCCACCCATGCCTTGCCTTTCCTGAGTGGCTTCGCATCCTTCTACCATACCCAACTCCCCCTCTCCCTGCATCCTCAAGCACCCCCTTAACCATACTGCTCTTCATCCCTGATTTTGTTTCTTTTACCCGCCCTTGATCTTCCACTCCGCTCCTCCACAGTCTGCTTCTCCCCATCAGTGCCACCGCCAGACTCAGCTTCCTTCCCTCTTCACACATCGCCCTCCGAGCTCTCTCACGAGCCTTCCCAACCTTTTTGCTCTTCCTGGCTGTGTCACTCGTGCTGCTGCTTCCAGTAGCGGTAGTATCAATCCTGGTGGTCGGCTGTGGTGGGGTAAGCTTCTGTTATGCCGTAACAAATGGTCATGCCATGCGTCATTCTGCTTGTTGTGCTGTGGTGCTGGTTCCTGCTGTAAACTGATTGTTTTTTTGCCTCTGTCTGCCGGTCGTCCATTGCAGTCGACTTTGGCGTTTGTGGCTCTCTGCGTTGTCGCCCCTCCGCTCCAGTACATATGGGGACCGTGGAACTTGATTGCGTTGTTTGTAATGGCGGTCATATTCTGCTTCGTCACTGGGCTGTTCTCTGCCATCGTGCTAAGCCTTGTACTCATTATTGGTGTCTCCACTGTGTTTTCTTGGGATTTTAGGTCCCAGGTGCAAACACTCTCAAGTGGACATAGTGAGTTTCAGGCTTGCTTGATTCCCTGACTGTAACTGGTTCTGGTACCGGTAACAAGGTTGTGGTGTTGGTGGAGGGTTCTTTCTTGACAAAAAAAAAAAAAAAAAAAAAAACAACAACAAATACCTACCGTCATCGCCCGGATATAAGACATATATGTCTTACCGTCTCCCCCCGGATATAAGCGCCACCCTAGGATAAGCGCCTGGCGCTTCTAATTGGCATATGGCGCTTATATCCCCTCCTCGATTATAAGCGCACCCCTTGAAAAAACTTGTTTTATTATAAGCGCACGTAAATTTAGAAATTTGAAATGTGTTCAAAAAGCTGTAACGATTTTTACTTTAGCAGGCGGATATGTTGCAGATTCGGTTCCCTTCACATTCGGACCCTGCACTGGATGCGGGTCCAGTCAGCAGGACCTGTCAGGAGCTGGATGTGAGTCAGATTGGGTGTATCTCCCAGCGCGCGCGAGAATTTCACAGACGATCCCATGTAACTTCGACTCGATTGAAAAGGCAAGCACGAGACCTACAGTTTGGTGTTAAAAGATATAAAAAAATATGTATGTCATTTTATAAACGCCGGCGCTTATAAATTTACTCGATTATAAGCCCACCCCCATGAAAAAACCTGTTTTATTATTGCCCCCCATGGGGGTATATCCGGGGGGAGACGGTATCTCGTACACGGGCAAAAATGCTTGAGTTATCTTGTAAACGGGATGGTTTAGGGTGTCTTATAAGTCTTATAAATGGAAATTTTTTTAAGTTGACTGTAACACTTGCAAAGTGTGTAGAAAACACCCAGAGACCAGATTCATTGAAACAGGCCGACCTCGGTGGTGATGCATGCAGCGCCCACACTTGCCACGTGAGGGAGCTGCCATCGCTGGCAATATTCCTCTGTGCTGGCAGCATCTAATGAATGATGCTGCCAGCGTCGTTTTGCTGCCAGCAGCGCAAGGATGCTTCCAGAATGCTGCTGGCAGCACGTTGGCAGCGTGAGGGCTGTCCTCTACGAGGAGATGCCTCGTAGAGGAGCGGCTCGGCACCTGTGGATGGGGCACTCTGGCTGGGGGGGGTAGTCGGCCTCTCACTTCATTTGGTGCTCAAGGGTTTAGGAATACTCGTCTCAACCTTGCTCTCGGCAGGCTTTCTAACCATGCGCAGCAAAGTACCCCCAGGCTCGTCCTCTCCTCGTCCTCACGTGTAGGTAAATAACTACGGGCGAATTAACTCGCCCGGCGATGACATCCGTGTAGCCTTGGCGAAGAACGCGAGCAAGGCGGGAAGTCCTACCGCGGCCTCCGGTGCGAGCTTTGACGGGGACGACGGAGAAGAAGCAAACGGCGACGACGCCGAGGAGGATTGACCGGAGAACGGCCACGACGACAGCGCTTCGGGCGACGAATTAGGTCCTGCCGACATCGAGGAGGACGAATGGTGGAATCGGCCGGTCGAGAGCGACCACGAGGTGGAAGAGTGGCAGGCTGGAGATTTGGACAACGACGAAGGTGAAAATGCGGGGAGAAGCTGCGGCCGTGGGTGTGGTTCAAGATGAAGAACGTCCCCAACTGTGAGATTCTGGAAGGTAAGCGTAATGAATTCAACCGCGCTACTGCCTGATGAGCGTGCCCCACTGTGCTGAAGCCCGTCTGTTCCTTGTGTGCCTGGCAGGAATCGTGGTCCAAGCACAGGACAACGGGTGGATGGACGAGAGCGCTGTGCAGACCTGGCTGTCCAAGGAGGTGCTGCCCCATCTGAACCCCCAGCGCGGCCAAAACGCGAGGCGTGCGATGCTGGTGTTGGACTCCTACCGCGGTCAAATCACCCAGACCATGCTTCAGTCGTACCGCACGCACAGCATCACCCCTGCAGTCATCCCAGCGGGTTGTACGAGCCAGATTCAACCCCTGGACGTCTCAATCAACCGGTGCTTCAAGGCTGCTGTGCGAGCGCGCTACGCCAGGTGGTTCATGCGTGAGGGGATTCACCTGAAGACGAAGAAGGTTGAGTTGGTCCTTCATTTACGGTATTACTCCTATTCAGTTTCCTGTCCTTGTCTTAAACATGCTCCTTCATGTCCGTGTCTCTAACATCTCGCTGCCCCGTCCTCAAACCCACCCGCAGGGAACCTGCAGAGGCCGCCCCACCCCGTGGTGCTGCAGTGGATCGCGGAGGCTTGGGATCAAGTCCCCAAGCAGATCATCATCGACGCGTTCCGCCACTGTGGGATCTCAAGCAAGCTGGACGGAACGGAGAACCACCTGGTGATGTCTCACATGCGCGCCAGGAGCACCACTGATGTCTCCGCGGACATGTCCGTCGGGGGGACCACAGGCGACAACACGCGCCTGCTCGGTCGGGCTCCAGAGGAGGAGGAGGAGGAGGAGGCGATGCAGGCGGAGGGCGTGCGGGAGGTGGCAGTGGCAACCGGCCTGGAGGTGCTGTACCAGGAGACCCCCAACTACCGCGGGGCGGCAGCCGAGGTTGACCGCATGATCGAGCCTAGGGAGACGGCTAGGCATGCCTGACGAGTGCCAGACCTGGGTGTAGAGCCTGTTGTTAGCGCAAGCGAGGAGGCGGTGACTGAGGGGGGTTAGGTAGAAGTAGAGATTCATGAATGTATGCATGTACCCACCTAAAGTAAAGAAGGCTCGTTTAGAAGACCCCCCCTGTTTATAAGAAAACCCTTAAACCCCGGTTCTGATTATAAGACATATATGTCTTAACTCGTACACACAAATAGGTGTCGTATAAAAAGGCTAGCCTGTTTATAAGAGACACCCGTATAGTAGACAACCCCTGTCTACTATTCAACACTGTCTTATATCCGGGTGATGACGGTACATTTCTCACTCGTTCTTTATTACCTTCAGCTGAATCAATGCTACCTGTGATACCACTGGAAAAAATCTCGCACTCTTCAACATACAATCACATGACTACAGCATTTACAGTACCCTTCCATTCATCCCACACCTACCTGTAAAATTTTCAACCCCACATCCCTCGCCGCATGACACGAACAGCATCACCATGAGCATCACCACCACCACCATTGCCATTCACATACACCTCTCCTAACTTGTGCCAATCCAATCCCACTCCTCATCTTCCCATCCCTCCCCTGTGCCCTCCGCGTCCCCTCACACCCCTACCCACACCCCTACCGGCCCCTCTCCTGCCCAAATCCATCCCACCATAAGGGCCTTCTTCTTCTGCTGCTGCCGCTCCGGCTCCTCTTCCAGCTGCCCTCGCACCGCCTCTTCCCCTCGCCCCTCCTGCTCCTCTCCCTCCTCCTGCTGCCTCCCCCTGCGTGCCTACAAACTTTAGCCATGGGTCACTCTGTAACGGAGGGTTGGAGCCCGACCCAGACCCAGCTGGCCCTGCTGTTGCACCTGCAGCAAAGGATGCCTCGCCTACTCCCCGTGCTCCTGTCATACCTCCATGGCCAGAAGCAGCAGAGGAAGCAGCAAAGGAGCCATCCTGCACTCCCCTGGGTTTGTGCCCCCAGTCTTCTGGGCCCATCTCCCCTCCCACCTGCCACACTGTGCCCCGCACCACTTCCCTCTCTGCTTCCGCCATTGCTGCTTCTGCTGCTGCCACTGCTGCCGCTGCTGATGCTGATGCGGCAAACGGAGTAAAACCTTGGGCGCCGGTCCAAGTTCCAGACGCATGGGTACCAGAAGGGGGCGACTGAGGCGTGGAGGAAGGAGAGGAGGGTGGAGTAAAACTGGATGTGTAGGAGGACGAGTAGGAAGAGGATTGATGGAAGGAGGAGGAGGTAGAGGAGGAGGGGGAATCGGAGGAGGGGCGGAGGGGGATGAGGGCTTTGCGGGAGAGCTTGACGTTGCCCCTGGCGTCGCGGGAAATGCAGGAGACGGTAACCGTGTCACCCACTTTCAGCACGTCCTCCACTCGTGACACCTGGTTGGAAGGTTGGGGGGAAGGAGGAGGAGGAGGAGGAGGTGATTCCTTGAGGCGATGAAAGAAAGAAGGCATTTATTACGGGTTTGTCGAGAGGGAGACAGTACTGGTGTAGATATTCGAGGCGCCCATAAGAAAGAAAGAAAGAAAGAAAGAAAGAAAAAGTGGACGCGGTAGCTGTGTCGGCCACCTTGAGCTTGTCCTCTATTTGTCACAACACGTTATTCATTAAGCGCCTGGTTGGTTGGTTAGCTGGCTGGTTGTTTGCTCTCTGGTTGGTTGAATGGAAGAGGTTATTATTCTAAACAGACAGATTCTCGCCCGGTGGTGCGTGATTTCCGATGCAACTTGTGAGTCGACTCAAAAGTGGTGGCATCGTACCCGGTAGTGCTCAATCTCAGATATGTGTAGCAGCCCGTCCCTGCCCCCTTCGAGCTCCACGAACGCGCCAAAGTCCCGAATGGATGACACCACTCCTGTGTATGTTCCGCCCACCTCCACCTCCTTCCCCACCACCTCCTCCACCTGCCCCGCAAACCAGGGAATAGAGAGAACAAGGCGAATGTTTTGAGTTGACTGGTAAGCCACCTCCACCTCCTTCCCCACCGCCTCCTCCACCTGCCCCGCAAACCAGGGAATAGAGAGAACAAGGCGAATGTTTTGAGTTGACTGGTAAGCCACCTCCACCTCCTTCCCCACCGCCTCCTCCACCTGCCCTGCAAACCAGGGAATAGAGAGAACAAGGCAAATGTTTTGAGTTGACTGGTAAGCCACCTCCACCTCCTTCCCCACCGCCTCCTCCACCTGCCCCAGGAGCGAATAGACGGGTTACTACAATGGAGCCAGCAGGGAGAATTCTGGGTCAAACCATAAGGAGCGTCCGGGTGCGTTCAGGTGCATGGGTCAGAAGAATTGAACCAGCAGGGAGGGAGGCGCAGGTGGTGTGGGGGAGGGGGAGAAATCGGAAAGGGGGACTTGGGTGGGAGAGAGAGGTGAACGCGGAGTATCGGAAAAGGGGTGAGGCAGAAAAGAGAGGGAGGGCGAGAGAGGAAGGGCGCGGGAAAGAGGGCGAGCAATGGAGGGCGTACCATGTCCCTGGTGGCTTCAAACGATGCGCTGTCATGAACAATATACACATTTCCGCATAAAAACGGCGTGAACTGGGACACTTTTTGAGGCGCATCAGCAATGGAATGGAGGACGTACCATGTCTCTGGTGGCTTGAAACGATGCGCTGTCGCGTGCAAAGATGGAAACAGAGCCCTCGTTGGACACCTGAATGCGCGACCCTGGTGGTGCATGGTGGGAGGGGTGGGAGTGGAGGGAGGGGTGGGAGCGGTGGGAGTGGTGAGAGCAGTGGGAGGGGCGTGAGTGGTGGGAGGGGTGGGAGTGGTGGGAGGGGTGGGAGACATCATACAAACGAGCGACATGCACCATGCCCCTGGTGGCTTCCAAACGATGCACTGTCACAGCAAAGATGGTCACAGAGCCATAGTTGGACACCTGAATGCACGGCACTGG
Source organism: Closterium sp. NIES-65 (assembly GCA_948144175.1). Taxonomy (NCBI): domain Eukaryota; kingdom Viridiplantae; phylum Streptophyta; class Zygnematophyceae; order Desmidiales; family Closteriaceae; genus Closterium; species Closterium sp. NIES-65. Next base: position 940,621 of record CANXME010002149.1, read on the forward strand.
TGGTGAGGCGAGTGATGGCGTTCGGTTCACAGTGTGCGCACAATGTGGGAGAGGTGAGGCGAGGGGGGCGGGTGAGGCGGGTGACAGATTTTTGAGTCGACTCAAAACACACGGCTCATTTCACACGTGTGATGGTGTTCACAGTGTGCGCACGCACAATGTGGGAGAGGTGAGGCGAGGAGGCGGGTGAGGCGGGTGAGGCGGGTGAGGCGAGAGACAGAGTGCGATGGGAGAGATGGGAGAGGTGAGGGAGGTGGGCGAGGTTAGAATGGATGGACGGACAAGGCGTGAATGCGAGGCGTGAACGAGCGAGCACCACGTCTGATGCGCCTCTCGTGCAGCGTGCACGAAGTGTGCCGTGAGTGCAGAAGAGTGCAGAGTGCTGTGGTGTATCTTTGGCGTGTTTGCATGAGTTGTACGTGCGTCGCATAGTTGTATGTGCATCGCATGTGAGCTCGCACCTGTGAGTCGCTGCAACTGCTTAATGGTGGAGCCCTGGGGGCCTATCAGCCGCCCTATGCTGTCCCTGTCTATCGCCACCGTGCCTGCCGTGCCACAGGGGGGAGGTAGGGGGATGGTAGGGGGATAGCAAGGCGGGGATGGTAGAGAGGTTGGTAGACAGATGGGAATGGGAGTTAAGAATGAGAGCAATGACTCACAAACGGCAGGGGGAAAGAGAATGGGGGCCGCCAAGGGTGGTGAAGATAGGATTGAGAGAAGGGACCGGGTGTGAGTGTGGCGGTGAGAGAGGCGCCTTTTTGAGGCGGCTCAAAAGAGGACTCCACCTTCCTCTCCTGGACGAGCCAAGGGAACAGGTGTGATTGTGGCAGTGCTTTTGAGGCGCCATGCGAAAATCCCCTCCTGGAGGAGCCAAGGGACGTGTGAGTGTGGCGGTGAGAGAGGTGGATGGGAAGCGGTGGCCCTGCAATGCAAGCTCCTTCTCCATGTGCTTGACGTATCAGCTGGAGCCAGTGAACGTGCACGCAAGAAAATACAGCTGAATGCATTGAGCTTTAGCAACCGATTGCCCTCCCTTCCTACACTCCCACTCCCAGACTTTGTACAGGTCACACGCTCTCCCATCCTCCCATCCCATCCAATCGCATCCCATTCCATCCCATCCCATCCCATCCCATCCCATTCCATCCCATCCCATCCCATCCCATCCCATCTCCCACTCACCAAATCTAGGAGCAGTAGCGCTGTGCTCCAACCGTGCTCTATGATAGGGCACCGTGAAGTGAGAGCCGGGTCTAGAGCAGCGCACAGCATGGGCAGCGGCACACTCTCCCATCCCATCCCATCCCATCCCATCCCATCCCACATTACTAACCAAATCTGGGAGCGGTAGCACTGTGCTCCAGCCTGGGCCCAGCGAGCTCCTTCTCCATGTGCTCGATGATGCGGCTGCGTGCAGCAAGGGCAGGGTCGAGAGCAGCGCAGAGCACGGGCAGCGGCACGCCTGGCAGCTTGATGTCGAGCTGGATGGCTGTGATTCCCCGGCGTGTGCCTGCTATCTTGAAATCCATGTCTCCTAGATAGTCCTCTAGACCCTAAAAGGAAAGACGGGTGGATGGGAGGAGGGTAGGGGGGGAAAAGGGGGGGAGAGAGGGGGACGAGGGAGGAATTGGCGGGGAGATGGGGGGGAGAAGGGCAATGCAGGAGTGCACAAAGTCATTTGTGCAATGTGCGCACGGATTCGTGAGGAACACGCCACTGTGGATAGACACACCAGTAAGATACCTGTGATGTGAGTTGTGTCGGTGGTCACAGGAGAGTAGAGTAGGGTGTGAGGTGGAGTGGAGGCACAAGGGGGGAGAAAGGGGATATACCCTAAAAACGTAAATGAAGGAATTGGACGACCAGTGTGGACGATTACACGCTGATGCACACAGGCACGGACTACCTTTTGAGTCGGCTCAAAAGTCAACGATTACATGCTGATGCACACAGGCACGGACTACCACTTAACACAGACTCCCTCACACCCCTTAACCAAGAAACCCTACCCTCCCCCCTTCTCCCACAAAATCCCAATCCCCACCGCATTCCTAACCTCCCTATCACCCCTCGCACCCTGCATGCCTCTCACCCCCTGAACCTCACCAGGATATCAGTGAGCAAGCGGTAGTCCTTGATCTACCCTGTGCTCGGATCAACGTCTGTCACGAGCCCCATGACATGCTTTCAGAGGCCCCTCACCCCTCTCCTCCCTCCCACCTCCCCCTCCCCCCACCCCACTCTTCCCCTACCCCCCCATTCGAACCTCACCAGGATATCAGTGAGCAGGCAGTAGTCCTTGATTTCGCCCGTGCTCGGGTCTGTGTCTGTCTGAGCCGCATGCCTTTTGGCGTCGCTCAGTCCTTCCCAGGCACCCCCACCCCACTCTTCCGCGCCCCCCCAAACCTCACCAGGATATCAGTGAGCAGGCGGTAGTCCTTAATCTCCCCTGTGCTCGGGTCAACGTCCGTCACAAGCCCCATGCTTATTCCTGCCACGTGCTCCCGCACACCCACCCCCGCATCCATCAGTGCAAGGCTCGCTGCAGGGGAGGGAGGGGAGGGGTGGGGACGGCGGTGGAGGGAAGGGGAAGGGCGGGAAGGGGCGGGGAGGGGAGGAGAGGGGAGGGGAGGAGAGGGGAAGGGAGGGATGAATGGTAAAAAGCTAAGGAGGTCGTAAGAAAGGGTGGGGACGGTAGGGTGGAGGGCAGAAGGGGGACCGGCGGAAGAAAGCGAGGGGAGGGCTAGAAGAAGACAAAGGTAGAATAAGGTTCATTGCATGCAGGAGCACATGCAAAGGAAATATCTCAATAGCGATCCAACAATGGCACAAGTGTTGGTGGAGAAATGAGGTGAAGAGGGCGGCAAAAGAAGAGAGAGTGATGCCCGATGGGAGTGGCACAAGTGGCGGGAGCAGAGGGAACGGATGGAGAGGGGGGGGGGGGCGAAGGGGGCAGGTGAGAGCAGGAAGGAGGGAAGAGAGGTAATGAGCAGCGAGAGCAGAGAGAGCAGCGAGCATGGTGGGAGTAGAGAAAAGATTGCTCGGTAGAGCGGGAGAGCGGGAGAGTACCTCCGCAGAAGGTGGCCATCGAGGAAAGAGATGCGGAGAGAGCAGCGAGAGAGAGAGGGTGACAGTACCTCCACAGACGGTGGCCATGGAGGAGGAGCCATCGGAGCTCATGACTTCCGACGTCACGCGCACCGAGTATGGCAGCTCCTGCTCGTCCGGGAACACTGCCAGCAGTGCCTTCTCCGCCAATGTGCCTGGGGGAGGGGATTGGGGTAATGGGTGTGTGTTTGTCTGTGTGTGTGTGTGGATCAGGAGCACTGGTGGGTCACGCGCACCGAGTATGGCAGCTCCTGCTCGTGCGGGAACACTGCCAGCAGCGCCTTCTCCGCCAATGTGCCTGGAAGGGTAGGGAAGCGGGGAAGTGGGGTGGGAGGTTATGGATGGATGGATGTTCCCGTCTTGGCAGCTGAAATTCGTTGGGTTCGAAAGGCCTTCATCAGCAACGCGTTATGGATGGATGGATGGCACTGCGCAGTGAGGTGACCCACCTCAGGAAAAACGCACTTCACCACCACCCCCTGTGCAGGGTATGGCCTCACCCGCCCTGGTGCACAGCCATGGCCCCCGTGGTTCCTGAGGATTGCGCACAGCATCCAGACCACAGGCAAGTACAATGTTCCCCCAACCGCCTCTCACCGTGCCCGACCTTCCCCCACCGCACCGCACTCACTGTGGCCCACCCCTCCCTACACCGCAGCACTCACCGTGGCCCACCTCCCTGCGGTTGAGCCCGCCGCGCTCGCTGCGCACTTCGTTGACGGAGAAGGGCGGGAAGGAGTAGTGCACCATGAAGCGCTTCTGCGTCACTCCCGTTAGCGAGTCAACGCGTTGTGCATCATCTGGGGGACCCAGAGTCACCGTGCACAGCACCTGGGAGGGAGGGGAGCGGGAGAGAGGGAAACGTTGCTCGCTGCGCACTTCGTTGACGGAGAAGGGCGGGAAGGAGTAGCGCACCATGAACCGCTTCTGCGTCACTCCCGTCAGCGAGTCCACCCGCTGGGCATCATCTGGCGGGCCTAGAGTCACCGTGCACAGCACCTGGTGGGATGGGAGGAGAAGAGAAAGGGTTGAGGTTGGATGGGCATTGGGCACGGCACGAGGAAAGGAGCAGTGCACCATGAACCGCTTCTGGGTCACTCCCGTTGATGAGACCAGACGACCCACAGTCACTGTGCACAGCACCTGCTGGGATGGGAGGGGGGGAGGGGGGGATTGCGGGAGGGAGATTGAAAATGGGGAGAAGGGAGAGGGGGTACGGAAAAAGGGGTAGGGAGAGTGAGGAGGCGTGAAGTTGATTCAGCAGCACCCCTGCCTTACATAACTTTTGGAGCGCTTGAACGCTTCACATCACAAACCCTTCAAAGCCAGCTGCGTTTTCTCAATGAATTAGAGCAAGAAGCCCTGAAGCGGATGGATCCAATACACCTGTCTGCCTCGCCCTGATGCGTTTGGAACCCGCATTCACAAAATAAACGTTCAAACGCACCTGCTGCGTGTTTCCACGGGAAAGAGTGAGAAGCCGTGCAGCGGGCTCAGCTCAGCATGCCTGCCTCACATGATTGTCTTGTTTGGCGCCTCTGAAGCCCCCTCAGCTCAATCTCATCTCAGGCCCACCTGTGTGTTCCCGCGGGAGAAGAGTGAGGAGCCGTGCAGCGGGTTGAGCACGCCTGCCTCACACGCTACCTGCCGCACCTCCTCCAGCCCCCGTCCATCTGCTCTCGAGCCCCTTCCCAGCACTGCGTCGCGAATCACCTGCGCACACACACATGCATGCACACACGTATGCAGACATGCAGAGCACAAGGCACCGGTGAGTGGGTGAGTGGTTGAGTGGCGATGGGTGGGTGTGAGTGGTTGAGTGGCGATGGGTGGGTGTGAGTGGTTGAGTGGCGATGGGTGGGTGTGAGTGGTTGAGTGGCGATGGGTGGGTGTGAGTGGTTGAGTGGCGATGGGTGGGTGTGAGTGGTTGAGTGGCGATGGGTGGGTGTGAGTGGTTGAGTGGCGATGGGTGGGTGTGAGTGGTTGAGTGGCGATGGGTGGGTGTGAGTGGTTGAGTGGCGATGGGTGGGTGTGAGTGGTTGAGTGGCGATGGGTGGGTGTGAGTGGTTGAGTGGCGATGGGTGGGTGTGAGTGGTTGAGTGGCGATGGGTGGGTGTGAGTGGTTGAGTGGCGATGGGTGGGTGTGAGTGGTTGAGTGGCGATGGGTGGGTGTGAGTGGTTGAGTGGCGATGGGTGGGTGTGAGTGGTTGAGTGGCGATGGGTGGGTGTGAGTGGTTGAGTGGCGATGGGTGGGTGTGAGTGGTTGAGTGGCGATGGGTGGGTGTGAGTGGTTGAGTGGCGATGGGTGGGTGTGAGTGGTTGAGTGGCGATGGGTGGGTGTGAGTGGTTGAGTGGCGATGGGTGGGTGAGTGGTTGAGTGGCGATGGGTGGGTGTGAGTGGTTGAGTGGCGATGGGTGGGTGAGTGGTTGAGTGGCGATGGGTGGGTGTGAGTGGTTGAGTGGCGATGGGTGGGTGTGAGTGGTTGAGTGGCGATGGGTGGGTGAGTGGTTGAGTGGCGATGGGTGGGTGAGTGGTTGAGTGGCGATGGGTGGGTGAGTGGTTGAGTGGCGATGGGTGGGTGAGTGGTTGAGTGGCGATGGGTGGGTGAGTGGTTGAGTGGCGATGGGTGGGTGAGTGGTTGAGTGGCGATGGGTGGGTGTGAGTGGTTGAGTGGCGATGGGTGGGTGAGTGGTTGAGTGGCGATGGGTGGGTGTGAGTGGTTGAGTGGCGATGGGTGGGTGAGTGGTTGAGTGGCGATGGGTGGGTGAGTGGTTGAGTGGCGATGGGTGGGTGAGTGGTTGAGTGGCGATGGGTGGGTGAGTGGTTGAGTGGCGATGGGTGGGTGAGTGGTTGAGTGGCGATGGGTGGGTGAGTGGTTGAGTGGCGATGGGTGGGTGTGAGTGGTTGAGTGGCGATGGGTGGGTGTGAGTGGTTGAGTGGCGATGGGTGGGTGTGAGTGGTTGAGTGGCGATGGGTGGGTGTGAGTGGTTGAGTGGCGATGGGTGGGTGTGAGTGGTTGAGTGGCGATGGGTGGGTGTGAGTGGTTGAGTGGCGATGGGTGGGTGTGAGTGGTTGAGTGGCGATGGGTGGGTGTGAGTGGTTGAGTGGCGATGGGTGGGTGTGAGTGGTTGAGTGGCGATGGGTGGGTGTGAGTGGTTGAGTGGCGATGGGTGGGTGTGAGTGGTTGAGTGGCGATGGGTGGGTGTGAGTGGTTGAGTGGCGATGGGTGGGTGTGAGTGGTTGAGTGGCGATGGGTGGGTGTGAGTGGTTGAGTGGCGATGGGTGGGTGTGAGTGGTTGAGTGGCGATGGGTGGGTGTGAGTGGTTGAGTGGCGATGGGTGGGTGTGAGTGGTTGAGTGGCGATGGGTGGGTGTGAGTGGTTGAGTGGCGATGGGTGGGTGTGAGTGGTTGAGTGGCGATGGGTGGGTGTGAGTGGTTGAGTGGCGATGGGTGGGTGTGAGTGGTTGAGTGGCGATGGGTGGGTGAGTGGTTGAGTGGCGATGGGTGGGTGTGAGTGGTTGAGTGGCGATGGGTGGGTGAGTGGTTGAGTGGCGATGGGTGGGTGTGAGTGGTTGAGTGGCGATGGGTGGGTGTGAGTGGTTGAGTGGCGATGGGTGGGTGAGTGGTTGAGTGGCGATGGGTGGGTGAGTGGTTGAGTGGCGATGGGTGGGTGAGTGGTTGAGTGGCGATGGGTGGGTGAGTGGTTGAGTGGCGATGGGTGGGTGAGTGGTTGAGTGGCGATGGGTGGGTGAGTGGTTGAGTGGCGATGGGTGGGTGTGAGTGGTTGAGTGGCGATGGGTGGGTGAGTGGTTGAGTGGCGATGGGTGGGTGTGAGTGGTTGAGTGGCGATGGGTGGGTGAGTGGTTGAGTGGCGATGGGTGGGTGAGTGGTTGAGTGGCGATGGGTGGGTGAGTGGTTGAGTGGCGATGGGTGGGTGAGTGGTTGAGTGGCGATGGGTGGGTGAGTGGTTGAGTGGCGATGGGTGGGTGAGTGGTTGAGTGGCGATGGGTGGGTGAGTGGTTGAGTGGCGATGGGTGGGTGAGTGGTTGAGTGGCGATGGGTGGGTGAGTGGTTGAGTGGCGATGGGTGGGTGAGTGGTTGAGTGGCGATGGGTGGGTGAGTGGTTGAGTGGCGATGGGTGGGTGTGAGTGGTTGAGTGGCGATGGGTGGGTGAGTGGTTGAGTGGCGATGGGTGGGTGTGAGTGGTTGAGTGGCGATGGGTGGGTGAGTGGTTGAGTGGCGATGGGTGGGTGAGTGGTTGAGTGGCGATGGGTGGGTGAGTGGTTGAGTGGCGATGGGTGGGTGAGTGGTTGAGTGGCGATGGGTGGGTGAGTGGTTGAGTGGCGATGGGTGGGTGAGTGGTTGAGTGGCGATGGGTGGGTGTGAGTGGTTGAGTGGCGATGGGTGGGTGAGTGGTTGAGTGGCGATGGGTGGGTGTGAGTGGTTGAGTGGCGATGGGTGGGTGTGAGTGGTTGAGTGGCGATGGGTGGGTGAGTGGTTGAGTGGCGATGGGTGGGTGAGTGGTTGAGTGGCGATGGGTGGGTGAGTGGTTGAGTGGCGATGGGTGGGTGAGTGGTTGAGTGGCGATGGGTGGGTGAGTGGTTGAGTGGCGATGGGTGGGTGAGTGGTTGAGTGGCGATGGGTGGGTGTGAGTGGTTGAGTGGCGATGGGTGGGTGAGTGGTTGAGTGGCGATGGGTGGGTGTGAGTGGTTGAGTGGCGATGGGTGGGTGAGTGGTTGAGTGGCGATGGGTGGGTGAGTGGTTGAGTGGCGATGGGTGGGTGAGTGGTTGAGTGGCGATGGGTGGGTGAGTGGTTGAGTGGCGATGGGTGGGTGAGTGGTTGAGTGGCGATGGGTGGGTGAGTGGTTGAGTGGCGATGGGTGGGTGAGTGGTTGAGTGGCGATGGGTGGGTGAGTGGTTGAGTGGCGATGGGTGGGTGAGTGGTTGAGTGGCGATGGGTGGGTGAGTGGTTGAGTGGCGATGGGTGGGTGAGTGGTTGAGTGGCGATGGGTGGGTGTGAGTGGTTGAGTGGCGATGGGTGGGTGAGTGGTTGAGTGGCGATGGGTGGGTGTGAGTGGTTGAGTGGCGATGGGTGGGTGAGTGGTTGAGTGGCGATGGGTGGGTGAGTGGTTGAGTGGCGATGGGTGGGTGAGTGGTTGAGTGGCGATGGGTGGGTGAGTGGTTGAGTGGCGATGGGTGGGTGAGTGGTTGAGTGGCGATGGGTGGGTGAGTGGTTGAGTGGCGATGGGTGGGTGAGTGGTTGAGTGGCGATGGGTGGGTGAGTGGTTGAGTGGCGATGGGTGGGTGTGAGTGGTTGAGTGGCGATGGGTGGGTGTGAGTGGTTGGACGGGCGGGAGGGTGGGTGAGTGAGTGGGTGAGTGCGTATTTGGGTGGTTAAGTGGAGCAGGCAGTGAATGAGTGAGTGAGTGGGGAAGAGAATCTGCTCTGCTAATGTACACGTTCCAACGAGACTTGTCTTGCCGATAGCGCACAGGCAGAACCCGCCAAGGGGTAAGAGAACTGCCCAGATGCTTTTGTTATCATTCTTCTGGTCGACTCAAGAAAGGCTTCACATACTATATCGTGTTGCCTATAGCATGCAGGAAGAAGCAACCAAGAAGCAACCATTTGAGTTTTCTAGGAACTAATGGGGGCAGAGGCGGAACACAGCACAGCCAGCCAGCAGGGTCTCCAGAGCAGTTGAGTTTTCTAGAGCAGTCTCAAAAGCAACAGAACACTGCACAGTGCCAGTCACCAGCACCAAAGTCTCTAGAGCATTCGGGTTTCGCGTTTCTATGCTTAAAGCTCAGAGATAGCTGTTGTGAGAGAAAGCAATAGGTGCTCTGTTGTCACAAAAGCTGGGCCCTTGCAGCCAGCACCCTGACAGACAGCCCACCTCGCTCTCACCCACTTACCTCTTGCTTGAGTTTCTCCATGGCGCCTGGCAGCTGCGCCAACGCAGAAGCACAGGTGACTGAGAGAACTCTCGCCTCCCACCCACCCACTCACCTCACGCTTGAGTTTCTCCATGGCGCCTGGCAGCTGCGCCAACGCAGAATCACCACCCTCAGCCCCTCCTTCCTCCACCTTCTCCTCCCCAGCTGCCCCACTCTCCCCTCCCCCCAGCAGCACCTCCGCCACATCCTCCTGCACCTTGCTCAGCGCGCGCCCCCTGTCTTGCTGCCAACCACAGACACAGCAGAGCAGGGGATGAGCGGCAGAAGGTGGGGGGGGGGGGGGGGGGGGGAGGGGGTAAGCAGGAGGGAAACAGGGGAGGGGAAGGGGAGGTTTGAGTCGTCTTAAAGCCACATCCTCCTGCACCTTGCTCGGCGCGCGCCCCCTGTCTTGCTGGAAACACGGACACGGAGCAGGGGAAACAGAGGAAATGAAGGGGGGAAGGGTTATGAGACGTCTCGGAACCACATCCTGCTCCCTACCTTGCTCGGCGCCCGCCCCACCCCCTGTCTGGCTGGAAACATGGACGCGGAGCAGGGGAAATGGGGGAAATAGGGTGGGACTGCCGTGCTACCTGCTACCTGCAGGGTGGTTGGGTGGTTGGGGACTTATAAGACACCGTGCTACCTGCTAGCTACATACTACTCGGGTCCCCAACAACCCACCACCACAAGGCAACACAACACGAACCTTGGCGGCCCTTGGAGGAGTAGAGTGTATTGGTGAGCGAGCACAGCCGTCACAGCGTTCCCTCCCACCAGCCCCCTCACTGTCTCCATCACAACTTTTGAGGCGCCTCAAAAGCCACTAGGCAACACAACACGTACCTTGGCGGCCCTTGGAGGAGTAGAGCAGATTGGTGAGTGAGCACGGCCGCCACAGCGTTCCCTCCCAGCCAGCCCCTCACAGTCTCCATCACAGCAGGTGTCACCACCAGCGGCAGCACCGCCTGCCACTTCCCCTGCCAGCTTCCAACTTCCAAGGCACCTCACAAGTCGACACGTACCTTGGAGTAGAGTGCATTGGTGAGCACGGCCGTCACAGCGTCCCCTGCAAGACCCCTCACTCGCTCCATGACAGCGGGCGTCACCACCAGCGGCACGGCCTGCCTCTTCTCCTGCCGGGCCTGCTCTGCCAGCTCCAGCTGCGGGGGAATGAGCTTGGCTGCCTCGGCATGCGCGAGGTGCAGCGCTGCTGCCATGTCCTCGTTGCTTATCTCGCGCGCCTGCACCTCCATCATCACAGCGTGGTCTTGTGTGCATGCGTAGACCAGAGACAGGTCGCTGCTTGCAAGCTGGAAGGGGTGGGGGAAAGGAAGGAAGCAGGGAGGAGAGCGGTTGCAGTGGTTCGAGTGCGGTGGAGAGACAAGACACAGTCACCGCCTGGCGCTTCTCCTGCCGCGCCTGCTGTGCGAGGTGCAGCTGCGGGGGAATGAGCTTGGCTGCCTCAGCATGCGCGAGGTGCAGCACTGCTGCCATGTCCTCGTTGCTTATCTCGCGCGCCTGCACCTCCATCATCACAGCGTGGTCTTGCGTGCATGCGTAGACCAGTGACAGGTCGCTGCTTGCAAGCTGCGGGGGAGGAGGGGGAGGGGAGAGGGTGTGGGGTGGGGTGGGTGGGATGGGAGAGAGGCACAGCGCACAAAGTGGAGAACGGGGACACGTGTATGTCTCTGAGTGAGGCCGGTAGGTGCCGTGCCTGTGTGCAACGCTGCTGCTGCTGCTGCTGCTGCCATGTCAATGATGTCATTGTTGCTTGTTTCATGCGCCTGCTCCTCCCTGCATGCGTAGACCAGCGACAGGTCGCTGCTGGCAAGCTGGGGGTGGGGGAGGGGGCGAGGGGGGAAGGGGGGAGGGGAACACGGGGGCACGAAGAGTTGGGGTAGGTGCGGTGGGGTGGGGTGGGGTGGAGAGACAGAGTCACACACGCAGGGAACCAAACAAAGAAAGGGTGGTTGAAGGAACTTGGGTGCCTGTCATCAAACAAAGGGGGGGTAAGCCACCGCACACACGCCTGTGTCAGGTCAAGCCACACACACACCTACTCGCAGACACACCCACAAACCCCATGATTCCCCTCTCCCCTCTCTACCCCACACGCACGCACCTGGGTCATGGATGGGTTGACAACAAACTGCCCGTCGATCCGCCCCACGCGCACGCAGCCAATGGGGCCGTTCCAAGGGATGTCTGAGATGCACAGCGCTGCCGACGCTGCATTCACCGCCAGCACGTCCGGGTCCTGCTCCTGGTCGCTGCTCAGCACTGAGGCCGTGATCTGCACGCGGGTTGATTGAAGGGGGGACAGGGAAATAGGCGTGCGCTGTTTGGGTGGGACCAGAGCACATCACTGCGTGCCAGCACAGCACGTCCGGGTCCTGCTCCTGGTCGCTGCTCAGCACTGAGGCCGTGATCTGCAGATGGGTGGTGGGGGTGGGTGGATGGGGGTTGCGGGGAGTGCAGAGGTACAAGAAGGTGCCTTATGCATTGCCTCAAAAGTCACATCAGAAAACCCACCTGGGTACAGTAGGGAACGGCCTTCGGGAAAGAGTGGGCGAATTTTTAGGTGCCTTAAAAGTCTACCTAACCTTCCCACCTCGGTTGGGTCCAATCCAATAGAAGAAGGCTTTGGATCTCCCTCTCCTCGCGCCTTCCCGCTGTGATGTGATGTTCAGTCATTTCTGATAGAACTGAAGTCGTGTAGTAGGCTTAAGCAAAAGAACAACAGCGGTGAAGGTCAGGAACCGATCGTTCGTATGGGAGAGAGTTCCAGTGAGGTTGTCTTGCTCCTTTCTTCACCTTTTGTCAGCCAAACTCCCGTATTCCCATCCCTTTGCGGATACTGAGGGATAACTGTCTTTCGGATCTCATTGAAGAAGGACCCAATCAGAAGACTTCGACAGGTGTTAGCATCACGTTGAATCCTTTGGCAACAGAGATTTTTGTTGGTCTTGACCCTTCTTTCAAGTAATCTTGCTTAAGGTAAGTTGTAACTTGTATACGCAAGTTTGCTGATTCTCGTCAAACTCATGCCGTTTTTGTTTGCCAAGGAACTTAATGCGTACAGTGCTGTTCCAATTGTACCTAGGTGTACCTACCAACGGATGGCATACCCACCTGGGTATCGTAGAAGAAGCCTTTAGGGAAGAGCGGGCGGATGGAGCGGTCGATGATGCGTGCACAGAGGATCTCCCTCTCCTTGGGCGCACCCTCTCTCCGCATGTACGTGTTGGGTATGCGCCCCATCACGTATTGCCTCTCCCTGTAGTCCACCTGCCGTTGGAGCACACGGATACAGGGATGCAAAAAGGGTGGTAGGGGAAGGGGGTGGGTTGCTTTGGGTAAGGTTTTCGATCGACAGGGAGTGGGATTCTTATTTCATTCTCCTCGGGCCTGCCCTCTCTCCGCATGTACGTGTTGGGTATGCGCCCCATCACGTACTGCCTCTCCCTGTAGTCCACCTGCCGTTGGAAAACCAAGCACGCACAGGAGCATGCACACATGCACACACGGACACACATGCACACAAACAGATAACGTTTACACAGGGGAGGGAAGCAGGTGGTTGTTGAGGGGGATGGGTTGCTTTGGTCAGGGTTTCTGATGGACAGGCAACGGGCTTTGTTGGGCCGGGTGCGACTGGCGTCCACTGCTGGCTGAATCTACTGACATAACCATGTTCCTTTGCAGAAACAATCAAACGGACAGACAGGTAGGCAGGCAGGCAGGCAGACACACGGACCAACAGGCACACAGAAACACACGACCCTACCATGAGAGGCAGGAAGTGCAGGGAGGTGTCTCGATCGTGGGATGCAACAGCAGTGACGAGCACCTTGCTTGGTGTCGCCCACACCCACCACCACCACAGCCCCTGACGCCAGGCGATCATTGAGTGGCCTCCCAAGGACACTCAACAATCGGCAGGCACGCAGGCAGACACACACCCACCCACCCACTCACCATGAGTGGCAGAAAATCTCGAGACGCGTCCCTGTCATGAGATGCAACAGCCGTGACGAGCACCTTGGTGTCGCCCACGCCCACCACCACGGCGCCTGACGCCAGGCGCGCCAGCCGCCCCGTCTCAAACACCACCTCGCTGCCCGCCAGGTCCACTCGCGCTGAGAGAGACTCGCCGGGGTCTGGGTGGTTGGGGATGGGGGGAGGGGAGGAGGGACGGTAGACAGAGGGTGAGACGAGATGGGGGTAGGGGAAGAAAGGGAAGGAGGGGAAGGGAGGTCTCATACACCACCTCGCTGCCCGCCAGGTCCACTCGCGCTGAGAGAGACTCGCCGGGGTCTGGGTGGTGAAGGGGTGGGGGAGGTAGGGAGGGAGAGAGTAGGGAGAGGGTGAAACGCGATGAGTAACGTAGCACACGATGGGAGAATAAGAGAGGACGAGGGGAAGCGAGGGCGATGCAGAGAAGGTGGAAGAGGGCGGAAGAGGGTGGAAGGGAGAGAAGATGATGTCGTGAGTAGACGGTGTCAATGGCAAGATGGACGTGCCAGGCGCGTGTGTGGGAAAAGGGCAGTGGAGGAGGTAGGCTCACTCACCAGGAACGGCACGGGGTACAGAGGGAGGCAGAGCCTCGATGATGACGTTGCTGCTGCTGCTGCTGCTGCTGTCCGCGCCCGCGCCCGCGCTGCCAGATAGGACGGTGGAGTGAAGCTGGTGCGGCGCTAGCGCGGAGGACGAGAGGAAGCGGACGAGCGCGGGGATGGGCGCGGCAGAGAGAGGGTGGTGGAGCGGCGGCCATGGCTGGTGATAAGAGGCGGAGGGGGCACCAGATGGGCAGAGGGGGCAGGGAAAGGGACGCGCGGACGGATGGGAAATGGAGACGGGGGATCGGGAACGCGGGAAAGGGGATGGGGGATGGGGTACGGGGGACTGGGGACGGGGGACGGGGGACGGGGGATGAGCGATGGTGGACGAGGGACCGGAGGACGGCTGACAGAGGGAAAGGACCGCGGAAGGGAAACGAAACTCGAAAGATAAGAGTCCGGTCGAATCTGGCGCGTGCTGTGCTTCTGCTGGCGCGAAAAGAGGATTTTCATGCGAATTCAATGGCACGAAGACGGTTCTGCGAATTACTACTTTTAAGAAGTTTCAAAAACGCAGAAAGAGGATCGGCCTCCATGGCACGAGGGGGTTTGTCGTGACGGACGGACGCCCGACGGAAAGCAGGTGGACTGGCAGACGAAGGAGCGAGTGGAGGGGCGGAACAGAGAAACGTTTCAGATTCTGAACAGTTGCGCGCGGAAGGAAGCAGCGGGAAGGATGAAAGCGCAGGGCGGATAAGCGCGCGTACGTGGGTGAGGGCGATCGACGCCGCAGGAACGAGGAGGGAAAAGCGGGGCCGGCTGAATCTCCCTGCTGCAACCCCTTTACGAGAACCCTCGATACAAGCTACAGTAGCGTCTGTAGCGTCCCTATCGGCTGCGGTATCAGTGACGGTTCCGCTACTGACACCAGAAGTAGCGGAAGCGGCGGCGGCGGTTGCGGCTGCGGTGGCGGCGGGAGTGTGGGATGGAAGAATGGGAGACTGAAAGGCAGATCGTGCGATGTGCGACGAGAGCGACGAGCCTACGATCCGCTGCGACAGCGCGATCGCTGACGCTGGGGCTGACACGATCCTCGCACGGCGAGGCACGCGGGCCGCCGCCATAGCAGCGAGGGTTGGGGGGTGTGCTTGGAGGGACGGGGATGGAATCGGGGGTTGTGGTTGCGGGGTTCGAGGAGATATGCTGTGGGTGGTGAGGGGCTGATCGATGATCAGCATGAGTGTTACGAGTGCAATTGAGTGAACGAACTAGAATTGCACTATCGAAGCAAGAGTACAATGAGCGAAGGCATGAGCGAAGAATATATAGCGAAACTACAGTGGTAACGGTAATGGTCGCGCGACGAGCCTGGGACTGAGGTTGGGAACGTGTCGAAGCGTAGGCCCGGAGCGCGGGTTACCAGCCGAGCCGTGAGGTCGGGATGCGATGTGCGAAAATGACGGATGATGAATAATGCGATGGTCGCGAGTGGTAACGGTGCTGACTGAGGTGCTACAGTGATGTACGCGTTGAGCAGAGATGCGAAGTAAGGAAAAGGGAATTTCCTTACACTACCCCCCCCTCCTAAAAGGTCCTCCTTACGAAAGGGCGTGGACGTCCTTGAAGTTTCGGCTGCGTAGATAGTCGGTGACGACAGGGTGGTTTTCAATTCTGTCCAGGGGAACCCAGTTGTCCTCGGTGGGTGTACGATCTTTCCAGCGAATCAGAAACTCAACTTTTCGGGCCCCTCGAGGGTCGCGAACTCTGTGGCTCAAGATTTTGTCGGGGGTGATGACTGGTTCGGTTGGTGGTCGTGACATGCTGGATGGTCGATGTCGTGGGAGTTGGCTGGTGGATGGTACGTAAGGGCGAAGCAGGCTGACGTGGAACGAGGGGCTGACGTACCAGTCAGCAGGAAGGAGGAGGTGCGCGGTGACAGGTGTGATCATGTGACTGATTCGAAATGGCCCACAGTATCGAGGGCGGAGTTCGGGAGTGATGGGCAGGCGGAGGTTCTGAGTGTCGAGTAAAACGAGGTCGTCGGGCTGATAAGTGACGGGTCTGCGGTGGCGATCGGCGTTGCGTTTAGCGATGATATTTGATTTTTTAATTGCTTCTGCTGCCCTGGTCCGTGCTTCTTGCAAAATCTCGGCGAACTGTTGTGCGCGTGGAACGGGATTGTCGGGGTTTGGTGTCATGGGTACTGTTGGGTTCTGTCCGTAATTCAAGTAGAATGGCGACTGTTGGGTCGTGGCAGATGGCGCGTTGTTGTATGCGAACTCGATGAGAGGCAGCTGCTGCTCCCACGTGTTTGGATCGTCACACGTGGCTCGAATGAGTTGCTCCATAGTCTAGTTTGTCCGTTCTGTCTGTCCGTCGGTTTCGGGGTGATACGATGAACTGAATTGAAGTCGCGTGCCGTACTGCTGCCACAGGTTCCGCCAGAAATTACTGGTAAACTTCGTGTCCCTGTCGTTGATGATCGACGCTGGTATCCCGTGCAGTCGAACGACGGTGGCGATGAAGAGTCGGGCTGTTTCCTCGGCTGTGATTGATTTCCTGCATGCTGCGAAATGTGCCATTTTCGTTAGTCGATCGACGACGACCAGGATCGCGTCATTCCCACTCGCCCCGGCCGGTAACCCCGTGACGAAGTCCATCGTCACCTGCTGCCAAGCACGCTCTGGAGGTGGGATTGGTTGTAATTGTCCTGCCGGCCGCTTCCTGGTTGACTTCATGAGTTGGCAAGTGGGACACGATGCCACGTGTCGTTGCACGTCGGTCAACATTTCCGGCCAGTAATAGTACCGCTGCAGCTGCTGCCGTGTTTTTTTCTACTCCGAAATGTCCCGAGGTAACTCCGTCGTGTGCCTCCTGTAACAGTAGTTCCCGTAGTAGCGTGTACCCTGGTACCCAGTTGCGGTCGGATCCAGCTTTTACGTAATAGGCTCCCTTGGCTGCTGCGAATTGCTGTGAATTTCATCCTGTGAAGAATGGGTCTGTTTGATATCCGTGGGTAAATAGTCCTGTTAGTAACGGGCTGGTCTGGGCGAGTAGTATCGCATGTATTTGGGCAGTGGGGCGGGTCAGTGCGTTGGCGATATTCGAGGCTCCTTTTTTATATGTGACCGTATAGTGGAAATTCGATTCGAGGAAGTCGAGCCACCGAATCTGTCGTGGGTTGAGGTGGGGCTGTGCGCGAAGGTACTGTAGGGATCGATGGTCTGTCCGTACTGTCACGTCTGCGCCGGTCAAGTAGCAACGCCACACTTTGAATGCATGCACGATCGCGAGCATTTCGCGGTCGTGTATCGGGTAATTTCGCTCAGGTGGATGTAGCTTGCGTGATTCGTAGGCGATGGGTTGGAGGCCGTTGCCGAAGTCCTGTAACAGTACGGCTCCGATGGCGATGTCACTCGCGTCTGTAACAACTTCGAAGGGGCGGTGTGGGTCAGCGATGCGTAGGACGGGTGGTGAACAGAGAACATTTTTCAGGGCAGAGAAGGCAGCATGCTCTTTCTCCCCCCACGTAAAAGGGACCCCCTTACGCAGTAAATCTGTGAGCGGGGCTGTTAAGCGTGCCATGTTGGGGACGAACCGACGAACGTAATTAACAAACCCTAAAAAACTCTGTAGTTCCATGATCTTCGTCGGGGGATGCCACGCTTTTACGGTATCCAGCTTCTTAGGGTCTATCTCAACCCCAGCCTCCGAAATGACGTGACCTAAAAACTCTAGCCTGTCCCGAAAAAACTCGCACTTGGAGCCCTTGGTGAGTAACCGATATGCCTCTAAAATTTTAAAAACTGCTTCGAGATCTACTAAGTGCTGCTGCTGGTCCCGACTGTAAATGAGGATGTCGTCGAGGTAAACTATGACGCATTTATCTAAAAGTGGCCTAAACGCCTCGTTCATGGTCATCTGAAATGTTGCGGGCGCGTTGGTCAGCCCGAAAGGCATCACCGTGTACTCGAATGACCCGTACCTAGTGTCAGAACATTATAGCTTATATATTTGTGTAGGCTATAGTGGGGTATCCCATAGGGGGTACAACCCAATCAGGGTTTCCTATATGTACTCACTTCATTCATAGTTCATTCATTCTCGTTCTAGTTTCTTTCACATGGTTTCAAAGCGGTTACGCTCTCGGCCTGTGGGTACTACTGCTTCCGCTGCTACATGCTCTGTCGCACGCCCCGTGGCGTGCGACGCGGCGCGCGGCGATTTGCACTTTGGCGCGCGCCTCGGGGCGCGCGGCCTCTTTCTTTTCTGGCGCGCCGCCCGTCCCGGCCCCTAGCCGCCCGCGCGCCGCCCGTCCCGGCCCCTAACCGTACGTGCGCCGCCCGTCCCGGCCCTTAGACGCCCGCGCGCCGCCCGTCCTGGCCCCTAGCCGCCCGCGCGCGGCCCGTCCTGGCCCCTAGCCGCCCGCGCGCCGCCCGTCCCTGCCCTTAGCCGCCCACGCGCCGCCCGTCCCGACCGCGCGCCGCTGCTCCAGCCCGTCGACGCCCGTGAGCCGCCCGTCCCGGCCCCACGCCGCCCGTGCGCCGCCCGTCCCGGCCCCGCGCCGTCGTCCCGGCCCCCACTCCGCCCGTGCGCCGCCCGTCCTGGCCCCACGCCGCCCGTGCGCCGCCCGTTCCGGCAGCGCGCCGCCGTCCCGGCCCCACGCCGCACGTGCACCGCACGTCCCGGCCCCACGCCGCCCGTGCACCGCCCGTCCCGGCCCCGCGCAGCTGCCCCGGCCCGTCGCCTGCTGCATTGCCGAGCCGCCCCACCCACCGAGCCGCCGAGCAGCCCAGCAGCCGAGCCGTAGCCGAGCCGCTGAGCAGCCCAGCAGCCGAGCCGTAGAGCAGCCGAGCCGCCCGAGCCGCCCGAGGCGCCCGAGCCGCCCGAGCCGGCCGAGCCGCCCGAGCCACCCGAGTCGCCGAGCCGCCGAGCCGCCCGAGTCGCCCGAGCAGCCAAGCCGCCCGGGTCGCCCGAGCCGCCGAGCCGCAGTTACTGCAGTGCCGCCGTGCCGCCGAGTTGCGAGTCGCCGAGTCGTCGAGCCTGCTCTTCCCACCACTAGTGAGCCCCTGCCTTCCTTACTGCTGCTACTCCTGCTCTTGCTTCTACTAGCGGCGGCCAGATGCAGCTCCAGCGACGCCCACGCGCGTCTCTCACGCCCCAGCAGCTTCGTGAGTGGTACGCTCAGAGTAGAGGGTCTCTCAGTTCTATTCGCTGCTCTTACGTGATTCGCACTGGTGCTCGGACTGGTCAGCCTTGTGGGACGCCTAGTCATACACCGTCCCGCTGCTTTGCCCGTCTGAACGACGCCTGGCGTACCGAGTTTGGCGACGAGGCTGAGCTCCCCGACTGGGTGGAGTTGCTTAGGAAGAGGGTAGATATATTTGCTCTTGACTATGATGCTATTCTCACTGCCATGTATGCATTGCCTACTAGTGCTGACCGTGCCGGTCACCTGTGCGTACCGCCTGACCCGGGTATAGAGCCTGCTGCTCTAGCTTCTGGTGCGGCTGCTGCTCTGGGTGCTAGTGTGTCTCCTGCTCCAGGTACAGGTGCGGCTGCTGCTCTAGGTGCTAGTAAGTCTGCTTCCTCAGGTGCGGGTGAGTCTGCTCTCTCAGGTACCGCGTCGGCTCCGGCCTCTCACACCTTCACCCTTGACTCGGGGGCTTCCCGCTCCTTCTTTCGAGACCGCACCACACTCACGCCGCTTGGTCGGCCAGTTGCAGTCTCTCTGGCAGACCCCTCTGGGGGCCCTGTCCTTGCTCACTTCTCCACTGTCCTCCCGTGTCCGGCGGCCCCCTCTGGCACCCTGTCTGGTCTTTACCTCCCCTCGTTCTCTACGAACTTGGTGAGTGGTGCTGACCTGCAGGATGCGGGGGTTCACCAGTTCACTCCTGCGAGTCAGCGGGTGACCCACTGCACAGACGCTCGGACAGGCCGACACCTGGCCACGTTTACTCGTCGGCCGGGGTCGAGCCTGTACACACTGACCACTGAGTCTCCTCCAGTTACTTAGTCTGGTAGGGTAGCTGCGTCGGGTCAGGTGTTTGCTGCAGCGTCCAGGTCTGGTCTTGAGTCTGCCCCCTGTTCGTGTCGTCTCCTGTCTCACGAGACTCTCCTCTGGCACCACCGCCTTGGTCACCCCTCTCTGCTTCGGCTTAGAGGCATGGCCTCTCGTCTTCTTGTTTCTGGTCTCCCCCGGTCCCTCCCTCCCCTTCCTCAGGGCCCTGGCCCTACCTGTGTCCCCTGTGTCGAGGGGCGCCAGCGTGCTGCCCCTCACTCCTCCCAGTTTCCTCCGACAGAGGCCCCGTTGCAGACGATTCACATGGACGTGTGGGGCCCAGCCCGCGTTCGTGGACAGGGTCACGAGCGCTACTTCCTGCTAGTTGTTGACGACTACTCGCGTTACACCGCAGTCTTCCCCTTGCGCAGCAAGGGTGATGTCACTGAGGTGCTGATCGACTGGATCCGCGCAGCTCGTCTCCAGCTCCGGCAGAGCTTTGGCTCGGACTTTCCTGTTCTGCGTCTACACTCGGACAGAGGCGGAGAGTTTTCCTCTGGCCTTCTGAGAGCCTACTGTAGCGCACGGGGCATCCGTCAGACCTTCACGCTTCCGGACTCTCCGCAGCAAAATAGGATTGCTGAGCGCCGCATTGGCATGGTCATGGACGTCGCTCGTACGTCTATGATGCATGCGGCTGCCCCCCATTTTCTGTGGCCGTTTGCGGTGAGGTACGCGGCGCATCAGATCAACCTTCACCCCAGGGTCTCCAGGCCGGAGACCTCCCCAGCCTTGCTGTGGACGGGGAAGGTTGGCGATGCGTCGGCGTTCCGGGTCTGGGGATCTCGGGCGTTTGTCCGCGACTTGTCTGCGGACAAACTATCCCCTCGTGCTGCTCCTTGCGTCTTCCTGGGGTTCCCCCCTGACGCGCCTGGGTGGCAGTTCTACAACCCCACCTCTCGCCGTGTTCTGTCCTCCCTGGACGTCACGTTTGACGAGTCGGTCCCCTACTACCGCCTCTTCCCCTACCGTACTCCGTCCCTCCCCCCGCCCCCGCTCTTCCTTGTACCAGGTCCCCCCCAGGTAGACCCCCTCCCCCCTCAGGGTCCTGCCCCTTCAGGTGTGTCCCAGGTAGACGCAGTCGAGCCTGTCGAGGTCACTAGTGACTCTGGTGCTGCTGAGGGTGCTGAGCCTGGGGGTACTGAGCCTGGGGGTGCTGAGCCTGGGGGTGCTACGCCTGGGGGTGCTTTGCCTGGGGGTGCCGGGCCTGGGGGTGCTGAGCCTGGAGGTGCTCCGCCTGGAGGTTCTCCGGGTGCTTCGTCTCGCAGGGAGCCACTCTCTCCACAGGAGCTGCGCGAGTGGTTTGCCCGGCGCTGGAGCCGTGCTGCTGGTGCTGGAGGTTCTTCGGCTACTGGGGGTGCTGAGCCTAGGGGAGCTGAGCCTGGGGGTGCTGAGCCTGGGGGTGCTACGCCTGGGGGTGCTGGGCCTGGGGGTGCTCGCCCTGGGGGTGCTGAGCCTGGGGGTGCTTTGCCTGGGGGTGCTAGACCTGGGGGTGCTGTGCCTGGAGGTGCTCCGCCTGGGAGTTCTCCGGGTGCTTCGTCTCGCCGGGAGCCACTCTCTCTTCAGGAGCTGCGCGAGTGGTTTGCCCAGCGCTGGAGCCGTGCTGCTGGTGCTGGAGGTTCGTCGGCTACTGAGGGTACTGCTGTCGCGGGTCCCGGAGGTGCTCGTCCTGGGAGTACTGGAGCTGCTGGGCCTGCAGGTTCGACTGGAGCTGGTGCTGCTGAGGGTGTTGGCGCTGAGACTACCACTGGCGGTCCTGCTGGGGGTGCTGCTGGTGCTGCTGGAGGTTCTGGAGCTGCTGGAGGTGCTGCTGGTGGTTCTGGAGCTGCTGGAGGTGCTGCTGGAGGTGCTGGAGCTACTGGAGGTGCTGCTGGAGCGGGCACTCCTGCTGGGGGTCCTGGTGCTGTCCCTGCTGTTTGTGGCGCCGCCACGCGACCTCGACCGTACTTCGTTCCACTCCTGCAGCAGGTTCTTGGTCTTACACCTTCTACTGGTCCTCCTCCTCCTCCCTTAGAGGGTCCACAGCCTGTCCAGTCACAGTCACAGCTACAGCCTGACTCCCCTTTGCCTGCTCCTTCTCCCTACGCTGATCCTACTGGAGGTCTTACTGAGCGTCGTGAGCCTACGTCTCGTCCTGCGTCGCCTGTTTGTGCTGCGCGCGCTAGTGGTCGCGGTTCGCGTCAGCGTCCTCCTCCTATCCCTGGCACGCACCGGATGTCTCTGCGTCCGTCCACTGCTCCTCTGCGTGCCCCTTTGCCTTCTCCTCCTGAGTCCTCTCTTCCTGCTCTTGCCGACCCGAAGTCGGACTCTCTTCGTGCTGCCAGTCCTACTGTCACGCGTCTCCTTGCTACTGCCGTCACTGACCCTTCTTTCGAGTCTACTGCTGCGTCTGCCCTTGTTACTGAGCTCGTCGACTTTGCTGCTCGCTGTCGCCTAGACTACGCTGCGAGTCTTCTCGCTGAGTCTGAGTCTGTCTGTCCTCCGTCAGTCGGGGGTGAGTGTGCCCTTGGCACGGACGTCCTTGAGGACAGGCAGGAGGAGTTCCAGTGTCGGGCCGCTGCTTCACCTTATCTCGTGTCCGTACTGCTTACCCCTGAGGGAGACCCGGATGCACTTGACATCCCGACTCCGCGCTCTTACGCGGAGGCGATAGAGGGTCCCTACTCCTCTCAGTGGCAGGCAGCTATGGATGCAGAGATGGCTTCCTGGAAGTCCACAGGCACCTACGTTGACGCTGTCCCCCCTCCTGGGGCGAACATCGTCAGTGGCATGTGGATCTTCAGGGTGAAGCGGCCGCCGGGTTCTCCGCCTGTCTTCAAGGCGCGTTACGTGGCTCGTGGCTTCAGTCAGCGGCAGGGAGTTGACTACTTTCAGACCTTCTCCCCTACCCCGAAGATGACCACTCTTCGGGTACTGCCGCACGTTGCTGCTCACCGTGACTACGAGCTGCACTCTCTCGACTTCAGCACTGCTTTCTTGCAGGGCAGCCTGCACGAGGTGATCTGGCTGCGCCGCCCACCTGGCTTCACTGGGTCGTTCCAACCTGGTACCCAGTGGAGTCTCCGGCGTCCAGTCTATGGTCTCCGCCAGGCGCCACTTGAGTGGCACGACACACTGAGGACTACACTGGCGGCACTTGGGTTTGCTCCTTCTACTGCCGACCCGTCGCTGTTTCTGCGCACCGACACCTCTCTGCCGCCGTTCTACATCCTCGTGTACGTCGACGACTTGGTCTTTGCCATAGCTGACACTGCTGGACTCGCCTACGTGAAGTCGGAGCTGCAGAAGAGACACACGTGCACTGACCTGGGTGAACTGCGCAACTACCTTGGCTTGCAGATCACCCGGGACAGAGCACGCTGCACCATTACCCTGACTCAGTCACACATGGTGCAGCAGGTCCTTCAGCGCTTCGGCTTCACGTACTCCTCGCCTCAGGCCACTCCTCTGCCTACTCGCCACTCGCTCTCAGCTCTGCCTTCGGATGAGTCCGTAGAGTCGAGTGGCCCATATCCAGAGCTTGTTGGCTGCCTCATGTACCTGATGACCAGCACACGACCTGACCTTGCATACCCTCTTAGCATTTTTGAACGCTATGTTGCTCCTGGGAGACACCGACCAGAGCACATGGCTGCAGCGAAAAGGGTGTTGCGCTACTTGTGCAGTACGTCGGGCATGGGGCTAGTGCTTGGAGGGCGGAGTCCAGTGGTCCTCACTGGGCACGCGGACGCCTCTTGGGCTGACGACCAGGGTACGCAGCGGTCGTCACAGGGTTACACTTTCAGTCTTGGTTCCGGCTCTGTTTCGTGGCGGGCTACCCGCTCGTCTTCTGTTCTCGGCTCCAGTTGTGAGACTGAGATCTACGCCGGGGCTATGGCTGCCCAGGAGCTTCGCTGGCTCACCTACCTGCTGACCGACCTTGGAGAGCCGCCTCGTTCTCCTCCAGTCCTGTACGTAGACAACAAGGCCATGCTGGCCTTGTGTCGAGAGCAGCGACTGGAGCACAGAACAAAGCACATTGCTCTCTGCTACTTTCTTGCTCGTGAGCTACAGCAGCGTGGACAGTTGCGGCTTGCATACGTGGCCTCTGAGGCCAACACTGCTGATGTCTTCACCAAGGCACTTGCGCCTTGTGATCATCAGCGCTTCTGCACTCAGCTGGGTCTTGTGCCTGTCTTGCCTCACTTGCTCACTTCTTGACCTTGCTTGTACTGTCACGTATATATACTCTTGCTCTTGCTTGCTTAGCCTCTTGTATATATATATATATGTGATCTTGCATGTGAACTGGCCTTCTGGCCTTTGAACTTGTGCTCGGAATGTGTGGTGACTTTGTGATCCGCCCTGAGCTTTGCTTTGCTTTGCTTGACTGGTCTTGTGACCCCTTGTTCTCTCTCACTTTGCCTATGGGGGTGTGTCAGAACATTTTAGCTTATATATTTGTGTAGGCTATAGTGGGGTATCCCATAGGGGGTACAACCCAATCAGGGTTTCCTATATGTACTCACTTCATTCATAGTTCATTCATTTTCGTTCTAGTTTCTTTCACACCTAGTCCTAAATGGTGTCTTGGCGCAGTCCAATGGTTCGACCCGAATTTGATGGTAACCTCCCCGTAAGTCTATTTTCGAAAATACTCGTGCGGTTCGCAGCTGGTCGATCAGTTTGTCGGCGCGGGGGATGGGGTATCTGTCAGAACACATAGCTTACTTGTTTGTGTAGGCTATAGTGGGGTATCCCATAGGGGGTACAACACAATTAGGGTTTCCTATTTGTACTCACTTCGTTCATACTCATTTCATTCTCGTTCAATTCTTCTCATGGTATCAGAGCAGGTCCCCTCCTAGGGACTGTTCCTAGGGCCCACCGAAGCGCGCCCCGAGGCGCGCGTTCTTTTTTTTAGCGACCCTGCGTGTCGCCCCTACCGTCGCGCTCCCGCCGCTCCCTCCTCTTACGGCCGCCCGCCCTAGTGCCCTGACGGCCGCCCGCCCTAGCGCCCTGACGGCCGCCCGCCCTAGCGCCCTGACGGCCGCCCGCCCTAGCGCCCGAGCGCCAACCGCCCTAGCGCCCTGACGGCCAACCGCCCTAGCGCCCTGACGGCCGCCCGCCCTAGCGCCCTGACGGCCGCCCGCCCCAGCGCCCGAGCGCCGCCCGCCCTAGCGCCCGAGCGCCGCCCGCCCTAGCGCCCGAGCGCCGCCCGCCCTAGCGCCCGAGCGCCGCCCGCCCTAGAGCCCTGACGGCCGCCCGCCCTAGCGCCCGAGCGCCGCTCGCCCTAGCGCCCTGACGGCCGCCCGCCCTAGCGCCCGTGCGCCCCTCGCCCAAGCGCCCTGACGGCCGGCCGCCCGCCCTAGCGCCCGAGCGCTGACCGCCCTTTCGCCCTTAGGGCCGCCCGCCCGAACGCCTGAGCGCCGCCCGCCGTCGCCCCAACGCCCTAGCGCCCGACGCCCGCGAGCCGCCCGTCGCAGCCGCCCGTGAGCTCCCTGAGCCGCCCGCGCCGCCGTCCCTGAGCCGCCTGTGCAGCCGCCCGCGAGCCACCAGTGAGCCGCCCGTCGCGACACCAGCGCCGCACGAGCCGCCCGTACAGCTCAGCAGCCCGAGCCGCCCGAGCCGCCCGCGCCGCCCCAGCAACCCGAGCCGCCCGAGCCGCCCGAGCCGCCCGAGCCGCGCGAGCCGCCCGAGCCGCCCCAGACGCCCGAGCCGCCCGAGCCGCCCGAGCCGCCAGAGCCGCCCGCGCCGCCCCAGCAACCCGAGCCGCCCGAGCCGTGCCGCTGTTCCTGAGCTGTGTTCCTCTGCTGCTGCACTACCCGACTCTCCCTGCCCGGTGAGACTTTCAGCTGCTGCCATGGCCACCCCCAATGTCCTTACTTTTGACGCTGAGGGGAGGGCCATTGACTTTGCCGTCTGGATTGAAGACCTGCAGCTGTACTTACTATGTGATGCGATAGATGAGGTCTCTCTCTTTGACTTTGTCTCTGGCGCTGTCCCTGCCCCACCTGCTGATGCTGACTCTGCCGTTCGCTCCAAGTGGGCGACCCGCGATGCTGCTGCACGTCTTGCTGTGCGTCGCCACCTCCCTTCCTCTGAGCGTGCCCACTTAGTCAGTGCAAGACCGCTCAGGCCTTGTACGACGCTGTAGTTGCACGCTACTCCTCCCCTTCCTCCGCTACCCTTAGCCGCCTCATGCTACCGTTTCTCTTCCCTGACCTCGCCTCCTTTCCCACTGTTGCTGACCTCGTTACCCACCTCCGTGCTAGTGACACCCGCTACCGCGCTGCCCTTCCTGCTGAGTTCCGCGCTGCAAACCCTCCTCCCATGTACATCACTCTCTACTTTCTCGTCACCCGTCTCCCTGAGTCCCTTCGTGCCGTTAGGGACCAGTTTCTCTCTGTCTGTCCCACCACTCTCACTGTCGATCTCCTTGAGGAGTCCCTGCTAGCGGCTGAGAAGAGTATTGTCGCTGTAGGGGCCTCTCGGGGTGACCCTCGCACCCCCATCTTTGAGGGGTGTGGTCCTTCCCCCCTGCTGCCCTCTGTTGCCTCTGCCGCTGCGGCCGACCTCACTGGTTTTGAGTCGGTCGGCGCGGCGTCTGCCCCCAGCGGCAGACGCCGCTCTGGCAAGGGCAAAGGGGGCAAGGGAGCGGGTGGAGCTAGAGGGGGCGGTGGAGGAGGCGGTGGGGGTGGCGGGGGGAGTGGGGGTGGCGGTGGGGGTGGTGGCGGGAGTGGAGGTACTGGTGGCGGCAGTGGAGGCGGAGGTGGCGGCGGAGGTGGTAGCGGAGGAGGCGGTGGGAGCGGTGGGAGCGACGGTCCTGGTGGGGGAGGTGGCGGTGGAGACGGGGGTGGCGGTGGAGGCGGGGGTGGCGGTGGAGGCGGGGGTCGGAGTGGCTCGTCCCAGCGGAGCAGCTCTGGGGGTGGTCAGCGCCAGCAGCAGCAGCAGCAGCAGCCGCAGCAGCAGCCACAGCAGCAGCAGCGCTCTCGCACCGTCCCCGGCCCTCAGCAGCTCCGTGAGTGGTACTTGCAGCGTCAGCGTGGTGGTGCGCTTGGTCCCTGCCCCTACGTTCTTCGCACAGGTGACCGTGCAGGGGAGAGGTGTGGAGGCGCCCACACAGCCCGCCGCTGCTTTGGCCGCCTGACCGACGCCTGGCGTCAGCAGTTTCCGGAGGCCGCTGAGATCCCCCGCTGGGGAGAGCTGTCTAGGGCTGGTGTAGCAATTTATGATCTTGATTTTGATGCTATTCTCTCTGCTATGTATGCTGTGACTGGTAGTGATGAGGATGACTGTTACCGGTGTTTCCCGCCCGACCCGGGCATTGGTACTGCCGCGTCAGGTACTAGTGAGGCTGCTGCTCTAGGTGCCAGTGCGTCTGTGCTCTCAGGTGCTGGTGAGTCTGCCCTCTCAGGTACTGTGTCGGCTTCGGCCTCTCACACCTTCACCCTTGACTCTGGAGCGTCTCGCTCCTTCTTTAGGGACCGCACCACTCTCACGCCGCTGAGTCGGCCGGTTGCGGTGTCCCTGGCTGACCCCTCTAGGGGGCCTGTCCTGTCTCGCTTCTCCACTGTCCTCCCGTGTCCGGCGGCCCCCTCTGGCACCCTGACTGGTCTCTACCTCCCCTCGTTCTCGACGAACTTGGTGAGTGGTGCTGACCTCCAGGATGTGGGTGTCCACCAGTTCACCCCTGCTCGTCAGCGGGTGACCCACTGCACGGAGGCGGATACAGGTCGCCACCCGGCTACGTTTACACGTCGGCCAGGGTCGAGCCTGTACACACTAACCACTGCTTCTCCTCCAGGTGCTGAGTCTGGTAGGGTCCCTACGTCTGGTCAGGTGTTTGCTGCAGCGTCCAAGTCTGGTCCTGAGTCTGCCCCCTGCTCGTGTCGTCGTCTGTCTCACGAGACCCTCCTCTGGCACCACCGCCTTGGCCACCCCTCTCTGCTTCGGCTCAGAGGCATGGCCTCGCGAGTCCTTGTGTCTGGTCTTCCCCGGTCTCTCCCTCTCCTTCCTCCGGGCCCTGGCCCCACCTGTGTCCCCTGTGTCGAGGGGCGCCAGCGTGCTGCCCCTCACTCCTCCCAGTTTCCTCCGACAGAGGCCCCGTTGCAGACGCTTCACATGGACGTGTGGGGCCCAGCCCGCGTCCGTGGACAGGGTCAGGAGCGCTACTTCCTGCTGGTGGTTGACGACTACTCGCGTTACACCACAGTCTTCCCCTTGCGCAGCAAGGGTGAGGTCACTGAGGTGTTGATCGACTGGATCCGCGCAGCTCGTCTCCAGCTTCGGAGGAGCTTTGGCTCTGACTTCCCTGTTTTACGTCTGCACTCGGACTGAGGCGGAGAGTTCTCCTCTGGCCTCCTGAGTGCCTACTGTCGTGCGCGAGGCATCCGTCAGACCTTCACGCTTCCGGACTCACCACAGCAGAATGGGATTGCTGAGCGCCGCATTGGCATGGTCATGGATGTCGCTCGTACGTCCATGATGCATGCGGCTGCTCCCCATTTTCTGTGGCCGTTTGCGGTCAGTTACGCTGCGCATCAGATCAACCTCCACCCCAGGGTCTCTCGACCGGAGACCTCCCCAGCCCTGCTGTGGACGGGGACGGTTGGCGATGCGTCGGCGTTCCGGGTCTGGGGATCTCGGGCGTTTGTTCGCGACCTGTCTACGGACAAGCTGTCCCCTCGTGCTTCTCCCTGCGTCTTCCTGGGGTTCCCCCCCGACGCGCCTGGGTGGCAGTTCTACCACCCCACCTCTCGACGTGTTCTGTCCTCCCATGACGTCACGTTCGACGAGTCGGTACCCTACTACCGCCTCTTCCCCTACCGCAATCCGTCCCTCCCCCCACCCCCGCTCTTCTTGGTACCAGGTCCCCCCCCGGTAGTCCCCCTCCCCCCTCAGGGTCCTGCCCCTTCAGGTGTGTCCGAGGTAGACGCGGTCGAGCCTGTCGAGGTCACTGGTGACTCTGGTACTGCTGCGGGAGCTGAGCCTGGGGGTGCGGAGTCTGGGGGTGCTGAGCCTGGAGGTGCCGAGTCTGGGGGTGCTGAGCCTGGGGGTGCTGAGCCTGAGGGTGCTGTGCCTGGGAGTGCTGAGCCTGGAGGTGCCGAGTCTGGGGGTGCTGTGCCTGGGGGTGCTGAGCCTGGAGGTGGTGCGCCTGGGGGTGCTGTGCCTGAGGTTGCTGAGCCTGGGGGTGCTGTGCCTGGGGGTGCTGTGTCTAGGGGTTCTGAGCCTGGAGGTGCTGTGCCTGGGGGTGCTTCGTCTCGCCGGGAGCCACTCTCCCCACAGGAGCTGCGTGAGTGGTTTGCT
Organism: Closterium sp. NIES-65; assembly: GCA_948144175.1. Lineage (NCBI taxonomy): Eukaryota > Viridiplantae > Streptophyta > Zygnematophyceae > Desmidiales > Closteriaceae > Closterium > Closterium sp. NIES-65. The sequence continues at coordinate 969,577 of CANXME010002149.1, forward strand.
AGGCGCTGGAGGCGTGCTGCTGGTGCGGGTGGTTCTTCGACTGCAGAGGGTACTGCTGCCGCGCGTCCCGCCGGTGCTCGTACTGTGGGTGCTGGAGCTGCTGGGTCTGAGAGTTCTCCTGGAGCTGGTCCTACTGAGGGTTTTGGCGCTGAGCCTGCCGTTGGCGGTCCGACTGACAGTGCTCCTGGTGCTGCGGCTGGGGGTTCTGGAGCTTCTGGTGGTGCTGCTGGAGGTGCTGCTGGAGTGGGTGCTCCTGCCGGGGCTACTGGTGCTGTTCCTGCTGTTTCTAGCGTCGCCGCGCGGCCCCGACCGTACTTCGTTCCGCTCCTGCAGCAGGTTCTTGGTCTTACACCTCCTCCTCCTCCCTTAGAGGGTCCGCAGCCTGTCCGGTCACAGCCACAGCTACAGCCTGCCTCCCCTTTGCCTGCTCCTTCTCCCTACGCTGGTCCGACTGGAGGTCTTACTGAGCGTCGTGAGCCTGCGTCTCGTCTTGTGTCGCCTGTTCGTACTGAGCGCGCTAGTGGTCGCGGGTCGCGTCAGCGTCCTCCTCCTATCCCTGGCACGCACCGGATGTCACTGCGTCCGTCCACTGCTCCTCTGCGTGCCCCTTTGCCTTCTCCTCCTGCTTCCTCTCTTCCTGCTCTTGCCGACCCGGAGTCGGACTCTCTTCGTGCTGCCAGTCCTACTGTCACGCGTCTCCTGGCTACTGCTGTCACTGACCCCTCCTTCGAGTCGTCTGCTGCGTCTGCCCTTGTCACTGAGCTTGTCGACTTTGCTGCGCGCTGTCGTCTAGACTACGCTGCTCGTCTTGTCCCTGAGTCTGAGTCCGCCTGTCCTCCGTCCGTCGGGGGTGAGTGTGCCCTTGGCACGGACGTCCTTGAGGACAGGCAGGAGGAGTTCCAGTGTCTGGCCGCCGCTTCACCTCGTCTCGCGTCTGTACTGCTAGCCCCTGAGGGAGACCCGGATGCACCAGACATCCCGACTCCGCGCTCTTACGCGGAGGCGATAGAGGGTCCCTACTCCTCTCAGTGGCAGGCAGCTATGGATGCAGAGATGGCTTCCTGGAAGTCCACAGGCACCTACGTTGACGCTGTTCCCCCTCCTGGGGCGAACATCGTCAGTGGCATGTGGATTTTCTGGGTGAAGCGGCCGCCGGGTTCTCCCCCTGTCTTCAAGGCGCGTTACGTGGCTCGTGGCTTCAGTCAGCGGCAGGGGGTTGACTACTTTCAGACCTTCTCCCCCACCCCGAAGATGACCACTCTTCGGGTTCTGCTGCACGTTGCTGCTCACCGTGACTACGAGCTGCACTCTCTCGACTTCAGCACAGCTTTCTTGCAGGGCAGCCTGCACGAGGAGATCTGGCTGCGTCGCCCACCTGGCTTCACTGGGTCTTTCCCTCCTGGTACCCAGTGGAGTCTCCGGCGTCCAGTCTACGGTCTCCGCCAGGCGCCACGTGAGTGGCACGACACACTGAGGACTACGCTCGCGGCACTTGGGTTTGCTCCTTCCACTGCCGACCCGTCGCTGTTTCTGCGCACCGACACCTCTCTGCCGCCGTTCTACATCCTCGTGTACGTCGACGACTTGGTCTTTGCCACAGCTGACACCGCTGGACTCGCCTACGTGAAGTCCGAGCTGCAGAAGAGACACACGTGCACTGACCTGGGTGAACTGCGCAGCTACCTTGGCTTGCAGATCACCCGGGACAGAGCACGCCGCACCATTACCCTGACTCAGTCACACATGGTGCAGCAGGTCCTTCAGCGCTTCGGCTTCACGTACTCCTCGCCTCAGGCCACTCCTCTGCCTACTCGCCACTCGCTCTCAGCTCTGCCTTCGGATGAGTCCGTAGAGTCGAGTGGCCCGTTTGCAGAGCTTGTTGGCTGCCTCATGTACCTGATGACCTGCACACGACCTGACCTCGCATACCCTCTTAGCATTCTCGCACGCTTTGTTGCTCCTGGGAGACACCGACCAGAGCACATGGCTGCAGCGAAGAGGGTGTTGCGCTACTTGTGCAGTACGTCGGGCATGGGGCTAGTGCTTGGAGGGCGCAGTCTCGTGGTCCTCACTGGGCACGCAGACGCTTCTTGGGCTGACGACCAGGCTACGCAGCGGTCGTCACAGGGTTACACCTTCAGCCTTGGTTCCGGCTCTGTCTCGTGGCGGGCTACCCGCTCGTCTTCTGTTCTCGGCTCCAGTTGTGAGGCTGAGATCTACGCTGGGGCTATGGCTGCACAGGAGTTACGCTGGCTCACCTACCTGCTGACCGACCTTGGAGAGCAGCCTCGTTCTCCTCCAGTCCTGTACGTAGACAACAAGGCCATGTTGGCCTTGTGTCGAGAGCAGCGACTGGAGCACAGAACGAAGCACATTGCTCTTCGCTACTTTCTTGCTCGTGAGCTACAGCAGCGTGGACAGCTGCGACTTGCGTACGTGGCCTCTGAGGCCAACACTGCTGATGTCTTCACCAAGGCACTTGCGCCTTGTGATCATCAGCGTTGCTGCACGCAGTTGGGTCTTGTGCCTGTCTTGCCTCACTTGCTCTCCTCTTGACCTTGCTTGTACCTTCGCATATATATACTCTTGCTCTTGCTTGCTTGACTCTTGTATACCTCTATATATGATCTTGCATGTGAACTGGCCTTGTGGCCTTTGAACTTGTGCTCGGAATGCGTGGTGACTTTGTGATCCACCCTGAGCTTTGCTTTGCTTTGCTTGACTGGTCTTGTGACCCCTTGTTCTCCCCCACTTTGCCTATGGGGGTGTGTCAGAACACATAGCTTACTTGTTTGTGTAGGCTATAGTGGGGTATCCCATAGGGGGTACAACACAATTAGGGTTTCCTATTTGTACTCACTTCGTTCATACTCATTTCATTCTCGTTCAATTCTTCTCAGTATCGTGATTTTACTATTACCCTGTTAACCGCTCGGTAGTCGATGCACTTGCGAAACCCCCCGTCTTTTTTTGGTGTGAACAGTATCGGTGCGGTGAACGGTGAAAAGCTCGATCGGATAAACTGCTTCTCTAACAGGTAATCTAACTGCTTCCTTAGCTCTTCGAGCTCGGGCTGTGTCAGTCCAAATTGGCGCTGTATAGTTGGCTGTGCCCCCGGTTCTAACTCGATCCTATGGTCATGCGCCCGCTGAGGTGGCAGCCTTTGCGGTAAGTCATCCGGAAAGATACCCGGGAACCGTTTCAGTAGTGCCTGTAGTTCGGGTGGTACGGCTGCCAACAGTTTCTGCAAATCACTCGGCCGGTCCTCTTTTTCCACTTATGCGATATCCACTGCGTACACGTCAGCTCCAGCAGCGACAGCCCGTTTCATCGTGATGGCGTTGACCTGGACCGTCGAAGACTCGGGTGGCTGCCAGCGAGGTAGGACGACCAAGTTATCACTACTTCGCACTATGCAGCTACCCGTCGTCGAGTCAATTCGTGGGTTATACCGTCGCAGCCAATCACGTCCCAATAAAATGTCGTGCCCATCCAGTGTCGTTGCGAGCATTTCCTGTATAAACCCGAAGTTCCCTCCGCAGCGGACCTTTACTCTCTCCACCTTTTCCCGTATAGCCAGTGGCGTGCCGTCGACTAAGCGTGCATCTATCTCAGGTAAGCATCGGTTAAGTGTTAATTGTAATTTCTGTGCGGTTGCGGTATTAACTAAGCTGTGACTTGCTCCTCCGTCAATAAAAATCTTCACTGTTGCTCCCTGTATTTTCCCGTAGATTAGTACCGGGCAATCCGTCGCTGTACCCTCCTTATTCATCCGAGCCCGATCGATGGCATGAATCGGTACTATGACTCGGTGAGGGTCGGTGTGGTTGGGCGAGCAGGCAGTCTCGTCAGTAGTTGGCCCAACTTCTACTGACTGCTGGCGTTTCCCTGCCTCTGAGACTCCCTCCCCTGCTCTGCTCCTCGGCGCCTCAGCTCCTCTGGGCATTCGCTCTTGCGATGGCCCGGCCTGTTGCAAGCAAAGTAGCGCCCCTTAAACGGTGCGGCAGCTGCATTCGTTGCGACGGCGTGTACAGTGGCGTGCTCGGTCGGTCCCCGAGGACGATGTCCGTAATAGGACCCCGGTCTCGGTCGGCGTAGAATGTCGATCTTCTCGGCGAGCGCCAGAATCTCGTTGAAGTTAGAGAGTCCGCGCAGCATTATCTCGTGCGAGATGTCCGGCTTCAGCCCTCCGACGTAACGGTCCACCCGCTCCGCTTCGTGCATGTAGCCGACCTGCTCGCAAAGTGCGAGAAAACCGCTGGTATAGTCTTGAACTGACCCGAGCTGGCGCCAAGTGCGCAGTTTCCGACGCGCCGAAATTGAAGTCGCGATCGGCTCAAAGCGCGCCCGAAGTCCTGCGCACCACGCATCCCACGTGCTGTATTGGGCGGTCTCGCAGAACGAACTCCAGGTGACAGCTGGACCCGAGGGCCCTTCCTCGTGCGACGGTGGCTCGTAGGGGCGTGGCGACGTCACGATGACTCGCCACCAGTCCATGGCGGGGCCCCTTAGCAGTGAAACCGCATACCGGATCTTTGCGGCGTCCGACTCGACGTAATTGGCGTCGAAGAAAACGTTCATCGTGAAGACCCACGATTGAACTGTCAGACCGTCGCGTTGACTTGGGTCGAAGCAGGGCGGGCGTTGCGGCTTGAGCGGCATTGGTGCCATGTTGGGTTGTTCGTCACTTGTCGCCGCGAATTCCACGTGCCGACGGACTTCTCGAGGCTCCCGTGGGCTTGGTGCGCTCCTGTTTCCTCCCATGCCAGGCATCGGCTGGGCGGCGCCCTCACTGGCTGCGCCTGAGCGTTGTCCCGTGCTGTCGTGTTGTGTTGGTGTGCCGGACGAGATGATGATCGGCTCATCCGAACGTGCAGATGCGTTTGTTGGTGCGTGGGATGTCTGTCAGAACATATAGCTTACTTATTTCTGTAGGCTATAGTGGGGTATCCCATAGGGGGTACAACCCAATTAGGGTTTCCTATTTGTACCCACTTCTTTTTCATAGTCATTCACTTCTCGTTCGTACTTTCTCATGGAATCAGAGCAGGTCCCTTCCTAGGGCCTGTTCCTAGGGCCCACCGAAGCGCGCCCCGAGGCGCGCATTTTTTTTAGCGACCCTCCGAGTCGCCCCTCCCGTCGTGCTCCCGCTTAGGCCCCTCGTCGGCCCCCCGCTTAGGCCCCTCGTCGGCCCCCCCCGCTTAGGCCCCTCGTCGGCCCCGCTTAGGCCCCTCGTCGGCCCCGCTTAGGCCCCTCGTCGGCCCCTGCTTAGGCCCCTCGTCGGCCCCGCGTACCCCTCGTCGGCCCCGCGTAGGCCCCGCGTACCCCTCGTCGGCCCCGCGTACCCCTCGTCGGCCCCGCGTAGGCCCCGCGTACCCCTCGTCGGCCCCACGTAGGCCCCGCGTAGGCCCCGCGTACCCCTCGTCGGCCCCGCGTAGGCCCCGCGTACCCCTCGTCGGCCCCGCGTACCCCTCGTCGACCCCGCGTACACCTCGTCGGCCCCGCGTACACCTCGTCGGCCCCGCGTACACCTCGTCGGCCCCGCGTACCCCTCGTCGACCCCGCGTACACCTCGTCGACCCCGCGTACACCTCGTCGGCCCCGCGTACACCTCGTCGGCCCCGCGTACACCTCGTCGGCCCCGCGTACACCTCGTCGGCCCCGCGTACACCTCGTCGGCCCCGCGTAGGCCCCGCCCAGGCCCCGTCTCGGCCCCGTGTCGGCCCCGCGTAGGCTCCGTCGGCCCCGCTTAGGCCCCTCTTCGGCCCCGCGTCGGCCCCACCTACGCCCTGTCGGCCCCGCGCTGGCCCCGCTTAGGCCCGCCACCGGCCCCTGCTACAGCCCGCCGCGTCGGCCCCGCCTACAGCCCGCCGGCCCGCCTAGGCCCCACTTCGGCCCCTCGTCGGCCCCACTACAGCCCGCACCGGCCCCTGCTATAGCCCGCCACCGGCCCTGCTACAGCCGCCACCGGCCCCTACTACAGCCCGCCGCCGGCCCTGCTACAGCCCGCCACCGGCCCTGCTACAGCCGCCACCGGCCCCTGCTACAGCCCGCCACCGGCCCTGCTACAGCCCGCCACCGGCCCTGCTACAGCCGCCGCCGGCCCTGCTGCAGCCCGCCACCGGCCCTGCTACAGCCCGCCACCGGCCCTGCTACAGCCCACCACCGGCCCTGCTGCAGCCCGCCGTACTGCACGTGAGCAGCCCCAGCAGCCCGCGCCGCCCGTCAGCCCCTACGCCACCCGAGCCGCGCGAGCCGCCCGAGCCGCCCGAGCCGCCCGAGCCGCCTGAGCCACGCGAGCCACCTGAGGAGCCGTGCTGCTGTCCCTGAGCTGTGTTCCTCTGCTGCTGACCTACCCGACTCTTCCAGCCCGGTGAGACTTTCAGCTGCTGCCATGGCCACCCCCAATGTTCTTACTTTTGACGCTGAGGGGAGGGCCATTGACTTTGCCGTCTGGATTGAAGACCTGCAGCTGTACTTACTGTGTGATGCGATAGATGAGGTCTCTCTCTTTGACTTTGTCTCTGGAGCTGTCCCTGCCCCGCCTGCTGATGCTGACTCTGCCGTTCGCTCCAAGTGGGCGACCCGCGATGCTGCTGCACGTCTTGCTGTGCGTCGCCACCTCCCTTCCTCTGAGCGTGCCCACTTTAGTCAGTGCAAGACCGCTCAGGCCTTGTACGACGCTGTAGTTGCACGCTACTCCTCTCCTTCCTCCGCTACCCTTAGCCGCCTCATGCTACCGTTTCTCTTCCCTGACCTCGCTTCCTTTCCCACTGTCGCTGACCTCGTTACCCACCTCCGCACTAGTGACGCTCGCTACCGCGCTGCCCTTCCTGCTGAGTTCCGCGCCGCAAACCCTCCTCCCATGTATATCACTCTCTACTTTCTCGTCACCCGTCTTCCTGAGTCCCTTCGTGTCGTTAGGGACCAGTTTCTCGCTGTCTGTCCCACCACCCTCACTGTCGACCTCCTTGAGGAGTCCCTGCTAGCGGCTGAGAAGAGTATAGTCGCTGTAGGGGCCTCTAGGGGTGACCCTCGCACCCCCATCTTTGAGGGGTGTTCTCCTTCCCCCCTGCTGCCCTCTGTCGCCTCTGCTGCTACGGCCGACCCCGCTGGTTTTGAGTCGGTCGGTGCGGCGTCTGCCCCCAGCGGCAGACGCCGCTCTGGCAAGGGCAAGGGGGGCAAGGGAGCGGGTGGATCTAGAGGAGGCAGTGGCGGAGGAGGTGGGGGTGGCGGGGGGAGTGGGGGTGGCGGTGGAGGTGGTGGCGGGAGTGGGGGTACCGGTGGAGGAGGTGGAGGCGGAGGTGGCGGCGGAGGCGGCAGCGGAGGAGGCGGGGGCGAGGGTACCGGTGGGGGCGGTGGCGGTGGAGACGGGGGTGGCGGTGGAGGTGGGAGTGGCGGTGGAGGCGGGAGTGGCGGAGGCGGCGGGGGTCGGAGTGGCTCGTCCCAGCGGAGCAGCTCTGGGGGTGGTCAGCGCCAGCAGCAGCAGCAGCAGCAGCAGCGGTCTCGCACCGTCCCCGCCCCTCAGCAGCTCCGTGAGTGGTACTTGCAGCGTCAGCGTGGTGGTGCGTTTGGTCCCTGCCCCTACGTTCTTCGCTCCGGCGACCGTGCGGGGGAGAGGTGTGGAGGCACCCACACAGCGCGCCGCTGCTTTGGCCGCCTGACCGACGCCTGGCGTCAGCAGTTTCCGGAGGCCGCTGAGATCCCCCGCTGGGGGGAACTGTCTAGGGCTGGTGTAGCCATTTATGATCTTGACTTTGATGCTATTCTCTCTGCTATGTATGCTGTGACTGGTAGTGATGAGGATGACTGTTACCGGTGTTTCCCGCCCGACCCGGGCATTGGTACTGCCGCGTCAGGTACTAGTGAGGCTGCTGCTCTAGGTGCCAGTGCGTCTGTGCTCTCAGGTGCTGGTGAGTCTGCCCTCTCAGGTACTGTGTCGGCTTCGGCCTCTCACACCTTCACCCTTGACTCTGGAGCGTCTCGCTCCTTCTTTCGGGACCGCACCACTCTCACGCCACTGAGTCGGCCGGTTGCGGTGTCCCTGGCTCACCCCTCTGGGGGGCCTGTCCTGTCTCGCTTCTCCACTGTCCTCCCGTGTCCGGCGGCCCCCTCTGGCACCCTGACTGGTCTCTACCTCCCCTCGTTCTCGACGAACTTGGTGAGTGGTGCTGACCTCCAGGATGCAGGTGTCCACCAGTTCACCCCTGCTCGTCAGCGGGTGACTCACTGCACTGAGGCGGATACAGGTCGCCACCTGGCTACGTTCACACGTCGGCCAGGGTCGAGCCTGTACACACTGACCACTGCTTCTCCTCCAGGTACTACGTCTGGTAGGGTCCCTTCGTCTGGTCAGGTGTTTGCTGCAGCGTCCAGGTCCGGTCCTGAGTCTGCCCCCTGCTCGTGTCGTCGTCTGTCTCACGAGACCCTCCTCTGGCACCACCGCCTTGGCCACCCCTCTCTGCTTCGGCTCAGAGGCATGGCCTCGCGAGTCCTTGTGTCTGGTCTTCCCCGGTCCCTACCTCCCTTTCCTCCGGGCCCTGGCCCTGCCTGTGTCCCCTGTGTCGAGGGGCGCCAGCGTGCTGCCCCTCACTCCTCCCAGTTTCCTCCGACAGAGGCCCCGTTGCAGACGCTTCACATGGACGTGTGGGGCCCAGCCCGCGTCTGTGGACAGGGTCAGGAGCGCTACTTCCTGCTGGTGGTTGACGACTACTCGCGTTACACCACAGTCTTCCCCTTGCGCAGCAAGGGTGAGGTCACTGAGGTGTTGATCGTTTGGATCCGCGCAGCTCGTCTCCAGCTTCGGAGGAGCTTTGGCTCTGACTTTCCTGTTTTGCGTCTGCACTCGGACAGAGGCGGAGAGTTCTCCTCTGGCCTCCTGAGTGCCTACTGTCGTGCGCGAGGCATTCGTCAGACCTTCACGCTTCCGGACTCACCACAGCAGAATGGGATTGCTGAGCGCCGCATTGGCATGGTCATGGACGTCGCTCGTACGTCCATGATGCATGCGGCTGCCCCCCATTTTCTGTGGCCGTTTGCGGTCAGGTACGCCGCGCATCAGATCAACCTTCACCCCCAGGTCTCTCGACCCGCGATGTCCCCAGTCTTGATGTGGACGGGGAAGGTTGGCGATGCGTCGGCGTTCCGGGTCTGGGGATCTCGGGCGTTTGTCCGCGACTTGTCTGCGGACAAGCTGTCCCCTCGCGCTGCTCCCTGCGTCTTCCTGGGGTTCCCCCCCGACGCCCCTGGGTGGCAGTTCTACCACCCCACCTCTCGACGTGTTCTGTCCTCCCAGGACGTCACGTTCGACAAGTCGGTACCCTACTACCGCCTCTTCCCCTACCGCACTCCGTCCCTCCCCCCACCCCCGCTCTTCTTGGTCCCAGGCCCCCCCCCGGTAGTCCCCCTCCCCCCTCAGGGTCCTGCCCCTTCAGGTGTGTCCCAGGTAGACGCGGTCGAGCCTGTCGAGGTCACTGGGGACTCTGGTGCTGCTGGGGGTGCTGAGCCTGGGGGTGCTAAGCCTGGGGGTGCTGAGCCTGGGGGTGCTGAGCCTGGGGGTGCTGTGCCTGGGGGTGCTGAGCCTGGGGGTGCTGAGCCTGGGGGTACTGAGCCTGGGGGTGCTGAGCCTGGGGGTGCTTCGTCTCGCCGGGAGCCACTCTCCCCACCGGAGCTGCGTGAGTGGTTTGCCAGGCGCTGGAGGCGTGCTGCTGGTGCTGGTGGTTCTTCGGCTGCAGAGGGTACTGCTGTCGCGCGTCCCGACGGTGCTCGTCCTTTGGGTGTTGGAGCTGCTGGGTCTGAGAGTTCTCCTGGAGCTGGTACTGCTGAGGGTGTTGTCGCTGAGCCTGCCGCTGGCGGTCCGCCTGCGGGTACTCCTGGTGCTGCTTCTGGGGCCTCTGGTGGTGCTGCTGGAGGTGCTGCTGGAGTGGGTGCTCCGGCCGGGGCTGCTGGCGCTGTTCAAGCTGTTTCTAGCGTCGCCGCGCGGCCCCGACCTTACTTCGTTCCGCTCCTTCAGCAGGTTCTTGGTCTTACACCTTCTCCTCCTCCCGTAGAGGGTCCGCAGCCTGTCCAGTCACAGCCACAGCTACAGCCTGCCTCCCCTTTGCCTGCTCCTTCTCCCTACGCTGGTCCGACTGGAGGTCTTACTGAGCGTCGTGAGCCTGCGTCTCGTCCTGCGTCGCCTGTTCGTCCTGCGCGCGCTAGTGGTCGCGGTTCGCGTCAGCGTCCTCCTCCTGTCCCTGGCACGCACCGGATGTCGCTGCGTCCGTCCACTGCTCCTCTGCGTGCCCCTTTGCCTTCTCCTCCTGCTTCCTCTCTTCCTGCTCTTGCCGACCCGGAGTCGGACTCTCTTCGTGCTGCCAGTCCTACTGTCACGCGTCTCCTTGCTACTGCTGTCACTGACCCTTCCTTCGAGTCGTCTGCTGCGTCTGCCCTTGTCACTGAGCTTGTCGACTTTGCTGCGCGCTGTCGTCTCGACTACGCTGCTCGTCTTGTCACTGAGTCTGAGTCCGCCTGTCCTCCGTCCGTCGGGGGTGAGTGTGCCCTTGGCACGGACGTCCTTGAGGACAGGCAGGAGGAGTTCCAGTGTCTGGCTGCCGCTTCACCTCGTCTCGCGTCTGTACTGCTAGCCCCTGAGGGAGACCCGGATGCACCAGACATCCCGACTCCGCGCTCTTACGCGGAGGCGATAGAGGGTCCCTACTCCTCTCAGTGGCAGGCAGCTATGGATGCAGAGATGGCTTCCTGGAAGTCCACAGGCACCTACGTTGACGCTGTACCCCCTCCTGGAGCGAACATCGTCAGTGGCATGTGGATTTTCAGGGTGAAGCGGCCGCCGGGTTCTCCGCCTGTCTTCAAGGCGCGCTACGTGGCTCGTGGCTTCAGTCAGCGGCAGGGGGTTGACTACTTCCAGACCTTCTCCCCCACCCCGAAGATGACCACTCTTCGGGTTCTGCTGCACGTTGCTGCTCACCGTGACTATGAGCTGCACTCTCTCGACTTCAGCACAGCTTTCTTGCAGGGCAGCCTGCACGAGGAGATCTGGCTGCGCCGCCCACCTGGCTTCACTGGGTCTTTCCCTCCTGGTACCCAGTGGAGTCTCCGGCGTCCAGTCTACGGTCTCCGCCAGGCGCCACGTGAGTGGCACGACACACTGAGGACTACGCTCGCGGCACTTGGGTTTGCTCCTTCTACTGCCGACCCGTCGCTGTTTCTGCGCACCGACACCTCTCTGCCGCCGTTCTACATCCTCGTGTACGTCGACGACTTGGTCTTTGCCACAGCTGACACTGCTGGACTCGCCTACGTGAAGTCTGAGCTGCAGAAGAGACACACGTGCACTGACCTGGGTGAACTGCGCAGCTACCTTGGCTTGCAGATCACCCGGGATAGAGCACGCCGCACCATTACCCTGACTCAGTCACACATGGTGCAGCAGGTCCTTCAGCGCTTCGGCTTCACGTACTCCTCGCCTCAGGCCACTCCTCTGCCTACTCGCCACTCACTCTCAGCTCTGCCTTCGGATGAGTCCGTAGAGTCGAGTGGCCCGTTTGCAGAGCTTGTTGGCTGCCTCATGTACTTGATGACCTGCACACGACCTGACCTCGCATACCCTCTTAGCATTCTCGCACGCTTTGTTGCTCCTAGGAGACACCGACCAGAGCACATGGCTGCAGCAAAGAGGGTGTTGCGCTACTTGTGCAGTACGTCGGGCATGGGGCTAGTGCTTGGAGGGCGCAGTCCAGTGGTCCTCACTGGGCACGCAGACGCTTCTTGGGCTGACGACCAGGCTACGCAGCGGTCGTCACAGGGTTACTCCTTCAGCCTTGGTTCCGGCTCTGTCTCGTGGCGGGCTACCCGCTCGTCTTCTGTTCTCGGCTCCAGTTGTGAGGCTGAGATCTACGCTGGGGCTATGGCTGCACAGGAGTTACGCTGGCTCACCTACCTGCTGACCGACCTTGGAGAGCCGCCTCGTTCTCCTCCAGTCCTGTACGTAGACAACAAGGCCATGCTGGCCTTGTGTCGAGAGCAGCGACTGGAGCACAGAACGAAGCACATTGCTCTCCGCTACTTTCTTGCTCGTGAGCTACAGCAGCGTGGACAGTTGCGACTTGCGTACGTGGCCTCTGAGGCCAACACTGCTGATGTCTTCACCAAGGCACTTGCGCCTTGTGATCATCAGCGTTGTTGCACGCAGTTGGGTCTTGTGCCTGTCTTGCCTCACTTGCTCTGCTCTTGACCTTGCTTGTACCTTCACCTATATATACTCTTGCTCTTGCTTGCTTGACTCTTGTATATCTCTATATATGATCTTGCATGTGAACTGGCCTTCTGGCCTTTGAACTTGTGCTCGGAATGCGTGGTGACTTTGTGATCCACCCTGAGCTTTGCTTTGCTTTGCTTGACTGGTCTTGTGACCCCTTGTTCTCCCCCACTTTGCCTATGGGGGTGTGTTAGAACATATAGCTTACTTATTTCTGTAGGCTATAGTGGGGTATCCCATAGGGGGTACAACCCAATTAGGGTTTCCTATTTGTACCCACTTCTTTTTCATAGTCATTCACTTCTCGTTCGTACTTTCTCAATGTCGTCGGTATGTTCATCGTGGATTGTTGACGGGCGGAGTCACGTTCCGCCGTGAGGGTCGCGATTTCAAGCGCCGAATCCTCCAGTTGACGCACGAGACGATCAAGTTGCTCCTGCGTCAATGTGGCGAGCGTGAAGTCGGCCATGGCGGGGGTGTCGGGCAAGCTCAGCGAGAGCCTCGGTCGTGGCCGTGCGTGCTTGCGAGAGAGCACTACGAGCGGCGGTGCTGTATCGCTGAGAGACGTCTACCCCCCCCAAAAATTGAGATAGTGGGGAAGCGAAGGTGCGGATGCGGTCCGAGATGGGATCGTAGGCTCTGAATACCAAGTGTTACGAGTGCAATTGAGTGAACGAACGAGAATTGCACAATCGAAGCAAGAGTACAATGAGGGAAGGCATGAGCGAAGAATATATAGAGAAACTACAGTGGTAACGGTAATGGTCGCGCAACAAGCCTGGGACTAAGGTTGGGAACGTGTCGAAGCGTAGGCCCGGAGCGCGGGTTACCAGCCGAGCCGTGAGGTCGGGATGCGATGTGCGAAAATGGCGGGATGATGAATGATGCGATGGTCGCGAGTGGTAACGGTGCTGACTGAGGTGCTACAGTGATGTACGCGTTGAGCAGAGATGCGAAGTAAGGAAAAGGGAATTTCCTTACAATGAGCTTCTTCGTTTGAATGAACCTGTTCTGATTCTAAATTAAGACACACGGAGACCAACAAAGTCAGCTGTGGACGTAGGAAGCATTTATAGCTTGCTCTCACAAAACAAAATTCTATCTATTAAAAGTGATAATAACTTATTTATGTGTAAAAACCGAAACTAAGCGGCATTGAATGCCTCTGTTTTAGCTGTGAGACTATAACCTGATTCTCGGATACTAATCGTCTGCCACACATTTTTGATAGAGAATATGCGTTCTTGTAAATCGCACCTCACTGGGTATGTACCCGCTAAGGGTGACCCGAATTCTTCGATAATGATATTCTCAGCTCCTCACATCGCACCCGCATTCGTAAGCCATCTTGTTAGCCTTGTATCATCGATATCAGGTTACCACAAGCGATCTCAATATTCGTACGGGAATCGTACCATACGCTGTTGGACGAGAGGCGCAATCAAGCGTCATTCCAGTCGTGTCTGCTCAAAGCAGCGCCACGTCACACTGAAATCCATTCTTCGCGCCTCCCTCCCCTCTTCACTGTGCCTACCAAAAAATGGACGACTCCTCCATTCAATGCAATGCGGCCAACCAACCCACACTTTCAAGAAGCTAGAGTCCCGTATTCGTCTTTCAGGTTCTTGGATTCAACGTCCATCGTGTGTGTCGCGATTTAGTTCAAGATTGCTTTTCTTTCTTCACGCACGAATGCATGCGACTCGATAGATCTCCGTGAGCCCCTCTGCGCATTCCTTGCCCTCTCTCTCGTCCCCATAATCTCTGTCCGTCGCCAACCCGCATCGCACGCTATCATCGTACGGTCAGCAGCTTCCGATTCTAACTCCATCCTTCCCTGTCCCGAGGCCCGTCTGGGCCGTGAGGTACCGCAGCCGACCAATGATACTCCGACAAGTGGCTAGCTTGCACCATTGCTCTCCGACACTTCCCCCCATTCCTCTGCAGTTGCGCGGTTTCATTTCCCAGTTTCGGCCATCCGCGCGCGGGTTGCGGAAAATTTGCGCAAGCCCAACTAGGCCTTCCTTTTCGCCAGATCTCTTATCCGCGGCGTCTTTCGTCGGTCACCACGTGCCGCTCTCAGCGCGTTCAGCGGCGGGTAGTGCGGGGAATCGCGTCCGCACATCCGCATCGGCGCGTTTGAACATGGCTGTCGCGGCGACAGCTGATTCGCCAGCAGTGCGAGAGGTAGCTTCAGCAGCGCAGGGAGCGGAGCCGGCGGCGCCGGGAGCAGCGGCGCCTCGGTCGGTGTTGGTTCAGAATGGGGTGGCGAAGGTGTGCCAGATGTCGGCTGCTGATTTGCTGCGGTCTTACCCGCGAGGTGAGGATGAAAGAACCAGAACCATTCAAATACCTGTTTGATTAAACAGTTGAATCAAGCCAGGCGCAGTTTAATTGCAAATCATGATGCACAACAGCGATAGTTCTATCAGCAGGGAGTAACGGATATACAATACACGCACAATTCACGGCGCTAGACGTGATGTATGCCTGCATTCATCTGCCGCAGCTGCAGGGAAGGAGGGCCCGCTGTTTAACCACTCACTCACAGCACACACGCACACACACACACACACACACACACACACACACACACACACACACACACACACACACACACACACACACACATACACACACACATACACACACACACATACACACACACATACACACACACACACACTCACAGAGTGTCCCGTTCCCATGTCATGGCAGGTGCATACACCACAGCGCGCACAGTGGGTGTTCACTCCGTGCTCGAATTCGACATGCACGTGCAGCGACTGGGTGAGTGCAGCGACTGGGTAAGTGCAGCGACTGGGTGATTTGGTGATTTATATTTTAGGTGCATCTGCCAGCTTCATCTTGTCTCGTGCATTATTGCTCCCTTGTTGCCATCGCCCGTTACCACATGTCCTGCACCCCACAACCATGCACAGCCTCTTGACTCTAACACAGCCCCCATCATGCCTCCTCCATGCATCTAATTCTTTTGGTTGAGCAGTGGAGTCAGCAGGTCTGATGGGTCTGGTCTGGCAGTGGTGCCTTTTGAGTCGACTCGAAAACCCCCACCCTGCCTTTCCCATGGCTGTCTTTGTCTTGTCTGAGCAGTGGAGTCAGCAGGTCTGATGGGTCTGGCAGTGGTGCCTGGTGGTGCGACGGGGGAGAGCAGTGGGCATCAGGAGAAGGGGAGGGATAGCTGTAGGGATTCCCCTGACGCCCCTGCACCTCCTGTGCACACTGCGTCTGCTTCTGCTGCTGCTGCTGCTGATTCACAACTGACGTTTGAAGTGAGTCTTTTTCGAATCTTCCCTCCTCCCGTCCGTTCTTTCCTTTCTCCCCGAAACCCGCCCCGTGCTTTTCCTCCCTCCTACTGTTACTACTCCTCACATTCACCACTCAGGACTCTTCTCGTCTATATCCCGCGGAGGAACTGTTACTCCCTCCTCACTCATTCACATTCACCTGTTCACATTTCAACACACATCACTCACTCACACTCGTTATATCCCCTCCACTCCACTCCACTCCCCACGCGCTCTCCCTCCTTCACAGAGTCTCCGCCCAGTGATCAAGTCCGCCTTTGCACAGGCAATCAAGGAGTTCCTCCACTGCAATGCCACTCTCCCACATGCCACCACCAGCAGCACTGCAACTGCCAGTCAAGCCACCCCTGCCGCCTCGACTTCTGCCGCCGCATCCCCACCCCCCACTCTTGCTCCACCCTCCTCCTCCTCTTCCCCCTCCCCCTTTTCCTCCCCCTCCCCCTCCTCCTCGTCGCGTCCGCCCATGGAAGTGCGCCTGACAGCGCTGCTGGCACCACCCTCCTCGCCCTCCTCTACTCAGGTGCTGCTGCCGCTGCTGCATGTGTGTGTGTGTGTGTGTGTGTGTGTGTGTGTGTGTGTGCATGAAAACGTTTTGTGGCTTCCAAGCGCAACATCCTTCCATGTGTGGTCCATCATCGTACACTCTCCACACATCCCCCCTTCCTCTCGCAACATCTTCCACTGTCTCACCTACCACTCGCCATCCATCCCTCACATCTTTCAGTTACATCTTTTCAACCACATTCCCAAGAACCATCCACCTAGGCTCGCTTCAGTGCCACCTGCACTTCCCCTCCCTCCTAACACTTTTCGTGAAACCCTTTTCGTCCCGGCTCTCCCCATGTCCCTCCCCATGTCCCTCCCCATGTCCCTCCCCATGTCCCTCCCCATGTCCCTCCCCATGTCCCTCCCCATGTCCCTCCCCTCGCCCCCCTCTCATACTGCTCTTCCCTCACCCATACGATCTCTTCATGCACGCGTCGCCGCTTCCCCTCCTGCCACCGTCCGCATGTGATAAGTCAATTTTTTTAGTCGACTCAAAAATCGAGTTGTCTTAGTGCACGTGGCGCCGCTTCCCCTCGCGCCACTGTCCAAACTAAAGCACCCCTCCCTTGGCCCCCTCCCCTGACTTTTTGAGACGTCTCAAAAGTCGCTTCCCCTCCTGCCACCATCCAAGCCAAAGCACCCCGCCCTTGCCCCCCTCTCCCCTCTCCCCGCATGCGTCTTCCCATTTGTCCCTCCCAGAAATCTCAGCCTCATGACCTCTTTGTGCATGCGGCGCCGCTTCCCCTCCTGCCACCATCCAAGCAAAAGCACCCCGCCCTTGTCCCCCCTCTCTCCCGTCGCCCCTCCCCACATGCGTCTTCCCGTTTCTCCCTCCCAAAACTCTCAGCCGTATGACCTTTTTGTGCACGCGGCGCCGCTTCCCCCTCCGCCGTCGCCCCCTGTGAGGGTGGTGGTGGCGGGGCGGCCGCGCAAGAATCCAGCAGCTAAGGACTCGGCATGGGCGCGGTGAGTGAGTGAGAAAGTGAGTGAGTGAGCGAGTGGGTGAGTGAGTGAGCGAGTGGGTGAGTGAGTGAGCGAGTGGGTGAGTGAGTGGGTGAGTGGGTGAGTGAGTGAGTGAGCGAGTGAGTGAGGTAATGCCACCCTCAATTCAGGAGGTTATGAGTATTCTCTAAAACCACTAAAATCACAGGAACGCAGCACTTACACAATCGGCGTGGGTTTCGTAAGCGGCTTACCGCCTACCCGGTCATGTCATGACCGCTCACCGCCTACACCGCTCCCCCCCCGCTTGTTGTCGCCGCTGCATGGGTTGGGTGAGGTGGGTGAATGCCCTGCAGGAGCGACAAGCAGGAGATTTACACTCCCTCACTTGCAGGAGAGTTGCATTGCAGGCAGCACCATACTTTGAATGGCTGTCACATCATTCTCCCACCCACCCACCCACCCACCCACCCTCTCCCGCACATACTCACTTGCTCTTCCTTTCCACCTACTGTACGACTTCATTTGTCTCTCCCTTTGCGAAATCTCATTCTGGGTTTCCGTCCCTCCTTACGTACTCCTCAGGCTGCCTTCCCCCCCTCGTCGTGTCCACCCTCGTCGTGTCCACCCTCGTCGTGTCCCCCCTCGTCGTGTCCACCCACCCACCTCATCACCGCTCCTTCTCCCACTTATCCCCTCTTCATATGCCCATGGTGGGACGTGTAGTCAGTCTCTTGATACATTTTGAGGCGCCTCAAAAGAACACCGCGTGTAGTGAGGTGCATTTTGAGGCGCCTCAAAATGCACATCACCGCTCCTTCTCCCACTTATCCCCTCTTCATATGCCCATGGTGGGACGTGTAGTCAGTCACTTGATACATTTTGAGGCGCCTCAAAAGAACACCGCGTGTAGTGAGGTGCATTTTGAGGTGCCTCAAAATGCACATCACCGCTCCTTCTCCCACTTATCCCCTCTTCATATGCCCATGGTGGGACGTGTAGTCAGTCACTTGATACATTCTGAGGCGCCTCAAAAGAACACCGCGTGTAGTGAGGTGCATTTTGAGGTGCCTCAAAATGCACATCACCGCTCCTTCTCCCACTTATCCCCTCTTCATATGTCCATGGTGGGACGTGTAGTCAGTCACTTGATGCATCATCACGAAACAATGACTGCTGGTGTCCTCACATCAAATGGATGGATGGATGGATGGATGGATGGATGGATGGATGGATGGATGGATGGATGGATGGATGGATGGATGGATGGATGGATGGATGGATGGATGGATGGATGGATGGATGGATGGATGGGTGGTGGTGTTTCTGGCTCTTCACATACATTGCTTGCTCGGCCGCTGCTCGGCACTGAGAACCACGCTCGCTGTGTTTTGAGGCGCCTCAAAAGGCTCCTCAAAAGGCTCCTCAAAACACTGCTCAGCACTGAGAATCACACTCCCTAGACCGCCCCGTCACCTCCCCTTTTTTTCTCTTCATTCGTGGCCCTCTGTGCTTCTGTTGCATGGCATGGCACTGCATGTATGGCATGGCATGGCATGGCATGGCATGGCATGACAATGCAGGGAGAGGGCGGCACTGGAGGAGGTGAAGAGGCAGCAGGGGGCGGAGGAGGTTCTTTTGGTGGACAGTGACGGCAGTGTTCTAGAGGGCAGCACCAGCAACTTCTTTGCGGTGAGCTCTGAGCTGAGACGCACGTAATACCCACATTCACTTTGAGACAACTCGTGAAACTCGGTTATGGAGGGTGGCATAAGCAACTTCCTTGCTGCTCCTCCCCGCCCCCCCCCCCCCCCCCCCCGCCCCTGGTTATCCCCCTTCCCCGCCCCTGCGTCGCCCCCTGCTCCCTCCCTGCTGCCCCACTTGCGTCTACCCTTCCTCCTCCCCTGCTCCCCTCCTTCTCCGATGCTTAACCCCTGTTCCTCCCCTGCTCGCTTCCTGCTTGCACCAATCATATCGCCCGTGTGTTTGACTGTGTTCGATGCTGCATGTGTCTCTGTTGCCAATGCACGCAGGTGGTGGCAGGGGGCTTGGCTTGGCAGTGACAGCAGAGGAGGGTGTGCTTAAAGGCACTATTCGCTCCTCCCCTGCCCCTCCCCTGTTCCTCCGCTGCTTGCACCAATCATATCGCCTGTGTGTTTGACTGTGCGTGATGATGCATTGCATGTGTTTGCTGGCCCCTGGCATGTGTGCAGGTGGAGGCAGGCGGTGTGGTGGTGACAGCAGAGGAGGGCGTGCTCAAAGGCACCATTCGCTCCCTCATCCTCTCTGTCTGCCAGCAGCAAGGTCAGGGACTAGCAAAGGCAGGCAATAGAGTAAGGGCAGGCAATAGAGCAAGGGCAGGCAATAGAGCAAGGGCAGGCAATAGAGCAAGGGCAGGCAATAGAGCAAGGGCAGGCAATAGAGCAAGGGCAGGCAATAGAGCAAGGGCAGGCGGTGTTAAAAGGTCAGACATTATAACAAGGTGACATGACATCCACAACAGTTTTTCCCCCTCTCTCCCTCCCTCCTCCCCTCCATCTTGTACTTCGTATCTCCCCATCCCACTCATCTTGCACCCCGTTCTCCCTCCCCTTCTTGCACACACCGATCACCCCTCTACTCCTCCCAGGCGTGCCGGTGCAGCTGAGGGCACCGCAGGTGGGTGAGGCGTACAAGTGGCAGGGGGCGTTCATCAGCAGCACCTCTCGCCTGCTGCTGCCCCTCGATACCCTCCTGCTGCCCTCCCCCCAGGCACGTGCAAGGTGAAGGGGCAGCATGGGGCGCAGGGTTTGGGGCATGGGGCAGGGGGCAGGGGGGATGGGGTATGGGGCATGGGGCAGGGGGCAGGGGGCAGGGGGGAAGGGGCATGGGGCAGGGGTCATGGAGCATGGGAAGGGTACATGGGGCTAGTTCTGAGCTGACTCAAAACATGGGGCAGGGGTCATGGAGCATGGGAAGGGTACATGGGGCCCCTGGGTTGTATCATGGGACGTCGGGCATTTGGCGTGGGGCGTCAACCACATGGCATGATGCGAGGGGCATGATTCATGTGGCGTTGTGCAAGTGGGGCACGATCGTGCATTGTGTGCATGGGTTAAGGGGCATGTGGCTTGTAGCTGAGGTTTAACATGGCGCAGTTTTTTTTAAATGACATCACATCCCATATCCCCCCCTTCTTGTTCCTCCTTCACAGCAGCATCAGCAGCAAGAGAACTCAGCAGCAGAAGCAGCCTCTTCACAAAGTGCTGCCGAGCCAACACGACCAGCTGACCTGTCAAGAGGCTTCACTCCTCTTCACATGTCCTCTGACTTTCTGCGGCAACTACAGCAGCACGTCTCCCTTGCCATCGCTGCTCACTGCACGTGTGTCTTGGAGGAGGTGCAGGTGGATGGGGAAGGGGAAGGTGAGAGGAGGGAGTGAGAGGCTGTGGTGCTACAGCATGTTAGAAGGAACGTGACTGAAAAGGCTCTATAAAGCAATCACAAGATGCTAGTAGAACTATCCTGAAAGGTGGAAGGGAACTGAGTATGATACATCATACAAGCATTCTACAGAAAATTTAAATGCAGCTGTTTGAGAGCAATTTCATCTGGTGCATGCCATACTGTGCAGTTGCTGTAGCAGGGTTTGTGTGCTCTAGAAGCATCTTGAAGGCTTAGTTAGGTCCTACATGCCAGGCGCAGCACTGTTGTGGCGAGGCCACAGGGGGGCCAAATGTAGTCAAATCTGTCTCACATCTGTATGTATACATACAAAAGAGATCACTCGGTACTGTAACTGCTTCGTGGAAGAAGCCACATTTCAATTCACCGCTCAGCACCGGTATAATTTCCACTTTATCTAAAAAATCTCAAGAATCTTGATCGGCTGTGGCGAGCAGAGGGGCTCACCCACTAGGGTTCGGTTGAAACTTTCTCCGCCTTGTCAGTTGATTTCCTGGATAGATCTGATTGGTTCCGCGTTGCAGTCACATGACACGGCTGTTAGGGTCCGCTCGCTTGCTTGCTTGTTGCACGGCAATTAGTATCAGCGATTAGTGCAATACCCACCCGCCTCGTTCCTGCGATTCGTGCTCCTGTCTAGTAGTCGGTTAATAACTCCTTCCGCATCTGTTCGCGTCGCTCGCCACGATGATGCGACGGCCGCCTCCCGATATTCGCGACACATACTCGTTGCTTGTGCTCAACATCACCTTCCGTAAGACACGGCCGCTTACTTTCCTGAGACACCGCGCCCTTCCGTAATACACCGCGTTTTGTACCCTATCTGACCGTCGCTTCACCGCTGACTAGGCGCTTCTAACCCCAGTTTCTATTTCGGCGATTCAAGCGTCTTTTTCAGCAACCCGCTGTTTCGGATCCACGTCTTCCCTCCGCTGTTGCCTCTGCCGGTCTCCCTCACTCCCTTTCCCACTCCTCCCTTCCTCACTCCGTCCTCCTTTTTTTGAGTCGACTCAAAAATTCCCTCCGCTGTTGCCTCTGCCGGTCTCCCTCACTCCCTTTCCCACTCCTCCCTTCCTCACTCCGTCCTTCCTCATCCCTCTCCCTCTTTTCTCCCTTGACCTTCCCTTTCTCCTCCAGGTACAACCAGCGATGAACTCTTGCCCATGTTCTCGCGCTACGGCGAGGTGGTCGATGTCTTCATTCCCAGGGACAAGAGGTGACCGTCCCTTTCCTCCCCACCCACCCCTCCCCCCTTCTTTCTCCTAACCGCTTTCTCCTTCTCCCCCTCCCCCTCTCGCTCCCCCTCCGCCTCCCCCTCCACCTCCCCCTCCGCCTCCCCTTTCGCCTCCCCTCCTCCTCCCCCTTCGCCTCCCCTCCGCCTCCCCTTTCGCCTCCCCTCCCCCCCTTTTCATGTTATCACGTCCTTATTCCGTCTCGCGATCTCGATGACTATTTAAGTCGACTCGCCAGGGGGTATCGACGACTTTGTTTACTAGATCGCGCGGTGAGGCACTAGTGTCTATGACACACAAAGCCTTCGCGGAACCCTCTTTTTTTGTTTTTTTTTTTTGTTTGATTTTTTTTTCCTTCTCTTTTCCTTTTCTTTTCCTTTCTTTCTTTCTTTCTGTTCTCACGTCCCGTGTCTACTCCGCTCTCATCTCGTCGTCTCCCTTCTTTCCTCCCATGGCACCTCCCTTATCACCTGCTCTCTCGTCCCCATCCCGCGCACCAGGACCGGCACGTCGCGCGGCTTCGCCTTCGTGCGCTTCAAGCGCGAGGACGACGCCGCCAGAGCCGTTGAGAAGCTCGACGGTGCGTGGCTGGCTGTTGAAGCCGCTCTGAGGGGAGGGGGCGCGCGCATAAGGCCGGCCCTCCTTCCTGAGAGGCTCTTAAGGCGCTCTATCTAGGATGTCGGCGTTCGTCGAAGCTTCTAGGAGTGTTTTTGTTCTACGATGCGTTCGGGAGAAAGTGTTGTGGCCTGCCTGGCGTCTGGGTGTCGGACTATGCCGTGTCGCAGGCTGTAGAGGCGCGGTGCTGTGCGTTGTGCTCTGCGTGCTGTGCGCTGTGCGCTGTGCTCTGCGTGCTGTGCGCTGTGCTCTGCGTGCTATGTGCCGTCTGCCGTGTGCTGTGTTGTGTGCATGCGAATGGTCTTTCCTTTGGCCACGTCTCTTGCTTCTTCAGTTCCCAACAGGAATCTGAACTGCTCTTTCTTTTCTTCGTCTTCTTCTTCTTCCCGATGCTGCTCCCGCTGCTCCCGCTGCTCTCCTGCTCTTGCAGGTCGCACGGTGGACGGTAGGGAGATCATGGTGAAATTCGCCAAGTACGGCCGCAACGAGGAGATCATGTGAGTCACCTGCCACGCGTGCACTCTGGGACTAGGGATGGGGATGGGGATGGGGATGGGGCTGGGGATGGGGCTGGGGATGGGGATGGGGATGGGGATGGGGATGGGGATGGGGATGGGGATGGGGATGGGGATGGGGATGGGGATGGGGATGGGGATGGGGCTGGGGATGGGGATGGGGCTGGGGATGGGGATGGGGATGGGGATGGGGATGGGGATGGGGATGGGGATGGGGATGGGTATGGGGCTGTGGCTGGGGCTGGGGATGGGTATGGGACTGGGACCGGGGGGGGTATTTGGGACTAGGGTTGGGTGGAAGGCAGGGAGATGATGTGAGCCACCCACCATCACTCGCTCGCCTGAAGTTTCTCTCTTGCAAATGTCTTCACCTACTCCGCACCCACCGTCCCTTCCGCACCCACCGCCACTTCCGCACCCAACGTCACCGCCCCCTTCGCCTCTCATCAAGCGCCTTCCAGAGTCTCACACTGTTTCTCCGCTACCCTTCTGCCTCCCTCGGTTTACAGTTAACTCCCCCTCCCCCCTCCCCGTTCTCCCTCCCCCCTCCCCCCCCCCACCCCCCCCCCTTTTCCTCACCCCGTCCTCTCGTTTTCCTTTCTTGTCCAAATCCCTCCTCGCGTTCCATCTCTTGCTTTCTCCCTTATTTCCCTCCCCTTCCCTCTCCCACCCCACGCACGCAACCCCCTTGACCCCTTCTCCCCCTGTCTTGTCTCCCCATTGTTTGGCAGTGAGAAAGGGCTTATCAAGGACATCGGCAATCCGCCTCCCCCTGGTCCGCCGCCTTATGTCAGGCGAGGGTATGTGCCCCTTAGCTCCGCCTGGGTTCCGCCTAGAATAAGAATGCCTCCGCTTTTGCGTGTGCGTGTGTGTGTGTGTGTGTGTGTGTGTGTGTGTGTGTGTGTGCGTGCGTTCGTGCGTGCGTGCGTGCGTGCGTGTGTGTGTGTGTGTGTGTGTGTGTGTGTGTGTGCTTCTTCTTCTTCGTCTTTTTTTTTCTTCTATTTTCTTTCCGTTTTCGCATCAGCTTTGCATCTGGGATCTTCATACATTTCCCATCCCCCATCCCTTCCCCGTTCGGTGCGTTGACCGTGCAAATTTTCTCCCCCTTCCCCTCTCTCTCTGCCCATACCCCTCGTCGGTCGCGGAACTTCTCTTCAAGGGCCATTCTCTTCCTTCCTTCGTCTCCTTCTTCCTCCCCTGCTCCCTCCGTACCTCTCTCCGTTCTTCTCCAAAATATGATGCCCATGCATCGTGATATTACTTTTGAAAATACTAGAGAATTGGCTTCCTCCTTCCATCCCCCTCGCCCTTCTCTCCCCAGATACGATGACCGTCCCTACCCGCCCCGCCCATACCACGACACCCGCGGCCCTCCTATGGACTACCGGGGCGGGGGGGGAGGCATGGATTACCGCGGTGGCGGCGGTGGTGGGGGGGTAGGGGACTACCGCCGCAGTGGCTATAGAGGGGGGGGATTCGACGTTGGGGGGTACCGTGGGGGTGGAGGTGATTATAGGGGGCGGGGCGAGTATCGGGGAGGTGGGGAGTATCGAGGGCATGAATATGAGCGGGAGAGGGAGCGGGGTCGGGAGGGGGATAGGGATAGGGGTGGTGAGAGGGAGAGGGAAAGGGAGAGGGAGAGGGGGAGAGATCGGGACCGTGATGGGGGCAGGGAGAGGGAGAGGGAGAGGGAGAGGAGCAGGGATAGGGATAGGGAACGGGGTAGGGACAGGGACGGCGATAGGGAGAAGGAGAAGGAGAGGGATGAGAGGGAGAAGGAGAGGGAGAGAGAGAGGGAGGAGGATGACGGGGGGCGGAGGGGCAGGCGCAGAAGGAGAGATGATGATTCTGATAATGAAGATGATGATGCAGAGGAGAAAGAGAAGGAGAGGGAGAAGGATAGGGAGAGGGAGAGGAGGAGGGAGAAGGAAGGATCGGAGGGAAGAGGTGGCTCTGGTGATGGGGAGGGGAAGGGCGTGGAGAAGGAGGGGGAGAAGGAGCAAGAGAGTGGTGGGAGGGAGGAGGCAGAGGGCAAGACGAATGGAAGTGCAAGGGAGGATGGATCTCCTGGTGCAGATGCTGACAGGTGAGGAACGGTGCTGGCATGTGGAGGAGCGGTGCCGGCAGGTGAGGAGTGGTGCTGGCAGGTGAGGGGGGGTGGGGGCGCTGGTAGGTTAGGTTCAGGCCGAGGAACACTGGTTTGTTGCAATGCAAATGCGTCCATCCTTCTGGTTTCCGTTCTCAATATGAGTATTCTACAGCCTTGCTGTCCTCTCAGCGTTGCTCTGAGAGGCTCGTCCTTCTCCCGCGCACGTCTTGCCCTCGTCCCCTCACACCCACCCGCGCGCGCACGCGCGTGGGTGTGGGTGTGTGCGGGTGTGCGTGGGTGTCGGTTTTGGGTGTGCACGCATGCGTGCATGGGTGTCTTACACATGCTTTGGCCTGTCAGTCGCCCGATTCACTTGCGATCACTTGTTATTTCACGCAGCACTTGCAAACCCTGAGCTATCAACCCCGTGATCCCTTTTTCTCTCAAAACCCATGTGATTCTGACTATCTACTCTACTCCCCTAAATACCACCTTCTACCCACTAAAATACCGCCTTCAACCCCTTCATAATACTTTCCTGCCTGATTTCCTCCATCTGCTCTCCCGAATCTTGCTTCCGCCCTCCTGAATCGCGCCTTTCACCCCCCACCAGGCCAGCCAAGAAGGCCCGCGCAGAGGATGACGATGACGATTATGTCAAGCGGTGAGCGTTCGTTCCCTAGTGGTGGTGTGCCTATGTTCGCAGGGGTGCAAGTTTTAGGTGCTGTACCCCGTGCTTTGGCAGACAGTGCTGCTGTAGCATCTGTGGTGTAAATCCCTCTCTTCTCTACTCCTCCCCCCCACCCCTGCCCTCTTCCCCCCCCCCCCCCACACACCTCTTTTCTCTCTCTTTCTCTCCCGCCCTTTTCCACTGACTCTTGCTCTCCTCGCTTTTGTGCTATTGTTGTGGGGGAGCGTGGTGGGCATGGGAGCATGGACGGCATGAGGGGCATGGGGGCATGCGGGGCATGCTGTGCATGCGGGGCATGATGTGCATGCGGGGCATGATTGTGAGCAGGGAGGAGGAGGATGTGGACGAGGCAGCAGCAGCGCAGGACAGTGTGTTTGACCACGATCACGAGGGCCTCGACGACTAGACGCACTCTCCCTCACGCACTCCGTCTCTGCACCATGCCTCCTGTAAGCTCCCATCTTTGCAAACATGTCGTTTAGTCTGAGGTGCCTCACAGCTCAGCAGCAGCGCAGGACAGTGTGTTTGACACGAGGGCCTCGACGACTAGACGCCCTCTTCACACACACACACTCTGTCTCTGCATCATGCCACTTGTAAGCTTCTGCCTCTGCAAACATTCGTTTGGTTTGAACTCTGAGGTGACTCACAGCGCAGCAGCAGCGCAGGACAGTGTGTTTGACCACAATCACGAGGGCCATGACTTGACGACTAGACGCCCTCTCCCTGCACATACTCCCGCTTCATCATGCTCCTTGTAATCCTCTCTCTCTGCTACCACGCCGTATGTGAGCCTGTAAGCCTGGACTGTTACAGCCCGTGCGGCACTTCCCAGGCTCCTTACAGCTAAAGGAATGGTAGTAGCAGCAGTGCAGTCAGTGACAGAAGCACTCCCTTGTTTTTTCACAGTCACTTGGCGCAAGTAAAGTCCTGCGCAATAGCGTCTCTCCCTCGCCCTCCGTTTCAACATTCAATGCTGCCTATTCCTCAGCTCGCATGCACACACATTGAAGGCCTCTTCTGCGTTTTCCCTGTGTGTTTCCGTCCCTCCTCTCCTGCAGGAAGGAAGCACAGGATCACATTGGAATCTCTGGAAGACCTTACATGCTTCTGCAGGCTACGATGTAGATTTGAATTCCAGCCTTCTAGCCTTTTAGCTGCCCATGCTCCCTCCTTCCGCGCCTCTTCCCTCCCCTGCCAGCTCCCCTCTTGCCTCTGCTTCTCCCTTTCTCATTCTGGCAATCTCCTTCCGTTCACTGCTCTCCCCTTTTATCCATGTCCGCCTTGCCAGTTGCTGCTTTCGCACCTTCTCTCCCCTTCCTTGCCTTGTTTTCTGCCTTCCCTCCTCCTGATGCTAGTGGCATCTCAGCTTCTTGCTTATGTTAACTTGGGCACACAATAGCTGCAAGCAGTGTTCGTTTAGCACCATTGCCGGCACTAGCACCATTGCCGGCACTAGCATTACGTGTTACCAGTACTGACAGGCACGCCAGACCAGTACGAAACGTGCATGGTGGCATGGTTGCTCACCCTGTGCTGGCAGGTTGCCTTTTGGCTACCGCCTTGGCTCCGTAGCTGTTGCTGGAATTGGTAGCTGGATGCTGGTAGCTGGATGCTGATTGCTGGATGCTGGATGCTGGATGCGGGTTGCTGCTTGCTGGTAGCTGGATGGATGCTGAACCTGCTAGCCGAAACTGTTGCTGGATGCTGACTTATGTCCCTGGATGCTGATTCTCGTAGCTGAAAATGTTCCTGGTTGCAGATTGTGGTACCATAACTGGGTGGAAGGAAATGATGCTGAATCCGTTGCTGTTTCTGACCTGGGTAGCTGCTGTTGCTGCTGCTACTCCTGCTCCTGCTCCTGCTGCTGTTGTGTCAGTGGCAATTGTTGAGCATTCGATCCAGTGCTGCCATACTGCTGCTGTTGTCGTTCCTCCTGCCATCCTCCCCGCACAAAATCCACTGAGAGTAACGTGGGGGGGCTATCTTTACGTCTCATTTGCAGGTAATTTGCTCTTTGCTCTCCACAAGCCTCGTCCTCGGTCTAGCCTTTTCCTGCACCCCCCTTCCCACCCTCCACCCCTATCCCCTGCCCCCATTCCCCCTCCCCATTCTCTGCCCCCATGCGCCGCCCCCATTCTCCACTCCGCTCCCATCTCCCTCCCATCCCCCATCCCCACCGTGGGTGGGTGGGAATGTGAATCAATGCATGTGAAGGTGATGGGAGAATGCACAATTATGTGAGTGATGTTGTGGAGTGAGGCTGGACTTAAGTGTTGTGGAAGAGAGGTGGAGATATTGCTATCCATGGCTGCACCCGTCGTGCATTTTGTGTCTGGTCTGATCTGAGGCTTTGTTTTGGTCTACTTGAAGTGACATTAGGAAAGAGTCCGAATAGAACAGAGCCTCACGCAGGGCTGCAATTGGAGCAGATCTACCGTACCACCTTTCTGCGGGTCCTTTTAGAAGTAGTCTATCCTCAGATTCCTACAGATAGTAGGTATTTTCTCTGCAGTCACTTGAGCAAAAGCAGTGAACAACATATATTTGGGAGTAGCAGAGTTGATATACCGTTACTCTTTTTTGTTGGACTTATTTCACCCAAGAACAATTGGCATGTGAAAGTATCGCTATTGGCGTAGACACGATGTTGGAGAACAGCGGCCAGTTGAAGCACGAACCAGATCAGCGAGCACATCTCCGAGCCGCCCGACCTGCGGAGACATTCTACCAAGCCAGTACTACAGTACTACTGGCCGAGCCGGATACTACTGGTTCGGTGGTCATTCTTGCACATCCGACGTGTTTCTCACTCCGAAGCGAACCTTATTGTGCCAGTTTCAACCGCTCTCAAAACTTCTTAGTCCTTGATCTCTTTCCTCCTGCTTGTCGGTGGTTCCAGAAAAGTGGGTCCTCTGGAAGGGTGTGTGATGGTGGTGGACCTTGGGAGTGCTCAACAAGGTTCGCGAGACACTGAGTGGTTTAACACGGTTCAGTAGTTTCTAGAAAGTCATGGTACGATGCAGTGCGCTGACGATTTGAAATAACACACACCATTCCCAAACTTGCAATGCTGCACCTAGGGACTTGTTAGCAACTCTATTCTTTTATCTAGATACTTTCTAGGTTTTGGGACTGCCAGTCAGGAGAAAGTCAGGTTTGTTTGTTGCTTAGTGACTGACGTTAGCTTGGTCAACGGCTTTCCGTGCAAGCAGGAGGATCATGGCGTCGTCGCCTGAGTCTGCCTGATTTGTTCCTTGTCTCGCCTAGTGAGGGTAAACTATTAAGTCTCGACTCGTTAATCTGGCGTATCCGGACTGTCGGTTTTGTAGGACCAAATTCGTTAATCGTTTTATCCCACCGCAGAGTTAGTTAACCATGCGGCAGAGTAAAGGAATAATCCTGATCTCATGATTCACCCTCCCGTCAGTAGTTCCCGCTGTCACTTCGTGGTACCCGCGTTGTAGCGTCGCCCGTGGCCTCGGTGACCCCCGCAAGCAAGCATCACGCGAAGCACACCTTGATTCGCTCGCGCAGCGCAGCGCAGCCAACGCCGAGCAAGCGTTGCCACGTTACTGTCGCGGCTCATTGGCTCTTTCTTTCCGCGGGGTGGAGGCCTGAACTGAAGGCGCCATGGGCTGCTTCTCCAGCAAGGCGATCAGCGATCCATACGATGTCACTGCGGCTGCAAAAGGTGCGTCGCGCTCACACTATATCCCTTCCTTCTTTCGCCGTGTTTCGTTCGTTCTCGTTCTTTCGTACCTTTGCTCGTGGCCGACAAGCCTTTCGACCGTTGGAAATTGGATCTTGGCCTGGTTTGGAGTTCCGGGTAAGTTACTGCCTCGTTCATTGGCTCATTCAACCCTTGTTTTCAGCTAGTTATGAGTGTTTAATGTGAATCGAAGTCAGAAGTTGCAAGGTGTTTCGAGTCTATAATGAGCACCAAAGTTCATCACATGTTGAAATGAGTATCAAGGTAATCATACATCAGAGCAGCATTGCTATCACAACACGAGTTCTAGGGTTGTGACAAAGTCGGCGGCCTTCTTAAAAGCGTCACGGTTGTCGCAGAGTGAATGGATCCCACACCGTGCCGTGGTCCCGCCTCCGTTCCTTATATTAAAGGCGATGCAATGTCACCTATTTCCTAAAATCGTCATGCGCGCCCGACTATTTTGGAGTAGCTTTAAAGATCTTATAATCCGCGTCTATCCCTTTTACTTTCCAGTCTTAACTCCGTCTTCCTCGTCCTCATCCTCTTCTCGATCTCTTCCCTTCACCTCGTCCTTGTTGCACCCTCTTCTCCTTCCCCATCCGCCGCGTCCGCCTCGCCCGCCACGTCCCCTGGGTCCAGCTCTTTCTGCCTCTCTAACTCTGCCTTCCCCCAACCGCATTCCGTAGCACAGCATTCGTGCGGCGTTGTAACGAGGTGCCTCTTAAAGTCAACTCAAAGGTCACCGCTTTTCGCTACGTCAAGCTCTGTCGGCTCTCTACATGTTCCGACTCGCCACCACGCTGCGTCCACAGTGCCCGCCACGTTAGGCTCTGCCACCTTCCAATTTTTTTCTGTTTCTGACTCGTCGCCACATTAGGCTCGGACTCTCTCGCTTTGGCGTGCCGTCCAGTCGACGCATTCCGCGCTGCGGCACTCGTGGTTCAGCTTTGGTTGCCTCACGCCACCGTTTTTTATCTCCTTCCGTACCGTTTCCGCGTGCTTTCGTCGCTGCACTGCTTATTCCCCCGCCGCTGCCTTCCGTTATCAGCGGACCTAGCTCCCTTCGCTCTTCTCCTCCGCTTCTCCTCCTAGTTTCCCCAATTGCACTACCACGTGCACGTCATGCCTTGCTTCCCTTCCCTCTTCTCCTCTTCTCCTCCGCTTCCCCTCGTTTTTGTTTCTTCCCGAGCCCTGGTTAACCTTACCCCCTCATCTTACCCTCACCTTACATGCGCCCTCCTCCCCAACCACCCTCCGGTTTCCTTCGCTTACCTGCCGCACCTCCCCTCCCCCCTTCTCCCTCCTTCACCGGCTCTCCCCATCCCCCTTCCTTTTCCTTCCTTCTTTCCCTCCATCCTCCCCTCCTCCCCCTTGCCCACATCCCCCCGCGCTTCCCCCTTCTCCCCTCCTCCCTACATCCCGCCTGCGCTTCCCCCTTCCCCCCCCTTCCCCTGGGCTTCCCCTCCGTGCGCAGCCACGGCGCCGAAGCCCTCGGGCGGCGGCGCGCGGAACTCGTAGGTGTCGGTTCCGCGGATGACGATCGCGGATTTAAGGCGATGACCAACAACTTTAACCCGTCTAGCATGCTGGCCGAGGGCTCCTTCGGCCGCGTGTACCGCAGCGAGCCTAACGGACGCTGCTCCCGCATTCTTCCTTACCCTTATTCTCATCTCCCTCCTTCCTTTCTTGACTCCATCCTCCCCCTCTTCCCCCCACATCTTCCCCGCCTCTTTCCCCCTCCCCCGGGCTTCCCCTCCGCGTGCAGCCACTGCGCCGAAACCCTCGGCCGGCGGCGCGCGGAACTCGGAGGTGTCTGTTCCGCGGATGACGATCGCGGACTTCAAGGCGATGACCAACAACTTCAACCCTTCGAGCATGCTGGGCGAGGGCTCCTTCGGTCGCGTGTACCGCGGCGACCTTAACGGGCGCGCCGTGGCGATTAAGAAGCTCGACGCGGGGTCGCAGCCAGAGGACGAGTTCCTAGACGGGGTGAGTTGATATATTTTTGTTCTTTAGTCGGCCCAAAATTACCTCCGGCTATTACCACGCGAACTTTCAGCCTGAAACCGAGTTCCTAAATGAGGTGCGGGTGAGAGATAAGGGGGGGAGGAAAAGGGAGGGGAGGGGAGAGGGGAAGTCGAGTTTTCAGGCGCCTTAAAACGCGTCTCATTTCACGCAGCCCGAGTAGGAGATCCTAGACGGGGTAAGCGGCGGGGGTTGAAGGGGGGAATGAGTGGAGAAAAGGGAAAGAGATGGGGGAAGAGGAGGAAGGTATGGATGGAGATTGAAATGAGGGAGGAAGAGACTCTAGGGGGAGGTGGAAAGGGATGAACTGAGATGAGATAAGATGAGATGAGATGGAAGGGGGAAAGATCAAAGGGGAAGGGGGGGAGGTGATGAGGAAAAGGGGATCAGGGGAGGCGTGACGGGGAAGGCAGATGGGATGAAGGGGATGGGGGAAGGAAATGGGGAAATCGAAGGGAGGCAAGGGGATGGGGCAAGGGGATGGGGGAAAGCCGTTTGGGTCGGAAGTGTTGTGGAAGTCAGTCCAGGAATAGGAGTTGAATGCGGTGTTGGCAGGTAAAGAGGTGGGGGTTGGAGGGAGGAGGGACAGAGATGCGTCTCTGGGAAGAAAGTGGTGTGAAAGAGAGAGGCTTGAAAGAGTGAGGCGTTTTTGGAAGAAAGGAACAGTGAAGAGGTAAATGGTCTGATTGGTCCTTGAGGGCGCCTCTAAGTCTGATTGGCTGTGAGGTGGTATGAAAAGTGGACGTTACAGAATGGAGAGAAAAGAGTTGGGTTAGTAGAGTGAGGCGGCCAAGGGAGAAGAAGCGTACTGGGGAAAGAATGGCATGGGTGCGGGCACTAGCGTGATACAGATAGGGTTTCCCCGATTGAATGGAGAGTGGGTAGCGTGAGCAGGCAGAGTATGCACGGAGAGTGAGTGAGGAGTGCGATGTAACTTCGGAGGCGTTACACAAGTCAGGAGTGCGAGATGAGATCACAGTCGGGGAGGGAGTGAGTGAGTGCTAGAACAACTGAAAATTAGAGTAACATGCCAATGTTATTCGGAGATGATGAGTAAGGAGTGAAGGAGGGAAGGGTGTGCTATGGGGTGAATCTATACAGATGGAAAAGTGCAAGTAAGTGGCACTCGGCCATGGTGGAGCTCACGCACGACCTTCAAGTCAACTCAAAGGTTCTTGTCCTGCCTCGCGCCCCTCTCCTCTCTCTCTCTCTCTCTCTCTCTCTCTCTCTCTCTCTCTCTCTCTCTCTCTCTCTCTCTCTCTCTCTCTCTCTCTCTCTCTCTCAAATGGTCCGTTGTATTAGTTCAGCAGGGGTACAGACATGCAATTCTATCCATGATAACCTCAATCCCATAAGCCCATCAACTCACCCCTCTTCCCCTCCCCTCCCCCCTGAGTGACCCTCTAGCCCTCCAGCGTGTGGAGGATGTCCCCCAGGTGCAGCGGCCAGGGGTCCGCTGCCATCTGGGGGTGTGCTGCCTCAATCCCAGCCCTGGCCTTGGTGTGCAGGGCGTTCGCCTGGGAGCGCTGGAGGGCCACTGACCAACGCTGGCTGAAGTGGCAGGCTATCTTCTTGGCGGATTTCGCCAAGGGGCTGGCCCTGAAGCGGTTCCTAGCTGCTGCTGTGGCCAGCAGTTTCAGGAACGCCGTCATGGGGGGCGCGTTTGCCCCATAGGTCTCGACGGCCAGGGCGCAGAACACCACGTGTTCAGTGTGTCGGTAGTAGTCCCTCTCCTTCCGCTTCTGTGCCTCCCTTGCAGCCCAACCTGGGGGCTTGCGGGCCGTGGGGTCTCGGTTCTGCAGCACAGGGTCAGTGATAGTGGTGTCTGTGATCCAGGTCTCTCCGCTGTCCGGGTCTTGTACAATCACATCTGCCTTCTTCGGGTCATTCGGAGGTGAGTACATCGCATTCTCCAGGTATACCACCAGCTGCGCCTCCCTCGCCATTTTAGCCATGGCGAAGGCCAGCTGGTTGTGTGTGCGCGTCCTGTCGGGGCTTGTGCTGCAGCGGAGTAAGTGGTTGGGTAGGCTGCAGTCGGCTACGAGTTCTCCGCACTCGCACACAGTTGGTACATTCTGTCGGATGCCCATGCGGAAGGCCAGGGCCGCTCGGAACTGTCCCGGTGAGAAGCAGAGGTCCGGGGTCAAGGGTAGTGCCTGCAGCCACGCTCCCGCTCCCTCTCCTCTCAGGCTGACTAGGCGGAGTGTGTGGCCCATCTCGGGGGGTGACTGTATTGCGCGTGACTCCTCTCTTAGGGCGTCGGCCTTTGCCGCGTGCACTTCCTGGGAGAGGGCGCGCTGCAGTTGGTCCTGGGACGGGGTTTGCTGCTCCTCCCGTAGGTTTTGTAGCGCCAGCGGTGGCAGTCGCCCCTCCATGTCCTGGATGGTCACGGAGTGCGCTGCAGATGGCTGCAGGGCGTTGCTGTCGGCCCCTAGTGGCGCGGTTGCCGGTAAGTCCAGGGAGCGGAGCAGGCGCAGCGCCTCTGTTGTAGATGCCAGGTAGGCCGGTGTTGCTTCAGTTGTGGGGTCTGTAAGGCCCAGTCCGCCTAGGGCTACTGGGAGAGTTGCCTGTCGGAGAAGGAAGTTGAACTCGGCTTGTCGGCGTGGCGGTTGAATGCTGGCGGCGGTCAAGGCAGTGTTCAGTAATTCGGCGCACCATGTGTGCCATTCCGAGAGCGGTTAGACGTCAGTTGGGGTAGTGCGCAGCAAGTAGCCGACTCTGCGGCTGATGCAACAAGACAGTAGCAGGAGGGCGTGTTGTGGGTGGATGGACGCCAGAGAGCCCAAGGGGGCTGCCGCGTCTGTCAGGGTGCTGCGGACAAAATCAGAGCAGAAGCTCTGCGACCCCACTGGACTTCCCAACACCCGCACCCCCTCGCGGGTGAGGGGAAGGCCCTCGGGGAGTATGTCCCCTCCTAGCGGCACGGTGGACCACGCCGACGACGTCCTAAAGTTGCAGGTGAGACCGTCCCGTGCCAGCAGCGGCGTGAGCTCCCTGAGCGCTTCCAGCGTCGCCGCCGCGGGTCCAATCATGGTTATGTCGTTCGCGTAATCGAGGACCGTGACTTCGGGGTGCTCCGTTGCTACGTGCCTGAGGTGCTGCTGGATAGACGTTGCGAATAACAGAGGTCTGAGGGGATCCCCCTGTCTGACTCCCCTTCCGTTGGTGAGTGCCGTAGAATTGAAGCATGGGTCCAGAAGCAGTGGTGAAGATGCTGCGTAGAAAGAGCGTGTGAAGGGGATTAGGGGAGCTAGTGGGGAGTCGATGAGTGCGTTGAAGAACGCGCTCCTCTCTATTGAGTTGAACGCGTTTTCAATGTCAAGCTGGAGAACTAGGCTGGAGGGTTACACCGTGGTGAGGTCTCGGACAGCATGGATGACAAATTCTGCACCTCCAGGGACTGCCACGCTAAATTGCCGAGGTAGGAAAAAAATTCGCGTTTCTCCTTGCAAATCTGAGAGTGTCACCTTCGCCGCCAGCCTAAGCAATGACTCTCCAATCGCAATGGGACGTACCCCCCCCCCCTGGTTTGGCGAAGGCTATAAGGCGGGACGGGGCAAGTAGTGCTGCGACTTCAGTGGAAAGATTTGTCGAGAGAAGATGCGTAACGGCGGAGTGGAGGTGCCCTAGTACCTCGATGTTACTTAGCGCTGGATCGCGGTAGTGTTCGAAAGCTGACCCCGATGGGCAGCCCCAATTCCCCTGGGGCATTCTCCAAAGACGCCGGAAAAGCGTTCCAGAGTGGTTGAGAATTGCGTGGGTGTGGTGTAGGAATGCACCCACTAGGGCAGGTCATTTTGGGGTTGGGGGTGTTTCGATTCCAGCTGCTGTAGTGTCGCAATTGTCGCAGTTGCTGAAGGCGAGGGTTGTAGGGCTGCTAACGCCTTTCGCAGGTTACCCTGTTTCACCAACCCCTCCGCACGTGAGCAGATTCCCAGTGGGTCACGTTGGTGCTGAGGTGGTTCGGCCAAGTGCATTGACCCCAAGTAGTCAGTATACAGCTGGGTCCAGTGGCCACATCGGAATAGATGCATCTGTTCCCGCAACAGTTTCCATCTAGAGCTGGATCTCTGGCTAAGTCTTAGCGTGAGACGTGGCAGGAACATGAGGACCAGCCATGCTCCTGCGTAGTTAGGCAGCTTGGAGATCCGAAGTAGGGCAGGGCAACCAGTATACAGGTGGAGTAGTCGCTGAGGATCTGCGGCGGCAGTCGACGGACGATTGGTAGGTGGGTGGTGGAGGTTAGGAGTGTAAGGTCCCAAGTCATTGCAATCTGGAAAAGATCCTCCCGCGAGGCTAGCTGGGATGCCGATAGTGCCTGGTCCGGGGGAAGCTGAGCCCTGCGATGCTGTCTGCGGCCGGTTCCTTTCTCCTGTTGCTACACTTGCCCCTCTCCTTGTTCCGCGTG
This sequence comes from Closterium sp. NIES-65, assembly GCA_948144175.1. Taxonomy (NCBI): domain Eukaryota; kingdom Viridiplantae; phylum Streptophyta; class Zygnematophyceae; order Desmidiales; family Closteriaceae; genus Closterium; species Closterium sp. NIES-65. The sequence continues at coordinate 1,005,387 of CANXME010002149.1, forward strand.
AGGTGAGGCGGGATCGTCTGGTTGCCTCAGATCTGACGGTAAATAATCTTCTCCACTCCCCTGTGTGTTGATATCCCTGTTACTCCCCGCTTGCGCTGGTGTTCCTCCCCTCGCCCCCCGCCTGGCGAATGACTGGCGCGTGACTCGTTCCGCCGGCTCCCCCAACCAGATTGGGCTCGGCAACTGGCAAGGCGGTCCCCTTCCCGCTTGGCCTGCGCTTCTCTGCCCTCCGCGCGCTCCTCGTCGCCCGCCTCTCCCCCGCGTGCTTCCTCGTCCGCTCCGCGGGGTAGCTGCCACAGGTTCCGCCTGTTGCGCCTGGGAGATCGGCGTTGTCGGCTCCTCGTGTGCCAGTGGAGCGTCTTGAGCGTTGGCCAATGGATTTCCTTGGCGCTCTTGGCCGCGACTGCACCGTGGAGAGCGATCCTGCTCCCCGTCCGCTTCCTCCTGCACGCCCTGCCGCGAGCGTGCCTGTTGCTCCGACGGCGTCCGCTGATCAGATCCGCCGCCGCTTCGAGGACCAGCGTCGCGAGTTGGATCCGCGCGCGGGCAGGTCCTTGTCACCCCGAGAGCCCCCGCGCGCGGGGTCCGTCTTGCGCTCCGGCGCAGAGGCTGTGGCGCACCAGGAGCGTTCGCCTTGCCGTCGCTCATCGGCAGCTCTCGACGATAAGCAGGAGAGCCGCCGCGATGATCGTCACGGTGCGGCCCGTTCGCCGCTGTCGCCTCGTTCGCCTCGTCGCGTGGCATCGCGAAGCCGATCCCGTGACCGCCGTTCGCATTGTCATTGTTCGCCCCCTCATCGTTCATCTCGCCAGCGGTCGCCTGCCCGCCAGACGTCTGGGCGTCGGCCCCCAGCTCCGCGTTCGCCCCCTCCTGCAAAGCGCCAACGGCTCTAATCCCCTCGTCCCGGGGACCGTTTTCCGGGCCGCCAGCGTCAGCAGGGTCCATCTCGCCCGCAGTGGCCTGCGCGCTCGAGCGCAAGTGGGCGTGCGCGTCGTGGGCGGCGGGGGGGTGACAGCGGCGGAAAAGCGTGTCCACGCCGTCCGCAATGGAGCGCCGTCTTCTGGATAGGCTTGATGACGTGGAGAAGGAGCTTCGTCGCTCGTGTGCGGGGTCGGCGTCACCATCAGCTCCTCGCGCTGCTCCCGTCGCCCCTCTCTCCGCGCTCGTGCCCCACAATCCCTTTGGATCCCCAACGCGTTCAGAGCGGCCGCTGCCTGCGGGGATGGGCTTCGTAGGTGCTGGTGGCGGGCCGCCGCGGGCTCAGTTTGCTCCGCCGCGTCCTCTTCCTGCTCTGCGTGATCTCGCCGTGTCGTCTCACCGTGCCCGCGCGCCTGCGTTACTTCCGCCGATGAAGGAAGTTCCAACGGCGACCCTGGCCCGCTTATGGTCGCTGGCGGCGTCCCTGCAGAGCCTTGAGCGGATTCTCCAAGAGTCATTTGACTCCATGCCGGTGAGCCCTCCGAGCAGGTTCTCTCAGAAACCGCGAGCAGATTGTCATGCGGCGGCGTCAGCGCTATTCGCGCTCGTAATGCCACTGCAGGTAGCGCCCTCGCTGGGAGCAACCTCGGCCAGCCAGCTGGCTGACTCGGCCCTGGCTCTGAGGACGCTTGTAGCAGGCCCTGGTACTCCTGTTGACGTTGTAGGCGCCACCGTGTCTGTGGTCCGCCAGTTGTGGTTGAATACGAGCGGAATGCTCGCTGCGATAGAGGCGGACCGCATGTAGGCGCTCCCCCCTTGCGCATATAGACCCGTTCCATCCTCTACTTGCTAAGTGTCTATGCTTGCTTTGTTTGTATCGGTTGCCTAAGCTACTACTGCTTGTTGTTTCCCCTTGCCATCCCTAACGCGTGGCCGAAGCGCCAAAATTTTCAGCACTAACTGAAAGAATGAGAGATGGAGAGGCCGCTGTGGCCTTAAGTAGTAATGGCAGAGGGCAGAAAGCAGAGGGCAGAGGGTAGAAGGGGAGAGGCTAATGGTAGTAGTAGTCTCTCTCTCTCTCTCTCTCTCTCTCTCTCTCTCTCTCTCTCTCTCTCTCTCTCTCTCTCTCTCTCTCTCTCTCTCCCCCTCTCTCTCCCCCCCTCTCTCTCTCTCTCTCTCTCTCTCTCTCTCTCTCTCTCTCTCTCTCTCTCTCTCTCTCTCTCTCTCTCTCTCTCTCTCCGTCTTCTGCCTACGCGTGGTGCAGGTGGCAGTGGCGAGCAATCTGCGGCACTCAGGCATGGTGGAGCTCATGGCCTTCTGCTGTGACGGCCCGCAGCGAGTGCTCGTGTACGAGCTCGCGGAACATGGCAGCCTGCACGACATCCTGCACGGTGCGTCACTCTGCCCTGCCCCGCGTTCCTCTGCTCTGCACCGCTCTGCTCTGTTTTGGCACTGCTTGCCTTCTGCTGTGATGGCCCGCAGCGAGTGCTCGTGTACGAGCTCGCGGAGCACGGCAGCCTGCACGACATCCTGCGCGGTGCGTTCCCTGCCCTGCCCTGCTTCGCGCTTCCTGCCCTGCTTTGTGCTCTCTGCCATGCTTTGCTCCGCCCTGCTTTGCTCTGATCTGCTCTGTGCTGCTCTGCTCTGCTCCGGTCTCTTACATGCTCTGTATGTGCCATCTCCTCTCCCTTGCTCCCGCTGGTGGGCCCTTTTCTTCGTCCGCTCCTGTTGCTTCCACGCAGCATGTTTTTCTGTGGCCCACTCGTAACGCCATGTCCTTCCCTCACCTAACCACCGCACCACCCTCCCCCACCTCTACCTCCCCCTCCTGCCTCTTTATCTGCCCGAATGCTCGTGCCCGGTTCCCTTGTCCCATCCCCACCCCCTTCCCTGCACCCCCTCCCTTCCCTTCCGCACGTCTTCTCCCCCCTCGTCTCCTGGCAGGCCGAAAGCTAGCAATCAAGACGGACGAAGCACCCATCATGCTCACATGACTTCCCCTTTTCTCCCCGCTTCCCTGCAACCTCTCTCCCCTTCCCCCTCCCCACCTCCCCGTCTCCCCATCTCCCCCGTCCCCTGGCAGGCCGGAAGCTAGCAATCAAGACGGACGAAGCGCCCATCACGCTCTCCTGGCAGCAGCGCATGAAGATTGCTCTGGGAGCGGCGACAGGACTGGCCTATCTGCACGAGGAGGCAAACATGGTGCACAAGGGTGTGAAGTCTAGCAACGTGCTGGTGTTTGATGACTTCACCTCCAAGATCGCGGATTTCAATGTGGCGAACGAGGCCCCGGACCAGGCGTCCCGTCTGCACTCCGCCCGCGTGCTGGGCACGTTTGGGTACAACGCACCTGAGTGAGTGAAAGGGGGGGAGATGGGGAGAGAGGGTGGGAATGGGGTGGAGTGGGGAGCAGGAATGAGAGGGGCGATGGGGCTCGGGGAAGGTGTGGGAAGGGGGTAGGGGTTTGGTGGAAAGCAGGAGTTTGGGGACGGGGGTGAGAGGGAGGGATGGGATGGGAGTGATTGTCATGGGGAATGAGGGAGCAGGAATGTGGCTAACCTCATCGTGTTATGTCATGTGCATTGGTGTGGGCATGAATATGGGCATGGACATGGGCACGGGCACTGGCACGGGCACGGGCACGGGCACGGGCACGGGCACGGGTGCGGCATGGTACCTCGTTGTGGCAGGTATGCGATAGTGGGGCAGCTGACGCAGAAGAGCGATGTGTACAGCTTTGGCGTGGTGCTGCTGCTAGAGCTGCCCACTCCTTGTGTCTCTTCCCATCTTCCCTCGCCCTCTCACCCTGCTCACTTCTCACTGTCCATGGCAGGTATGCGACGGTGGGGCAGCTGACGCAGAAGAGCGATGTGTACAGCTTTGGCGTGGTGCTGCTGGAGCTGCTCACAGGGCGCAAGCCCGTGGACCAGAACATGCCACGCGGCCAGCAGTCGCTCGTTCAATGGGTGAGTCCGTGCATGTGTTGCGCGCACTCGTGTGTGTGGGTGGGGGAGGGGGGAGAGGGAGGCGGGGAAGGATTACACGGAATCCCATGGACCAGAACATGCCTCGGGCCAGCAGTCGCTCGTGCAATGGGTGAGCGAGCACGTCCCTTTTTGTGTGTATGGGTGTGTGTGTGTGTGTGTGTGTGTGTGTGTGTGTGTGTGTGTGTGTGTGTGTGTGCCCTCTCTATCCTTCCCTGATAGTCCTCCCGCTCCCCATGCTGCTGTTTGGCCCATGCCTACCACCCATCACATGGTCTTCCCTTGGCCCCCTCAAGTTACAGTCTCCCACCACTAGTGCCTGCTTCCTCAATCTCCCCCTTCCCTTTTTCCCCTCCCTTCCCCTCTTTCTCTCTCACCCCCTCTCTTTGCATCCCTCTCGCACCCCCCCTCTCTTGCCTCCTCCCCTGCACGAGGACCAGGCCACACACGGGAGGCTAGCAGAGGACAGAGTGAAGCATTGTGTGGACCCCAAGCTCAAAAGCGCATTCCCTGCTAAGGCCGTGGTCAAGGTGGGTAGACAGGCAGACAGGCATGCAGGCAGTGGCACGCACAGGGGAGCGTGGGAAGGTAAAGGGGAGGGGTGAGAGGGTGTGGGGTGAGAGGGTGTGGGAGGCTAGCAGAGGACAGAGTTAAGCATTGTTGTGTGGACCCCAGGCTCGAAGTCTCATTCCCTGCCAAGGCCGTGGTCAAGGTGGGCATGAAGGCACACGCTCACATGCACAGAGAGGCGTGGTAGGGCGTGGTAGGGCGTGGTAGGGCGTGGTAGGGCGTGGGGGGGCATGGGAGGGCGTGGGAGGGCGTGGGCATGGGAGGGCATAGAAAGGGGTGGGAGGGCATGGGGGAGGGCATAGGAAGAGACATGGAGACTTGGGGAAGTGGACGCCTTGCACAAACGCACGTGGGCGCACAGACGCACGTGGGCACACGCATGCACCCACACACACACACACACACACACACACACACACACACACACACACACACACACACACACACACACACACACACACACACACACACACGCGCGTACATGCACGCACAAACCGATTGCAACTATATGTCTCAATTCTTCACTGTGATTCCTTTCATCGCCCCCCTATGCAGATCGCAGTGCTGACAATGCTATGTGCATTGCCAGAGCATCGCCAGCACTGCGACACAAGACACAGTTCCAGCCATCACTTGGCCCTTCCTCCCGTCATTGATTCTCTCCCTATAACTCCCTCTTCTCTCCTGATGCAGTTTGCTGTCCCTCATGCAGCTCGCGACTCTGGCAGCGCTGTGTGTGCAGTACGAGGCGGAGTTCCGGCCGTCCATGGGCACAGTTGTCAAGTCGGTCCTGCCATTTGCAACTTTTCCCCATCATTAGCTCTTGAACACCCCTCCCTCCGTTCCTCTCCACCCCTTCTGGTGCAGTTCGCAGCCCGTTGACGAGCAGCGACAGCGCTGTGTGTGCAGTACGAGGCGGATTGGCAGTCTTCCAACCATCTTCTTTCTCCCTCGCCCTCCCGTCATTCCCCTCCCCTCCCTCACCCCCTCCCAGTTCGCAGCTCTGGCAGCGCTGTGTGTGCAGTACGAGGCGGAGTTCCGGCCGTCCATGGGCACAGTTGTCAAGTCGCTCCTGCCGCTCACTCAAGAAGGCGCGGATGGCGACGACTGACTCCACTCACCCTCTCGCTCTCTCCCTCGCTCTCATCCTTCGCTCACTCATTCACGCACCCACTCACACATCCACGCCGCCATGCGACAGACGCAAACAAAGTCTGCTCAGATTGCTGCAGCTGAGGTCTGCCACAGTCCCTTTCTTAACCAGCTGCTGATAGTGAAAATTGGAGCTCCATTTGCCTGGTGTCGCCATTTAGTGCCACCTTCATTAGGCTCCCCACTTTCACCCCTCTCCATCCCCCCCGCCTATCCGCCTCTGCCCCTCCTGCCGCGCATGCGCAAGCTCCCTTCCTTGATCTTTGCCCTCCCTGCCTGTTTGTGTCCCGGTCTCGCCTTCATGCGTCCCAGTCAACTGCAACACCCCAATCTATTCAGAACCAGGCTGCTGCTGCTACTTTCTTCCGAACACCTTCGTCCACTACTTAGTGCCACCGCCTTTCTACCTTTGGCTTATAGCCCACTGCATGTGCCACGGACATGCCACCACCACCGCCTGTGACATGGCTGCAACCACCGCTGCCGTAACAGGAGTGTGGTTTGGTTGACTTCAAACTATCCTCGTTTTAGCTGGTTGATAATTGCCCCTGTGCGGCGTGGTCAGCATTCATGGGCCATCCATTCGAGCACTAAACCCCATGTCCATTCATGTGAAGTTGACATGCATGGTGGTGCTCTTTGCTGTGTTTCTCATTAGCGCTGCCCTCACCTCCTTAAGTCACATATAGGTGCTAGAATCTGGTGATTACTTGCAATATTAAGGCTCTACCATGCTGTGTATTTTGCAATGCTGCGTAGGAGACTTGTGGTAAACCACTAGGTATTGGAGGGATTGTGTACGCAGCAGCGCAGTTGGTTAGCAAGTGCTGAATGTAGAAATGTGGCATGTGGTTGAGCAAGTGCTGAATGTAGAAACGTGGCATGTGGTTGAGCAGGTGCTGAATGTAAAAAACTTTGGCACGTACAGAATGAGTTGGTGCTAAGCAGCAAAGCTGGCACAGTTCAGCATCACAAGACAGGAGTGTGGCATGTGACAAGGTGGTTTATGGAGGATTTTGAGATTGTGAGGTATGTGGAGTTTGCATATGCTTCGTGTAGTTGTCATTGTTGTTTGGCTTTTGTGTATTATTGGAGCTTTTACATGTTCAAACAGCTCACAACGGGACAGGACAAAGGCGTTCGACAGAACTAAGGCGTTCGAACTGAACAAAAGAAACGCACCATTCCCGTTACCGTCGCAGGGGGGATCTTTGTTGCAAGTCGTTACACGTTCGGTCTACTGCTGAGGCGTGACGCGGTTCATCCAGGCCACGTCGTGGATTGTCGTAACGGCGGTCGATAATGTTGCAGCTGGTTAGTTAATCTGGGTGGGCCCCGACAAATCTGGGTGGGGAACGGTTGTGCGGTTGCGTTTTGTCCTTTTCCAAAGATGATTTCATCTATTTGTCGAGACTTACCCTGGAACAAAAATCTGCACACTTGTGTAATATTATTCAAAAGCATTTGTAGCTTCATTGATCTTCAGATTGCAGTAATCCAGCAGGCGATAATCTCACAATTGACTATATAAAAAAACCCGTAGATGTGAGACTGATTCTCCATACCGCCAAACACTGTTCCGGGGGAGAGGGCTACCTTGAAAGTCGTGCACGTTCAGGAACATTTCTGCCTTCCCACACGCTCCATTAACCACTCATTGTGAATTTTTTGTCCACATTGAGGAAGGAGCTTTTGGCTGATCGCCGTTACAGCTCAAATATTCTGGCGGGCGAGGCCGAGTCAAAGGATCGAGCGGTGCGTCGCGCTTGAGCTTTTCCTTGCCTATGATTGGTTAGACTAGCTTCTGGGTTCTCAATGGATGGATTTTCTCTCCCGAAAGCTAGCTCTCGCCAATCATAGGGCTGAAATGACCTTGACAAAACGCGTCGCATTGTTTTCAAAGGGGCTTTGACACAACAGACCCAAACATGTGACCCATTTCCTTGGGTTGTTCGAGCTATTGTTCCGCATGATGTTGACTGTCAACTGGACTGTTTGTAGTTTCAGATGACAAATACAGGCTTACACGAATAATTCCATGTAGAGACCAACGTCTATCAAACAAAGGAAAGAATTATCAAAATACATACTGGCACTGGCTAGCTATTCTTAAGCGAAATAGTTATCTCACGCCTGCTAGATAATGAGGATTTTTCAGCAGCTAGCCATATAGCCTCTACAAATATGCGTCTTGTCTGGGACAGGGAATGAGTTGTTGGTAAAATTGAAGTCCGGAAAAAAACGTTCGAGATTCCAAACCAGCAATAATACCGACATACCAAACGACAAGAAAAACTATAATACAGATTCAGTACATTTCTGTAAAAGCCCCTCTGCAACACACGTATGCTTCGGCCTTGCCCATGTTGCAACTCCCAGCATAAATTGGTTTGCCAGATTCGAGAGCTTCATTCCACACCTCCATTCGACACCTCTCGCTCACACTCCACATACGCAACCTCACCCTATCGAGCTCGACAACCGCCGAGTGCCTCGAAGCCCAAGCTCCAACCTTGCAACGATCGAGTCCATGCAGGTGGCTTGCTCGTAACATGGCCTCGCCTCTTTGCGTCCCTTCGCGCCTTTCCCTCTTCTACGGCATTATTGAGAACATGGCTGAGAGAGGCTTGATTGACACTTCCAGTTTCGAGAAAGGCTCACCTAGCCCTCGCTTTCGTTACAGTGGCGACACAGGAGAGTGCGGGAAAATTGGCGACGACTCCCCCGTTCACCACCAGAGCGAAGTCGCTCCTCACCGCGGCGGCGACGCCCAGCGCGACGAGCCAAATCGCGTCGCCGTGCAGAACAAGCGAAAGCGCGACGTCGCTGCCCTACGAGAGCCGCTTCTCCTGAGCCGTGCGGAGTCTCTGCCGCTACAATTCGTCGAGTCCGCGGTGGAAACCCGTTTCATTCCCGGTGCCCGCGCCTCGGCTTATCAGCATCAACAGCAGCATCTAATGCAGCATCATCTGAGTCAGCAGCAGCTCGGCAAGTCAGAGAGCCCAATTAGGCGTCGCGGCCTCGATCCTGTCCCACGCGCCTCCGCATCACCCGCTGGCAGTGGTCTGAACGCCGTCACCTGCCTCAGCGGCGGCGCTGGCAGCTGCGGCGGCATCACCGCGATTCGTAGAGCAGCCACGACGAGGGCGAATAGCAATAGTCCTGTTAATGCTACTAGAGCATTGCATCGCAGTGTCACTGCGGTGGAAAGAACGCCGCAAATTCCCGTCTCCCCCGGGACCATTACTATGCACCGCGCTCCCACCATCGACCTGTCCGCTGTTCCGCCACTCGCCATCCCGGGTGCGAGCGATGCTTTCCCCTCCCCCTCAGCTGCAGCGGCGACGACAGCGCATCCATCCCCGATTGCGCAGCTAGCGCGAGTGTCCTCAATGCTCTCCTCCCCGACCCCTTCCCCCTCTGGCACTCCGCGGAACGATTCCGCCGCCGGGGGAGCCGGCCGACCGGCGGAATTCCGCCGGCTCCGCCGCTCTAGCTTCTCCGCCTCCGCCTCCTCCACCCCAAGCCCCCGCTCCACCGTATCCCGTCCGCGGATGAGCGCGGGAGACATGCTGCGCCTGCTGAGCCCCACCGTCGCCACCGCCGCGAATCTCGGGTCCTGTACTGTAGGCGGGCCGTATGCTTGCCCCACGTGCTTCCTCAAGTTCCCCTCGCTGCACGCGCTCGGTTACCATGAGAACGCGCGCCACGGGCGGGGGGGAGGGGTATACAGCGGCGGAGTGGGGAGTGAGGAAACCGCAGGCGCAGGTGCAGGCGGGGGCGCGGGCGTGGCCGCGGGCGTGGGGGCAATGGGGATACTTCCGGCCCGGGGGTGGACGCTGAGGCGATCCAGTAGGTATTTCCAGCAGCCTCTCGCGTCTACTTATAGCGAGGTGTTTGAGGAGGCTGTGAGCAATGGAGAGCGGATTGCGGAGGGGTGTGTTGGCGGGGCTGGTGCAGGGTACAGTGACAGGAACGTGCGCGCTCGTGCTAGTGGTGAAGGTGCTGCTAACGAGGTGCTAGGTGCTGGGCTGGCAGCTTTACAGGTGCACGAGGGGAAGGCAGGAGGGAAGGAGAAGAGGGTGGGGGAGGGGGTTGGCGCTGCGATTAAGAGAAGCAGCTTTGTGGAGGGTGGCTCTGGGAAGCAACAGGGGTTGTGCAGCGGTGTAACATTTGATCTAAATGATGCTGCTCCTGCTGCTCCTCCTGCTGCTGTTTCTCCTGCTGCTGCTGCTGCCGAAGCAGGGGAAGGTACATATGAAGCACGATCCGCAAAGGGCCACGGCATGTTATCTGCTCACATGCATATGGAGGGTACATGTGTAGGGTATCCTCCTCATCATCCAATTCCGGGTGCACAGCATAGCACGCAAGGGCCTCCAAAAGGAGATGAAGTGGACCTAGATTTGAGGTTGTAGGATATAGATAGATTTTTACCAGGACCGCTCAGATTGCGGTCACCGTGTATTATACCGACACCAGCCTACCTGTTTTGTGTGGAAGCCAATAATGCTCCCAAGTTATGTGTTAGCTACAATTCAATATATTTTATTATAAGCTGGAAGGATATTACAGTCTCACTCGGAACGGAAACCAACCAATTTGCCTGTGTCCCTGCTAGAGCTCCGCTTTTAGCAGCAGGCAGGGAGACCGAGACGCCCACACGAATTCCGCTTTGCAGTGCACATGTTCCAGGCGGCGGAATGGCAGAGGAGCAGAGCGGAGGAGAGAGTGTCAATTTGCCCAAGCGAGGCTGGTGGCGGCGCAGACCTGCATGTGGACAGTGGAATGGGCTCGGTTTGAGACGCGGCGCGCGCACATGTCTAGCAGGAGCGTTGAAAACCAGCCATCCTGCACTCTCGCTTTCAGGCGAGCGCATACATTCGCAAGGTGGCGCATGTTGGCGCAAGCCTGCATTGTATCTCACACTTACACCGTCCCTGCACGACCCCGTTTCCCGCTCAGAGCTGTGCAAGCGTCTCCCGTGCCGTGACTGCTCGCCTTGCATACTCCCACCACCTCCGGACGTTTAGGCTATAGACTCGAGGGGAGTGTACCAGCTTTGGGTCACTGCGGCGCGGCTAGCACTTCCCCTGTTCGCTTCTCACCGATTCGCACCTATCTAGCTCGAACCTTCCCCAATTCGGACTTCTCGAATTCGCATTCTCCTAGTTCGCAACTCTCCGTTTTACAGCGAGCGCCGCTAGTGCTACCTCTATTTCTAAAACGCTACTACCTGCGAGGCGCCTCGTAGCCAATTCCGCAACCTGCGCCGGCGCGCAATGCGGTATGGCGTCGTCGCAAACGATTTCAACTTCAGTCTCCCGCGCGCGCTCGATACCCAGGCCCGCGCTCTTCCGCCCCATCTCCCGGCCGCTTGCGCCAATTTCCCTCTCCCCGCCGGTCCCTTCCCGCACTGTCCGCACCGTTCGTGCGGCGCGGGGGGGGAGGCGGCTGACGGGGCCGGCTGGCGCGGCCGTGGATGCTCTCCACTGCCGCTTGCTTCCGCAGGGCGGGTCCGCAGCAGCACGCGGTCCGCGCGTCCGCCGGCTGCGCGCGGCTCGCCTTGCGGAGGAGGCCCACTCGCGCGCCGATGCGCCGCAGCCGCGGAAGGGCGCGCGACCGTCCGCTGGATCCTTCCCTACTGGTGTGAATGACGCGGGGCATTCCGCCACCCCTTCCGCCAACCCTTCCGCCACCCCTTCCGCAACCCCTTCCGCGACACCTTCAGCTACATCTTCCGCCACCCCTCCCGCCAGCCCATCCGCCGCTGCCGCGATTGCTGCGGAGGCGGTGGTGGGGGGTGTCATGGCGGGGGGGCGACTGGCGCGGGAGGCGGGGCGGGAGGAGGAGATGCGGAGGCGCAGGCGGAGGCAGAGGCGGAGAGACCTGGTGGTAGAGGTGGAGGCGGAGGGGGTGGCGGAAGCAGTGGTGGGCGCAGTCACAATGCGCGCAGGCGCGGAGGCTGCTCTTGAGGCGCCCCAGAGGCGGCGCAGGGGGAGGCGGAGGCGGGGAGACGTGGTGGGGGGGGCGGAGGGGGCGGGGAAGGGGGAGGGGCAGAGGGAGAGGGACGGGGAAGGGGAGAGGGGCCGGGACGGGGAGGGGAAGGAGGTGAAAGAAGGAATGGCGAGGGTACGGGGGGAGAGTAGGGGAGGACGGGCGGAGGGGAATGAGAAGAGAATGGAGACGGGGAAGATGCAAAGGGAGTCACAAGAAGCTGGGGGGGAAGGAAGGCGGATAGGCTTGGGGAAGGTAGAGGAAGAGAGGGAGGGAACGGAGGAGGAAAGGGAGGAGGAAAGGGAGGAGGGAAGGGAGGAGGGAAGGGAGGAGAGGGCGGTTGGTATCTGGGCAGAGCTTGCAAGGGTTGAGGTGATAAAGGAAGCAAGAAAGGAGGAGGAGGGGTGGGAGGAGGAGAAAGAAGAGGAGTTTTGGGAGGAAGAGGAGGAGGGGAATGAGGGAGAGATTTGGGAAGAAGAGGAGGAGGAACAGGACGAAATAGAAGGAAAAGGGGAGCAAAATTCAGAGTGTGAGAAAGAGGTGAGTGAAGTGGGTGAAGTGGGTCCAGTCCAGTGGGTATGTAAAGAAGAGAGTGCTGGACAGAGAAGAGGGGGGGAGGTAGAAGATGCTATGACGAGCAGACAAGGAACCAATCAGGGATTGCATTCAAGGCAAGTCAAGGCAAGGCGAGGAGAGGAGAGGAGAGGAGAGGAGAGGAGAGGAGAGGAGAGGAGAGGAGAGAAGGGGGTTCAGAATCCAGATGGCCATTGCACGATGCAGATGCACTGAACAGTGTGTGGGAGCTAGACCGGTGCTTGGCTCTCTCTAGTGCATGTTGGCCTTGCACCCGCACCTGCACCCGCACCTGCACCCGCACCGCACCTGCACCTCCTCGCATCTCCTTACCCACCTATTCCTCGCCCATTCATTCCCCACCCCCTCCCCTTCCCCATTCCTCCCTCCCTTTCTAGAACCGTGACACCCCATCCCACCACACTGCACCGCCCCCCACCAGTCCCACCACCACCTGCACCGCCACTCTGGTTCGGGACCTCTTCTCCTTGCACCTGACGTCTGAGGGCCTCCCACCCTCCATTGCTGCACAGGTGACATCTCCCGTTCCTTCTTCCTCACTCTCGCCCACTCCCTTTTCCTCTCCCTTTCCCTCAACCTTTTCTTTCCTCTCCCTCCCGCCCCTTCCCTCCCTCATGCCCCCTCCTCTCTCACTCCTTCAACACCCCTGCACCTTCTCTCTCCCCACTCACTCCACACCACTTTCCATCGTCCCCCACACACTTTCCTCAATGCGTCGTTAGCCCTGTGTAATGAGGTGACTTTTGAGTCGGCTCAAAAGTCATGTGTCAATTGCCCTCTATAAAGGTGCTCCTTTCGATGTGTGCCTGCCAGAAGAGCCGGCCGGCACACTGCGAGAGGAGTTCTTCATCGACTGCCATTGTGCTTTTTTCTTTTTCTTTTTCTTTTTTTAGTCGATAAAGAACTCCTCTCGCAGTGTGCCGGCTGACTGTTGAAAAGGTGCATGCCTTGCACCATCCATTCACTCCGTAAAAACCCACCTAGCTTACTTCCCCAAACCCCTCCCACTCCCCCTCCGCCTCCGCCCCCCCCCTCCCACTTCCCCTCCCCCTCTGCCCTCCTCCACACCTTCCGACCCACCAAGTGGCACGCAGCATGCCTACCGTCAACTCTCTCCATACATCTCCCCCTCCCCCCGATTTTTGAGACATCTCAATAGTCGCACCATCAACTCAGTCCCTGAGCACCATGCCATCACCACACTTCCCTCCGTTTCCCCACTACACCACCCTCGACTCGACCCACCAGGTGGCGGGCAGCATGCCACGCACCATCCACTCGCTCCTAGCAGAGGCGCGCCGCTGCGACTGGGTGTCGTACCGCCTAAACCTGCCCATGGCCGCGTCCCTGTCCTCGTTAGTGGCTGACTCGCTGCAGGTGCAGGGGCTGCCTCGGATCGTGGTCATGCTTGTTAACATGGGCTTGCAGGTGAGCCACGTGCATGCACATGCACATGCACATGCCCATGCACATGCACATGCCCATGCACATGCCCATGCACATGCACATGCCCATGCACATGCACATGCCGATGCACATGCACTTGCACATGTACATGCACATGCACATGCACATGCCCATGCACATGCACATGCACATGCACATGCACATGCACATGCACATGCCCATGCACATGCACATGCACATGCACATGCCCATGCCCATGCACATGCCCATGCCCATGCCCATGCACATGCCCATGTACATGCACATGCACATGCACATACACATGCACTTGCACATGCACATGCACATGCCCATGCACATGCACATGCACATGCACATGCACATGCCCATGCACATGCACATGCACATGCACATGCACATGCCCATGCACATGCACATGCACATGCACATGCACATGCACATGCCCATGCACATGCACATGCACATGCACATGCCCATGCACATGCACATGCACATGCACATGCACATGCACATGCCCATGCACATGCACATGCACATGCACATGCACATGCACATGCCCATGCCCATGCACATGCCCATGCCCATGCCCATGCACATGCCCATGTACATGCACATGCACATGCACATGCACATACACATGCACTTGCACATGCACATGCACATGCCCATGCACATGCACATGCACATGCCCATGCACATGCCCATGCACATGCACATGCACATGCACACGCACATGCACATGCCCATGCACATGCACATGCACATGCACATGCCCATGCACATGCACATGCACATGCCCATGCACATGCACATGCACATGCACATGCACATGCACATGCCCATGCACATGCACATGCACATGCACATGCCCATGCCCATGCACATGCCCATGCCCATGCCCATGCACATGCCCATGTACATGCACATGCACATGCACATACACATGCACTTGCACATGCACATGCACATGCCCATGCACATGCACATGCACATGCCCATGCACATGCCCATGCCATGCCCATGCACATGCCCATGCCCATGCCCATGCCCGTGTACATGCCCATGTACATGCACATGCACATGCACATGCAGATGCACATGCCCATGCACATGCACATGCACATGCCCATGCACATGCACATGCCGATGCACATGCACATGCACATGTCCATGCACATGCCCATGCCCATGCCCATGCACATGCCCATGCACATGCACTTGCACATGCACATGCACATGCACATGCCCATGCACATGCACATGCACATGCACATGCACATGCCCATGCACATGCACATGCACATGCACATGCACATGCACATGCCCATGCACATGCACATGCACATGCACATGCACATGCACATGCACATGCCCATGCACATGCACATGCACATGCACATGCCCATGCACATGCACATGCACATGCACATGCACATGCCCATGCACATGCACATGCACATGCCCATGCACATGCACATGCACATGCACATGCACATGCACATGCCCATGCACATGCCCATGCACATGCACATGCACATGCACATGCACATGCCCATGCACATGCCCATGCCCATGCCCATGCACATGCCCATGTACATGCACATGCACATGCACATACACATGCACTTGCACATGCACATGCACATGCCCATGCACATGCACATGCACATGCCCATGCACATGCCCATGCCATGCCCATGCACATGCCCATGCCCATGCCCATGCCCGTGTACATGCCCATGTACATGCACATGGACATGCACATGCAGATGCACATGCCCATGCACATGCACATGCACATGCCCATGCACATGCACATGCCGATGCACATGCACATGCACATGTCCATGCACATGCCCATGCCCATGCCCATGCACATGCCCATGTACATGCACATGCACATGCACTTGCACATGTACATGCACATGCACATGCACATGCACATGCACTTGCACATGCACATGCACTTGCACTTGCACATGCACTTGCACATGCACTTGCACATGTACATGCACATGCACATGCACATGCACTTGCACATGCACATGCACTTGCACATGCACATGCACATGCACACGCACACGCACATGCACATGCACATGCACATGCACACTTACACGCACATGCACATGCACTTGCAAATGCACATGCACATGCACTTGCACATGCACATGCAATTGCACATGCACATGCACACACACACGCACATGCACGTGCATATGCACGCGCACATGCACATGCACATGCAAATGCAAATGCATATGTACATGCAGACATGTACGTACATACATGCACACGCACATGCACATGAGCGTGCACATGTACAAGCACAGGCGCGCGTGCGCACACACACACACACACAGTCTCATATGCACACATCACGTTGCGTCACAACCTTTCTGCGCACCCTTGCACCTCTAACCAACCTACCCGCTGCAACTCAACGGTGTTTAAGGCGCCTTAGAACGTCTCATCTCACATGCACTCACACACTCACACTCTCACACACTCACGCACACACATTACACTTCTTGCACAACTCTATGGCCCACTCTCTCCTTCCCACTTCTTGCCCTCCCCATTCCCCTTCCACAGCCAGCAGCAGTGGCCTCCCTATTGGAGCGCCGGCAGGTATCCCTGTCAGAACTGGTGGCGAAGCTACAGGTATCCTTCTCATCACTTCTCACCCTTTCTCACCCCTTTCTGCCGCTCCCATTCTCCTTCCACAGCCAGCAGCAGTGGCCTCCCTGCTGGAGCGGCGGCAGGTATCACTCTCAGAGCTGGTAGCAAAGCTGCAGTTCCTGCAGAGCATTGGAGTGCGCCCGCGCTTCCTGGGAGCCGTGCTCATGGGCTGCCCTCGCTTCCTCGACATGCCGCTCGCACTGCTGCACACCCATGCCACGCACCTCATGGCGCACTGCTGCACCGTCAGTCTCCAATAGTGCTTTGTTTTGTTTGTTCTGTTTGTTCTGTTTGTTTTGTTTGTTTCTGCTGTGCCCCTCTCTCTGGTTGTGTATGCGTGTGTTTTTTGCCTGTGTTGGATGGAGCTGTCACTGCACTGCACCCCACCCACCTTATTGTGCACTAGTGCACCGCCAGTTACTCCCTCTCCCTAGTTTTGAGGCGCTTCAAAACTAGACTTATTGTGCAATAGTGCACCGTCAGTTAATACCTCACCCTCAAATAACGGGTGCTTGTTTGCCTCTCACCCCCTCACCTCCGCATCCTCCTCGCCCACTGCCCGCCCTGCCTTTATGTTGACATTGGCAATGTCTAATCGGATCAGGGCGTGGACATTGGCAAGGTGGTGGACGTGTATCCTTCTGTGCTTGGCAAGGCAGTGCATGTGGATAGAGTCGACTCAAAAGCCGCCTCCCCCTCCCCCCTCCCCACTGCGCACTGCCCACCCTGTTGTTTATGTGCGACGTGCGTGGCAATGTCTAATCTGATCAGGGCGACTTTTGAGTCGACTCAAAAATCAATTCAAAAGTCACCTCTGTTGTTATGTGCGACGTGCGTGGCAATGTCTAATCTGATCAGGGCGTGGACATTGGGAAGGTGATGGAAGTTTATCCTCCTGTGCTCGGCACGGCGACTGATGAGCAGACTCAAAAGCCGCCTCCCTCTCTCCACTGCCCACTGCCCATCCTGTTGTTATGATGCGTGGCAATGTCTAATCTGGTCAGGGCGTGGACATTGGGAAGGTGGTGGAGGTGTATCCTCCTGTGCTCGGCAAGGCAGTGCATGTAAGTGATGCAGGGGCATGTGGGGGCGACCTCTTGCTCATATCACATCCTTCCTGCGACACCACCTCAATATCCCCTCATGGTCTCGTCCTTCATCCCTCACACCATCCCTCGATGCAACCCCACCTCCGCCTCTCGTCCCCTGTTCGTTCGCTGTACACATACCTTACACGCACTCACTCCCACCACCTCCCATAATCCATACTCTCCGCTTCGTCCCATTCCTTCCACTTCCTCCCATTCCCACGACCACCCCTCCCCAGGCCAACGTCATCCCGCTCACATCCTTCCTCCGCCACCACCTCCACATCCCCGTGTGCGGGTACCCACCCCCTTCCATATTTTCTCCCCATTCCCCCCACCACCTCCCATGTCCCCCCCACCACCTTTCTCCAGGCCAACGTCATCCCGCTCACATCCTTCCTCCACCACCACCTCCACATCCCCTCATCCGTCATCCCTCGCATAGTGCGCGGCTACCCCAAGCTGCTCGGCTGTTCACTGCAAGCCAACCTGCGGCCCAAGGTGCTTGCGCTCTGCGCTGTCCTCCCCGGCCTCACACCGCCCCTGCTCGGCACCATGCTGCGCCGATGCCCCTCGCTGCTCGCCTGCAGGTTAGTTGCTGCTGCCACTGCTCCCTGCTTGGGTGCTTGTTGCCTGCGTGCGGTGCTGCTGCCTGCTTGTTGCTTGCCGCGCCGATGCCCCTCGCTGCTCGCTTGCAGGTAGGTTCTGCTGCCACTGCTCCGTCATTCTTGGCTGTTTGCCTACGTTCCGCTGCCTGAGTGCTTGCTGCCGGTGTGGTGCTGCTACCTGCAAGCTGCTGCCTGCTTGCTGCTTGCTTGCTATACCGACTGCCGAGGTTGGGTAGAGCATAAGATGGGGAGGTTGATATGAAGGGGAAGAGAGGAGGTGAGTGGGGAAACGGAGGGGTGGTTGAGTGTTTTTGAGAATTCTCAAAGCCAGCTGTGTGTCAGCTGTTTCCGATCTCTTGAACGGTCCTTCATTGGATCTCTTTCTCTTTCTATTTCCCTCTTTTTCTTTCCATCTCTCTTCATCTTCCAGCTCTTTTTCTGCTTTTCGTTCTCTTTGCCCAGCTAATTTCCGTCTCCCATTTCTCCCCCACTCCATGTTCTCGTTGCAGCCTGGAGGAGAGGTTGTTACCTGCCATTGAATTCCTGTCCACGAACCTCCTACTCTCACCACCACAGCTGCTCAAACTGGTCTCCACAGCACCACAGGTAGTAGAAACTGCAAGGAATGGACCCAAGAGGTCAGACTCCACAGCACTTCAACCATTCTTTTGTATTGTTGTCTTCAAGCTTCTCTTCAGCTGAAAACTCGCACCTTCTTAAACCTTCCGAAGAGCCTGAGCCTGAAAAATCGTCGGATTGTCTTCTCAGCACCGCAGGTGCGACCGATTCCCTCTCATACCATCCGATGCTGTGTGCCTGTACTCTGCTCTTCCCATCACACATCACTTGAAACACGCCTTGCACCCACTGGAGCACAAGCATCAGAGCCTATAGCGAGAGCCAGTGACGCATCAATACACGGACCACTTGAGAAAGGGAGCCTTGCCACTGCCACCCCCTCTCCCCAGGTGCTAACCCAGTCAGTACCACACACTCTACGTTTAACACTCCTCGTCCTCTCGCACACAGTGGGGCTGACCCCACAGCAGCAGGCAGCCAACCCTTTCCTGCCACTGCCCTCCTCCCTGTCCAGGTGCTAACCCAGTCAGTGCCACACACACTGCGACCAAAACTCCTCTTCCTCTCGCACACAGTGGGTCTGACCGCACAGCAGCAGGTGGCCATGCTGCCACGGCAGCCCAACGTGCTGTGCCTGTCGCTGCCCCTGCTGCGCCGTAACCACTCCTCCCTGCGCGCGCTGGGCTTCTCACATGAAGAGATTCGCCGCATGCTCATGCTCTTCCCCACGCTGCTGCTGCTCAGGTCTCTGGAAAGGGGGGGTGGGTGTAGGTTTGGGTGGGGTATGCGTGGGTCTGGATGGGGTTTGTTCCTTGGGCTGGGTGGGGTTCCTGCCTGCGTTTGTGGGGGTCTGACAGGGCAGCAGCAGGCAGCCATACTGCCGCGGTGACATTTCAGTCGACTCAAAGGCCCAACGTGCTGTCTGTGCCTGTCGCTGCCCCTGCTGCACCGCAACCACTCCTCCCTGGCTCAGGGGACATTCACCCCAGCATCCTCCCTGGCCAAGTCACGCGCTTGGCTTCTCCCCAGAGGACATTCGCCGCATGCTCGTTCTCTTCCCCACGCTGCTGCTGCTCAGGTCTCTAGAGGGGGGGGAAGGGGGAGGAGAGGAGGGGGGGGACAGAGGGGTGGGTTAAAGGGTCAAAGGGACTAAGGGTATCATGAATCAAACTGCATGTCTGTACCCCTGTTGAATCAATACAACAGACCGTTTGGGGGGGGATGTAGGTCCGGGTGGGGTTTGTGCCGTGGCATGGTGGTTGGTTCGGTGTTGTGCGATTCAAGGGAATATGCAGGTCGAGGGAAATGGAGAGGGACGTGGGATTGAAGGGGTTGGCTTGAAGGCCGGGCAAAGGTTGTGATTGCATTTCTCGGATGCAAGTAGCTGGAGAGATCAGGAGGTGTGTAAGGATGCGGATAGCAGTGGTTTCAAGCAGGGATGGATGGGTTGGGATGGGAGGGAAAGATCCTCCTAAAGCCTCACTCAGCTTCTTTCGTTCTGCTCCTGCCTCACCATTTGTGAAAGTTGTCTCATGTTTCCAACCTCATCCCTCCTCCCTCCTCCCTTCCCTCCCTCCCTCGCTGCCTCCACGCCCCACTGCCACCTGTCCCAACAACACCCAAGCGAAGTGCGCCTTCCTCACAGGTCCCATGGGCCATCCCCATTCTCAATCTGAACTCATAATACTCTCTCCCTCCCTGCCTCCTTCACTCCACATCCCACCCTCACCAGTCCCGACAACATCCAAGCCAAGTGCTCCTTCCTCACAGGCCCCATGGGTCGCCCCCTAGCACACGCCGCCACCTTCCCCCATTTCTTCGGCTACAGCCTGCACCGCCGCATCCAGCCCCGCTACAGCCGCCTGCAGGCTCTAGGCGTCTCCCCGCCCCCCTCTCTCGCTTCCATGCTCTGCTGTACCGACCAGGTGTTTCAATCCAAGTGGGCTGTAGCACCGGAGGGGGATGGCAGGGGGAAGGTTGTTGAGAGTTCTCAAAGCAAGGGGGCTGGAGCGGGGGAGGGGGATAGGAGGGGGAAAAGGGTGGAGGGGGAGGCAGGAGGGTTGCGGGGAGCGAGGGTAGGGTAGTTGGGGGAGGAAGGGTGGAGGAACAGGGAATGAGGGAGAGGAAAAGAGAGGTGGACGAGGTCGAAGTCAAAGAGGTCAAGGAAGTCAAGGGGGTAGCAGAAG
The DNA here is from genome assembly GCA_948144175.1 of Closterium sp. NIES-65. NCBI lineage: Eukaryota > Viridiplantae > Streptophyta > Zygnematophyceae > Desmidiales > Closteriaceae > Closterium > Closterium sp. NIES-65. Next base: position 1,026,173 of record CANXME010002149.1, read on the forward strand.
TGGTTCTGGAAGTGTGGGTGGGTACTGTTTGCATTTGTGAGCTGGAAATAGAGGTTGCTGCCGGTGCTTGCATCGCTCCGAATGCGACAGTGCGAGAGACTGCAGCACCTGAAACGGGACAGGGTGCCAAGGGCAGTGGTGAAAAGATCTGTTGCTCCTGCCGCTGAACTGAAGCCGCTGCCAGCACTGCCACCGACTGTTTTGTTTTTTGTGTGTAACTTGGTCCAGCAGGTAGGACTTGCGGGTTGTATATAATAAGTTGTCTATACAAAAGTGTTACACAGCTATTAACTGCATATCTAGAAAGCTCTTACGGTATGTCTTGCGCAAAACATGCTTCATTTTAGTTGGTCATTTGGATCTCTCTTATCCAACTACAATATATGGTGAGGTGAGTAGTCTTACTATACCAACTAGTGTGGGTGGGTGGAAAGTACACTACTGCGTACACAATACATGATTCGATCTGTCGAGTCGCCTCAGCAATAATGCAGACGATAAATTTGGTCGCAATTCAATGAGCACTTCCAAACGCTCCACCTCGAAGCTCTCGCCTACCCAGCGAAACTAAGAAGCATTTTGAAGATTTTCATCACTCACCAATGAACAAGCACCACTGAACGCGTTCACCTGCGTCGCCTGAGTATATTGCAACCGCCCGTTGCTCAGTAGCAGGCATTAGAAGGAGTGCATTGGCCCTGTTTGATAGCAGGGTGACCCCAACTGGTATGTTCATACGGCGCGGCTCGAGAAAAACCCCGCCCACGCCTGGGGATGTACAGGGCGCAGAGCTATCGCGGGAAGCGTGGGGCGAAGTTGGCCCTCCATAATCCCACCAATTTTGGACCTAGCGTGGCCCTGCGTGGCTCAATGTTACCCACCAGACTGCCACCGAAAGCTCCGCGGCCCCCCAAAAACCGCAAGAACCCATGTGGTTCTTACGCGCCAATGCATGCGCGACTCGGTGAAAAACGAACGTGATTGGTCGTTAACATTGGCAAGTGGGAAATTGTGCGCATGCAACTACGCGTTCGTGAATCAAACGGAGTGAGAGGATTGGTTGCGATGTCTCGAAACATGTCGTGAACAAAGTTCGCATAAAGATAGGTTAGGTGAGCGCGTTGTGAGAAGTGGTTTGGAAACACTTGGCGTGATTTGACAGGCTCCATGCTGGCTGACACGTGCAGCAATTTTGAACGACCCACACAGGTGTCGCTGTTGGCCGAGACGCGAACGCGGAGACGTGCCAAGCACGTCTAGGCCGTGACCGGTCATTACTCCCTGCATGCCCACAATCACGCTTTACGCTCGCTAGTTGCACATCAAGCTCCGCCCTCTCTTGACCCATTGAATTCAGCGGACTTAGGCCGGAAACAGGTGTCGAGTGTCGCGGTTTCAATATGGGTCGCGCTTGAATGTCTGTGAACTTACTGGTCGCGATACTCCTCACGAATCGATAATACACGCGAGAGGAGTATTTTTCACTGCTTTTTTGGATGTACATGTAGAGACCTTGCATCATGTTCACGCACGCGTTACGTAGGAGTAGGGGCAATCTCGTACGCTGCATGCATACCGTGAATCGTGCCGTGGCGCCGATACTTCACGACTCCCTTAATGTCACAGCAATACACTCGCGCCCAAATTCACAATGCGGGACCAGCAAGCGCTCCCGTGCAGAACATGTCATCGCTTAATCCCACCTGTAGTCCACCTACAGCAGCTGGTCAACGGGATTCACCTCGCACCGCGGTCACAGATTCCCTTTGCATCAGCGTCGTTCGCGTTTGAGACCCAACAAGATGATCAGAACACGCATGGAGTATTCACGCCTCAGCCCGGAACACAGACTGACGGACAACACACCACGTCCGCGTCGGGGCCCACAAGCCAGCTCTTTGGGATGCCTGTTCGTGGCTACGTCGGGCCGCAATACACAAATTTCGGATTTAGGTACAGGTACATCGGCGTTCAACCAGGCCCCATGGTGCACGCACCCGCAACTGTCGCGACGGCTCCAGTCGCTCGCGCAACCCCCTTTCCTAACGCGATTCCTATGGAAATCCCACCAACGGTGCAAGCCCCGCAAGATCCTAGAGAACCATTAGTCGTCGGTGTGGACACACAAGCGCGAACAGATGGCCCATCATCGATCGCGGTTACTGAGGGTTTACGACATGCGGTGACTGGTGGAGTGGGGATGAATGCAATTGTGCATGCACATTCGCCTCCGATATGGAACGTGAACTCATTGTTGCTAGGGAACCCGGACGTCCATATCAGCATCCCTGCGCAACCAGCCGCTGCGAATGCGACCGGTAGAGGTAGGCAACCACAGACGAACGCGGGGAACGCGGGGAGAGGGGCTGGTGCGAGAGGGAACGTGGGGAGAGGGGCTGGTGCGAGAGGGAACACGGGGAGAGGGACTGGTGCGAGAGGGAACGCGGGGAGAGGGAATGGTATGAGATTGAACGCGGGGAGAGGGAATGGTATGAGATTGAACGCGGGGAGAGGGAACGCGGGGAGAGGGACAGGTGCGAGAGGAAACGGTGGGAGCGGGAACGCGGGAAGAGGGACCGGTGGGAGCGGGAACACGGGAAGAGGGACCGGTGGGAGAGGGAACGGGGGTAGTGCGAATGCGGGGAGAGCGCCTGGGGGACCAGGCAACGGCGGGAGAAGGAAAGGTATTAATGCGAATGGAGGTACCGGAAACCAGCCAGTCAGTAGGTCGCGTATAATGAGGCAGAGAGTCGATGTAGTGACGGACACCACCCGCAACGGGACCGGGGAGGGGGGCAAGGGGCTGAGCGATGTGGATGACGACGACGACGATGATGATGAAGACGAAGATGGTGACGGGTGGAATGACGATGACAAAAACTACCTATCAAACTTGTTGTCCGCGCTCAATGAGGACGAGGCTGAAGACAACGACCGGGTGCGGGTACCGCACTTAGCCAACGAGGCCCCGATCGTGGATTGGAACAGGCTTGGTGTGGACAACACACCAGCCAGATGTGCATGGGAATTCTATACGGTATGTCTGAGGCCACGTTGAAAAAGTACCGCGGTTGGGCCAACGAGTACAAGCAGTTCATGGCGCACGAGTTGCTGAAACTAGACAAGGGGAGGTTCGGAGAGGAGGCCGCGTTGAATAACAAAAACCCCGACGAGATTGCGGCCGCACTCAAACAAAACATGGGTACGAGGTGGAAGCAGGCAATTGGCGACGAGTAATGGTTTCACGGCCCGGAGACTAATCCATGGCGCTTACACAAATACGTGACCTTCCTCGCGAACGAGTCAGTCATGCAGGCGGAAATGATGGCAACACTAAAAAGGCCCGACAAAACCCTGAAGAAGCGACGCCAGTGCACCCCCGCAATGATGATGGGCCATCTCAAGGCCTTGAACATGCTGATCAAGCTCAATTGGGCCATCTTTCGGAAGCCTGTGCTAAACCTACTGCGTGACTTTGTGGAGTGTCGCATCTGGGTTCGCGTTCAAGTCCGCGACCAGTACAAGCGTTTTATCGCGTGAGTATATGTAACGCGACCAATAACTTGAATGTTTATGACGACCGCAACAACTAACATGCATAAAATCGTGGTACTGAATGCGCAGGGAACACATGGATCGCCATCGCGGCACAGCCGCGGACACGTACACCCCGGAATAGTTCAAGCACATGATGTAGGAGTCAAGCATGGAATCCATCTTAAGCAGCTTGCACTAGCCAAGCACGCTTACACATAGGGCCTGCATCGCGACCTGTGCATCCGTACGATGACCGTGCTCGGTCATCACACTCTAGCCCGCGGGTGCACGATCAGAAACCTCAAGCTGCCCGACATGATGATGTGGAACCTTGGAGCTAAATTAGAGACGGATCCGGTAAAGGACGCGTTCATGTTTGTCTATGCGTGCAGAACAGGCAAGACAAACAAGAACTTCTCTCTCAACTATATCGCGGCGGTGCGGCACTTGGACTGGACGCTCTGCGCGGTCAGTGCTACTCTGGTGTGGCTGCATTGGGGGTACGATGTGGTTCTCGTCGTGTACGAGGACATAGCCCCCCCTCTAGACTTCTCGGAACCCGGCAAGTGGTATGACCAGTACATCTTCTTTCCCCTACGCAGAGGTAACGAGAAGAAGATACCGCCCACGACTCATCACAACTGGGCGACCAAGATCTTGGAGGACGTGGGAATCACATGCTCGCGTGTGGTCCACGCAACCAGGGTGGGAGGTGCGCAGCACGCGTCCGCGGATGAAATGCCCTCAGATCAGCTGGCTAGATTGGGGGGATGGCGCTTCATAGATGTGATGACTAAACACTACCTCACCACGATCCCGAAGGAGGGTGTGCTGCTGAAGGCGGGATTCACAGGGGTGGACGGTGACTACTACATGGGTCGCGCAAAGGTCCCGCCCAGCCTGGAGCTGATGAAGCTACTAAGGAACCACATCTTCCCATGGGCCACCCCTGGCAAGGGACAGAAGCAGGTACGTTTGCGATCGCGATCACTATTTACATCTATCTGCCATCCCGGTCCTTACCGCGAATTTCGTTTTGTGAACAGCGTATGGATTACAACCGGAGGATGGTCCGCAAGAAGACACCGGAGAAACAGGACACTGCGGGCCTCAACATACTGTGAGAGCTGGACGGCGAGGGTAGGATGGCGTTGCGACCGACTTGGCCATGTATTACATCCACCAGCCGAAGCACTCGTATGTGGTCGGGAACCCGCTATGCCAGAAGGAGGAGTTCGTGGAGTGGGCTGCAGACGTGTCCTTGGCCAATCAGCTGGCCATAGTACAGCGCAACACACCTACACAGACTCGTGGCGTCGTGAGTCCAACACCGATCACGTGATTGCGCTATCTGTCAATGCAGGAGGTCAGTACCTGGATGCACACGCAGAAGCGGGTGACAGTCCTCACTGAGTACCTGACCCATGCGCAAGCAAACAACACCAGGCTCGGCTTACAGCTGGACGCGACTCAGAAACAGGTCACCGAGCTTGAAAAGCAGTTGGAGGATCGTGACTAGAAGCTGGCCGCGAAGGACGAGCGCGTGAATGATTTGGAGGCACAGCTTTCGCGTCTCAGCGTGAACAGCTCACAACCGACCGCGGATCTGAGTCCGGCAATCAATACTGGAGCCGCGGCCGCTCCCACCAACGTCAGAACACCCACCAAACAGACTACGTGAAAGAAACCCGCACCGCCGACTAGGGACGAGACGATTCGCGACGCGATCGTGCTCCCATGGGTCCAAGCGACCAAACCGTCGGACGGATGGAAGCTGTAGAAGGCCACATATCTGCTTATCCTGGAGAGTCCAGAATCGCTACTGGTGAACCGCGGTGTAGGTTCGCGATTGGCTGAGCTCATTGGAAAGGAAGGGGGTGGCAAGAACACGTTAAATCGTGTCAAGCGAGTCATGGACTTCATCGCGCACAGGGTGGAGCAAGGAGACGACATCGCGCTAGTGCTCGACAAGCTCGATCGTATGTCAGGAGCTGTAGGCGTGTCGGGACTGTCGGAAGGGACCGCGGTGAAGTAGAAGAGTGTGGAGCTGAACCTGAGCCAGCTCAAGAAGGGGTCCTCGGTGGAGGTGCAGTTGCGTGTGGAATGGATGCTTGTTCGCGACTATCTCATCGATGCCTCTCTTCCCGCGTCTGAGTTCACGGTCGCGTGGCCACAGTACTGTGCATCAATACCACTAGAATAAATGGGTTGTCCGCGTGTTGTTCGCGTTGGTAAAATAGTGTATGTCCGCCATGCTATAAGTACCTTTTGTCAGAATTATATTGTTTTAACTGCATGTAGTTCTAGATGTAGTGTAGTTATCTTACTTTCCTGCTTGGTGGTGTACCTCTTATTCTTGTTCTCTCACCTATATGTTCCTTGTTTGCTATAGTGAAACCTCTCTTTGGCTAAACTCTCTCGACATGCTCCTCCCCTCCTACCCCAAACCCTAGCTATGGCTACTAAGTTCTATCTACTAATTTGACACCTTTTGTCGAACGCGATAGTTGTTGTGTTGCAAAACCCTATACTTGGTGCTTCCGAATGTGAGGATCGCTTAAGAAGATGATGACATATACTGCTCATTGTTCGCATTCACACATGACGTTTGGTGTCATCGGTTTAACCCTAGCATGCAACAAACTTCGGTGATTCACGATCGCGATCGCGAGTAGTATAGGGTGTATATGTATCGCGTTTGGTCTGAACGTGGTGTATTGTTGGCTCAACCGCACCAATGCGATTCAGCCCGCTCGAGAAAAACAATGTTGAAAGTGAAAGGTTTTGTTTGTGGGAATACCTTGTCGCGCTCGCCGACCGTGTTAGTCCATGATTTGGGGTTCATTAGAGATGGTTTCAAATGTCAACACTAGTAGCTCATGCAAACGCACGCACACACAGAATCCTACATGCACACAAGTCCGCGAGTTCAGCGTAATCCACCGCGAGTAGAACTCAAGCAGGGTGGACAAGCTACGCACAAGCTACGCGATACAAGACGGATTCACGTCCGCTTCTTCACGGACAGACGATCCTTGGGCAGGGAAAGGTAAAGACCCTTGGACTCCACGACCTTCCCTGCAACCGAGCAATCGCCCCAGGTGACAAGCACGTCCACCGTCTCGCGGGCGACCATTTGGATGTGCCTGACATCGCTGGACCGGCCAACGACCTCGTTTCACGACTCCAGATACAATCGCGGCCGCGACAACCTTCGGTTCCTCGTCCTTAGCTTGCTCGCGGGCACTGCTCTTCCGCACTGCATTGATGACATACGCGGTTACGACGGGGAAGAGACGACTTCTCTCCTCATAGCAACCAGCAGCTTGCGCGGCCAAATGTCCAGAATCTGCTGTAACCGTGACGTTAGACCCGCGAGTCACTTCCCACACCATTGCAATCACGCATGCGACTGCGCCTGCGTAATCTATCGGCGACACATCGCCGAGACCCGGCTCCTGTGTTGCAGCCTCTTTGCCTACCACCGCGGCCCATGCAATCTCGTTGGTAGTGTGCATTCCGGGCTGGGTTAGCGCGTGATAGGCATCAAACATGCGTTGCCACCTGCCACGCAGTGGAGTGGACAAAACATGATAATTCAACCCCCCTCCCCCTCCAAAAAAAAAAAAAAAAAAAAACCCTGTGAACGCACTAGTTGATGGGGGTTTGGCACAGCGTCTAGCGATAGCTCACCTGTCCTTGCTGGCCATGAGATTGTGGTAGTGCATTGTGATGAAAAGGCCCGTATGTAACTCTACGGCAGCAGACAAGTCCGCGGCCCACCCTCGAAACTGCTTAGGGCTCAGGTTCAGCCCGGGGTCCACCTTCTTGTCGTACGGCATCATCGCGACCGTGGTTTTATACTGCAGGTCTTCGCGCACTCCGTGTCCAAGCCAACGCTTCTTGTCAAACTATATATATTATGCTAGTTTATGTAGGCTGTAATGGGGTAGCCAATGTGGGGTACAACCCCTTAGGGTTTTCACTTGTACCAAAACTTTCTCGTAATGCACATCATTCCTCCTCTTAGTCTAACATGGTATTAAGAGCGTTGTGGTCCTTACGACCGGATTTTTAAGGGGCCCACCGTTCAATTTTTGCTCTGCTGCCCGAGTCACACCCCTATGCGCGTCCCATCTTTTATCCTACCCGAAACGCGCCCTAGACAAGACGACTTTTCTGCCCTAGGCGCGTCCCGTCCTCTAGGCGAGACAATTTTTTTTCTGCCTAGTCACAGCCCGCGCGCAGTCCGTACAGTCCGCGCTAGGCCCTCGCGTAGCCCGTACAGCCCACGCGACGCCCTGTCCTGCAGCTCGTATGCTGCGCCCGCTGCTTGCGCACTGCCCCCGCTGCTTGCGCATTGCCCCCGCTGCTCGCGCGCTGCATTTGCTGCTCGCGCGCTGCTCGCCCTGCCCGCGAACTCCTAGCGCGGTGCTGCACCAGAGTTGTTGTTGCTGCTGCTACTTGCTGCAGCTCCTCCTCCTTGCTGCTGCTGCTACTTGCTGGAGCTACTCCTTCTTGCTGCAGCTCCTCCTCCTTGCTGCGGCTGCTCCTCCTTGCTGCTGCTTCTGCTGTTGGTGCTCCTCCTTGCTGCAGCTGCTCCTCCTTGCTGCTGGTGCTCCTACTTGCTGCAGCTGCTCCTCCTTGCCACTGCTACTGCTACTTGCTGCACCTTCTCCTGCCGGCCCCCTGCAGTCCCGTGTGCCGCCTGCTCTGCTGTCGCGTCTGCCTGCTGTGCCCACCCACCGCGCGCACTGCTGTTGCAGCCACTGCTACGCTGCTGCAGCTGCGCTGCACCGCTCGAGCCGCGCTGCAGTGCCTGAGCCGAGCCGCGCTGCCTAGTTGCCTGGTAGACCGGTTTCTACTGCTGCACTGCTGCCTCTACAGTTGCTGCTGCTAGTGCTACTGCTGCTGCTACTACTGCTTACCTGCAATCGCTCTGCCCAGCTAGTCCCGCGCTAGCAGCTATGGCCACCCTCCGAGTTCTGCCGTTCGATGCCGAGGGCCACCCGATTCAGTTCGAGACCTGGCTAGATGACCTGCAGCTGTTCCTAATGAGCGATAGCAAGGACAATGTCTCTCTCTCTCTCTATGACCACACGACTGGTGCCTCAGTCGCTCCTCCTGATGCTGCTGCACGCCTCGCCGTCCACAATCACCTTCCGTTAGCCGAGCTCACGCATTTTGGCGAGTACAAGACCGCTAAGACCCTGTACGATGCTGTAATTGCTTGGTACTCCTCCCCTGCCACAGCTGGACTTAGCCACTTCATGCTGCCCTACCTGTTTCCTGAGCTGTCCACCTTTGCCACAGTTGCCGATCTCATTACCCACCTTCGCACTAGCGACACCCGCCTTCGCGCCGCCCTCCCCAAAAAAGTTCTGTGCTAAGCACCCGCCTCCGATGTACTGGACCCTCCACTTCATAGTCACTCGTCTCCCTGACTCTCGTAGCTCGGTCAGGGACCACTTTCTCGCTCGCTGTCCCACCGACCTCACTATCGACCTCCTAGAGGAGCACCTCCTTACAGCAGAGAAGAGCATTGTCGCTGTTGGTGCTGCTCATGTAGGTCCTCGCACCCCCATCTTTGAGGGGTGCTCTCCCTCTCCCCTCGCCCCCTCCTTTGCTACTGCTGCTACTGCTGACTACCTTGGTGCTAAATCTGCTGGTGCTGCTTCTGCTCCTAGTGGAAGGCGTCGCACCGGCAAGGGCAAAGGAGCCAAGGGTAGCGGAGGTGGCACAGGGGGGGGTGGTGATGGAGGCGGTGGAGGAGGAGGAGGTGGCGGAGGGGGCGGTGGGGGGAGTGCTAGCAGGAGTGGTGGCGTCGGTAGCAGCGGTGGAGGCGGTGGCGGCGGAGGGGGTGCCAGCGGCGGTGGCGGCGGCGGTGGCGGCCGGGGCGGCGGTGGCAGTGGAGGTGGTGGTCGGGATGGAGGTACGGGCGCTGGCCAGAGACAGCAGTAGCAACAGAGTCCCCGGACGACCCAGCAGCTTCGTGAGTGGCTTTGTCAGCGTGGGAGGTCTGGGGGTGGTGGTCGCTGCCCGTATGTCATTCATACAAGTGACCGCAAGGGTCAGACATGCGGAAAGTTCCACACCCAGCACCGGTGCTTCTCCCGCCTTGACGACGCCTGGCGTGAGGAGATGGGCGAGGACGCTGAGCACCCTCGCTGGCATGAGCTGCTTAGGGCTGGTGTAGACATTTTTGCTCTAGACTATGATGCTATCTCTGCCATGTATGCATTGGAAGTTGGTGCTGATGGTGACTGTTACTTGTGTGTGTCACCAGACCCTGGTATAGGGGCTGTTGCTCTAGGTACTGGTGATTTTGCTCTAGGTGCTGGTGAGTCTGCTCTCCCAGGTATTGCACCTGTTGAGGCCTTGCATACCTTCACGCTTGACTCAGGTGCTTCCCGCTGCTTCTTCCGTGACAGTACCGCACTTATACCACTCCCTGCACCTGTTGTAGTCTCTCTGGCTGACCCCTTAGGGGCTCCAGTTCCCGGCCCACCACTGTGCTTCCGTGCCCGGCGGTTCCGTCTGGCTCAGTGTCAGGTCTACACCTCCCCTCGTTCTCGACAAACTTGGTGAGCAACGCCGTCCTCCAGGATCATTGGGTTGACACATTTACCCTTGGAGGACAGCGTGTGGCGATTTGTACGTGCTCCAGGACTGGCCGTCACCTGACCACGTTCACCCATTGGCCAGGGTCGAGTCTTTACACACTGACGAGTGTGTCTCCTCAGGTAGCTCCTGTTGGTCAGGTGTCTGCGTCAGGTCTGGTAGCCTCCCTTTGTGAGTGTGGCTCCCAGTTGCACCAGACTCTTCTCTAGCACCACCGCCTAGGTCACCCCTCCTAAGCAGCATGAGTGTGGTGCGGAATCGAAAGAAGGAGCGGGAAGCACCCGAGTCAAGGCTGAAAGTGTGCAAAGCCTGAGCCAACGTGGTACCTGAGAGAGCAGACTCACCAACACCTGGGGCTGCAGACTCACTTGCAACTGGAGTAGCAGACGCACTAGCACCTAGAGCAGCAGCCTCCCCAGTACCTAGAGCAGCAGCCTCAATGCCCGGGTCAGGCGGAACACACACGTAACAGTCACCCTCATCACTAGTAGACACAACATACATGGCAGCAAGAATAGCATCATAATCAAGATCAAAGATAGCAACCCCCGACTTAAGCAGCTCGCCTCAGCGAGAGATCTCAGTGGCGTTAGGGAACTGGAGACGCCAGGTGTCCGTCAGGCGGCCAAAGCAGCGCTGGGTGGTGTGCAGGCCACCGCATGGCTCACCAGTGCGGTACGTAGGACGTAGGTACATGGACCAGCACCCCCACCCCGCTAATGCGCAGCGTACCACTCACGAAGCTGCTGGGGGGGGCGGGGTCTCACGAGTGCGCTGCTGCTGCTGGCGCTGACCACCACCGAAGCCGCCCTGCTGCACAGAGCCACCCCGACCAGCTCCACCGCCACCGCTGCCACTGCCGCCTCCTCCGCTCCCACCGCCACTGCCGCCGCCGCCTCCGCGTCCACCGCCGCCACCGAAGCCCCCATCCCCGCCACCACTCCCACCGCTACCCCCACCCCCTCCGCCGCCTCCACCGCCACCTCCACCGCCACCTCCACCGCCCCCGCCAGCTACTCCAGCTCCCTTGCCCCCCTTGCCCTTGCTGTTGCGGCGTCTCCCGCTTGGGGCAGACGCAACGCCGACCGACTTGGTGCCAACGAGGTCGACCGCAGCAGCAGAGGCAACAAAGGGCAAATGGGGGGAGGGGGAGCATCCCTTAAAGAAGAGGGCACGAGGGTCACCACGAGAGGCTCCTACAGGGACTATACTCTTCTCAGCTGCCAGGAGGCGCTACTTGAGGAGGTCAACGGTGAGTGTGGTGTGGGCAAACAGAGAGGAAGTGGTCCCTGTCCGAGCGAAGGGAGTCAGGGAGCCGGGTGACTAGGTAGTAGAGGGTGATGTACATGGGGGGGGGGGGGGGTTCTTGGCGCAGAAATCAGTAGGAAGCGCAGCGCGGTAGCGGGTGTCACTAGTGCGAAGGTGTGTAATGAGGTCAGCAACTGTGGGAAAGGTGGCGAGGTTAGGGAACAGGTACGGCAGCATGAGGCGACTAAGGGCAGCAGTGGCAGGGGAAGAGTAGTGGGCAACTACAACGTCGTACAAGGTCTTAGCACTCTCGTACTGACTAAAGTGCGTGCGCTCAGTGGACGGCAAGTGACTACGCACAGCAAGACAGGTAGCAGCATCGCGTGTGGCCCACCGTGAGCGAACATTACTGTCAGTATCGATAGCAGGGGCAGCAGAGGCGCCAGACGTGAGATTGAACAGTGAGAGACCATCTTTTCTATTGCACTGCAGAAAAAGCTGCAGATCATCGGCCCAGACCTCAAAGTCGACAGCCCGACCCTTAGCCTCAAAGGTGAGAACAGTGGGGGTAGCCATGACAGCAGCAGCAGTAGCAGGCTAGTAGCAGCAGCAGCAGGCTAGCAGCAGTAGCAGTAGGAGGGGCGCGGCTCGGCGGTGCTCTTACTAGGGGCGGGTGGGTAGAGGTCCGCAAGTGGTGGGGCAAGGCCGAGGTGCGCCGGCAGGAACAAGGCCGCGACAGGGCGACAGAGGAGGGCCGCGCCTCGGCTGCAGGGTAGGGCCGGGACGGCGGCAGCGACTGTCACGACAGTGGCAGCGGCGGTTGTCTCAGCAGGAGCGGCGGCGGCTGTCACTGCAGTGGCGGCGGCGGCTGTCACTGCAGTGGCGGCGGCGGCGACCGGCCGTGGAGGAAGCAGCAGGGGCAGCAGGCGCGACGGCAGCTGCTGCTGGGGCGGCGACAACGGGGCGGCAGGGCTGTGAAGAGCCGGGGAGGGGCCGCTAAGGGGTCGCAACGAGCCGCGAAGGGGCCGCGGAGGGGCCGTGAAGGAGCCGCGAAGGGCCGCGAAGGGCCGCGGAGGGACTGCGAAGGGTCCGCGAAGGGCGGCGAAGGGGCCGAGATGGGGCCGTGAGGGGCCACGAAGGGGCCGAGAAGGGGCCGCGAGGGGCCGCGAAGGGGCCGCGAAGGGTGGCGAAGGGGCCGAGAAGGGGCCGCGAGGGGCCGCGAAGGGGCCGCGAAGGGCGGCGAAGGGGCCGAGAAGGGGCTGCGAGGGGCAGCGAAGGGGCCGCGAAGGGCCGTGAGAGGGGCCACGAAGGGCCGCAAAGGGGCCGTGAAGGGGCCGCAAAGGGGCCGCGAGGGGCCACGAAGGGGCCAAGAAGGGGCCGCGAGGTGCCGCGAAGGGGCCGAGAAGGGGCCGCGAGGGGCCGCGAGGGGCCGCGAAGGGGCCGCGAAGGGCGGCGAAGGGCCAAGAAGGGGCTGCGAAGGGCCGTGAGAGGGGCCACGAAGGGCCGCGAAGGGGCCGCGAAGGGCCGTGAGAGGGGCCGTGAAGGGGCCTTGAGAGGGCGCGACGGGCTGCTAAGGGCAGGGGACGTGACGGGAGGGTAGGCGCACGGGGCGTGACTAGGGCAGGCGCAAAGCGTGCTCTGGGCAGGTAAGGAAAAAAAAAAAATCGTTTTCGTGGTGGGCCCTAGGAAACGTTCCCACTAGGGAACCTGCTCTATACCATGGTATAGAGCCTACAAACACTATGTCATTTATATCTGACAGGCATCAACCCTAAACACATTGTCGCATGTTTTTAGGGTTGACTCCTCCCCAATTTTATGCCATCAAATCGGGTTTTTTTTTACCACTACGATAATATTTTTGGGCTAAAATGTTTATTTATGGGTTATTTTGCTGAAGTATCTATACTGCCCATTTTGAATGGTCTGACGATCACTGCTCCCATGAACCAGGGTGCTAGCGAAATCTGTCAAGCCCAAGCCAGCAGGTGGTGACGTGGCGAGCTCGGCCTAGCTGCCTAGGCTTGTGGGTGGCTTCGGGCCTCCTTCGTAGGGTCGCGAATCACGAGGCCTTCCCGCCCACCCCCCCCCCCCCCACCCTTCCCCTTCATCTCCATGCTGCACGTGCGGCAGTGGGGGGGAGGGTATGGGGGTGGCCTCTCTCCCACTGCCGCAGCTGCTGCTGAGGGGGGGAAGGTGTGGGGGGGAGCCGAGGAAGTGTGGGGGTAGCTGGGGGTGGCAGGTGTGAGTAAGCTGCCCCTCCTCTTCTCTCTCTCCTACTGCTGCAGCTGCTGCAGAGGGGGGGAGGGTGTGGGGGGAGCCGAGGGAGTGTGGGGGAGCCGAGGGAGTGGCGCTAGTGTTGTAGAAGGTGGTGTGGGGCAATGGGGGAAGTTGAACGGAGGTAGCCGTCGTGTCGCCAGCAGCGCCTGTAGTCCGGGACCCTCGTGCTCTCGGTAGCCCAGCGAGCCTGCTCCGCCAGTCGCCCGTGGGTCCGTTGCTCTTGCCGCTCCTCGTAGCCGCTGAGCCAGTTGTTCCAGTAGTCCGGGGCGCTGTCCCAGTAGCCACTGTGCCAGCCGCTCCTGTCGCCCGTGTGTCTGCAGCTTCAGCCGCCGCCTCCTATCTCCTCTCCTCTCACAATTCTTCCCCCTTCTCCTCACTTCGCCTTTTCTTCTGCTGCGCCCTGCAGGGTGTACCACTTCAGGGGGTGTTCAGCACATGGCTATTCCTGCATGCACTTAGGGGGTGTGTCAGAATATATTTGATATAAGTTCTGTATAAGCGCATAGAGTTCTGACTGTAGTGTAGTCCCATTATTGTCTTGTGTGGTGGTGCACCACTCCTTGCATGCTTCTCCTCTATTTGTACTTGTCATTCTATAGTTGAACCTCTCCCTTTTTGCTTGGACTTCTACTTTGCCTAGGCCAAACCCTAGCTCCTACTCCTAAGTATGCATTTTAAGCCCAAACCTAGTTTCCTAGGTGCTTAGTATCTTGACAATTTCAACACGCCGACAATCGTGTGTTCCAAGGAACAATAGCGAGTGTAGCAAAATGTTCGTAACATTCGCTTTCACTCTCGCTATTTTCGTGCATGCATGTGGGGCTGCCAAGTGTCGTCCCCATGATTTTTTCGGACCCAACCGAGGGAAATTCGGTTGCATGGCGACGCGGACAATCCGCCGTCACCCCAATCTTCCAAGAAAAACCCTCCCTTGGTCCGAGTCAAGGGAGGTCTTAGTGGGGGGCAATCCCGTCCCCCACATTTCCAACACTCCCCCTTGCACCCCACGCACACCTAAGCATGACAGCCTACCCTGGCACAACATGCATGAAGAGCATCTCTAGGCAACGGCTTGGTGAGGAAGTCCGCAGGTTGCGAGTTGGTCTTGATGTAGCGAAGCTCGACTTCGTTGTCTTCAACGAGCTTGCGAATGTAGTGGTGACGGATTTGAATGTGTTTGGTCCTTTCATGGAGGACCGAGTTCTTGGCTAGGCCAATGGCGGCTTGGTTGTCCACGTAGATGGGATTGGAGCCTTCTTGTTTGTGCCCAAGCTCGGCAAGAAGGCGACGTAACCAAACCGCTTCCGTACCACCACGAGTGAGCGCCACGTATTCCGCTTCAGTGGAGCTAAGTGCAACCAAGTTTTGGCGCTTGTTTTGCCAACTTATTGCACCTCCCCCGAGGGTGAAGATTTAACCCGAGGTGCTTTGGCGGGTTGAAGGATCTCCCGCTCAATCCGCATCTGTGTAGCCTTGTAGTACCATGGGTCCCTTCTTGTTGTGCAACCCCATAAGAGTGGTTCCCTTAAAACCTGGGATCCAAGAGTTTCAAACTTAGGAAGGTTGCTAGGGCCAAGAAACGTGACTAGCTCGCAAACCAGGGTGTTGTCGAAATTTGTGGTTGTGGGCCGCAAAGTCTGGATACCTCGTGAGTGTAAGCAGATATGGATGGCAACGTCAAAATTCGTTTGCAACTAGTTTCGGATGGGCGCGAAATATGTTTACGAAATCCTCACTGCTATCGTCCGGTAATTCCGCGTAGCAAAATTTTGCCCGAAGGTTTTCGAATTTAGGAAGTTTGAGTCAGTATCTACTAGGTCTCACCCAACCAAAGTTAGGAAGTTCGATCTAGTTTTGGCCTGTTTGGGACTCCGGTTTTAATGTAGCAAAGGAGACGTCGTGACGCTTGCACATGCTCGACCATGGGGTTGTCAGATGTTCACTAGTGATCCCTGATCGATCCTAAGGAAGGGTTACAGGCTCGTTGTCCTGGGGCGCACTGACCCCCTACTTAACAAGCCAATTTATCCTCGTGGTTAGTGGCTGGGATTCTGACATGGTATCAGAGCGAAGGTCTCGGGTTCGAATCCCAGTATGTGCACTTCGGGCATCCCAGTGCAGGGGGGTGTCAGAGGTCCAGTGGTGATCCCCGATTGATCCTAGGGAAGGGTTACAGGCTCGTTGTCCTGGGGGGTTATGGGCGTACTGACCCGCTACTTAACAAGCCCTTTTATCCCAGTGGTTAGTGGCTGGGACAGGGGTTGGAGACGACACGTCCAAGCACTCAACAACCGAGTGGAAGGCCCTGGAGTTCTCAGGATCCATGGGGTTCTCATCGCTCACGGCCAATGGATGAAACCCCGCTTCCATGGGTGTCGGTATAGGCTTGCTCTCGATCATGCCGAAGCGATCCACCACTCTCCAAGTACTTGTGTTGGTGGAGAGTGAGGGTCTTGTTCCCTTGATCGCGATCGATGTGCATCCCTAGGTAGTGGGAGACGGCGCCGAGGTCACGCATGGAGAATTCGGCGGCAAGCTTCGTCTTCACGTCCGCTACAAGGGAGGAAGGTCGTCGACGTAGAGGAGAAGAGCGAGCTTCTTCTCGTCCTTGTTAAGCACGTAGAGCGCGTGGTCACACTTGCTTCGCACGAACCCCAACAAGAGCAAGTGTTCGTCGATCCTCGTGTACCACGCAGGAGGGCTTTGCTTGAGGCCGTAGATGGTTCTCTTGAGCTTGCACACGCGGTCAGAGTCGTCGTCGAACCCAGGAGGTTGCTTCATGCACACCTTCTTCTTGAGACGACCGTAGAGGAACGCCATCTTCACGTCGAGTTGTTCCACCTCCAAGTCGAGTGCTCCCGCCAACGCCAAGAGGGTGCGAAATGTAGCGGACTTGGCGACGGGAGCGAACGTCTCGTTGTAGTGAAGACCCTCCTTTTCCGTGTAGCCTTGCGCCACCAACCGCGCCTTGTACCGCTCCACTTCTCCATTGGGCCCAAGCTTCTTCTTGAAGACCCAACGAGAGCCAACAAGGTAGGCGCAGGGAGGCATGGGGACAAGCTCGTAGACGTCGTTCGCCATGAGTAAATCGTACTCCTCTTGAAGCGCACGTTCCCATCCCGCCGCTTCTGCCGAGCTCATGGCGCCTTGGTAGGTGGAGGGGGTATCGGTGTACGCCTCAAGACATATAGTATTCTCCCCTCCCTCATCGTCCCCTGCCACAAGAGAATAGCCATCATACTTGGAGTTGTGATGAGGGTTCCTCCGAGTGCGAGTGGATGCGAGGGTGGGAGTGATAGTGGGAGGAGGAGATGAAGGGTCACTTTCCTTGGCATTTTCTTCATCCCCACTCACTCCACCCGATCCATTCTCCCTATCATTCGTACTAGGAGGAGAACCCGTTGGAGCTTCATATGCCTTATCCGTTACATCCAAGGGTGGAGGGACAATGATGACCAAGGGCACGTGCATGGACTTGGACAAAAGGTGTCTTCGTAGAACACCATGTCGCGCGACACCACGGGTTTCCTGTGCTCTAAGTCCCATACACGCCACGCCTTGTGATCCGCGCTTGGACCCAAGTACATCGCCACCCGCGCCTTAGCCTCGAGCTTGGTCCATGTGGCATCCGGGACATGGTAGTAGCACGTACACCCAAAGGTGCGAAGGTCGGTGACATCCGGCTTCGTACCGCTCCAAGCCTCAAGAGGCGTCTTGTTGGGCAACGCCTTGGTCACGCACCGGTTGCCAATCCAAGTTGCCAACGTAACCGCCTCGCCCCACCAATGCTTCTCCGTGTGAGCATGGGAGAGGAGACTTTGTGCCGACTTTTATGAGCGTGCGGTTCATACTTTCGGCGCCATTTTGTTGAGGCATGTACGGCGTCGAGAACTCATGCGCGGTCCCATGCCTTTTCAACCAATCACCAAGCTCCTGAGCGGTGCATTCGCCACCTCCATCCGAGCGAAAGCGCTTCACCTTGAAGCCGCTTTCCGTCTCCACATCCGCGACCCATCTCTTGATGGCGGTTGATGTGGCGTCCTTGTGCTTGAGAAGCCGAATCTAACACATCTGCGTCGCGTCGTCGAGGAGCGTGAGAACGTAGTGCGTGCCGAACTTCGACGCGGGAGTGATCAGTCCGCACAAGTCCGTGTGAACGAACTTGAGAGGTTCGGTGGCGTTCGGCTTCGTACTCGGTGGAAAAGGCTTCCGTGCCATTTTCCCTTCAAGCAACCGACACACTTCTCGTTGTCCCCACCCGAGCGCACAAACTTCAAGCCGTCGACAATCCCGTTCCTTGCCATAGCTTGAGTAGCCGCATGGTGGAGGTGGCCAAGCCGATTATGCCACGTTGAGAGTGAGGTTGTCGAGGTAGCCGCTTGAGCCGCCGCCACACTTGGAAGGGAGTCAAGCACGAAGAGACCTCCCGGTTGGCGTGCCGTGCCGATGTGTACACCATCCGCCGTGCTCAATGCCATCGTGGTCCCTTCAATATTTACACGCATCTCCTTGCGTGTAAATTGGTAAACAGAGAGGAGGTTGGCGCCAAGCCTGGGAACCACCAAGACGTTCTTAATGGTGAGTGGACCGCCGTCCACCATGATCCTGTCAAAATTAGAAGAAAGAAGAGGATTGAACTAGCAGGAATGAGGATACAAATAGCAAACCCTAGAAGGGTTGTACTCGCTATAGAGCACCCCACTACAGGCTAGAACATGAGATAACATTCTGACACACCCCCATAGCCAAAGTGGGGTGTAATCAGCAGAGCAAGCAAAGTAGTACAAGCTCAGGGTGGATCACAATGTCACCACACATTCTGAGCACAAGTTCAAGAAGCAATAGTTTAGAGTTCACAATTATGAGCAAAGCCATTGGTAGTCACAACGGGCAAGTGAGGAGGAGGAGAGAGAGTGAGGGGAGAGGAGATAGGAGGCGACGGCTGAAGCTGCAGACACACGGGCAACATGAGGCAGACTGGCACAGCGGCTACCGAGCAAAGTCCCCGGAATACAGGAGTAACAGGCCCCGCGGCTTAAGTAGCGGCAGACGAGCAACGGACCCACGGGCGGCTGGCACAGCTGGCTACGACTGGGCTACCGGACGAAGTCCCCGGAATACAGGTGTTGCTGGCGACACGACGACAACCTCCGTGCAACTTCCCCAAACAGTCCCACCCCCCGACACACACCCGCTGCTACACCCCTAGCTCCACTCCCACGCACCCCCCTTAAACCCTAAACCCCAGTCTCCCACACATCCACCCCCCTCAGCGACAGCTGCAGCAGTGGGAGACGAAGGAGGAGGAGGAGCAAAGGGAGGAATTAGGAAGTGCCACCCCCATACTCGCCACCCCTTACTTGCCACCCCCAAACCCTAACACAGGCAGGGTGGGATGGCGGCGCTCGCCCCCCTCCCCCAGGCAGCCCCCGAGGGTCGCCTCGACAGGCGACGGGAAAAGGGGGCCGGGGCGCAAGGAGGGCGGCGGGGCCGCAGGTGTAGGGCGGCGGGGCCGCGAAGGTGGGGCGGCGGGGCCGCGACAGAAGGGCGGCGGGGCCGCGACAGAAGGGCGGCGGGGCCGCGAAGTGGGGCGGCGGGGCCGCGACAGAAGGGCGGCGGGGCCGCGAAGTGGGGCGGCGGGGCCGCGAACGTAGGGTGGCGGGGCCGCAACGTAAGGCGGCGGGGCCGCGACGTGAGGCGGCGGGGCCGCGAAGTGGGGCGGCGGGGCCGCGACGGGTCCCCGTCGCCCGTCGCGGCGCCTCCAGAGGGCGACGCGGCGAACGAGGGGGCAGAAGCCCGCCGCGCGCCTCGGGGCGCACGACGGGCAGAGAACCGCCGCGCGCCTCGGGGCGCACGGCGGGAAGAAAAAGTTGCAGCGGAAGCGAGGAGGTGGTAACCCACCCACAGGATCGATCCAAGGGGATTGACCTGCTCTGATACCATGTCAAAATTAGAAGAAAGAAGAGGATTGAACTAGCAGGAATGAGGATACAAATAGCAAACCCTAGAAGGGTTGTACTTGCTATAGATCACCCCACTACAGGCTAGAACATGAGATAACATTCTGACAGATCCGCACGTCGCCTTGTCCCGTGACGTCCAACGTGTCACGGTTGCCAAACATCACACGCTTAAAGGGAGCCACCGTTGTCACGTTGTTGAGAAGCGCCACTCGCGCCGTCATGTGTTGAGTAGCACCCGTGTCGAGTACCCACGTGTCAACACCACCGACGGTCGTTCCACTTGCTACGAAGACGAAATCCCAGTCGTTGTCGTCGCATGTCGCCACATGCGCGCGCCGGTTGTCGTCACTTGAAGACGGCCTCCAATTTGCTGGTTTAATGGGACAATCGCGCCACCAGTGTCCCTTCTTCTTGCAACAACGACAAGCACCCTCTCGCGCCCGAGCTCGATTGGCGTTGGCCAATCCTCCTCGTGATGAGCTTGAAGCCGCCGCGCTCCCGTTTGAACTCCCGCGGTTGTTGTCGTCGTTGCGCCGCTTGAAGCGTCCCTTTCGCCTTCGCATTGCGGGAGAAGTGTGCTGCACCGATTGCATCCCCATGCAATTTTGTGCGCCACGCCTCTTCGTTGATGAGGCATGCCACCACTTGCTCCTTCTTCCATGTATCTTACGTCCCATCCAACATCTGAAAAAACTGAAACTAGAATGGTGGAACTCAGGAATGAAAGTGGTACAAATATGCAACCCTAGAAATGTGTACCCCATATAGGCTACCCCACTACGGCCTAAACAACATTATAATTTGACACACCCCCATAGGCAAAGTGGGGGAGAACAGGGGGTCACAAGACCAGTCAAGCAAGGCAAAGCAAAGCTCAGGGTGGATCACAAAGTCACCACACATTCCGAGCACAAGTTCAAGGCCAGAAGGCCAGTTCACATGCACGAGCACAAATAAATAAAGGGCTCAACAAGCAAGAGCAGGAGTATATATATGTGACAGTACAAGCAAGGTCAAGAAGTGAGCAAGTGCGGCAAGACAGGCACAAGACCAGGCTGAGTACAGAAGCACTGATGATCACAAGGCGCAAGTGCCTTAGTGAAGATATCAGCAGTGTTGGCCTCAGAGGCCGCGTACGCAAGTCGCAACTGACCACGCTGCTGCAGCTCACGAGCAAGAAAGTAGCGTAGAGCATTGTGCTTCGTTCTGCGCTCCAGGCGCTGCTCCCGACACAAGGCCAGCATGGCCTTGTTGTCTACGTACAGCACTGGAGGAGAACGAGGCGGCTCTCCGAGGTCAGTCAGCAGGTAGGTGAGCCGGCGAAGCTCCTGAGCAGCCATGGCTCCGGCGTAGATCTCAGCCTCACAACTGGAGCCGAGAACGGAAGACGAGCGAGTAGCTCGCCACAAAACAGAGCCGGAACCAAGGCTGAAGGTGTAACCCTGTGACGACCGCTGTGTAGCCTGGTCGTCAGCCCAAGAAGCGTCTGCGTGCCGAGTGAGGACCACTGGACTCTGCCCTCCAAGCACTAGCCCCATGCCCGACGTACTGCACAAGTAGCGCAACACCATCTTCGCTGCAGCCATGTGCTCCGGTCTGTGTCTCCCAGGAGCAACATAGCGTGCAAGAATGCTAAGAGGGTATGCAAGGTCAGGTCCAGTGCAGGTCATCAGGTACATGAGGCAGCCAACAAGCTCTGGGTATGGGCCACTCGACTCTACGGACTCATCCGAAGGAAGAGCTGAGAGCGAGTGGCGAGTAGGCAGAGGAGTGCCTTGAGGCGAGGAGTACGTGAAGCCGAAGCGCTGAAGGACCTGCTGCACCATGTGTGACTGAGTCAGGGTAATGGTGCGACGTGCTCTGTCCCGGGTGATCTGCAAGCCAAGGTAGTTGCGCAGTTCACCCAAGTCTGTGCACGTGTGTCTCTTCTGCAGCTCCGACTTCACGTGGGCGAGTCCAGCAGTGTCAGCAGTGGCAAAGACCAAATCGTCGACGTACACGAGGATGTAGAACGGCGGCAAAGAGGTGTCGGTGCGTAGAAACCACTACGGGTTGGCAGTAGAGGGAGCAAACCCAAGAGCCGCAAGCGTAGTCCTCAGTGTGTTGTGCCACTCACGCGGTGCTTGGCGGAGACCGTAGACTGGCCGCCGGAGGCTCCACTGGGTGCGAGGAGGAAAACTCCCTGTGAAGCCAGGTGGGCGGCGCAGCCAGATCTCCTCGTGCAGGCTACCCTGCAAGAAAGCAGTGCTAAAGTCAAGAGAGTGAAGCTCGTAGTCACGCTGAGCAGCTATGTGCAGCAGCACCCGAAGAGTGGTCATCTTCGGGGTGGGAGAGAAGGTCTGAAAGTAGTCAACTCCCTGCCGCTAACTGAAGCCACGAGCCACGTACCGCGCCTTGAAGACAGGTGGAGAACCTGGCGGGCGCTTCACCCTGAATATCCACATGCCACTGACGATGTTCGCCCCAAGCGGGGGAACCGTGTCAACGTAGGTGCATGTGGACTTCAAGGAAGCCATCTCTGCATCCATAGCTGCCTGCCACTGAGAAAAGTAGGGACCCTCTACGGCCTCCGCGTAAGAGCGCGGAGTCGGGATGTCAAGTGCATCCAGGTCTCTCTCACGAGTAAGCAGTACAGACACGAGATGAAGTGAAGCAGCAACCAGACACTAGAAATCCTCGTGCCTGTCCTCAAGGACGTCCGTGCCAAGAGCACACTCACCCCCGACGGACGGCGGACAGACAGACGCAGACTCAACAACAAGACTAGCAGCGTAGTGTAGACGACAGCGAGCAGCAAAGTCGACGAGCTCAGCAACTAGAGCAGACGCAACAGTGGACTCAAAGGAAGGGTCAGTGACGATAGTAGCAAGGATACACGTGACAGTAGGACTGGCAGCACGAAGAGAGTCCGACTCTAGGTCGGCAAGGGCAGGAAGAGAAGACGCAGAAGGAGAAGGCAAAGGGACATGCAGAGGAGCAGTGGACGGACGTAGAGACATCCGGTGCGTGCCAGGGACAGGAGGAGGACGCTGACGGGAACCTCGACCACTAGTGCGAGCAGCACGAACAGGCGACGTAGGACGAGACGCAGGCTCACGACGCTCAGAAAGATCTCCAATGGGACCAGTGTAGGGAGAAGGAGCAGGCAGTGGGGAGGCCGGGGGAAACTGTGACTGTAACTGGAAAGGCGGTGGACACTCTAAGGGGGAGGAGGACTAAGAACCTGCTAAAGGAGCGGAACGAAGTACGGCCGAGGCCGCGCGGCGACTCCAGACACAGCAGGGACACCACCAGTGATCCAGTCAATCAACACCTCAGTGACATCACCCTTGCTGCGCAAGGGGAAGACTGTGGTGTAACGCGAGTAGTCGTCAACCACCAGCAGAAAGCAGCGCTCGTGACCCTGTCCACGGACGCAGGCCGGGCCCCACACGTCCATGTGAAGCGTCTGCAGCGGGGCCTCTGTCAGGGGAAACTGAGAGGAGTGAGGGGCAGCCCGTAGCCGCCCCTCGACACAGGGGACGCAGGAAGGGCAGGCCCCAGAGGAAGGGGAGGGAGGGACTGGGGAAGACCAGAGACAAGGACACGGGAAGCCATGCCTTGGAGACGAGGCAGGGAGGGGTGACCAAGACGGTGGTGCCAGAGGAGAGTCTCGTGAGATAGGAGTCGACACGAGCAGGGGGCAGACTCAGGACCAGACCTGGACGCTGCAGCAAACACCTGACCCGACGCAGCTACCTGACCAAGCGCATGGACAGGAGGAGACTCAGTGGTCAGGGTGTAGAGGCTCGACCCCGGCCGACGCGTAAACTTGGCCAGGTGCCGGCCTGTGCGAGCATCCGTCAGGCGGCCAAAGCAGCGCTAGGTGGGGTGGGCACCTCCACACTGCTCACCCGTGCGTTCGCTGGTGCGTAGGACGTAGGTGCATGGACCAAAACCCCCACCATGCTGACGTGCAGCGTACCACTCACGGAGCTGCTGAAGGGTGGGGGGATGTCCCGAGAACGCTGCTGCTGCTGCTGCTGGCGCTGACCACCACCAGAGCCGCTCCGCTGCGAAGCGCCACCCGACCAGCTCCACCTCCTCCACCACCGCCTCCTCCGCCACCACCGCCGCCTCCGCTCCCACCACTACTGCCTCCGCCGCCTCCGCCTCCAGTGCTGCCACCGACACCTCCACCCCCGCCCCCACTCCCACCGCCACCCCCACTCCCTCCGCCGCCTCCACCGCCACCTCCACCACCCCCGCTGGCTCCTCCCGCGCCCTTGCCCCCCTTGCCCTTGCCAGAGCGGCGTCTCCTGCTAGGGGCAGACGCCGCACCGACCGACTCAAGACCAACGAGGTCGGCCGCAGCAGCAGAGGCGACAGAGGGCAAAAGGGGGGAAGGGGAACACCCCTCAAAGATGGGGGTGCGAGGGTCACCACGAGAGGCTCCTACAGCGACTATGCTCTTCTCCGCTGCTAGGAGGGCCTTCTCTAGGAGGTCAATAGAGAGATTGGTGGGACAGACTGAGAGGAAGTGGTCTCTCACTACACGAAGGGAGTCAGGGAGGCGGGTGACTATATAATAGAGAGTGATGTACATAGGGGGGGGGGTTCTTGGCACAGAACTCAGCAGGAAGCGCAGTGCGGTAGCGAGTGTCACTAGTGCGGAGGTGCGTAATGAGGTCAGCGATTGTGGGAAAGGCAGCAAGGTCAGGGAAGAGGTACGGTAGCATGAGGCGGCTCAGTGCGGCAGTGGCAGGGGAAGAGTAGCGCACAACTACAGCGTCGTACAAGGTGTGAGCACTCTTGTACTGACTAAAGTGCGTGCGCTCAGTGGTAGGCAGGTGGCGACGCACAGCAAGACGTGCAGCAGCATCGCGAGTGGCCCACTGTGAGCGAACAGTGGCGTCGGCATCGGCAGCAGGGGCAGGGGAGGCACCAGAGATGAGGTCAAAGAGGGAGAGACCATCTGCCCTATCGCACTGTAGGAAAAGCTGTAGGTCATCTACCCAGACGTCAAAGTCAATGGCCCGACCCTCAGCGTCAAAAGCGAGAACACTTGGGGTAGCCATGACTGCAGTAGACTAGCAGCGCTAACTGTAGGGCAGGGGCAGTGCAGTGACAGAGACGCTGCTCTCACCAGACAGGGCAGTTCGGGCAGCTCGGCAGCACAGCAGCTCGACAACACGGCGACTCGGGCGACTCGGGCGGCTCGGCAGCAACAGCGGCTCGGCGACACCCGCGGCTCGGCTTCTCAGCTGATCAGGCGGCTCGGGCAGCTCGGGCGGCTCGGGCGGTGTAGCGGTGCGGGCGGCTCGGCTGCGTAGGGCGGCAGGGCCGCTTGTAGGGTGGCGGGGCCGCAGGTAGGGTGGCGGGGCCGCTGGTAGAGCGGCGGGGCCACAGGTATGGCGGCGGGGCGGGGCTTTAGGTTGGGCGATGGGGCCGGGTCGAAGGAGGGCGACGAGGCCGGTGTGCAAGTAGGGCGACGGGGCCGGGGCCAGTACGCAGGTAGGGCGACGGGGCCGGGGCCGGGGCGCAGGGAGGGCGACGGGGCCGGGTCGATGGTAGGGCGACGGGGCCGGTTCGCAGGTAGGGCGACGGGGCCGGGGCGCAGGTAGGGCGACGGGGCCGGGTCGAAGGTAGGGCGACGGGGCCGGTACGCAGGTAGGGCGACGGGGCCGGGGCCGGGGCGCAGGTAGGGCGACGGGGCCTGAGTCGGAGGTGGGGCGACGGGGCCGGGGTCGCAAGTAGGGCGACGGGGCTAGGGCCGGGGCACAGGTAGGGCGACGGGGCCGGGGCGCAGGTAGGGCGACGGGGCTAGGGCCGGGGCCGCAGGTATGGCGGCGGGGTCAGGGTCGCAGGTAGGGCGACGGGGCCGAGGCCGTAGGTAGGGTGACGGGGTCGCTAGGGCGGCTCGAATGAGGGGCCGCTAAGGCGGCTCGAAGAAGAAAGAGAGGGGAGCGCGACTCGGGCTGAGCGCGCTCCGAGCAGGAGAAAAAAAAAAAATCGACTTGGTGGGCCCTAGGCACAGTTCCCACGAGGGAACCTGCTCGATACCATGAGAAAACTGAAACGAGAATGGTTGAACTAAGGAATGAAAGTGGTACAAATATGCAACCCTAAAAATGTGTACCCCATATAGGCTACCCCACTACAGCCTACACAACATTATAATTTGACAACATCGTGATCACCACTGACCATGCTTCACCGAGGCCCGTGAGGAGCATCATGACCCAATCGTTGTCTTCCACGCTCGCGTCGAGTTCCACCAAGCGCTCGCCAAGCTCCTCCATTCGATTGACGTACGCGCACATTGACTCCCCGTCCTTCATCCGCACCGTGAAGAAGTCGAGGCTCGTTTGAAGCTTGCTATGAAGCGACTTGGATACGTGCTCTCTTTCGAGTCGCTTCCACGCTTCACAAGTCGTGCCTTCACGGTCGATGCAAGGGCTCATGATGTGGACGAGTTGGAGACTTAGAAAGGCAAATGCCTTTTTGTCCTTTCGTGCCCACGCTTCCTTTTTTGTCGTTGAAGTGTCCGAAGTGGGCTTCGATGCTGACCCATCGAAGAAGCCCCACAATTCGCGCACCATCATGTAGACTTTTAACTTGAAGCGCCACGAGGAGAAATGATCCCCGTTAAAAATCGGCACCGCGCTCAAGTCAACAACGTGCGGCGTTGTCGAGAAGTCCGTCAAGGGGGGAGGGGACGTTAGCGCATTCGTCGTCGACGAAGTATCGGAGGAACCCATGGCGTAGCAACGATAGAGCAAGCACTCCTACACTAACTCTGATACCATGAAACAAGCCGTCCTGGTTTAACTGATGCTACAAACTCAACTTAGCGAGTTAAAACCACAGCCTAGGATCGTTCTGACGGGCTCGGAGCACGGATTCCATAGCAACTTAGATCACTGAAAACGCCCAAGAGATGAGAGAGCAATAGTTGTTTAGATATGGCTGGGTTCAAGCTACGAATTGAAGTTAACTCTCTGTTTTGCTCTCTGGATTTAATAGCTAAATCACGCAAGCACAACTGTAACATTGAATCGCGCGCGACTCGCCGCAAATTCAGACTCAGTATCGCGTCCAATTTCCGTGACTTCCACGTTCACAATTTCGGACTTTGTTGGGTTCATTTCAACACGCCGACAATCATGTGTTACAAGGAACAATAGCAAGTGTAGCGAAATGTTCGAAACATTCACTTGCACTCTCGCTATTTTCGTGCATGCATGTGGGGCTGCCAAGTGTCGCCCCCACAATTTTTCCAGACCCAAACGGGGGAAGTTCGGTTGTGTGGTGACGCGGACAATCCGCCGTCACCCCAACGTTCCAAGAAAAAACCCTCCCTTGGTCCGAGTCAAGGGAGGTCTTTGCGTGGGGGGCAACCCCGTCCCCCACACTTCCAACAATATACTAGGGAAGAGATGCTAAGGAAGGCAAAGGTAGGAAGAGAGGCTTAAAAGTACCGTACCGTACATCACAGCAGACCTCAAATATTCTAGGTTGGTTTTACAGGGAAAATGTCGAACCTAGTCCTGCTTCTGTACCAGGAATAGCATCATAGCTACTGCAATTAAAAAGCCTGGACCTACATGTATCACTAAAACAACCATCACAACCACCTGCTGGTGCTTTTGCTCGTGGTGGTATTGGTGCTGCTGCTGCTGCTACCACCACTGATGGTGGTGCCATCGCTGCTGGTATAGTTCCTGTCCTCCTAAGTCCCCAATCTCCCCTTTGTGAACCTCCCCGGAACCTCAACTCCTCACAAAGGCTTCGAGAATAAAAGCAACCACCACATTGAGCACAAACACCACAATGACCATGTAAAACAGTGCAAAGTACACAGGCACCTTCCACTGCTGCTTTGCTGGCAGCACTGCTGCAACCCCATCCATGATCACATACCAGTTGTTCACAATACACAGGTTGAAAGCCACGGCCATCGAAGCCGGGAGGTCCTTGAAATTGAGTGGTAGGAAGCCGGATTGAAAGTAGTCTGTGGTTTGAAGCTGGGGGTGGTGTGAGGAGAGGAGGCCACCGAAAAGGTGCGTGCCGGCGGGTGAGAAGAGGGAGAGGGTGGTGAAGAGGAGGGCGAGGATGGGGAGTATGGAGGGGAGGAGGGTGGCGAGGGTGGAGAGGAGGAGGTGCAGGCGAGAGAGGTAGTGGGAGAAAAGGAGGAGGGGGAGGCAGCGGAAGAGCAGGGCAGCTTGCAACCTCGTGATGGGCAGACCGAGGGGGGGGGGGGAGAGGGAGTGAGGAGAAGGGGAGAGAGGGGGAGGGGTTCGAAGATGGGGAAGGGGAAGATAGTGATTCCTTCTTCATTCCTTTCTTTCTTTGGAGAATTGGGGCGTATGAGAGCATGAATTTGGCATGGAAACGAATAGACGCAAATAGACTCGGTTTACCATTCTAGTCCAGGGCGTAACGGAAATGACAAGTTTTGAAGATATGGCGTCATGTGGATTTGGCTTAGCATACCAGTGAAGGGCGTCAGAGAGATGGAGATGCATGCTTGGTCTGAGAGCTTGGGTCACGAGCAGCTGGGGGAAAGTGGGTGATGGTGATGGTATTGGTGATGATGGTGATGGCGACAGCTCTTGCAGCAACAACCGTGATGGTTGATGCTCTGACGCTGATGTTGCTGCTGCTGTTGCTCCTACTGCTACTGATGCAGAGTTTGAAGTTGATGTCACCTGCAGACGTAATTGCTGCTTCTTCTGCTGCTGCGGGTAGTGATGCTTTTGCACCGGATATTACTGTTGCTGCTGGTGGTGCTGCATTTGTTGCTGCTGCTGGTAGTGGCCAGGATATTTTGTGGAACATGCAGAAGGGGAACAGATGGAGCAGAAGGGGAGGATGAGGAGGACGAAGAGGAGAGGGATAGAGGAAAAGAAGTGAAAGCGCCAGTGGGGCTAGCAGCACCAGCAGTGGAGCATGAAACGGAGGATCCATACCATGACTGCACATACAAGGAAATGGGTAGTGGTGGGTGGAAATGAGAGGGGATGGGAGATGGGAGACTATTTATTGCTTGGAGTAGAATAATGGATGATCTGTGTAGTGGTTGCAGAGGAGGGAAGCAAGAGGAGATTGCGGAATGGTGAAATTGGTTTCGCAATAAGACGAGCAACATGGAGCAAATGCAGAGGTATAAGCAGAGCAGAGTAAGCTCTGTGTGGGTTGGAATGACAGCAGCAGTGAGAGCGAGAAACTAGAGAAGAGAGTTTCTATAGTGACTCCGTATGTGGAGCAAGAAATTTCAAAATGTCAGTGGAGAGAGGCGAATCAAAGGGGTGAACAAGGCGTGTGGATGAGTGGGGCAATGGCATGCAGTGGCAAGAAACAACATTGTGTCGCATGGCCTGGCGTGGCGTGGCATGGAATTGCATGGAGTGGCATGGGAGAGTATGACATGTGTGGAACAAGCACGGACAGGGCGTGAGTGATCTCACCTGCCAAGAGCTGTGCGGAAATGAGGAGCGATGGATCGATACCAGTGATGCCCTGCGAGGAAGGAGGACACGTGTAGGGCTGGGATGATGGACACGTGCAAGGAGGATGGGTAAAGGTTGAAAAGGAGAAGAGATTATGACAAGCGATGTAAGAGATGCCTGAGGGAGGGAGCCAGCTGTGTGTCAGCTGTTTCCGATCTTTTGAATGGTCATTCGTTGGATCTCTTTCTCTTTCTATTTCCCTCTCTTTCTTTCCATCTCTTCAGCTTCCAGTTCCATTTTTGCCCTTTCTTCTTTCCTTTGCTCATATATTTTCCATCTCCCATTTCTCCCCCATTCGATGTTCTTGTTGCAGCCTGGAGGACAGGCTGTTACCTACCATTGAATTCCCATCCACGAACCTCCTGCTCTCACCACCACAGCTGCTCGAATTGGTCTCCGCAGCTCCACAGGTAGTAGAAACCAGGAATGGACCCAAGAGACCAGTCTCCACAACACCTCAGCTCAGCCATTATATTGTATTATTGGCTTAAAGCTTCTCTTCAGCTGACCTTCTTAAACCTTCCGAGGAGTCTGAGCCTAAAAATTCGTCGGATTGTATTCTTAGCACCACAGGTGCGCCCGATGCCCAGTCATACCATCAGATGCAGTGTGCCTGTACTCTATTCTTCCAATCACCCAGCACTTGAAACAGGCCTTGCACTCACTGGTTCACAAGCATCAAAGCCTATGGCGAGAGCCAGTGACACATCAATACACGGACCACTTGAGAAAGGGAGACTTATCGCTGCCACCCCCCCTCCCCGGGTGCTAACCCAGTCTGTACCACACACTCTACGTTTAACACTCCTCTTCCTCTCGCACACAGTGGGTCTGACCCCACAGCAGCAAACAGCCAACCCTTCCCCGCCACTGCCCTCCCCCCTCTCCAGGTGCTAACCTAGTCAGTGCCGTACACGCTGCATCCAAAACTCCTCTTCCTCTCGCACACAGTGGGTCTGACCGCACAGCAAGAGGCGGCAATGCTGCCACGGCAGCCCAACGTGCTGTGCCTGTTGCTGCCCCTGCTGCACCGCAACCACTCCTCCCTGTGCGCGCTGGGATTCTCCCCAGAAGACATTCGCCGCATGCTCATGCTCTTGCCCACGTTGCTGCTGCTCAGGTCTCTAGAGGGGGGAAGGGGGAGGAGAGGGGTGGGGGGGGGGGGGGGATGTAGGTCCGGGTGGGGTTTGTGCCGTGGCGTGGTGGTTGGTTTGGTGTTGTGCGTTTTCAATGGAATATGCGGGTAGAGGGCAGTGGAAAGGGACGTTGGGGAAGGGTTGGAATTAAAGGGGTTGGCTTGAAGGCCGGGCGAGGGCTGTAGAGAGCAGGAGGTGTATAAGGGCGTGTCTCCATTTTGGCAATTTTTGTCATGGACGGTCCAAATTGTGGACCGTCCGGGGTACGAAAGGTTACCACTGTTTTTAATTTGTTTGGTTGTGTTGTTTGTTAGTACCTTTGCGACGCCGCCAGGAACTCGGATGGTAGTGACACTTTTTCCCTTTCAACGGTTCGAAATGTCATAAGTGGACTGTCCGAAACGCAATCGGACCGTCCGAAAGTCCTCACACGGGATTGGCGAGCAAAATCTAAAATAAATTACATAATCCGTGTCACGTCGTCAAATCCGCGCGGAGTGCATACGAGCCTTTTGCGAGGTGGGCAAATTGGGTTACAGGATGTACAGTGTCCCATGCGATGCTACACTAATCTCGAGGTGGTAGAAGCATGAAAAAGTGTCACCATCCACTTCGCACGATGCAAAAGTGCCAAACCGTGGATTCAGACAATCCTTAGGACCGTCCAAAGTCGAAAAGGCGGACCGTCCGCAAAAACATGAAGTGGCAAAATGGAGACACGCCCTAAGTATGCAGATAGCTGTGGTTTCAAGCAGGGTTGGATGGGCTGGGAGGGGAGGAGTAGATCCTCTTACAGCCATCCATCCCTGCGTTAAACTCGACTAGTTTCTTTTTGCTCCTGCCACACCATTTGTGAAGGTTGTATCGTGTCTCCTCCCTCCTCCCCGCCATCCCTCCCTCGCTCCCTCCACATCCCACCCACATCAGTCCCGACAACATCTAAGCCAAGTGCACCTTCCTCACAGGTCTCATGGGCCATCCCCATTCTCAATGTGAGTTGACTCATAATACTCTCTCTCTCCCTGCCTCTTTCCCTCCACGCCCCACTCCCACCAGTCCCGACAACATCCAAGCAAAGTGTGCCTTCCTCACTGGCCCTATGGGCCGCCCCCTTGAACACGCCCTAGCCTTCCCCCATTTCTTCAGATACATCCTGCACCGCTACATCCAGCCCCGCTACAGCCGCATGCAGGCTCTAGGCATCTCCCCGCCCCCCTCTCTCGCTTCCATGCTCTGCTGTACCGACCAAATGTTTCAATCCAAGTGGGCTATAGCACCGGAGGGGGATGGCAGGGGGAAGGTTGTTGAGAGTTCTCAAAGCAAGGGGTTGGAGCGCGGGAGGGGGACAGGAGGGGGAAAAGGGTGGAGGGGGAGGCGGGAGGGTTGCGGGGAGCGAGGGTAGGGTAGTTGGGGGAGGAAGGGTGGAGGAACAGGGAATAAGGGAGAGGAAAAGAGAGGTGGACGAGGTCGAAGTCAAAGAGGTCAAGGAAGTCAATGGGGTAGCAGAAGTGGTTCTAGGAGTGTGGGTGGGCACTGTTTGCATTTATGAGCTGGAAATAGAGGTTGTTGCTGGTCCTTGCATCGCTCCAAATGCGACAGTGCGAGAGACTGCAGCACCTGAAACGGGACACGGTGCCAAGGGCAGTGGTGAAAAGATCTGTTGCTCCTGCCGCTGAACTGAAGCCGCTGCCAGCACTGCCACCGACTGTTTTGTTTTTTGTGTGTAACTTGGTCCAGCATGTAGGACTTGCGGGTTGTATATAATAAGTTGTCTATACAAAAGTGTTACACATCTATTGACCGCATATCTAGAAAGCTCTTACGGTATGTCTTGCGCAAAACAACATGCTTTGTTTTAGTTGGACATTTGTATTGCTCTTATCCAACTACAATATATAGTGAGTAGTCATACTGTACCAACTAGTGTGGTGTGAAGAAGCAAGCAAGAATGACTAGAAACAGGGCAGTACAAGGTTTGTATAGGCAAATACTAACACTACTTTACCCCATAAGGAGTGCCCCACTATAGGCTACAATATAGTTCTGACACACCCCCATAGGCAAAGTGGGGGACAAGCAAGAGAACAAGACAAGGTCAAGCTCAGGGTGGATCACAACGTCACCACACAGTCTGAGCACAAGTACAACGCCACGAGGCCAGTACACATGCAAGATTATATATCAAGGTGAACAAGCAAGACAGTGAACTCGACCTAGCAAGGGTAAGAATGCAAGTGCAGGTATATACAGATCACAGTACATGCAAAGTCAAGAGGTAAGCAAGTGAGGCCAAGTAGGCACAAACCTAGCATAGTACAAAAGCGCTAGTGATCATAAGGCTGAAGTGCCTTGGTAAAGATATTAGCAGTGTTGGCCCGAGTGGCCACCAAAGCAAGACGAAGCTGACCACGCTGCTGCGACTCTCCAGCAAGGAAGTAGCGCAAAGCAATGTGCTTCATTCTGTGCTCCAGTCTGTGCTCCTGACACAAGGCCAGCATGGCCTTGTTGTCCACGTACAGAACCGGAGGAGAACAAGGCGCCTCTCCCAAGTCAGTCAGCAGGTACGTGAGCCAGTGTAGCTCCTGTGCAGCCATGGCCCTAGCATAGACATCACCCTCACAACTGGAGCTACAAAAGACAAACGGGTAGACCGCCACGAAACAGATCCGGAACCAAGGCTGAAGGTGTAACCCTACGACGACCGCTGCGTAGCCAAGTCGTCAACCCAAGAAGCAACTGCGTGACCAGTGAGGACAACTCGAGCCCGTCCTCCAAGCACGAGCCCCATGCCCGCCGTGCTGCACACATAGCGCAACACCCTCCTAGTTGCATCCATGTGCTCTGGTCAGTGTCTCCTAGGAGCAACATAGTGTGCCAAGATGCTAAGAGGGTATGCTAGGTCAGGTCAAATGCAGGTCATCAGGTACATGAGGCAGCCAACAAGCTCTGGGTATGGGCCACTTGGCTCTACGGACTCATCCGAAGGCTTAGCTGAGAGCGAGTGGCGAGCAGACATAGGAGTGGCCTGAGGCAAGGAGTACGTAAAGTTGAAGCGCTGAAGGACCTGCTACACCATGTGTGACTGAGTCAAGGTAATGGTGTGGCGTGCTCTGTCCCGGGTGATCTGCAAGCCAAGATAGCTGCGCAGCTCACCCAAGTCTGTACACGTGTGTCTCTTCTGCAGCTCTGAATTCACGTGGGCCAGTCTAGCAGTGTCAGCAGTAGCAAAGACCAAGTCGTCGACGTACACGAGGATGTATAACGGCGGCAGCAAAGTGTCGGTGCAGAGAAACAACGACGGGTCAGCAGTGGAAGGAGCAAACCCAAGAGCCGTAAGCGTAGTCCTCAGTGTGTTGTGCCACTCGCGGGGCGCCTGGCGTAGAACGTAGACTGGCCGCCGGAGGCTCCACTGGGTACCTGCAGGAAACGACCTGGTGAAGCCAGGTGGGCGGCACAGCCAGATCTCCTTGTGCATGCTGACCTGCACGAAGGTTGTGTTGAAGTCAAGCGAGTGATGCTCGTAGTCGCGCTGAGCAGTGACGTGCAGTAGTACCCAAAGAGTGGTCATCTTCGGGGTGGGAGAGAAGGTTTGAAAGTGGTCAACTCCCTGCCACTGACTGAAGCCTCGAGCCACGTAATGCGCCTTGAAGACAGGCAGAGATCCCGGCAGCCGCTTCATTTGAAAATCCACATGCCATCGACAATGTTCGCCCAAGGTGGGGGAACCTCGTCGACGTACATGCCTGTGGACTTCAAGGATGCCATCTCTACATCCATGGCTGTCTGCCATTGAGAGGAGTAGGGACTCTCTATCGCCTCTGCGTAAGAGCGCGGGGTTGGGATGTCTGGTGCATCCGGGTCTCCCTCTGGGGCAAGCAGCATGGACACGAGATGAGGTAAAGCAGAAGCAAAACACTTGAACCCCTCCTGCCTGTCCTCAAGGACGTCCGTGCTAAGAGCGCACTCACCTCCGATGGACTGAGGACAGACAGACTCAGACTGAGCAACAAGACTAGCGGTATAGTCAAGACGACAGTTAGCAGCAAAGTCGACAAGCTCGGCAATAAGAGCCGACGCAGCAGTAGACTCAAAAGATGGGTCAGTGACAACAGTGTCCAGGAGACGCGTGACAGTAGGACTAGTTGCACGAAAAGGGAGTCAGACTCTAGGTCCGGACCGACAGCAAGGGAGGACGTAGGAGGAGACGGCAGAGTGACACGATGCGGAGTAGTGGAAGGATGTAGAGCCATTTGGTGTGTGCCAGGGACAGGAGGAGGATGCTGACGCGAACCACGACGACCAGTGCGAGCAGCACGAACAGGCGACGCAGGACGAGACTCAGGCTCACGACGCTCCGTAAGACCTCCTGTCGGACCAGTGTAAGGAGAAGGAGCAGGCAGTGGGGAGGCGAGCTGTAACTGTGACTGGGACTAGACAGGCGCCGGACACTCTAAGGAAGGAGCAGGACCAGTAGAAGGCGGGAGACCAAGAACATGGTGAAGGAGCGGAACGAAGTACGGCCGCGGCCACGCAACGCCTCCAGAACCAGCAAGGTTAGCACTAGCACCCCCAGCGTCAGCACCAACGCGAGCAGCACCACCAGCTCCAGCAGCACCTCCAGCAGCTCCAGCAGCGCCAACTCCAGCACCCTCTGAAGCACCAGCTCCAGCAGCACCTCTAGCGCTAGCACCTCAAGAAGCTCTAGCTCCAGCTGGACCACCAAAAGCCCCAGTAGCTCTAGTGGCGCCAGCTCCAGTACCTCTAGCAGCACCCGCTCCAGCAGCACCGCCAGCAACTCTAGCTCTAGTAGTACCACTAGGCTGAGCAGCTCCAGTACCTCTAGTACGAGCACCTTCGGGACCAGTGGCTCTAGACCCCTCAGTAGCTCCAGCAGCAGCAAGACTCCCAGCTCTCGCAACACCACCAGCTCTAGCAGCACGGCTCCAGCGCCGAGCAAACCATTCGCGCAACCGCTGTGGAGAGAGTGGCTCCCGCCGTGACGAAGCACCCAAAGCACCTCTAGGCTCAGCACCTCTAGACTCCACACTCGCAGGCTCAGCACCCTCAGGCTCCGCACCCCCAGACTCAGCAACCCCAGGCTCAGCACCCCCAAACTCAACACCCCCAGGCTCAGCACCCCCAGACTTAGCACCCCCAGGCCCCACATGCTCAGGCTTAGCATCCCCAGACCCGACACCCGCACGCTCAGCACCCCTAGCAGCACCAGAGTCAACAGCTACCTTCTATAGGCTCGATTGAGTCTACCTGGGACACACCTGAGGGGGCAGGACCCTGAGGGGGGAGGGGGTCTACCGGGGAAGGATCTGGCGCGAGGAAGAGCGGCGGGGGGGGGAGGGGGGCAGTGCGGTAGGGGAAGAGACGGTAGTAAGGAACCGACTCGTCAAATGTGACGTCCTAAGAGGAAAGAACACGGCACGAGGTGGGGTGGTAAAACTGCCAACCAGGCACGTCAGGGGGGAAGCCACGGAAGACGCAGGGAACAGCACGGGAGGACAGCTTGTCCGCAGACAAGTCACGGACGAAAGCTCGAGATCCTCAGACACAGAACGCAGACGCATCGCCAACCTTCCCCGTGCACCGCAGAGTAGGTGTGGTCTCCGGCATGGAGACCCGGGGCTGGAGGTTGTGGTGATGCGCCACGTACTGAACCACGAACGGCCATAGAAAATGGGGAGTAGCAGCATGGATCATGGACGTACGAGCGACATCTATGGCCATGCCAATGCGGCACTCAGCAATCCCATTTTGCTGTGGAGAGGCCGAAAGCGTGAATGTCTGGCGGATGCCCTCCGCATGACAGAAGGCTCACAGAAGGTCAAAGGAAGACTCTCCACCTCTGTCGAAGTGCAAACACAGAACTGGAAGGTCCGAGCCAAAACTCTCGCTGAGCTGACGACGGGCAGCGCGGATCCAGTCGATCAGCACCTCAGTCACCTCACCCTTGCGGCGCAAGGGGAAGACTGTGGTGTAACGCGAGTAGTCGCCAACGACCAGTAGAAAGTAGCACTCGTGACCCTGTCCACAGACGCGGGCGGGGCCCCTCATGTCCATGTGAAGAGTCTACAGGGGAGCCTCCATCGGAGGAAACTCGGATGAGTGAGGAGCGGCGCGCTGCCGCCCCTCGACGCAAGGAACGCAGGTAGGGGAAGGCCCGGAGAGAAGAGGAGGGAGAGACCGGGGAAGACCAGCAAGAAGGACACGCGAGGCCATGCCTCGGAGACAAGGCAGGGAGGGGTGACCAAGGCGGTGGTGCCAGAGGAGAGTCTGGTGAGACAGGAGGCGACACGAGTAGAGGGCAGACTCAGGAACAGACCGGGACACTGCAGCAAACACCTGACCCGACGCGGCTACCTGACCAGACTCAGCAACCGGAGGAGACACGGTAGTGAGGGTGTACATGCTCGACCGAGGCTGACGGGTGAACGTGGCCAGGTGCCGGCCCGTCCGAGTACACGAACAGTGGGTCACTCGCTGACTCGCAGGAGTGAACTGGTCAACCCACGCATCCTGAAGGTCAGCTCTACTCAACAAGTTCGTGGAGAACAAGGAGAGGTGGAGGCCAGATAGAGAGTCAGACGGGACCGTGGGACACGGCAGAACCGTGGAGGAGTGTGCAAGGACTGGACCCCCACAGGGGTCAGCCAGAGAGACTGCCACTAGCCGACTGAGCGGCGAGGGTGTGGTGCAGTCGTGAAAGAAGAAGCGGAAAGCACCCGAGTCAAGGGTGAAAGTGTGCAAGGCCGCAACGGGCGTAGAACCAGAGAGAGCAGACTCACCAGCACCTGGAGCAGTGGAGTCACTAGTGCCTAGAGCAGCAGCCTCACCGGCACCTGGAGCAGGAGACGCACCAGCACCTAGAGCAGCAGCCTCACTAGTACCTAGAGCAGCAGACTCTATACCTGGGTCAGGCGGCACACACAGGTAACAAGCACCCTCAGCACTAGTAGGCAATGCATACATGGAAGTGAGGATAGCATTATAGTCAAGAGCAAAGATATCTACCGTTCGCCTAAGCAGCTCTAGCCAGGAGGGGAGCTTAGAGTCATCGCCAAACTCTTTACGCGAGGCGTCGCTCAGACAGGAGAAGCAGCGGGACTCTGTGTGACCAACCGTCCCGCAAGGCTGACCAGCCCGAGCACTAGTGCGAATGATGCACGGGCATCAAACAATACTCCATAACCCTCTACTCTGAGCGTACCACTCACGAAGCTGCTGGGGCGAAAAGACTGCACGCGGACACTCCTGCAGCTGCACTTGGTCACTACAAGAAGCTCCCGAACAACCCGCTCCAGGGCGACTCCCACCATGGCCACCCATACAACCCCAACTAGCGTACCACTCATGAAGATGCTGGGTCGTGAGGGACTTACGCGGATGTCACTGGAGCTGCATCTGGCCACCGCCAGGAGCAGCAGTAGTAGTAGTAGCAGTAGTAGCAGCATCAGTAGCAGTAGCAGCGCAGGCACGGCAGTGCGACTCAGTAGAGTTGGGCTTCACTGCCTGGCAGCACGACGCGGCTCGGCTGGGCGGCTCGGCGCCGCTGAGCCGGCAAGCGCGGCAGACAGGCAGGCAGGCCGGCGCGGCAGCGCGCTAGTAAGGCAGGTGCGCGGGAAGCGCGGGTAGAGCAGGTGCTCACCAGTGGCGGGAAGGGCAGGCGCTCGCCGGGCGAGCTGGGTAGGCGCACGACGGCGGCGACGACAAGGCCGCGACAGCTGCAGGGCGGGGCCGGGACCGGGGCAGGGGGCTCCGCGGCAGCTGCTGCAGGGCAGGGCCGCGACTGCGGCAGGGGGGCTCCGCGGCAGCTGCTGCAGGGCGGGGCCATGACTGCGGCAGGGGGCACCGCGGCAGCTGTTGTAGGGCGGGGCCGTGACCGCTGCAGGGGGCTCCGCGGCAGCTGCTGCAGGGCGGGGCCGCGACTGCGGCAGGGGGCTCCGCGATGAGCAGGGATGGCACCCAAGGGGGGGGGGGGGGGGGGGCAACGAGCAGCAGTAGTAGGAGCAGGGTGGCGCGTAGCCATAGCAGGGCAGTAGCATGTAATAGCTCCTAGGGCAGAAGCACCTAGGGCCCTTTAAAAAAAAAAAATGTAATTTTATTTAGGGTTTAGCAGGGCGCTGGCGCAGGGCAGGGAAGGGCGCTGGTGCAGGGCAGAGCGCCAGCGCGCGCAGGGAAGGCCCTGGCGCAGGGCAGGGCGCCAGCGCGCGCAGGGCAGGGCGCTGGCGCAGGCTGCAGCAGTGCGTGACGGGACGGGCTGCCTTAGGGCGCGACGTGTGGGCTGCAGCAGAGCGCGACGTGCGAGGCATGAGCGCGCGACTTGTGGGCTGCCTTAGGGCGCGACGCGCGGGCTGCAGCACAGCGCGACGCGCGGAGCAGCAGCGCGCAACGCGCGGGCTGCGGTAGGGCGCGACGCACAGGGCCGCAACACGAGCGTAGGGCTGGGTGTAGGGGTAGGGCAGGGCGCTGGCGCAGGGCAGGGCGCTGGTGTAGGGCAAGGCGCTGGCGCAGGGCAGGGCGCTGGCGCGGGGCAGGGCGCTGGCGCAGGGCAGGGCGTCGGCGCAGGGCAGGGCGCTGGCGCAGAGCAGAGCGCTGGCGCAGGGCAGGGCGCCGGCGCAAGGCAGGGCGCTGGCGCAGGGCAGGGGGCCGGCGTAGGGTAGGGCGCTGGCACAGGGCACGGCGCTGGCACAGGGTGACGCCAGGCAGGGCACGGCAGGGCATGCGCTAGGCAGCGCGACGCAGGGCAAGGCAGGGCGTGCGCGGGGCAGCGCGACGCAGGGTAGTGGGGTAACGCGGTAACCACAGTTGGAAGCTAAATATGGTGGGCCCCAAAAAAAAAAAAAAAAAAACGGTCCTACGGACCTACTGCTCTGAAACCATGTGAAGAAATCAAGCAGGAATGACTAGAAACAGGGCAGTACAAGGTTTATATAGGCAAAACCTAACGATATTGTACCCCATAAGGAGTGCCCCATTACAGCCTACAATAAAGTTCTTACATGTGGGTGGGTGGAAAGTACACTACTGCGTACACAATACATAATTCGACCATTCGAGTCACCTCAGCAATAATGCACACGATAAATTTGGTCTCAGTCCAATGAGCACTTCCAAACACTCCACGTCGAAGCTCTCGCCTGTCAGAACATTATAGCTTATACATTTGTGTAGGCTGTAGTGGGGTAGCCCATATGGGGTACAACCCAATTAGGGTTAGTACTTGTACCCAATTCTTTCATAGTTCACTCATCCATTCTCACTTCTCGTCATGGTATCGAGCAGGTTCCAGAGGGGGAATACTGCCTAGGGCCCACCACGTATATTTTTTCCTTCTCTGCCCGGAGCGCGCTTACCTCCTAACCCGAGTAGCGCCCCGAGACGCCTTAGTGGTTCCCTTTTGGCCGCCCTTACTGCCCCTCGAGCCGCCCGCTACGGCACCGTCGGCCCCGTTACGGCCCCGCTTCGGCCCCGCTACGGCCCCGTCGGCCCCGCTTAGGCCCCGCTACAGCCTCGCTACGGCCCCGTCGGCCCCACTTAGGCCCCGTCGGCCCCGCTACGGCCACGTCGGCCCCGCTACGGCCACGTCGGCCCCGCTTAGGCCTCGCTACGGCCACCGTTACGGCCCCGCTTAGGCACCGTCGGCCCTGCTTAGGCCCCATCGGCTCCACTTAGGCCCCGCTACGGCCCCGCTTAGGCCCTGTCGGCCCCGCTACGGCCTCGCTACCGCCCCGCTACGGCCCCGTCGCCCCCGCTACGGCCCCGCTACAGCCCCGCTTAGGCCCCGTCGGCCCCGCTACGGCCTCGCTACGGCCCCACTACGGCCCCGTCGGCCCCGCTTAGGCCCCGTCGGCCCCGCTACGGCCCCACTAAGGCCCCACTTAGGCCCCGTCGGCCCCGCTACGGCCTCGCTACGGCCCCGTCGGCCCCGCTTAGGCCCCGCTACGGCCCCGTCGGCCCCACTTAGGCCCCGTCGGCCCCGCTACGACCCCGCTCAGGCCTCGCTTCGGCCCCGTCGGCCCCACTTAGGCCCCGCGTCGGCCCCGCTACGGCCTTGTCGGCCCTGCTACAGCCCCTCTTAGGCCCCTGCTACGGCCCCGTCCCGTCGCCACAGCGGCCCCGCCCACCCTTGCAGCTAGCCGCCATCTGCGACCCTGCCGCCCAGCGCACGCAGCGCCGACAAATGAGCCGCCCGACCGACCGAGTTGCCAGGCAGCCGAGCCGCCCAGCAGCCGAGCCGCCCTGCAGCCGAGCCGCCCGACAGACGA
The DNA here is from genome assembly GCA_948144175.1 of Closterium sp. NIES-65. NCBI lineage: Eukaryota > Viridiplantae > Streptophyta > Zygnematophyceae > Desmidiales > Closteriaceae > Closterium > Closterium sp. NIES-65. Next base: position 1,066,726 of record CANXME010002149.1, read on the forward strand.
GCCGCCCAGCACCGTGCAGCCGAGCCGCCCTGCAGCCGAGCCGCCCTGCAGTCGAGCCGCCCGACACCCGAGCCGCCGAGCAGCCTGATCGCCCCACCTGCCTGGTAAGAGCCAAGTCTCTGCCACTGCACTGCCCTGCCTCATTGCCCTCACTGCCTGCCTACCGCTGTTATGGCGTCCCCTAGCGTTCTCACTTTTGACGCTGAGGGTCGGGCAATGGACTTTGAAGTATGGGTAGATGATCTGCAGCTTTTTCTACAGTGCGATAGGGCAGACGGCCTCTCCCTGTTTGACCTCACTTCTGGTGCCTCCTCTGCCCCTGCTGCGGATGCTGATGCCAGTGTTCGCTCACAGTGGGCCACACGTGATGCTGCTGCTCGCCTTGCTGTTCACCACCACTTACCGACCACTGAGCGTGCACACTTTAGCCAGTACAAGAGTGCTCAGACCTTGTACGACGCTGTAGTTGCACGCTACTCTTCCCCTGCCATTGCTGCACTGAGCCGCCTCATGCTACCGTACCTCTTCCCAGACCTTGCTGCCTTTCCCACTGTCGCTGACCTCATTACGCACCTCCGCACTCTTGACAGTCGCTACCGCGCTGCACTTCCTGCTGAGTTCTGCGCTAAGAACCCCCCCCCCCCATGTACATCACCCTCTACTACATAGTCACCCGTCTCCCTGACTCTCTTCGCGTAGTCAGGGACCAATTCCTCTCTGTTTGCCCCACCACTCTCACCGTTGACCTCCTCGAGAAGGCCCTCCTAGCGATAGAGAAGAGCTTAGTCGCTGTAGGAGCCTCTCGTGGTGACCCTCGCACCCCCGTCTTTGAGGGGTGTTCTCCCTCCCCCCTCTTGCCCTCTGTCGCCTCTGCCGCTGCGGCCGACCTCGTTGGTTTCGAGTCGGTCGGCGCTGTGTCTGCCCCGAGTGGGAGACGCCGCACCGGCAAGGGCAAGGGGGGCAAGGGCACTAGAGGGGGTGGAGGGGGCAGTGGAGGTGGTGGTGGAGGCGGTGGAGGGAGTGGGGGTGGTGGTGGGAGTGGTGCCGGGGGTGATGGCGGCGGCGGTAGCAGTGGAGGCGGCCGAGGCGGTGGAGGTGGCGGAGGGAGTGGAGGCGGCGGAGGTAGTGGAGGAGGCGGAGGTGGAGGTGGCGGCGGAGGCGGCGGCGGAGGCGGCGGCGGCGGTGGTGGAGCGAGTCGCGACTCTGCGCCAAGGAGAAGCTTCGGTGGTGGTCAGCGCCAGCAGCAGCAGCGGAGTGGTGTGACCATGTCCCCTCAGCAGCTTCGTGAGTGGTATACTGCACGCCAGCACGGTGGGGGTTTTGGTCCCTGCTCCTACGTTCTCCGTACCGGCGACCGCACTGGTGAGCAGTGCGGAGGTCCGCACTCCACCAAGCGCTACTTTGGTCGCCTGACGGACGCGTGGCGTCGCCAGTTCCCTGAGGCGTCAGAGATCCCTCGTTGGGGAGATCTGGCCAAGGCCGGGGTTGCTATCTTTGATCTTGACTTTGATGCTACTCTTGCTGCCATGTATGCTGTTGCTGATAGTGTTGAGGGTGCCTGTTACCTGTGTGTACCGCATGACCCGGGCATTGAGGCTGTTGCGCTAGGTGCTCGTGAGGCTGCTGCTCTAGGTGCTAGTGCGTCTACTGCCCCAGGTGCCAGTGCGTCTGCCGCCCCAGGTGCTGGTGAGTCTGCTCTCTCAGGTACTAGTTCGGCTCAGGCATTCCACACCTTCACCCTGGACTCGGGTGCGTCCTGCTCCTTCTTTCGAGACCGCACCACTCTTACGCCACTTAGTCAGCCAGTTGCAGTCTCCCTGGCAGACCCCTCTGGGGGTCCTGTCCTTGCTAGCTTCTCCACTATCCTTCCGTGCCCTGCAGCCCCCTCTGGCACCCTGTCTGGTCTCTACCTCCCCTCGTTCTCTACGAACTTGGTGAGTGGAGCGGACCTACAAGATCGAGGGGTTGACCAGTTCATTCCTGCGAGTCAGCGAGTGACCCACTGCACGTGTGCTCGGACAGGCCGACACTTGGCCACGTTCACCCGTCGGCCAGGGTCGAGCCTGTACACCCTTCCTGCTGAGTCTCCTCCTCCTTCTGAGTCTGCCCAGGTAGCTGCATCGAGTTAGGTGTTTGCTGCGGCGTCCAGGTCTGGTCCTGAGTCTGCCCCCTGCTCGTGTCGTCTGCTGTCCTACCAGACTCTCCTTTGGCACCACCGCCTTGCTCACCCCTCCTTGCCTCGTCTCCGAGGCATGGCCTCCCGTGTCCTAGTCTCTGGTCTCCCTCGGTCTCTCCCTCCCCTTCGTCCGAGGCCTGGCCCTACCTGCGTCCCCTGTGTCGAGGGGCGACTGCGCGCCGCCCCTCACTCCTCCGAGTTTCCTCCGACAGAGGCCCTGCTGCAGACTCTCCACATTGACGTGTGGGGCCCAGCCCGCGTCAATGGGCAGGGGCGAGAGCGGTACTTTCTGCTGGTTGTTGACGACTACTCGCGTTACACCACAGTCTTCCCCTTGCGCAGCAAGGATGACGTCACTGAGGTGTTGATCGACTGGATCCGCGCAGCTCGTCTCCAGCGTAGAGAGAGTTTCGGCTCGGACTTTCGTCTTCTGCGTCTGCACTCGGACAGAGGTGGGGAGTTTTCCTCTGCCCGTCTGGGAGCCTTCTGTCGTGCACAGGGCATCCGCCAGACCTTCACGCTTCCGGCCTCTCCACAACAAAATGGGATTGCTGAGCGCCGCATTGGCATGGTCATGGACGTCACTCGTACGTCCATGATGCATGCGGCTGCCCCCCATTTTCTGTGGCCGTTTGCGGTTCAGTACGCCGCGCATCAGCTCAACCTTCAGCCTCGGGTCTCCTTGCCAGAGACCTCCCCCGCCTTGCGGTGGACAGGGAAGGTTGGCGATGCGTCTGCATTTCGGGTCTGGGGATCTGGGGCGTTTGTCCGCGACTTGTCTGCGGACAAGCTGTCCCCTCGTGCTGTTCCTTGCGTCTTCCTTGGCTTCCCCCCCGACGCGCCTGGCTGGCGGTTTTACCACCCCACCACGCGCGGCGTTCTGTCCTCCCAGGACGTCACTTTTGACGAGTCGGTGCCTTACTACCGTCTCTTCCCCTACCACACTGCGCCCCTCCCCCCGCCGCCGCTCTTCATTGCGCCAGGTGCTACCCAGGTAGACCCCCTCCCCCCTCAGGGTCCTGCCCCTTCAGGTGTGTCCCAGGTAGACGCAGTCGAGCCTGTTGAGGTAGCTGTTGACTCTGGTGCTGCTAGAGGTGTTGAGCCTGCGGGTGCCGGGTCTGCGGGTGCCGGGTCTGGGGGTGCTGAGTCTGGGGGTGCTAAGACTGGGGGTGCTGAGCCTGGGGGTGCTGAGTCTGGGGGTGCGGAGCCTGGGGGTACTGGGTCTGCTCGTGTGGCCGCCGGCGTTGCTTCGTTGAGGCGGGAGCGGCTCTCTCCACCGGAGCTGCGCGAGTGGTTCGCTCGCCGCTGGAGACATGCTGTTGCGTCTGGGGGTGCTGCTGGAGCTGCTGGGGGTGTTAGCGAAGCTAAGAAGCATTTGGAGATTTTCATCGCTCACCAATGAACGAGCACCACTGAACGCGTTCACCTATGTCGCTTGAGCATATTGCGACCGCCCGTTGCTCAGCAGCAGGCATGAAAAGGAGAGCATAATTAGATCATCCCGAACTGCCATGTTGGACTTGGGATGGAATGGAAGATAAATTGGAACAAATTCGCCCATTGGATCATCAGCTACTCCCCATCGCACTAGTCCTTGGTCGTTGCAGCCACTAATTGCCCTGAAATTTCATCCTCGTGCTCCTAGTTTTCTAGTATCCTACCTTACACTTTGTAAGCCCCTCTGCCGGAAGAACGGTATCAGCAACACCAGCATCCGACTGTGCCTGTCTCACTATGATGGCGAATAACAAGATTCTTGTGGCGCTCTTCATTTCATTCACTAATATCGGTAAGCACCGCAAAAAAAAAAATGTCGAGCCGTTCGAGACGCGCTACAGAAAATGTTGATTGATCTTACTAGCTACACTTGCGCGACCATATTTTGACATCCCCGATAACACCACCCATGTTGCTCTTATTTTTCTCTCCTTTCCCATGCTGCTATTATTCTTCTCCCCTTCCCCATGCTGCTCTTATTCTTCTCCCCTTCCCCATGCGCATCACCAAGATGGTTTCCCAAGAATGTCAAAGTCTGTCTCTTGCACTCTTGGTCCTACTTGCAATGAGTTGTACAAGTCACTTGATGTGAATTCCTTCTCTCTTTCTCCCTCTCTCAAGCTGTCCTGCATCAATATGGTCCGTTAGGTACAGGCATGGCAAGCTAGTAGATTGGCTAGATTGAGACAAACATGCACCTAGACTAGCAATGCAAGCAACCAAACCACCAACGTGATGGCGGTGTGTGTTCGTTCCTGACTAGCCGCCTTTGCTAGTAAAGCCTTGTCAAGCATACCCCAGGCCAATGTCTCCCGAGCCCGCCGAAGGCCCCTCATGTCGGCCGCCGCCATTCCCCCACTGCTCAACCCCACGTCGAACTTCCCGCTGCCACTTCCCGCCCTCTCCCTGCTCCCCCCCATCCCCCCCTAGTTCCCTAGGCCACTCTGGCCAGCATGAGGCACCCCTCATACTCATCCTCTAGTGTCTGCCAGAGATCCCCCAGGCTTGGCTCCCATGGGTCCCTAGCAGCCTGGGGGAACGCTGCTTCATCTGCAAGGTTCGACTTGTTCAAGAAATTAGTTGCCTGCGGCCGCTGCAGCATGACCGACCACCGTTGCCTGTAATGCGCTGTGAGCCGTGCCGTTGTTGTGGTCAGCCTCCCCTGGCGGAACTTCTTCTTGGTCGTTGAGGTAGCCAGGAGGCGGAGGAGCTGCTGCGTGTCCGTGCTGAGTGCCCCATACGTCTCCACCGCCAGCCCAAAGAAGCCGACATAGTCTGGGCGGCCCTCGTAGAGACGGTGCTTCGTCTCCGACGCCTCCTCTGCCGCCCATCCTAGCGGCTTCCTGGCCAATGTGTCTCTGCGTTGAAGTACAGGGTCAGTTACGGTGACATCCGTCACCCAGGTCTCATTGAACTCCTTGTCCCTGAAGGCCAGGTCCCCTTGCTTCCTCGCCGCTGGTGGGGAGAAGGCGGTTGTCTCGTGGAAGCACGTGTAGTCTGCTTCCCTTGCCATTCTAAGTGCAGCAAACACCAACGCATTATGTGTCCTGACCACGTCCCCGCCGTAACCACCTCGCATGAGGTGGTTCGCCAAGCTCGCGTCCGTAATGTTGCAGTTGTTCCTTCCGCAGGGGCACCGCACAGTGACCGGTAGGGGCATGCCGAGCCGGAATCCTAAAGCCAACGAGAACTGACCAGGGGCGAATGTAAGGTCAGCTCTCGTGGGCACGGCATGCAGCCAGTCCCCCGCACCAACCCCTTGCAGGTTGACGAGGCGCACTACGTGCCCACGGTCTCTGCCGGGCTTATCAGTGATTGTGTCAGTCAGCAACTCTAATGCCCGTGTCTCGTTGATGTGGTGGGACAGTGCTAGCTGCAGGTTGCCCTGTCCTACCGGCTGCTCCCTGTATGTTCGTAGGGCTGTTCTTGCCATTGCCGGCAGACCTGCCTCAAGAGCAGTCGGTGGGTTGACCCCGGGTGGTTCCGGTTGCCACCCATGGTCTAGAAGAGTCGCTGCCCTGCTCAGGAGGTGTCCCTTGGGAAGGTTCATCTGCTTCAGGAGTTGTTGGGCTGCCGTTATGGACGCAATGTAGGCCGCCGGGGCCTCCGAGGTCGGGTCAATAATGCCAAGTCCCCCCAGCCTGACTGGTAGTGTACCCTGGCGCCATAAGAGGCTCCGTTCCAGCTCACTAGTTGGGACCCGCATATTCGCCGCTGCTAACGCTGTCGCCATCAGAGTCTCGCTCCACGCTCTCCATTCCTCTCGCTTCAGCACTTCCGCCGGTGTCGTACGTAGCAGGTAGGAGATTCTACGGCTGATGCTCCTCGAGAGGACGAGCATGGCATGCTGGGGATGCAGCTGGGCGATTCTTGTACGTGCGCAGCCTTTAGTCTAGACTATGAAGACTATTTAGAGTCTTAGTAACAAGCATATGAAGCTCTGGCCTCAACTGTGTGAAGGAATTTGCTGGAAAACGTCAAGGCAGAAAGTTCAAGTAATTTCCTTGAAGAAGGCATACAAAAACAGAAAACACAAAGCAAGTTATAAGCAAAAAGATTTCTGATTTCGCCCTCGTGCCGCGCCTAATTTCGAGCTGACTTGTACTCGGCTCAATTTCCAAATCCAACCATGCACCGAACGCGCCTCGAGTTCGAATTTCAGACTTCCTTGGACGCGCCTTTGACCCGGCGTGACTTCCCTTCACTTCACTTCAAATCTCGACATTTCAGCCCTGATCTTCTCCACATCCGCACGCTTCCTCTTGTTCTCTCCGTTTCTCACCATAGGTTCCGCCGCTGCCGTGTTCCTTCATCTACCACCCCAACACAAGTAGCTCATATTCTTCTTAGGTCCTTACTCCCCCTTAGTCACTGCTAGTCACACCGATTTCTTCTTAGGTCGACGTAGGTCCCTTTAGGTCGTGGTTAGCTAACCACCTGCAACAATCTCCCCTGTGGTTTGCTAACCACCAGCTTATGCACTCTCCCTCGCACATTTCAACTTGAACCACCTCTAGCCCTGCTCCACACTCCCCTGCAATTCAGCCAAAGTACGCATCCCAACCTCTCTCTTGCAACGCTCAAAATTAGCCCTTGGTAACACCTTAGTCAGAAAATCTGCTGCTTGTGCCTCCGTACGTACGAATTCAAACTTGAACTCCTTGCTACTCAGCTTTGAACGCACCCAATGATACTTCACATCCATATGCTTGGTCCTCCCGTGCCAATTGTCGTTGTGAGCCAAGTCGATGGCAGATTTGCTATCCGTGCGTATCACTGTCGGCCCTTCCACCTTGATTTCCATCTCCTTGAGTAGCCTTCTCAACCAAACCCCCTCTTGGCACGCGAAAAATAGAGCCATGTACTCCGCTTCCGCACTAGAGAGCGCTATGTCAGCCAACCTTTTCGCTTGCCACATGAAGGCTGTCCCACCGAGCAGAAACACGTAACCGTATGCTCCCTTCCTTGTTTTTTTGTCGGATGCATGTGAAGCATCCGCATACCCCACTAACTCCAAGGTCTCTTCACCTCCTTCAAATAACAGCCCCTCATCTTCATGTTGCAGTAGGTAGTCAATAGTCCTCCTCATCTCTCTCCATTTTCTCTCCCCTTGCTGCTGCACTTGTTGCCCAAGATAGCTAGCTGCGTATGCCATGTCGACGCGCGTGCATGAGACCGGATACATGATAGACCCCACCATAGACTGATATACTTGCAGAGCTCTCTCTTTGCAGCCCCATTGGTTGACATCCTCCTCCCTTTCACTGTCGCTTTCAGCTACCCCACTCAGTGGTGTAGAAATTGCCTTCGTGTAGTCGTTGCCAAACCTCTGCTGCACCCTGCTGCAATATTTCTGCTGGTATAGGAACATCTTCCTCTCCTCCTTACGTCGCTCCAGATTCATGCCGAGAAAGAGTGTGGTCCTCGGAATCTGCTTCACTTGAAAAACTTCCGCAAGATGAGCACACACCTTCTCTACCTCCTCCTCTAACACCCCAGCCACCAAGATGTCATCCACATATAGCACCAGGAACACCTTCTCCTTCCCTTCTCCCTTCCAGTAGAACGCCCTATCACACTCACTTTTCTGAAGTCCCCCTTGCAGCAGCCGTTCATCCATTGCCATGTACCACTCCCTAGGACTCTGCTTCAGCCCATATAATGCCTTGTTGAGCTTGCATTTTCTGCCCGAGCCGTCGTCATGCCCTGGTGGTTGCTCGAGGTAGATGTCCTCCTTCAACACCCCATACAAAAACGCGTTTTTAATATCCAGCTGCACCATGAAGTATTTTCTTGCTGCTACCACCTTGAGAAAGACCCGTGCCGTTGCCAACTTGCTCACTGGAGCGTAGATCTCATTTTGTTGGTAGTCTTTCCCCTCCACCTGAGTGTAGCCCTTGGCTACAAGCCTTGCTTTGAACCTTTCCAGCTGCCCCATATCTCCGGTCTTGATTTTAAAAATCCACTTCACCCCCACGGCTTTCCTCCCTTCCGGCATAGGCATGAGCTCCCATGTGCCCCTTTCAGCCAATGTGTTCAACTCCTCCTCTATTGCTGCTTTCCACTGCTCTCTTTCTGGACCCTCTAGCGCTTCCTCGATGCTCACTGGTTCTTTGGGCAGGTTGTGGGTCACTTTTCCTTCATTGGAGACTAGGTCAGTAGCTGTGGCAGAGAGTAGAAGGTGGGTATGGATGTCCTTCCAGCACGTCATCAGCAGTTGCGCATACCGAGGGTTTGGTTTCTTCACCCTCTTTCCTTTCCCCAACTCCTCTGTAGGTGATTCAGCCTCATCTCCACTGAGATCCTCCTTTGCCTTCTCATTCTCATCTCCAGATTTCACTTCCCTTCCAATGATGATGGCACCTTCCTTAAGCAGGTCCGCTATCTCTCTCATCTTGACATTGCTGTCTTCACTATCTAGGAGCTTCCAAGGATCACTATCTCCTTCAGCTGCTGATTCTTCATCTCCCTCTTCTCCAGCCACTTCATCATTGCCACCCTCAGCTACTTCATTGCTTGGCTGCTCCCCTGCTATCTCCACTCCATTGGTTTCATCCGCTTCACTGGTTGGTACCTTCTCCCACACCCAATCGACTGAATCTGCCCGTTCCACATCTTCAAGCTCCTCATCTCCTTCATCTCCAACTCCCTCACTCTCCTTTTCCTCCAAAAGATCCTCCACCTTGTCCGGTGCAGTTGCTGTCCCTGCTGCTGCAATCTCTTTCTCTATTCCCTTCCACTGCAGGTAGTTCACCTCCTCGTAGAAGACAACATCCCGGGTGATCGTGACCTTTCCTGAAATTACATCCTTTATCACCCACCCCTTGCTCACTGGGCAGGTACCGAGGTTAATCCCCCAATGAGCCTTGGGCAGCAACTTATGATCCGGACCAGCTGGCTCTCTGTATTGCACCATACTCCCCCACACCCGTGCAAACCCCAGATTCGGCTTCCTGCCATAGAAGGCCTCGTGGGGAGTCATATCTGCTTGAAGTCCCTTCGTAGGTAGGCGGTTCTTGGACCAGCAAGCCATTGCCAATGCATCACCCCAGAACTTCAGTGGCAGCCCACTGTCGGCAAGCATGCTCCTCACACTGCCTAGTAGTGACCGATTCACCCGCTCCGCTATGCTGTTATGCTGTGGAGTGTAGGGTACAGTCAGCTGCCGTCGGATGCCTTTACTCTGTAGAAACTTGTTGAATAGCTCACCAGTAAACTCCCCTCCATTATCTGTCCTTAAAACTTTCACCACCTTCCCACTTTGCCGCTCTGCTTCCGCCATCCAAGTCACGAAGCTAGGAAACACTTCTGCCTTATCTTTCGCTCCGTCACCCATGTGTGCCTTGTTCCCAAATCAGTGAAGGTAACGAAGTAGCGGCTGCCGTGACGTGATGCCACCCTCATAGGCCCACACACGTCGGCAGCTACGATGTCCAAGGTGCCATAAGGCTCATGTACCTGGTGGTGGGGGTGAGGGGACTTTGTGATTTTACCTTCAACACACTTGCTGCATTTTCCCTTGCTTCCAGCCCCCTCCTTCAGTGCCACACCTTTTACCATGTCCTTTTTTACCAACTCCTTGACCCTATCCATGCTTGCATGCCCCATGCGCCTGTGCAAGGTCTCCAATTTCACCTTCTCCATCCCAACCACCATGGCTGAAGCTTCCTGCTGCAGCTCCTTCACTGGTAAGCCACCAAGCCGAGCCTTCAACTCCTCCCTAGCTAGGTCCCCTTCGAGTGATGGCAGGTAGGTGGCATTCTCATCCTCCAGCCCCTTCTTCCTCAGCTTCATTTCATACAACCCCTGATTTCTGTTCCCTTCTGCAACCACCTTCCAATCCTCATTGAAAACCCACAGCTTCCCCTTGTCGCTGAAGGTTTTGCACCCCGTGCTGTCAAGTTGAGTTTGGCTGATCAGATTCAGTGACAGCTTCTCCACTAAAAGCACATTCTCCAGTTTCAGCTCCCCGTACTCTCCCTGGAGCAGCAACTCTCCTTCCCCCTTCACACTCAGTTTTCCTTCATCGCCCAACAGAACGTAGGGTACACTAGACTCCCTCAATCCGGTAAGCCACTCAGGATGATTGGTCATATGTTGCGTGCAGCCACTATCCATGAACCACGCAGCTTCACCAAACCCCTTTGCCATCAAACACACTCCCGATGCCCTTGCCACGTTTGCCTTGTGAGCTCCCCCCAAAATTATGTCCACCTCACTGTTTTCAGCTTCCACTGCATTTGCTTTTGCTGCTGTTGGTTGATTCTGCTGCTGGTTTGCCCCTCGGTAGTTCCTGCTGTTCGGGTTCGAGTAGCAGTTGGCTGCCCTATGCCCAATTTTCTGGCAATAGTGACATACCCCTGAAAATCCGCCTCTCTGCATCTTGTTATCACCTCGAACCTCCCCCTCTCTCTGCCATCCGTTCTGCAGCCCCTTCTGCTGCAGACCGCTCCATTTCCCTTTAAAATTTCTGCTCCTTGGGTTGTCATAGCAGTCTATCTGCTTATGACCCTTCTTTCCACACTGAAAACACGCCCCGAATCCTCCATATCCTTTCCCTGTAGCTGCTGCGTTTACCATGGCATGAGTGGCTGGTCCCATTCCATTCAAGCTAACCTCCTTCCTGAGCCGATCAGCTTTCACCCGCTCCAGAGCTTGGAGCGTCTCCAACAGCTTGGTCATATTCACGGGTGGGTTGCAGGTTAGGAGCCCTATCTCTGCTTCCCACTCCTTGGGCAGCCCAGTAATGATGTACCCCATTATTTCTCCTTCAGTTTCAGCTGCCCCCATAGCCTTGAGGTCGTCATTGTACCCCTTCGCTCGATTCATGTAGTCAATGACCCTCTCCCCCGGCTCCATACTCAATAGAAGGAGTTTCTTCCGAATGGCTGCTTTGTTCGTATCCGTAAGCCCAAGGTAAGCAGCTTCCATGTACTCCCAGGCTCGTTCGGCAGAGTTCTCCTCTCCCGCAAATTGATCCAGCCCCACTGCAATGCTGTCAGAAACCGAATGGCACAATTGAAAAAATGCTTGCTTACTCCTTTTTTTGAATGACGCATTTTCTTCTGGTTTTTCTTTTGCAGATGGTGGGATGCCCTCTCCCGTCTCCTTGTCGGGATGATAGTATGGCCAGAGATCGACTTCCTCCGCTCTACGAATGAACTTGAGTCGCCACGTGCTATAATTTTCTCCATGGAACCGTTGGGCCTCGCTAAGCCCAATCGTTGGCTTCGCCGTCAATTTAGCTTGTGCTAGCGCTGTTAGGATGGCCTGTAGTTCTGAGCCTCCAATGCTCACAGAGGAGCCCGAACTCGCCTCAGTATGATCGTCCGTCATACTTAGTATATTCCGCCTATCCTCAAAACGCTAGAACACGCCTTAAACCAGCTCTGATACCAGCTCTTGTACGTGCGCAGCCTTTAGTCTAGACTATGAAGACTATTTAGAGTCTTAGTAACAAGCATATGAAGCTCTGGCCTCAACTGTGTGAAGGAATTTGCTGGAAAACGTCAAGGCAGAAAGTTCAAGTAATTTCCTTGAAGAAGGCATACAAAAACAGAAAACACAAAGCAAGTTATAAGCAAAAAGATTTCTGATTTCGCCCTCGTGCCGCGCCTGATTTCGAGCTGACTTGTACTCGGCTCAATTTCCAAATCCAACCATGCACCGAACGCGCCTCGAGTTCGAATTTCAGACTTCCTTGGACGCGCCTTTGACCCGGCGTGACTTCCCTTCACTTCACTTCAAATCTCGACATTTCAGCCCTGATCTTCTCCACATCCGCACGCTTCCTCTTGTTCTCTCCGTTTCTCACCATAGGTTCCGCCGCTGCCGTGTTCCTTCATCTACCGCCCCAACACAAGTAGCTCATATTCTTCTTAGGTCCTTACTCCCCCTTAGTCACTGCTAGTCACACCGATTTCTTCTTAGGTCGACGTAGGTCCCTTTAGGTCGTGGTTAGCTAACCACCTGCAACAGCGATTAGTGGCAGCGGCGCCGATGCGTCCTAGAGGCGTGCTTGGGCATGGGTGGTGCACAATTTCGCCGTGCCTATCGGGCTCCCCAAAACGCCGATGCCCGCTGTGCTCATTAGCGGGCCCTCCGGTGGTGGCACCTCGTTCTCCCCTTTGACAGCCGCCCACCCAGTCGACTTCGGATGTTGCATCGGAGCCCCAGCCCTCTGAGCTCCCTCATGATGTTCTTGAAGGCCTCATAGGCGGCATCTCGCGGCCCGACGATGATGTCGTCGGCGTACGCGACGACTGTCACTCCAAGAAGCAAAGTTGCCATGCTGAGCAATGTGGGCAGGATTGCTGCTGCAAACAGGAGGGGGCCCAACGGATCGCCTTGTCTCACTCCCCGCGCGCTCACGATATGGTCCACGCCAAGCCTGTGGTCCACAATAAGGCGTGACGGACCGTCATAGAGCGTGCGTACGAGTGGAAGGAGCGGCTGTAGGCTGGACTGCGAGAGTGCTATGAAGAATGCCGCCCGCTCAACACTATTAAACGCGTTCTCAATATCTATCTGTAGAGCTATGCGCTTCTCGTCCTCCGTTAGCAATGATCAAACCGAGTGGACGATGCATTCCGCTCCCCCCGGTACTGCTACGCCATACTGCACGGGGAGAAAGAACTCTCGAATTTCTTGAGATAGTTCTTTAAGGGCAGCTTTCGCCACGACGCGCAGTAGACCCTCTCCAATCGCTATCGGGCGCACACCTCCCCCTAGCTTTTCTAATGCCATGAGTCGTGATGGTAGCAGTAGATCTCTGGCGGCCTGCGGCTGGAGGGTACTAAGTAGGTAGTTTATTGCTTTAGCGAGGAGAATAAGGACTTCCTCGCTTCTGAGTGGTGGGTCCTTGAGATGTTCGAAACATGTGCCTGAAGGTCCCGCTCTAACCCCGTTGGGGCAACGATTGAGAATTTCGTGAAGATCGTCAGGGCTGACTCCCAGTGCCGTCTGGGTGTAGCCGGTTATACACGCGGGTGTTGACGAAACTGCAGCTGGATGCTTCGCTTGCAGGGCTGCGAGTGTTTCTGGTGTAGTGTCTGCAAGCGGGGTTGTTTGCATCGTAGCAACCGCCTTTGAAATATTGCCCTTTCGTATCAAACTCTCCACCTGTGCACAGACCCCCGCGTCATCAGCTTGGTGTCGTATCGGGTGGCCACTGTCGGGGATAACGCTGTCTCGTTAAGAAGGCCCCTCCAATTGCCTTGTTGGAATTGCTGCAGCCTCTCTTCAATCCTTGCCCAGCGTGACCCTTCGACTGGTTCGGGGGGCGGCCGAAGGGTCAGCCTCGGCAGGAATTGCAATATCGCCCATGCACCTGGACAGTGGGGATTTTTTGCGAGTCGGAGGAGTGGTGATAGGACACACAGGGTGTAACTCTGCAGGATTGTCGGCGGCATTCTGCGGACGAGAAAGGGCTGGTCCCCCCGCTGGAGCTTAGCGACGTCCCAAGTGGCAGCATCTTGCCATATTGCGTCGTTCGCAGCCACCTCAGCTAGTGACACGGCGTTTGATTCTCTCACGCCCTCTCTAGCACTCCCACCACCTTTTGTCTCGGCTGGTGCAAGTGTCCCAGTCTCCGTGTCACCTCTCCTCCGAGGCCCTCCTGCTGTGTCTCCTTCCTCCCCTAGCGATACATCCTCCGAGGCAGGATACTCTGAGGGGATAAAATCCTCCCCGTCATCTGGGTTGTCAGAGTCCCTGGCCTCCTGATTCGCTGGAGTTACTTCCATTTCTGGCCGATCGTGGCGTTCCTGCCACGTGCCCATTCTGACCGGTGCCTCCCTTCCGCCGACAATCACTCCTTTTGCGCTTCCCGCCCCTCGTGTTCCGCCACGACGCCCGCGTGCTGTGGTCCCTCCTCTCACCGGGGTGTTGGTTTTCCGCCCGCCACCACGTCCGGCCTCTGGCGCCCTTCCCGCCGGTAACCACGGCGTGTGTGTCGCTCCGTTGCGCGTCGCCGTCAGCCTTCCCCAGACAATACCCTGGGCGCGTATCCTGCTACGTGTTTCGCGGGGCACCACCTGCGGGGTTGCGTTTCCGGTTCGGCGGGTAGGCGCTGCTTTGGTTATTGCTTCTTGCTCCGCTCCGTGTTCTTCCCATCCCTCGTGTTCTGTCTTGTCCCCACTGTGTGTCTGGGGAGCCTTTGGGGCACTTGTCCGTTTGCCGCCTCTGTTGCCATGTCACCCGTCCTGCTGTTTGGGGGACGCCCTGGCCTTACGTCGTTCTCCCCTTCATCGCCCCCTCCTCTTTGCCCCACAGATGGCAGTTGACGCTCTCGCCCTTGTGGCGACTGCTCTTGCAGAAGCCAGCCCTGGAGGGGTCCCGGGGCACCAGGTCCCAGCCCTGCTCCGGGCCGCCTCGCTGCTATCTGCGCGCGTAGCAAATTCTCCTTCTTCGCCCGTGCTGCGTCGGAAGAGGCGCCGTTCGCGGGACCCGCGCTATCACCCTCCACCTGGCTGTGCTCCTGCATGCTTGCGGCCCCGGAAGCAGCAGGCGTTCCGGCGGACTCAGCGGCACTCGATGCAGAATCTTCGTTCGGGGATCCTTCCAGCCGCCGTGCCTCCTCAGCTACGACCGCAGCAATTGCCGTCACCCCAAGCGGTGGCGGGGATTCTGCCACCTTGAGTGTTGGAGGTTCAGCCGACCCCAGTATCGTCTGTGGCTCCTCCGCAACCAGGCCCCCATCCATACATAGTAGCATCCCCGTCGGTTGCGCCGCGGGCTGTGAGATTAAGCCGCCGCCAAAGGCGGCAGCAGTCCCAGCTTCAGGCCTCTGCGTCTCCCGCGCCGTCCTCGTCGCCTCAGCCGCCACAGCCACGTCAGTCTCCTCCCGCTCCGTTGCCCCAGGTTCCGCAGCAGCACCCGGCTCCACTGAACCAGTATCCATTACCCCGACCTCGGCAGCAAACGCCGCAGACTCCCCTACCGCCGCCAAACCCACCCGTCCCACCGGCTCCTCATGTTGTTGTTCCTGTAGCCGCGACGCCTCCCCACGTCGAGCAGCGCGTAATGCACGTGGGGACGTGTTTAACGTTGCTGTTGTACGTCCTGGACCAGCTCCGCGAGTGTTTGGCGCGTCAAGGCATGGAGATTGGGGGGATGCTTCCGTCGAAGCAGTCCGCGGCGGTGGCAGCAGCAACGGAGATGCTGCATTATCTCCCCTTGATCGGCTTTTTGCCGCGCGCCCTTGGTGCAGCGCTTGGGCCCGGCCCACGGGCGATGGTGAGGCTTGCTGAGTCCGCCCGGGAGGCCCCCCTCGGCCTTGTATCAGCAGCCGCATCCGTCCTGCGCTGGATGGACGGGAGGCTGTGCTGGATCCTCTCCGAGTAACGCGTGTTTCTCCCTTGCAGGCTCGTGTAGTTCTGGGCCTTGCCTTGGGCTTCCCCATGGCGGGATCTCCTTTCCTGGGGGTGGTGTTCTTGTCCTGACCTGCTAGTTGCCCATGATGTACCCCATGTTGCTTTATGTCTTGGTTTGCTTCTCCCCTTGCCACCCCTCACACGCGGCCGAAGGCCGCGCTGGCGAGCGTCGGCCATCGAAGGCAGCCGGTGTCAGAATGAACAAGTGTGATTGAACTAGGAAATAGTTGGGTACATGTAGGAAACCCTAAACCTACTGTACCCCATAGTAACTACCCCACTACAGCCTAAACAAACTGTAGCAGACATGACATTTGACACACCCCCATAGGCAAAGTGGGGGAGAGCAAGGGGTCACAAGACCAGTCAAGAAAGGCAAAGCAAGCTCAGGGTGGATCACAACGTAACCACAAACACAGAGCACAAGCAAAGGGCCACAAGGCCAGTCCACATGCAGAGGCATATATGCAACACAAACAGCACAGTGATCTCTACCTAGCAAAGCAAGCATGCATGTATATATTTACATATATATAGATCACAGTACAAGCAAAGCCTACAGCGTGTGAGGAAAAGTGGGCACAAGCCCTAGCATAGTGCAGAAACGCTGATGATCACCAGACTAAAGTGCCTTGGTGAATATATCAGTAGTGTTGGCCCGAGTGGCCACGTAACGCAGACAAAGCTGACCACGGTGCTGCAACTCTCGAGCCAGAAAGTAACGCAGAGCGATGTGCTTTGTTCTGTGCTCCAGTCTGTGCTCCTCACACAAGGCAATGGTAGCCTTGTTGTCGACGTACGGAACTGGAGGAGAACGAGGCCGCTCTCCCAGGTCGGTCAGCAGGTAGGTGAGCCAGCGTAGCTCCTGTGCAGCCATGGCTGTGGCGTAGATCTCAGCCTCACAACTAGAGCTGAGAACCGAAGACGAACGTGTAGAACGCCAAGAAACTGAGCCAGAGCCAAGGCTGAAGGTGTAACCCTATGACGACCGCTGAGAAGCCAGGTCGTCAACCCAAGAAGCGTCTAAGTGCCCAGTGAGAACAACTAAGCTCCCACCTCCAAGCACGAGCCCCATGCCCGATGTACTGCACAAGTAGCGCAATACCCTCTTTGCAGCATCTCAGTGCATCTTTTGGTGCCTGCCAGGAGCCACATAGCGGGCCAGAAGGCCAAGAGGGTATGCTAGGTCAGGACGAGTGCAAGTCATCAGGTACATGAGGCAACCAACTAGCTCTGGATAAGGACCACTCGGCTCTACGAACTCATCCGAAGGCAGAGCTGAGAGCGAGTGACCTATAGCTAGAAGAGTGGCCTGTCCTAAGGACCAGGTGAAGCTGAAGCGCTGAAGGACCTGCTGCACCATGTGTGACTGAGTCAGTGTGATGGTGCGGCGTGCTCTGTTCCGGGTAATCTGCAAGCCAAGGTAGCTGCACAGTTCACCCAAGTGTGTGCACGTGTGTCTCTTCTGCAGCTCCGACTTGACCAGGGCGAAAGCCTCAGTGTCAGCAGTGGCAAAGACCAAGTCGTTGACGTGCACGAGGATGTAGAATGGCGGCAGCGAAGTGTCGGTGCGCAGAAACAGCGACGGCTCAGTAGTAGAAGGCACGAACCCAAGCGCCTCAAGTGTAGTCCTCAGTGTGTCGTGCCACTCACGGGGCGCCTAGCGGAGACCGTAGATTGGCCGCTGGAGGCTCCACCGGGTACCAAGAGGGAACGACCCAGTGAAGCCAGGTGGGCGGCGCAGCCAGATCTCCTCGTGCAGGCTGCCTTGCAAGAAAGCTGTGATGAAGTCAAGAGAGTGAAGCTCGTAGTCACGCTGAGCGGCAACGTGCAGTAGCACCCAAAGAGTGGTCATCTTCGGGGTGGGGGAGAAGGTCTGGAAGAAGTCTACTCCCTCTCGCTGACAGAAGCCTCGAGCAACGTAACGAGCCTTGAAGACAAGCGGAGAACCTGGCGGCCGCTTCACCCTGAAAATCCACATGCCAGTGACGATGTTCGCCCCAGGAGGGGGAACCTCGTCCACGTAAGTGCCAGTGGACTTCGAGGATGCCATCTCTGCGTCCATGGCTGACTGCCACTGAGAGGAGTACTCACCCGCGATCGCCTCAGCGTAAGAGCGTGGGGTCGGGATGTCTGGTGCATCCGGTCTCCCTCAGGTGCAATCAGCATGGACACGAAATGAGGTACAGCGGCGGCAAAGCACTCAAACTCCTCCTGCCTGTCCTCAACGACGTCCGTGCCAAGAGCACACTCACCCCCGACAGACGGAGGAAAAACAGACTCAGACTCAGCAACAATACGCGCAGCGTAGTCTAGACGACAGTGAGCAGCAAAGTCGACAAGCTCAGCAACTAAGGCAAACGTAGCAGCTGACTCAAAGGAAGGGTCAGTGACAGCCGTGGCCAGAAGACGCATGACAGTAGGACTAGCAGCACGAAGAGCGTCAGACTCCGGGTCAGCAAGGGCAAGAAGAGAGGACGCCGGAGGAGAAGGCAGTGGGACACGCTGTGGAGCAGTGGAAGGACGAAGCGCCATCTGGTGAGTGCCTGGGACAGTAGGAGGATGCTGACGCGGGACACGAGGACCAGTGCGAGCAGCACGAACAGGTGACGCAGACCGAGAATCAGGCGACACAGGACGAGACTCAGGCTCACGACGCTCGGTAAGACCGCCTGTCGGACCAGTGTAGGGTGAAGGACCAGGGAGAGTGGCGAGGCAGGCGGTAGCTCTTTACAGCGACTGGACAGGCGGAGGACACTCTAAGGAGGGAGCATGACAAGGAGGAGGCGGCTGACCAAGAACCTACTGAAGGAGGGGAGCGAAGTACGGCTGTGGCCGTGAAGTGCCCCCAGAACCAGCAAAGACAGCACCAGAACCTCCAGCAGCAGCTCCAACTGGCTCAACACCACCAACAACTCCAGTACCTCCAGCAGCACCAGCAGCACCTCCAACAAGACCGGTACTAGCAGCACCTCCACCAGCACCAGTACCTCCAGCACGACCAGCTCCAGCAGCTCCAATAGCACCCCCAGTCCCAGCAGCTCCAGTACCACCAATACGAGCACCTCCAGGACCAGTGGCTCCAGCACCTCCAGCGCCAACCCCAGGGTCAGCAGCAACACCAACTCTAGTAGGCTCAGCGCCCTCAGGTCCAGCTCCAGTAGCACCTCCAGCTCCCACAGCACCACGGCGGCGGTGACAGTACCGAGAGTACCACTCTTGCAGCTGCTGGGAAGAGAGAACGCCCCTAGGCGCAGCACCCCCAGGCTCAGGACCTCCAGACTCAGCACCCCCAAGGACAACACCCCCAGTCTCAGCACCCCCAGGCTCAGCACCCGCAGTCTCCGCACCCTCAGGCTCAGCACCCCCAATCTCCGCACCCCCAGGCTCAGCACCCCCAGTCGCAGTACCTTGAGACCCAGCACCACCAGGCTCATCACGCTCATGCTCAGTACCTCGCGCAGGACCAGAGTCGACAGCAACCTCGACAGGCTCGACCGGGTCTACCTGGGACACACCTGAGGGAGCAGGACCCTGGGGAGGCAGGGGGTCTACCGATGCAGCACCTGGCGTGAGGAAGAGCGGCGGAGGGGGGAGCGGGGCAGTGCGGTAGGGGAAGAGACGGTAAAAGGGGACCGACTCGTCAAACGTGACGTCCTGAGAGGGGAAGACACGGCGCGAGCTGGGGAGGTAAAACTGCCAGCCAGGCGCATCAGGGACAAAGCCCAGGAAGACACAAGGAACGGCACGGGAGGAGAGCTTGTCCGCGGACGTATCGTGGACAAAGGCACGAGATCCCCAGACACGGAACACAGACGCATCGCCAACCGCTCCCGTCCAACGCAGTGTCGGCGAGGTCTCCGTAACGGAGACACGGGGCCAGAGGTTCAGGTGATGCGCGGCGTACCAGACTGCAAACGGCCACAGAAAATGGGGGGCAGCCGCATGGACCAAGGACGTACGAGGGACCTCCATGACCAAGCCACTGCGGCGCTCAGCAACCCCATTCTGCTGAGGAGAGAGCGGAAGCGTGAACGCCAGCTCAATGCCCTCCCTTTGACAGAAGGCCTCCAAGAGGTCGGCGGAAAACTCACCACCTTTGTCAGAGTGCAGTCACAGGATGGGAAGGTCCGTGCGAAAGCACCTCTCCAGCTGGAGACGAATAGCGCGGATCCAAGGGATCAAGACAGCAAGGACCTCTCCCTTGGTGCGCAAGGGGAAGACCGTGGTGTAACGCGTGTAGTCGTAAACTACCAGCAGGAAGTAGCACTCTCCGCCCTGTCTACGGACGCGGGGTGGGCCCCACACGTCCATGTGAAGGGTCTGCAGAGGAGCCTCCGTCGGGGGGAACTCAGAGGAGTGAGGAGTGGCACGCTGCCGTGTTGTGCCAACACATTACAGTGGCACGGTCATCGCACTCCCATTCGGCCTTCTGGAATTTTGTGGGGAGGTTGTTCAGCATGTGTTCTTCAAACCCTCAAAGTTTCAGAGTTTTTGAAGCAGATACCAAGGCATGAAAACATTTTATGTTTCAAGACTTATGGCATCCCGGAAGTGTGTGTTACTCCTTTTTGGTAACACCCGAGTTCACCATTTCGCCTGCTGACTCGTCTACCAAGCTTTGATTGGTCTGAAATTCGGTCTGGCAGTCGTGTGCCTTTCTTTCCAGGTGGTCACCAAGTTTCAGAACGATCCAATATCTGAGAATTGCGTGACAGCTGCCGAAATTCACTGTTCCGTAGTCATGGTGCACTGTTGGCAGCATTTCCCTTGCCACCCTTTCGTTGTTGTCATGCCAATGGTGCAGGGACAGGGAATGAGACAAGAAGTACAGGTGGTCAAGTGGGACTCTACAGCCCTCTTTTTGAGAAGTGTGGTTTTCCTGGAAGCAGCTTGCAAGAGGGTGCAAGTGGGAAGACAAGCTGACTCATGTTGGCTTGACTCACTATTGGTAGCCTTGAGTACAGCTCTGAACATCCAAGTGTGGTTGGCTTTGCTGACCTAGCTAGGACGTTTCCCATCCTTCTCTAGCCTTTCTCCCCTATGACTCAACCTTCTCTGAGTTCCCAGGATGACCTAACCCCTTATGAGTCCTCTAGGAAAATGTTGTATCTCACCTCTTCCTTGCATCAATGAGAATATACGTTTTCAGCCGAGATTATGTTTTCGTTCACAGCATAGCGCATACACCTCTGGTGAAAGCAAGCAGTACACCATTGGAAAGCAGACACTTAAGGCTAACTGCTGTCCAAGTTTCAGCCTCATGTGTTATTGGAGCTGATCGTGACGGCGTTTTGAACAGAGGCGGTTTGAAGACGTCAGATTCTGCTTAGGCGGTTTCATGGGCATCCGCGACCTCTAAGTGGACTCTTGACTATAACAAGTGGTATCAGAGCTGTTCTACTCTGTTCGTGGGTGAATATGGAGGCTGAAGGTTCTGCTCCAGCTGGTCCCAGTGGCAGTGGTGGCGTGAGAGGCGCTGGGGAAGCGGGAAGAGGCGTTGTAGGCGGATCTGCACCAATGGCTTGCGTTTCAACATCAGCTAAAGATGATGTGAAGGCATTCAACCTGGAGAAGTTCTCTGGGGAGGATTGGGCATCATGGAGCTTCAGGATGGAGCTCCTCTTCAACCATTATGGGCTGCTTGAAGTGATGGATGGAGAAATGAAGAGGCCTGCGAGCGAAGGAGCGACCAAAGAATGGGATCGCCGGTCCACGGATGGATTCTTCCTTCTCTCCCAATGCCTCTCATCCAACCAGCTGCACCACATCAAGCATCTCATCAAGGAAGTTGAGTTTGGTCCTAAGGCATGGAATATATTGAAGGATGTCCATGCCCCCAGCAGCGAAGCTATGGTAGTGGTGCTCGAGCGACAACGCCATGCGGTGAAGATCAACGAGGGTGATGCCGTACAAGGAGCATTCGATCAACTCAGGGACCTCTATGTGAAGCTCTCTGCTGCTGGTGTGGACTACCCTGAGAAAATCAAGTGCTACAAGGCTCTCTCCCTACTGTCGGAGTCGTGGGGGCCCTTGGTGGTCACCCTTAATGGCATGAAGGACCCGTGGTCCCTTGAGTGGATTCGCGCGTAAGTTCTTCAAGAGGAGTTTCGGAGGAAGGAGTTGACCGCCGCTGCCGGTGAAGGTGGAGGTTCAGCCTACGGCATGAAGGGCTTCAAGGGGCGTGGCAGCAAGAAAGGCAAGGCCAAGGAAGGTTCTGGAGGGGAGCAGCAACCAGGAGGGAAGCGTGGCAACAAGGGAGGCAAGCGGTGTGGCGGCAAGTGTTGGTATTGCCATGTGGAAGAGCACCCATGGTTCAAGTGCCGCAAGCTACCTGACGGTTGGAGGCCTGGTCAGCCATCAATTGAGGGCTCCAAGGGTGTTCATGGAGCTATGGGAGAAGGCATGGGCAGTGAGGAGGGCGATGGAGGCGCTGGCGGATACGGCGGCATGTTCTACCAAGTAGGGGAGGCGTGCCCCGAGGACATGGTTGTGCCGGCCAGCAAGATTGCTCTTCACCGCTCCTCCCATTGGGTCATCGACACGGGAGCCTTCATGACCATGACCAACCGAGAGGATCTACTGGATGAAGTTAGGCCATCAAAGGCAGCCACCGTCGTTTCAGCCACCGGCCAAGTTGTACCCGTGCGTGGCGAGGGGAGAGCCATGTTTATGGGTGCGAATGGGAGGCTTGTGGGGTTGAAGCGTATTCTCCTTGTTCCTGGATTGTGTGCCAACCTCCTCTCTACCAAGGCCCTAAGTGAGGCAGGGATGAAGATGGAGATGTTGGGCACAAAGGTTTTCAAGGCAACTCTGGATGGGCGCGTGTTGTGGGACCTCCGAGGCAGCAAGGACATGCACCGGTCCATGTGGGAGATACCAGTGCTGCCATGGAAGGAGGCGGCTGCGCGCTTGGCTGTTGGAGGTGTGAGAGGAGGGCGTGTTAACCACGTGGACAATGGAGGAGGTGGTGATGATAGTGATGGTGGGCTCTGTCACATGATCGAATTCTCAATCAAAACTTGTCCCTAAAACTGAATACAAGGCATTTTTATAATCGGAAAATACAAGGATAAACGAGATAAAACGAACCTTCGGGAACACACCCTTCCCGATACTACAATCACAAGTGCGCACAAGCACGCAAGGCTATTGGCACTTGGGATTACGCCCAGATTACGCCGTATACACCACTGTCGGCGCTGTCGGTGCCGTATAATAGGTATGTCGGTGGGAAAACTAGGAAATAAGAGAAATAAATAGAAGGCTCTAGAAAATAGAATAGTAGGCCGATTGAGATGAGATAAAGACCAAAATAAAGAGGAGAAAAGGGAGAGTAGGATAACGGAAAAATATAATAGTGAGAAAATATTATAACGGGGACGTCCTCTCACACTTCCCCCCCTCAAAACTGGGTGGTAGAAGTAACACCCTGCTTGACAAGGTAGTCCTGGAGAGGACGGCGGGCGTTATCCATGTCGTGTTCAGGTACCCAGGTATCCTCGGAAGGATCATAGCCCTTCCAACGAATCAAGAGCTCCAAGGTGCCGCTACGTCGTTGTCGGTGCGCGAGAACAGCTTCGACTTCGTACTCGGGTTCCCCATTAACGATCACTGGCAGAGGCGGTGGTGGCTGGCGACCTTTGAAGACCGTGTTTGGGTCCCGATAGGGCTTGAGAAGTTGAACATGGAAGGCATTGTGAATTCTCCAGGTAGCAAGCGGAAGGTTACTGGAGTGACCTGTGCCTCGACGAGAAAAGGTCCGCAGAAGAGAGGTCGGAGCTTAGACGGAAGATGGCTAATGTCGAGATTGCGTGTATCCAGAAGCACTTGATCGCCAATCTTGATGGAATGATCGTTGCGACTCCGATCAGCGAGCTTCTTTTGTTGCTGCTGGATAGTCAGAAGACGTTTATGCGTGCACTCCCACAATTGGTGCATAGTGGTAATGAAGTTATGTGCGGGTTGCACCGTGGCGGGTACTGTTGGTTTCTGAGGCGTGAGTGGGTTGCGACCGTAACAGAGGAAGAAAGGAGTTTGCCTTGTTGCGGCGTGCGTGGCATTGTTATACGCAAACTCGAGAACCGACAGGTGTGCATCCCATTTAGAGATATCGTCCTTACACGCTGCTCGCAGAAGCTGTTCGACAATCTGGTTGAGGTGCTCTGTCTGACCATCCGTTTGGGGATGATAGGCTGATGACATGGTGAGTTTGGTCCCCATGAGCGAGATGAGCTCCTTCCAGAATTTACTCGTGAATTTCGGGTCTCTGTCGGAGATCAGCGTGGTTGGAATGCCATGTTGCGAGATGACGTAGCGGAAGAATAATTGCGCTGTCTCCTCGATGCGAGCCGTTGTGTGTGTCGGAATGAAGTGTCCCATTTTGGAGAATTTGTCGATGACGACTAAAATGGCGTCGTAACCAGCTTTGGTAGGTGGTAACCCGGTGATGAAGTCGAGGCTAACCACTTGCCAAGGCTGTTCAGGGACTGGAAGAGGCTGTACTAACCCTGCTTTCTTCTGTTTGCTGCTCTTCATCCGTTGGCATGTGTCGCACGAGGTGACGAATTTTTGTACGTCATCCGCCATGTGGGGCCAATATTAATGCTTCGCAATACCGGCAAGCGTCTTGTTACTACCGAAGTGGTCCGCGTAGAGAACATCATGATATTCTTCGAGCAGTAACTGGCGTAAAGGAGGGTAATTAGGTACCCATATTTTTGTGGATCCCTTGCGGTATGCGATGTCTTGATCCCAATGTAGAAGATGGCACTTTTCTGCTACAGAGACTTCGGGGTCGATGGTGTATCCATACGTGAAGAGTCCCTTCAAAAGTGGGTTCATGCCATCGACTTGTAGGGCGGCAACGTGTGCAGGGCGACTGAGTGCGTCTGCCTTGTTCTTGTGCCCCGGCTTATACACGATGTCGTAATGGAAGTGGGTTTCGAGAAAGTCAATCCATCGGACCTGCCGCCTGGAGAGTGTTGGTTGGGTCTTCAGATACTTGAGGCTGCAGTGGTCGGTGTAGACGGTCGTTTTTCTTCCTTCGAGATAACACCTCCATGCCTTAAATGCGTTGACGATGGCGATGGCCTCTTTGTCATGGATGGGGTAATTGAGTTCTGCCCCGTGAAGTTTTAACTGAGGTATGCAATGGGTTGCAATCCCTTCCCTTGATCCTGCACGAGTACTGCGCCCACTGCTTGATCGCTAGCATCGGCCTCGATGACATAGTCAAGTTCAGGGTCTGGCAGGATAAGGACAGGTGCGGACGTGAGTGCGGTTTTAAGTTGTTCCACGGCTTCCTGGTGCTTCACCTCCCATTGATATGGTGTATTCTTCTTCAATAGGTTCGTTAATGGTGCGGCAATCTTGGCGTAGTTCGGTACGAACCGGTTGTAGTAGTTGGCGAATCCAAGGAACTGTTGTAACTCCTTCACGTTCTCAGGGGTCTTCCACGTTTGCACTGCTTCGATCTTCTTAGGATCCACGTGAACTCCTTGAGCACTCACCATATGTCCAAGGAACTGGAGTTTTTTCAACGCAAACTTGCTCTTGGATAGTTTCACATAGAAGCGTTCTCGTCGAAGAATTTCAAACACCCGTCGCAGATGCTCAACGTGCTTCTTCATGTCTTTCGAGTGGATCAGGATATCATCCAAATATACCACCATGCACTCGTCCAGAAGGGGCCGAAGGATGTGGTTCATTTCCGCCTGAAATGTGGCTGGTGCGTTAGTGAGTCCAAATGGCATCACGAGATACTCGTATGACCCGTACCGAGTTCGAAAGGCGGTTTTGTAGATAGAGTTGTCCGCCATACGAATTTGCCAGTATCCCGATCTGAGGTCGAGCTTGGAGAATACCGTAGCACCGCGAAGTTGATCGAGTAAGTCGTCGATCTGTGGTATCGGGTATTTATTTTTTACAGTCTGCTTGTTCAAGGCTCGGTAGTCAATGCACATTCGCTGACTTCCGTCTGGCTTCGGAGTGAAGAGAACTGGAGCTCCGTACGGCGAAGTCGAAGGTCGAATCAGCCCTTTCTCCAGGAGATACTCTATTTGTTTTCTCATATCGGCAAGCTCTGTCGGGCTCAGCCGGTATGGTTCTCGGAACGTTGGCTTGGACCCCGGCTCTTCTACGATCTCGTGTTGATGTGTTCGGTATGGCGGTAGTTGATCAAGTAAATTGTCGGGGAGAACGTCCTGGAACTCTTCAAGAATTTTCTTGACTGCTGGAGGAATTTCCTGGGTCTGCTTCTCTCCGTTGTCTGCTTCGTTGACTATCGCCATGAATCCCGCCGTGGTCTGTTTGACGTCCTTTTCAAAGCGTGCGAGTCTCTGGATTGGAATATTTCCCGTGTCGTCCCATTTGGGAAGGCTGATTTTCCTCCCGTTGTTGTTGATGTTGGCCGTCCGGTTAACCCAGTTGATCTCGGGGTTGAACTTTTTAAGAAAGTCTCTCCCGAAGATTACGTCGAGTCCTTTGATATTTGTGACGGGGAGAGCAGGCTTCCATCGAAGGGGTCCAATCTGGAGTAGTAACCGTGTTTCCCCGTAGATAGGTAGCTTACTGCCATCCACCATCGTTGCAGAGAAGCTTGAGGACTTGATGTCACCTCCGAGTCGATCGATTGCCTTTTTGTCATAGACGATGTACGACGCCCCGCTGTCTACGAGTGCTTGGAGGCGCTGTCCGTTGCAGATCACCTCGAGCAGGAGTGGTGAGCGTTGCTCGGAGTACCCAAAAATAGTCTCATTAATAGGATCATGGGGTACATCCCAATATTCAGTACACACCGTGGTTCCACTGTTTGCTCCTGGACAACCAGCTGGCCTGGGCTGCGTGGAGAAAAGCTCCTCTCCAATGCCAGGAGTAGAGGTAGTAACCGTACAGGTTGACCCTGAGGGGGTGGATCCGGTCGACGCCTGCGATCCACTGGATGCATCCTAGAGGGCTTTTTGGAGTTTCCGCAGCTTCTTTTGAACTCCCAGCTGCCTCTTCAGCTGCTTCAGCTCCATAGACTTCTTCCCTGGGGAGTGGAGAGTCGTCTTGGGCTGGTTCCGGGAGAGGACGTTGACGCCATGAAAAGGTCTACTCCTTTCCACACTCCTTAAATTTTTCCCCCGCTCCGTAGGCACCGGTACCACTTCTTTAATTGTCTGCTTCCTCTGGAGTTCTTCTCGGAATTTGTTTATGGCTCCGGACCCGCGAAAATCACCAGTCTTCATTAAAGCATCTTTGAAAGATAACTTTAACGAATTCTTTTTTTTTCCGGGGTCGAATTGGAGAGTTCAGGTCTTGGTCGAGTCTGTTTTCGCGGAGGTTTTCTTTTCCTCAGCGAATCCCTCTGACAAATTTCGGTCAAGGGGCTTGGGATTTCCCCCTTGATTCTCCAAATCTCGCGCCCAATGCTGTCCTTCAATTTCGATTCGGTCCAGATTGCGCTGACGCTTTCGGATCTGCTTTTCCTCGCCAGCACGATCCGCAATCACTGGTGAGATCCGTTTTTTTGACTTTTTGTCTTTAGTTTCACCACTCCCACGAGCTCGGAATGCCGCACGTGCAGATTTCATGTGAAAACAGTCGACAATCCAATGTCCGTTTCCGCCACAAAATTCGCAAAACGTTTTGTTTTTTGCGGGTCGTGAATTCGCGTCGAATTTGTCGACTTCCATGGGGTCGGCGAACGTGGTTGAAGCTGAGCGATCCCCTTGTCGTGATCCGACGACATGGGGTCGTCGTGTTCCGGAGTTGACCAAGTCAAAACGCTCCGCGGCCGATACGATTTCGCTGTAGCTGCTGCAATTCGCTGCTGCAACCTGGCGCCGAATGTCGGTTTTCACCCCCGCGATGTAGGACTGAATTTTTTCGCCCTCAGTAATGTCGGGAATGCGATTATAAAATTCCTCCATCTACTGCGTGTATTGCGCGACACTCCCGAATTGCCTATGGTGATGTAATTTTTCGCGTGCAATATAAGTGGGATTAATCGGCTCAAAACGTTTGAGAAGGTCTACCAGGAACTGCTGCCACGTGGCTTCGCCCTGGAAAATGATACTGTTGCTTCCGAGCCACTCGAGAGCTCGACCGCGCATCAACGTTGTCGCGAGACAAATTTTCTCACCGTCGTACTCCGTCGTCGACCATCCGATCGCCGCGAAATAAATTGCCATCGTCGCGAGCCACCGCCTGACGTCGGATTTTCGATCGCTGGGGTCGAACGATTTCGGCGAGCGAAGTTTCGGAACCTCGAACTGACACTGCGACTGCTGCGAAGTCGTCGAAGCAGGGTCGTCGAGTGAGAACGGCTGCTTTTTCGAGGCGATTTTTTCCGCGACCGCTGCTTAGCCGAGAGTCGTCGAGTGAGAACGGCTCTGATTACCAAGTGTCACAGGATCGGAAAATACAAGGATAAACGAGATAAAACGAACCTTCGGGAACATGCCCTTCCCGATACTACAATCACAAGTGCGCACAAGCACGCAAGGCTATTGGCACTTGGGATTACGCCGTATACACCACTATCGGCGCTGTCGGTGCCGTATAATAGGTATGTTGGTGGGAAAAGTAGGAAATAAGAGAAATAAATAGAAGGCTCTAGAAAATAGAATAGTAGGCCGATTGAGATGAGATAAAGACCAAAATAAAGAGGAGAAAAGGGAGAATAGGATAACGGAAAAATATAATAGTGAGAAAATATTATAACGGGGACGTCCTCTCACAGGCTCCTTGGGCATGGAGGGGCTGAGTTACCAAGTGTAACTTCTAGCACAGGTGAGACGGATTGGCTCACCGCACACCGTCGCTTTGGCCACGTGGCGCTACCTCAGTTGCAGCAGCTGTTCAAGGAGGAAAGAGTCAAAGGGCTGAGGATAAAGGGGGAGCCCAAGGAGGTGGGATCTTGTGAGACTTGCTTGACCAGCAAGTTTTCACGGTTTCCCTTCCATTCGGTGAAGGGGAAGTCGAGCGACCCGGTGGAGCTCGTGCATGTGGATCTCGTGGGACCCATGAAGGTGAAAGGAGATGGTGGGGCCCTGTATTCCATGACCATGGTGGATGACAACACAAGGCTCACCTGGTCCTTTCCACTTGCAAAGAAAAGTGATGCTGCAAGGATCATCATTGAAAAGTGGCTGCCCTTGGTGGAGCGAGAGAGCGGCAAGCGGGTGAAGGCGATTCGTAGCGACCATGGTGGGGAGTTCTTGGGAGCGGAGTTCCGGAGCTGGCTGAAGTGGCACGGCATCAAGCAGCAGCTCACCACGGCCTACACTCCTCAATCCAATGGCGTGGCAGAGAGAGCGAATCGGACTATCATGGAGGGTGGGAGAACGATGTTGGTAGACTCGGGTCTACCCTTACGATTCTGGCCCCTCGCTATTCGCCTTGCCACCGTCATCAAGAACCGAGTATTGACTATTGGGTGAGGGCAGCATTGGGTCTCTATGGAGAAGTGGAGAGGCAAGAAGCCCTTGGTGGATATGCTTCGAGTCTTTGGGTGCATGGGACTCGTGCACGTCCCTAAGGAGAAGCGTGACAAGCTTTAAGCGGCGGCGGTGTGGGCTGTTCATTTGGGACTTGCACAAGGGAGCAAGGGGTGGCTCATGTGGGACCCAAAAGCCAACACCATCTTCACCACCAGAGATGCCAAGTTCATGGAGGGGCTCATGTTCAAGGAGTGGTTGGAGCGAGGGAGGAGCAAGGTCACCATTCCGCTCGGAATAGAGGTGGGAACGAATGACCCACTCCTCATTCCCATCAAGTTGTCTTCATCTTCAGAGGTAACGGAGGTGTCACATGACTTGGGAGGTGCTGAAGGGGAGGCAGCAGATGTGGAGGGAGTGTTGCAGCAAGAGGCGGCCCCTGGAGCTGAGAGAGGCGCTGCCAGGGAGGAGGTGCAGCAGCCTACACCATCCCCTTCACTTCCACCAAGGCGGACAACCCAAGGGAAGCGTGGTGCTGTCCGCGGTGGAGCTAAGGAGGGTGCAGCCAAGGAGAGGCCCAAGAGAGCTGCTCACCCAAGGGATTTCCTCAATTATGAAAGGCTTGGGGGTCCCAAGGCATTGCTGGTC
Source organism: Closterium sp. NIES-65 (assembly GCA_948144175.1). Lineage (NCBI taxonomy): Eukaryota > Viridiplantae > Streptophyta > Zygnematophyceae > Desmidiales > Closteriaceae > Closterium > Closterium sp. NIES-65. The sequence goes on from CANXME010002149.1 coordinate 1,096,344, forward strand.
TAGGAGGAGGAATATGATGAGAAGGGAGCCGAGGGAGAGATGGAGCAGATTTGTTGCTTCGGTGTCAACTTACCTCATGAACCAGCTTCAGTGGAGGAAGCACTTGCTGGAGATGATCAAGAGGCTTGGTTGGCTTCAAGGGAGGATGATTTTCAGAGCCTCATGGAGAGTGGAACATGGACCCTCACTGATCTGCCCCCAGGAAGAAAGGCATTGGATTGCACGTGGATATTACGTGTGAAGACCGATGTGGAGGGGAAGTTGGAGAGGCGCAAAACAAGACTTGTGATCAAGGGTTTCCAGCAGAGGGAGGGGGTTGACTTTAAGGAGATGTTTCCTCCTGTTGCCAAGGCTCCTACGCTCCGGGTGTTGCTTGCAGCAGCTGCCGTTTGTGGTTGGAAGGTGGAGCAAATGGATGTGAAGACGGCTTTCCTCTATGGCGTGGTAGATGAGGAGGTCTACATGAAGCAGCCAGAGGGGTACGACGATGGGAGCGGACGTGTTTGCAGGCTCAACAAGGTCATCTATGGCCTCAAACAAGCTCCAAAGTGCTGGTATGCAAGGCTGATGGAGGCGTTGGAGGCTCTTGGCTTCAAAGTTAGCGGGTGCGACGAGAGTCTCTTCATGAACGAGGGGGAGGAGGAGAAGGTGTTTCTCCTTGTCTATGTCGATGACATTCTCCTCTTCTCTCCATCTCTAGAGAGGATCAAGGAGGTGCAAGGGAAGCTGAAGGAGACCTTTCAATGCAAGGCCCTTGGACCGGTGGGGTATTACCTTGGTCTTCACGTGGAGCGGGACGGGGTGAAGGGATGATTGAGGCTTCACCAACACAAGTACCTTGCAGCCATGGGGGAGAGGTATGGGCTGGAGGAAGGGAGGAGTGTGAAGACTCCTCTACCCTCAGAGTTTCAGCTACACCTTGATGAAGAGGAGGGTGAGGTGTTGGAGCCCGAGTTGCAGCGTCGGTTCCAGTCAATGGTGGGGAGCTTGATGTATGCTTCGGTCAACACTCGCCCCGATATTTCATTCGCGGTTTTGCAGCTGGCTTGTGTGGTGTCTAGGCCCCTTCAAGAGCACCTTGATGCAGCAGAGAGGCTGGTGAGGTACTGCATGGCAACCTCAAGGGTGGGGCTGCAATATTCAGTGCATGGGCAGCTGAAGCAAAAGGGAGTGGAGGAGGTGAGCACGAAGACCGGTGCACCTGCAAGGCGTGGACACTTGTACCTATCGTGCTTCACCGATGCTACCTGGGCAAGTGACATTAGTGATGCAACATCCCATGGTGGCTATGTATGCTGTGTTGGAGGGAGTCCAGTGAGCTCGAAGTCTAAGAAGCAAGGGGAGATAGCTCACTCATCAACGGAGAGCGAGTACATGGCGTTTTTTCATGGGGTGAAGGAGGTGGTTTGGATGAGGAGGTTGCTTGAGGAGTTGGGGCAGGAGCAAGAGGGTCCTACACCTGTGTTTTGTGACAGCCAAGGAGCAATTGCAATGGCTCGCAATGCTGTGCTCCATGGGCTGAACAAGCACATGCATATCAAATGGCATTGGGTGAGGAAGGAGGTGAAGAAGAGCATGGTCTCCTTGCACTACATCAACACTACCAAGCAACCTGCAGATTTCTTGACCAAGCGGATTGCAGAGCATCAGCATTGGACTTGTGCCACCTTGTGTGGCATGTCCTTCAACTAAGGGAGGCAGCTTTAGGAAGCAGCTAAGGGATGAATGAGAGCACGATGAGGGGGAGTTTGTTGTGCCAACACATTACAGTGGCACGGTCATCGCACTCCCATTCGGCCTACAAGCCTGCTCAGCTTCTGTAATTTTGTGGGGAGGTTTTTCAACATGTGTTCTTCAAACCCTCAAAGTTTCAGAGTTTTTGAAGCAGTTACCAAGGCATGAAAACATTTTATGTTTCAAGACTTATGGCATCCCGGAAGTGTGTGTTACTCCTTTTTGGTAACACCCGAGTTCACCATTTCGCCTGCTGACTCGTCTACCAAGCTTTGATTGGTCTGAAATTCGGTCTGGCAGTCCTTTGTTTTATTTTACAGGTGTTAACCAAGTTTCAAAACGATCCAATATCTGAGAATTGCGTGACAGCTGCCGAAATTCACTGTTCCGTAGTCATGGTGCACTGTTGGCAGCATTTCCCTTGCCACCCTTTCATTGTTGTCATGCCAATGGTGCAGGGACAGAGAATGAGACAAGAAGTACAGGTGATCAAGTGGGACTCTACAGCCCTCCTTTTAAGAAGTGTGGTCTTCCTGGAAGCAGCTTGCAAGAGGGTGCAAGTGGGAAGACAAGCTGACTCATGTTGGCTTGACTCACTATTGGTAGCATTGAGTACAGCTCTGAACATCCAAGTGTGGTTGGCTTTGCTGACCTAGATAGGACGTTTCCCATCCTTCTCTAGCCTTTCTCCCCTATGACTCAACCTTCTCTGAGTTCCCAGGATGACCTAACCCCTTATGAGTCCCCTAGGCAAATGTTGTATCTCACCTCTTCCTTGCATCAATTAGAATACACGTTTTCAGCCGAGCTTACGTTTTTGTTCACAGTGTAGCGCATACACCTCTGGTGAGAGCAAGCAGTACACCGTTGGAAAGCAGACACTTAAGGCTTATTGCTGTTTAAGTTTCAGCCTCATGTGTTATCGGAGCTGATCGTGACGGCGTTTTGAACAGAGGCGGTTTGAAGACATCAGATTCTGCTTAGGCGGTTTCATGGGCATCCGCGACCTCTAAGTGGACTCTTGACTATAACATGCCGCCCCTCAACACAGGGAAGGCAAGGAGGAGCAGGGGACAGTGGAAGGGGAGGCAGTGACCTGGGGAGACCAGAGACAAGGATATGAGAGTGCATGCCACGAAGGCGCTGCGTCGAAGGGTGCCCAAGGCGATGGTGCCAGAGGACCGTCCGGTGCAATAGGGTGCGACACGAGCGGGGCGAGTAGAGCTGAGAGCAAGTGGCGAGTAGACAGAGGAGTGGCCTGAGGCGAGGAGTACGTGAAGTCGAAGCGCTGAAGGACCTGCTGCACCATGTGTGACTGAGTTAGGGTAATGGTGCGCTGTGCTCTGTCCCGGGTGATCTGCAAGCCAAGGTAGTTGCGCAGTTCACCCAGGTCTGTGCACGTGTGTCTCTTCTGCAGCTCGGACTTCACGTGGGCGAGTCCAGCAGTGTCAGCAGTGGCAAAGACCAAGTCATCGACGTACAAGAGGATGTAGAACGGCGGCAAAGAGGTGTCGGTGCGCAGCGACAGGCCTGCTGTAGAAGGAGCAAACCCAAGAGCCGCAAGTGTAGTACTCAATGTGTCGTGCCACTCACGGGGCGCCTGGCGGAGACCGTAGACTGGCCGCCGGAGGCTCCACTGGGTACTAGGAGGAAACGACCAAGTGAAGCCAGGTGGGCGGCGCAACCAGATCTCCTCGTGCAGGCTGCCCTGCAGGAAAGTTGTGCTGAAGTCAAGAGAGTGGAGCTCGTAGTCGCGCTGAGCGGCTATGTGCAGCAGCACCCAAAGAGTGGTCATCTTTGGGGTGGGAGAGAAGGTCTCAAAGTAGTCAGCTCCCTGCCGCTGAGTGAAGCCTCGAGCCACGTAACGCGCCTTGAAGACAGGCGGAGAACCCGGCGGCCGCTTCACCCTGAAAATCCACATGCCACTGACGATGTTCGCCCCAGGTGGGGGAACCTCGTCGACGTAGGTGCCTGTGGACTTCCAGGAAGCCATCTCTGCGTCCATGGCTGACTCCCACCAAGAGGAGTAGGGACCCTCGATCGCCTCAGCGTACAATCGAGGAGTCGGGATGTCTGGTGCATCCAGGTCTCCCTCAAGGGCAATCAGCGTGGACACGAGATGAGGCAAAGCAGCAGCAAAACACTAGAACTCCTCCTGCTTGTCCTCAAGGACGTCCGTGCTAAGAGCACACTCACCCTCGACGGACGGAGGACAGACAGACGCAGACTCAGCAACAAGACTAGTAGCGTAGTCCAGACGACAGCGAGCAGCAAAGTCGACAAGCTCAGCAACTAGGGCCGACGCACGAGTTGACTCAAAGGAAGGGTCAGTGACAATAGTAGCTAGGAGACGCGTGACAGTAAGACTGGCACCACGAAGAGCATCAGACTCCGGGTCAGCAAGAACAGGAAGAAAGGACTCTAGAGGAGACAGCAACGGGACACGCAGAGGAGCAGTGGAAGGACGCAGTGCCATCTGGTGGGTGCCTAGGACCGCAGGAGGACACGGATGCGGAGCACGACGACTAGTGCGAGCAGCACGAACAGGCAACGCTGGATGAGACGTAGGCTCACGACGCTTAGCAAGACCTCCAATAGGACCAGTGTAGGGAGAAGGAGCAGGTAGGGGGGATGCGGGCTGTAAATGTGACCGCGACTGGACAGGCTGTGGACACTCTAAGGGAGGAGCAGGACCAGTAGAGGGCGAGAGACAAAGAACCTGCTCAAGGAGCGGAACGAAGTACGGCCTCGGCCGCGCACCGCCTCCAGAACCACCATGGACAGCACCAGTACCCCTTGCGGCAGCACCAGCGCCAGCAGCGCCAACTCCAGCACCCTCAGACGCACTAGCGCCAGCAGAACCACCAGCGCCAACACCCCCAGCAGCTCCAACTCCAGTAGCACCAACTCCAGCAGGACCGGCAGCTCCAGTACCGCCAGCAGCTCGAGCAGTACCTCCAGCAGGACTAGCTCCAGTAGCCCCAGCAGGACCCCCAGCCCCAGCAACTCCAGTACCGCCAGTACGAGCAACTCCGGGACCAGCAGCAACAGTAGTACCTCTAGCTCCAGCAGCACGGCTCCAGCGCAGGGCAAACCACTCGTGCAGCTGCTGCGGAGAGAGTAGCTCCCGCCTCGACGAAGCACCGCAAGAGGTCGCACGAGCATACCCAGCACTCCCAGGCTCTGCACCCCCAGGCTCAGCGCCCCCAGGCTCAGCACCCCAAGACTCAGCACCCCCAGGCTCAGCACCCCTAGATTCAGCACCCCCAAGCTCAGCACCCCTAGACTGAGCACCCCCAGGCTCCGCAACCCCAGGCTCAACACCTCCAGACCCGGCACCCGCAGGCTCAGCACCTCTAGCAGCACCAGAGTCAACAGCTATCTCGACAGGCTCGATTGAGTCTACCTGGGACACACCTGACGGGGCAGGACCTTGAGGGGGGAGGGGGTCTACCCGGGGGGGACCTGGCGCAAGGAAGAGCGGCGGCGGGGGGAGGGGCGCAGTGTGGTAGGGGAAGAGACGATAGTAAGGCACCGGCTCGTCAAAGGTGACGTCCTGGGAGGACAGAACACGGCGCGAGGTGGGGTGGTAAAACTGCCAACCAGGCGCGTCAGGGGGGAAGCCAAGGAAGACGCACGGAACAGCACGGGGGGACAGCTTGTCCGCAGACAAGTTGCGGACAAACGCCCGAGATCCCCAGACCCGAAACGCAGACGCATCGCCAACCTTCCCCGTCCACCACAAGGTGGGGGAGGTCTCTGGCAAGGAGACCCGAGGCTGAAGGTTGAGCTGATGGGATGCGTACTGAACCGCAAACGGCCACAGAAAATGGGGAGCAGCCGCATGGATCATGGATGTACGAGCGACGTCCATGACCATGCCAATGCGGCGCTCAGCAATCCCATTTTGTTGTGGAGAGACCGGAAGCCTGAAGGTCTGGCGGATTCCCTGTGCATGACAGAAGGCTCCCAGACTGGCAGAAGAAAACTCCCCGCCTCTGTCAGGGTGCAGACGCAGAATAGGAAAGTCCGAGCCGAAACTCTCTCTGAGCTGGAGACGAGCTGCGCGGATCCAGTTGATCAACACCTTAGTGACGTCACCCTTGCTGCGCAAGGGGAACACCGTGGTGTAACGCGAGTAGTCGTCAACCACCAACAGGAAGTAACGCTCGTGACCTTGGCCACGGACGCGGGCGGGGCCCCACAAGTCCATGTGAAGAGTGAGCAAGGGAGCCTCTGTCGGAGGAAACTCGGAGGAGTGAGGGGCTGTTCGCTTCCGTCCTTCGACACAGGGAACGCAGGTAGGGGCAGGCCCCGGAGGGAGGGGAGGGATAGACCGGGGGAGACCAGAGACAAGGACACGGGAGGCTATGCCTCAGAGACGAGGCAGGGAGGGGTGACCAAGGCGGTGGTGCCAAAGGAGAGTGTAGTGGGACAGGAGACGACACGAGTAGGGATCAGACTCAGGACCAGACCTGGACGCTGCAGCAAACACGTGACTCGACGCAGCTACCTGACCAGACTCAGCAACCGGAGGAGACTCAGTAGTCAATGTGTAAAGGCTCGACCTCGGCCGACGGGTAAACGTGGCCAAGTGTCGGCCCGTCCACGCACACGTACACTGGGTCACCCGCTGACTCGAAGGAGTGAACTGGTCAACCCCCCGATCCTGTTGATCAGCACCACTCACCAAGTTCGTAGAGAACGAGGGGAGGTAGAGACTTGACATGGTGCCAAAGGGGGCTGCCGGACACGGTAAGACAGTGGAGAATTGAGCAAGGACAGGACCCTCAGAGGGGTCCGCCAGGGAGACCGCAACCGGCCGACTAAGCGGCGTAAGCGTGGTGCGGTCTCGAAAGAAGGAGCGGGAAGCACCCGGGTCAAGAGTGAAGGTGTGTGAGGCCTAAGCCGACGTGGTACCTGAGAGAGCAGACTCACCAGCACCTAGGGCAGCAGACGCACTAGCACCTAGAGCAGCAGCCACACCAGCACCTAGAGCAGCAGCCTCAATGCCCGGGTCAAGCGGAACATACAGGTAACAGTCACCCTCATCACTAGTAGGCAATGCATACATGGCTGTGAGGATAGCATTATAGTCAAGAGTATAGATATCTACCCGCAGCCTAAGCAGCTCCACCCAGTCAGGGAGCTCAGCCGCGTCGCCAAACTCCGTACGCCAGGCGTCGCTCAGACGAGCGAAGCTACAGGACTCTGCATGACCAAACGTCCCGCAAGGCAGACTAGTCAGAGCACCAGTGCGAATGACGTACGGACAACGAGCAGTACCCCGTGACCCGCCACGCTGAGCGTACCACTCACGAAGCTGCTGGGGCGAGAGGACCGCGTACGGACGACGCTGCAGCTGCACCTGGCCACACTACAAGCAGCTGCGGAACTACTCACTCCAGGACGACTCCCACTACGGCCACCCCGATAACCCCAACTAGCCTACCACTCACGAAGCTGTTGGGGGGTGAGGGACACACGCGGGCGACGCTGGAGCTGCATCTGGCCACGCCAGGAGCAGCAGTAGCAGTAGAATGAGCAGTAGCAGCAAGAGCAGCAGTAATAGCAGTATGGGCAGGGCAATGTTCACCAGTGACGAGAAGGGAAGGCGTACAACGGCGGCAACGGCGAGGCCGCCACCAGTGTAGGGCGAGAGCTCCGCGGCAGCTGCACGGGTGACTGCTCCAGGGGCGGCAGTTGTAGGGGCGGCTGCTCCAGGGGCGGCTGCTGCAGGGGCGGCTGCTGCAGTGGCGGCTGCTCCAGGAGCGGGTGCTGCAGTGGCGGCTGCTCCAGGGGCGGCTCGGCTGCTAGGCGACTCGGCTGCTGGGCGGCTCGGCTGCTGGGCGGCTCGGCGGCTCGGCTGCTCGCTAGGGGCGGCGACGGGGCCAGGTAGGGGCGGCGATGGGGCCGCTAGGGGCGGCGACGGGGCCGCGTAGGGAGGGGAGCGGCGGCGGGGCCGCTAGGGGCGGCGACGAGGCCGCGTATGGGCGGCGACGGGGCCCCGTAGGGGCGGCGAGGAGGCCGCGTAGGGGCGGCAACGGGGCCGCATAGGGGCGGCGACGGGGCCGCGTAGGGGCAGCGACAGGGCCGCTAGGGGGCGCGAGGGGCCTGGAAGGGCGGCGACGGGGCCACTAGGGGCGGCGACGGGGCCACTAAGGGTGGCGCGAGGGGCCGTGAGAGGGGCCTCTAAGAGAGCTCGATAGAAGGGCGGCCCACAAGGCGCGCCTCGGGCAGGAGCGACTGGCGCTCCGGTCAGAAAAAAAAATATATCAGTGGTGGGCCCAAAGAAGCGTTCCCACTAGAGAACCTGCTCTATACCATGTGAAGAAATTAGGAATGGATGAACTAGGAAAGAGGTGGGTACAAGTAGGAAAACCTAGTAATGTTGTACCCATATAGTCTACCCCACTACAGCCTACACAGACTATAGCATAAAAGTTAGACAATTCAAACTTCGGTACGGTTCATCTTACCTTGTTGTATATTCTTTCATTGTACTAACAGTCAGAGGTCCACTGGTCATCCCCGATTGATCATAGGGAAGGGTTACAGGCTCATTGTCCTAGGGGGTTATGGGCGCACTGACCCGCTACTTAACAAGCCTTTTTATCCCAGTGGTTATTGGCTGGGATTCTGACATGGTATCAAAGCAAAGGTCACGGGTTCGATTCCCATTGTGTGCACTTCGGGCATCCCAGTGCGGGGGGGTTCAGAGGTCCACTGGTGATCCTCGATTGATCCTAGGGAAGGGTTACAGGCTCGTTGTCCTGGGGGGTTATGGGCGCACTGACCCACTACTTAACAAGCCCTTTTATCCCAATGGTCTAGTGGTTGGGATTCTGACACTAACTACAACTGCGCGACCTTGTCGTCAATTTTTTATATCTCAGCATGCAGCCTCCAGTCTATGGCGGCCGATAGCTCACTCAATCAACTTCAAACCGAGCGCTAACTTCAAGTTACTGACTTCACTGTTGTTCCCACCATTGTCACCGCCGCTATCCCAGCTGATTTCTCCGCCGATATCCCCGTCAAGGTCCCCGCTAATTTGCCCGCCGATGATGTGCCGCTCGCCGATGTCCCCACTGATGACACCACTGATGGCTCCACTGATGACACCACTGATGACACTTACTATGATTATCCTACTCCTGACCCCTTGAAGATGACCCCGATCGTGACGGTGGTAACCGTTGGTGGCTCGTTACACAAGTTCGAGAAGCCATATTGCTTCAACCTCAAGCCCAGTGGGCGCGGCACAAGAGCGAAGAGCGTGACGGTGTGGTGGGACGGAATGCCGAATCTTCTTGGCAATGTGATGAAGGCCCTCCGCGGTGGCAAGGGCGGCAAGCGGACTCGAGTCTCATCATGTGACGAGGTGGTGTTCATCTCAGGAATGGACTGCTTCGGCAACGTCGTTGGACCCGAAATGACCAAGCCCAAGGCCAACCCTCAGCGAAATATTTTCTGCCTCCCAAAATCTACTCTCCGCCAAGCACTGCTGCTCCCTGCTTTCCGCGCGATGCTTTTTGCTGCTCCCAGCTACTTCTACTCGTTCCTGCTAAGAGCTCTCTGCTTCCTTCCCTGATGCTGCCTTATTCTTACCATGGAGACACATCTTTTTTGCCACGAGTCCTGTAGTTCAGAATCTGCCTTTAGATCTGAGAATTAGTCATTCTCCTAGCAAGAGTCTTGCTTACCACCCTACGCTGCTGTTTCTCCCCTCCCCTTCGCCATGAGCACCACCAAGAATATCCCCAAGACTGCCAAGTCCGTGTTATGCGTTCCCCCTTTTATGTTTGTCTAGGGTCAAGGCCCAAAATATCAGGGTAAAACGCCCTGATTACCCTGGGGGCCGGCCGCTTTTTCAGGATTACCCTACCGAAATCAAGAATGCATGATAGTTACCCTTCTCTAAAAAGAGCATGTTTTTTTTCACCCTGATACGATTTCAGGTTAGCCTGACAGAATCAGGGTACGGTGTACACTACCCTTTTACCGAATCTTTTGTAACGCGAATTAGACATAGTCCGCGTGGTGACAAAATGTACCACACCCCTACAAACACCGATTGTCGCTTGTGAGGACGCAGGGTAAAACTTGTTTCGCTGTCGGCAACGCGCCATGTTGCCCCATTTGTTGTTTCTCCCGCAGGACTGCCAACTCATTCTCGAATCTTGCCACCCGTTGCCACGCCCACCGCCAACACAACGGAATTTGCTGTGAAGGACAGCTGCAAGTTGTCCTTAACAACAAATTGCAGCAGCAGTCCTGCCTTGCTGGCCATACACTCCCCTCCGCATGCAAGAAACGGCCCTTGAGAGTCAGTCAGAGGCTCGTTCTCTACGAGGGGGTCTGTCGCTTGGCCCTCATTCTCAACCATTCTCAACTTTCACCTCGACAATGCCTACTGGAGAGCCCGATCCCCCTGATGGCGCGAGAAATGGCCTCTCTATGCTGGGCGTTTTACCACGCCTTAGCGAGAAGTACGCCGTGCCCATCGCTCAGCCGCCGCCTCGAGAGCCGTCACCAGAATTTGTGGTAGGAACGGTTTATCTGTTCGAGCCGCCTGACTCACCCACGGTGTGGGAGCCACATCCTGACATAGAATTGGTTCCCGGAGGTGGCGAGGGCTCGTCAAATCTGCTTACAACTTCGCCATCGACGGTCAGCACCGCGTCCGTCAAGCGACAGCGTGTGGGAGTTGCGTACAAGCAGCAGACCCTCTGGGGCGCCCCTCCTCCCTGAAACGCTACTTCCCACAAGCGCCCTGCTCCTTCGGCCGATCCGAAGCCACCCACCGCTCTGGCAGATGCTGTGTATGAATCGGTGAAGAAAACGTGTGAGGGTCAGTGGGCAGGTAGCTTCAAGTGGCTACGTTTACTCCGCATGTCTAACGGCCGTCCGTCTTTGAAGTGTTCGATTTGTGGGAAGCATGGAGATTCACTAGCGCACACCGCGTACGGGGCAAAGGGTGAGGGTGCTCGGGATCTCCAGATCGGCAGCATCCGCACTCACACCTCCTCCCGTGCACACAAGTAGGCGTTGGAGAGTCAAGAGAAGGCGGTGTCAGAATCCCAACCACTAGACCATTGGGATAAAAGGGCTTGTTTCAGTAGCGGGTCAGTGCGCCCATAACCCCCCAGGCAAACGCGCCTGTAACCCCCCCTAGGATCGATCGGGGATCTCACAGTGTAGCTCTACTGACACCCCCCCACACTGGGAGGCCCAGGACTGAGCACAGTGGCAACGGCCAACATATGCATACACCGGGATTCGAACCCGAGACCGCTCTGATACCATGTCAGAATCCCAACCACTAGACCATTGGGATAAAAGGGCTTGTTTCAGTAGCGGGTCAGTGCGCCCATAACCCCCCAGGCAAACGCGCCTGTAACCCCCCCTAGGATCGATCGGGGATCTCACAGTGTAGCTCTACTGACAGGCGGAGGCGGAGAAGGCGAAGCAGGCCACGATGTGAACTGAACTGCCTTAACTAGCGCTTCCAGCAGTACCAGGTACGGGCCTTTGTTGCTCTCTTCTATGTTGTCGCATGCAAGCACGTGTACTACCTAACTCGCTGTCATGCCCGTGTACAGGTGGGCATTACCCTTGTTGCGCACATCGTGCAGCAGACAAGGATGCATCTGAAGACGCGGTATTCCCTCCGCGACCCTAAACACCATTTCGACAGCAGGGAGAAAATGCAGCTCCCCGAGTTCATTCAGAGGCACGGGGCAAAGCATAAGCGCGAGATGAAGGCAGAGGGCGTAGACAGGGACGGAAATCCGGTCACGTTTGAGTTCACGCTGCACGAGCACCCGCTGCTAGGACACAAAACGGATGGCGATGTCATGGCATGTGTCGAGCTGTCGATTAAGTATGTGCGCGCCATCGATAAAGAGCTGGAGTGGCGGATGCACGACCTGGAGCTGCTGGAAGGTTCGAAGCTGTTTCGCACAGCTTCGTACGTGTCCGACGACACAAAGCGACTGGAAACCTTCAAGAAGTGGCTCGGCCAGCTGCACAAGCTGTACCACCACAAGCTGCCAGGTAGGCCTTCTGCAGCGACTGCGCATGTTATGATGTGTGTTGTCGCAACGATGTCTGACATGAGGTTGACCAATACACACACTGCATACTGTTGCTTGTTGGACTAATGCCCCCCATCCCTACCCGTGTCTGCGAGCATCGGCGAAGCGTTCACCAAACCCCGCCCCACCACAGGGTTCGACTACAAGAGAGCCCAGCAGGAGCTGTGGATGTTTACATCCACACTGTTCGCCCAGCACAACAATGAAGAATTCCATCAGGCGCTGACGAACATGCTGCGGGATGATGCATGGCGGGTCTCCTTCCCCAACATCATGCGGATGTGGCAATCAGTGGTCGTGCTGCCATTGAGCAGGGTTGAATGCGAGCTTGGGTTCTCGAAGCAGAATCTGATCAAGACTTGGGGGCGTGGCAGCCTTGGCGACACAAGCCTGGAGCATCTGATGCGATGCTCCTTGCTGCAGTACGATGTCGACTGGTTTGAGGTGGTCGCTATCTTTCGTGGAGAGAAGCTGAGGCGATCCACCAGGGAGTTCGACCCCACCAGAGCTTTGCAGACTGAGTTTGTAGAAGATGTAGGCAGTGGGGGTGGCACTGAATAGGTGTGTAGTGAATGTGTGGCTTATAGATGAAGGACTTTGGATGTGCTACGTACGTTATTAATTACGCTTTCACAAATCACTTAGCTCTCATAGTGGTACCCAAAACAGGATTAGCCAAAAACTACCCTGCTCAAATCAGTCTAGTGGTTGATTTACCCTGCTGCAAACAGGGTACGAAAAAAAATTACCCTAGGGGTCTGTTCAAGGAGGGGGTGTTACCCTGATTTGTAAGGGTAGGCCAAAACCAATTTTGGGCCCTGTCTAGGGTGGTTTGCAGCTGCCACGCGGAGCGCCGAACGACGGCTGCTATGCAGAGCGCCGAACTGCGCCGAACAGTTCGCTGGTTTCAGTGTCAGTTTCGGTTACTCACGCCGACGCGATATGGGTCGCAGTAGACGCGTTACAAGAGTCGCACATTGCTGAATCTGTTTGCTTATATATTGTTTGTTCTGTTTTGCATTGTCATCTCCAACTTTCATCTAAACCCAACTGTTAAATCCAGAACCGAAGTGCTGAAACCTGTCACATTCATAGTTACCAGAGACTAGTGCTAAGTAGCATTAGTAAGTATGAGAAATGAACTCGCCAAAGAATGATGAGGAAGAATGAGGATACCTAGGTGTTGTATACTGGTACTAGGGAAGAGAGGCTGAGGGCAGAGGGAGGAAGAGAGGCTTTGTAGTACCGTACATCACAATAGTCCTCACTTTTGCCAGGTTGGTTTTAGAGGGAAAATGTTGAACCTAATTCTGTTTCTGTACCAGGAATAGCATCATAGCTACTGCAATTAGAAAGCCTGGACCTATATGTATCACTACAACAACCATCACAACCACCTGCTGGTGCTCGTGCTCGTGGTGGTATTGGTGCTGCTGCTGCTGCCATTACTGTTGGTGGTGCCACTGCTGCTGGTAGAGCTCCTGTCCTCCTAAGTCCCCTCTGTGAACCTCCCCGAAACCTGAGCTCCTTTACAAAGGCTTCGAGAATAAAAGCAACCACCACATTAAGCACAAACACCACAATTACCACGTAAAACAGCGCAAAATACACAGTCGCCTTCCACTGCTGCTCTGCTGGCAGCACTGCCGCAACCCCATCCATGATCACATACCAGTTGTTTACGATACACAGGTTGAAAGCCACGGCCATCGAAGCCGGGAAGTCATTGAAATTGAGTGGGAGGAAGCCAGATTGAAAGTAGTCTGTGGTTTGAAGCTGGGGGTGGTGTGAGGAGAGGAGGCCGCCAAAGAGGTGCATACCGGCGAGTGAGAAGAGGGAGAGGGTGGTGAAGAGGAGGGCGAGGATGGGGAGGATGGAGGGGAGGAGGGTAGCGAGGGAGGAGAGGAGGAGGTGTAGACGAGGGAGGTAGTGGGAGAATGGGAGGAGGGGGAGGCAGCGGAAGAGCAGTGCAGCTTGCAACCTGGTGGTGAGCAGGCCAGAGAGAGGTTGAGGGGATGGGAGTGAGGGGATGGGAGTGAGGGAGGGGGGTTGTTAGAAGCAGGTAGTTATTTTATTTTATTTCTTTGATTTTTTTTTCTTTCTGTTTTATCCTCTGGGAAGACGTACGAGAGCACGGACATGGCATAGCAATCAATGGGCGCGACTTGGCAAACCGGTTTTAGGGTGTACGGAAGGTTAGGAGTTAAGACGTGTTTCAAGAGTTATGACAACGAAGGGACAGGATTTAGCATACCAGTGTAGCGCGTCAGAGAGATGTGGAGGCATGCTTGGCCTGAGAGCATGGGTCACAAACAGCTGAGGGAAAGTGGGTGGTGGTGATGGTGATGGTGATGGTGATAGGTCCCGCAGCAACAACCGTGGTGGTTGCAATATGTGCTCTTGCTCTGATGCTGCTGTTGCTGCTTCAGGTGCTGATTGTGCTGCTTCTGGAGCTACTGATGCGGAGCTTGAAGCTAATGACACCTGCACATGTACATGCTGCTTCTGCTGCTGCAAGTGCCGCTGCTGCAGATAGTTGAATTGATGCTTTTGCATCTCATGCTGCTGTTGTTGTTGCTGTTGCTGTTGCTGTTGCTGTTGCTGTTGCTGTTGCAGCTTGTAGTGGCCAGGAAATGTTGTGGAAGATCCAGAAAGGGAACGGATGGAGCAGAGAGGGAGGAGGAGGAGGAGGATAAGGGCGAGTGAGAGGAGAGGGATGGAGGAGAAGAAGTGAACGCGCCAATGTGGGGAGAGTATGTGCGGCCAGCCGCACCAGCAGTGGAGTATGAAACGGAGGGTCCATACCATGGCTGCACATACATGGAAATAGGCAGCGGTGGTAGGGGGGAGGCGGGATGGGAGATGGGATGATTTTTGTGAAGTGGACGATCTGTGTAGTGGTTGCAGAGGAGGGAAGCAAGAGGAGATTGCGGAACATTGGATACGCAAGAAGACAAACAACGCAGAGCATATGCAGAGGGATAAGCAGAGCAGAGTAAGCTCTGTGTGGGTTGGAATGACAGCAGGGACGAGAAAGGGATACTGGAGAAGAGATTTCTGCAGTGGCTCCGCTTCAGAAACGTTTCAGAAGAGACTTGTGAGACGTTTCAAAAGAGACTTGTGAGACGTCTTAAAAGAGGATCTGGAGAAGAGATTTTCTGTGGTGGGTTTGCTTGTGGTGCAGAAAATCTTAAAAAGGTCAGTGGAGAGAGGCGAATTACAGGGATGATTACCGGGTGTGGATGAGTGGGGCAATGGAACAAGCATCGCATGCCATGGCATGAAATGGCATTGCGTGGCATGGCATGGCCTGGCGTGGCATGGCATTTCATGCAGTGGCATGGCATGGCATGGCACGGCAAGGCACAGTATGGCATGTATGGAACAAGCGTGGATGGGGCGTGAATGATGTCACCTGCCAAGACCTGTGCGGCAATGAGGAGTGACGGATCGATACCAGTGATGCCCTGCGAGTGAGAGGGACAATGGACACGTGCACGGAGGATGGGTAAAGACTGGGACGGAGAAGGGATCATGACACACGACGTAAGGGATGCCTGAGCGAGGGAGGGAGCGAGGGAGCGAGGGAGGGAGCGAGGGAGGGAGCGAGGGAGCGAGGGAGGGAGGGAGGGAGGGAGGGAGCGAGGGAGGGAGCAAGGGAGCAAGGGAGCGAGGGAGCGAGGGAGGGAGGGAGGGAGGGAGGGAGGGAGGGAGGGAGGGAGGGAGGGAGGGAGGGAGGGAGGGAGGGAGGGAGGGAGGGAGGGAGGGAGGGAGGGAGGGAGGGAGGGAGGGAGGGAGGGAGGGAGGGAGTGAATGAGGGAGGGAGGGAGGAAGGGAGGGGAGAGCAAGGGAGGGTGGATGAGGAAGTAAGGGCAGAAAGAGGGCATGGCATGGCGAGGGAGGGGGGTGTCACCATGTGTGCTTCTGCCATGAGCAACAGTGTGAGCACGAGCCCAAGCTGCTCCACCCTCCACGCCCATCCCTGCTGCTGCACCCAACAGCTCACACCACCATTACGTGCACATGCTGCTGCTGCTGCTGCTGCTGCTGCTGCTGCTGCTGCTGCTGCGGGTGGTGATAGTGACGGTGGTGATGGTGATGGTGGTGATGGTGGTGATGACAATGGGGTATGTGGTGGTGGAACAGGAGAGAGGCGCGATGACGGCAGCAACGGCTGCTCAAGGGATGAAGAAGAAGAGGAGGATGCTAACACCCGCGCTGATGACAGAGATAGTGATCGACACGGTAACAGTGGTGGTGATGATGGTCGCGACGATGGTGATTGTCGGAGCGACGCTGATCCCCGGGCTGAAGGCGAATGTATTGTCTGGAATGGTACTGAGGGTGCTGTGGGCGGTGAGAATGGAGGAGAGACCAGCTGCTGATGATACCCGTTCGTCTCCGCCTCAAGCCGCTCGCTGCGACTCTGCCAGCATCGCTGCTGCTGCTGCTGCTGCTTCCATCCCTCAAACTGCCACCGCTGATCGTAAAGCCAGTCTGCCCAATCAGGGCAATCGCAGCTGTGCTGTGCTTCAGGCTCCGGTGCGCACTCACACGCCACTCTCTCAATTTGAGACGTCTCGAAATCCCCCCCTGTGCTCCTACTGTGTACCCCTGCGCTCTCACACGCCGCCATCCCATCTCTAAGCCCTTGAGCCACCTCGGAGTGTGGCAAACGGCCGGTCGACGTAGCAGCAAGCCGGGAAGACAGGCGATCAGAGAAGCTGTGACGGGTTAAGTGCGGAGCAGAAGCAGCAGAAATGGAGGTGGAGGGCTGGGAGTGGGAGGGGGAGTAGGAGGTGGAAGGGTGTTGAGAGGGGTACGGAACGGTTGGCTGGAATATGCGGTGGTGTGAGGCTGTACGCTGGGGTATCAGGCCCGCTGAAGCAGAGTGATGTAAAGAAGGAGCAGATGCCACTGCTGATAAACTTCTCCTTGCTCTCTCTCCAAGCGCTCCCCTCTCTCCCATTCTCTTTCTCTCTTCTACCCCACCCTCCCATCTCCCTCTCCCCCATACACCACTCCCCCACCTCACCTCTTCCCCTCGCCCCTCCCCTTCGCCCCATCCCCTTTCTCCTGTAGCCAGCACCTCCCGTGCCTGGTGTTTCATTCCCATACCACCCCACAGCCCTTGAAACTGCTGTGTCTGAGGCGCCTCAAGAACGGACGCGTGCAACAGCTGCCCCATGCCGCCCCACAACCACCCTTGGAACCATTGCTTCGGAGGCGCCTCAAGAAGGGAGGCCTGGTGCGCCAGGGCGTGGCACAGCCCTTGGAACTCGTCTGCCCAGATGCGCAGGTCCCCCCGCGTGTCCAGGCGGAAAAAGAGAGACGCCATGTGCCTTGCACCGTGTGGATGCGACCTGGTGTGGGGAGGCGTGGCGGGGAGGAGGGAGGGGAGAGAGGGGTGGGGAGGTAGCTAGAGTGGGATAGCGCACGGCACAAAGTGGCGTTTGAGGAAGTGAAGGAGAGATGGTATGTGTTCCGAGTCCAGTGAAAACTGCGCCTCAATGAGGGAGGCCTGGTGCGCTGCGCCAAGGTGTGGCACAGCCCCTGGAACTCGTCTGCCCAGATGCGCAGGTCGCCCCGTGTGTCCAGGCGGAAAAAGAGAGACGCCATGTGCCTTGCACCGTGTGGGTGCGACCTGGTGTGAAGGAGGAGAGAGAAGAGGGCGGAGGGGAGGGGGGCGGGAGAGAGGGGGGGCAGTGGGGTGCGGAGGTGAGAGAGGGGTGGAGAGGTAGCAAGAGTGGGAAAGCACTTGGTGATTATTCAGTAAACTGGAATATCACTTGAGAGAGAGAGCAAATGACACACGTTGCCAAGAAACAATGCAATCAACTCAGCAACGCAATCAATACAACAATGCATCCAACAGGCAAGAACAAAACCACACACACTGAGCTGGAAGCTGAAGGTCTTTCTTCAAGGGGTGAGTTTTAGTCGGGTGAAGGAGCTAAGCGTGTCTCACTTGAAAGGCTCCATGGCTCGGAGCAGCTGTGTGATGGTGCGAGCCGACCGACACCCACCCCTGCCTCCTGTCGTTCAAGCGAGCACTTTTGAGACGACTCAAACCTCTTTTGAGTCATCTCAAAACTCACTTGAATGGCTCCATGGCTCGGAGCAGCTGTGTGATGGTTCGAGCAGACACCCACCCCTGCCTCCTGTCGTCCAGGAGAGTAAAGGCCTCCTGCAGACACGCCTCCCTTGCTGTCACCTGCTTGCGCTCCCACACTGCCATCTGGTTAGTTTCGTTTATGGGGTGATGGGGTTTGGGATGATACGAGCAGCAGATGTGTGAGGGAAAACGGGGAGAGGGAAAGTGAGTGAGAAGTGTGAATTTGAGAGCAGGCACAAGAGTGAGTGTGAAATTCACCTGCTTGCACTTACATGCTGCCATCTGTTTGGTTTGAGGTGGTTCGGGCAGGGTGTGAAGCAAGAGAGGAGAGTGGGAGTGTGAGTGAGAGCGTGTGAGTGTGAGTGTGAGAGGGACTCAGAACGGACGCACCTGGGAGCGATAGGAGGAGTAGATGAAAGAGAGAACAAGGTTCATGAAGAAGAGACGGAGCACGAGGTAGGCGGCAAAAAAGAGGGAGAGGGGCAGGGGTGGGGCGAGGAAAGAGAGCAGAAGGGGTGGGGCGAGGAAGGAGAGGGGAAGAGTTGGATAGACCGAAAGACGCAAAGGAGAGGAAATGGCAAGCAAACCAAAGGGATGGAAGGACGGACGCACCTGGGAGCTATAGGAGGAGTAGATGACAGAGAGAACGAGGTTCATGAAGAAGAGACCGAGCGCGAGGTAGGAGGCGAAGAAGAGGAAGGAGAGGGAAGGGATTGGGTGGATGGAGAGGAAGGAGAGGCAAAGGGGTTAACGGATGGAAAGGAAGGAGAGGGAAAAGGGGTGGGTGGACGGAGAGGAAGCAGAGGGGAGAGGGGGTGGCTAGAGAGAAGCCAAGGAATGGGAACAACAAGCAGACTAAAGGGACGGACGCACCTGGGAGCTATAGGAGGAGTAGATGACAGAGAGAACGAGGTTCATGAAGAAGAGACCGAGCGCGAGGTAGGAGGCGAAGAAGAGGAAGGAGAGGGGAAGGGATTGGGTGGATGGAGAGGAAGGAGAGGCAAAGGGGTTAACGGATGGAAAGGAAGGAGAGGGAAAAGGGGTGGGTGGACGGAGAGGAAGCAGAGGGGAGAGGGGGTGGTTAGAGAGAAGCCAAGGAATGGGAACAACAAGCAGACTAAAGGGACGGACGCACCTGGGAGCTATAGGAGGAGTAGATGACAGAGAGAACGAGGTTCATAGAGAAGAGACCGAGCGCAAGGTAGGAGGCGAAGAAGAGGAAGGAGAGGCGCGAGGCGTTGAGCTCTGGCAGCCAGACGTTGGGGTTGTTGGCCGTGGTGAGTAGGATGAACATGGCCCGGAGAGATGCGGGGAGAGAGGAGAAGGCTGAGGGGGAGGGGGTAGGAGAAGGGGGAGGAGAAGGGGGAGGAGAAGGGGGAGGAGAAGGGGGAGGAGAGGCGGGGGATGGTGAGGAGGAGAATGACGTGGAGAAGGAGGATGTAGAGAGAGGCGAAGTGGGGTTGATTGCGGTGGCGGTGACGGCTTCGGTGGTGGTAATGGTGGTGGTGGTTGTTTCTTGAAGAGGGAAGCCAAAGATAACGTAGGCGAGCCATGCGAATGATACCACGAAGACTGTAAGCAGGATCTGCATGGGGTGGGATGGTGGGGAGGCGGGGAGTGAGGGGGGAGAGAGGGAAAAGGGATTAAGGGGGGGGGAGAGGGAAAAGGGAGTGATGGAAATTCGATACGATTGTTTCGGCGCGTCAAAGATAGTTTCAAGATGATGTAGGCGAGCCAGGCGAATGATACCATGACGACTGTGAGGAGGGGGAGGGGTTGGGAGGAGGAGAGGGGAGAGTGGGGAAAAAAGGGACGTGAGGGAACACAAGGGAGAAAGAGGGGAAAGGAGATGGTGAGGGCAAAAGGCGAGAGGCAAGAGCATACGGAGCAGGAGAAAGGGGGACGAAGGAGAGGGCAGGAGGGAGTCAGAGAAATTAATATATCGAGTGGGATCACTTAATTTACGTGGGTGCATGGACGGAACGATTCAGGAACGAGATAGATTGGTAGGTGAGAGAACTAGAAGCAACAGAGTAACGGGATTGGTAGAGGAGGATTGAGTGCGAGCATAGATGCATGGTGAATCGACTGACCGCAATGTCAAGGAACGAAGCGATGATGCGCAGTGTGGTGCGGAAACAGCCTCGAATTGCCCTGAGATAAGAGGGAAATAAGAGTTAGGGAAGAGAGGGGAACAAGATGGAAGGAGGCGATGGAGAAAGAGAAAGAGACATGGAAGCAATGGTGCACAAGAGCAACGTGCAACAGGAGAATGAGGAACAGTAAGGGAGAGACATGACTGGGCAGGAGAGAAAGTCGTAACGGGAGAGGACAAGAAATCAGTAACGCGAGAACATATTTTTTTATGGGAAACAAAAAAACACATTACCTCATGCAAACGAACACGCGCGTGTGCGCGCCCACACCCACACCCACACCCACACGCACACGCACATGCACATGCACACCCACACGCACACCCACACCCACACCCACACCCACACGCACACGCGCACACACAAGCACGCGCACACACACAACCACAAGCACACGCACACCCACACGCACAAGCACACGCACACCCACATGCATGCAGGCATGCTCGCGCGTGCGCGCACACACACATATACATACACAACCACACCCATACCCACACCCACACCCACACCGCCACTTTCAACCTGACACTACCACGCGACCACACAAGCCCACCTGCTGAAGAGAATGGCGAGCATGACACGAAGGTAGGGCGCGATGGGCACAGGAAGGATGCGGGCCGCTAGGTGCGGGGCGAGATGATGCAGGAGGGAGGAGCAAACCCGGTCAACGATGATCCCCAGTGCTGCTGTGAGCTAAGACAGGGGCATGGGTGATGGGGGGAAAGGGGAGGACGAGAAAGTCTTCTTTTAGGCGCCTCAGACATAGGTGCGGGGCGAGATGACGCAGGAGGGAGGAGTAGAGCTGGAATAATCCCCTCCCTCGTGCTTCTGTGAGGTAAGACAGGGGTGATGCGGTAAATGAGCAGATCTCAGGATGAGCGGATTCGGGAGATAAGGTTGGGAG
The DNA here is from genome assembly GCA_948144175.1 of Closterium sp. NIES-65. NCBI lineage: Eukaryota > Viridiplantae > Streptophyta > Zygnematophyceae > Desmidiales > Closteriaceae > Closterium > Closterium sp. NIES-65. Next base: position 1,117,356 of record CANXME010002149.1, read on the forward strand.
AGAGCAGGAAGAGGGAATAGGGAGCCTAATAATGGGGTGAGGAATGGAAAGGCTTTAGTCTGGCAAGAGAAGGAGAAGGGGAGGGATGGCTTACAGTGAGCGGAAGTGGCAGCAGCAGTGTGGGGGACAAGGAGGAACAGGGAAACGGAGAAAGGGTATGATTGGATGTGGTGATGGTGCCAGTGCCGGTGAGCTGATGCTGCTGGTGGTGCTGAGAGTGACTGACCTTGTACAGGGCGACGTGGTTGCGCCAGAAGGAAGGGCCCCCCAGGATGCAGTGCTGCAGGGAAAGAAAGCCTAGAGCCGTTGCCACACACACCGCCTGATAGGCAAGCATGGGGTGAGACGGCGAGGGTTGAGAATGGAAGGAGGGGGAGAGCCAGGAAGGAAGAAAGGAGGGGAGGGCATTGACGGTTGGGCTGTGACGGCAGGCACGGCATGAAATGGAAAGGGCTGACCGCAGGCTGTGGTTATGGAGAGGTTGTTGCTGTGGTTATGGAAAGGTTGTTGCTGTGGTTATGGAAAGGTTGTTGCTGTGGTTATGGAAAGGTTGTTGCTGTGGTTATGGAAAGGTTGTTGCTGTGGTTATGGAAAGGTTGTTGCTGTGGCTATGGAAAGGTTGTTGCTGTGGTTATGGAAAGGTTGCTGCTGTGGTTATGGAAAGGTTGTTGCTGTGGTTATGGAAAGGTTGTTGCTGTGGTTATGGCAAGGTTGTTGCTGTGGTTATGGAAAGGTTGTTGCTGTGGTTATGGAAAGGTTGTTGCTGTGGTTATGGAAAGGTTGTTGCTGTGGTTATGGAAAGGTTGTTGCTGTGGTTATGGAAAGGTTGCTGCTGTGGTTATGGAAAGGTTGTTGCTGTGGTTATGGCAAGGTTGTTGCTGTGGTTATGGCAAGGTTGTTGCTGTGGTTATGGAAAGGTTGTTGCTGTGGTTATGGAAAGGTTGCTGCTGTGGTTATGGAAAGGTTGTTGCTGTGGTTATGGCAAGGTTGTTGCTGTGGTTATGGCAAGGTTGTTGCTGTGGTTATGGAAAGTTTGTTTCTGTGGTTATGGCAAGGTTGTTGCTGTGGTTATGGAAAGGTTGTTTCTGTGGTTATGGCAAGGTTGTTGCTGTGGTTATGGCAAGGTTGTTGCTGTGGTTATGGCAAGGTTGTTGCTGTGGTTATGGCAAGGTTGTTGCTGTGGTTATGGCAAGGTTGTTGCTGTGGTTATGGCAAGGTTGTTGCTGTGGTTATGGCAAGGTTGTTGCTGTGGTTATGGCAAGGTTGTTGCTGTGGTTATGTACAGATGGTCAATGCATGGACACACAGGAGGGAGGGAATATGCAAGCACACATGCACGTGTGTATGCGCACGTGTGTATGGGCATGTGTATATGGAAGGGTGAAGGCAAGAAACACCGAAAGCGGGGAAACTAAGCCCACACAAACCTCGAGGAGGAGAGTGAGGGAGTGTGGCATGTAGGGAAGGCCACTGAGAGCATAGAGCGAAGGGTCACCGCAGGGAGCAGGGGATGAAGGATTAGCCGTGCACCATGCAGGGAGCTGGGAGGGAAATGGAGGTTGGAGGGCACAAGGGAGAGGCGCGGAGAGGAGAGGTTAGCTGAAGGGACAGTAGTGTAGGTTGAGGCTTCTATGCGGCAATTTGAAGCAACTGAAGCCCCCACTTGTGGGCTAGGCACCAAGGACAAAAAGTACCACAAGCACCACAAGCGCCATATCCACGCACATCTTAAAGCTTTCCCTCACCCCCCTGCACAGCACAGGCACCATATTCCCCCTGCACAGCACAGGCACCATATTCCCCCTGCACGCACCTCAAAAAAGGGCAGCAGCAGCAGCGCCAGCACCATGGCGGCGCGCACGCCCTCCCCCCGCCGGTACCACGCAACCCATTGAGCAGCCGCCCCTCCGCCCTCCTCTCGCACCGCCTCCAGAGGCACCCATCGCCCCGCCATGGCTTCCTGTACCAGATACGCTGCTCTCTCCACCCTTCCCCATCTCCACAGCTCCCCGCTGCTCTCCCTGTCCCCGCTCCCCCCGCCTCCCTCGCTTCCCCGGGTTCCGCCACTTTCCCCGGCTCCCTCGCTTGCCCTGCACCTGCTTCCCTTGCGTCCGCCTCTTCTCCCCCCTCCGCCGTGCTCTTCTCCGCTGCTGTCACTCGCCTGTGACCCCTGCCCTGCCCGCGCTCTCTCATTCCTCTTGCTTTCCGCAGCCCTCTTCCGCCTCTCAGCTCTCTCCGCTCCCCCCGCCCTGTGGACTGTCTCCCCCCTCTCATCTCCGCCGATTCCCCCCAAACCCCCGCTTTCCCTGTGCACAGCTTGCCCCCCACCGCGCTCTGCCCTTTGGCTTCCCCCTTGTCCTCCCCGTTGAACTTCCCCTTGCGCTCCCCCGTGCCCTCCCCCTTGCGCGCCCCCTTCAAATCTTTGAGCATGGTTCCCCTCCTCCTCCCAGATCGGTTCCCAAAGTGCCTGCCCCATCGTGCTGCTCCCGCCGCCGCCGCCGCCGCCGCCGCTGCAGCTGCTGCTGCTGCTGCTGCTGCTGCTCTTTCTGCATTCAAAACCTCTCTCCACTCCGCTCCCACGTCCGCTCCCACCATGGCTCCCACCTTCATCTCTAATAGGCCTCCTAAAATTCCCCTTGTTCCCCCCCTTATCCTTTCCCTTAATCTCCCCCTTGCTCTCCCCCTTATCCTCCCCCTTTCTCTCCCCCTTGCCCTCCCCCTTATCCTCCCCCTTGCCCTCCCCCTTATCCTCCCCTTTGCTCTCCCCCTTATCCTCCCCCTTGCCCTCCCCCTTATCCTCCCCTTTGCTCTCCCCCTTATCCTCCCCCTTGCCCTCCCCCTTACCCTCCCCTTTGCTCTCTCCCTTATCCTCACCCCCCTTGTCGTCCGCCATGCTTCCCCCTTCGCGATCCGCTCTCACTAGCAGCCGAGCGTCATTCCCGCGCAGATAGATTCTTTGGTTCCAGACGGAGTAGAGAGACGATACGCTGGTTAATAAAATCAACCTGAAAGATTATTGTTGACTTTAAATGATGACCCTTAGAATCGAAACCAACCGCCACCGGATGAGTATTTATTTTGACTACTAGTTGCAGAGTGACAAGAGTATCAATGCAGTGCACGACCGTCCGTCACGAGAGATTGGCCGAGTTAAAGATTCATGGGAGATGGCAAGAAGAAACACGATCTAGCGGGAAACTGAATGGGCATCCCTTGTCGTTCACGCAGTCAGCGCAGCCTGTTCCGTGATGAGCAATGAGAGCAGCTCGAGGTAAGGTAAGCAAGTAGGCTGTGATGAGCATGTCACTTGCGTTTTGAGCTGACAGCTTTAGATCGATCGGTTCAGAGCGGTCAATTGCAAAATCTCGCTCTGTTGTGCGTTTTGGTGAGGTTCGACTGACTTCGGAATTTGTTGAGAAAGCGTGAAGGGTGGGGAGGGGCGTGGCAGGGCATTCTTGATTCGAGACTGCATGCGGTGCGGATTTTGGATTGGTCGCAAAGTTTCAGGACGAGATGTATGGACCAATCACATCGTGTACGGCTCACAAGCGAGCAGGCAAGCCAATCGGTTTTGAGAACGACCTGTACAGTATATCCGACTATTGCATGATCTGTTGTTTCACATAATGTAAGGAATTTTCTCGGCATTCCTTACGGAGCCCGACCACATCGCGTACAGCAACAGCCGTTGTTCGCCCGTTACTACTAACGGGACTTCTCCAACTTCGCGCACACTGTTTTGTCAAACCTCGCACTGCTGGCCCGGCCGTGTCGGCCTACGCTTCGGGACTAGCCCGAGCCTCGCTGCCAGCATAGCACTAGCTAGCTCGTGTTGGAAACAATAAGTCCTAAGTGCGCTTCTGTCGTATCAAAATCCAAGGTACCAAGCGAAGCAGTCCCAATCGAAGCATCGAGTCAACCTCGGAGGTTAGGGTAACCGCCTGGAGGTTACGAGAAAGTCAAAGGTCGCTGACCTTTGACTCGACAATTACAGCGCGACAGTTAAGGACACACAACTGACTCGTTACAGAGCAGTTGCCCGAGTCGCGCTATATCGAACCGCAACAGCAATACAGTTATCTATCTATTCCCTGTACTCTTATATAAATCCTTGTATTTGCTTGTTTAATTCAATCAACTTTGCTCTCACACACCAGTGCAAGGTCGGTTCAAATTCTTCACTAAACGCTTCCGCTATTACAACTACTTCACCTAGAGTTATCCCTTGCAAAGATCCTAAGGGGCTATCTCAGCCCAACATGGTATGAGAGCAGACAAGGGAAATTCTACTCTTTTTCAATATCATTACAAGACATGGCAACAAACAAGGAAAGGAGCTCCCCTAATGGCTCCTCGGGCACTACTCCTACTCCACCGTCAGCCTCTGGCCTGCAGACAGAAGAAGGCACGGCAACAAGACCAAGAGGAACGTCAACCGAGACCCCCATGAACCACCCTTCGGACTTTGACCAGAACATGATGGAGAAATTTTTCTCCTTCATGTCCTTCTACGAACAACACCAGCAGTCGGGACCTGCACAAACACACAACAGCAACAACGGAGCGACACCCATGAGTCTTGATGGGTCGTCATATGCGCGAGGAAACCAGCAGCAGCAACCTACCTTTGCTCCGTACGAGCGCGGGTCAATCAGCTTCGTGCCCCACCTGCAACCTTCACCTGGACAAGAAAGACCACTGGACGCACTTCAAGTTCAGTCGCAGTTTGCACACGTCTTAAAACTGCAAACGTCAAGACCCTTCGACGGCAAAGACTTCTTTACCTGGTCCTTTGAATTCGAGCTGATGATGGAGGGCGCGCAGATACTCGGCTTCTTCGACGGGTCCCTGCAGTATCCAGCCAACGGGACACAATATGAAAAGCAGCAGTATACGTATCAATCAATGATGGCGTATACAATCCTATTGAGGAATGTGACACCAACTCAGCAGCAGAACATTCGCTCTTACCGGACCTTCGGCAACTCGGCGGAGCTCGCGTACAGCCATCTGAAGAACCTGTATCAAGCAACAGACAGTGTAAACCAGAGCAGGTTAATGGCGCAGTTGACGACAGTCGAAATGAAACCAGGAGAAAAAGGACTGGCGTATATCAGCCGATGTCGCGAACTGCGCGACAAGCTGCTTCGATGCGGAGGGTCAATCTCTGAAGACGCCTTCGTGACAGTCATCATTGGTGGGCTTGGTCCTCAGTGGCGCGCCACCAAAGCCATTCTTCGAGCCCACGGAAGAATCTCTGAAGCTGCACTCTGCGCCGAAATACATGCCGAGCAGCAAGATATGGACCTGCAGGAAGAACGACACAGGAAGAAAACGACAGTATCAGAGTTCGCATTCCACACTCAACGACGACACAGCAATTATAACAACCGACAGCAGCAACCGAAGATAGTACCTCCCTTCTGCCACATCTGCAAGACTTCAGGGCACCCGCGCACACACTGCCCGAATCGTCAGCAATCAACGGCACCACAGCGACAACTTCGACCTTCAAGCTCCCAAATGGCTTCAACACAAGCAAGTGCGACGACCACTATTCAAGCTTCAACGACTTCACCCGGACAACCTGCACAAGGAGCAAGAAATATAATCAACTGCATGACGAAGATAACCGATTCATGTACGACCGAATCACCACCACACTACTCACCGGAAGAAGAGCTTGACAACAGAACGCCTCGCCGTGAGCTACTCCAGCCGAATCCAACGTACGCCGCCATCGCTCAAAGTGAACCGTCCGGCCAAGACACCTGGTTCTTGGACAGTTGCTGCGGGCAACACATGTGCTCGTCCGGGCGTTTCGTACAACGCGAACATCGACTCCAACGGGAAGTGATCATCATGGTTGCCAACAACCAAAACCTGCGCACACGAAGACAAGGAGTGGTACAGCTTCAGTCAAGAGAAACAAATGTCATACTGCACATGTCTAAGGTACTCATCGCTGAAGGACTCGGCTACAACTTACTGAGCGTTAGCCAGTTGATGGCGAAAGGAATTCATCTGGAAGCCGACAGCACGACCCAGGAGTTCAAACTTTACCACGGGAGAGGCGGTCTCTACATCGGGAAAGCAGTGCTGAAGAACAACGTCTTCGTCCTCGACTTCGTTCCTGACCTGGGCACTGCAGACAGCGACGCCATCGTGAATTTCACTGACTGGACAAACCCTCCGGATCTCGACCCCGACTTCAGCCCAGGAGGCTTCTGGTACTCGCACACCATTCCTGAAGCAGAACGAACACGAGCATTAGCAACAATTCGACAATCGGCAGCAGTAACAACATCGGCAGCAGCAACAACATCAGCAGCAGTAACAACATCGGCAGCAGCAACAACATCAGCAGCAGTAACAACATCGGCAGCAGCAACAACATCAGCAGCAGTAACAACATCGGCAGCAGCAACAACATCAGCAGCAGCAGGAACAACGACACCAGTCACAGTCAACGAAGCACCACCAACACCCGCGAAACAGCTGAATCCGACTCAACGTGAAGTCCACCGAAGCGCCAACCTCGTCGCCAGCTTTTACTCCAACTCCGACGCATATCAGCGTTCACCTGGACACCGTGCCTCTGAAGAGATCTGGCACGCACGAACAGGACATCCAAGCAACACGGTTTTGAATAACACGATAAGAGCAGGAGTCCTTGACAAAGATTCTCTACTTCTACCCGATGGCAGAGAACTCCAGAAGGCACGAGGGACTTGCCTTATATGTCCCGAAGCTGACTTACCTCATCGACCGTTTGCTTCACATCACAACCCGAGCGCTCCAGCGTACGCACCACTCGAAAAAGTCTACAGCGACATCCTCTACAATCGCGAGCCAGGACAAGTCAACTACAACTACACCATCACCTTCATCGACGCCGCCACTCGATACGTCTGGCATCGCAACCTACCCAGCCGCGACATGGCGCTCGCAGCATTCGCCGCCTGGCTACCGATAGCAGAGAGAGAGTCTGGAACACAACTGAAAAAATTCCAGTCAGACGGAGGTGGCGAGTACACCTCTCACCGCTTCAAGCAGTTCTTGGCGGAAAGGGGGATCAAGCAACTCCTCTCCCTTCCTTACGCACATCAGCAGCAAGGTGTTGCAGAACGACTGAACAGGACCCTGCAGAACAGCATGCGCAAACTATTACGTGGCATGCGGCTACCCAACCACCAGTGGCCAGCAGCAATGGACCACGCTGTCATGCTACACAACTTGTTGTCGTCGTCGTCACTCCCGAACAACGCATCACCGCATCTGCTGTGGACAGGGAAGCAGGGCAGCACGAAAATGTTACGAGTTTTCGGGTGCATGGTACAGTACAGACCCCCAGAAGCACGAGCGGGAAGATTTTCGCAACGGGCACAGTGGGGACTACACCTCGGCATCGAGAAAAATTACAACGCATGGAAAATCTTCGACGTCCACACAAAGGAAACAGTAGCAGCACGTGACGTGATCTTCTACGAAAGACTCACCCTTCAGACGTACCTCGCCAACTTGCACGAGAATCGGGACCTCACCAGTGGTTTTCGTGGTGACCGAGCCTTCGCGTCAGCAGCGGACGAAGCAGACTGGGATGAACAGAACGTCGACAACGCCTCAGAAGAAGCCGGACCTCTCCCATACTGCTCCGTCGACGTGCCCATGGATGAGGATAATCCTCGCGACAGTAACAACGCCGAAATCTTCTACCGTTTCGCCGACGATGGTTACGTAACACCTGTGACAGTCAACACCAACGAAGCAGAAAGGGTAGGGCCAAATTTCATGCCCGACCCAGAAACGGGAGACGAAGCAGCTTATCCCGAGGATCCAGAACTCCCTCGATACTCACAGACTGGGCTGCAAATCCTCGGCCTCGTTACCGCAGTCCACGGGAACACACGCAGCTCGCTTCCTAAGGAGCCTGCAACGGTTCAGCAGGCTCTGGGGGGGGAACACAGGGAGAAATGGCGTGAAGCCATGGATAGAGAACTGAAGGCATTAGAGGAACGCAACACTTGGAAGGTTGTTCCCGTAAGCGTGGCACGGAACAAAACCATCCTTACCGGGAAATGGGTCTTCCGCATCAAGACGAAAGCAGACGGCACGATCGAAAAATTCAAAGCACGCTGGGTCGTACGTGGATTCGACCAAGAGCAAGGACGAGACTTCACCGAGACCTTTGCTCCAGTCAGCCGCCACACGTCACTCCGAATTCTCCTCGCCATTGCCGCCATGAAGAAGAAGAAGTTACGGCAGATCGACGTCGCGAATGCCTTCCTCTACGCACCTGTGGATGCAGAAATCTACGTCGAGCTCCCGCACGGTTCCCACGGCGAACCCAACCGAATCTGTCAACTACTTAAGTCGCTCTACGGGATCAAGCAGGCACCGCGACTGTGGCAGCAGTACCTGCACGCCCGTCTCATCCGCATCGGCTTTAGTCAACTACCTCACGACCAAGGCATGTACCGCCTCACTAAGGGAAGCGACTACGTTCTCCTGATCGTCTACGTGGACGATCTCCTCTACATTGGGTCAACCGACGGCATCGCCACGTGGTTCGAAGGAGAGCTCCAGAAAGACCTCACGCTCACGGTCTCCTCCACCGTTACACAGTACCTCGGACTCAACATCCGCGAAGAAGAAAACGCCATCTATCTAAGCGCCGAGAAATACGCCGACACCATCGCGAAACGCTTCAGCCTCACACCAAGCGCCATCTCCACGCCCTACCGCTACACATCAGGAACCGAGAAGGAACGAACTACTCTACTCAAGCCCGCCGGCATACGCGACTATCAGAAGAAGCTCGGATGCCTGCTATTCGCCGCTGTCACCTGCCGTCCTGACTTATCCTACTCCGCAAGTCAGCTCGCCACCTATCTCAAGAAGCCTGAAGCTGAACACCTGGCGGAACTTGATCGCGCTCTCCACTACTTCGTCAGCACCGCGACGATCGGGCTAACCTACCACAAGAGCGCAGCTACACCGACTAAGCTAATCGGCTACGTCGACGCCGATCACGCCGGCGACACCGACAACAGGCGCTCACGCACCGGCTATGTCTACCGCCTTGAGCCTATCGGTCCTATCTCCTGGCAGTCGAGCAAGCAGGAGTTAATCGCACTATCTTCAGCAGAAGCAGAATATATTGCACTCTGCTCAGCCACCAAGGAGGGACTTTACCTTCGCGAACTACTGGAAGAAGCGAAGCTAGCCGAGTTACCCAGCTTCACCGTGTTCTGCGACAACCAGTCAGCAATTCGCATCGCCAACAAAAACGGCTTCGCAAACAGGACGAAACACATCGCCCTGCGCTATTTCTTCGTGAAGGACGAGATAGAAAAAGGGAAACTCGATCTGTCATACTGTCCAACATCCGAGGTGGCAGCCGATTACTTGACCAAGAAACTCGGCAAGCAGAAGTTCGAATACTGCATGATGCTGACTGGACAAGGCCACGTCACCAGCAGTAACACTCCAGAAGCGAAGGGGAGTGTTGGAAACAATAAGTCCTAAGTGCGCTTCTGTCGTATCAAAATCCAAGGTACCAAGCGAAGCAGTCCCAATCGAAGCATCGAGTCAACCTCGGAGGTTAGGGTAACCGCCTGGAGGTTACGAGAAAGTCAAAGGTCGCTGACCTTTGACTCGACAATTACAGCGCGACAGTTAAGGACACACAACTGACTCGTTACAGAGCAGTTGCCCGAGTCGCGCTATATCGAACCGCAACAGCAATACAGTTATCTATCTATTCCCTGTACTCTTATATAAATCCTTGTATTTGCTTGTTTAATTCAATCAACTTTGCTCTCACACACCAGTGCAAGGTCGGTTCAAATTCTTCACTAAACGCTTCCGCTATTACAACTACTTCACCTAGAGTTATCCCTTGCAAAGATCCTAAGGGGCTATCTCAGCCCAACAGCTCGCACGCACCGCGTTACCGTTTGCATGTTTCGCGTATAAATGTTCGCTCATGCCTTCGCTCACATCTTTGTACTCGTTTGACACCTTAGTGCAATTCTCGCTACTTCGATTCATTGCACCCGTAACACTTGGTATTCAGAGCCCCTTTCTTTCGGACCGCGCATCTTCGCACCCCCGGAAATCAACTTTTGATTTTTCACTCGAAGGGACTCACGTACCTTAGCACCTAGGAGCCGCTGTCCTCGCGTTCTCTCGTAAACGCGTGCAGCCATGATTGCGCCTAGACTAAGACGAGCCGACGCCCTTCGAAATGGCTGAACATATCGACGTCACGACTCTCACGCACGAGCACTTGAACGATCTGCTGCGACAAATCTGCGAGAGCGCCGAGGAAATCGCGACGCTGACGGCAGAACGCTCGCCCTACAAAACGACCTCACACGAGCACAATCCCAAGCACCTGGCACTCCGATTCAGCCCGCACCACAAACATCACAGCACGGAAGTGTGGGGCAACCCGCGAGCGCCGCAAGTGATGGCGTCGTCCGCCATGACGGAGACGACGACCACGGCACGACACACCCCGACGCGACGAATGCGACCAAGACTCAGCCTCAAGTCACGATTTCAGTGCCGGCCGGCGGATCAACTCTTCCGTCACTGATGCCGCTAAAGCCACAGCGTCTGCCATGCTTTGACCCAAGTCAGCGGGGTGGTTCTACCGTTCAGGCGTGGCTCTTCACGTTGAACGTTTTCTTCGACGCGAACTACGTCTCAGAGGATACGGCGAAAATCCGCTACGTCGTGTCGCTGCTGCGAGGACCCACCATGGATTGGTGGCGCGTCATCGTCACGAAGCCGATGGACTACGCGACTCTACCGACACGGGAAGGACAAACCGGACCCTGGGCGCCGTCGTACTTCGTGGAGGTGCCCCAGTATCGCACGTGGGACGCGTGGTGCGCAGGTCTGCACGCTCGTTTCGCGCCAATCGTGGCTTCGATCGCGGCGGGACAGAAGCTCCGCACTTGGCGCCAACTCGGTTCCGTCCAAGACTACACGAGCGGATTTTTGGCGCTATGTGACCAGGTGGGATATATGCACGAGAGCGAGCGCATCGACCGCTACATCGGCAGCCTGAAGCAGGACATCGCTCAGGAAATCCAGCTTCGCGGCATCACCGACTTTCAAGAAATTCTCGCTATGGCGGAGAAACTTGATTTCTTCCGCCGACCGAGACCGGGGCCCTACGGAAGCAGCCATTGGGGACATCGGCCTCGTGGGACGAACGAGAGCACCACGATACGTGCCGTCGCCGCAAATGCCGCTGCCGCACAGTTCAAAGGGCGCTGCTTTGCGTGCAATCGGCCGGGACATCGCAAGAGCGAATGCCCGGAAAACGCTAAGGGAAAGGGGGAAGCTGAGCAGGAGAAGCAAACCAAGCAGCAGGGAAACGCTGGGAGTCAGTAGCAGACGGGCCCTCTACTGATAGGTCACGCCGCTCGCCCGACCCAACCGACCCTCACCGAGTGATTGTGCCAGTTCACGCAATCGACCACACCTGGCCGAATAAGGAGGGTACTGCGGTAGACAGCCCCATACTGCTTAGTGGGAAAATTGGGATGGACTTAGTAAAAATCTTCGTAGACGGGGGAGCCAGCCACAGCCTCATCAACACTACCACAGCACGAAAACTACGACTGCCACAGGACAGATGTTTACCTGAGATCGACGCAAGACTTGTAGACGGTGTCAAAATCCCAACCACTAGACCATTGGGATAAAAGGGCTTGTTTCAGTAGCGGGTCAGTGCGCCCATAACCCCCCAGGCAAACGCGCCTGTAACCCCCCCTAGGATCGATCGGGGATCTCACAGTGTAGCTCTACTGACAGACTGTTAAAAGAGTATCTTAGGCAAGATAGTAGGAACCCTAGGTATGGCGAGAGTTAGGAACGAGAGTCGAGAGAAAAGGCCAAAAAGAGGAAGATTCAATATTGAGCGAGGGTACAAATAGGAAAGAACAAACAAGAAAGGTGCACCACCAAATAGGAAAACGCTATAACTACAGTAACCAATCCTACAGGCAGTTACATATAGAAAATATTAACGTATATTTTCCGACACGCCCCCATAACTGGCTGTAGGAGATGAGTATGCAGTTAGCGCCCTCTGAAGGGGTACATCACGATTGCGCAGCGGAAATCGCAGCAACAAGCAAGTGCAGTGGTAACCACTGCAGTGGTGGCAGATCCAGCTGTAGCACACCCTAGGCCAAGGCAGAAGTAGTAGCAGAAGTAGGGGCGGCAGGTCGCCTGAGGAGCAGGCTTTGTGGCTGCAACGTGCAGCAGGACAGCAGCGGCTCGACGGCAGCACCTGCAGGCCCCAACAGCAGGAAGCAAAAAACAAGGACAGGCGGCGGCAGGGGCGACAGCTGGAGGTGCCATGGTAGCAGCGGGCGGCAGTAGCAGATGCCTGGCTGACTTCCGCCACCCTCTCTCACCCTCCCCCCCATAGCAGCACGCGCGGCAGTGAGTGAGAGAGGACGGGTAGCTGCAGATGCAGCACAATCTCTCTCGCCACCCCCTCACACTCCCCCCCATCCCCCACAGCGACCGGCGCTGCAGGGAGAGAGAGAAGAGAGGAGGGCGTCGGCTGGTTCCTGCGGGTGCACTCCCGCCACTCCCTCACCCTCCCTGAGAAAACTGAAACGAGAATGATTGAACTATCAATGAACTGAGTACAAGTACTAACCCTAATTGAGTTGTACCCCTTATGGGCTACCCCAATATAGCCTACACAATAAGCACAAGCTATATGTTCTGACACACCCCCATAGGCAAAGTGGGGGAGAACAAGGGGTCACAAGACCAGTCAAGCAAAGCAAAGCAAAGCAAGCTCAGGGTGGATCACAAAGTCACCACACATTCCGAGCAAAAGTTCAAGGCCGCAAGGCCAGTTCACATGCAGGAGTACATATATATAAAGGACTAGACAAGCAAGAGCAGGTGTATATGCAACAATACAAGCAAGGTCAAGAGGTAAGTAAGTGAGGCAAGACAGGCACAAGACCCAGCTGCGTGCAGAAGCGCTGATGATCACAAGGCGCAAGTGCCTTGGTGAAGACATCAGCAGTGTTGGCCTCAGAGGCCACGTACGCAAGCCGCAACTGACCACGCTGCTCCAGCTCACGAGCAAGAAAGTAGCGAAGAGCAATGTGCTTTGTTCTGTGCTCCAGTCTCTGCTCTCGACACAAGGCCAGCATGGCCTTGTTGTCTACGTACAGGACTCGAGGAGAACGAGGCGACTCTCCAAGGTCGGTCAGCAGGTAGGTGAGCCAGCGAAGCTCCTGTGCAGCCATGGCCCCGGCGTAGATCTCAGCCTCACAACTGGAGCCGAGAACGGAAGACGAGCGAGTAGCCCGCCACAAAACAGAGCCGGAACCAAGGCTGAAGGTGTAACCCTGTGACGACCGCTGTGTAGCCTGGTCGTCAGCCCAAGAAGCGTCTGCGTGCCGAGTGAGGACCACTGGACTCTGCCCTCCAAGCACTAGCCCCATGCCCGACGTACTGCACAAGTAGCGCAACACCATCTTCGCTGCAGCCATGTGCTCCGGTCGGTGTCTACCAGCAGCAACATAGCGTGCGAGAATGCTAAGAGGGTATGCAAGGTCAGGTCGTGTGCAGGTCATCAGGTACATGAGGCAGCCAACAAGCTCTGGATACGGGCCACTCGACTCTACGGACTCATCCGAAGGCAGAGCTGAGAGCGAGTGGCGAGTAGGCAGAGGAGTGGCCTGAGGCGAGGAGTACGTGAAGCCGAAGCGCTGAAGGACCTGCTGCACCATGTGTGACTGAGTCAGGGTAATGGTGCGCTGTGCTCTGTCCCGGGTGATCTGCAAGCCAAGGTAGCTGCGCAGTTCACCCAGGTCTGTGCACGTGTGTCTCTTCTGCAGCTCGGACTTCACGTAGGCGAGTCCAGCAGTGTCAATTGTGGCAAAGACCAAATCGTCGATGTACACGAGGATGTAGAATGGCGGCAGAGAGGTGTGAGTGCGCAGAAACAGCGACGGGTCGGCAGTAGAAGGAGCAAACCCAAGAGCCGCAAGCGTAGTCCTCAGTGTGTCGTCCCACTCACGTGGTGCCTGGCGGAGACCGTAGACTGGACGCCTGAGACTCCACTTAGTACCAGGAGGGAAAGACCCAGTGAAGCCAGGTGGGCGGCGCAGCCAGATCTCCTCGTGCAGGCTGCCCTGCAAGAAAGCTGTGCTGAAGTCAAGAGAGTGAAGCTCGTAGTCACGGTGAGCAGCTATGTGCAGCAGTACCCGAAGAGTGGTCATCTTCGGGGTGGGAGAGAAGGTCTGAAAGTAGTCAACTCCCTGCCGCTGACTGAAGCCACGAGCCACGTAACGCGCCTTGAAGACAGGCAGAGAACCCGGCGGCCGCTTCACTCTGAAGATCCACATGCCACTGACGATGTTCGCCCCAGGAGGGGGAACAGCGTCAACGTAGGTGCCTGTGGACTTCCAGGAAGCCATCTCTGCATCCATAGCTGCCTGCCACTGAGAGGAGTAGGGACCCTCTATCACCTCCGCGTAAGAGCGCGGAGTCGGGATGTCAAGTGCATCCGGGTCTCCCTGAGGGGTAAGCAGTACGGACACGAGATGAGGTGAAGCAGCTGCCAAGCACTGGAACTCCTCCTCCCTCTCCTCAAGGACGTCCGTGCCAAGGGCACACTCACCCCCGATGGACGGAGGACAGACAGACTCAGACTCAGCGACAAGACTAGCAGCGTAGTCTAGGCGATAGCGAGCAGCAAAGTCGACGAGCTCAGCAACTAGGGCAGATGCAGCAGTGGACTCGAAAGAAGGGTTAGTGACGACAGTAGCCAGGAGACGCGTGACAGTAGGACTGGCAGCACAAAGAGAGTCCGACTCCGGGTCGGCAAAAGCAGGAAGAGAGGACTCAGGAGGACAAGGCAAAGGGGCACGCAGAGGAGCAGTGGACGGACGCAGAGACATCCTGTGCGTGCCAGGGACAGGAGGAGGACGCTGACGCGAACCACGACCACTATCGCGAGCAGCACAGACAGGCGACGCAGGGCGAGACGCAGGCTCACGATGCTCAGTAAGACCTCCAGTAGGACCAGTGTAGGGAGAAGGAGCAGGCAAAGGGGAGGTAGGCTGCAACTGTAACTGTGACGGGACTGGCTGTGTCCACTCTAAAGAAGGAGGAGGACCAGTAGAAGGCGGAAGACCAAGAACCTGCGGAAGGAGTGCAACGAAGTACGATCGAGGCCGCGCGGCGACGCCAGACACAGCAGGTACAGCACCAGCACCCCCAGCAGGAGCACCCGCTCCAGCTGCACCTCCAGTAGCGCCAGAACCTCCAGCAGTACCAGGAGTACCCGCAGCAGGACCGCCAGCAGTAGTCTCAGCTCCAACACCCTCAGCAGCACCAGTTCCAGTCGAACTCGCAAGCCCAGCAGCTCCAGTACTCCCAGTACGAGCACCTCCGGGACCCGCGACAGCAGCACCCTCAGTAGCCGAAGAACCTCCAGCACCAACAGTACGCCTCCAGCGCCGGGCAAACCACTCGCGCAGCTCCCGTGGAGAGAGTGGCTCCCGCAGAGACGAAGCACCCGGAGAACCCCCAGGCGGAGCACCTCCAAGCTCAACACCCCCACGCTCAGCACCCCCAGGCTCAGTACCCCTCGGCTCAGCAACCCCAGGCGCAGTACCCTCAGACTCAGCACTCCCAGGCCCAGCACCCCCAGGCTCAACACCCCCAGTCGCAGCACCCCCAGGCTCAGCACCCCCAGGCTCAGCAACCCCAGGCGCAGTACCCTCAGACTCAGCACCCCCAGGCTCAGCACCCCCAGGCTCAGCACCCCCAGTCGCAGCACCCCCAGGCTCAGCACCCTCAGCAGCACCAGAGTCACCAGTGACCTCGATAGGCTCGACTGCGTCTACCTAGGACACACCTGAAGGGGACGGACCCTGAGGGGGGAGGGGGTCTACCGGAGGGGGACCTTGTACAAGGAAGAGCGGCGGCGGGGGGAGGGACGGAGTGCGGTAGGGGAAGAGGCGGTAGTAGGGGACCGACTCGTCAAACGTGACGTCCTGGGAGGACAGAACACGGCGAGAGGTGGGGTGGTAGAACTGCCACCCAGGCGCGTCAGGGGGGAACCCCAGGAAGACGCAAGGAGCAGCACGAGGGGACAGCTTGTCCGCAGACAAGTGGCGGACAAACGCCCGAGATCCCCAGACCCGGAACGCCGACGCATCGCCAACCTTCCCCGTCCACAGCAAGGCTGGGGAGGTCTCCGGCCTCGAGACCCTGGGGTGTAGGTTGATCTGATGCGCCGCGTACCTCACCGCAAACGGCCACAGAAAATAGGGAGCAGCCGCATGCATCATAGACGTACGAGCGACGTCCATGACCATGCCAATGCGGCGCTCAGCAATCCCATTTTGCTGCGGGGGTCGGGAAGCATGAAGGTCTGACGGATTCCTCGTGCGCAAAAGTAGGCTCTCAGAAGGCCAGAGGAAAACTCTCCGCCTCTGTCCGAGTGTAGACGCAGAACAGGAAAGTTCGAGCCAAAGCTCTGCCTGAGCTGGAGACGAGCTGCGCGGATCCAGTCGATCACCACCTCAGTGACATCACCCTTGCAGCGCAAGGGGAAGACTGCGGTGTAACGCGAGTAGTCGTCAACAACGAGCAGGAAGTAGCTCTCGTGACCCTGTCCACGGACGCGGGCTGGGCCCCACATGTCCATGTGAAGCGTCTGCAATGGGGCCTCTGTCGCAGGAAACTGGGAGGAGTGAGGGGCAGCCCGCTGGCGCCCCTCGACACAGGGGACACAGGTAGGGCCAGGGCCCTGAGGAAGGGGAGGGAGGGACCGAGGGAGACCAGAAACAAGAAGACGGGAGGCCATGCCTCTGAGCCGAAGCAGAGAGGGGTGACCAAGGCGGTGGTGCCAGAGGAGAGTCTCGTGAGACAGGTAACGACACAAACAGGGGGCAGACTCAGGACCAGACCTGGACGCTGCAGCAAACACCTGACCCGACGCAGTGACCCTACCAGACTCAACAACTGGAGGAGACGCAGTGGTCAGTGTGTACAGGCTCGACCCCGGCTGACGGGTAAACGTAGCCAGGTGTCGGCCTGTGCTAGCCTCTGTGCAGTGCGTCACCCGCTGACGCGCAGGAGTGAACTGGTGTACTCCCCCATCCTGTAGGTCAGCACCATTCACCAGGTTCGTAGAGAACGAGGGGAGGTAGAGACCAGACAGGGTGCCAGAGTGAGCCGCCGAACACGGGAGGACTGTGGAGAAGTAAGACAGGACAGGACCCCCAGAGGGGTCAGCGAGAGACACCGCAACCGGCCGACTAAGCAGCGTGAGTGTGGTGCAGTCCCGAAAGAAGGAGCGAGAAGCCCCAGAGTCAAGGGTGAAGGTGAGGGAGGCCGAAGCCGACGTAGCACTTGAGAGCGCAGACTCACCTGTACCTGAGGACGCAGACGCCCTAGAACCTAGAGCAGCAGCGTCGCAAGCACCTAGGGCAGCCGCCTCACCAGTACCTAGAGCAGCAGTCTCAATGCCCGGATCGGGCGGGAAACACCGGTAACAATCACCCTCATCACTAATAGACACAGCATACATGGCAGAAAGAATAGCATCAAAATCAAGATCATAGATGGCAACACCCGCCCTAGACAGCTCGCCCCAGCGAGGGATCTCGGAGGCCTCCGGGAACTGGTGACGCCACGCGTCCGTCAGGCGGACAAAGCAGCGCTGGGTGGGGTGTGCACCCCCACACTGCTCATCCGCACGGTCGCCGGTGCGCAAGACGTAGGTGCACGGACCAAAACCCCCACCCTGCTGGCGTGGAGTGTACCACTCACGGAGCTGCTGAGGGGACAGGGTCTCACGACCGCGCTGCTGCTGCTGGCGCGGACCACCACCGGAGCCACTCCTCTGCGTAGACCCGCGACCAGCTCCACTGCCACCCCCGCTCCGCCGCCTCCGCCGCCTCCACTACTACCGCCGCCTCCGCCGCCTCCTCCACCGCCGCCACCTCCGCCACCTCCGCTCCCACCGCCACCGCCGCCGCCGCCTCCGCCTCCACTGCCGCCACCGACACCTCCACCCCCACCACCACTCCCACCGCCACCCCCACTCCCCCGGCTGCCTCCACCCCCACCTCCACCGCCCCCGCTCGCCCCTCCAGTGCCCCTGCCCCCCTTGCCCTTGCGAGAGCGGCGTCTCCCGCTAGGGGCAGACGCCGCACCGACCGACTCAAGACCAAGGAGGTCGGCCGCAGCAGCAGAGGCAACAGAGGGCAGAAGGGGGGAGGGGGAACACCCCTCAAAGATGGGGGTGCGCGGGTCACCACGAGAGGCCCCTACAGCGACGATGCTCTTCTTGGCCGCTAGGAGGGACTTCTCGAGGAGGTCAACAGTGAGGGTGGTGGGACAGACTGAGAGGAAGTGGTCCCTGACTACGCGAAGGGAGTCAGGGAGGCGAGTGACTAAGTAGTAGAGAGTGATGTACATGGGGGGGGGGGTTCTTGGCGCAGAAGTCAGCAGGAAGCGCAGCGCGGTAGCGAGTGTCACTAGTGCGGAGGTGCGTAATGAGGTCAGCGACTGTGGGAAAGGCAGTAAGGTCAGGGAAGAGGAAGGGGAGCATGAGGCGGCTCAGTGCAGCAGTGGCAGGGGAGGAGTAGCGCGCAACTACAGCATCGTACAAGGTCTGAGCACTCTTGTACTGACTAAAGTGCGCGCGCTCGGAGGTAGGCAGGTGGCGATGCACAGCAAGACGTGCAGCAGCATCGCGCGTGGCCCACTGGGAGCGAACAGTGGCGCCAGCGTCAGCAGCAAAGGCAGGGGAGGCGCCAGAGGTGAGGTCAAAGAGGGAGAGACCGTCTGCCCTATCACACTGTAGGAAAAGCTGCAGGTCATCTACCCAGACCTCAAAGTCAATGGCCCGACCCTCAGCGTCAAAAGCGAGAACACTGGGGGTAGCCATGACAGCAATAGACTAGCAGCACTAACTGTAGGACAGGGGCAGTGCAGTGACAGAAGCGCTGCTCTCATAAGACAGGGCGGTTCGGGCAGCTCAGCAGCACAGCAGCTCGGCAACACGGCGGCTCGGGCGACTCGGACGGCTCAGTAGCAACTGCGGCTCTGCTCTACCAGCGGCTCGGCTCCTCAGCGGCTCAGGCGGCTCGGGCGGCTCGGGCGGCTCGGGCGGCTCGGGCGGCTCGGGCGGCTCGGGCGGCTCGGGCGGCTTGGGCGGCTCGGGCGGAACGGGCGGCTCGATGACGTAGGGCGGCAGGGCCGCTGGTAGGGCGGCAGGGCCGCTGGTAGGGCGGCAGGGCCGCTGGGAGGGCGGCGGGGCCGCGAGGTAGGTGGCGGGGCCGTAGTGGTAGGGGCGGCGGGGCCGAAGTGAGAGGGGCGACGGGGCCGCAGCGAAGGGCGGCGGGGCCGCAAGGTAGGCGGCGGGGTCGCAGCGAGAGAGGCGGCGGGGCCGCAGAGAAGGGCGGCGGGGCCGCAGAGAAGGGCGGCGGGGCCGCAGCGAAGGGCGGCGGGGCCGCAGCGAAGGGCGGCGGGGCCGCAGCGAAGGGTGGCGGGGCCGCAGCGAAGGGCAGCGGGGCTGCAGCGAAGGGCGGGGGGGCCGCAGCGAAGGGAGGCGGGGCCGCAGTGAAGGGCGGCGGGGCTGCAGTGAAGGGCGGCGGGGCCGGGACAGGGCGGCGCCTGGGCCGTAGGGCTAGGCGACGGGGCCGTAGGGCTAGGCGACGGGGCCGCTAGGGCGATGGGGCCGCTAGGGCGATGGGGCCGCTAGGGCGACGGGGCCGCTAGGGCGGCGCGACACACTCGCTAGGGCGGCTCGACGAGATGAGAGAGAGGAGCGCGACTCAGGGTGAGCGCGCTCCGGGCAGGAAAAAAAGTTTCGACTTGGTGGGCCCTGTCGAAATATTTTGTCATGTTTTATAATTGCTTGTCGTTGTAGTTAGTGTAGTTATGTAAACTTTTGTTGGTGGTGCACCTTATTTTGTTTCTATGCTATATGTACCCCTGAACCTATAGTGAAACCACCTTTTCACCAATTTCTCTCTCAACTCACTCGACATCGCTCCTAAGGAAAATACCGCTCGATACCTAAGTTCGGGCCTAGGCTACTAAGCCTAGGCCCCACCTTTTAACTCTTCATTTCTATTACTCTCGACATGTTATCGGAGCTTAGTGTTCGTCCTGGCCTGTGGGCCCGCTTTACTTCCGCTGCTAAGATTTTACAGTCGCGCGCCTAGGGCGCGTGACGGTTTTATTTTTACCTTGTCCCGCCCACGGGCGTGTGACTCCTTCCCTGCCCGTCGCGCGCCCCATGGCACGCGACGGTGCCCTTCTACTGCCCATCGTGCGCCCCGTGGCACACGATGGTGCCCTGCTCGTCGTGTGCCCCGAGGCACACGATCGGGCCCTTTTATTCTACCCGTCGTGCGCCCCGTGGCACTGGCCCGCGACGGGCCTTTCCGCCCCTGCACTCCCTGCTGCCGCCCCTGACCCATCTGCACCGACGCCTCTTCGCCGCTCTGCGGCTTTCTTCCTTCCCACCCCCCCCTTTCTCTTGTCTCCCTGCAGCCGTGGGGAGGAGGGTATGGGGGTGGAGGGTGTTGGAGCGTGGGGTCAACTCTCTCCCTTTCCCTCCTCCTTCTTTCAGTCCCACCGCTGCAGCTGCCGCTGGGGGAGGAGGGTGTGAGGATGTGGGTGAGGAGGGGGAGTGGTACCGGGGTGGCGGGTGTGAGGCAACAAGCAGCCGTCCCTCCACCCCTCCTCTCTTCCCCCTTTCTCTGCTGCTTCTGCAGCAGTGTGGGGGAGGGGATGGAGGAGGGTGAGGAGATGGTAGGGGTACCTGCTGTTGCTGTAACTACATACCTACCTACAAGCATTATGGGGGCGTGTCGAAATATTTTGTCATGTTTTATAATTGCTTGTAGTTGTAGTTAGTGTAGTTATGTAAACTTTTGTTGGTGGTGCACCTTATTTTGTTTCTATGCTATATGTACCCCTGAACCTATAGTGAAACCACCTTTTCACCAATTTCTCTCTCAACTCACTCGACATCGCTCCTAAGGAAAATACCGCTCGATACCTAAGTTCGGGCCTAGGCTACTAAGCCTAGGCCCCACCTTTTAACTCTTCATTTCTATTACTCTCGACAGGCCCTAGGCACAGTTCCCACTAGGGAACCTGCTCGATACCATGAGAAAACTGAAACGAGAATGATTGAACTATCAATGAACTGAGTACAAGTACTAACCCTAATTGAGTTGTACCCCTTATGGGCTACCCCAATATAGCCTACACAATAAGCACAAGCTATATGTTCTGACACTCCCCCCCACAGCGTCAGTCGCGTATGGGGCGTTTAAGGGCGACGGCAGGTGCTGCTGGCGGCTCACAGTGGCCACCCCGTCACACTTCCTCCCCCGCTGCCCGCCACGCCCACGACCTCCCCCCGCAGCTGGAGCGCGCACGGCAGCAGCAGGTGTGACAGTCGCAGCGAGACCGGCGGGAGGGTGGGAGGGGACAGTAGCTCGGACACGACGAGCGGGACAGAGGGCTGTAACGGAGGCGCGACGAAGCTGCGACGGGGCAACGTGGCCGCGAACGACGGGGCGACGAGGCAGCGCGACGAGCAGAGCGCCGCCTTCGCCCCGTCGATCGCGCTGACGATCAGGACCGTCGCGGACTTCGACGCGACGGTCATTGTGGCGGCACAATTGCAGCATAAACTCATTGGGAGGGAGGGCCGCCATGCTAGGGTCGAAAACCGGTGGGCCCGTTGATCGGAAACTAGCTCTTATACCATGTTGAAACAGTATCTTAGGCAAGATAGTAGGAACCCTAGGTATGGCGAGAGTTAGGAACGAGAGTCGAGAGAGAAGGCCAAAAAGAGGGAGATTCAATATTGAGCGAGGGTACAAATAGGAAAGAACAAACAAGAAAGGTGCACCACCAAATAGGAAAACGCTATAACTACAGTAACCAATCCTACAGGCAGTTACATATAGAAAATATTAACGTATATTTTCCGACACGCCCCCATAACTGGCTGTAGGAGATGAGTATGCAGTTAGCGCCCTCTGAAGGGGTACATCACGATTGCGCAGCGGAAATCGCAGCAACAAGCAAGTGCAGTGGTAACCACTGCAGTGGTGGCAGATCCAGCTGTAGCACACCCTAGGCCAAGGCAGAAGCAGTAGCAGAAGTAGGGGCGGCAGGTCGCCTGAGGAGGAGGCTCTGTGGCTGCAACGTGCAGCAGGACAGCAGCGGCTCGACGGCAGCACCTGCAGGCCCCAACAGCAGGAAGCAAAAAACAAGGACAGGCGGCGGCAGGGGCGACAGCTGGAGGTGCCATGGTAGCAGCGGGCGGCAGTAGCAGATGCCTGGCTGACTTCCGCCACCCTCTCTCACCCTCCCCCCCACAGCAGCACGCGCGGCAGTGAGTGAGAGAGGACGGGTAGCTGCAGATGCAGCACGATCTCTCTCGCCACCCCCTCACACTCCCCCCCCTCCCCCACAGCGACCGGCACTGCAGGGAGAGAGAGAAGAGAGGAGGGCGTCGGCTGGTTCCTGCGGGTGCACTCCCGCCACTCCCTCACCCTCCCCCCCACAGCGACAGTCGCGTATGGGGCGTTAAAGGGCGACGGCAGGTGCTGCTGGCGGCTCACAGTGGCCACCCCGTCACACTTCCTCCTCCGCTGCCCGCCACGCCCACGACCTCCCCCCGCAGCAGGAGCGCGCACGGCAGCAGCAGGTGCGATAGTCGCAGCGAGACCGGCGGGAGGGTGGGCGGGGACTGTAGCTCGGACACGACGAGCGGGACAGAGGGCTGTAACGGAGGCGCGACGAAGCTGCGACGGGGCAGCGTGGCCGCGAACGACGGGGCGACGAGGCACCGCGACGAGCAGAGCGCCGCCTTCGCCCCGTCGATCGCGCTGACGATCAGGACCGTCGCAGACTTCGACGCGACGGTCATTGTGGCGTCACAATTGCAGCATAAACTCATTGGGAGGGAGGGCCGCCATGCTAGGGTCGAAAACTGGTGGGCCCGTTGATCGGAAACTAGCTCTTATACCATGTTGAAAGAGTATCTTAGGCAAGATAGTAGGAACCGTAGGTATGGCGAGAGTTAGGAACGAGAGTCGAGAGAGAAGGCCCAAAAGAGGGAGATTCAATATTGAGCGAGGGTACAAATAGGAAAGAACAAACAAGAAAGGTGCACCACCAAATAGGAAAACGCTATAACTACAGTAACCAATCCTACAAGCAGTTACATATAGAAAATATGAACTTATATTTTCCAACACAGACGGCACGCCGCTGGCAATAAGGGAACGCGTAGACCGGGTTCGGATTCGATGTGGGGGTAACTTCACGTTTAGCTAGGAAATGCTCGCAACAACCCTCGACAAAACCGATATTTTACTCGTGCGTGATTGGCTGCGACGACACAATCCGCGAATCGGCTGGACGACGGGTGACTGCACTGTGCGACTGAACGGTAACAACATCGCCTTACCTCGCTGGGGCTCGCCTAAGTCTTCGTCGGTGCCTGTCAACGCGATCACGATGAAACGCGCCGTAGCGGCAGGAGCTGACGTGCACGCGGTCGCCATTCGGGAAGCCGAGGCAGCAGACAAAGGAGGGGATTTATAGAAACTGCTGGCCGACGTAGCGAGTGATCTGGCAACACTGTTGAAGCAGTACAGCGACATTTTCCCGGACGATTTATCGACGGGATTTCCACCTCAGCGACCGCACGACCACAGGATAGAGTTAGAACCGGGGGCACAGCCAACAGTACAGCGACAGTTCCGACTGACCCAGCCCGAACTGGACGAACTGAGGAAGCAGCTCGATTACCTGCTTGAGAAGGAATTCATTCGCCCTAGTTCGTCGCCTTTCGCAGCACCGATACTGTTCACACCGAAAAAAGATGGGGGATTTCGCATGTGCATAGATTACAGAGCACTGAACAGTGTTACCATCAAATCCCGTTACCCCATTCCGCGAGCCGACGAACTGATCGACCAACTGCGCACAGCCCGGGTTTTCTCGAAAATCGACCTCCGAGGGGGTTACCACCAGATTTGCGTCAACCCGCCCGACTGCCCTAATACTGCATTTCGCACACGCTACGAATCCTTCGAATACACCGTCATGCCCTTCGGATTGACCAACGCCCCCGCGACTTTTCAAATGACCATGAACGAAGCTTTCCGCCCGCTCTTAGATAAGTGTGTCATCGTATACCTGGACGACGTACTGATTTACGGCCTTGACAGAGCACAGCACTTACAGGACATCGAAGCAGTTTTTAAAATACTGAGTGAGAACCGCCTACTCACAAAAGCGTCTACAGTAAGTGTGAGTTTTTACAGGACCGCCTGGAATTTTTGGGACACGTTATCTCAGCTGCAGGAGTGGAAATAGACCCGAAGAAAATTGCGACGATTCAAGCATGGCACACGCCGACCAACTTGACCGAGTTGCAGAGTTTTTTGGGGTTCGTCAACTACGTGCACATGTTCGTCCCCGACATGGCGAAGCTGACTGCCCCGCTGACAGACCTGCTGAGGAAAGGGGTTGAGTACACGTGGGGGGAGAAAGAGCAAGCTGCCTTCTCGGCCCTCAAAAATATTTTGTGCTCACCGCACGTGCTTCACATCGCAGATCCACACCGTCCGTTCGAGCTCGTCACTGACGCAAGTGACATCGCTGTGGGAGCAGTACTGTTGCAGGATTTCGGGAACGGCCTCCAGCCAATCGCGTACGAATCCCGCAAGCTGCACCCGCCCAAACGCAACTACCCGATACACGACCGCGAAATGTTGGCGATCGTGCACGCGTTCAAGGTTTGGTGGTGTTACCTGACTGGCGCCGGCGTGACAGTACGGACAGACCACAGATTACTACAGTACCTACGCGCTCAACCAAATATCAATCCGTGACAGATTCGCTGGTTGGACTACCTCGAGTCCAACTTCCACTACACGGTTACGTACAAGAAAGGCGCCTCCAACATCGCCGACGCACTCACTCGCCCTACCGCCCAACTCTATGCCATCCTACTCGCCCAAACCAACCCGTTTTTAACAGGCCTATTCACCCACGGATACCGCACCGACCCGTTTTTCACGACCGGAAATTCACAGCAACTGGCAAAAGCTAAAGGAGTCTATTACGTAAAAACAGGCACCAACCGCATCTGGGTACCCGCGTACTCACTACTGAGGGAGCTGTTAGAATTTATATGTTACTGCCTGTAACTGTAGTTTAGTGTAGTTATTATAAACTGTTGGTGGTGCACCTTCTTTGCATGCTCTGTTTACTATATGTACCCTAGTGCTATAGTGAACACCACCTTTTCCCATTCTCGTCTCTCACCTTGGCACAACCTTCTCCACTTCCCCTTGGCCTAGGCTACTAAGCCTAGGCCCTACCTAAAACTTAAACTACCACTTATGCTAGTATCTCAACATGGTATCAAAGCCTGTTAAGTCCAGGCCTGTGGGCCCGCCTCACACTTCCGCTGCTGTTTTTCCGGTCGCGCGCCTCGGGCGCGTGGCGATTTTCGTCCTGTCCCGCCCCCGGGTGGCGAGTGACATCTTTTCTGCCCGTCGCACGCCCCGTGGCACGCGACGGTGCCCTGCCCGTCGTGCGCCCCGTGGCACACGACGGTGCCCTAAACCTGCCCGCCGTGCGCCCCGTGGCATGCGACGGTGCCCTAAACTGCCCGTCACGTGCCCCGTGGTGCGCGACGGTGCCCTGAGCCGCCGCGGAACCGCCCCTGGCGCCTGCGACGGTGTCCTGAGCCGCCGCGTACCCGCCCCTGTCGCACTCGGCGGTGCCCCTGCCTCACCCGCGCCTGCACTCGCTGCAGCCGCCCCTGCACCACCCGGCGCCTGCCCTTGGAGCAGCCGCCCCCGCTCCTGCACTCGGTGCAGCCGCCTCTGCCTCACCCCGCGCCTGCACTCACTGCAGCCGCCCCTGACCTACCCGCGCCGACCCTCTGTAGCCGCTCTGCGGCTTTCTCCCTGCCCACCCCGTCCTCCTTCGTCTCCCTGCAGCCGTGGGGGGAGGGTATGGGGGTGGCGAGTGTTGGGGTGATGGGTGGTGTGCTTCCCTTCCCCTCCTCCTCCTTTCGTTCCCACTGCTGCAGCTGCCGCTGGGGGGGAGGGTATGAGGGTGTGGGGGAGCCGGGGGAGTGGCACTGGGGTGGCGGGTGTGAGACCAACCAGCAGCCGTCCCTCCACCTCTCCTCTCTTCCCCCCTCTGCTGCTCTTGCAGCAGTGTGGGGGGGAGGGGGAGGGGGAGGGTGAGGAGATGGAGGGGGTGACCAGCCAGAGCCAGCCCGCCTCCTCACTCTCCCTGCTGCCCCTCCTGTGGTTGGGGGGGGAAGAGAGTAAGGGGGTGGCAGGAATTTCTTGCTGTCGCCTTTCCCTTTGCTGTTGTACCTGCTCTGTTACCGTACCAGCTGTTGCTGTTGCTTGTGTACCCTGCAGATTGTGTTCTGCACAAACTCCTGCTGCAGGCAGTTATGGGGGAGTGTTAGAATTTATATGTAACTGCCTGTAGCTGTAGTTTAGTGTGGTTATTATAAACTGTTGGTGGTGCACCTTCTTTGCATGCTCTGTTTACTATATGTACCCTAGTGCTATAGTGAACACCACCTTTTCCCATTCTCGTCTTGTTAGTAGATCTGCACTGTGGATGCCCGATTGATCCTGGAGAGGGTTACAGGCGCGTTCGCCTGGGGGGTTATGGGCGCACTGACCCGCTACTGAAACAAGCCCTTTTATCCCAATGGTCTAGTGGTTGGGATTCTGACATGGTATCAGAGCGGTCTCGGGTTCGATTCCCGGTGTATGCACATGTAGGCCGTTGCCGCTGTGCTTAGTCCTGGGCCTCCCAGTGTGGGGGGGTGTCAGTAGATCTGCACTGTGGATGCCCGATTGATCCTGGAGAGGGTTACAGGCGCGTTCGCCTGGGGGGTTATGGGCGCACTGACCCGCTACTGAAACAAGCCCTTTTATCCCAATGGTCTAGTGGTTGGGATTCTGACACGTCTCTCACCTTGGCACAACCTTCTCGACTTCCCCTTGGCCTAGGCTACTAAGCCTAGGCCCTACCTAAAACTTGAACTACCACTTATGCTAGTATCTCAACAGGAGCTGCTACTGCAGGAGGCACACGACGGAATTACCTCGGGACATTTTGGGGTAGAAAAAACGCGACAGCAACTGCAGCGGTATTACTACTGGTCGGAGCTGTTGACCGACGTGCAGCACCACGTGGGCTCGTGCCCCACGTGTCAGGTGATGAAGAGCTCGAGGAAGCGGAAGGCGGGTCAATTGCAGCCGATACCACCGCCCGAGCGCGCCTGGCAGCAGGTTACCATGGACTTCGTCACACGGTTACCTTCAAACCCTGGGGGTAACGACGCGGTGATGGTCGTCGTTGACAGGCTGACGAAGATGGCATAATTCGCAGCGTGCAAAAAGTCGATCTCAGCCGAGGAGACCGCTCATCTGTTCATTGCAGCCGTTGTTCGCCTGCACGGGATACCAGCAGCGATTATCAGCGACAGGAATACGAAGTTCACCAGCAACTTCTGGAAGAACCTCTAGGAGCAGTTCGGGACCAGGCTACAGTTCAGTTCGTCGTACCACCCCGAGACCGACGATCAAACGGAGCGGACGAATCTGACGATGGAGCAGTTGATTCGTGTCACGTGCGACGACCCCACGACTTGGGAGCAGCAGCTGCCGCTGATCGAGTTCGCGTACAACAACGCCATGTCAGCGACGACGCAGCAGTCCCCCTTCTACCTGAACTACGGGCAAAATCCTACAGTGCCCATGACGCCGAGTCCGGACAACCCAACACCACGCGCACAGCAATTCGCCGAAATTCTGCAAGCTGCCCGCACCAGAGCCGCAAAAGCAATTAAAAAAGCAAACGTCATCGCTAAGCGCAACGCTGACCGCCACCGCCGCCCAGACACATACCAGTCAGGGGATTACGTACTGCTCGACACGCAAAATCTGCGACTGCCCGACGTACGAAAACTTCGACCGCGTTACTATGGCCCATTCCAAATCAGCCACATGATCACGCCACTAACCGCGCACCTACTGTTACCGACCGACTGGTACATCAGCCCTCCCTTCCACGCCAGCTTGCTTCGCCCATACATCCCAACCACAAGCCAACTGCCTCGCCACCGCCCGCCATCCATGACTCGCCCTGCATCGGAGCCGATCATCAAGCCCGAAAAACTCCTGAGCCATCGGATTCGCCACCCCACGGGAATCAGGAGGATTGAATTCCTCGTTCGCTGGAAGGACCGCACGCCAACTGAAGATAGCTGGGTGCCCCTGGCCAACATTGAAAACCACCCTGCCCTGCAAGTGTACCTGAGGAGCCGGGGATTCCGCGATATACAGCGGAGGGGGCTTCTTGAGGAGGGGGGGGTAGTGTAAGGAATTTTCTCGGCATTCCTTACGGAGCCCGACTACATCGCGTACAGCAACAGTCGTTGTTCGCCCGTTACTGCTAACGGGACTTCGCCAACTTCGCGCGCACTGTTTTGCCAAACCTCGCACTGCTGGCCCGGCCGTGTCGGCCTACGCTTCGGGACTAGCCCGAGCCTCGCATCCAGCATAGCACTAGCTAGCTCGCACGTACCGCGCTACCGTTTGCATGTTTCGCGTATAAATGTGCCTTCGCTCACATCTATGTACTCGTTTGACACCTTAGTGCAATTCTCGCTACTTCGATTCATTGCATCTGTAACACATAAGGGCGTGTTCCTACGGCCCCTTATCAGCCGACCTCTTGTCATACTTGTGCGGTTCCATGCGTTTCAGTGCGATCGAATGTTATTAGGTACATGTGATCCAGTGTGTTGCGACGCGAATCTGACAAGAGGTTCGCCTGATAAGGGGCCGTAGGAACACGCCCTAACAGTATTTCTCTTCCCAGATATTATGCTGGCTGCCAGGCCCTACGAAGTCAGACTTTTTTCTCTGATTTGCACAAAAAACTCTGATATTTCAGACTTTTTTTCCAGTGTACTCTGTTAAAATCATACTTTTTTGGGCCCAAACTCTGTAATTTTCAGACTTTTTTTAAGGCTAACTCTGAGAGTTCAGAGTTTTCTGAGAGTGTACTCTGATCATTCAGAGTACAAACGCGTCCTTGACTGGTGATTTGGACTTACGGGTCACAACAGATTCACAATGTCGACGCAAAATCGCCTTGACACAGCAAATCCGAGCCTTACAGCACAAGATTTTCGCCCAATCATAGCAAAATCTGTCAGAACATTATAGCTTACTCTTTTATGTAGGCTATAGTGGGGTATCCCATAGGGGGTACAACCCAATTAGGGTTTCATATTTGTACTCACTTCATTTCATAGTGCATTCATTCACGTTCCTTTATTCACATGGAATCAGAGCAGGTCCCATCCTAGGGACTGTTCTTTAGGGCCCACCGAAGCGCGCCCGAGGCGCGCGCCTTTTTTTTAGCGACCCTTCGAGTCGCCCTTTTCCTTCGCGGCCCCGCCGCCCTACTTCGCGGCCCGACCGCCGCCCTACTCGCGGCCCGGCCGCCGCCCTACCTTAGCGGCCCACCCGCCGCCCTTGCTAGCGGCCCCGCCGTCCCGTCGCGGCCCCGCCACCCCTTCGAGCGGCCCCGCCCCTTCGTCGCGGCCCCGCCACCCCTTCGAGCGGCCCTGCCACCCAGTCGCGGCCCCGCTACCTCTTTGCGCGGCCCCGCCACTTCGTCGCGGCCCCGCCACTCCTTCGAGCGGCCCCGCCACTCTGTCGCGGCCCACCCGCCGCCCTACCTGCGGCCTCCCCGCCGCCCTACCTGCGGCCGTCCGCCGCCCTACCTGCGGCCGTCCCGCCGCCCTACCTGCGGCCTACCCGCCGCCCTACCTGCGGCCGTCCGCCGCCCTACCTGCGGCCGTCCCGCCGCCCTACCTGCGGCCTACCCGCCGCCCTACCTGCGGCCGTCCACCGCCCTACCTGCGGCCGTCCCGCCGCCCTACCTGCGACCTACCCGCCGCCCTACCTGCGGCCCGCCCGGCCGCCCTACCTACACGGCCCAGTAGCAGCCGAGCCGCCCGGAGCAGCCGAGCCGCCTAGCGCAGCCGAGCCGCCCAGCAGCAGCCGAGCCGCCCGGGAGCCGCCGAGCCGCCCAGCAGCAGCCGAGCCGCCCAGCAGCGGCCGAGCCGCCCGGGAGCCGAGCCGCCCAGCAGCCTAGCGGCCGTGTCGCCAGGCGACCTTCCTCCCGAGCCGACCGACCTGCCCTGCCCGGTGAGCACTGCACTGCTGTCACTGCGTACCCTTCCCCTACTGCTTGCACTGCGCCACTATTGTCGTCATGGCTACACCCAGTGTCCTCGCTTTTGACGCTGAGGGTCAAGCCATTGACTTTGAGGTCTGGCTCGACGACCTGCAGCTGTTTTTACAGTGCGACAGGGCCGACGGTCTATCTCTCTTTGACCTCACCTCTGGCGCCGTCCCTGCCCCTGCTACTGATGCTGACGCCACTGTTCGCTCTCAGTGGGCCACGCGCGATGCTGCTGCACGTCTTGCTGTGCGTCGCCACCTGCCTACCGCTGAGCGCGCGCACTTTAGCCAGTACAAGAGTGCTCAGACCTTGTACGACGCTGTAGTTGCGCGCTACTCCTCCCCTGCCACTGCTGCACTGAGCCGCCTCATGCTCCCCTTCCTCTTCCCTGACCTTGCCGCCTTTCCCACTGTCGCTGATCTCATCACGCACCTCCGCTCTAGTGACACTCGCTACCGCTCTGCGCTTCCTGCTGACTTCTGCGCCAAGAACCCCCCCCCCCATGTACATCACTCTCTACTTTTTAGTCACTCGCCTCCCTGACTCCCTTCGTGTAGTCCGGGACCACTTCCTTGCGGTCTGTCCCACCACCCTCACAGTCGACAGCCTCGAGAAGGCCCTTCTTGCAGCGGAGAAGAGCATAGTTGCTGTAGGAGCCTCTCGAGGTGACCCCCGCGCCCCCATCTTTGAGGGGTGTTCTCCTTCCCCTCTACTGCCCTCTGTCGCCTCTGCCGCTGCGGCCGACCTCGTTGGTCTTGAGTCGGTCGGTGCGGCGTCTGCCCCTAGCGGGAGACGCCGCTCTGGCAAGGGCAAGGGGGGCAAGGGAGCGGGTGGGGCCAGTGGGGGCGGTGGCGGTGGAGGTGGAGGCGGCGGAGGGAGTGGGGGTGGCGATGGAGGTGGTAGCGGGGGTGGGGGTGCTAGTGGCGGCAGTGGAGGCGGGAGTGGCGTCGGCGGTGGCGGTGGTAGCGGAGGTGGCGGAGGTGGCGGCGGTGGAGGTGGAGGCGGGTGCGGTGGAGGCGGAGGCGGGGGTGGCGGAGGTGGAGGTGGTCGGAGTGGAGCTTCCCAGCGGAGCGGCACTGGTGGCGGTCAGCGCCAGCAGCAGCAGCAGCAGCAGCAGCGTTCTCGCGACGTCCCCACCCCTCAGCAGCTCCGTGAGTGGTACACGCAGTGTCAGCGCGGTGGGGGTTTTGGTCCCTGCACCTACGTTCTCCGCACAGGCGACCGCGCTGGAGAGCAGTGTGGGGGCACCCACACCGCCCAGCGCTGCTTTGGCCGCCTGACGGACGCTTGGCGCCAGCAGTTCCCGGAGGCCGCGGAGATCCCCCGCTGGGGAGAGCTGTCTAGGGCTGGTGTGGCTATCTTTGATCTTGATTTTGATGCTATCCTTGCTGCCATGTATGCTGTGACCATTAGTGATGAGGGTGACTGTTACCGATGTTTCCCGCCCGACCCGGGCATTGGTGAGGCTTCTGCTCTAGGTGCCAGTGCGTTTGTGCTCTCAGGTGCCAGTGAGGCTGCTCTCTCAGGTACTAGTGCGTCTGCGCTCTCAGGTACTGCGTCGGCTTCGGCATCCCTCACCTTCACTCTTGACTCTGGAGCGTCTCGCTCTTTCTTTCGGGACCGCACCACACTCACGCCGCTTAGTCGGCCGGTTGCGGTTTCCCTGGCTGACCCCTCTGGGGGTCCTGTCCTGTCTCGCTTCTCCACAGTCCTCCCGTGTCCGGCGGCTCCCTCTGGCACCCTGTCTGGTCTCTACCTCCCCTCGTTCTCTACGAACTTGGTGAGTGGTGCTGACCTACAGGATGTGGGAGTCCACCAGTTCACCCCTGCTCGTCAGCGAGTGACGCATTGCACAGAGGCTAGCACGGGTCGTCACCTGGCTACGTTTACACGTCAGCCAGGGTCGAGCCTGTACACACTGACCACTGCTTCTCCTCCAGGTGCTGAGTCTGGTAGAGTCCCTTCGTCTGGTCATATGTTTGCTGCAGCGTCCAGGTCTGGTCCTGAGTCTGCCCCCTGTTCGTGTCGCCGTCTGTCTCACAAGACCCTCCTCTGGCACCACCGCCTTGGCCACCCCTCTCTGCTTCGGCTCAGAGGCATGGCCTCCCGTCTTCTTGTGTCTGGTCTCCCCCGGTCCCTCCCTCCCCTTCCTCAGGGCCCTGGCCCTGCCTGTGTCCCCTGTGTCGAGGGGCGCCAGCGTGCTGCCCCTCACTCCTCCCAGTTTCCTCCGACAGAGGCTCCGTTGCAGACGCTTCACATGGACGTGTGGGGCCCTGCCCGCGTTCGTGGACTCGGTCACGAGCGCTACTTCCTGTTGGTGGTTGACGACTACTCGCGTTACACCACAGTCTTCCCCTTGCGCAGCAAGGGTGATGTCACTGAGGTACTGATCGACTGGATCCGCGCAGCTCGTCTCCAGCTCAGGCAGAGCTTTGGCTCGGACTTTCCGGTGTTGCGTCTGCACTCGGACAGAGGCGGAGAGTTCTCCTCTGGCCTTCTGCGTGCCTACTGTCGTGCGCGAGGCATCCGCCAGACCTTCACGCTTCCGGACTCACCGCAGCAAAATGGGATTGCAGAGCGCCGCATTGGCATGGTCATGGACGTCGCTCGTACGTCTATGATGCATGCGGCTGCCCCCCATTTTCTGTGGCCGTTTGCGGTCAGGTACGCGGCGCATCAGATCAACCTCCACCCCAGGGTCTCCAGGCCGGAGACCTCCCCAGCCCTGCTGTGGACGGGGAAGGTTGGCGATGCGTCGGCGTTCCGGGTCTGGGGAACTCGGGCGTTTGTCCGCGACTTGTCTGCGGACAAGCTGTCCCCTCGCGCTGCTCCCTGCGTCTTCCTGGGGTTCCCCCCCGACGCCCCTGGGTGGCAGTTCTACCACCCCACCTCTCGACGTGTTCTGTCCTCCCAGGACATCACGTTCGACGAGTCGGTACCCTACTACCGCCTCTTCCCCTACCGCACTCCGTCCCTCCCCCCGCCCCCGCTCTTCTTGGTACCAGGTCCCCCCCCGGTAGACCCCCTCCCCCCTCAGGGTCCTGCCCCTTCAGGTGTG
Organism: Closterium sp. NIES-65; assembly: GCA_948144175.1. Classification (NCBI taxonomy): domain Eukaryota; kingdom Viridiplantae; phylum Streptophyta; class Zygnematophyceae; order Desmidiales; family Closteriaceae; genus Closterium; species Closterium sp. NIES-65. Next base: position 1,150,780 of record CANXME010002149.1, read on the forward strand.
TCCCAGGAAGACGCGGTCGAGCCTGTCGAGGTCACTGGTGACTGTGGTGCTGCTGCGGGAGCTGAGCCTGGGGGTGCTGAGCCTGGAGGTGCTACACCTGGGGGTGCGGAGTCTGGGGGTGCTGAGCCTGGGGGTGCTGAGCCTGGGGGTGCTGAGCCTGGGGGTGCTGAGCCTGGGGGTACTGCGTCTTGGGGTGCTGGGCCTGGGGGTGCTGAGACTGGGGGTGCTGAGCCTGGGGGTGCTGAGACTGGGGATGCTGAGACTGGGGGTGCTCCGCCTGGAGGTACTTCGTCTCGCCGAGAGCCACTCTCCCCACAGGAGCTGCGTGAGTGGTTTGCCCGACGCTGGAGGCGTGCTGCTGGTGCTGGAGGTTCTTCGGCTGCAGAGGGTGCTGCTGCCGAGCGTCCCGGAGGTGCTCGTACTGTGGGTGCTGGAGCTGCTGGGTCTGAGGGTTCTCCTGGAGCTGGTGCTGCTGAGGGTGTGGGCGCTGAGAGTACCGCTAGCGGTCCGACTGGCAGTGCTCCTGGTGGTGCTGCTGGAGGTTCTGGAGCTACTGGAGGTGCTGCTGGAGGTGCTGCTGGAGCGGGTACTCCTACTGGGGGTACTGGTGCTGTCCCTGCTGTTTCTGGCGTAGCCACGCGGCCCCGACCGTACTTCGTTCTGCTCCTGCAGCAGGTTCTTGGTCTTACTCCTTCTCCTGGTCCTCCTCCTCCTCCCTTAGAGGGTCCACAGCCTGTCTCGTCACAGTCCCACCTACAGCCTGCCTCCCCTTTGCCTGCTCCTTCTCCCTACGCTGGTCCGACTGAAGGTCTTACTGAGCGTCGTGAGCCTGCGTCTCGTCCTGCGTCGCCTGTTCGTCCTGCGCGCACTAGTGGTCGCGGTTCTCGTCAGCGTCCTCCTCCCGTCCCTGGCACGCACCGGATGTCTCTGCGTCCGTCCACTGCTCCTCTGCGTGCCCCTTTGCCTTCTCCTCCTACTTCCTCTCTTCCTGCTCTTGCCGACCCGAAGTCGGACTCTCTTCGTGCTGCCAGTCCTACTGTCACGCGTCTCCTTGCTACTGCTGTCACTTACCCTTCTTTCGAGTCTTCTGCTGCGTCTGCCCTTGTCACTGAGCAAGTCGACTTTGCTGCGCGCTGTCGTCTAGACTACGCTGCTAGTCTTGTCGCTGAGTCTGAGTCTGCCTGTCCTCCGTCCGTCGGGGGTGAGTGTGCCCTTGGCACGGACGTCCTTGAGGACAGGCAGGAGGAGTTCCAGTGTCTGGCCGCCGCTTCACCTCATCTCGCGTCTGTACTGCTAGCCCCTGAGGGAGACCCGGATGCACTTGACATCCCGACTCCGCGCTCTTACGCGGAGGCGATAGAGGGTCCCTACTCCTCTCAGTGGCAGGCAGCTATGGATGCAGAGATGGCTTCCTGGAAGTCCACAGGCACCTACGTTGACGCTGTTCCCCCTCCTGGGGCGAACATAGTCAGTGGCATGTGGATCTTCAGGGTGAAGCAGCCACCGGGTTCTCCGCCTGTCTTCAAGGCGCGTTACGTGGCTCGTGGCTTCAGTCAGCGGCAGGGGGTTGACTACTTTCAGACCTTCTCCCCCACCCTGAAGATGACCACTCTTCGGGTACTGCTGCACGTTGCTGCTCACCGTGACTACGAGCTGCACTCTCTTGACTTCAGCACTGCTTTCTTGCAGGGCAGTCTGCACGAGGAGATCTGGCTGCGTCGCCCACCTGGCTTCACTGGGTCTTTCCCTCCTGGTACCCAGTGGAGTCTCCGGCGTCCAGACTACGGTCTCCGCCAGGCGCCACGTGAGTGGCACGACACACTGAGGACTACGCTGGCGGCACTTGGGTTTGCTCCTTCTATTGCCGACCCGTCGCTGTTTCTTCGCACCGACACCTCTCTGCCGCCGTTCTACATCCTCGTGTACGTCGACGACTTGGTCTTTGCCACAGCTGACACTGCTGGACTCGCCTACGTGAAGTCCGAGCTGCAGAAGAGACACACGTGCACAGACCTGGGTGAACTGCGCAGCTACCTTGGCTTGCAGATCACCCGGGACAGAGCACGCCGCACCATTACCCTGACTCAGTCACACATGGTGCAGCAGGTCCTTCAGCGCTTCGGCTTCACGTACTCCTCGCCTCAGGCCACTCCTCTGCCTACTCGCCACTCGCTCTCAGCTCTGCCTTCGGATGAGTCCGTAGAGTCGAGTGGTCCGTATGCAGAGCTTGTTGGCTGCCTCATGTACCTGATGACCTGCACACGACCTGACCTTGCATACCCTCTTAGCATTCTCGCACGCTATGTTGCTCCTGGGAGACACCGACCAGAGCACATGGCTGCAGCGAAGAGGGTGTTGCGCTACTTGTGCAGTACGTCGGGCATGGGGCTAGTGCTTGGAGGGCGCAGTCCAGTGGTCCTCACTGGGCACGCGGACGCTTCTTGGGCTGACGACCAGGCTACGCAGCGGTCGTCACAGGGTTACACCTTCAGCCTTGGTTCCGGCTCTGTTTCGTGGCGGGCTACCCGCTCGTCTTCTGTTCTCGGCTCCAGTTGTGAGGCTGAGATCTACGCCAGGGCTATGGCTGCACAGGAGTTACGCTGGCTCACCTACCTGCTGTCCGACCTTGGAGAGCCGCCTCGTTCTCCTCCAGTCCTGTACGTAGACAACAAGGCCATGCTGGCCTTGTGTCGAGAGCAGCGTCTGGAGCACAGGACAAAGCACATTGCTCTCCGCTACTTTCTTGCTCGTGAGCTACAGCAGCGTGGTCAGTTGCGACTTGCGTACGTGGCCTCTGAGGCCAACACTGCTGATGTCTTCACCAAGGCGCTTGCGCCTTGTGATCATCAGCGTTGTTGCACGCAGCTGGGTCTTGTGCCTGTCTTGCCTCACTTGCTCACTTCTTGACTTTGCTTGTACCTTCACCTATATATACTCTTGCTCTTACTTGCTTGACTCTTGTATATCTTTATATATGATCTTGCATGTGAACTGGCCTTGTGGCCCTTGAACTTGTGCTCGGAATGTGTGGTGACTTTGTGATCCACCCTGAGCTTTGCTTTGCTTTGCTTGACTGGTCTTGTGACCCCTTGTTCTCCCCCACTTTGCCTATGGGGGTGTGTCAGAACATTATAGCTTACTCTTTTATGTAGGCTATAGTGGGGTATCCCATAGGGGGTACAATCCAATTAGGGTTTCATATTTGTACTCACTTCATTTCATAGTGCATTCATTCACGTTCCTTTATTCACAAAATCGCCCTGACACAACAGATTTGCGCTGTCAGAGCACAACACTTTTCGACCAATCACAGAAAACTCGCCCTGACATTGCAGATTCGCTCTTTCGCACCACAAGATTCGCCCTAACACATATATTCGCCCTGTCAGAGCATGTTTTATCGGAAATCCCCTTAGTGTTGTGTGTTTCGGTAGCAGATGAATGAAACATTGAATTACATTCCGATGAAACATTGAATACATTGTTTTTGAATGATCAGACTTTTTTTTTAGGACACTCTGAAATTTCAGCCTTTTTTTTATACCAACTCTGAGATTTTCAGACTAAAATTGTGTACTAGTCTGACGAATCAGACAGGCCAAAAACGAATCTGAGGGCCTGCTGGCTGCTGACCACATCTCCTTTTTAGCTTTCCTATATGTAGCCTCATAAATCCCACCCATTATTCGCTACATACTCTCCATACAAGATGTTGGGCTGAGATAGCCCCTTAGGATCTTTGCAAGGGATAACTCTAGGTGAAGTAGTTGTAATAGCGGAAGCGTTTAGTGAAGAATTTGAACCGACCTTGCACTGGTGTGTGAGAGCAAAGTTGATTGAATTAAACAAGCAAATACAAGGATTTATATATAAGAGTACAGGGAATACGAATAGATATGTAGATAACTGTATTGCTGTTGCGGTTCGATACAGTGCGACTCGGGCAACTGCTCTGTAACGAGTCAGTTGTGTGTCCTTAACTGTCGCGCTGTAATTGTCGAGTCAAAGGTCAGCGACCTTTGACTTTCTCGTAACCTCCAGGCGGTTACCCTAATCTCCGAGGTTGACTCGATGCTTCGATTGGGACTGCTTCGCTTGGTGCCTTGGGTTTTGATACGACAGAAGCGCACTTAGGACTTATTGTTTCCAACACTCCCCTTCGCTTCTGGAGTGTCGCTGCTGGTGACGTGGCCTTGTCCAGTCAGCATCATGCAGTATTCGAACTTCTGCTTTCCGAGTTTCTTGGTCAAGTAATCGGCTGCCATCTCGGATGTTGGGCAGTATGACAGATCGAGTTTCCCTTTTTCTATCTCGTCCTTCACGAAGAAATAGCGCAGGGCGATGTGTTTCGTCCTGTTTGCGAAGCCGTTTTTGTTGGCGATGCGAATTGCTGACTGGTTGTCGCAGAACACGGTGAAGCTGGGTAACTCGGCTAGCTTCGCTTCTTCCAGTAGTTCGCGAAGGTAAAGTCCCTCCTTGGTGGCTGAGCAGAGTGCAATATATTCTGCTTCTGCTGAAGATAGTGCGATTACCTCCTGCTTGCTCGACTGCCAGGAGATAGGACCGATAGGCTCAAGGCGGTAGACATAGCCGGTGCGTGAGCGCCTGTTGTCGGTGTCGCCGGCGTGATCGGCGTCGACGTAGCCGATTAGCTTAGTTGGTGTAGCTGCGCTCTTGTGGTAGGTTAGCCCGATCGTCGCGGTGCTGACGAAGTAGTGGAGAGCGCGATCAAGTTCCGCCAGGTGTTCAGCTTCAGGCTTCTTGAGATAGGTGGCGAGCTGACTTGCGGAGTAGGATAAGTCAGGGCGGCAGGTGACGGCGGCGAATAGCAGGCATCCGAGCTTCTTCTGATAGTCGCGTATGCCGGCGGGCTTGAGTAGAGTAGTTCGTTCCTTCTCGGTTCCTGATGTATAGCGGTAAGGCGTGGAGATGGCGCTTGGTGTGAGGCTGAAGCGTTTCGCGATGGTGTCGGCGTATTTCTCGGCGCTTAGATAGATGGCGTTTTCTTCTTCGCGGATGTTGAGCCCGAGGTACTGTGTAACGGTGGAGGAGACCGTGAGCGTGAGGTCTTTCTGGAGCTCTCCTTCGAACCACGTGGCGATGCCGTCGGTCGACCCAATGTAGAGGAGATCGTCCACGTAGACGATCAGGAGAACGTAGTCGCTTCCCTTAGTGAGGCGGTACATGCCTTGGTCGTGAGGTAGTTGACTAAAGCCGATGCGGATGAGACGGGCGTGCAGGTACTGCTGCCACAGTCGCGGTGCCTGCTTGATCCCGTAGAGCGACTTAAGTAGTTGACAGATTCGGTTGGGTTCGCCGTGGGAACCGTGCGGGAGCTCGACGTAGATTTCTGCATCCACAGGTGCGTAGAGGAAGGCATTCGCTACGTCGATCTGCCGTAACTTCTTCTTCTTCATGGCGGCAATGGCGAGGAGAATTCGGAGTGACGTGTGGCGGCTGACTGGAGCAAAGGTCTCGGTGAAGTCTCGTCCTTGCTCTTGGTCGAATCCACGTACGACCCAGCGTGCTTTGAATTTTTCGATCGTGCCGTCTGCTTTCGTCTTGATGCGGAAGACCCATTTCCCGGTAAGGATGGTTTTGTTCCGTGCCACGCTTACGGGAACAACCTTCCAAGTGTTGCGTTCCTCTAATGCCTTCAGTTCTCTATCCATGGCTTCACGCCATTTCTCCCTGTGTTCCCCCCCCAGAGCCTGCTGAACCGTTGCAGGCTCCTTAGGAAGCGAGCTGCGTGTGTTCCCGTGGACTGCGGTGACGAGGCCGAGGATTTGCAGCCCAGTCTGTGAGTATCGAGGGAGTTCTGGATCCTCGGGATAAGCTGCTTCGTCTCCCGCTTCTGGATCAGGGATGAAATTCGGTCCTATCCTTTCTGCTTCATTTGTGTTGACGGTTGCAGGTGTTACGTAACCGGTGTCGGCGAAGTGGTAGAAGACTTCGGCGTTGTTACTGTCGCGAGGATTTTCTTCATCCATGGGCACGTTGACGGAGCAGTACGGGAGAGGTCCGGCTTCTGCCGATGCGTTGTCAACATTCTGCTCGTCCCAGTCTGCTTCATCCGCTGCTGACGCGAAGGCTCGGTCACCACGAAAACCACTGGTGAGGTCCCGATTCTCGTGCAAGTTGGCGAGGTACGTCTGAAGGGTGAGTCTTTCGTAGAAGATCACGTCACGTGCTGCTACTGTTTCCTTTGTGTGGACGTCGAAGATTCTCCATGCGTTGTAATTTTTCTCGATGCCGAGGTGTAGTCCCCACTGTGCCCGTTGCGAAAATCTTCCCGCTCGTGCTTCTGGGGGTCTGTACTGTACCATGCACCCGAAAACTCGTAACATTTTCGTGCTGCCCTGCTTCCCTGTCCACAGCAGATGCGGTGATGCGTTGTTCGGGAGTGACGACGACGACAACAAGTTGTGCAGCATGACAGCGTGGTCCATTGCTGCTGGCCACTGGTGGTTGGGTAGCCGCATGCCACGTAACAGTTTGCGCATGCTGTTCTGCAGGGTCCTGTTCAGTCGTTCTGCAACACCTTGCTGCTGATGTGCGTAGGGAAGGGAGAGGAGTTGCTTGATCCCCCTTTCCGCCAAGAACTGCTTGAAGCGGTGAGAGGTGTACTCGCCACCTCCGTCTGACTGGAAAATTTTTAGTTGTGTTCCAGACTCTCTCTCTACTATCGGTAGCCAGGCGGCGAATGCTGCGAGCGCCATGTCGCGGCTGGGTAGGTTGCGATGCCAGACGTATCGAGTGGCGGCGTCGATGAAGGTGATGGTGTAGTTGTAGTTGACTTGTCCTGGTTCGCGATTGTAGAGGATGTCGCTGTAGACTTTTTTGAGTGGTGCGTACGCTGGAGCGCTCGGGTTGTGATGTGAAGCAAACGGTCGATGAGGTAAGTCAGCTTCGGGACATATAAGGCAAGTCCCTCGTGCCTTCTGGAGTTCTCTGCCATCGGGTAGAAGTAGAGAATCTTTGTCAAGGACTCCTGCTCTTATCGTGTTATTCAAAACCGTGTTGCTTGGATGTCCTGTTCGTGCGTGCCAGATCTCTTCAGAGGCGCGGTGTCCAGGTGAACGCTGATATGCGTCGGAGTTGGAGTAAAAGCTGGCGACGAGGTTGGCGCTTCGGTGGACTTCACGTTGAGTCGGATTCAGCTGTTGTGCGGGTGTTGGTGGTGCTTCGTTGACTGTGACTGGTGTCGTTGTTTCTGCTGCTGCTGATGTTGTTGCTGCTGCCGATGTTGTTACTGCTGCCGATGTTGTTGCTGCTGATGTCGATGTTGTTACTGCTGCCGATGTTGTTGCTGCTGATGTCGATGTTGTTACTGCTGCCGATTGTCGAATTGTTGCTAATGCTCGTGTTCGTTCTGCTTCAGGAATGGTGTGCGAGTACCAGAAGCCTCCCGGGCTGAATTCGGGGTCGAGATCCGGAGGGTGTGTCCAATCAATGAAATTCACGATGGCGTCGCTGTCTGCAGTGCCGAGGTCAGGAACGAAGTCGAGGACGAAGACGTTGTTCTTCAGCACTGCTTTTCCGATGTAGAGACCGCCTCTCCCGTGGTAAAGCTTGAACTCCTGGGTCGTGCTGTCGGCTTCGAGATGAATTCCTTTCGCCATCAACTGGCTAACGCTCAGTAAGTTGTAGCCGAGTCCTTCAGCGATGAGTACCTTAGACATGTGCAGTATGACGTTTGTTTCTCTTGACTGAAGTTGTACCACTCCTTGTCTTCGTGTGCGCAGGTTTTGGTTGTTGGCAACCGTGATGATTACTTCCCGTTGGAGTCGATGTTCGCGTTGTACGAAACGCCCGGACGAGCACATGTGTTGCCCGCAGCAACTGTCCAAGAACCAGGTGTCTTGGCCGGACGGTTCACTTTGAGCGATGGCGGCGTACGTTGGATTCGGCTGGAGTAGCTCACGGCGAGGCGTTCTGTTGTCAAGCTCTTCTTCCGGTGAGTAGTGTGGTGGTGATTCGGTTGTACACGAATCGGTTATCTTCGTCATGCAGTTGATTATATTTCTTGCTCCTCGTGCAGGTTGTCCGGGTGAAGTCGTTGAAGCTTGAATAGTGGTCGTCGCACTTGCTTGTGTTGAAGCCATTTGGGAGCTTGAAGGTCGAAGTTGTCGCTGTGGTGCCGTTGATTGCTGACGATTCGGGCAGTGTGTGCGCGGGTGCCCTGAAGTCTTGCAGATGTGGCAGAAAGGAGGTACTATCTTCGGTTGCTGCTGTCGGTTGTTATAATTGCTGTGTCGTCGTTGAGTGTGGAATGCGAACTCTGATACTGTCGTTTTCTTCCTGTGTCGTTCTTCCTGCAGGTCCATATCTTGCTGCTCGGCATGTATTTCGGCGCAGAGTGCAGCTTCAGAGATTCTTCCGTGGGCTCGAAGAATGGCTTTGGTGGCGCGCCACTGAGGACCAAGCCCACCAATGATGACTGTCACGAAGGCGTCTTCAGAGATTGACCCTCCGCATCGAAGCAGCTTGTCGCGCAGTTCGCGACATCGGCTGATATACGCCAGTCCTTTTTCTCCTGGTTTCATTTCAACTGTCGACAACTGCGCCATTAACCTGCTCTGGTTTACACTGTCTGTTGCTTGATACAGGTTCTTCAGATGGCTGTACGCGAGCTCCGCCGAGTTGCCGAAGGTCCGGTAAGAGCGAATGTTCTGCTGCTGAGTTGGTGTCACGTTCCTCAATAGGATTGTATACGCCATCATTGATTGATACGTATACTGCTGCTTTTCATATTGTGTCCCGTTGGCTGGATACTGCAGGGACCCGTCGAAGAAGCCGAGTATCTGCGCGCCCTCCATCATCAGCTCGAATTCAAAGGACCAGGTAAAGAAGTCTTTGCCGTCGAAGGGTCTTGACGTTTGCAGTTTTAAGACGTGTGCAAACTGCGACTGAACTTGAAGTGCGTCCAGTGGTCTTTCTTGTCCAGGTGAAGGTTGCGGGTGGGGCACGAAGCTGATTGACCCGCGCTCGTACGGAGCAAAGGTAGGTTGCTGCTGCTGGTTTCCTCGCGCATATGACGACCCATCAAGACTCATGGGTGTCGCTCCGTTGTTGCTGTTGTGTGTTTGTGCAGGTCCCGACTGCTGGTGTTGTTCGTAGAAGGACATGAAGGAGAAAAATTTCTCCATCATGTTCTGGTCAAAGTCCGAAGGGTGGTTCATGGGGGTCTCGGTTGACGTTCCTCTTGGTCTTGTTGCCGTGCCTTCTTCTGTCTGCAGGCCAGAGGCTGGCGGTGGAGTAGGAGTAGTGCCCGAGGAGCCATTAGGGGAGCTCCTTTCCTTGTTTGTTGCCATGTCTTGTAATGATCTTGAAAAAAGGAGTAGAGTTTCCCTTGTCAGCTCTCATACCATGTTGGGCTGAGATAGCCCCTTAGGATCTTTGCAAGGGATAACTCTAGGTGAAGTAGTTGTAATAGCGGAAGCGTTTAGTGAAGAATTTGAACCGACCTTGCACTGGTGTGTGAGAGCAAAGTTGATTGAATTAAACAAACAAATACAAGGATTTATATATAAGAGTACAGGGAATACGAATAGATATGTAGATAACTGTATTGCTGTTGCGGTTCGATACAGTGCGACTCGGGCAACTGCTCTGTAACGAGTCAGTTGTGTGTCCTTAACTGTCGCGCTGTAATTGTCGAGTCAAAGGTCAGCGACCTTTGACTTTCTCGTAACCTCCAGGCGGTTACCCTAACCTCCGAGGTTGACTCGATGCTTCGATTGGGACTGCTTCGCTTGGTGCCTTGGGTTTTGATACGACAGAAGCGCACTTAGGACTTATTGTTTCCAACACAAGAGAGTGCTACATTATCAACATATATACAATTTAGCCATGTACAAGCTAGATTAGTAAGTACAACCTACCTACAACATGACCAATGCCGTGTACAACCTAGCAATTGTCCTAGTAGGAGAAGTATAACCAAAATGTACAACCTTACCATGTCCCGACCAAGCTGATAGGAGCTGGTTGTTATGGACAGCCTAAAACCACCAGAGCTACTACAGTTTTCATATACGTACAAGTGGAGAGCTCACTACAAGGGGCGTTGGAGGGTCATCGCTGGCACGCAAATCGAACAGTCAGATGACCCTCAAACGCCCCAAGGGTTTCCCCCTCTCCTGCATCCGTCCGTCCACTCCAAACCCTGTGTCTCCTGTCTCTCCCCCTTCACACCTGCTCCTGCTCCAGCGGTGCCAGCTCATCCATCATATGCTGCACCCGCCTGCACGTCAGGTTCACCAGGGGTTCTATCCCAAGCGCCTTTGCCGCCTTGAAAATCTCCATAAGACCATCACCATCAACTTTAGCCATGAAATCCTCCTCCCACTCCTGCCTTCCTGCTGAACCATCCATCTCCCCTGTGCCGTATCCATGCCCATTGCCATCCTCATTACTGGTGGTTTCGCTAATACCCGTCCGTTCCACCTCCACCTGATGCTCGCAGAACTGAATAGCCTTTGCCACGCCCTGGCTTGTCGCATCCACAGCTATAACAGGCAGATCGTCGCCTGCTGTCGCCCTGCGACTGCTGCTGCAGCTGCTGCGACTGTTGCTGCCATTTAAGGCACTTGCGACTGTCGCCTGCTGTCGCCCTGCAGCTGTTGCTGCAGCTGCTGCGGCGTTAGGGTCATTGTCGCTGTGTGGAGGAGCAGCGGCGGACTCGCGGTCGCAAGCGATCGCCTGTCGCACGGGGTCCATGTGCATGGCGACTTCCTCTGCGACAGGCAGCACGACGCGATCCACGCTTAGCAGGCGGACTAACGAGCCCGTCATGGTTGGACGAGAGAAGACGAGAGAACGTAGGAAAGAGGCAAAGATGTGGCGAATAGAAGGAACAGGAAACCGGGAGGCGTTTGACAAGGATATCAGGAAGGCAAACAAACGAGCGGTACGCAACGAAGAAAGCACGTAAAAAAAAGTGGAGAAATAATCAGAAACGGAGAATGAAACAATGAAACTAACGAAGTCCGGGAGGAAGTATAAGTACGGCAAGAAGATCAAATTGATCAAGAAGCGAGGGAAACGAAGCCAATACCCATCGAAAGGCGTGAACAGAGGCGTGCTTCTCGCGAGAAGGACTCATCCACCCGCACAAGTTCACAAGGTATGCGTGCGGAGTTGCTAACACAAGCTGTCTCCCTCTCTCCTCCGCGCCCTGCGTCGCGCCCTAGGGTGCCACCACTGGTGGCAGCAGCAGCAACCACTTACTACCCAGTCATCTAACTCGAGAAATACCATGCTACCTCCAATCAAACATCATCTTCAGCAGCAGCCTCGTGCGCCACCTCGACATGCACTCCACGATCAACTAGCGCGGAGTTTGGAGAGCTCCAGGAGCGCTTAGTAGTAAATGGAAAAAAAGTCGTGGCACATGCTCCGCCGCGTCGGGTCGCGGGCTTTCAGCGGGGCGGGGGGCGAGACGGAAGGTGCGCGCCAGGTTCGTCGGGCCATACATTTGACGTGGCACGGAAGCGATCGTTCAAGCACGAGACGCGCGATAACGAGCGGTGGCGCGGCAGCGTTGGCTGAAACCCTACAATGCCCGAAACACATGACACGACGACAGACTTTCTCGGATTTCCAGCCGGTCACTGAAGCCTGAAGGCATCCAAATGCCTCACTGGATTTGCGCTGCGCCCCATCGGCTGCGCAGGCGACCCGACACGTCTCCTGTGCATGTACGGGGTTACTTGCTTGGAGCAGCCGCTGCTGTGAGAACAGGCCAGCCAGTGTGCACTGTGCTAGGTTGCATGGTGACTGTCCAGTCCAGTTGTGCACCTTGACTGGCGGGATGGCCAGGCCACCAAGAAGCTTGTGGTGAGTGAGGTGATGGTGCAAGAGCGAATGTGTTCTCCAGGCCAGCTGGTCATGGGCGGGATGAAGGCGTGAGTTGCGGTGGCAAATTCCAGCAAGTTTATCGAGGCGCAAATGACTTGTTAGGGCGTGTAACTTCGTAGCGACCAACCCAAAAATACGACCATTGGGCGGCTCTGACGATTGCGAAGAAAATAGGGTAACACTCTACGCGGTAGTCACACTGACTAGAGAACACTTTCAGGTGCTATTTTCATCTACTTTTGTGTCAGACTACGCGACCTGTACTACTACCAGTCCTGGGCAGGGGTGGTGTTTGGACTTCCAGTTGTTTCCTCCGAATGTGTTTCGATAAGGCCTATGCACTTTGCTAAACACCACTCTCTCTCTCTCTTTGCCCAATATTCCACACTCCGTCCGAATGCTAAAACTTGGATTCAACCTTTCCATTCTAAATACGGGAGTAGTTAAGGGTGAGTGGCCTTCAGATCGCGAACAGAATGGTCATTCTGTTCGAAATGTGTGGCGGGGTTCGTTCAGACGTTACACGATTCGCACTCGCATGACCCGACCATTTGGTCGGATTTTAGGCATGGTCGCTACAAAGGACACGCCCTTACTGCGCGATTCCTTACCAGACATTCCCCCTATTTCGTACTTATCCATCATCACAGACATGTATGTGTATTAGGCATGAGCAAAGAGCCGCGGTTAGGTTCGCTACGAACCTAATCTCAGCTTTGTTTTGTTCAAGAGGTTCGTCACGGGCCGAACCTGTTTGTCATCGGACCGGCTCGGCAGTTCGACCGGTTCGGTTTTTAGCTTATAACTAGGGGCACAGAGGGACGGGGAGGGGTTACGAAAGGTTAAGAAGGGCTTAAATGGCCGATTCGGTTCGGTTCGGTTCGGTATTCCTGCTATAATACCGAACCTCGAACCGGCATGAGACCAGAACGGTTCGGAATGAACCGGTTCGGTTCGAGCACAAACCGGTTCGGTGAATGCGCTATAGTGGCCGAACCGGTTCGGTTCGGTACTTTGCTCATGCCTAATGTGTATCTAGGATGTCTGACTTGAATCCGGATTTTGATGGAACCACACAGTTTGTTACATTATGTTACATTCATCTGATGAATCTTCCTATCTGAGGTAGTACACAACACAACCATCACACGAAGAAGCATCAGTGATTAGGTGTGTCAGCAGCACAGAAGCACAGCACCCGTCGTTTCACAAGTTCACCTCCCTCAACCCACCACTCATCCGTAGCTCCCCCCCACCATCACCAACATCAGCAGCTTCCACAGTAATCTCCCGCCTCAACAAAAACCGGCTCTCCCTCCCCTGCTCGCCCTCCCCACCCCCTCCTACCTTCTCTCCAAACTCCCCCACCTGCTCTCGCCCCTCCTCCACACCACCCTTCACCTCACCACTCCCACCGCCGCTCCCACCGCCGCTCCCACCGCCAACCCCACCGGCTGGCTGCTGCAGCAGCAGAAGGAGCAACAAGGGGAGCAGCACAGCAAGGCCTGATACCCCGACAAGGACTTTCTTGAGGAGGGAGGACTCTTGTGCGAGGAGCTGTGCCTCCTGTGCCAGCTGCTGGTCATCTGCTTGGATCCGCGTGAGCGTGGCTCGTAGCGTTTCCACATCGTTAGCCAGTGCTGCTTGCCTCTGCGGAGAGGATGCAGGAGAAGATCAGAAAGCAGGCGAGAGGAAGCAGGAGAGGGGGCAAGGAAGAGAGCACGGGAGAGACCGAGGGGAGCAATAGAGAGCAAGAGTGGGAGAGAGCGAGACAGTGAGTTTGTGTACGAGGAGTCTCAGAGACAGAGTCATGCATGCGCCTCCTGTGCCAGCTGCTGGTCGTCTGCCTGGATGCGCGTGAGCGTGGCTCGTAGCGTGTCCATGTCCCGTGCCAGTTCTGATTGCTTCTGCGGAAGGGATACAGGGCGTAAGAGAGCACAAGTGGGGGTAAGAGGGCGCCGGGGGGAGCAGGAGGGAGCAGGAGAGAGCAAGAGAGGGAGAGAAAAGGCACGTGAGCTCATGTATGAGGCGCCCCAGAAACAGAGTGTTGCATGGGGGACTGGGATTCCTGTGCCATGCCCCAAAATAAGACACACGCAAACAACTGCAGATTATCACCCCGCCAAGGTCTTCACATCCCATGTGCTTCACACCCCATGTGCGTCACAATACCACAATATCCCGTCAGAAACACATTACCCCATGTCGACCACATTACCTTCTCTCCCTCTCCCACGGCCTTCTTCGCTCGGTCCACCTCATCCGCCAGCCTGGCAGCCAGCTGTTGCCCCTCCGCCACCTGGGCCTCCAGCTGTGCTGCCACCTGTCGCCCCTGCGCCACCTGCGTCAGCAGGTCCCCTGCCCTGCCTGCCATGCCCTCCAGCTCCTGCTCCGCTCGCTCTGCATCGGCACTGCAGGGAGGCAAACCGGAGGGAGGGAGAGCGGGGAGGAGTGAGAGTCATTAGGAGCCCTGCCAGTCATGCCCCATCATGCCCTCCCATCCTCCGCCCTGCCTGCCATGCCCTCCAGCTCCTGATCCGCTTGCTCTTTGTCTGCGCTGCAGTGGGGCGGATGGAGGGGGGGGCGGGAGGCGGAAACGCAGGGGTCGTGGAATGGGGATCAGGTATGAGTTGGCAGTGCTGCGGAGGTACGCAAGGGAGCATACACTCCCACTCCCCAACGGATCATACACTCCACTATCCCCCATATTTCACTGTGCTTCTCAGTTCCCTCGACCAGTCGAGACTATCCCAATCCCACCCCACCGCACCCCACCCCACCCCATCTCCCACCCCTCTCACCGCAGGGCGCCCACAACAGCCTTGGCCTCCAGGGCGGCCCTTAGCTGCCTGCCACCATCCTCCAGCACCGCTTCCAGCTCCCTCTCCCTCCCCTCCCAGGCCGGCAGCAGAGCAGGGAATGGGAAGTGCAAGGGCGAGCACCGACTTTCACACTCCCTCAGGGCTCATAGCACAGGCTCCACTCCTTCCTGATCTCACTGTGCTTCCAGATTCTCTCAACCAATTGCGCCCAGCCCATCCCATCCCCACCTTATCCCACCCCACCTCACAACCCTCTCCCCTCTCACCGTAGAGCGCCCACAACAGCCTCGGCCTCAAGAGCAGCACGCAGCTGCCTGCCACCATCCTCCAGTGCCGCTTCCAGCTCCCTCTCCCTCGCCTCCGCCGCTGCCACCTCAGCTTTCAGCTCCGCCACCTCATTCCTTAGCGTGCTGACTAGGCGCGTCATATTCTCCGCCATCTCACCCGCCGCCTTCCTCGCAGCTTCCTCCCTCTGCTCCGCATCCTTCAGCTGCCCAGTCAGCAGCCCAACCCGCTCTCTCACAGCCGCAACCTCCTGCTTCTCTGCATCCACCTTAGACTTGAGAATCTCGCTCTGTCTCGTGACAAACGCGAGCCGTTCTTTCGCGGCCTGTGCCGCCTCTGCTGCCCGCGCCTCCCTCTCCCGCCCCTGCTGGATCGTCTCCTCGAGCTCTTTCACGCGGGCCATGGCTGCTTGCGCCTCCCCGCTCCCTGCGTCCTTCTCGCTGCTCAGCTGTGATACCAGAAACTCCAGCTCTAATATCTGAATCGTGGTTGAGGGGGGTGATGGTGGCAGGGGGGCGGGGGGTGCAGGAGAAAGGATGAATGGGGCATGGTGGATTGTCCTGGCTTTTTTAGGCGCCTCAAAAGAAACTCCAGCTCCGCAATCTGGGTTGTGAATTGGGGAGGGGGGTGGCGGGGGGAGGGGGGGGTACAGGGTACAGGGTGCAGGGTGCAGGGTGCAGGGTGCAGGGTGCGGGGTGCGGGGTGCGGGGTGCGGGGTGCGGGGTGCGGGGTGCGGGGTGCGGGGTGCAGGGTGCAGGGTGCAGGGTGCAGGGTGCGGGGTGCGGGGTGAAGGGTGAAGGGTGAAGGGTGAAGGGTGAAGGATGGAGGATGAATGGGGCATGGTGGATAGCAGTCATACGTGAAACAACAGATTCAAGAACTGGGAGCAGGGGGGGGTAGATGACGGGTGACGGCAGTGGGTGGAGGACGGGAGGAGGGTGGAGGTTGAATGGGGCATAGTGCATGCGACATGGGCATGGGCATGGGCATGGGCATGGGCATGGGCATGGGCATGGCATGGCATGGCATGGGCATGGCATGCCATGGGCATGGGCATGGGCATGGCATGGGCATGGGCATGGGCATGGGCATGGCATGGCATGGGCATGGGCATGGGCATGGCATGGGCATGGGCATGGGCATGGCATGGCATGGGCATGGCATGGCATGGGCATGGGCATGGGCATGGCATGGGCATGGGCATGGGCATGGGCATGGGCATGGCATTGGCATGGGCATGGGCATGGCATGGCATGGGCATGGGCATGGGCATGGCCATGGCATGGCATGGGCATGGGCATGGCGCACCCACCACCCCATCACATACCCACCATCCCATCACCTCCTCACACTCTCCCCACTCCTGCAGCACCTGTGCGTCCAGAGCATCAGAGCGCTTCTGACCAGCTTTTACCATCAACTGCAATGCAACCCACTCTGTGACAGCACATCACCCATCACCCCACCCACCACCCCACCCACCACCCCATCACCCATCACCCCATCATCCCACAAACTCCCCCTCCCAGCAGCACCCTGTGCTTCCAGTGCATCAAACCGCTCCCCTGCACGTTTTAGACGTCTCAACAAAACCCGTACCTGCGCTTCCAGAGCATCAGAGCGCTCTTCTGTGACCGTTGCTGCTCTGCGCGCTGCTCCTGCCGCATCCATAGCCGCTTCTGCCAACGTCTGTCCGTGAGAATCGCGAGGGAGAGGGGAGACGGGTAGGCAAAGAAGGGTGGGGAGAGGGTGCAAAGTGGGGGCGAAGAGGGGTCGAAAAGGGGTTGAAAACGGGGCCAAGGGTGGGTGGACGGTTTAATCATATGGACGAGCATGCATGGCCGCTTCTGCCAATGACTGTTGGAAGGATTATCAAAGACTCTGACGTTTACCCCAACAACGTGTGCCAATCGTGCCAATCATGCCCCAATTGTTGCTGGGTACTATGCTCCAACAAATTGTGCCAGGGCATCACAGAACATGCCACAGCACAACACATTCTTTATCAGCATGAGGCAGCAATGAGAGGAGACACAGCAGCTGCGTCAGCACCGGCGGCAGCAAGCGTGAGACGGGAAAGACGGGGCGGAAGGGAGATAAGATAGCCGACCGACCGACCTTGTGGTGGTCGATTTGAACGCGGGCCGCTGCAGCAGCCTTGTGGAAGACAACCTGACAAAAAAAGATAGCCAGGGAGACACAGGAGGAGAGGACAGAAAGAGTGACATTTGAGTCGACTCAAAAGTCACCTTGGAAGACAGCCTGACCAAGAAGGACAGCCAGGGAGACACAGGAGGAGAGGATAGACAAAGTAGTTTTGGAAAGAAACACCACGAACGAAACTCCAGCATCTTTTTATCACTGACCATTATACCTCAATCACGAAGGCAGTGCTCTACGACGAGGCACACCAGCAGGAGAAAAGGCGCCTGAATTAAAACACGGCCCGACCGTCTCCCCACTGACTATCAGCTATGACGATCACACATTGGAGACAGCAAGCGGGAAGCCAACAGCCAGAGGGATGGTGGCTGCTGGCTGGGTGGCCTCCCCCTTGGAAGGCACTTGGCACTAGGCACTGCCTTCCGAGGCGAAGCAAGGCGGCTGGAAATTTAAATGGCCACTTCCCACGAATTCCCATACCTCAGAGACAGCGGGGTTTGAGTCGACTGGAAACTGAGGCAAGGCGGCGCAAATGAATGAATGAATGGCCGCTTTCCACTGATTGCCATGCCATACCTCGGAGACAGCGAGGGGGATGTCTGCACTGCCCTCTGCGCTCGCCGCTACCAGCTGCTGCACGTACTGCAGCTGGGCTTGCTGTAGGGCGGGAGGGTGGAGTGGAGTGGAGTGGGGTGGGGTGGGGTGGGATGGGATGGAGGGACATCCCAAAGGAAGGGAAGTGAAGTGATTAACTTAGGCACATAGAGAACTGATACCAGCTGCTGCACGTACTGCAGCTGGGCTTGCTGTAGGGCGGGACGCAGGGACGAAGGGCGAGAGGGCGGGCGGGACGGAGGGAGGGAGGGAGGGAGGGAGGGAGGGAGGGAGGGAGGGAGGGTATGGCAAGGTTGGCAAGGATTGGAGAGGAGTGGAGTCCTTTTCTTAGGCGCATTGAGAACTGCCAGCAGCTGCTGTGGGGTACTGCAGGCAGCTGAGCTTGCTCCATGCGGTCAGGTCAGGAGACAGGGGGGTCTGGCAGGAATGGAGATGACTTTTGAGTCGACTCAGAAGTCTGCTGTGGGTGCTGCAGGCAGGTGGGCTTGCTCCATGCGGTCAGGTCAGGAGACAGGGGGGTCTGGCAGCGAATGGAGATGAGAAGGGAAGGGAAGGCAAACCCAACCACACAACCACACAACCACGCGTAAACACAAGAACCTAATATGCCAACCTCCCCTCTAAACCCAACCACCCAGCAAGCCCACCCCGTCCCACCCCACCCCACCCCACTCCTCTCCACTCCTGCGTACCGCCCAGTCGTCTGCAGGCCCTCCAGCAGCGCCGGTGTCTCTGCGGCGCTCGTACACTGCCTGAGCCATGGCGCTCACACGCGGCGTGTCCAGAGCAGAAAGCAGGTCCACACACTGTGCGTTGGGGGGTGGGGTGTGGGGAAGGGGATTCCTGAGGCGCCTCAAAAGCCGGTGTCTCTGCGGCGTTCATACACTGCCTGAGCCATGGCGCTCACCCGAGGTGTATCTACAGCTGACAGCAGGTCCAGGCACTGTGAGGGGAGGGTGGGTGGGTGGGGGTTAGGAGGGCAGATGGAGAGCAGGTGTGTCAGTCAGTGTGTGCATGCGTAGTTTGATTTGAGTCGCCCCGTGCCATGGCGCTCACCCGAGGTGTGTCCAGTAGCGACAGGAGGTCCACGCACTGTGGGTGGGGGTCAAGAGGGGGGGAACGGGAGGGGGAAATGTGAGAGCAGGAGACTGAGTCGGCCTGAGCTCGGCCTGAGCTCTGCCTGAGCCATGGCGCTCCACCTGCACTGTGGGTGGTGCGCGGGGAGTCGATTTTTTAGTCGACTAAAAAATCGACTTATCACACTGAGCCATGGCGCTCCACCTGCACTGTGGGTGGTGGGCGGGGAGTGGGTGGAGTGAAGGGATGGTGCGTCTGCATGTGCATGTGTGCATGTGCATGTGCGCATGTGTGCATGTGTGCATGTGTGCATGTGCATGTGCATGTGCATGTGTGCATGTGCATGTGCGCATGTGTGCATGTGTGCATGTGTGCATGTGTGCATGTGCATGTGCATGTGTATGCGTTGCTCTCTACAGGCGCTCGCACGCACATGGCCCTAAACCCTGAAGCAAGGCTCGCACGCACCTGCTGCCATGGCTGCAGCGGCACAGGGGCATCAGCATTTTGAGACGTCTCACAAACCCAAGAAATCCCAAAAGTGACTCATAAACCCTGAAGCAAGGCTCGCACGCACCTGCTGCCATGGTTGCAAGGGCACAGGGGCATCAGGCACTGCTGTTTCCACCGCTGCACGCGCCTGTGCCAGCGACTGCCGCCCTGCAAACGTGAGAAAGCTGACGGGGACGCAGTGTTACAGACGGGAAGAAGTGAAGCAACAAGGAAGAGAGTGTCATGGATGGGGAGGGGGGTGTTACAGGGGGGCAAGCAAGTCAAGGCGAAGAGAAAGGTAGAACAAGAAAGAAGGAAGTGGGAAGCGGGGCAGAAATAACAAGGGGAGGGGGTGAGTGTGAAACGAAACGAACACACACCTGAGAGCGACAAAGGCCGAGAGAGCAGGAGAGGAGGAGCAGAGCACAACACGCAGACCCATGGCTGATAGAGTGCCCACTGCTCTCACTGCCTCGTACACACGCCACCCCACTTGCTGCCCCTGACCGCCCTGCTGCTGCCCCCCCTGCTGTCCCCCTGGCTGTCCCCCTGGCTGTCCCCCTTGCCCTTGCCCCTGCTGCTGCGGGTTCTCTATAGCAGGGAGTGATATGTGCAGTGCTACAGCGCCCTCCCGTGCCGCGGCTTCTACAAACGATGGCCGGTCCAGGGAGGAAGGCTCGCCATCCGCCTGAAGGGGGCGTGGGAGGGAGAGGGGAATGGTGGAGGAAATGGGTGCGCCAGTGCAGGGGAAAAGAGGCAGAGAGTGCAGCAGAGGGTGCAGGGGTGAGAGTGCAGAGGAGAGAGCATTGAATGCACATGCACACCCACACGCCGTATACTCTTGAGATGCCTTCAAAGGGAGATCAGATCACATGAAACGCACCTGCAGCAGCACGACAGCGTCGTAGCCCCACGTGCGCACATACGTTTTTATATCTGCGTCCGTGGACGGCAGATCGCCCAGGTAGTTTCTGAGAATTCTCAAGAACCACCTGCAATGCATGAGACGCACCTGCAGCAGCACGAGGGCGTCATAGCCCCACTTGCGCACGTACGCCTTTATATCCGCGTCCGTTGCCGGAAGATCGCCCAGGCCTAGGCTCTCCGTCACGCCCACTTGCCGCACTGCTGCATCCCCCTCCGCTTCCTCGGTCTCTGCCTCCTTCTCATCCTCCTCGCCATCCTCCCTCCCTGCAATCTCCTCCTCCTTTCCCTCTGCTCCCTTTTCCCCAACTACAACGTCTCTTCCAACCTGCCGCTGCTGCTCCTTCCCCGTCTCCTCGTCCTCTCTGCCTTGCTCTTTCTCACTCCCCGACTCCTCATGCTCCTCCGCTCTCCTCTTCCCCTCTCTCTCATCCCAGTCGAGTTTCAAAGTTCCTTCTACCTCCGCCGTAGTACCTGAGACCCCTTCATTCGACGCCTCATGAGTGACTGATGCTGCTGCTTCTTCCCCGTCTGACATCCTCCCGTCATCTGCCTTATTCATTCCTTCAGGCGCCAATGGCAGCGATAGTTCCGTTTCCGTGGCTGCCACGTCATCCACGGCGCCAGGTTGCCGCGCGGGAAGACTGCCACGTCGGACTGGCTCAGTCGGGACGGGTCCAGCTGGACGGGCTTGGAGCGGTTTCCGGTCGGGTCTAAGGGAACGGAACCTGGTACGGTAGGTCGAGCCGTACGCGTGACCGTACGTGAATCCGTTAGCTGTTGAAACGCGTCTGGTAGGGTGCAATGCCGAGGAAGGTATGTTCACCGCGCGGCACGCCATTGTTCTAACGTTTTTTTATTATTGTTAGATTAAGATTTAACGATAAATTTGCTTATACGGGCGGTTTTTGGGAATTTGCCTGGCACAACAAATAGGCTTAAATTAGAAGGAAAATGCTGATTCAGGAGGAAAAAAAAGGATTATAATCGAGGTTCGAGATGCGGCTCACTGGGCGAAAGCAGTCCAATTAACGTGACGACAAGCGCGGAACTAGCGCAAACGACCATGGCCGCGTGCTTTTTTTTTTCTTCCCTCTGTCTCTCGTCTCTTTTTCAACCTCGTCGTCAGGTTTCCTGCACCACGATCGAGCTGATGTGCCTGCGGGAATTAAATCAGCACCTCCGAATAAAGCGGAATGAGTGTATTTTAACCAACGTCGCCCCGTGCTGTTGCAATTAAGGCACGGCACAACGCTGATTCACGCTCAATGTTAGTCGGTCAACCTAATAAGGATGGCTATGGCGCGCTCCTTGCAAGAACTAGTAAGGCTGCTAGCTAATTATCATGGCGCCACAAGATGGCCATAAATCAGGAGCTCGGAGGAAATCGCCACTAGAATGATACAGCATGGAGCAACAAATCCATCCATCTGACTGACTGAACTGAACCAATGGAGCGTGTCGGCTGAAACCAAGGAGACTGTAACGAGCTGAGACTGCAACGGCCTATCAAAACAGCCTATCCCTATCGAGGGATGACGATGTGCAGGACGTGTGCTTGGGCTGTGTCAGAATGCTCGTCGTGTCAGAATGCTCTGGGAGGGGGATGAGGCGACACGAAGCAACCAAGTCTGCCCCTCGTGTCAGCGCTGGTACAGTTCATGTACATTTTTTCACGGAATAGTTCTGTATCAGTGGAGGGAGAGCTACAGTCCTGTTTCTTGTGCAAAAAAATCCTTGCAGCCCCAAATTGCTTGACTGTCATGCCCGGGGTAGCCTGCAGCCCCAAATTGCTTGACCTAGCATGTATCATACAGCACCCCCCACTGTTCCACATCCAAAATGAGGGAAGGATTAAACTGAGGGCCCATCTAACGGCTCTCCTATCCGGAGGCAGCAATGTAGGCCAGCATCAGAAAAATACCAAGTCGCTTGAAGTGTCGGATTTGAAAATAAGCCTCTGTGCGAGACATCCACGAGGAACGCGCCCTGAACAAGAAGACGTCAAAGTTTGATCAACTCGGGATCCAGCCAAAGTCTAGGCTGGTCTCATCACATCATCAGACCCAGCCTAGTGAAAACAGCAAATCCAATGTGGAACTAGAAATTATTTTAGTAGCCGGCCTATTTCCCGTCTCTGGCACGTCCAGTATCAGTCATTTTCCACGCGCGTCGTTGGGATCTCCTCTCCGCTTGTGTGCATCGTACTGAGAGGCCCTCGATCACCATGTTCGCGACGCGATCGCTGTCAAGATCGTTGACTCTGCCGACGCATCTCGCCAAGGACAGATCAACTATCGGTAACACGTCATCGGAGCTTTGGCGATCCTCGGAGGGAGTTCCGGGCCTTTTAGTGGGGCGTCAGCAGCCCAGCGCGAAATCACATCAGCATGGTCGTTCCGGTCGCAGACTTTCGCATGTCTCGCCAGTCGCGTCGTCGTTTGTCGCCGACCTCCTCAGCAACGAGGTGCGAGCGGCGTCATCTGCCGTCCACTACGAGTCGCTCCTCCGAGCCGCCTTACTGCATCTTAACTTTCAGGCTGCCTTGTGAATCTTGCGACATGGATCACATTAAGAGGCTGTGCCCATTGGAGAACAGCGATTGTTGAGAATATGGTTATGCGACAAGCTTTGAGACGTCTCAAGAATGGTTGAGTGTCAGGCTCCGAAACTTCCTGATCTTCCATATCTTTGCAATCTCTGCTTTCTCCCGACCCTCATCGCGATTCCTCCGTTTTTGTCTCTCGCCTTTCCCCCGTCTGTTATCGATACATCTTAGAGTCCCGACACCCCATCTCCCGACTGCCGGTCTCCCCGCCTCTTCCCACCTTCCTTCGTCCCCACGCTCTTCGCACTCTCTCAACCTCCGCCTCTCTCCCTCCCCTTCCTCTCCATTTGCCCCATTCCCCTATCCGCTTCCCGCTTTTCCCCTTCCCCCTTTCCCTCACCCTCCAGCCCCCAGTAGCAGCGAGCACGGCGAACGTGGCGGCGCAACGTCCATAGCCCGTCACAGCAGCATTTTGAAGCCTAACTCTCAACTCCCATCAACCCCTACCGTCCTCCCTTCCCTCCCCCTTCCCCTTTCTCTCCCCTTCCACCCTATCTCCCGTTCCCCCCTCTCTCTCCCCCAGCCGCTGGTGGCAGCAAGCGCGGCGTGCGTGGTGGCGCAGTGCTTAAAGCCTGTTATAGCGGCCGCAGCAGGGGACGGCTTTAACTGGCGCCTTGTGTTCAAGTCGGGCGGCATGCCCTCCTCACACTCCGCTGTGCGTGCCCTCCCCCTCGCTCCCCTCCCTCGTTTGCTTCCCCGCTCCGCTGCTCCCTTGCTTCCCTGCTCCTCTGCTCTCCTCTTCCCCTGCTTTCTTGCTCCCTTGCTTCTTCGCCCTCTCTCGGCCAATGACCAGTCCTCTTTCCTTAAACTCTTTCCCTCATCCCAAACCACTGCAATTCACTCCTTCCCTCATCCACGCCCTGCGATCGCCCCACCTCCCTCTTACGTCCACAATACCGCCTTTCCCTGCCCTCCAACCGCCCTGCCCCCCTCTCCCCCATGCATTCTGACTCTGCTTGTGCCCGCTCGTTCCATGCACTGGGCCATGGCAGGTTGTGACAGCTCTGGCAACGTCAATCTACTTCGAGCGGTGAGTTAGCCCACTCACCAGTCCCTCTTCTCTTCCCTCCGCCCGCCCTCCGCCACACCCGCCCGCCCTCTGCCACACCCGCCCTCCGCCACACCCGCCCGCCCTCTGCCACACCCGCCCTCCGCCACACCCGCCCGCCTTCTGCCACTCCCCCACACGCCTTCCTCTGCTCCAGTAGCGCTTCATTTCCGTAAGAGCGATTCTCTGCTTCTTCCACCCTCCCCGTTGCATTCGCGATATCCCACTTTCTCTCCATAACACCCTCCCCACAATCCTCTACCACCTGTGGCGTGCAGTGGAGCATCAGACGCTCTCTTTGGAGCAACAGTAGTGTTTGCCACCATAGTCATGTACGACGCCCAGGTATGGCCATCCGTGCCGGGATGCGGGTGCTGCGAGAAAGAAACAAATGGGAAAGCGAACAAAGAAGAGAGTGACAAGAAATCTGCAACAGTAGTGTTTGCCACCATAGTCATGTACGACGCGCAGGCATGGCTATCTGTGTAAGAGGCACCTCAAGAAAGAAAGGAATAATGAAAAGCAATATAAAAAAGAGGGAATGAATGCAGCAGCGGTGCTTGCTTCTGTAGTTATATACGATGCCCAGGCATGGTCATCCCCTCTGCCCTCTTTTGTCCTCGTATGTCCTGCCTTCCTCCTGCCTCTCATATCGCCCCTCCCTTGGCCGTGGATTCTGAGCCATTGTTTCACGCTCTGCAATGCACTACATAACCTGTGCACTGCACTTGCTCCTCTGTTGACTGGAACATGGTGCTGCAGGGGGTGCGGGGAGCAGTGGGGAAGCAAGCTCAGGTGATCAACTCCTTGGTTGTGCCGCAGTTGGTTCGCCCTCCCCCTCTCTCCTCCATTCGCAACAGCGATGCATCCCTCTCCAAAGGCACAGCGGATGTCAACGATCGCCCCAGCGACAGCAGCAGCAGCATCAGCAGCAGCAGTGGTGGCGGCGGCAGCAGCAGCAACAGCACCAGCAGCGGCATTGGCAGCAGCAGCAGTAGCGGCGACAGCAACGGTCAAACCGAGGAGCAGCAGGGGTGGAAGAAACTTTTTCCATGGCTGAAGAAAAACAGGGGGCCTGGGCTGGAAGTGGGTCCTGTAATGGACGATCGCAGCGATAATGATGATGTTAGTGATTCTGAGGGCCGCTTGGCTGTGAGGACAGCAACACTGGATGGGATAGATTGGGACGACAGCCGCATTTCAGCCTACATTAGCCCTAGCAGTTCAGGGAGTGATAGTGAGAGCAGCAGGTTACCAGCAGCACAGCGGTGGAGGCGGTCCAGGTCGTTCTGGGCGGCGGTGTTTAGGGAGCCGGCAGTTGTAGAGGGGGAGGTGGAGGTGCAGGAGATAGGGCAGCTGGAGGGGTGGCGAAACGTGCCGCTCAAGGAATCGGTGGGGCATACCAAGGCTGAGGTGGTTGGGGGTGCGGTGGCTGGTGTTCTGCTCAGCTTGCTCATCGAATTGTTCAGCTGAACCCAGAAGCAGTTAAAATGTTTCTTTGCATGGTCGATATGGATTATGGATAGTGAGCTAGGGATTTTGTTTGTTAGGACTAGTCTGGGGATGGGGAAGCTAGTGACTAAAATTGTCCTATAAGCTACTATATTAGGTTGGTGCGTTGCCGTTTGTTGAAGACCAAGCCTCAACGTAACTTCTCAGGTGCTGCTGCTGCTGGCGAGGGTTTAGTATAGATGCTATGGAAAAGGAAGCTTAGTAAAATAGACATAAGAAATTTCTGGAATGAAATCTCAACTCACAATCGCAACAAGCGCATGCCGAATCCCCCCACTCGCCTCACCCACGACAATTCCGCCGCAAGTGAAGCAGGCGAATCTTTCGCCTGCGCCTCGATCTGCTTTTGCACGGCAGGAGTTTCTCCAATCACAGCCGGACTGTCAGGAAGCCATCAAAGCCGCGACTCGGATTCTTGAATCAGGCAGCGGCAGCGGCTGGCAGTACCCGTCCATCCAGGAAATTGGCGGTTCCGTTGAATTGACACCGATTCCACTACACCGGGTGTGTCTAGTTGTGTTGAGAATATCTAGTTGTGTAGGTCGGCGGTGATTCGCTTTGAAGTTGAAGTTCTGCATGTTAGCGCGAATTGTTTTAGTGCAGTGCGACAAGGTAGAAGTGCACCACTGTTGACCCTAAGTACGATCCGTCCGGAAGCTGTCGCATCTATCTGAACGGCACCTTTAAAACCACGTCTTCTGCTAAGGATCGCGGGGAACTTTGGGAACTAAGAATTTCCATAATCACTCCCAGCCAAGTTTTCCCCTTGTCAGTCCCATTTGCGCCTACTCTACGTAGAAATACACGTAACAGCGCGGCGTGGGGCTCTAGCTACGAGATATCGTCTCCAAATCCATACGCCGTAGAAAGACACATGAAACTTTACGTTTTTCCAGCTTCAATCGCGAAAGACATGTAAACCTGGCGCCCTACTTCTCGATTTGACGATTCATAGAATCACGAAGATCCAGCGCACCAGATACGACACGGGGAAAAGGCGAAGCAGATAATCATAAGACGCACAGCCGTATTATCTGGGCGGAGGCCGCTCAGCTTGAAGAACGCCGAGGACGCTGAGGCAGGCGAAGGAGCGTTATGGCGCGGACACACGTCACTCGCGAGGACTTGCGGATTGTTACACCGACAGCAGCAGCAGCAAGACGAGCTGCGGGAAGGACGGTACTGCTGGTGCTGGTGGCCGTGTGCGTGACGATGAGCCCGACAGTCGCGAATGCCGAGCCATACGCAGGTACCCAGCAGTGCTGCTAAGAACCGTTCACATGCCAAGCACGGTTTAGATGCAAGTCACCTTGATTTCAAATTTCAATGCAAGAAGCGGCTTAGGAGTACGTCGTAGTATGAGCATGACATCGCATTGTATCGCATGGCATCGCATAGCATCGCATGCATTTAGGTTGACTCGGTAGCGATTCCACGTCCTCGCATGTGCTGAGCTGACCCTAACATCCAGCAAAGCAGCAGGGTCAGCAGGGCAAGACGAGTCGCAGGGTCGTCGCTATCTCATTGCCGCGTGTACCCCGCTAGCTGCGGCAAGCATACCTGGACGGACGACTCGTGCGTTATGTCTAGTTTTGAGGCGCCTCAAAAGTAGAGCGGTTCAACTGGTCAACTGGCATCTCACTCCTGCCGTCCTTTGAGACGCCTCAAAAGCCGTCCCCTTCCCTATCTCGCCTTCCCCCATTCCCCACTCCGCCGTTCCCCCCATTCTTTCCCCCTCCGTCCCCCCATTCTCCCCCGTTCCCCCAGACACGGGCCCCATAGACCCGGAGACGGACCCCGCGGTGCTCGCGCGCATGCTTCCGCTCAACGTGCGCGCGGGCGGGCCGTTCGCGGACTGGATCACGGGCGAGCGCGAATGGTTCAACGTCAACTACTACTTCGGCAAGGGCGGTGCGTTGCGTTGCGCAGTGCGTCGCGCCGCGCTCTGCGGCGTGCTTTGCGGGAGGGTTTGCGGCATGCGTTGCGGCGTGCGCTGCGACGAGGGTTGCGGGGGGAGGGGGTGCGGGGAGAGGGTGCGAGATGGTACTGATGCAGGCTGTGAGTGACGAGACGGCGACGTGCGAGTTCAGTAATTCGCGGGGCGGAGTCCGCACGGAGCCATCTCTGCTACCTGCCTGCTGGTAGTAAACTTCTGCCCCATCATCTTTATTTAGGTTCTCAAAACTGGCCCATGCGTCGCCACACGCCTAGCCTCCTCTCCCCTCCCCTCCTCTCTTCTCCTCACACCCCCACCCCCCTTCGCGCCCATCCACTTCCCCTTCACCTCCCACTTTCTCTTCCTCTTCCCCTTGCCCTTCCCCGTTTGCCCCCCAGGCAACGACATGCGGGACACCGCAGCGCAGCAGCGACGTGATCTGGGGAGGGAGGGCGCTCGTTCCGGCTGTTCCTTTCCGCCCTCCCGCCCATCCTCTCGATCCCGCGCGCATTTCTCCTGCTCCTTCTCTTCCCCCCCAGGCAACGACCTGCCGGACACAGCACAGCAACGACTTGATCTGGGGGGACGAGGGACGCTCGTTCCGCCCGATCTTTTTCCCCCCCGCCCACCCGCCCTCTCAATTCCTCGCATTTCTCTCACCCCCCTCCCCATGCCCCCCTCTCCCTTTCCCCCTCCCAGGCAACGACCTGCTGGACACGCAGCGCAGCAACGACGTGATCTGGGGGGGCGAGGGCGACGACGGGCTGTACGGCGAGGATGGCAACGACACCATGATGGGCGGCCCCGGCAACGACCTGCTGTGCGGGGGTGCGTTTTGAGTCGACTCAAAACACGCAACGACCTGCTGTGCGGGGGTGCGCGCGGGGGGGAGAAAGGGGAGGGAAAAGGGGGAGTGGGGAGGGGGGACGGGGGATGGTGGAGGGGGGAGGAAATTGGGAGGGGATGGGCGAGGGGGCGGGACTGACATGGACTGGCTGAGTCGGCGGTATATAGCCGGAAGCTTGAAAGGGTGGCTGGGTTGAAGCTTGAAAGGAAATGTCCGTTTGGTGGGTGGGCTGTACGGTGAGGACGGCAACGACACCATGCTGGGGGGCCCGGGCAACGACCTGCTGTGCGGGCAGTGGGAGTGGTGCGCGGAGGAGAGGGGAGGGGGGAAAGGGGGGATGGGGGTTGGTGTGTCCATATCTTCCCGTGCTTGCGCTTCGTAATTCGGCCCTCCTTCCTCTCCTCCCTTGCTTCCTCATGCAGCCTCTGGGAGGCTGACATCACACACGAAGAGGAGGGCGACGACACAGTGCTGGGCGACCGAACCTTGTGGTTCATGACCGGTCTCGTGCCATCGCATGCTCACACTCCCGCCCTCCCCCTCCCAACCCCTACCTCTTCCCGCTCAAAATTCTCTTCCAAACTCCCGTTTCCCCCTCCTCCTTCCCTTGCCAACGGTGCAGCGCCCGGGAGGGACATCATATACGGGGAGGAGGGTGACGACACAGTGCTGGGGGACCCGTGCGGCATCGGGAACATCTGTGAGGGCCCCCAGGTGGTCTACAACGACTGGATCCACGTGAGTGACTGGCGATACTGCTACTGCTGGCCATGCTGCTGCTGCTGGCGATGCTGCTGCTGGTGATGCTGCTGCTGGCGATGCTGCTGCTGGTGATGCTGCTGCTGGTGATGCTGCTGCTGGTGATTCTGCTGCTGGTGATTCTGCTGCTGGTGATGCTGCTGCTGGTGATGCTGCTGCTGGTGATGCTGCTGCTGGTGATGCTGCTGCTGGTGATGTTGCTGCTGGTGATGCTGCTGCTGGTGATTCTGCTGCTGGTGATTTTGCTGCTGGTGATGCTGCTGCTGGTGATGCTGCTGCTGGTGATGCTGCTGCTGGTGATGCTGCTGCTGGTGATGCTGCTGCTGGTGATTCTGCTGCTGGTGATTCTGCTGCTGGTGATTCTGCTGCTGGTGATTCTGCTGCTGGCGATGCTGCTGCTGGTGATGCTGCTGCTGGTGATGCTGCTGCTGGTGATGCTGCTGCTGGTGATTCTGCTGCTGGTGATTCTGCTGCTGGTGATTCTGCTGCTGGTGATTCTGCTGCTGGTGATTCTGCTGCTGGTGATTCTGCTGCTGGTGATTCTGCTGCTGGTGATTCTGCTGCTGGTGATTCTGCTGCTGGTGATTCTGCTGCTGGTGATTCTGCTGCTGGTGATTCTGCTGCTGGTGATTCTGCTGCTGGTGATTCTGCTGCTGGTGATTCTGCTGCTGGTGATTCTGCTGCTGGTGATTCTGCTGCTGGTGATTCTGCTGCTGGTGATTCTGCTGCTGGTGATTCTGCTGCTGGTGATTCTGCTGCTGGTGACTCTGCTGCTGGTGATTCTGCTGCCGGTGATTCTGCTGCTGGTGATTCTGCTGCTGGCGATTCTGCTGCTGGTGATTCTGCTGCTGGTGATTCTGCTGCTGGTGATTCTGCTGCTGGTGATTCTGCTGCTGGTGATTCTGCTGCTGGTGATTCTGCTGCTGGTGATTCTGCTGCTGGCGATGCTGCTGCTGGTGATGCTGCTGCTGGTGATGCTGCTGCTGGTGATGCTGCTGCTGGTGATGCTGCTGCTGGTGATTCTGCTGCTGGTGATTCTGCTGCTGGTGATTCTGCTGCTGGTGATGCTGCTGCTGGCGATGCTGCTGCTGGTGATGCTGCTGCTGGTGATGCTGCTGCTGGTGATGCTGCTGCTGGTGATGCTGCTGCTGGTGATTCTGCTGCTGGTGATTCTGCTGCTGGTGATTCTGCTGCTGGTGATTCTGCTGCTGGTGATTCTGCTGCTGGTGATTCTGCTGCTGGTGATTCTGCTGCTGGTGATTCTGCTGCTGGCGATGCTGCTGCTGGCGATGCTGCTGCTGGTGATTCTGCTGCTGGCGATGCTGCTGCTGGCGATGCTGCTGCTGGTGATGCTGCTGCTGGTGATGCTGCTGCTGGTGATGCTGCTGCTGGTGATGCTGCTGCTGGTGATTCTGCTGCTGGTGATGCTGCTGCTGGCGATGCTGCTGCTGGTGATGCTGCTGCTGGTGATGCTGCTGCTGGTGATTCTGCTGCTGGTGATTCTGCTGCTGGTGATTCTGCTGCTGGTGATTCTGCTGCTGGTGATTCTGCTGCTGGTGATTCTGCTGCTGGCGATGCTGCTGCTGGCGATGCTGCTGCTGGTGATTCTGCTGCTGGCGATACTGCTGCTGCTGGCCATGCTGCTGCTGCTGGCGATGCTGCTGCTGGTGATGCTGCTGCTGGTGATGCTGCTGCTGGTGATTCTGCTGCTGGTGATTCTGCTGCTGGTGATTCTGCTGCTGGTGATTCTGCTGCTGGTGATTCTGCTGCTGGTGATTCTGCTGCTGGCGATGCTGCTGCTGGCGATGCTGCTGCTGGTGATTCTGCTGCTGGCGATACTGCTGCTGCTGGCCATGCTGCTGCTGCTGGCGATGCTGCTGCTGGCGATGCTGCTGCTGGCGATGCTGCTGCTGGTGATGCTGCTGCTGGTGATGCTGCTGCTGGTGATTCTGCTGCTGGTGATGCTGCTGCTGGCGATGCTGCTGCTGGTGATGCTGCTGCTGGTGATGCTGCTGCTGGTGATGCTGCTGCTGGTGATGCTGCTGCTGGTGATTCTGCTGCTGGTGATTCTGCTGCTGGTGATTCTGCTGCTGGTGATGCTGCTGCTGGCGATGCTGCTGCTGGTGATGCTGCTGCTGGTGATGCTGCTGCTGGTGATGCTGCTGCTGGTGATGCTGCTGCTGGTGATTCTGCTGCTGGTGATTCTGCTGCTGGTGATTCTGCTGCTGGTGATTCTGCTGCTGGTGATTCTGCTGCTGGTGATTCTGCTGCTGGTGATTCTGCTGCTGGTGATTCTGCTGCTGGCGATGCTGCTGCTGGCGATGCTGCTGCTGGTGATTCTGCTGCTGGCGATGCTGCTGCTGGCGATGCTGCTGCTGGTGATGCTGCTGCTGGTGATGCTGCTGCTGGTGATGCTGCTGCTGGTGATGCTGCTGCTGGTGATGCTGCTGCTGGTGATTCTGCTGCTGGCGATGCTGCTGCTGGCGATGCTGCTGCTGGTGATGCTGCTGCTGGTGATGCTGCTGCTGGTGATGCTGCTGCTGGTGATGCTGCTGCTGGTGATGCTGCTGCTGGTGATTCTGCTGCTGGTGATTCTGCTGCTGGTGATTCTGCTGCCGGTGATTCTGCTGCTGGTGATTCTGCTGCTGGTGATTCTGCTGCTGGTGATTCTGCTGCTGGTGATTCTGCTGCTGGTGATTCTGCTGCTGGTGATTATGCTGCTGGTGATTCTGCTGCTGGTGATTCTGCTGCTGGTGATTCTGCTGCTGGTGATTCTGCTGCTGGTGATTCTGCTGCTGGTGATTCTGCTGCTGGTGATTCTGCTGCTGGTGATTCTGCTGCTGGTGATTCTGCTGCTGGTGATTCTGCTGCTGGTGATTCTGCTGCTGGTGATTCTGCTGCTGGTGATTCTGCTGCTGGTGATTCTGCTGCTGGTGATTCTGCTGCTGGTGATTCTGCTGCTGGTGATTCTGCTGCTGGTGATTCTGCTGCTGGTGATTCTGCTGCTGGTGATTCTGCTGCTGGTGATTCTGCTGCTGGTGATTCTGCTGCTGGTGATTCTGCTGCTGGTGATTCTGCTGCTGGTGATTCTGCTGCTGGTGATTCTGCTGCTGGTGATTCTGCTGCTGGTGATTCTGCTGCTGGTGATTCTGCTGCTGGTGATTCTGCTGCTGGTGATTCTGCTGCTGGTGATTCTGCTGCTGGTGATTCTGCTGCTGGTGATTCTGCTGCTGGTGATTCTGCTGCTGGTGATTCTGCTGCTGGTGATTCTGCTGCTGGTGATTCTGCTGCTGGTGATTCTGCTGCTGGTGATTCTGCTGCTGGTGATTCTGCTGCTGGTGATTCTGCTGCTGGTGATTCTGCTGCTGGTGATTCTGCTGCTGGTGATTCTGCTGCTGGTGATTCTGCTGCTGGTGATTCTGCTGCTGGTGATTCTGCTGCTGGCGATGCTGCTGCTGGTGATTCTGCATCTGCTCCTCGTCCTGTACTGTAGCCATTATTATATCTGCAACTCCCCAACGGCTACACCTCATGCCGCCTATTTTACCCATCCTCTCCAACCACCTTCTGTGCGCCTTCCATATCCAATTTCCTCACACCCTCCCTCTTTCCACTTCAACGCTTCCCACTCCCCCAACCCTGGCACAATGCGGAACCTGGCAGTAGGGGGGAGGGGAGGGGAGGGGAGGGGACAAGCACGTGCTTCCTTTCCCCGCTCCCACCTGTCATCTCCTCTCCCATGTGCGACGACGAGATCTGGATTGTACAGTTAACATTATAAGAAACACATCCTTCCTTTCCCCGCTCCCACCTGTCATCTCCTCTCCCATGTGCTGTGGTACATGGTAGGGCGGGCCAGGCAAGGACGTGCTGAACGGGCAGAAGGGCGATGATGAAATCTATGGTGGCACGGGCGATGACAGGTGGGCTGGAGGGTGCAAAAGCAGGGCGGACGGGGCAAGGGGAGGGCAGGTGGAGCGGGGAGGAGGGAAAGGACTGCTTATGTCTGCTTGTGTTCTTTTATACCCACCCACGTGTCGGCCCTGCACCCACATCATCACTCACTACCCCGCTGCTAACGCCCACCACTCCTCACAGGTTGTTTGGGGGGGACGACAATGACTATCTGAACGGCGAGGAGGGCAATGATGCTTTGTTTGGCGAGGCGGGTAACGACTACCTGGCGGGGGGGCCGGGCAATGACACGCTCTATGGCGCCGCTGGCACCGATACGCTTTACGGCGGCCCTGGATATGGTAATAACGAGTATGATGTGATGTGATGGGATGGGGGATGGGATGGGATGGGATGGGATGGGATGGGATGTGATGTGATGGATGTGATGTGATGTGATGTGATGTGATGTGATGTGATGTGATGTGATGTGATGTGATGTGATGTGATGTGTGATGTGATGTGATGTGATGTGATGTGATGTGATGTGATGTGATGTGATGTGATGTGATGTGATGTGATGTGATGTGACGTGATGGGATGGGATGGGATGGGATGGGATGTGATGTCATGTGATGTGATGTGATGTCATGTGATGTGATGTGATGTGATGCCATGTGATGTGATGTGATGTCATGTGATGTGATGTGATGTGATGCCATGTGATGTGATGTGATGCCATGTGATGTGATGTGATGTGATGTGATGTGATGTGATGTGATGTGATGTGATGTGATGCCATGTGATGTGATGACATGTGATGTGATGACATGTGATGTCATGTCATGTCATGTCATGTCATGTCATGCCACGTGATGTGATGACATGTGATGTCATGCCATGTGATGTGATGCCATGAATGCCATGTAATATGACTTGTATATTCCCACTCTAAACCCGACCCCCTCTTCCTTTTCTCTCAAACGCCCCAGTGCTCTCCTTTCTCCCCTCTCACATTGGTGGGCCTTCTTTCTTCTCTCGTATCTCATTCCGCCATGCACCTGCTCCTTCCTCATCCCTCTTTTTGCTGGTGCTGGTGCAGACATCTTGAGAGGTGGCGGTGGCACCAACATATTCGTTGTGGACGCCCAGCCATGCGGCTCCTTTGACCAGATCCGATACTTTGAGTCAGTACATCGCACCTACTTCCTCTCCTCCCAACTTATTGTTTTCTTAACCATTACCCTCCTACTAGCTCGCCCTCCTTACACTCCCCTTCCCTCTCTCCCACCTCCTTTGACCCACTTTCAGCTTTCGTTCTCTACTGCTAGTCACTGCCGTTTCCTCCTACCTACTCCACGTGATTCCTCCACTCACTCCCTTTCTCCTCCACTCACTCCCCTTCTCCTCCACTCACTCCCCTTCTCCTCCACTCACTCCCCTTCTCCACTCACTCCCCTTCTCCTCCACTCACTCCCCTTCTCCACTCACTCCCCTTCTCCTCCACTCACTCCCCTTCTCCTCCACTCACTCCCCTTCTCCTCCACTCACTCCCTTTCTCCTCCACTCACTCCCCTTCTCCTCCACTCACTCCCCTTCTCCTCCACTCACTCCCCTTCTCCTCCACTCACTCCCCTTCTCCTCCACTCACTCCCCTTCTCCTCCCAGGCCTAAGAACGGCGATCAGGTCATAGTGGTGGCTGGAGGAGGAGCGGCAGGCAGGGAGCTGCTCAAGAAAGGCAGAGCGGTGAGAATGGGTGCTGTGCTGTGTGCTGTGCTTGTGATGTGTGAATCGTACTGTGCTGTAGACGTGAGTGCGAGACGTGAGTGCGAGACGTGGGTGCAATATTTTCTCGCCCAAGACGTGAGTGCGAGGGCATGTACATGGTCGGGGCCATGCATACATGACCGGGGGATGCATGCATGCATGCATGCAGCAAGCAGACTGGTGGTGGCCTCACCATCTCCGCTCTCCTTCTCACCCCTGTGTTTCCCCTCCTCCCTCTCAGGCAGTGACAGTGCAGACAGTGAAGCATGTGACGGGCGTCTATGTGCAGGGGTGTGCGACGCCCATAGCGGTGTTCACAGGGGTGGACATTCCCGCTGCTCCCATCGCCAAGGCACTAAAGCTGCATGCCAACCCCCCGCCGCCCCCCTCCTGGGTCGTGGTAAGCTGCTGTTCCCCCCTGCCTTGCCTCTGCTTCCTCTTCTTCCCCTCCTTCCTCTCCTTCTTCTCCTTCCTCTCCTTCTTCTCCTTCCTCTCCTTCTTCTCCTTCTTCTCCTTCCTCTCCTTCCTCTCCTTCTCCTTCCTCTCCTTCTTCTCCTTCCTCTCCTTCTTCTCCTTCCTCTCCTTCTTCTCCTTCCTCTCCTTCTTCTCCTTCCTCTCCTTCTTCTCCTTCCTCTCCTTTCCATTCCTCGCCTTCCTCTCCTCTTTCCCAGTCCGTCCCTTCCCATCCTTCCTCCCCTTCCTTCCCGCTTCCCATCCGCTCCTGTTCTTTCTCTCTACTTCCTCCTTCCTTTCCTCACTTCCATCTTCCCCCACTCTGCACACCCCCCACCCCGCCCGTCCCCCAGGGCTACATCCCTCCGCCCATCCCTGGCAAGAACGGAGTGCCGCCCATCCCCCCTGACAACGTGTTGCAGGGCAGTCCGTTCGGGGACAACCTGTACGGCCTCAACCACTCCAAGAAGGTCAGTCTTGCCGGCAGGCAGGCACGCACGCAGGCACGCAGGCAGGCATGCAGGCAGGCATGCAGGCAGGCATGCAGGCAGGCATGCAGGCAGGCATGCAGGCAGGCATGCAGGCAGGCATGCAGGCAGGCGCACATACAACCCATCCCACTTTATTGAAAGCTTCTTGGAGTTCCGTACCACCTTGCAACCAACCTATCCTGCTGCCCTGAGACGGTGTGCCATGCCATCCAGTCAGTCAGGATCTCTGAGGGAAGGGGTCTGTCCGACCCCGACACCTCTCAACCGCCCCACCACACTCACCCCCCCACCCGCCCCCCCCCTTACCTTTTTCTCTCCCCTCTCTCCCTGTACAGATCGGCAATTTCATGTTTGGGCTGTCGCTGAACGACAAGCTGGTGGGGGGCCCGGGGCCGGACGTTATACTGGGCGACAATCAATCACAACCCCACAACCCCTTAGCTTCAACCTCTCAACCTCCGCCACCCCCACTCCCAACCCCACTCCCACCCCCACCCCCACCCCCACCCCCACCCCCACTCCCACTCCCACCGTCTTTCATTCAGATCGGCAATTTCATGTTTGGGCTGTCGCTGAACGACAAGCTGGTGGGGGGCCCGGGCCCGGACGTTATACTGGGCGGCAATCACAACGACACCATCATTGGGGGCGCTGGGAACGACCGACTGGTGCGTGCAGAGAGGGGGGGAGGGGGGTGGGATGGGGGGCAAAGGGAAGGAAATTAGCTGGTGGGAGGCGTGGGGCCAGATGTTATACTGGACGGCAAGGCAACCACAATGACACCATCATGGGGGGCGCTGGGGACGACCGACTGGTGAGGGGAGGGCGAGGGGGTGGGGGTGGAGGAGTGAAATGGGCAGATGGGGAATGAGAGGGAGAGAAGCTGGTGGGCGGGCCCGGGGCTGGATGCTATACAGGGCGGCAAGGCAATCACAACGACACCATCATTGGGGGCGCTGGGGACGACCGACTGGTGCGTGCAGAGAGAGGGGGAGGGGGCAATGGGGAAAGAGGGGGAGAGAGGAGGGGGGAAATGAAGAGAAAGGGAGATGGGTAGGAAACACAATGACAGCACCATTGGGGGCGCGGGGGACGGCTGACTGGTGCGGCCAGAGGGCAGCAGAAGGGGAGGGTAAAGGGGGGATGGGAAAAGAAGCGTGGAGAGAGCATGGGGAAATGGGGAGAAAGAAAAAAAGATGGGTGGCAGCACCATTGGGGGCGCGGGGGACGGCTGACTGGCAGAACAAGGACGGGTTGGGGTGGGGAGCGGCAGGGGGGAGGGAGGAGGAAAGAGAGGGTAAACATGGGAGAGGCGAAGGGGAGAGGGGAATGGGGGGCGTTTTTGGCCAGTCATCCTTGATTCGACTGGTATTTGGCGGAGATATGTGTTTTGGGACATCTCGATTGTTCTCTCCTGCACCCTCCCACTTTCCCACCCTCCCATCTTCTCATCTTCCCATCCTCTCATGTCACCCCCTCGCATGTCCTGTCCTCCTCTGCAGTCAGGCGGGTCGGGATACGATTTGATTCTGGGCGGCGCGGGCCGGGACGCGCTGTTTGGCGGGCACAACGTGGACATTCTTTACGGAGGGGGGTGGGGCAACTGGATCACTGGAGGGGACTCTGCAGGTGGGTGTGTTTGAGACCGGTCAACGTTTCCCGCTAGGCGCGTGTGTGTTTAAGACCTCCGCTTCTCCGTTACCTGTTTCTCTCCACTGCCTGCCTCAATTGCCCTCCTTCACCCCTCTCCCCCTGTGTTCTCTCCCTCTCCTTCTCTGCCCTTCTCCCTTGCGCCCTCCCCACCCTGCGCCCTCCCCACCCTGCGCCCTCCCCACCCTGCGCCCTCCCCACCCTGCGCCATCCCCCTCTGCACCCTTCCTCCTCTCCCCCCAGACAAGATCTACGTGGATGCGCCCAGAAGCTGCCAGGCCACAGGGCCCGCGCCTGATATTATCAATGACTATGACACGGACAAGGTGGGTAGATGCATGCACACGGACAAGGTGGGTAGATGCATGCACACGGACAAGGTGGGTAGATGCATGCACACGGACAAGGTGCGTGCATGCCACGCACGTACACAACTTATGGAGCACCTCAAAAGTGAGACGATTTTTTTAATATGTGCATGCACGCAGGGGTTACACGTGTGCTGGCCGGGCCAATGGGCGATGGTATGATGTGTTTGAACCCAGCATCGGCATGGCCTGCATGCCGCTCATGACATGCTGCCGGTGGTGTGACGTGTTTAGAGGCGACTCAAAACGTGGTGATGTGATGTGATGTGATGTGATGTGATGTACATGACGAATCCGAACTCGACAAAGTGCAGGGCTCCTTGAAAATTGCCTCGACCCCCTTCTCGCTCCCACCTCCCCTTCCCTTCCCCACTCCCTTTCCCCCTCCCCCCATGGCCACAGATATTCATTGTGGGCTCTCTCACGTCCCTCTCTCAGCTCTCCATCGCCACCACTACCTCGGGCACCACCATTGCTCTCAAGGTAGGTACCTACCTAAACTACTACTCCCTCTCATGCTCACCTGTAAGTGCGTTCTGAGTCGACTCGAAACAACGCCCCTGGCAGCGCTATCACTCACAACGCAAGGTACCGACCTAATCTACTCTCATTCACATCACATGTTCCATTGGGTTTCTGTGGCAAGGGGCACACTCGATGCTCTTTTGCTCTCTCCCTCTCTCTGCCTTTCGTCTGCTTTCATGGGAATGGGCGCTTCCATAGGCATGCTTGGATAACATCGGCTCATGACCCCACCTTGTTTCTTTCTCCTCTATTATACTAATTGCCCATTAGTATGGTCTTCTTCTCTGCTTTTCTTCCCTCCCTTTCTCCCTCTCTTCCTACCTCCCTTCCTCCCTCCCTCCCTCCCTCCCTCCCTCCCTCCCTCCCTCCCTCCCTCCCTCCCTCCCTCCCTCCCTCCCTCCCTTTCTCCCACCTCTTTCCCTCTCTCACTCCCCACGTGCAGGGCTGTGCTACCCCGTTCATCTTTGTGAGAGGGGTCTCCAACCTGCCCACTTCCAACATTTTCTTCACTACCCTGGTACACTCACGCCGCCCTACGTTGTGCACAATTATATACATAGTTGATGTGCCGTGCCGTATCGCCTTCCACAGCACAGCGTATCACTTTGCATTGCAGCGCATCATCAAGACGCCCCCTGTGTTTCGGCCGTACAAGCCATACGTAGTTACGCCGGCACACATCCGATCCAAGGAAAGTCTGGCACACACAATCACTCATTCTGTCTCTCTGAAAACTTGTTCAGCATACAAAATTTCACGTGCCCCAACAAATTCATGTCTTACTACAGGATGGCATCCCTACAAAACCCTGAAAGGATGGCTGCCAAGTCAATCCCAGTCTGCATGAACCAGGATCACCATTGAGCAGAAATGTCAGGCTTGCAGAAATATTAATTGTGCATGTAATTGTCAGATGTTGTACATTATTGATTTATGATTGCATGTTTCATAATGGAAAAACTCAGCATTGCCTTGTTGGATCAGTGTGGATTTGATAGGCACCCACTATAACCATTACCACTGCCTTGTTGGATGCGCGTGGATTTGATAGGCACCTACTATACCCATCACCCAGGATTTTCTACACAGGTGCGAACTACGCGCTTCAGACTTTCTGTTACTGTGCTGAATCATTGAGTTAAAGCTTATACAGTTCCAATTTAGGTGTAATGTCCGAACCTTCTAAGGCAATCAGCCTAAAAAATATTGTGAATCGTCTACTCATATCATAGCCGCCAGCTACAAACGAATCAGGAATATCTGCTTTGAGCGAATCTTTTGAGCATCCTTGGTTCAATCCATGCTCTCTCGCATTCTTCATGAACACCCACCAGCCCTATCCCTATCCCACCATGCACCAGATCCACCCGTAAAACCCTCCTTTGCACGCCAGCCGTCCGCTTTTGCCGGCGAGTTGTTCCTGATCCCACCGCCTCACTCGGTGCGGTGCGGTTGCCCGCCTTTCGCGGTGTTGTTGCGCGTCTGTCGCGCCGTTTTTCGTCGTCGCGCGCAGCACCTCGTTGCATTGGCTGTCGATAAGGTTCTCTGTCTTCCCCTCTCCCCCTTCCGCCCTTTCCCCCTCTCCCCCTCGTCGCCTCCCCCCCGCTCCCTCTCTCCCCTTCTCCCGCACTCCCCATCTCTCCCGCTCTATCTCCCCCTCTCCCGTCTCTCGCGAACCTGACTCGGCGCTCGTGCACGCACCTGTTTCCCGTTGCTCTCATCTCTTTCTCTGACCAGATCATTCTTACGCTGCCTCTCGCGCCCCTCGCGCACAATATTCCGCTTCACCCTCCGCTGCTTCCACCGCGCCTTCTAATTTTTCTGCCCCTCACCGTCCGCTGCTTTTTCTGCTGCTCTCCTCTCCTCTCTCTACGAACCCTTTCCGACCCTCCCTTCCGTCCCTCCCTCTTTGCCCCTCCCTTTCCGCCCCTCCCTTCCGCCCCTCCCTTTCCGCCCTTCCACCGCGTCGTCTCTCCCGCACTTCCAGATCGCTGTTTCTGAACGCATCTTCGCGCGATCCACCTGTCAACACCGCAATGGCCAGCAAATCTGCGGTGCCGCCGCCCGCCAGCACAAGCGGGAGCGCCAGCGCCAGCGCCGGTTCCGGCGGGAGCGGCGGAGGCGAAATGGCGACGATCGACGCGGTTGCGGCGGGAGCGGGCAGCTGTATCGGCTTGGCCGTCGGCTCCGCGATTAGCGGCGGCGCCATCGGCGGACTTTTCGGGCTGGGTGAGTGCATGGCGCTGGACGCGCGCTGTCCCACGCGACGCGACGCGTGAAAGGGGCGGGAAGGGGAAACGGGAAGACGCGGGGATGTTGGAAGGAGAAAGGTCGTTCAGGGGAAGGCCAGGGAGGGAGGGGAGTGAGGGGAGTGAGGGGAGGGAGGGGCGGAAGGGGAGAGACGGGAGGGAGGTGGGGGTTGTGTCCGGCGTGGTTTGACTCTTCAGGGGCTGGGGTTGCGCTGAAAGAGAGCGCTCGAGTTGTCGAGCTTTGGAATGAACAGTACGAACTCTTTTTTATCCCCCACCCTCCCCAGCCCTCCCACGCCCTTCCCTTCCTGCCGCCCTCTCGCCCCCCCCCCCTTTCCTCGCCCTCTCTCTTCACCTCGAGTACCCCACTTTGCTGACGTGCCCTGTCGTTGCTTTTCGTTCTCCTTGTCGCACCGCCTACTCATGACATTCGTTCTGAGGTACCTCATCGTCCTTTCTACTCTACTTTTGAGGTTCCACATTCCACCACCCCGCCTCCCCCCACCCCCCCGCCCCTCTCTCCCCGCCCAATCCTTTGCCAAATGCACTCGTGCACGCATTATCGGGTGCAATGCGCGAAGGTCTGTGCACGCTCACATGCTCACACCCATATTCAATCACGCCCACTCACACCCACTCATACCCACTCCCGCACTCACACTCTCGCCGCTCTTTCCCCCCAACCCCCCTCTCCCTTCCCCGCCTTCTCCTCTGTCTTCTCCTCGCTCTCCTCTTTTCCCCCCTTCCTTTCCCCAATCTCCCCCCAACCACCGTCAGTGTCGGGTCTCTTCCGCCGCGAGGGCTTTAAGAAGGCCATGTCCGAGGCTGGGGCTTCCGGCCGGGTAAGGGACGGGGCTAGGGGAAGGCGGGGGGCGGGAGGGGAAACGGGCGCAGGGCGCAGGGGGCGAGTGGCGGGGCTAGGCAGGGCAGGGCGGGGAGGGGGGCGATGGGCGGGGATTTGAGATACGATGGGGAGCGTGGCTGATTTGGTTGGTGTGGAGTGGATTTGCTGTTTGTATGCCGAGAGAGAAAGTTCGCTCTGCTCTGCCCAACCGTTCTGCTGCTCTGGGCTTTTCGCATTCCCCTTCCCCTTCTCCTTCCCCTTCATCTTCCCCTTCCCGTTCCCCTTCTCCTTCTCTTTCCCCTTTTCCTTCCCCTTCCCCTTTTCCTTCCCCTTCTCCTTCTCCTTCCCCTTCCCCTTTTCCTTCCCCTTCCCCTTTTCCTTCCCCTTCCCCTTTTCCTTCCCCTTCCCCTTTTCCTTCCCCTTCCCCTTTTCCTTCCCCTTCCCCTTTTCCTTCCCCTTCCCCTTTTCCTTCCCCTTCCCCTTTTCCTTCCCCTTCCCCTTTTCCTTCCCCTTCCCCTTTTCCTTCCCCTTCCCCTTTTCCTTCCCCTTCCCCTTATCCGCCCTCCTTACCAACGTACGTCCGTTTGTCCGTCCCCCTGCCTGTCAACCGTTGCGTTTCCTCCGTCTCTTGAGCTTCTCTGGTTCTTTCTATTATTCTCTTGTTCCACCATACTCGTTTGCCCGTTCGTCAACGCCCCCTCCCCCCTTCCCTTTTATACGTGCAACACCACATGCATCCATGTCCCGTGCTCATCTATCCGCATGCGCCCGCCCTCTCATCCCGCCCTCTCATCCCGCCCTCTCATCCCGCCCTCTCATCCCGCCCTCTCATCCCGCCCGCTCAACCCGTCCGCTCACCCCACCCTTTAGACCTTCGCCATCATGTCGGGCGTGCATTCGCTCGTCAGCGCCTCGCTTAAGAAGATTCGCGATAAGGACGACGGTGCGCGCACACTGCCCTCTTGCACTCCCGCATGCCCCCCTAGATGCACTCCCGCATGCCCCCCTAGATGCACTCCCGCATGCCCCCCTAGATGCACTCAAGCATGCCCCCCTAGATGCACTCCCGCATGCCCCCCTAGATGCACTCCCCCATGCCCCCCTAGATGCACTCCCGCATGCCCCCCTAGATGCACTCCCGCATGCCCCCCTAGATGCACTCCCGCATGCCCCCCTAGATGCACTCCCGCATGCCCCCCTAGATGCACTCCCGCATGCCTGCCTGCATGCCCCCCCCCTTTGATGGTCGTGTGCATGGCGGTCTGCATGCATGCCTTCTTATCTCGCGTGCACCGTGGATTCTCTCATCCCCACCTGCTGCTGGCCTCTTCCCTCCCTCCTTCCCTCCCTGCCTGCCTCCCTCCCTCCCTCCCTCCCTCCCTCCCTCCCTCCCTCCCTCCCTCCTATTTCTAGCCATACCATTACCCTCAACGTTCTAGTACACACGAACACACACGCTATGCCCCACACACATTGTTCCTTCCCTCTCATGGCCTTCCCGCGCACACTAGACCAACCGTCTCCCCTCTCTCTCTCTCGCCCCCTCTCCCCCCACTCCCCCACGCCCCCGCCCCCCCACACCCCCTCCCCTCCCCCCCAATCGTGTCTACCCGCAGTGATCAACCATGCAGTGGCGGGGTGCGCCACCGGAATCGCCCTCGGCTGGGGAGGTAAGACATTGCCCAGACGTGCTCATGGGGTTGTTAGGGTGGTGCAATGGGCTGATGGGAGACTGGCGGATGGGGATTGAGAGGGCTGTGGAGTGGGTGCTTGCGGGGGGGTTGGTGTATGAGGATAGTTGAGCAACCATTACGATGGGAATCCATGGTCATGCCTCATGCCTCATGTCTCATGTCTCACGAGTGGAGAAGGGGTACTGTTTTCTGTAGTTAGGTTGATGTGCATAGTGCACAATGCACATTCTCTGCTGAATCCCATTCGATCCCATCCCATCCCATCCCATCCCATCCCATCCCATCCCATCCCATCCCTTCCCATAACGCCAGGCACGCCAGTGAGCATGCTGCAGAACTGTGCGGGCTTTGCTGTGTTTGCTTTCATCTTTGAGGGCATGAACCCGCCACCGCAGCCCGCTGTAGCAGCCGAGCTCAACCTCCTGGGCCTCTCCCCTCCACACGCCCACTGCAGCAGCAGCAGCAGCGAGCAGCAGTGTGAACTTCACACTGATGACTTGTGTAGTGTCTCCTCCTGCTCCTACCCCTCCTCGTCCGCTTGCTCTGGTTCTTCGTCGATCTCTGCTGGCACTGCTGCTGCTGATGCCCCCCTATGCCGCAGCGTTAGCAGTAGAGCTAGAAGACAGGCGGCAGGCAAGGTTCGCCATGGCTACAGCAACGGCAGTTGCCCAGTCGTCTACTCGCCGCAGTGCCACCAGCAACACTTACTGACAGTTCTGCCACTTTCGCTCTCACTCCCACTCGCTGCCCGGATCACCTCGTCCGCATATCACTTTTGAAGGCTCGCCAAAAAACCACCCCAACGCTCAATGATGCTGTGCTGCGACTCCTGCTCTACCCACGCACTTTCTCTCGCTCTCACTTGCTTTCGCACCAATCCACACCACACCGCACCCCTCCACACTGCTTTCAGTGATCGATTCTCAAGACCTGTCTTCAAGGCTTGGGAAGAAGGCACCAACTGGTGTTGGTGCGGTAGCTCTGTTCCTAAGTTTCTCTGTGATTTGTTGAGATGAGCAGCAGCTGAAGATTGAACTGGTAGTGGTGTGGCCTTTCTGACACTGCTTAGCACAACCCCATCCCTGGAGCCCAGGGATTGTGTGAACCTGAAGCAATGATGGTCTCATTATTAGAATGGACTAAGATACTAGCGGAAGCTTTAGTAGTCTTAGAACCTCCTCCTAAAGCCTAGGAATCTTAGGAGCCCACTTGGGCATGAACCATGCTAGAGCCAAAGTGGTTTCCAAAAGTGAAATACCAACAAGAGAGAACCCTAACCTATAGGGTTTGGGAGGTGGTCCACTCTAAAGAGTGTACACCACAAGTTCTCCCAATCCAACCAATGTATTCTACTCTACCATAGTGTAGATGTACCACTACATATGTTTATTGGAGCAACCCGAATTAACCTTAATTCCAACACCCCCCTTTGCTCCAATAAGCATTAAAGTTCACCCATAAATCAAAATACAACCCCTCCAGCGAATGAAGCCTTGGCCTTCGCACCCATCACTCGCATGCCGATGCGCTCCAGGTTCT
This sequence comes from Closterium sp. NIES-65, assembly GCA_948144175.1. Taxonomy (NCBI): domain Eukaryota; kingdom Viridiplantae; phylum Streptophyta; class Zygnematophyceae; order Desmidiales; family Closteriaceae; genus Closterium; species Closterium sp. NIES-65. The sequence continues at coordinate 1,195,205 of CANXME010002149.1, forward strand.
CATGCAGCTGCAAGTTTGGAAGAGCTTTGGTAAGCATGTCGGCATCCTGGAGGTGGGAGCGTACTGAGTGCACCTCGACCTCCTGCTGGCGCACCGCATCCCGTACAAAGTGCCATGCCACCTTAATGTGCTTGGTGCGCTGATGGAGAACGGGATTGTGGGCAAGGGAGACAGCTGCCTCATTATCACAGAGCAATGGAATAGCCCCCCCATCCCCCACATGCATCTCTGCCAACAGACTCCTCAACCAAATGGCCTCCTTGGCCCCCTCCGATAGAGCTTTGTACTAAGCTTCAGAAACGCTTGCTGCAACACTGTCTTGTTTTTTGCTATACCAGCTGATTGCTCCTCCTCCCAGCTTAAAGATGTAGGCAGAGCGACTCTTGCCATCAGTCTCACCACCCCAATCCGAGTCTGTGTACCCGACAACCTGCTCACCACCTTGGCGCTCATACCTGATGACACGATCAGCTGTGTCGACCAAGTACCTGAGTGCTCTCAGTGCAGCGCGCATGTGAATGCGTCTTGGTGCCACGCAGGACTGTGCAAGGGTGTTGACAGTGAAAGACATGTCAGGACGGGTGGTCACAGCAGCATACATCAAGCTGCCAATGAGACTCTGGTACACCTTGACATCAGCTGCAACACCTTCCTCAGTTGACCAAGTACCATTCCTGATCTTAGAGAGATCATTGGGTGACATTGGAGTATGCACCCTATGGGTCTCCTTCAGCAGATCACCAAACCTTCCCTGGAGACCACGGACATACTTCTCCTGACCAATCTCCAACCACCCATCCTTGACCGACCTGCGAACCTCCACACCAAGGTACATGGATACCTCACCTAGATCCTTCATCTGGTACCTCTGAGCAAGCACCTCCTTGACCTGACTGATCAGCTCCAAGCGTGGAGACACAAGCAAGAGATCATCCACATACACCAATACATACACTGGCTCTTCATCCACAAACCTGATGTACAGAGCCTCATCACATGCACTGCGGTCAAACCCTGCTGCAATCAAGGTGGTACCAATCTCCTCATTCCAAGCACGAGGCGCTTGCTTGAGCCCATAGAGAGCTTTGCGCAAGCGATGCACCCTACCTGTACCATCATCAAATCCCTCAGGTTGCCTCACATACACTTCCTCTTGAAGGAGTGCATTGAGGTAAGCATGATCAACATCCTCCTGTTGTACATGCCACCCTTTTACCGCGGCTTTTGCAAGAAGCACCCGACCTGAGGTCAGCTTGCCCACAGGGGCAAATACCTGATCATAGTCCTTCTCAGGCTCCTGAGTGTACCCCTTAGCAACAAGGCGAACCTTGTGCTGTACCACCTTATCCTCCTTGTCAGTTTTCCTGCGGAAAACGTACCGGACCCCAATGGCCTTCTTACCTGGAGGTAAGTCAACCGGCTCTGGATCCCATACACCCATAGTGCGCATTGCATTTACCTCCTTCTCAGCGCCTGCCTTCCACGCAGGGCCCTCAGGGCCACGCAGGGCCTCAGCGAGTGTGCGTGGGACATCACCTGTGCTCACACCTGCCAGTGCAACACCTTCCACCTCCCTGGCCAAACATAGCATGCCCTCAACCACACCAGCATCCCCCCTACCTCCTCACCACCTGTACCAGACTGGATACCAAACACCTGCAAACCCGTAACCGGTGGTGGGGAGGTAGTCGCTGGTGACGGAGGGGCACCCGTAGAGAGAGGGATAGAGCGCTGACCAGAGGAGGAGGAAGAGGAAGTAGCCTGTGTAGCGCATCTCCGCTTAATGACCGAGGGGCCACTGAGCTGCTGCAGAGGGGTGGGCTGCTGCTGCACCGACACACTCAGCGGTGCCGGTGGCAGTGGTGAAAGTGGCATCTCAACGTCGTCAGCCGTTGCTGAAGGTGGCGAGAGTGGAAGAGGGAGGAGTTGGGAAATTGCAGCTGCATCCTGCAGAAGCTCCCCAAATTCCTTTGCCTTGTCCCAATCCTTCCACATCACATTCTCAAGGAAATCAACATCCCGAGCAATGCGAATGCGCATGATAGAAGGGTCCAGCATGCGCCAACCCTTGCTCTCCATGTCCACCCCAACACAGACACACATGACAGCCCGTGCATCAAGCTTGCCACCCTTCTCATGCCCATGCAACATGACACTCCCCATGCAACCCCAAATCCGAGCCATGCCCACATGCGGCTTCTGGCCGGACCACGCCTCCATTGGTGTGATGGAGGCAGGCAAAGCACTGTGGGTGACCCTGTTCTTAACCCACACGATCCACATCAATGCTTCACCCCACAAGCGAGCAGGGAGACCACTGTCGACCAACAATGTGCGAATCCCCTCTGCCATCGTCCTGTGCCACCTCTCCACAACCCCATTCTGTTGCGGTGTATCTGCGACGCTCAATTGAGTTTTAATGCCAAACTCCGCCTTCCATGCTTTTACAGCTTCCCCCAAGAACTCGCCACCCCTGTCCGAGCGAACAGCCTTCAGCTTCCGCCCACACTCCAACTCCACGTCCTTATGCCACTGGCGAAGGACTTTTGCAACTATGGCCGATTCCTTGTTGGGGAGGGGGAACGACCAAACTCGTCTGGTGAAGTCGTCAATGAGACTGAGGACATACACCGCTCCTCCCAGTGATGGTGTGCGCACCGGCCCCCACAAATCCATGTGGACCTCATCCAAAGGCCCAAGTGCCCGAGACGCCTCATGGGGAAACGGCTTCCGAGCCGACTTTCCCAATAAGCAGGGCTCACATGGGGAACAATCAGTGTTCCCCCTCCCAATCTCCAAGCCCAGTACACTGTTCCCCCGAGCCATCTGTTGCAATGTTGTGGGGGCGGTATGACCAAGGCAGCGATGGGCAAGGGTCAATGGGGAAAATGAGGAGGACGACTTAGCTGCAAGAGCACTGCCCTGTGTGCCCTGAGCAAGAGGAAGAAACATCCGCACCAATCCATGGTCCCTTCCCCTCTCCTTTTCTCCAATCGCCAACACCCGCTCCCCCCGTTGAAGGACACATCTCTTGCCTTTGAATGTGACAATGACATCTCGAGAGGTGAGATGTGGGACTGACAGCAGACGCGTGTGCATCTCAGGCACAAGGTGGACCTTTTGAATCCTCAGCAGCTGACCTCCAGCACCAACCACTGGCACCTCACCCATGCCAACAGCTTTCACCACCCGTCCATCTCCCAATCTAACTCCCCGAACCTCTGGTGGTTGAAGCTTACTTTTGAAGTCCGATGCATAAGGAGTAAAGTTGTGGCTGGCCCCACTGTCAATCCACCACCCCTCTCGCGGCTGCTCCTCTCCCACTGCTGCAACTGCTTCTCCAACCACTGCCTCTGCCTTGTCATCCTGCTCCTCCTCATCCGCCACCTGTGCCTTGCCGTTGGACCCACGACCCCCCCGCTTTAAGAATGCCGGAATGCCTCCCTTAGGTCGATGAGGACATCGCTGCCATGCATGTCCCTCATCCCAACAGCCATGACACAACCCCCGAGGAGCCATGCCCTTGGACCCCCAAGGGAAATCAAGCACTCCCGCTTTGCCTTTCCCTTGACCCCATCTGCCCGAGTTGGTGTCACTGCTGCTACCGCTGTCTCCATGCTTTCCTCCCTTGACCCAATTTCCCCTACCGCTGCTGCCCACTTTCGTACCCGCTCCAAATGTGGCTACACCATCCGATCTTGGTGCGACACCAATCCGCATCTCCTCGCTCCTCAAGGAGGTAAGCAGCTGATCCTTAGTGAGCGATGATGACTGGTTGTTCAACACCACCTTCAGCATCTCAAAGTGAGGAGGTAGTCCTTTGAGTACCCTCATCATCCACTCCTCAACCTCCTCCTTTCCTCCTGCAGCCAAGTACTTGGAACTCAAGTCCTCGGCACGCGCCCAGTTTGCAGCCACCCCCTCCCCCTCTTTCATCTTCAATGAAGAGAGCTCCTCAGAGAGTGCCATCCGGTTACACAATCCACGCTGAAAGTAGAACTCCTTCACTCGTATGTATGCCGCTGCTGTGCCTGCAGGAATTCGGGTGACCGCTCTTGCTCCGCCATCAACAGGTGCGCTGCCCAACTCGGTCTTGCCGCCGAACTCCCGTACCAAACGAATTAGCTCATCTGGCACCAAGACATTGCAGAATTGAGCGAATGCCTTCTGATTTTTTCTCTCCCACTTCAGCCGTGCGTCACCCGATGCAGGCCGCTCCTCCGAACCATCAAAGTACCCCCATAGATCGTGTGCCTCTGCCCATTGTTCGAATCGGAAGCTCCAAGTCCAATAGTCGCTCCCGTCGAACTTTGGCGCACTCTCCAGCTTCCATTCACCTGAGTCATGATCCATTTGCGGCAGACACTCTGGAGATTGACGTTGAGGTGGTGGTGGAGGCAACGGCGGCGGTGGTGGAGACGATGTGGACAGATTTGCCCCCTCTTGGTTTTTGGAGCGTAACTCCGCGCTCGAACCTCCGAATGATGAGCCGTTTGTCTCAGATGAATCTTTGCTCCAAGACCGTTCCGATGATGTATCGCGCTCCTGGATCCCGCTTCCAAGCTGGCCGCTTAAACTCGTCGAAGTTGGCCGATTTCCCATCGACGAAGACTCAACCGTTTCTCCCGATTTTTGGCTTGTTGGATGCCTCTATCGGCGTCTGGCCTCCAATCGTTTTTCCGCGCTTTAAATCTTCCCCGATTCGCGATTTTCCAATTCGTCCGCCGGCAGTTTTTCGCGAATTGCGTCCGATCCCCTCGTCGATTGGTGACGACCCTGAGGCAATTGTTGTAGAG